>CM072803.1:20039000-21379500 GCA_037013495.1 Hippophae tibetana
AAAGAAAATAGGAGACATGTTAACACATGAAAGCTAGGATCTGTTAAAAAATAGATTCTTATTCGAAGATTGCATAACTTAATGGATAAACTTACATTAACTTGTCAATTTAGAATCAAATTCGACATTTTTCTTAGAATGTAAGAATATTCATTTAGACAAATATAGATTCAATAAATACATTTATATAGATATATATGGGATAAGGAAAGAGAAAGGAAAAAAAACCCTAAAATTTCATGTATTACATAATTTTGGTCGAAAAATTCAGATAAATAGTGAAATTTCATGTATTTGTAGGTAAGTTTCACGCCGTTTTAAGTTTTAACCCACAGACTCGTCGCAACTCAACAAGGTATCCTTTAGCAGCATTATATAATTCTACTTAACCGTCTCTACGCCATCACCCCTGTTGTCGCCATACCTTTTCACTCTACTTCTCTCGATCATCATTTCTTGATAAAATGGCTAGCAACGAACCCGAACACTCCAGAGAAGAGGAGGCCCCCGCTGGTGAGGACGAGGACACCGGAGCTCCGATCGCTCCGATCGTGAAACTCGAAGAGGTCGCTGTCACCACAGGTGAAGAAAATGAAGATGCTACCCTCGATCTGTATGTTCTTTTTTCCTCTCTGACTCAATCACATATGTAACTTCTTTGTTTTTCTCTGGTTTTATGATCTGTAGAATCTAGGTTTAGATTTGAGTAATGACTATATTGTTTGTGGCTACGATCGGAATTTTTAGGAAAGCAAAACTTTATCGATTTGATAAAGAAGGAAATCAGTGGAAAGAAAGGGGTGCTGGTACTGTTAAGCTTCTAAAGCATAAGGAGACTGGAAAGGTTCGTCTTGTTATGAGGCAGTCTAAAACCCTGAAGATCTGTGCCAATCATCTTGGTTAGTCCCTTTTTTATTTTAACGAAATATAGGGTTCAATATCTGTTCATATGTTTGTGGAATTAAGTTTATTTTGGCCGAGTTGCTTAATTACTTTGCGTTCTTTGTGATTGGTTGCAGTTTTGTCTACCATGACCGTACAGGAGCACGCTGGCAATGAGAAATCTTGTGTCTGGCATGCAACTGACTTTGCTGATGGTGAATTGAAGGATGAGTTTTTCTGCATTAGGTTTGCATCAATTGAAAGTGAGTGTTTTATGAACCAACACACATTATCTTTATGCCCTTTGCTTTGGATTTTTTTTATTATTAGAAGATTAATCAGATATTTAGTAATATAATTTAGGGAACTATACAATTGCCCAAAATGAAGTTTTTCACAATTCACCTTATTGTTTTAATTTTTGTCTTAAGAACACAACTACACAAGTGGGCTTAAAAATTGTTGAATCCGATTATGCATTCAATGTATTCACCACTAAGTTTGTTGATCTCGATTGTGAAATTGATGAGCAAAAGATCAAGAGGAATTACACTAGCAGATATCGTATCTACTTTGATGCTTAAGTCTCAAAGGATTTACCGAAGAAAATCAAAGAGGATTTTAGGATGACGTACCTTGAATGTTGAATGAGTATGAAGATTATCCAAGTGGTTGCAATTTAGAAACAAATAGTGCAATAAACCTCAGGCATACATACAAAGAAAAATTTACTAAATCATACTTATATTCTCTTTTCCCAAAAAGAGAAATAATAAAAACATGAAATATATTAGTTAATACGCATAATATTATATATATAATTAAATTAAAATGTATTTGTAATAAGAGTATGCTTGCTTGGATTTGGCCGATTTTAAAAAAATAAAAACTCCTAATGGATTCGACAAAGTTGGTTTTTGAATTTTGGGATCTATTATGGATCAACTAACTTATTTTAAAAAAAATTGATTTAGTATAAAATACGATCAATTAGAAGTGTTGTTTTTTAAATGTGCACTCCGAGAATTTAAGTGAAATGATTTGACATTTCTAGTTTAAATTCTTGTCATTTCTTTAGCAAGTTTTCTAAATTAAATATCCAACAAAATATATTAGAAAATGCATCTAATTGAAATGGAGACAAGTAACAAAATAGATTTGAAAGAAAACACAAATTAAATTGTGCTTATCAAATGCTTTGATCAATTTCTTTTGTCTTGAACTAAAAAAACATGTAGGGATTTTTATCAAAAAATACTAGCATCATAGGTTTAAATCATCTAAAAGTTTAGAGAATAAAAAATAAAAACCATCCGTGAGTGGACATAAGAGACATTATTCATATGGGTAGTATGATATTGTAATCAATTTATTTTCATAAATTGGACACATTAATCACATTTAAAATTATTGCATCTTAGGTATTTTATTGTTGCATTTTTAGACATTAATAATTTCTTGGCAATTTTGAATTTTTTGGATCATGTTTTTATTGGAAAATGTTAAGCTGGATCGAATTGAATTTTACTAGTAGAGGGCTGGTAGATGTTTGAAGAAAAACACATTTGAAAAAATTGAAAAAAAGTTACTAAAATCATCAAAATTTATTCAAAATGACTAAAGTGTCTACAAATATATCGGTAAAATAACTAGAGTGTACCTATTCAAAATAAAGTAATCAATATATATAATTTGTAAAAGTGAAGTGATCATAAATATATTTTTTCCTATTCCTATTGGGTAGATAACGATAATTAAAAAATTAAAAAAAAAAGATTATTGAAAATGGAAGATAAATGAAATCTATTTTACTGCAAATTATTTTTGATTGTTTAAATCCCATAAGAATCTAAAATTCATATATTTGAATCTCTACTAGTGGTCCTCGAAGATTATGCGAACCTTATTTGTTACTAATGGCTCTCCTTCAATTTGGTCATCGGGTTCCCTTGCAGTTCTAGTACTCAGTTTTATCTCTCATTTCTCAACAATCCTTGGTGTTATGTCCGTAATCACAGTGATATTTACAGAACTTATTTTGATTTCTACTAGTGGGGAGGGGGACCCTTTAATTGTTTAGGTCCTCTGAACAAGCTTGTGCTTTGGATCTGTATCAGCACTTGTTCTCGAGTTGTGTTTAAGGGAGCAAATTTCTTGAACTCTACCTTGAGACGAGAGTCCTCAGTTCTTCTAGATGGCTACCCACCCTTTGACTATGGTATGGACTTTTTGATGTCTTGGTGTTTAGGCTAGTTCTCAACCTTACACTTCTAGGAACTGTTCTTTTGCCCGCTCCTACGGTGGATGGTCATATCTTTCACAGTTATTGTTGTTGCCATCATTCTGATCATCTCCTTGTATGTCAACCCAAGGAGCTTTTTTGCCAATTTTTTCTGAAGAGGTCCCATGTGAATAGCTTGCATGAAGTCGTTGAATGCCAAAGAATCAGAGCAATCTTCGACCTAGATCTTCTCATTAATGAAGCGGTCAAGGAAATCTTTAAAGGATTAATTGTCTTTTTGAGCTAACTCCATATAGCGAGCAGAGGTCTTGGGTAGCCTCCTCTTGCCAAAAATGAGTGAATAATTGCTTGGCAAATTACGAAAAGCTTCCAATAGTCCTAGGCTTTGAATGACTCTAGGGGGTTTGTAGACCCGTCGTAAGTGCCGATAGTTGGTTGCTTGAACTTCCTTCCCAAGGGAGTTAGTGTAGTCCAAAGTAATGCTTCTCACTGTTGAGTTTTAGCTCCATTTCTAGAGTTGAAACTCTATGTTCTCCATTGGGGAGTGACCAGTTGGCAGTAACCTGCTGTTGATGCTTGTTGGTTGTGGCCAAAGTCTGTAACATCCTCAGCGATACTGCCTTGGTTCGAATTGGTTCGAATGGGAACGATGTCTAGCCTCAAGGTGTTCCCTTAAGTCCTGGCAAGCTGTATGTGAGCATTCCCAACCAAGATGGTTCATGTTGTTCTGGATTGTGGCTTCTAGCAATGCCAGTAGCAGGGCGACATCATTGACATCGTTGTCGCCCCCTAATGTACTGAGAGCACTGGAACTATAGGTCTCAATCTATTGTGGACTGTGCCCCTATTGCGGTTGGAGTTGCAGTTGTGGCTCGGAGCTGGATCCTAGTCTTCATGCTCGGCCTCACTTGGAGCAAGAAGGGTGTTAGTAGATGCATGGTTGCTCCTGGGGTTTGTGTCTGAAGCTACATCAATTGCTCTAGCATATTCTCTAGACGCCATAGCCTCTTTTCCATGGTTGGGTTTTTGGGCCTCTTGACCCTTTTATTATTCTTGGTCTTCTTGGGAGTTGAAGGTTCACTCTCTTGACCTACTCGTGCTTTAGTGCAGGTGTTGGATATTCTTCAAAACTTTGTTTTGAACTCATCTTGGAATTTAAACGAATCAAACATGATTTGTAGGAGAAAAAAGTGATGAATGTGATGAAGAACATAATGAATGTTCTTTGTTTATTTGTCGCTGGAGTAACATCAAATTTCTTTCCTAAAGATGGTGTCAGATGTTAAATTTTTTTTTTTTTGCTCATTGTGTTCGTCACTAAACTTGTTGATCTTGATCTTGAAATAGATGAGCAAATGATTTGGAAGAACGACACTAGGGGTATCGTATATACTCTGATGCTTAAATCAGTTCTTAAAAGTTTTTATTAAAGAAGTTATAGAGGATTTTAGAATGTCTTACCTTAAATGTTGAATATGAGGGCCTACTTGGATTATTGGTAATATTGTAGTATTGTATTGAATCATTAATATAAAATAATATATTATTTTTTATATTAATTAATATATTTATGATTTTTCATCATAAATATTTCTTTTAAATTTAAATCAAAAGATAATTACCTTAAAAGCTTTCCAGAAATGGATTTCATACTTTAGGTGACTGTATTGATCATGGGTTGACTATATCCATTTGATTATTACCGTGAAATTTCCCAACAAAAATTAATTGTAAAAGTTTCCAATATTTTTCTGGAAACAATTCCAAGGAAATTATAGTCCATTTTCCATTAACCCCGGTGATTGTTTGGTGCCTAATTCCATAGCTTAAATTAAGGGTTCAATCTCGGTTACAATTTTTTTTTATTAAATACAATTTGTTTGTTTAAATGCCTCGACTCCTAATTCTTTTCCAAGGAGGTTGACTCCTAATTCTTTTCCAAGAGGTTAACATTTTTTATATTGTGTTTCATGCATATTTATTATAAAGTGTGCTGTATTGATGCATATTAGTTAATCTTGGACATAGAATGATCTTGTCTTAGGTAGCATATATTATTGTGTCTGTCTGTTTTGTCAGTGTTCATGAAACAATAAATAATCTTTCATATGTTTTGGAGTTTCTAATTTCTAATGGAGAAGGAACCTCAGGTGATAGGATAGAATTGTCAGGTTTTTGAAACATTTCCCTTTACTTTCCTTTAATGCGAGCTCGTATAGGTCTACTCGATCAGGTGGAAATAATAGCTAGACTGCCGACATCAATATAATGCAATTGGCATAAATAGTCTATGTAAATATCATGACTATATCAAGACCACCTAAGTTATTGATTTAAACTGCATTATGTTTAGATTTATGGATCATATTCAGTTTGTTTGTCAAGAAAATTTCAGGATCGGTAAATTTTGAGTGGCTGGAATTGTCAAGTGGTAGTTGAACAAAATATTCTGTCTGGTTGTGTTTTTGTTGGAGACTAAATTTCCATATAATTTTATTGAGCTATGGTTTTGATTGTATGATTGTGTTGTTGTTATAATGTCAGTATTCTCTGTTGTATGATTGTACTTCTATATACCAACTAGTTTCTCTGGATTGTGCTCAACTTATATCCAGATATAAGTGGTTTTTTTTTAAATGAAATAATTACATTACTTATACTACTCGAACCCCTACATGCACAAATGAGCCTTGTGCCTTTGAGCCACAACTTGTGGTGACTTGTTATTGTTTCTAGTCACAATTGATTTCTCTTTTTAATCCTCAGCTAATTATGGATTGATTATTAATATTACATTGTTTGGTTGTTATATCCATGATAGATTGCAAGCACTTCATGGAAATGTTTCAAGAAGCAGCCGAATCCCAGAAGAGTAATGAAGAAAACAGAGATGCTAATGCAGCTGCTGAGGAACTTCAGAGCTTGAGTGTTAAAGAAAACAAGACCGAAGATGAACCAGCAAAAAGTTCTGATGCAGCCAAGGAGGATAAGGATGCTAAGAGTGAACCTGTAAAAGAAGAATCTAAGAAGGATGAGAAACCTAATGAGTCATCCTGAAAAAGGTGGATGTTTTTACAGACTACAAAACACCTTTCGATGTTATGAGGTCAGTTTGCGGGCTTCTTTTAAACAACGTAGTGGTATATCCATTCAGGTTAAGGTCATTGTAACCTGATTATGGGCTGAAATGTTGCCGCTGCAGGTCCTTGAGTCATTCATTTGTCTTTGTCAAGATAGTCAAACTTGAGTTTGCCGAGTGAGAATTGTGTTTTTTTAGTTTGTCAAAGATTACCCTATTCGTTTTCTTGGGGTTTATTTGTCCTAGGGGTTTCAAATAGTGGGTCATTATTACTTGTCATAAAACTAAGATTTTAGTTTGGAAATAGTGTATTTGGAGTCTTGTTTCTTTATATATTATGAAAATTTCCTTATTATTTACTTTCTTGAGGGGAATTTTCGTCTCGAGCAGCAGTCTTATTCTCTTGTGCTACATAATGACCCTTTATCATAGTGTTTATTGTTGACCGTAAATGCAAAAAATAATAATTTATTTTTGCATATTCAAAAATGTGATGTACATGTTTTTATTTTTATTTTTTTATAATTATAAAAATATATGTTTTTTTTAAGATGTTAAAAGTGAAATCAAATAAATAACTCATAAAAACGAAAGATTTTATTAATTGGGTCTGAATTTAGGTATACATTATCATAAAACTCGGTTGTGACGATAAATTTTTAGTTGAGAAATCAGATCAGATTTCTATTCATATTTGCTTATATAGTAGTTATATCTTCCCTAGATTCATGTCTATTTTTATAATTTGACGGTTTAATAGAATTATAGTGTTGTGTAGTTCGTTAAAGAGCTTGGTTAGTCGATGGTTTTTTGTGATTATGACTCGGTACTTTTCAGAGAACAGGGTTGTGTATGGAAATTAAATAAATAGTGGCTTACAAAACCCATAATTTCGTAGCCATGCCGAGGAGTGTAGGTTTAAGTTTGTGTAGTGTATTGTGCACATTTGCCCCACTATTAAGGGAAGGCGTCAGACCTTGTTTTGTCCTCGGGATAAATTAAGAGGAAAACACTATTTTTGAAACAATGTGTTGGTATTTACATTGGTACTTAATTAACTATATTCAATAAAAAATATTATATTAATTATAATAGTGATATATTTATAATTTGAGTGGCACTATAATTTTATTTTAGGTACTATTGTTACTTTTATTTTTTATATGATATTTTATTGATACCTACGTTTAAGAAAATATATTAAATTGATGTTTTTATTTTATTGAGAATTTTTATACGATGATCATTTGTGGTAATTTTTACTATTATCTCAATTGGAACATTAAGAGTTTATTATTTTTGGGCATTGTTGAGTCCTTAAACATATGTATTAATGTTTTTTATTCATTTTATATTTTATTCAACATCTCTTCTTTCTCTATCACCTAAAAGCTTAACAATTTCATCTATATTCTGTTTCTTATAATATTAACATAAAAACTTATCAATTTTTATAATATTAATATTTCTTATAATAGTTACAAGTTTGATATGTGATTATATATTTAATTGTGCATACAATTTATTTTTTTATTTTTTAAATTGATTTTTTTGTACAAAGTGCATATTGCATCCTATTTTTCTATTTTTTTGCATATTAAATTCAAAAATTGCATAAAATTTGGATTAATATCAGTAAACAATATGTAATTATTAGTGAAATTATTGAGCTTATCTTGTGATAGATGAATAAGAGAGATTGAATAGTGTAAAATGAGTCAAAAAAATAATAAAACATATATTTAAGGATTTAAAAATGATAGAAAAATAAGCCAATAATGTTTAAGTAGAAGAAATAATAAAAAATACCATAAATATTTATTAAACGCATATGTATTGCACATGTGTGAAAAATTCCCAATAAATTTTTTTATATTAAATTAATATATTTTATTAAATGTTTGTATCATTATATACCACATATAAAATAAGAGGAAAATGAAATTATAGTTCTACTAAAAATAATGAACCCCTTAAATTAACTTATTTTCTCAAGAAAAAAACTATATATCTTAATTTTTTTTTTCATATTTATGGTCATTATTGAATTATTGAAATGTAAAATAAGTATATATTTTCATTAATTTAATTGATTAGTGATTACATTTAATTATACAACTAGTTTTCTAACTACCTATGCTCCAAAATCATATCAATATATATCTAAATAAGATATTATATTGATACATCAAATGATATCTAAATAATATCTTATATTGATACAACAAAACATATCTAAATAATAAATATTGATATAACAAATCAAATAATAATAAATATTTTAGATCATGTAGGATTTGATTCTTCAATACTCCCCTTAAGATAGAGTGTATGTTGATTACACCTATCTTGCACAA
The DNA here is from genome assembly GCA_037013495.1 of Hippophae tibetana. NCBI lineage: Eukaryota > Viridiplantae > Streptophyta > Magnoliopsida > Rosales > Elaeagnaceae > Hippophae > Hippophae tibetana. The sequence continues at coordinate 20,047,561 of CM072803.1, forward strand.
GAGGACAATGAACTGTTAGTACTCAGTAGCTTGATGAACAAGTCAGTTGGTTACTCTTATGTTTTGACATGAATAGTCTAAACCAATCATCTTTGCACCTTTTCTCGGACAACGTATCAATCAATTTCAATGTGTTTTGTACACTCATGAAAGAGTGGATTTGATGCTATATGAATTACAGTCTGATTTTTACAAAATAATATGACTACACATGTGTAGTTAACATTCAAGTCTTTTAACAGATTTCTAATCCATGTAATTTCGCAACATGTCGTTACCATAAACATGTACTCTTTCTCTGCATTGGAACAAGATACAGTTATTTGCTTCTTAGTCTTCCATGAAATAGGTGCATTGCCTAAGAAGATACAGTACCTGATAGTAAATCTTTAAGTGCCCTTACAACGAGCCAAATCGCATCATAGTTAGCTTGTATTTCTAATTATCCAGTGGAAGGTAGTAGTATCCCTTGACTTGGGATCTGTTTCAAACATCTCAACACCTTATGAGTTGCATTCAAGTGAGATTAGCAAGACTTGTCTATGAATTGACTCAAAATGTGCACTACATACATAAGGTCTTGTTTGGTGATTGTAAGATAAATGAGTCTTCCAACCAACCGTTGATATTGAGACACATCTTTCAACAATATTCCCTCACCTTCCCATAACACCAAGCTCTGATCAATGGGAAACCATGATGGTTTAGCTCATATGAAACTAGCATCCTCAAGAACTTTAAGGACATACTTATGCTTACTCAAAACAATTCCTTGTTTAGACTGTGCTACCTTAATGACAAGAAAATATTTTCAATGCCCTATGTTTTTGAGCTTGAACTTACTTGCAAGAATTTTTTTCTTTTTCAAGATGTCTTCTAAATCATTTCTGGTCATTATCATCAACAACATATACTAATAAAGCTGCAAATCTTTCTTGGTAATTTCGGATGAAAAATGAATAGTGTGACCAGGATTGACTAAAACTACCATCCTTAAGAGCAACAAAAAGTTTTAAAAACCATTGTCGAAATGCGTGTCTCAATCTATACAATGACATGTGAAGTTGATAAACTTTATGCTCCCACATTCGTTCGAAACTGGGAGGTAGCTTTATGAAAACCTCTTCACATAAGTCACCATTGAGAAAGGCATTGTTGACATCCAATTGATGTATGTGCCAACCTTGTAAAGCTGCTAAACTGAGAAGAATATTAACTGTGGTGAGCTTGGCTACAGGAGAAAAGGTTTCTCGATAATCAATTTTGATAATTTGACTGTAATATTTGGTAACTAAATGAGCCTTGTAACGTTCCACGATGCCATCAAGATTATGTTTGATCTTAAAAACCCACTTACATCCAATTGGTTTCTTGTTGGGAGAAAAGGTACCAAATTCTATGTCTTATTTGCTTATAGGGCCTAAATTTCTTAATTTATGGATGCCTTCCACTTTGGTTCAAGGGTGGCTTGAAAAGAAGATTATAATGCCTTTTCTAGGCTAAGATTGATAGTAAAAGCTTTATATATGGGAGAAAGTCTATCACAAGATAATACATGAGCAATGAAATGAAGAGTATTTGAAGGCTGGACTTAGCTCATAAAGGATGACAATGAAGGGAAATAAGGAAGGAGTATCTCGATATGAAAGTCTTACAATGTGGTCGAAGTTTTGATGGGTCTTATGGAGCGTCGTGGTAGGGGAGCTACTACTGGGGAAATGAATGAGTTTGAGATGATTGGGTAGTGAGTTTCAGTTTTAGGTGATACAATTGAGGTGGTAGAGTTTGGATTGAAATGTGATTATGAACTAGAAGATTTGGTGAGCTAAGATTGGAATCAGATTGTGATCCTAAAAGATTTGGAGAGTTAGGAGTGAAATCAGACTCATATTTGAAAAGATTTGGTGAGATGTGGTGGTATGTTCAGGACAAAGTAAATAAGGAAGGAAATAAGTGACTTAATGACTAAGAGTTATTGGGAGTCAAAAATGTGGTAGTCCTAGCTTGATAAGAAAATTCAGTTAAAAAAAATCACATCCCAAGACACTAGTCTTTTCTTGTCCTTTAAGCTATAAACCTTGTAACCCTTTTAACTATAGGGATAACCCAGAAAGATATATTCGTTAGAATGAGGGTCAAATTTACTAGGTAACAACGAATGGGTGGAAACAAAACACCTACAACTAAAGACACGAAACTAGGAATGAGTCGGTGGTTTGTGAAACAACACCTCAAAGAGTGTTTTCCCTTGTAAGAATGGTGTTGGTGTCCTATTGATTAGGTAAGAAACCATCAATATATCCCCTAAAAAGGTTTAAGTAAGTGTGACTAAAAAAGAAGGGCACGAGCAGCGTTTAACAAGTATTTGTGTTTATGTTCAATGATGCCATTTTATTGAGGCATATTAATGCAACTCATTTGGTGTAAAATAATAATAGAATTCGATACGCTTAAAATCGAGATCATTATCACTCTTAACAACCTTGACTATTTTCCCAAACTATGTGTCGACTAAATTAATTAAATGAATGAGAAAATTTCTTGCTTCAGACTTATGATACATTAGGAAAATCCAAGTACTTTTGGAATAATCATCAATAATTTTTAATAAATATTGAGCTCTAGAGAGAGATGGAACATGATAACCACCTCTTATGTCCACATGAATTAAATCAAAATAAGAAGTATTGGTCGAAAAACTTAAAAAAAAGACTGTCTAGCTTGCTTAGCTAGAGGACAAACATAACAATGACTAAGATCACAAGTTTTATTTTTCATAAAAGGGAACAAAGAAATTGCCTTGCTTAAAGGGTAGATTAGTCGTTGATGCCACAAGTCTTGAGTTTTGGTCTGCACCACATTGCATGTTCCTTTCTTGGGCATATTGACGTAGTAAAGTCTCTCACTTTCAACTCCCGTCCTAATCATCCTCCCCGATTGAAGGTCTTGTATAAAGAAAACTTGTTTGACAAATACAATAACATAAAAAGAATCCAACGCAAGCTTGCTAATAGATATAAGGTTCAAGTAGAATAATGGGATGCATAATACATTATGTAGCATAAAATGTGAGGAAAAGACTACAATCCCAATATGAGAGAATTGCAACATGGTACTATCTGTACGATTATGAACTGGCCGAGATGATGTAAGATGGATAGGATCACATACAATATGATCACTAGATTGGTAAAGGATGACTACGTTGCATTTAACATCTCAAGCATTTGGTAGTTGTCATTGGTCTTACCAACTGTTGCCTTAATTTTGCTCAAAAATTTCATCATTTTTTAAGGTTCACAAGAGTGTATGTTCTGATAATATATTAAATTCTTGAAATGTGAAAGAAATATATATTTTCATTAATTTGATTTATGAGTGATTACACTTATTTATACAACTAGTTTCCTAACTATCTATGCTCTAAATCATATCAATATATATCTAATTTGATAGATTTTAATAATTAAAATATATTTATAATAAAAGTACATTGGTTAGTTTGATAGATTTTAATAATTAAAAACTCATAATTGTTTTAATTAAATTATGTTTCTAAATTTTAGGATTGATTATGAATAAACCAACTCAGGTAATAAAATGATTTGACATTGGTAATATAAATGTTTTCTAAATTGAGTATCCAACGGAATATATTAAAAAAAATGCATATAATTGACATGGAGACACAAGTAAAAAAAATAGATGTGATAGAAAAGCACTAAAATTAAATTATGGCCATTAAATGCTTCATTCACTATCAATCTCATTTGTCTTAAACTCAAAAAGTTTATTTAAAAAAAATTGAAAGGATTCTATCAAGAATGCAAGCATCATAGTGAATTTTTCAAATGATATTAGAACACCATATGTTTAAATCATCTAAAAGTTTATTGAATAAAAAATAAAAACCATAAGATATTCATATGAATAGTGTGATATTTTAGTCAATTCACTTTCATAAATTGAATACACTAAACATATTTAAAATTGATGCACTTTAAACACTTTATTTTTTGCACTTTTATACACTTTATAATTTCTTATCAATTTTTATTTTTTGGATTATTTTTGCGTTGAAAAAGTTAAGTTTGATCGAATTAAAAATTATTAACACAGGTTAGTAGATGTTTGAAAAAGAAATTTTTGAATTTTTTTTGATAAAAATGAAAAATAAAGTTATTAAAATTAGTCTAAAATAACTAAATTAAGTGTCTACAAACATAAGAGTACGATTATTAAAGTGTAATAATTTAAAATAAAATAATAAATATGTTGAATTTATTAAAGTAAAGTTATTATAGATATACTTTTTCATATTTCTATAGGAGTAGATAAGTAATTTAAAACTTTTAAAAATAATTATTCAAAAAGGAAGATAATGATATATATTTTGTTAAAATTTTATGAATTAAATTTGATTTAAAATTAAAAAAACGTTTCTATCTTAATTCATTTCTGAATTAATTTTTTCCGTTTTTGAATTAAAGGTCTATTTTTTTTCATTTCTGAATTGATTTTTCCGTTTCTTAAAATTCTCCTTCCATTTCTCATAGGTATATATATACCCATTCATTGAAGAAAAAACAAAGGAACATAAGAAAAAAACCAAAGTTGAGCAGAGAAAAAGAGAAAAGGAAGAAAAAAAAAAAGCAAAGAGATGATGGAAGAGAGAAAGAAAAAAAGAGTACACAAAGAGAAGGAAAGAAAATATTTTGTTTTGTATTTTTTGTCTAAAGTTACGTTCTTTTAATAGAGTTTAGACACTTAAAAATTTGTAAAATAATAAACTCGGTTTAAGTTTATTATTATTTAATCATTATATTCTAGAAAATAAGTTTTCATAATTCTCACCCCACGAAGAGAAAAAAAAAGTATCTTAAAGAAACTGTGATACAAAAGTCTTAATTTTTTTATTCTATTTAAATTTTATGTTATTTAAATTTTGTATTTATAATATATATATTTGTATATTTTTTTAATTTCTAACAATTTTAAGATAATTTTTTTTTTACTTTTGAGACAAACAAATTAAAAAACTTAATTTATTTATTTACATATTATTATTATTTCTTACAATTATGAGAGAAACCTTACCATCTTAGTTGATGAATAATGCACCGCAGGAAGTATCCTCAAATTTTCGAAGAATTTGTACGCAAAAAACAATCTAATCGAGAATTAGTTATAAATATTTATTGAATTTTCTTTTTTCATAATTCATCCTTTATTATTTTAAAGATTTTATTTATTTGTTTAAATTTTCATTCTCTTGTTATTTTATTAGAATTTTTCTTTCCCAAAAACCAATATTTTTGTTTACAATATAGACAATATAAATAATACTTTCTTGCTATTTGTTTATTTAGGTTTGGTTTATTTTTATTTACTAATAATTTTAATCCTTTATTTATTTTTGCTATTATTTTTTTCATATTGTTTAATAGTTTTTCTTTTTGAATCAATTGGTGATACGAATATATATTTTCATATAATTTAAAATTTTATTCAGTGGTTTTTAAAACGTGGGTTACTATTTGTGTATTTAATAAAAAAAAGTAAACAAATATTATAAAATCTTAAAAAATCACTCCAATGTTTCGAACTGAAAATCCAAACATGAATGTTGTTGACCCTATTGTAGTTGGTTTTACTATGAACCAAAATAATGAGGCTTTCAGTAGCTTATGTGGTAACCTCAATGTTATCGATTTTTGTTCCTATGAATCATACTCTGACAGAGAAATCGAAGAAGTTTAATAGTTTTAACTTCAAGAGATACGGGAATAAGATAGTATTTTATCTCATTACCTTGAATTTGGCAAAGTTCTTGACTAAAAAAACTCTTCATCAACCTGAGGGTGAGCAAGATTTTCAGTCTTCTAGTGCTATTGAAGCATGGAAGCATTCTAATTATTTATGTTGAAATTATATTCTAAATAGTCTAACTGATTTCTTGTACAATAAGTACAATAAGGAGAAGATGACTAAAGACTTTTGGGAATCATTAGATCGGAAGTATGAAGCTAAAAATGTCAGTGCCAAGAAATATTTTGTTGGTCGTTTTCTTGATTATAAGATGGTGGACTCTAAATCTATATGTATTCAAGTATGTGAAATCCAAGATATCTTAATAGAGATGTATGATGAAGAGATGATACATAGTGAAACCTTCCAAGTTGCAGTTCTTATTGAAAATTTGCCCTTTTCATGGATAGGGTCCAAGGTCTACCTTAAGCACAAGAGAAAGGAAGTGTCTTTGAAAGACATTTTTATAAGATTCAAAGTGGAAGAAGAAAACAAGGTTTTTTTTTTCTAAAAGAGGATATAACCTATCAACACCCAAGGCTAATGTGATGGAACATGGTCAAAGTTCCAAGCACAATAAGAATAAGGGTAAGGATAAGTTGGATAAAAGGTCTAAATTAGGACCTAGAGAAGCAACTTTTAAGAAGTACGTCAAGCTTCAGAGGGATTTTCTTTAATTGTTAGAGGACAGGGTATAAAGACCTAGACTACAAGTTTTCAAGAAGAAATAGGAATTGTGAGGTAAACATGGTTGATGACATAACTCATAATATCTCTGATATTGACTTGTATGCAGTCATTTCTGAGGTGAACTTAGTTTGATCAAACCTAAAGGAGTGGTAAATTGATACTGGTGCAGCAAGGCATGTATGCTCAGATAAAGAGCTATTCACTACTTTTGAACCAATGAAAGACGGAGAGAAGCTTTTCATGGGAAATTCTACCACTTCAGTCATTTAAGGGCAAGGTTAATCAAATTGAAGATGACCTATGGGAAGAAGCTTACATTAAAAAGTGTACTCTAAATTCCAAACATATATAAGAAACATGGTTTTCAAATAGTGTTTGAATCTGACAAGGTTGTTGTGACCAAAAAAGGGATGTTTGTAGAAAATGGGTATGTATTTGATGGGTCATTTAAGCTCAATGTAATGACTGTAAAAGCTAAGAATATTAATAAGATTAATTATTCTACTTATTTACTTGAGTCGTCCAACTTTTGGCATGATAGACTATGTCATGTTAATTACGATACATTGCATAAACTAATTAACATGGAACACATACCCGCATTCCAAATAGATTTAAGGTATAAGTGTGCGACTTGTGTTGAGGTAAAAATGACTAGGTCATTGTTTCATTTGTTGAAAGGAACACTAAACCTCTTGACTTAATCCATAGTGATCTCTGTGATTTGAAATTTCTTCAAACAAGAGTTGGTAATAAGTATTTTATTACTTTTGTTGATGATAACGCGAAATACTGCTATGTGTATTTTCTTAAAAGAAAATATAATTTATTCTTTATAAAACAGAAGTTAAGAATCAACTCAAGAAGAAGATCAAGGTACTATGCAGTGATCATGGTGGTAAATATGAAACACTGTTTTGTGAATTTTGTGCACAACACAGAGTTATCCATGAAACCACAACGTCATATTCACCTAAGCAAAATGGAGTGAATGAACGTAAGAATTGTACCTTGAAAAAATAATGAATTCAATGCTATTAAGTTTTGGGTTTCTATAGAACTTGTAGGGGAAAACTATTTTGTCAGCTAACTACCTTTTAAATAAGGTATCCCGAAAAAAGATACATAAGACGTTGTATGAATTATTTATAGGAAGGGTACCTTCCTATAAATATTTACGAGGGTAGAGATGTCTTGTTAAAATAGTCATACCTATATCTAAGAAGGTTAAGATATATCCAAAAATGATAGATTGCATTTTCATTGGATATGCACATAATAGTAGTGCTTTGGTTTCTTGTGCATGAGTCAAAGATTCCAAACATACATAAGAACATGATAATGGAATCAAAGAATGCATCGTTCTTTGAACATGTATTTCTAGATAAATCTCAAGGAGAATCGAGTTCATCTAAACGAATGTATGAGACTATGAATGAAGATACACTACTACAAAAAGGGGTATTTAAGTCAATTTGTAAAGTCAGTTTTTGGAAAAAATAATTTTTAATGGATTTAAAGTCGGTTCAGTGTAGAACTGACACTATCCACGTAGGACGCAGCGTCAGTTCCAGGTGTCAACCGATGCTACGCTACGTGGATAGCATCGGTTGATATCTGGAACCGATGCTACACACGTGGATAAATTATTTTCTCTTCTTTCTTCCCTAGACAGAAACTATTCCAAGCATTGTATAACTCTCAAAAACCCAAAACCTCTTCCACTTCTCCTCCAATCTTTCTCATTTTCTAGTCACCTACGATCACTAATTCCAGCTCTAGTTAATGAGTTTTCTTCCTCTCAAACTAATCTTTTAGATCTACTATTTTTTTGAGCAAAATACTCAAAAAAATTATACTCATTTCTCACTTACAACACACGATTTTTTCTTCATTTTGTCACTTCATTTACTCTTGTAAATATTTCTATTAATCTTACGCACTTATTATTTATATTTTTTCTGTTATTATGTGTTATTATTTATGTGTATAATTTTTTGTATTATATATATAGGTTTGTATTAGAACATCATGAGAAGAATATGATAATCTTGAATAACATAGAACAACATCATGGTAATTTTTCTACTATTAATTAATATTTTATTTTTCAATTATTTGTATTATTTAAACTATTTGTTAAATTGATTTTATTTTATTTTTTGCTATTATTTTGTGATCGAATATAGGTTTTAATTTGAGTATAATAGAAAATGAGTAAATTTTATAAAAAAAAAATTCAATTTAAAGTTAGTTCACCGCGTGAACTGACTTTAAACGTAAAGTTGGTTCATGCGTTGAACTGAATTTAAATTTTAAGTCATTTCATTTAAAGTCGGTTCGCTGGTTTAAAGTCGGGTTTTAATCGACTTTAATACCCTTTTTTGTAGTAGTGATAGTCAAATCGAAGAACCTGAACAAGAGGTTGAGGTTGAACCCATACGTAGTAAGAGGATTAGGACATAAACATCTAATAATCCATAATTTTGGATCTATTTGCTAGAAAGTGAACCTCAAACCTCTGAAGAGGTGTATTCTTCTAAAGGTCCTCAAATGCAAGAAGCCATTAATAGTGAAATTGAGTCTATTCTACAAAAATACACTTGGGAATTAGTTGATTTACGTCTAAGTAGTAAAACACTAGAGTCCAAGTGAATTTTCACAAGAAAATGTAAATCATATGGATCAATTAATAAGTACAAGGTCAGGCTTGATTACTTTGATATTTATTCTTCTGTGACAAGAATAATATCCATAAGGATGATAGTTGTTATCTTCAGTCTATGAAATCTTGAAATACATCAAATGTATGTAAAGATAGACTTTCTAAATGGAGAGTTAGATTAATTAATTTATATGGACCAACTCAAGGGGTTTTCATGCTTAGGGAAAAAAGGAAAGGTCTGTAAATTGGTGAAGTCTTTATATGGCTTGAAACAAACACCAAAACAATGGTAGTATATATATGAAAAGTTTGATAATGTCATAAGAACAAATGGCTTTAAAATCAATGAATGTGAAAAATGTGTATATGTCAAGGACAAAGAAGATAGTTATGTTATCTTATGTCTTTATGGTGATGACATGATAATTATAAGTAGTAATGATCAAATGATCAAATCTACTAAGACTATGTTGATTTCAAGGCTTGATATGAAATACATGGAGCCTACTGATGTAATTCTAGGAATTAAGATATCAAGGATATCAAACGGTCTCGTTCTAAGTCAATGTCATTATGTTGACAAAATACTTGAGAAATTCAAAAAGGGTGATTCTGAAATTATGATAACACTAGTAGATGTAATTCTACACCTATATAAGAATAAAAGTGATAGTGTCTCAACTAGAATATTCTAGAGTGATAGGAAATCTTATGTACTTGATAAGTTGTGTGATACAAGACATAGCTTATATTGTAAGAAAACTTAGTAGACATACTAGTAATCTAAGAACTGATCACTGAAAAGGTATTACAAGACTACTTAGATACTTAAGATATACACGTAGTTATTGATTGCATTACACAAGATATCCAGCTGTATTAGAAGGATGCGGTGATGCAAATTGAATATCTGACATAAAAGACTCAAAGTCTACTAGTGGATATGTATTCATGCGGGGTGGTGTAGCTGTTTAATAGAATTCCCCTAAATAGACGTGTATTACTAAATCCACGATGGAATCTGAGTTCATAGTTTTAGATAAATGTCACAAAGAAGTCAAATGACCACGCAATGTTTTAGAGGATATTCCTAAGTGGGTGAGACTTGTACCTACAATATACATCCATTGTGATAGCGAATATACTATTGGCAGGGTATAGAGCAATATATTTAATAGTAAGTCTTGACATATACATCCTAAACATAATATCATTAGATAACTACTCTCAATTATGGCTATCTCTATTAATTATATGAACCAAAGGATAACATAGCGGATCACTTAACTAAAGGGTTAAAACTAGAGTTACTTGATGAGTCATCGAGAGGAAAGGGACTGAAGCCCATGAATGAATAAGGATTTGTAAAGGAAACTCGGCCTATTTGATTGAAGATCCCAAGATCTAGGCTCAAAGGGACAACCTAATTGTAAATACTTAGCGAGATCACTGTGGGGGTTTATCCTTAAGTCTATTCCTATGATGAAAACATTGATACACGTAAGATACATGGTAAGGTAAGGCTTTTAATCATTATTATAAAGAGAATACCGAGTGGAGTATGAAGTTTACTGTTTGTGGATTACTTTTAAAGATAAGAGATCACTTATGTGAGAGAGAAGTGGAGTCACTTCAAAAGAGAATTGTATAAGGGTCAATTCTTTAGAGACTCTCAAAGAACCAGACGTATGTTCATGGCCAAAACAAACATAACAGTGAGAGCTAAATTGTGTCAAGAAAGACTCTTGTATGAAGTATGTCATCACTTACATAAACGATAGAATAGTTCAAGAGCATCATGTCTACTAGTTATTTAGTAAGGTAAATATACTTTCACAAAGAAAGGTTCAAAGGGTAATACCTACCTATGCTATGTAGGTTTCAATCCATTTAACTCTATTTCCATGTCAAAATTTGATTTAAAATCTATATCAATTTTTATTCATATGAGAGATTGTTGAAATATTATGAATTAAAATTGTTTTAAAATAAAAAATCGGTTCTATCTTAATTCATTTCTGAATTAATATTTTCATTTTTTAATTAAAGCTCTACTTTTGTTCTTTTCTTTTCTATTCTATTTCTGAAGTTTTTTTCGTTTTTGAATTATAGCTTTGCTTCCATTATTTTCTTTTCCATTTTTGAATTGGTTCTTCTGTTTCTTAAAGCTTTGTTTTTGTTTCTCATAGGTATATATATACTCATTCATTGAGGAAGAAATAGAGGGAAAAGAAAGAAAAATAGAGATGAGCAAAGAATAAGAGAAAAGAAAGAGAAAGGAAAAAAGGAAAAAAATGGAAGAGAAGAAAGGAAAAAAAAAGGAAAAGTAGACAATACGAAAGGAGTTATCATTACTACAAAAAGGGTATTAAAGTCGGTTCAATGCGTGATTTGACTTTAATTTTTTTTTTACAAAATTTATTCATTTTCTATTATGCTCAAATTAAAACTTGTATTCGATCATTAAATAATAGCAGAAAAAAATAAAATCAGTTTAACAAATAGTTTAAATAATACAAATAATTGAAAATAAAATATTAATTAATAGTAGAAAAATTACCATGGTGTTGTTCATCATATTCTTCTCCTCATGTTATAATACAAACCTATATATATAATACAAAAATCTATACACATAAAGAATAACACATAATAACAAAAATACAAAAAATTATTCACATAAATAATAACACATAATAACAGAAAAAATATGAATAATAAATGTGTAGGATTAATAGAAATACTTACAAGAGTAAATGAAGTGACAAAATGAATGAAATGAAGAAAAAATTATGTTTTGTAAGTGAGAAATGAGTATAAAAAATTTGAGTGTTTTGCTCAAAAAAATAAGGGATCTAAAAGATTAGTTAGAAAGGAAGAAAACTCACTCATCGATGCTGAAATTAGTGGTCGTAGGTGGCCAGAAAATGAGAAAGAATGGAGGAGAAGTAGAAGAAGTTTTGGATTTTTGAGAGTTATATATCACTTGGAATAGTTTCTGTCTGGGGAAGAAAGGAGAGAAAAGAATTTATCCACGTGTATAGCGTCGGTTGGCGTGTCGAACCGACGCTACACGTGGACGTAGCATTAGTTCTAGGTGTCAACCGACGCTATGCTACATGTATAGCGTTGGTTCCAAGTGTCAATCAATGCTACGTCCACTTGTAGCGTCGGTTCGACACGTCAATCGATGCTATGTCCTATGTGCATAGTGTCGGTTCTACACCGAACCGACTTTACATATCTACTTAAATACCCTTTTTGTAGTAGTATATGTGTCTTTATTAGAGTTGTGTTTCTTTAATAGAGTTAAGACACTTGGAAGTTTATGGAATAATAAATTGTAGTATAAGTTTAGTATTGTTTAATCGTTGTATCTGGGGAGATAAACTTTCATAATTCTCTAACACTCACGGTAAGCAAAAAAAATATTTTAAGATACTGTGTAATATACAAATCTCGATTTTTTACTCTATTTAAATTTTGTATTTATAATATATATATATATATATATATTTGTGTATTTTTTAATTTTTAATAAAATAATTTTATTATTAACTTGTTTGTTCATGTATTATTTTCTACACATTTTATCGTAAATTATTATTTAAATCCTATAACAATCTAAAACTCATATATTTGAGGATCATGTCTCTAAATTCTAAAATATAATCTATCTTTGTAGTATGATTAACTGATTTAAATTCCATAAGAAAAGTTTTGATTATTATTTATAACTTTTTATGGTTTTAGTTATTTTCTTTTAATATATACATTGCATAATACTTTATTTATTCCCTAAAATAATTTTTAGTGAAAATTAAAAAAGAAAAAATAAATATTTTTTCAAATATTTAATATTTTGTGAAAATCAAAATCATACATAGTTAAAAAATTACTTAAAAAATCAAAAATTAAAAATTAAAATAGTTATAAAATACATCCTAATTATTATTATTTTTTAAAAAAGTTAACTAATTAATTTTTTGATATATATATATGATTTACTAAATATTATTAATAATCATAATTCGTAACAACTTAATATTTATAATAATAATAATTCTACAATATTAATATTTATAAAGAAAATTAGAGAATTAATTTGTTTCAATTATTTGTTTTAATCTAAAACTCAGGAGAAATAATGAAAAGGGGGGACAAATGAAATATATTTTTTTAACCGTCCAGTTTAACAAAGTCTGGTGGTACGATAAATTATTTTTGATCATTTAAATCCTATAAGAACCTGGAAATCATATATTTGAGGATCCATGCCTCTAAAATCTTACCTTTGTAATATATTTTTGCTTTCGTAAAGTTTATTAGTATATTTTTGTTGGGGTAAAGTTTTTATTAAACGAGTATCTTAAAATATTACTGGCATAACTTTGAAAATAATTTTTTTATATAAGAGATAAATATTACAGAAGGTTAATTAAAATAATAATAATGATAATAATAGTAATAGTAATAGTATTTACTATTAAGAAATTACTTCACAATACAGTACCAAGTTTTTTTAACCACAATATGTATTTTATTTATGTTATTTAATTTTATTAAAAACTAAAGTTACTTAAAAAATATATATCATAATGTACACTAGGGTGTCAAAAACCGTACTCAATTGAATTAAAAGTTTTATAAATCAAACGGTCCAGTCCGATTTGTATTAACTAAAACTATTTTTCAAATGATCCGGTTTAATTATATTAATTTTTAAATAAATCAGACTAGTTTTAATAATATATTAAATTTCTCATATCACTTATCACAACAAGTTGATTAAATTTTTCATATTTTAATCAAAGATATATCATTAGGTGTATCATATTTATGTATTATTAACCGAATAAAACCCTTAAAAATCGAATCAAATTGTTCGGTTATAATTTTTTTAGTAACCAACGGTACGATCTAATTCGGTTATTTATGTTAGATTTTTATTTTTTTATTAAAAGTTTTTTTGGATAAAAATTATCATTATTGTGATAAGACATTGTCTTATGGTGGTAAGATTTATTACAATATTGGATGTCAATCATAAGCTTTCACACATCCGACAAATGTTTTACTATGAGTTTTATTTTTTATCAAAATCGCTCCGAACTAAGGTAATCATAATTGTGATAAGGTATTATCTCGTCTTGATAAATCTTACCATAATAATGGATGTTAGTGGTAAATCTTCTCGTATTAGAGAATGTTTTCCCATATCAAGTCATTAACATAAATTTTATTTTTTTTTATCAAAATCGTTATAAAGTAAGATTCATTATCGTGATATCTAAGTGATTTTGGTAAAAAAAATAAAATTTACCTACATAATTTTTTCAAAACAGATCTGAAACAAAGCACTAAATTTAAATTGTGCTCATCAATGTAATTCCTTCATGATCAACTTCTTTTGTCTTCAATTGAAAACATTAAAAAAAACCTGAAAGGAAGAAGGGATTTCTATATATAAAAAAAGCAAGCATCGTAATGATTTTTTAAAATGATATTAAAACATCGTAGATTTAAATAATCTCAAAGTTTATTGTGTAGATAATGGTAATTCAAAAAAAAAATTAAAAGAGAAGATTGAAAATGGAAGATAAATAAAATCTATTTTTTTTTTAACAATCCAGTTTAACAAAATCCGGAGGGTAAATTATTTTTGATTGTTTAAATCCCATAAGAATCTAAAAATCATATATTTGAGAATGGATGGCTCTAAAATCTAACATATCCTTATAATATATTTTTGTTTTGTTTAATTTTATTATTATATTTTTAGTTGTAGGTTTTTATTAAACTCTTCAAACAAAGTATTTTAAAATACTTTGACGATGATTGTTATTAATTTTGAAAATATTTTTTTTAAATAAGAGATAAATATGACAGAAGGTTAATTAAGACCATCGATAACGATTTTAATTTTTAATTAATTTTATATTTTTTGATTTTTTTAAATAACTAACAAAGTGTTTATTAACAATTTATATTTGGTAATTTAAAAAAATTACATATAAATTGTTTGGTAGTGATTTATGATTTCTCGTTTTTTCTTTCAAAAATAAGAGAGTGAAGGAAAAATTTGATTATTACAAATTTATATTTTTAATTATTTTCTTCCAATATTTATATAATATATTCCCATCAATAAATGTTGACGAAGAAGGGCATTCTAATTAAGAATTTTTATCTAATTTCATTTTTCAATTAAAGCTTTGCTTTAGTTAATTTCTTTCCCGTTTATGAATTGATTTTTCTGTCTCTTAAAACTATGTTTATGTTTCTCATGGGCATATATATATGTATCCGTCGTTCATTGAGAAAGAAATAGAGGAACGGAGAAAAAAACAACAAAGCTAAGCAGAGAATAAGAGAAAGGTAAGAAATTGAAATGAAATAGTAAAAAGAGAAAAAATAGATATAATAGACACTTAAAAATTCGTAGAATAATAAACTGTAGTATAAGTTTATTATTGTATCCAAAAAAATAAATTTTCAAAATTCTCTAACACCCACGGTAAGAAAAAAATTTATTTTAAGATAATACGTGATACGCAAATCTCGATTCTTTATTCTATTTAAATTTTAGATTTATAATATATACATTTATATTTGTGCATTTTTTAATTTTTAATAAAATAATTCTATTCTTGAGTTGTCTGTACATATATTATTTCCAACATATTTTACCACAAATTATTATTTAAATCCCATCAAAATCGAAACATCATATATTTGAGGATCATGTCTCTAAATTCAATTAGAATATAAAATAATAAAATATTTTTTAATTTATATAATTTTTTATAATTTCATTATTATTTTGAATTAAGATTTGTTTTTTAATCTTGATAAAAATGATAAACAATCAATTCCTTTATACTTGTTCCTCAAATAGAAAACGAAATAATATAAATAAATAATATATCTATTACATTTTTTTTCGGGAAGAGAGGAGCCGTGGTGGTCCCTCTCGAATCACCTGAATCCTACGAGTGAATAAAAAGTTAGATCTACATTGAATCTCACCTGAATCGTCCCATCTATCTTCTTGAGGAAAAGTTCGGTTTCAAATCCCGGTTCGAACATGAGAAGTATGCCATATTAATGTGCCAACATCATATACTTGAGTATCATGTCTCTAAATTATAATCTATCTTTGCAGTATGATTAAATTATTTAAATCCCATAATAAAAGTTTTGATTATTTTTTATGGTTTTAGTTATTTTATTTTAATATATACAATGCATAATTCTTTATTTATTCCCTAAAATAAATTTTAGTGAAAATGAAAAAAGCAAAAAATAAAAAATAAATATTTTTTCAAATATTTAAGATTTTTGTGAAAATAAAATCATACCTAGTTAAAAAGTTACTTAAAAATTAAAATAGTTATAAAATACATCCTCATTATTTTATTTTTTTACAAAAGGCTAATTAATTTTTTGATATATATGTTTAATAAATATTATTAATAATCATAATTCGTAACAACTTAATATTTATAACAATAATAATTCTACAATATTGATATTTATAAAGAAAATTAGAGAATTAATTTGTTTCAATTATTTACTTTAATCTAAAACTCAGAGGAGTAATATTGAAAAGGGAACGCAAATGAAATATATATTTTTAACCGTCCAGTCTAACAAAGTGGTGATATGATAAATTATATTTGATCGTTTAAATCCTATAAGAATCTTGAAATCATATATTTGAGAATCCATGCCTCTAAAATCTAACCTTTCTAATATATTTTTGCTTTGGTAAAATTTATTAGTATATTTTTATTTGTAGGCTTTTATTAAACAACTTAAATAAAGTATCTTAAAATATTTAAAAAAAATTACTGGTATTAATTTTAAAAATAATTTGTTTAATGATTTTAATTTTTAAATAAATAATTAATTTTATGATTTTTGATTTTTTTAAAATAATTATAAAAATATTTGATAACAATTTATATTTATTAATTTCTTCCAATATTTATACAATACATAAAGACTTGACTTACTCCCTAGAATAAATGTGGATGAAAATGAAAAAAATATATATCAAAAACTCTGATGAAAAAAAAAATAGATTTTTTCAAAGATTTATGATTCTTAAAAATATGATAATCAAAATCATACTTAGTTAAAAAATTATTAAAAAAAATAAGAAATTAAAATCAATTTTTTTATGAAATACACCACAAGTTATTATTTATTTTTTTAAAAAAATAACAAATCTTTTGATAGATATGATTTAAAAATATTAATAATAATCGAAACAACTTAATATGATGATGATGATGATGATGATGATAATCATCCTAGAATATTAATATTTATAAAGAAATTCAAAGAATTAATTTATTTCAATTTAAAACTCTGAAGACTACATCATATATGAATTATGAAAATCGACCATGATGATGATTTATTTTTTATTTTTTATTTTTTGCTAAAATAATAATAATAGTATTTACTACTAAGAAATTACTTCGTACCAAAAAATAAGAATTTTTTTTACGACAATATATCTTGTCTTTATATTGTTTAATTTTATTAAAAACTAAAATTACATAAATATATATGATAATGTGCACCATATCACAAATAAGTAGAGTCAAGCACCAATTATTAAAATTACTAAAGTTATTACAATGTGAAAACAAATAAAGCAATAAATCTCACGAATACATATACAGAAAAATTTATTAAAAGATACTTATCTTCCTGTCAACATCCGATTAAGTTTCATTTTTTTAAATTTTAAGATCTATCATGAATCAACTAACTTATAAAAGATAGATAGTTTTAATTTAGTCTTCATTAATTCTATTGAATTTTTTTTATTTTCACCTTAGTCATTCTATAGAGAAATCTTTGTTTTTACCAAATTATATTTTTTATGTAATTTGAATTTATCTTTAAAAGGAAGAGAAACCAGTCTTACTCTTCTAAGAAGAGCATTTAGTTGGAATGATTTGACATTTTAATATAATTGTAAAAGTTTGTCATTTCTTTAGCAAGTTCTCTAAATTGAATATCCAATGGATATATTAAAAAAAAAGTGCATGTGACCGAAAAGGGGTAACAAAATGTACGAGTGAAATTAAGAGGTATTTATGTTGGATTTTATTTATTTTATTAAAATTGCTTTCGAGGCAAGAATTATTATCACAACTTTAAATGTTAATAATAAACCTTCTTATATCATACTAACTGAATTTTATTTTTATCAAAATTGTGTAATATGATATTGGATGTTAATAGTAATATTTCTTACATTAAGTAAATGTTTTTCTCAAGTTACATCAATGTGTTATCATGAATTTTCATTTTTATCAAAATCGTTATAAAATAAGATTTATTATTATGATATCTAAGTCATTTTGGTAAAAAAAAATGGAAATAATTTGAATAATTTTTTCAAAATAGATACGAAAGAATGCACTAAATTTAAATTGTGCTCATGAATGCTTCATGACCAACTTCCTTTGTCTTCATATATATGCAAGCATCATAATGATTTTTTTCAAATGATAATAGAACAGATTTAAATAATCTCAAAGTTTATTGTGTAGATAATGGTAATTCAAAAAATTTAAAAAGAGAAGATTGAAAATAGAAGATAAATAAAATCTATTTTTTTTTAACAATTCAGTTTAAAAAATCCTGTGATACGGAAAATTATTTTTGATTGTTTAAATTTCATAAGAATCTAAAAATCATATATTTGAGTATGATGCTTCTAAAATCTAACGTATCCTTGTAATATATTTTTGTTTTGTTTAAGTTTAATAGTATTTTTTTTTGTAGGATTTTATTAAACGCTTCAAACAAAGTATTTTAAGATATTTTTAAGGATGATTGTTATTAATTTTGAAAATAATTTTTTAAATAAGAGATTAATATGATTTAAGGTTAATTAAGAACATGATGGATAACCATTGATTTTTTATTAAATAATTATTTTTATAACTTTTTATTTTTAAATAATTAACAAGTGTTTGATAATAATTTATACTTAATAATTTGTAAGAACAAAAACAATTACATATAAATTGTTTGATAAAGATTTTTGGTTTTTGATTTTTGGTTTTTTTCTTTTAAAAATAAGAGAGTTAGAGAAAAAATTTGGTTTATACAAAATTATATTTTTAATTATTTTCTTCTAATATGTATATAATATATTCCTCGGAATAGATATCTATGAAAATGAAAAAAAATTCAAAAATTTAATTAAAAATATATTTTTTAAAGATTTATGATTCTTAAAAAAATCAAAATCAAAATCATACTTGATTAAAAATTATTTTAAAAAATTAGAAATTAAAAATCAAAATTGTTATAAAATAACTTTTTTTAAAAAAATTATCGAATCTTTTGATAGATATAATTTAAAAAATATTAATAATAATTGTAACAACTAATAATAATAATAATAATAATAAAGAAAACCCGAGAACTAAATTTTTTCGATCTCAAACTCTAAGAAGGTGGAAACAGTAGAGCAAAAAAGAGGAGAATCACATAAGTTAAAAAGCTAATTATGAAATAGTTGATGTGGACTCAAACATGAACTATGAAAATCACTACGACGACGAGGATGATGATGACGATGATTACCAAGAAAAGTTATTTAAAAATATTTCATTTGTGAAAATAAAATTATTATAAATAAATTTTTTTCTTCTTATTGGATAATTCAAAAATTAAATAAAAAGTTATTGAACGGGAAAGATAAATGAAATCTATTTGACCATAAGTTATGTTTGATTGTTTAAATCTCATAAGAATCTAAAAAGTATATATTTGGGGATAGATGCCTTTTAATTTTAAATATGACCTATCTTTTTAGTATGATTGATTAAATATAACCCATCTATATATATATATTCAAAGATATATCATTGTAAAAATCAAAACCATATTCATGATTAAAAAATTATTTAAAAATCAGAAATTAAAAATTAAAATTGTTATAAAATATATTTAAATTTTTTTAAAAGGATAATTAATTTTTTGATAACTATGATTTAAAAAATATTAATAATAATCATACCAACTTAATATTTAAAAATAATAATAATAATAATCCTAAAATAGTAATATTTATAAAGCAAATCCGAGAACTAATTTGTTTCAATCTAAAACTTTGAGCAGACTATAGAGTGAGTAAAAACAATGAAGACGGAAACTGAAGAGCAACATGAGGAGAATCACAAGGATTCAAAAGCTAATTATGAAATGGTTAATAATAATAGTAATTACTGCCAAGAAAAGTTCTTCGAAAATATTCCAGGTACCTTATTTTATTTTTTTGTTGATATTTAATATATTTTGGAAAGTAGATTCGAAACATGTAATTGTATTAGAACTTAATTAGGGTTTGTTTGCGCTATTCTGTTAAAAAAATGTGCTTTTTAACCCTTAAAGTGGATTTGACAACAAGTTTTTTCATATTTGAACAAGAAGCAATTTTTTACCCTTGACTTAACCTAGAAGCAGAATACTTAATTCCATTGATTGTAAATTTTTTTTTTATATTTTGAAAAAGAAAAAATATGGAATTCTCTGTACTAAACTTAATTATTGTTTGTTTGTTTTTGCTACTAGATTCTATAAATGCACTTTTGATGGTTAAAAAAAGCATATTAAAACAAATAGAAAAAAAATTGACACAAAAACACATTAGCATTGAAACCCTTTTTTTTTCCTTTCCTAAAACTACCCATGTTTGCAACTTAGGATCAAACATAATAAAAATTAACAGAAGCGCTTTTAAGGCTTAGAAATCACATCAGCGCTTTTTTTTTTTTTTTGAAACTGCTCATGTTTGAAACTACTTTAACGTACCCTTAATTTCATTGATTATGACTTTTCTTTTTATATATGTATATACATCTAGAAAAATATGGAGAAAAAGAACGGTACTTTTTCACACCAAGAGATCGAAAGTATAAGAATGGAAGTAGACCGAATCGAGCTGCTGCCCGTGGTTATTGGAAAGCTACAGGAGCTGACAAAAAGGTTAAATATAATAATGAAGTTGTTGGATATCGAAAAGCTTTAGAATTTTACAAAGGTAAACCACCTAAAGGTACCAAAACTAGTTGGATTATGCATGAGTTTCGAGTTAGTGATCCTACTCCCATCAATATTGTATTGGAAATGACCAAGAATTACTTATCTTGGTCTCAAGCTATGCACAGTTTTCTTAAGGATAATATGTTCTGGCAGTACTGGTGCAATTACCATTCCTATTAAAGGAGCAAGTGAAGAAGATGTTGTCTTACTTGATCGTATGATTGAATGTGATAGTCACAACCACATGATCCTCACATGGATTCGAAATACTTCCATTCCATCCATCTCTAATCTATTGGGCAGTTTTGATGATGCAAAATCAACATGGGATATATTGGCCAAAAGGTACTCCATTACTCACGGATCCATAAAATATCAGTTAGTAGTTGAATTGCATCAACTTCGACAAGAACCAGGAAAATCCATCAATGACTACTATGATCAGCTTCGATTTCTTTGGGACCAAATTGACCTTTGTGATCCAATTTGGATATGCTCAAAGGATGCTCAGTAATATGCTACAATTAGAGATGAATTTCGTCTCTATGAGTTCCTGATGTCATTTCACAAGGACTTTGAGTCCATCAGAGATCAATTTCTTAATTGTAATCCCTTTCCTTCTCTTGATACTGTTGTAAATGAGTTGGTTAGAGAAGAAGTTCGGCTTGCAACTCTTCAAGCCCAGAATAAGTTCAATGTTTTGGCTAGCTATTACTCCTTCTACTCCTATCATTGAGCAACCTCAACAGTCAGGTGATTCCTCTAGCTTTAACAATCGTTGCAAGCAGACCAATAAGAAGTTCTCAAATTATTGCAAGTGTTCTAGCCACACCATTGAGACTTGTAACTGTCGCAACAAATCTACTACTGTTATTTCTAATATTGAGTCTACTCCGCTGATGCCTTCTATTTTAGTAGAGTCCCAATCTTCTGGATCCATTATCAATCTCTCTCCCATTGAACTACAGAATATCATAACTCAGGCTATTCGTATGGCTCGTAATGCATCTCTTTCCACTACTATCTCAGTTCTGCCTGGTAAGTCTCAAATTTGGCTTTTTAATTATACCTGTTGTAATCACATGACACCTCGCTCATCTTTATTCTCCAAACTTGACCCTGCACCATATACTCTTGATATTCATATAGATGATGGTTCTACCATGTATAGGAATAGTCTAGATTTTGTTTCAACCTCTAATCTCTTTGTTCTTGGGGTCTTTCATGTACTTGATATATCCTATAATTTGTGCTCTGTGGGACAATTAGCTAAACTAGGATATCACCTTATTTTTTACTATTATGGGTGTATTGTGCAGGATCTGAGGACAAAGCAAGAGCTTGGGATCGGTCCTAGGATTGGGTGTATGTTTCCCATGGACAATCTTCATCTTCTACATGTTTCTCCTGTCTATGTTGTTGTTGTAGCTATTGTAGTTTATTCCTTACCTTCTCTCGTACTTTGGCATTCTCGTCTTGTTCATGCCCCACCCACTCGGGTACAACAGTTAGCTTCTAAAAGTCTGTTGGGTTCTGTGTTCAAAGACAATTTTGATTGCAATTCATGTCAGTTAGGAAAACAGTCAACGTTACCTTTCAATAATAGTGAATCTATCTCTAATAGTATTTTTGAGTTAATTTATTCTGATGTTTAAGGATCTTCTCTTGTTACTAGTATTGTTGGATCTCGTTATTTTTATTGATGATTATTCTCATTATAGTTGGATCTTTCCTATGAAATCTAGTTCTGAAATCTTACCAATATATAGTAACTTTGCAAAAATGGCTAAAACACAATGCTCCAAACATATCAAAACTTTTCAATCTAATAATGCTCTTGAATATACTCAATCTTCTTTTCAACCTCTTTTACATTCCTATGGCACTATACATCATCTAACCTAACCAGGAACCTTTCAACAAAATGGTCGAACCGGAAAAAAACTTCGTCATATTCTTGACATTGTCTGTGCTCTTCTTCTTTCTGCCAAAGTTCCTACCCCATCTTGAGGTGAAGTTTCTTTTCATGATGTTCATGCCATTAATTGCATTCCAAGCGTTGTTATTCATAATCAGACTCAGTATGAGTGTTTTTTTGGGTCATTCCCTAACTATCATTACTTTCGCTCCTTCGGATTTACCTGTTTTGTTCTTCTTTAGCCTCATGAGCATAAGAAACTTGAGCCTCAATCTAGACTTTGTTGTTTTCTTAGTTATGGTGAAACTCAAAAAAGAGTATCGGTGTTATGATCTTGTCTCTCATCATCTTCGTGTTTCCTGTAATGTTGTCTTTTGGGAACATTACTTATTTGTTGAACTTTCTTACTTTTGTTTTTCCCTAACTAACTCTTATGTTTTAGAAATATTTACAGATGAGTCTTATGTTCCTTTTATAGATACTATTGATTCTCTTTTGGACTTCTTTATTCAATCTTTAGATATTTTTTATGATTCTTCTAGACATGTTATAGATGAACAAATTGATGATAAACTTTGATATCATGTTAGAAATACTGAATGATTGTATTGTACTATGTGATCTCAAGGAATATACATGTTGTCTTTATATAGAAGATATAAGTAAACTAGATGTGTCTAAATCTCATAATATGATATAAATTAACAAATATACATTAACAATTATGTTTCATGTTAATAACTTATTAGATTAGTTACAAAGATACCCAAAAAATTTATTTTATTACAATTATTTATCGTTATACATATATTGTGGACATAATTTTAATTAAATAAATATTTTAGATATATTTATAATTAACACAATAGTGACATAAATTACAATTAATCCGATATTGACATTATAATTGGGAATGTTTTAATTTTAAATATATATCATTTTACACTCAAAAAAGATCGAGGGGGCATGAAGGCATCAAGCTTCCCATCATTTTTTTTATACTTTATTCACAAGAAATATGATTTATTGTCACGTGGCAACATTGTTTTATCGTTGATATAATATTTCATATCAATCTTAATCCAAGCATACTCTTAAAATGTTATATTTTATATACTTTAACCAATTTTTCATCTAATTTTTCATCTATTTTGTAAAAAATTACATGTAATTTTTTTTTCATAAAAAAAGAAACCCACTTTTATTCTGTTTATACTAAAATAATATTTTATGATTAAGTTAAATAAATTAATTAATATTAATTAATTGATATAAAATATTTAATTTATATAAATAATTTATATGACATATTTAATTAATATTAATTAGATGACATGGTTGAACTTAATCATAAAAAAATTTACTTGTAAAATGAATAAGAGTTGAGATACTTTTTTAAATTTGAAACCTTATAATAATATGTTAGTTTATACACAATTAAATTTATGTTAAAGTAAAATGTTAGTTATATGTTTAATTTAAGTACATTACAATTTATGTACACGTTTACATATATGATATGTATAAATTATGAACAATTGACATATTATTTTATGATTAATTTAATTATGTAATATTGTACATGCTATTTAAAGTGCAAACTCATACCTTTGTGTAGAAAAAAATCCTTGTACTTTTGTGTAAAATGGACCAAATTTTGATACTTTGAAAAAATTCAATGTACGTATTTATATATTCAAGAATGATATAAAAATAAGTTGTTATTGTTCTAGTGAAATAAATAGTAAAAAATATCACAAATGATTTTTATTAAGCATACATGTATTGTACATGTGAGAAAATAAAATAAAAAAATAACATCAAATTGAAACATTTTAATAAACGTGAGTATTATTAGGATACTACTAAAGCATCATTAATCCAATTTAATTGGTTGTGAGTATATACATCACTTTTTTTTAGTTCAAACAATAACACCATGTAGGGTGTGGTATGTAGAGAATAAGGAATTGAACCTTGAACCTTTGTCAAAGAGCATCACAATCCAATTAGATTATAAGATATCAACGTGTTTTTTCTTCTTCTTATTTTTAAATCAAATGATAAGTAATTATTTTTTAAGTGTGGGATGTGAGAGTTGGGAATGGAACCTTAAATCTTTATGTAATGCCACCACATTTTTACAAACTGACTTATCAAAAGTGGGTATATATGTCACTTATTCTATAAATCACTAATAATTCCTCTTCCTACCATAGTTCCTAGGTCCACCATCCCATTCATTAATTTTTTTAAGGATCAAATTGATATCGAGTGCAGTTTAAATATATAACATTGAAGAGAAGAATTAGTTTTAATTTATACACATTAAATGTAAGATGAATCACAGTACAATGGTTTAAAGATTTAACTAAAGTGATTTATCTTCGATACTATGTATAAATAACTTAGTTATTTAACATAATTTAATTTTTAACCTCATAAATAAAAATATATATATCTATTTTTATACGACGTTAAAAAATATATATTTATTTACGTATTAAGAAAAATAAATATTTTTTTTTCTATAAAATTAAAAATAAAACTCTATATATAAAGAAATTATGTCATGCCATTAGGCTAAAAATTTATTTTGATATTAATTTAATTGATGTAATTGTTTGAGTTAATACTTTTAAGGTATTTTTATTATTGTTTTAATATCATTTTTTACTTCTACTTTCATATAATATATATAAAATATATTTATTTAAATTACTAATATTTATTTTGATCAATTTAAATAGTAATAATAGCTCTAAATTACTTGAATTCATTGAGATTATTTTTAGAATTATCCAAAATATACATCATTAACTTAAATATGGTATTTTATATATCTTAATTGAAAATAAAGATACAAAAGATACAAAATAAAATAAAAGTAGATTAAATGTACCAATTTTCGTTGTCTCTACCTCTCAGCATTCTTTCTCCTCGATTCTAATTGTTTTAAATTATGGCGTAAGCTTAATAAATTACCAACTAATAGTTCCTCACTAAATATAAATAGCAAAATTCTAACTTATATAATTAGTAAGTTATTACAACCATTACCCTCATGTGTTGTTAGGTGATTATTTAAAAAATAATTTTTTAAAATAAAATTTAATGGTTAATATTAACTTAAGTAAATATAAAAGTTTTTATAGATTAGATGTAGGTAGGATGAGGATGCGAACAATAACACAAAATGATTTTTTGGGCAAGTATAGGAAAATGAAGAACAGTGAGTCAGTGAGATCTAATATCTGGTGGTCTATTAACATCAAAAGCTTTTACTTTTACTTTAATTAACACCTCTCAACATCCCTCTCTCTCTCTCTCTCTCTCTCTCTCTCTCTCACTGACCCAAAAAAAAAAACATCCTTCAGTCTCATGCATTTCCCAATTATATAAACACTCACACTTGGACTACAAGTATTTGCAAAACAAGTTTCCAGTACAGGAACAGTTGATTTTTTACAAGAAGTCATTGAGCAAAAACCTCTCAGAAACGCCAATGAGTTTACTTAAAATCATGTTTTTTTTTTCGTTTAGGGACGTTAAAAATTTAAAATTTTAATTTTAATTATAAATATGTGAGTATTATAATTATTAAAAAGAAAAAAACTTTCTCCCAAACAAGGTGTAAAATGTTACAAATTAAACACCTTTCTTTTTTTATTTGGCACTTTGATAATGAGATCGGAACCAAAAACTAATTATAATCAACACATAATTATAAGTACCTCATTGTAAATTTGACGAAAGGTCATGTTATACCTAACATGCCTACCCAAAGTTAATGGTAACTTTATGTCACCAAGCGCAAGTTACTTGCTCTCTTTCTTTTTTTAAAGCATCTCAAGTAATTTACTTTGTCTTCTATCAAAAATAATCTTCTTTTTTTCGGGAGTTTCTCTTTGATATACTAGTTTTTATCATCTTATTGATTTTTCATTATTTTAAATAAAAACATATATTTTGTATTTTTCACATGAATTTAAGTTAATTTTTTTCATTTAAATCTTAATTAATTTACGATGATTTATTTTATATTTATACTTGTTTTGTTTATATTTTATTGGATTTAAATCTTTATGTAAAAATATTGTGTTCAAGATCATAAATATTATAATGTAATAACTAGATTTAATTGTTTCTAAAGAATATTGAATATGTTAAATTAAAAATTCGGTTATAAAACTTAACCAATGATCAAAGTTTGGGTTTTTCTTGGTATGCTTATAAATATC
This sequence comes from Hippophae tibetana, assembly GCA_037013495.1. Classification (NCBI taxonomy): domain Eukaryota; kingdom Viridiplantae; phylum Streptophyta; class Magnoliopsida; order Rosales; family Elaeagnaceae; genus Hippophae; species Hippophae tibetana. Next base: position 20,074,964 of record CM072803.1, read on the forward strand.
CTTGATTTTGATTTTTTAAATTTGATTATTAATAAATTTAGATGAATAAGTTGTCATCTAGGTTAAGTGTGTTATTTTTATTAATAAAATTTAATTTTATGTCTCAAAAAATAAAAAAAATAAAAAGTAAAGTTATTTAATTAAAATATTATTTTTTTAAATAATATTTTAATATTAAAAACATCAAAATAATTTAGTGTTTCCTTAATTGATCCCTTTTTTTTAAGTTAAAGGACTAAATAATAACATTTATCATCTATAAGAAATCAAATGATACAAACGATAAAAACTAAAATAATTTTTTTGACGATTTTCTCCTTTAAAAAAAGTCTAAATTACTTTTTATTTTTCACTTAGCATATAAAAACTTACAAATTGAGTAAGCATGCTTGTCCTGCCTATATACAAATCTGAAACCTGAAGACCACCAAATGCCTTCATTATCAACCATCTAGTGATGCATTTGAACAAGAAAAAAAAATGGAGCTAAAAGAAGATTTTAAGAGAAACTTGCTCAAAAAAGAGCTTGAAGCATCTTTGGCAAAGACTAATTCATTGAAGAAAGAAAATGAAGAATTAAGACAAGAAGTTGAGAGTATAAAAGCACAAATTAGCACTCTTAAAGCTTACAAGAATGAGAGAAAATCTATGCTTTGGAAGAAACTACAAAGTAACCTTCTTGGTCCATCTCTTCAGAAACTACATTCAAGACAAAGCTTTCTAGTTTCAGAATTCTCAAAGGAAAAGCCACAAAATGTATATGATCATAAGCCACTAAGTCTACCTACTTTAGCTTCTCAAAATTCATCAAAGGAAGTTAAAGAATATAAAGTAGTATCAGCTTCAAAACTTTTACCACCACCACCACCACCACCTCCACCTCCACCTCCACCACTACCTTCACAGTCACTAGTAGGCTCGAAAACTGTCCGGCGTGTGCCGGAAGTGATCGAACTTTACCGTTCACTTACAAGGAGAGATGCCAAAATGGAGAAAAAAACCAATCCTGCAAAAAATCAAGCAATGACATTCACTAAGAATATGATTGGAGAAATTGAGAATAGATCACGATATATTTCAGCTGTGAGTATAGTGAAACAAATTAAAATTCTCTGTTTACTTTTGATTTTCTAATTTTATGGCCTCTTTGTTTGTAGTTCTGTTGGAGATGCTTTTGGTGAAAAGTAGTTGAAGAAAAAAGTGCTTTACAGAAGAAATTTAGGCTCCTAAGCACAAAATATGATTTCGTAAAGTCATATTTAGTAAATGAAATGTTAATGGAAAGAATTATATATATGTGTATGGTTTTATTGTTATTCTAAAATATAATGAAAATTATTTTATTAGATAAAGTAATTCATTTCATTCTTTTAAAAATATATTAAAATATTTTATTTTTTTCATGTATTTATATTATTATTATTTTATAATTTTTCATCGTTTATAAGGAATTTTTTAAAAATATTTTCTTAATTTTATTTACAATTTTATCATTATTTTTTATTTTATTGTTCACGTAAACATTGTAATAACTGATAATTTTCATTCTTATTATCTTTTCGTTAGTTGAGCCAAACATGGCATAAAGCATTCACCCAAATTTTTTATATTATAAAGCTTTGTTGATGTCACAAGACCAAAACCGTGGGTATTATATATCTTTAAGTGTGAAATAATAAAAGTGTGGAAATAATAATTTCCATTAATAATCAAACATTCAATATACAGTGGAGATTAAAAAACAAACTGGGAGCAGAGTAATTAGAATAGAGAAAAAAACCAAATCAAATATTAACACCATATATAGATACTAAATTATAGATGAACAGGTAAAAACAGAGGTGGAAACACAAGCAGGGTTCATAAACTTTCTGACAAAGGAAGTGGAATCTGCAGCTCACAAGAAGATATCTGATGTGGAAGCATTTGTGAGTTGGCTTGATGAACAATTATCAACCCTAGTTGAAGAAAGAGCAGTACTTAAGCATTTTCCACAATGGCCAGAAAGAAAAGCAGATACACTTAGAGAAGCTGCTTTTAACTACAGAGACCTCAAGAATCTCAACTCTGAAGTTTTATCATTTCAAGACAACCCAAAAGAGCCTCTAAGCCAGGCTTTGAGAAGAGTACAAGAATTGCAAGACAGGCAACTATGTACATAATTTAGATTTACAATTATGTAATTCATAATTTATTTATATTATCAAGTTTCGAAATTTTCAGGTTGGAGCAGAATATTAATAGTATTGAAAGGACTAGGGAATGCACAAGCAAGATATATAGAGATTTCCAGATACCTTGGGATTGGATGATGGAAACAGGGCTTATTGGGCAGGTAGGTAGCAAATTGTCTGATATTGTTTTTGTATTAAATAAGGTACCACTTTGAAAAATTCATAAAGCATAACTCCATTTAGAAAAAATAATAATTTAAATTGTTAATTTTAGAAACTCACGTCTAACTCTGAACTCAAAAGTAAGTTTATGAGTTAGAGAATTATCCAAACTTAGCAACATTGTTGCCTAATTTTTGACCGATGTGAGACTTAACATCCCCCTTCTACATCGGCTGGGGTGAATCCTGATTGGCACGGGATGAGTCCGGATTTACAAGATTTGAGAATACTGCCAGACATTTTTGAGCCAATAGGGGTCAAGAGTCCAACTTTGATACCATTTTAGAAACTCTGAACCTAAAAACTAACTTGTGACTTAAATGATTATCTAGATTTATAAGCAGTACTACTGTCTAACTCTTAGTCGATATGAGATTTAACAATTAGATCTTTTTAACATTTATAGATAAACTTTGTTTGAGATTAAGGGTTTGATTGATTTAGTTTTTTTTAAATCATGAACAAGAAGAACTTTTCACACCAAAAACTTATTTGGAAATAGACTTATAATCTTGTTTTAAGATGAACACCCACTAGCATTTTTATTATAATTCCAAATTTAACCTTATTATTAGAGTCAATATATATATGTCGATAATTTTTTCTTTCTAAAATACGTATATAGTACTCGAGATAAAGATTAAAAACTCGAAAATTTTCACCTGATATAAGTGGTCACAACGATCAAACTCGTAATTTATATGATTTTTTTCCATTAAACAATCAATACGAAACATAAATTGTTAAAATAATTTAATTCTTATGAATCAAAAGAAAATACTTGCCTCTTAAATTGAAAATTTGTGAGAATTATTAAGTTTATCTATCACATATATCCAACTTGTTTGATTCTTGAATATTTTACTATTCTTAACTTTTAAGGCCATTTTTTCTTAGTTGTTTGACTAAGTGACCAAAAGAATATAGATTATTGGTTTTCATTTTTTTTGCTTTATCAAAATAGAAAACAAGTACTTTTCTTGTAATTACTTTGAAATTTTCTTTCATGTAATGATATTTTTAAATATTTTTTATATGTGTTTAACTTTGCTTCAATAAACTCGATAATTGTCCATTTAGATGGACAATTAGATTCACGAGTAGATCAAAATCTGACCAATTGAAAAATTATTAATGTGTCAAACACGACTCATATGAGCAAGGTATCAACAACCATGCTTTGATCAATTGGACAATTATCTAGTTCAATTGAACATGTGTCTAACTCGATTATGATTAGTGGGATCATCGACTAACCAAATTTCGACCAGTTAAATAATTGTTCAATTTTGACTCATCAAATTGAATAAATATCTAATCAAAATTAAATCATAATTGATTAATGTAAATTAAAGACATTTTTATCGGTATATAAAAGGTTAAGTTAAAAGAAATCATATTATATTTTTTATTAATATGAGATCATCACATCATATAACAACTTATTTCAATCAAAACTTGGTTTTAAAAAATGCTTTCAAAATGATAATGTTATTTGTACTTTTATGAGCACAAAATTTGTTATTGTAGTCTTAGAATTTGGGTTATTTTTTATTAAGATTGCCTATTATTTATTTTGTATTTGTAAATATATTGAAATTTTTTATAAATATAAATACATAAATTGATTAAAAATAATTTAATTTTTTTATAATTTTAAAAAATATATCTGGGTCAAAAAATGCAAAAGAACGCGCATAATACCCTAAATTGTCACCCCTATCTGAAATCATTTGTAATAGTTTTTTTATTGTTTTGTTCAAAAGTACACAATTTCAAAAGCTTAACCAAATATACTTTTCTAGACCATTTACACACTTATGACAATTAAAAGAGAGAGAGATTCCGAACTAAACATATACCATATTCTCTTGCATTAAGACATGGTAAAAGCGATTCGGAAATAGAAAAATTAAAAACAAACAATGAATTTTTTTCCAAAAGTGTTTTCAAGCTCAAAACGTACATTTTGTTCTTCCTATTATAATTACAAGTTAACACATATGATATAAATAAAGGGTAATTATATCATTCAAAGAGTTTGATACTTTATTAGTAATGATATTTAATAAAATGTATGTATATTGACCCATATTTAAATAATAGTACATTAATAGTTCATACATTTAATTTTAAGTATACCAGTGTTTAAAATTAATATTTAATTTTGGCCATCACACGAATTTTGGCCATAATTTAAGACTCTCCCAGACTTATGATTTCATTTGACTTTGAAATTAAACTATTTTTTTAGTTTAATAATATTTTAGAAAACTTTTTATTTTTTATTATTTTAAATATAAATTTAGCCATAATTTTATCCCTATGTCCATTTGTGCTATAAATGTTATAATTCTCATTTAAATCTTGATTTTAATTTATTGACATATCTAAAATTAAATATAATGACTAATAATACACTTTTATAAAAATATAGATCCACGCAAGTATCTTTTATTAAATAGGAATACTAGTGAGATATTAAATCATTTTAATGAAATAATTACTTTCATTTATAATATGTACATTCATGTAATCCAATCTTTATTTTAAAACATGAAATTTAATCATTTGTAAACATTAAAGTGAATGGAAACTATTATTATATTACTTTGATAACAAGAATTCATATAGATACATTTTAGTTAAAAGATGTACCAACAAGGTTCTTGAAATATCCAACACAACTGCTTTAACCATTTGTGTAACTTCAAGCCATAAAGTTTTCTGTTTGCAGATGAAATTAAGCTCCCTGAGACTAGCCAAGGCCTACATGAAAAGAATTACAAAAGAAATGCAATCTGGTGAATGCACTCGAGAGGATAGTTTTATGCTTCAAGGAGTCCGATTTGCATATCGTGTACACCAGGTACATTACATCTCACAAATAGTAGAATAACAAAAAATATAAAATAAAATCTCTCGTTTTCACATACTTTTGCTCCATTAATACTTGGTAAGTATCAGTTTGCAGGTGGTTTTGATGGAGAGACAATACAAGCCTTTGAAGAACTAAAGCAAGTGTGATTGTGTGAAAGCAGATACAAGCAATTAACATAACCGAAATGTGAGTGAAAGTTAATAATAAGTGATGGAGTTTGTATGGCTATGATTACAAGTATGTCAGTAGCATCAAGTGTATTTCAGAAATTTTGCAAACAAAAGTATTTCAGAAAGCTTATTAGTAATGAATATTTCAGGAGGGACTGAATAGAATTTTCAAATCAAAAACAACACCAAAGTCCGGTGATCATTCTGGCTTTGATCGGACAGTCTAAATTTACATCCCTCACCAATTTAGTTTTGTTAATATCCAATCCAAAATTCAGATGAAACTAGTTTTTAGATGAATCTATAATTTCCTCATTGACCATCATGTAAAACTCTAGTAGAACACACCAGAAAATTTATTACCTGTTTGACAAAATGACTTAAAACTGTTTTTTTACTAAAAAAACAAAAAAAAACATTTTTAAAAATAATAATGTGTTTGATCGTTATTTTTAAGTTATTATTTTTTAAAACAATATAAATTAACGAAATTTAAAATAATTTCAACATATTTTATTATTTTTAAAAACTAAATTATGACCTGAAATTAATTTTTAAATTAATGGATCAAACAAACCTTTACTCCTTTCTACAATTTTAATTACTTCGAGCACAAATATCAATATCAATATCTATAAAAATGTATTAAAAAAATAGGCGAAAATTATTAAACAAAAATGATCAATTATTAAAAGTGTTAGTTAGGTGATATTTGATTAAAATTTTGATTTATAATTCATAATTATATAATAGCTTTTAATTTTTTTAATAATAATCATAACAATTTATATTTAGTAATTTCTTAGAAAAAAAATCAAAAACCACATACAAAGTAACACTTTCTATTTTTATATTTTTTTCAAAAAACTTAAATCAATAAAAAAAATTGTTATTATTTATAAATTTTATACTTTTAAACATTTTCTTTAAATATTTACACACAAAAATAATAGACATCATTTACACCATTAGGAAAAAAAATGCTTAATAAAAATTTAAAAAATCAAAAACCAAATAAAAAGAATCCTCTTTTAAAGATTTATGAGTAACCTAATATATAAATCCCTAACTTCTTACATTTAACAATTGAGATTTATACGAGACGAGAAAGAAATTTATTTTTTAAAATCTCAATAAAAAATTAAGTAACAAATTATGAATGATCCAATCCTAAAAAATACTTAAAAAAAAAGAAATCAAAAATATTATCAAACACAACTCATTTTGTCACACAAACTTTCTATTGAACAATTTGGACTCTATATCTCGCAAACTACAAGTCCTCTTGCTCCTCGAAGAACAGAGAAAAAGAAATGGTTTTCACAACCATTAGATTTCAACGACCAAAGACCATCAAGCAATTAAATTCCATGGACGATAGACTAGATGATATAGATACCAAACCACACATCGTAATGCAGGGGTAAATATTGATACTAAGCATGATTTCGAAACGATTGTATGTACATTTTAGGTTGTCACAAATTATGGAAGCAAAAAGAATGGAACATTTTGTTAAGCTATTTTTTTAGTTTCAAGAAAGCATAACCAAAATTTCTCAGTAACTTCCTAAAACGATCATGAAACAACATTCAAAACGACTTCTTATATCAATCAAAGCCTAGATATGCAACCGATTCAAAATTTCAGATAGCCCTTATCCCATTCTTTAGGATTTAAATATATGGAACCAATTCATCAATTAATATCGAAATAATTCGCAATTAATTCATTTAAAATACGGCAAAACAAATCAATTAAAGAAGCGGAAAAACGATGATGTTATAAATTGAAGATCTAATAGATTCATACGAAAGTAGAACACAAACCAAACGATATTCTAACTAAAGTTCAACAATATGAAAAGGATAAGACTGCTATTGTACCAAATTGTTCCTTACACAATCTAGGAAACGTCTAGAAACAAAACCAGAACCAGTGACACGAAACTGACGAATCTTCAGCAACCACAGCTACAGCGAATGCGATCACTTAGATCTCTGTCTCATCTTTCGGCGCTTCCTCTTCAATCTCCTCATGCGCTTCTTCTTCCACTGTACACTCAGAACCAATACCAACGATTATTATTTAGGACCCGAGATTTACACAATTATTTTGTTAAATAACAACTACAAGAACTGGAAGAAAAAAATATAGGCAAAGGGAAAGTAAAAGAAAGTTATTTCAAAGTGCGATTTTAGTTTGTACCTTGGCTCTCATGGTGATGCGGCGATGAAAAAAACCCTAGCTGCTCTCTCTTCTTAGAAGATTTCAGATAAACCCAAAGGAAAAAGAAATTTATTTTGTGTAAGGACTAAAAGACATCAAGCCGATTATATGGAAACCCTAGTAGATGTTTTGGGCCTGTTTATTTTACTGAAAAAGAAAAAAGTTATAGCCCAATTATTCCTGCACTTATAGAAATTTAGTTGGAAAACAATTATATATTTTTTATATCTCTTGAATCTAATAATATATATATATATATATATATATATTAAAATAATCTTAAATTTTATTAATTTAATACTTAAGATTTAAAATTTAACGAAAAATAAATAACCATTATTAAAAAATTTAATATTATTTTATAATTTAAAATATACCTTCTAATGATATACTATTTTTTATTTTTTTTCTCTTTTTCATAAATAACACAAATATCAGTTACAAACTATTTTTTATCTTAGTTGATTGTTCCCTATTCAAATGATATGAAAAATAGTTATAATAAATCATGTTCAATAATTAATTTGAGTTTTTATTTTATTTTTTCTTAATTTTAATAATTATTAATTAAATTTTAATTTTAAAATATGATAATATTTATATCATTGATTTAAATTTTTATATAATTAATATCATTTGCTATATTTATTTATCTCTACTCATTTATCTTATTATATATATATATATATATATTATAAAATATAACCAACTAAATATTTTAAATTTTTATAAGTAAATTTGATCAATTAAATGTTTATTTAAAATAAAAATTTATTTACGGTTAGTATCTAGTCAAATGTAACTAGGGATGGACAAAAAAACCGCGGGTTCAGTTATCCGCGGTTATCCGAACCGGTGGTTCGATTTTTAACCAGTAAATTTCAGGGATGGAGACGGTTTCAGGTAAAAATTGAATATGAAACAACGGTTACGGTTATACTAAAAATTGTACCCACTTGTACCCGAAATTAATTATATTTAATTAATAAATTAAATTATATATATATTTCGGATTTTTTACGGGGATTTTTTTATAACCGTTACCTACGGGTAAAAAAATATCTCTGAATTGTAACGGTTTTCGGACGATTTTGAATATAAGTTTTTAATTTTGGTTTTGGGCGATTTTGATATAACCGTCACCGCTCATCACGTGCCCATTCCTAAATGTCACACATTATTTATTTCATAAATCTATTTGAAAACAAATTAAATTTGTGTTATATAAATCATTCTTAATAGTAGTTTTGATATATTGTTTAAAAGTAATATCTAAATAATTGTTAGAAACTACGGGAGAATTTAAAAAAAATCCAAAAATGGTTATTTATCATTACTTTCATTTTTCAAAATAAAAAAGATTAAATTGTTAAAACAATAACTAAAATATTAAGCTATTATATTAAAAGAATTATCGTACCACACCCTTGAACAAAACATTTATTTTCTCATTACTCGTTAGTGAACCATAATAGAAAATGTAAATTGACTTGTAAAGTCTCCTGCATATCATTATAGAAGGGCATATATATATATATATATATATATATAAATATATAATTTTTTTCTATTATTTGAAATTTATTAAAATAACTGAATTTTTCATACATATAACTCAAATTTTATTTAATTTTATACATATTTAAATAAGTTATATATTATTGAGTCATACCTTATCAATCATTATTTTTTTTCTCTATTAATAACATAAACTCCTATCATCTTATTTCAATGGTTTCGTGCTTGCATTTGTGCACAAATAACTCTATTAATTTATTTAAATTAAAAAATTTGATATTATTAATTGTATTTGAATCAGATTAAATTAAAATATTGTATAATCTAATCATATTTAGATTGAAAAATATACAACCTATTTGTGTTACAATTGATAATTTTTATCTAATTTTGATTGAATTACTATTAAAATTATAAATAAATACATATTTTAATTTATAATTTATTATATTTAAATATTATACATAACACAATTATATTAAATTATTATTTTAGTTTAAAAATAAATATAAATTTTAAATCTCTATAATAATTCAATAATTATCCAAGCATACTTCTTATTATTTTGATTTAATTAGTTATGACTATAGATAATAAATTTTGTTAAAAATACATCAATTTAAAATTTGAATGTTATGTATATCATGATTTATGTATAAAAATAATTCATAAATAAATTTTAATATCAATAACATTATCTTACCTACAAAAATCTAATTTTCTTGAATTTAATTTGATTATATGATCATATTAAATTTGAATTGAAATTTTCATATTTAATTATAATTAAATCATATTTAAATCGATAAAAACTAGATAATTTTAATAAGATGCTAATCCTAACATGCATAATATAGGTCTTAATAATACTTAAATCTTAAATCTTAAATCAATTTATTTGAAAATCAATGCACATATTCTAAAAGAATGAAAAAGAATTTAGAAATTGAAGAAGACATTTGTTATTTTATTATTACTCATATTATATTTTTTGTATTTATTTTTATTAAAAATATTTTCATAAATTAAAAGTGCTTAAATTTTCAAAAGTGTATTCATTTATTTGAAAATATTTTCTATTCATATAAAAGTAATGGCATTTTAATTATAGTCTTCCCTCTTTTCCTTTTTTCTTCTTTTATGTTTATTCTTTAGTTATTTCTTTTTTTTTCTTTCACTTTACACTCTTTCTCACACTTCTATCTATTTGTATACAATTGTTTTTCATTTTATTTTCCACTAAATACCTAAACATTAAAGCCTTTATTATAAATTCTAAATTTTAAACATTAAGGTGGTATTTGATTCACATAATGAAATCGGAATCGAAATGAGAATGAAAAGGAAACAATGTTGTTTGATTTAACCATTGAAATCAAACAAGAAATCAGTATTACAGTGTTTGGTTTACCATTGAAATGTAATAGAAAAAACTGTAAATTATCTTAATACTCCTATATTTAATAAAATTTAAATAATATTATTTAATTATTTTTTTTGTCAGACAAAATACATCATTAAAATCATTATTTTTCTAAATAGGATTTAGGGTTTTGAGATTTGGGATTAGAGATTTAGGGATTTAGGGATTTGAGATTTAGGGTTTAAGGTTTAGGGTTAAAATTATTATTTTTCTAAATAGAATTTAGAGTTTTGGGATTTATGATTTTAGGATTTTGGATTTTGGATTTTGGGATTTGAGATTTTGGGTTTTGGGATTTGGGATTTGGAGTTTTGGGTTTTGGGTTTTGGGATTTGGGATTTAGGATTTAGGATTTATGGCTTAGGGTTTTGGGTTTTAGGGTTTTGGGTTTTGGGATTTGAGTTTAGAGTTATATTTGGGGTGAGGTAAAATTGGAAAAAAAATTGAGATGAAAATAGAATTATGATTCCTAAAAGGAGGAGAAATTTTTTTGATTCCTTTCTATTCCTTCGAACCAAACACAACATAAATACTAAAACTTGAATCATAAATTTTGAAAAATAGAGAAAAATATAAAAACAATAAGTAAAAAAGAGAAAATAGTAATAAATAATTAAAATATTCTTTAATTTTCAATGTAACTTAAATCTTTATCTTATAATGGAACTTAAATCAATATTAATCGATCATATTTTACTATTTTTTTAATAAATATTCCTAACTTTTTTGATGCTGTACATATTCTAAACTTTTCAATATCACTTAATCAACTAATATACAAATTATATTAAATATCCCATTATATATATATATATATATATATATATGAGGTTAAAAATAAAAATGAAAAAGATTATGACTACAACTATTAAAAAAAAATTATCTGAAGTGATGCGCTATACGTATAATCCAAATGAATGAACCCAAAAACAAAAAGTTACGAATATGCAAATAAAGATATATGGTGTAAATTAATAAGCTTGATTAGATTCTTGTTCTACTCCAATCTCCACTAGGAAATCCGAAATCCATTATTCATAACTTTAATATTATTGCGCCATATCCATGCACTTTACCTTTCGCACAAACAATCATTGGAGATGACACATATCACAATAACTATATAAGAGTGGTAAAGTTTCCATTAGGGGGGCAAAAGAGTGACAATATGAGTCATAATTGTTGTCTTATTGTCTGAAGCCCTAACATAACTTTCCTTCATCAAGTAGAAAAGTTAAAGAACGTTTGTAGATTGATTGGCTCAATTAAACTAGCTAGTTGCTACAATTCCTAGTCATAACTCACTAAATGAACTTATTAAAGATAATCACTTTTTAATATCATGTTTTAGAATGGAAACTTAACATCAAAGAGAATAATAATAGAAATAGAATTCAATAAAAATAATATTATTATTATTATTATTATTATATTCGTTTGAACAATTGAATCAAAATAATAATAAACATTAAAATAAAATTTATAAAATTATAAACGAAATAAAATTAAAAAATATTTTTTTTAAATAAGATAAAATGACTTATCAAATATGAACTAATGGAATGTAATGTCAAAATCCAAATACTTAAAGATTGATGCGTCTTTATTTCTTTTTATGATATTGGAATCAAAGTCATCCAGATATGTACATATTACATTTTAGTATCAACAAAATCCATATGCTATTTTTTAAAATGTTGATGATTAAAACCTAAGCCCAAATGGCTAGAATAGACATTGATGTAGAGCCAAGAGCTAGAGCAATAAAAGAAGCCTTTTTCAACCATGAAACAGAGCTCATAAGTTTGTTTTGGAAGAAATCAAGAGCTATAAGATCAACTAAACCCATGTAGATTAGTATACCAGATGATAAAGATCCCAACAAACCTTCCATGATCAAGGCATTAGGGTTACTATCATCATAACCAGTGGCTGAGAACAAGATTATCCCCAATATTATTCCCATTGGAGTTGTCACTGCAAACATGAAGCACATATATGCCGTTGTTCCAAAGCTAAATCCCGCCTACAAAACAATTCAAAAAAAAAATTCTTTTTTTTTAAATCACAAGCAAAAAGACCCCTTAAAGATCATGAAGAATTATTGTTCAAACTAACTTCTTGGATCTTCAGGTGTTTGTTTGAACCATGGGGTAAGATGTCTTTCTTAGTTTGTGAAAATGAACACTTTAGTATTTATTTTTTTAAAATATGCACCGTAGCTTCCTTATTTATTTTAAAGTTACATATCAAATTTATTTTAATTTAATTATTTCAATATGACTTATTTAGACATATAAAAATCATTTGACACTAAATAAAATAATGGATAAATTTTATCAATACTAAAATATTTATTTTTCTTCCAACAATCAACAAAGCTTAATTATTTTAAGTAAAGATAAATTTACCTCTTATTTATGGTATCACATGATTTTTACATATTTAAATTATTATCAAATTAAAATAATTAATCTAAAACGAACTTATTCAAGCCTTGAAAATAAATAAGATAATTCACTAATCTTATTAGGGAATTAAAATTTAACATAAGCAACACCAAATTCCCATCAAATACACTTTGGATGATATTGCCTTATATATTGAATAAATAATGACTTTTGTTCATTCTAGTTAGTACTTTCCAATTACTTCAAAGCAACACTCTCTTTAAAAAAATTGAAAGAACAGAAAAAAAAAACAAAGGAAGATATATAGCAAGATTTTAAAATTTTGTGACACTTTATGTGTAACCAATAATTAGCAAACACATGAACAAAATAACATTTTTTCCTACTATTTTCTCCACATTTTTAGTCACTTTTATTCACAAGCATATTAATGTTACATACAAATGATACAACAAAAACGATAAAAGAAAATTGAACTCGTATTTTAATTTAGTTTTAAAAAAAAATCTACAATAAAAAAAATAACAACAACACTAAAGCAACAATCTTTTTCATTTAGTTTCCGAATATCATAATTGGATCAAGATTATTAATTAATCTTTTCAAGGAATTGACTCTAAGACATTCTAATAAATAAATTAGAATTGAATCTCAGAAGACTCCCTATGGTGTAACGTTTTCTTATTTTAATATATTTGCGACATAGACATATTTAGACAAGGGTCATTGAAACAACTAGCATTCCTTATCTGCTAGAAGAAATATATAGGCTCTCCCTTAAATCTAAGTGGTAGTCAAAATTCTTTAATCACTCAAAAATATAATTAAATAGAATCTAAGTTAAGTAATTAACGTTAAATAATCTTAATAAATACAACTTTAAGCCTTTTCCCTTTAAGAGTTTAGTACCCAAAAACAAAAATGTACTGAAAATTTGAAAAATGCTCACATAAAAATGATAGAAGCTATAAGTTGAAACCAGAAATTAGTAAACATCTCTGCATAAATAAAACAAGTGCATTGAGCAAATCATTTTATCAAACACTTGGAAGAGGGGTGTCTTATCGTGTCGTGTCTATATAAAGTATTTGATTAAGTTTACCTGAGCAATGCAACCGCCAAGACCCATGCCTTCAAAAATCTGATGAAAAGCCAAAGCAGCAACCAAAGGCCTAATAGTACATTGATTCTGAGACATACCCATTGTCGCTCCAATTATCACAGAATGAAAAATTATACCAATTTCCAAAACTTGCGAAACCATTTTCTGTTTCAATTTTATCATCTCTTCAACCTCTCTCTCTACTCCCAATTCAAACCTCACTTCCTCTGATTTCTTCACTCCAAGCTCCCCTTGATTAACCACCGGCTCGTAATTGTGACCATGACTGTGTTGTTCCACATGTGAGCTCGCCGTGAGATCCACCAATAGCCCAAGTAAAGCTCCGACTAAAGTCACCAGTCCGGCGAAAGGGAAGTCCTTCCATGGATGTTTGGAAGCCACGTGGCAATCGGAGAGAGCTTCGAAGGCTTCGGGAAGTACGTGGACGAGTGAAGTGGAGAGAATTACTCCAGCTGCGAAGCACTTTATTACTAGAATCGCTTTGTCGTAAATGGGTTTTCCATGGAAGTAACGAGCGAGGAAGACTGGTGATGATATGCCGATTATGCTTGTGATGAAGATGATGATCAGAGAGAGGAATTTCAGTTGAAGAGCTGCGTGGCTATCTCGGCACGAGTCTGTTCGGGTCGGGTCTGATACACATACCGTCATTGTTGGGCAGAATTTAATGAAAGATAACAGAGCAAGAACAGAGAGAGAGAGAGAAGTTTTACAGTTTTTGTCTGAGATATGGACTCGTGAATCGTGGCTTTGTAGAACAAGAATGAGAGAGAACTGATCGATTGGTGTGGACTTTGACTATAAGAGGAAGTTTTTTTCTTTTTTTTTTTAAATATATATATATATAATAAATATTCATTAAATTTTAATTAAATTTATACATAATTTTTAAATATTGAGTTATTAAATTTTTAAAATTTCATAAATAATTACTATTAAAATACATATATATAAATAAATAATTTCAAATTTAGGTATGAATTTTCAAAAAATTTAAATATCAAATTTTATATTTTAAAATTTTAAAAATATATATAAATTTAATTGTCTATCATATATTTTAACCTAACAAAAAATTAAGATATCATTTTTTTCTTTAGGAAGATATAAATTTATTAAATAATGTAGTAGGTTGATTAAATATATATTATAATTAGTTTTATAAAATTATACTTATGATACTTTTATAATATATAATATTATTGTTATTCTTTTGGGCTTTCTAATTTTTCCTATCAAAAGTTACTTATAGTCTAATATAAAGAATCGTGAAAGAAAATTTCTAAATCCCTCATTATTAATTAAACAAATTATAAATAATATCAAATAAAAATCAAAACCAAGGTCAAAATTACATTATGCCTGTATTTTTTTCAATATATCCATCTTTTAATAATTTAAAAAACTTCATCCTATTGAAATACTGTTTAATGTTATATTTTATTTATTTATTTTCGTTCATTTGAATAACAATAAAATTTATTTTTTATTTATTTACATTTTTATCTTTGTACTCGAAGCTTTTATTCAAACCTAACATAATAATAATATTTTTAAGATCTATTATAACTTTAACTATAATTTTAACTTAACGGTTACTTTTAAATCTTCAAATTTAATAACAAATACTAATCATGCATAAAGTATTAATTTGAAACTAGTTACTTTGCTAATGACATCATACATAGTAAAAGTCTCCTCTTAAGTAACTGAATTGTAAGAATATTTATCTTTCAGAAATACACTTACAAGTAAATTATATTCAAACTACATATTTGGTTTAATTGAAAAAAAAAAGAACAGTATGTATAAACATTTATTAATTAATTATACTTTTATTTGAGAAAAATATAACTTTAATAATTTTAAAAATAATTGTGATAGATTACATCTTAAATATGCAATTTTTTAAATATATATAAAAGGTAAAATAAACAACTACTAATAACATTTTTCAAAAAAAAAAAAAAGAAGGACTAAACTTCAAACTACTTGAGCTCTCACTGTCTTCCGCCTCTGTGCAAGGATACTTTAATTTTACAAAGTAAAGATATATGTGTTTATTATGGACTTTAAATAGCATATGGTTTTTCATTTTATTTTATCAAAGTTATTCTTAATTTAGCCTAGTGTGAATGTAGAGGAACCTTTTAAAATGATCACTATTAGTGGAAAAAGTTACAAATAATATTTTAAGTGAGTCTTAAAATCAAAACTTTTAAATAATGCACGTTACTTTTATAGCTAAACTAGTAGTGATGAGGCTACCATGAGTTATTAGAAAAAAAAATATTTTTTATAATATAAGTTGTGTTACGGTTATAATTATATAAAAATAATTATTAATTAAAATATTATAATTTATTTTTTTAACTTATAATTAACTAATTTATTAATATTATAACTTATTATTATTTTTTTAATTTTAAAGACTTCATTGAAATTACAGTAAAATGAGGTCATCTAAATTCCTATCGTGCATCTATGGCTTCATCGTCCATTAATGCTAGTATGATTCGTGGATTTTCCATTTACCTAATTATTATTTGTTTTGCTAAAGTTAGTGGAAAAAAAGCTGCCGTGAACTATTTATATTCGTGTTGTACCTTTTTTTATTCTTTCTATTATTTAGTGTGACATGTTTTTGTTATATTTTACAATCACATCCAATGTGTGACGTCAATTTTTATTACGCGAAACACGCAAAACATGGAATAATTAAAATTGTTTATTGTCTAATTCGTAGAAAATTGTTCATGACTAATTTGTAGAAAATTTTCCATGGACTAATATATATCTAAAATGATTCAGTTTAATGAAAATAATAATAATAATTTTAAATATGAGTAAATATATATGATTTAATATTAGTTATATATATATATATTATAATATTATAGATAAATGTATTATTATATATCAGATATATATTATCATGTATTAAAAAGTTATAATAGTAAAAACATTAACTAAAAGTGTGATCGTATCTAAAGTATAAGAGGTTTGTTCGAGTATGCTTTAAAGTGTAATGTGTGGACATGATACAAGGTTTTAGCATTATGTCTTATGGCTAATGTGCTATGAAAGACCAAACAATTGTTAATACATTATACTTAAACATATAATCTACTCCTTAACTTATGTTGTTAACTTGATACTTATTCTCAACAAACGATCCTCTTCATTTGAGTCGATTTGTACGATTTCAATTTTTTCTATAGTGATTGAACGGACTAAACACTTTTTGCCTAAGCATTGTTAGGATAGCTCATAGTTGCTACTTTGGGGCAATTTCTTTCTTGGTAGCGTTGTAACAATTTCTAACTTTTCTTTGTCACCATTTATTTCTTACTAGAATTGGGTTATAATAAACTGGGATGTCAATTACCACAAAATTCATCATTATATTGGAACCGATTTTCATGATTAGCAGTACCGTGATCCCAACAACATATTTAATGTTGTTGTTAAATCCTACCAAAGGTATCTTCTTTTTGGCAATATCACAATCTTTCACCCCCAATACTTACATGATTGCAAGAAAGGAGATTTATTGAACTCCCAATGTCAACTAGAATTCTACAAACATCAAATAATTCAACTCGAAGTGTGATCACCAAAGGATCCTCATGCAGAGATGATGTTTCATCATTATTGGTGAAAGTGATAGGAGCTGATGGCAAACCCTCACGTAAATTTTAAATAAAAAGGCCTTCGTGTACTTCTCGTATATATATGTTTCTTGCATTGTTAGAGGTACCATTAAGTTTGGGTTCTCTATAAATAGAGTGTATAGTTCTCACATTGTCTTCATTACACATATTTGTCCTATTGTCGGGTGATATAGGTAGCCTTAACACTTGTCGTTGTGGTTAGTGCTCATATCTTCTATTATTATTTTCCCCAAGGTCTCCCAAGAAACCTCTAAACAATAAGTCCTCGATTTCCTTCTTCAAGTGTCTCCAATCTTTTATTTTATGTCCGATATTTTTGTAAAAAGTGCACAATTTAGAAGTCTCTTAAGATGCTCTCATTTTTATGGCCATCTAGCATTCTGCTCATTCTTCATTCTCAGCGCAACCTAAGTTAAGCTTACTCTTAAGAGCAGACCTATAAAAGACGAGATTTCTATTCCTGAAGGCCCAAAATTTCTTAACCATTGGTTTCTACTTTGTAGTTCGTGGTAAAACATAATTTCTTATGGCCGTCATTTTATCCTGTATCATTTTTCTTTTATCCATCAATGTGATGCTTCCAAAGTTTCCTTCCATTTTCCTACCAAACCTAAGCTCAAGCTTAAGGTCAACAAATTTTCTTGCTTTATGATAAATTTTTGTTAATTCTACAAACAAGTTTGAACTCCTTAACAAATCTCTCCTGAATGCCTCAATCATAATTGAATTGGCATAATTTGTTATTTCCAGCTTCCCCTCATTGAATATCTTTATGTACTCTTCCATAAATTCATCATTTCCTTAAGTAATTGAGAAAAGATTGTAAGGATCCTTTCTCATGGGTTTGTTGCTTGTATAGTTAGTGATGAACAATTTTACAAATTATATGAAGGAGGTAATAGTACTCGGTGAAAGAATGTTGAACCATTTCTACGCTCCGTCACACAGGATAGTTGCAAAGAGTTTACACATCATGGAATCTATTTTGTCTTGAGTGTGACTTACTGAGCTCATAGTTGTTTTAAAGTGGAGTATTTACATCACAAGATTTTTTATTTCTTGATAATCAAGGCATTTGGGAGCACTAAATTTTGTGGGTGACTCACTTTGTTCTATTTCATCACAAGATGGGGACATACATAGTTTTTCATAATCTCTTTCAATATCGTGATGAGATTTACCCTCATCTTATTTCCTTTTTTTTTCTCAAGAGCTTGAAAACGTATCTCCCACAACCTTCTTCTTCTAGCAACTGCTCATAGTTATATCGAGATGCCTCTCACTCTAATCAGACTGGTTATACCTCAGCTTAAACATTATGGTACAATACATCTTACACTAGGTTCTCTCCAATTCTTATGGGTTCATCTATTCCTAGTATCACCTCGTTAATTTCTTTGGTTAATTTCACAATATGGCTTACTTTTGGAGTATATTCCAGTGTGCTAACCCAGTTCGCTCGAACGCATAACTCTCCATTTTCTTCTCTCATATCCTCGAGCTCTCTTCTATAATCGAAGAGTTATTTATAAAGTCAATGTGAGGATTGGCCTCTTGAAGAGCATTTTTAACAAGCCCAAGAATCCTTCTCCGAGCACCTTAACACAACCTCATTCTATAGGTCCAACTTATTAGCCAATCTCATTCCTTTCTTTGCTCTGGTACCAACCATTTTTGGTGCAAGTCATTGATAGAATACTAGAATAATAAGTATATAACTTGGGATAAATTTTGATAAATACAAGATTATAAGTTAAAAGCTCAACCTTTTATCCTGAGCTCCACACTAGTCGTCAAAATATTAGGAATGACTTAATTTAGAATGAAAAACTAGAGAGATATTATAAATATAAGTGAAGGTATCTGATTTAGTATCAATTAGATGTACACGTGTATTAGGATGTTATAATAATAAAAGAATTAAGCGTGATCATAACAAAAGTTCGAGCTGATTGTTTTGGGCTTATGCTTGGAATGTCTAGGTGTAATGTTTGGGTATGATCGAAGGTTCGAGCACTATAATTCATGACTCAAACATTATGAAAAGTTAGGGTATAGATCGTACCTTATGATCAAGCAATATAATAAGACTTTAAATAAATATTAAAAAAACATAGATTTAAATCATTAAATGTACATGTGTAATGAGTATATAAATAGTTATTAAAAAAATAAAATGCTAATTGCCATTAATTTTAATTTTGATTGGACAAAGTAAAATCTACACCAATCTTTAGTTCAACTAAATTTTATTATCTTATTATAAATGAATATAAATTTATGATATATAATATTTTCATTTTTGAGCTCGGCGACATAAGATTTTTATACGTACACTTTAGTAAAGGAAACAAATAAATGTAAAATGTAAGAAAAAAAAATGAGATTTGTAATGGTTACATAAAATTGTCTATATTAAAAAATATATATAGAAAATTTAGTAGCAAATAAAAATCTATAGAAAATAATATTAAACTACTTTACTTAATCCGACAGCATTCTTCTTGTTATTTTTTCCCCTTTAGTTTTTATATAACTTAATTATTTATATATTTTTAATTTTAATTTCCTAAAAAATATTTGTTTTTATGTAATGAAAAAAAATGTACCACATTTTTATCTAACAAAAAAATATATTTTTATGTTATATGAAATACAATATATATATATATATTATGTAAAAAATATTAAAAATAAAACTCTATTCAATTAAACGTTATTTTAGCTTAGATGGAATGAATTTTTTTTTTTTTGACGGAACAATTGAAAATTCTTGTCGAGGATGCAAAATCACTTGTTTAAGTTAAGTTGTGAAAAATGAGGAGTAGATGACGACATGGCTTCAAAATTATTGCAGAAAGTAAAATTGGAAAGAAGTAAAAGGGCACTAGCGATAATAAGAATAGGTAGGCAAATACATTTCGGAGGAATATTCTTAATACAATTTATTATATAATATTATAATAACAAGCATAACAATTCTTTTAATTACAAAAATAACTTTATTTATGGCTATTTACATGAAACAAACAGTACCCCAACTTCAGTAAGCTACACAACTGTTAAAAGGGATTCAACTAAATAACAACAAAACTAGAGAGACATGCATAAAAAAATTCATTTCTCAACCATCTATAAGACACATTAATTTCTTATTTTTTATTTATCAAATTTTTCAAAACTTGTCAAAATAGAGTTACAAAAAAACAAGCTAGCAAACCTAAAACAATAACGAAACAAAGAAGCAAACAATAAAACATAAGGTAAAGAAAAGCTCTTATCAATAGATTAGGAAAAAACTAGAACCAGACATCATACTACTACAAAAAAGCAAAGACAATTATCATGCCAAGAACATGCATGCTCATGGTACTTGCACTACCAACAACCTTAGAATGATTCTCAATCAAATTTGTAAAGGAAGTAACGTATTCAAGTCCTTTTCTATGGTGTTTCTTTCCCTAATTTAAACCCGTAAGACACGTGGAACCGACGCTACACATGGACGTAGCCGGTTGACACCTGGAACCGATGCTATCCACGTAGCATAGCGTCAGTTGACGTGGTGAACCGACGCTACCTCCACGCATAGCGTCGGTTTGACACGTCAACCGACGTTACATCCTACGTGGATAGCGTCGGTTCTACACCGAATCGACTTTAAACCAATTTAAAGTCGGTTTTTAGAAAAAATAGATTTTACGTATCGACTTAAATACATATTTTTGTAGTAGTGACATGAGTTAAACTTTCTTCCTTGTAAAATCCTCAAAGGATGAACTGAACTGGAAGTCATCAACCTTAGCAGGAGCAGCAAACAAAGAATCAACAATTCTTGCAATCATATTCACAAGCTAGCACTCCTCATTTAACATGATTAGGAACATGCATGTTCATTCCTACCCTAATACAATCACCAAAAGCAAAACAATCATCCTCAACAACACAACAAAATTGAACATCTTGATCTAACTTACCCCAAAAGAAACAAAAACGAGGCAGACTCTTGAACTAGAAATCAACCCATACATTTGTCTTCTTGAAAGGAACCCAGACACCAAGATACAAAGAATATTCAAATCCAGCAAGAATCTCTCACGAATAGATTGTATAGGATCCATTTAATAAAGAATATTTATCAACCTCCAAAACATTCTTAACAAATTTGGAAACGATACCAGTACTCCTCCAATCCAACAAGAAATTATGGATTTACATCCAAATTCGGGTGGAATTGAAATTAAGACTAGATTGGGAAATAATTGCATACAAACACTTTACAATTTTCAAAACTTCTTGGAGCTCACTACAACACCATCGCAAGTGATATGCTTTATTTGTTAAGTGCATAATTACTTTAAAAAGTTGTTCAATATGATATAAAATGTAAGGAAAGAAGACAAATATTTGTGTCATGTGTATTATTGATGTACGCATAAAATTGTTACAAAAATCTTTTTTTGTAAAACTAAAAGGGATGATGAGGTAACAGTTAAATATACTGAAAATATGTTTATTAATCTAGATTACAATGAATGATAATACAAGTATAAATACAGGAAAATAGGAATCTGCTTTTTAGGAGAAGTGCTTATATTAGTTGTATATTAGTTGTATACAACTAATATATTACTAATAATAATTTATTAACACTCCCCCTCAAGTTGGCGCATAGATATCGATCATGCCCAACTTGCTTAATGAACCATATAATGCCTTGTTAGAAACTCCTTTGGTAAGCATATCTGCAAGTTGCTCTTCAGTGGGAACAAAAGAAAAACTAATCAGTTTGGCATCTAGCTTTTCTTTTATAAAGTGACGATCAACCTCTACATGCTTAGTGCGATCATGTTGTACTGGATTTTGTGATATATCAATGGCTGCCCGATTGTCGCAATACAATTGCATAGTATTTTTGAGTTCAAAACCCAAATCAGATAACAAAGTTCTTATCCATAGTAATTCATAAACCACATGAGCCATACCTCTATACTCGGCCTCAACACTAGATCGCGCCATTACTTTCTGTTTCTTACTTTTCCATGTAACTAAATTTCCACCCACAAAGGTGAAATAGCCCGATGTTGACTTTCTATCTGTAATACTTTCTGCCCAATCTGCATCTGTGAAGCTACAGACTTCACGATGATTGTTGTGTTTAGAGAACATTACTCCCCTTCCTGGAGCCGATTTCAAATACCTTAAAATTCTCAAAACAACATTCATATGGTTCTCACTTGGGTTATGCATGAACTGACTCACCACACTTACTGCATATGCAACATCTGGTCTAGTATGAGCCAAGTAAATCAAACGCCCAACCAATCTCTGATAGCAAGCTCGATCAGTTGGTATCTGACCTGGATACTCTGCTAAACAATGGTTTTGCTCAATAGGAGTGTCAATAGGTTTGCAATCCAACATACCTGTCTCTATTACCAGATCAATAATGTACTTCCTTTGACACAGATATATTCCTTCTCTTCCCCTAGCTACCTCAATTCCTAAGAAGTACTTTAGTTCACCTAAGTCCTTCATCTCGAATTCAGAGGCTAGCTGTCTTTGTAATTTATCCATCTCAACAGTATCATCACCAGTGATTACCATATCATCAACATAAATTATTAGGGCTATTACCTTCCCTCGTTGATGTTTGAGAAATAGAGTGTGGTCTGAATTACTCTGTCTGTAACCAACCTTTTGCATGAACTGTGAGAATCTTCCAAACCAGGCTCGAGGGGATTACTTGAGACCATACAAAGACTTCCTCAGTTTGCATACAAAATTACCAGGAGAATCAACTACATACCCAGGTGGAAGACTCTTGTATACTTCCTCGGCTAATTCTCCATGAAGAAACGCATTCTTGACATCAAACTGTCGTAGTGGCCAGTTTAGATTAGCAGCAAGTGAGAGCAAAACCCGAATGGTGTTCATTTTGGCAACAGGAGCAAAGGTCTCATCGTAGTCTACACCATACGTTTGAGTAAACCCTTTTGCTACAAGACGAGCTTTATACCGATTTACAGATCCATCACCATTATGTTTTACAGTAAACACCCATCGACAACCAACTGCCTTTTTCCCTTGTGGTGGTGGCACCAGTTGCCAAGTATCATTCTTCTGTAACGCCTTCATCTCTTCAGCCATTTCCTTTCTCCATATTAGATCTCCCAACGCATCCTGCACTTTGTTAGGTAATGATACACCATATATTTGATTCACAAATGATTCATATGACTTAGATAATCTTTTAGTGGACATGTAATTGGCTACTGGGTATTTTGATTTTGCATGAATATTTGGTTCATACCTTTTGGCTGGTTGACCCCGAGTAGACCTGTTGGGTAACACATATTGTCCAACATTAGACTCAATGTTATTAGTATCAGTGGGTATACATACCTCATATGAGTGACCTTCGGTACCAGAGAGTTGTTGATCATGGGTAGGAGTAATGCCTGAGGGAACAGTTGTGTCTTCCACTTCATTTGCTGTAAGCGAATTTGGTGCTTGACTACTTGGAGCATCTGCTTCTGCAATGATTGGTGATTCTTCTAATGCCTCCCCCTCACCATGATACAGTTCTTCGAAATATGTATTCTCCCCCTGACGAGCAATATCAGGTGAGGAAAAATAACTCGTGTCCTCAAAGAAGGTAACATCCATAGTGACATAGTACTTTCTGGTTGGTGGATGGAAGCACTTGTACCCTTTTTGATAACTTCCATAACCAACAAACACACATTTAATTACCCGAGCATCTAATTTTGACCTTTGATTTTTAGGAACACAAAAACAACACAACCAAATACACGGGTAGGAAGATTATGGAAGGATGATAAGGAGACGTAAGATGCGAGAATTTGGAATGAGATTTTTTCGTTAAGGACACTAGACGGGAGACGATTGATGAGATGGGCGGAAGCTTGTACAGCATCACCCCAAAGGATTTTTGGCATATAAGCACTAAATAATAGTGCACGAGCCATATCAAGTAAATGACGATTTTTTCTTTCAGACACTCTATTTTGTTCCGGTGTTTGCGGACAAGTAGTTTGGTGAATAATCTCATGTGTTTTGAAAAAATCTTGAAAAACATGATTAACATATTCCCCTCCATTGTCAGAGCGAAGGATCTGAATGATGCCATTGTATTGTGTTTGAATAAGGCTATGAAAATTTTGAAAAACTGAAAAAACTTCATCTTTTGTTCTAAGAAGAGAGATCCATGATAACCTTGTACAATCATCGATAAACGAAACAAAATATCTCATACCCGATATAGTGGGTTCTTTAGATGGTCCCCAAACATCAGAATGAATTAATTCAAAAGGAATAGTACTTTTATTAGAAATACTAGGAAAATAAGTAATACGATGACTCTTGGCCAAAACACAAGTCTCACAATGTAAAACAGTCTCACTAACACCAATAAATAAAGTAGGCATGGTTTTTTATAAGACTAAAAGATGGATGCCCTAAGCGGCGATGCCACAACCAAACTTCACTTAGCTTATCGGAACTAGAAGTCAATGCAGTGCGTGCACGTGCTCCTGGTTTCTCCCCTCCGTAGTTCTGATCTAAACGGAACAACCTGCCCCTCAAATACCATCGACCAATTATTTCCCTGGTAAGAAGGTCCTGAAAAATCACATACATAGGATAAAAGGTTACAGAACATTTAGACTCAATATTTAACTGTGGGACAGATATTAAGTGATGAGATAAGTCAGGTACATATAAAATATTATGGAGCTGTAAAGATGGAGTGATATGAACTGACCCCTTTCCTAAGACAGGAAAGGCCTCACCATTAGCATTTGTAACATAAGACACTGGTGGGAGAGATAACTCATTAAAATAAGATTTATCATAGGTCATATGATCAGATGCACCAGAATCAATAATCCAAGTATTAGACTCAACAGAGTAAGACACATTTAAGGTCATACCAATCTTACCACGACCAGTCATTGAAGCTGTAGGGATACCTCCACATTCCAGAGGATGATTCTGTCCATAGTAGTCTGGTTCTTAGACAATTTGCATTGCAGCTGCTTTTGCTTTAGAATGATACCCATCTTGTCGTTTTGGTTTCAAGTGTGGATACAGTTTCCAACAAATCTCACGAAGATGCCCATGTCCATTGCAATAAGAACAGTGAGAATGATGGCGATTGGGAAAGCCTGGTGGAGGTCCCTGCTGATGTAGTGGAACTGCATTTTGCTGTTGGAGACAAGGTGCCTTTGATTTGGCTTGAATGGCTAGACTTGATACCTCAACTTGTGCCTGATGAAGACTTTCCTGCTGAGATTCGTATTTACGAATGTATGTAAAGGCAGTAGTCAAGCTTGGAGGGTCTGACATTCGAAGCAATTCACCTTTAGCACTATTATGTTTGGTATCAAGGTCTCTTAAAAAGGCATGTACTCGTTCAAGCTCCTTCTCCTTCTGGTACCACAGAAGATCTTCTGGATTTTTAATTTTGCATGGGCGTTTTTGATCAATTTCAGCTTGGTAAAAAATAGAGATACTGGTTGCCCATTCTGCTGCATGCCAGCAACTTTGCACATGAGTTCATGAACTTGAATAAAGTCAGACTCATTTGTATAAAGATCGCTTAAGGTATTCCATATGGACTCAGCAGTTTCACATTCTTCCACCATTTGTAATATATCATCAGTGATGGCTCTAAATAGAATTGACATTACAAAGCCATCATCATCTTCCCACCTAGTATAAGCTTCTATATCATCTTAACTAGGAGCCCTAATTGATCCAAATACATGCCCCATCTTATGCATCCCACGAAGATAAACAGACATAAAATTTTTCCATGTTCGAAAATTTGTACCATTAAGTTTAGTACCCCCGAAAGAACCAATTTCTGAACTCTTAACAAAAACTTCAAAATTTGAAACCTTATGAATTCTGGAAACTTGATGTTATCTTAAATCTTCCATTGAAATAATAATAAAAAATATATTATGCATCGGAATAAAAAAATTGGGTTTTTTTTTGTCGGGGTGGGCTGAAAATGGGCTTGAGCTGACGGGTTGATGGGCTTCGGTTGATGGGCTGATGGGCTTAGGTTGATGGGATGTTGGGCTAAACTTAAAACTGTTGTGCTGTTTGATGGGCTTGGGCTGATGGGCTTGGGTTGATGGGCTTGGGTTGATGGGCTGATGGGCTTGGGTTGATGGGAAGTTGGGCTAAACTTAAAACTGTTGTGCTGTTGGGCATGGACTAAGACAGATTGGGCCGAGTTGGGCTGACGGGACAAGTTGGGACTGATAGGTAAGTCAAACAGATTAAAATAAACTAAAGGCTGAAAAATTTTAGGGATAGAAGCTGAATTTTTTTTTACAGAACTGCGGACACACAAAAAGGGGAACTGTGGACTCACAAAAAAGGGAACTGTGGACTCACAAAGTCGTGCAAGAGCTGTTCGGAAGCTAGACGGCATAATGCAGGAGCTGATGCGCGAGTTGGATGGCGCAGGGCTAGAGCTGTTATGCGAGGTGGACGACGCAGGATTGGAGATGCTACGCGAGCTGGACGGTGCAGGGCTGGAGCTGCTGCGCGAGCTGGACGGCGCAGGGCTGGACAGCGCAGTGAATGGCGCGGGGCAGGAGCTGTTGCGCAAGGTTGGACAGCGCAGTGAACGGCGCGAGAAGATTAATGGCACTAATACTGACGACGGCGCTCCTGTATTGGCAGCGCTGCTCAGATTAAGGCAATGACTCTGACGGCGGCGTTCGTGTATAAGTGGCGCTGCTCAAAAACTCAAAAATCGGTAAAAAAAAAAACATTTTTCCTTTTTTTTAATGCTCTGATACCAAGTTAAATATAATGAAAATATGTTTATTAATCTAGATTACAATGAATGATAATACAAGTATAAATACAGGAAAATAAGAATCTACTTTTTAAGAAAAATGCTTATACAACTAATATAACACTAATAATAATTTATTAACATTAACTAACTTGCAATACTTCAAACATTACTTTGTTTTTAATTTATGCACCTTCAAAATAAATAGTCGGTGGGCGGGGTAGTTGTTGGGAGGCATTGAAGACCAACAATGGTGTGCATATGAAAAACTGGTTGATGAAAAAAACACTTTGATTTTGGAAATTAAAACTTTAAAAGATATAATCTAAATATGGATATCTGTATCAAAACTGAGATGAAGAATGCTGTTCTTAAATCAGTGGTGCCTAGGTTTAGAAAATATTTGAACTTAAGCTTCTTATAATTTTATATAATTTTTTTATCAATTTACTTATAAAAATATATTTTATTTTGAGCATTTAATAACCATCTATTAAATATCATTTTAAATTTATTTTATTTTTCACCTAAATTTTATATATTTGAAACCAATATAATTAAATATACATTATTCACAATTCATATGTATTTACAATAAAAAAAACACAACTATATTCACACTTAATCAAAGTTACCTACATATTATTAATACATAAGTCTTTAATGCATATATTTATAGTATATATATATGCGTCTATAATCATATAAAAATATATTGATAAAATGGTTTTTAACAAACATTTTAAAAATTAATTTTAATTTTTTATTTAAAAAATCAATATATAATCATTCGATTAATATTTTAGATCAAATTTTCTGTATCAAATAATATTAAACATGCTCATTAAAAATTAATTTTAATCTAATTAAAACCATTTAAAATAATAAAACTTAAAACATATAATTAAATATTTTACATTATCATGAATTTATAATTTATTAGTTTAGTTGTTTATTATAAATAGTTCTATATAAGTTAGTTTTTGGTCAATTATATTTTAAAATTATAAAATTACTATATAAAAACATAAATGATTTAATTTAATTTTTTTTCAAATTATATCAAACTAAATTAGATTCATCAATACAATCTAATTTTCTAATTCATTGTTATTATGAAGTTTTTCCATCGAGTACTACCTAGTACCTACAAGAGTGATACCTATCTATTTCAAGTTTTCCTTTAATTTAAAAAATTCGAATCATTATGACCGTAAAATATAGGTGGACTTGTAAAGCCCAGGCCATACCGAGAATTTCAAACTTGAACAGATCCGGCCTGCCAAATTTACAAATGGATACAAAATCAATTTTCTTTTCCCTCAAACCAATTGTTTTAAGATTTACATTTTTATCTTTTCCCTCAAACCAATATTATTCTTCCTTCTAGGTTCATATTTTTTTCTTTTATCATTCTAATAGGTTCATATTTTTTTTCGTTTTTTGCATTTAATAATGAGCCAATATTTCTTACTCTTTTGCTTATTCTATTCAATTAGAATTATCTCTTAATTATTAGAATAAGCCTCAAAATTATATATAGATAGCTTATTATAGCAACATTTTTTTTCTTTTAATAATTATGTTTGTAAATAAATTATTTCCTATAAATATTTTATATTTAATTTTTAGATTATTCAATTTCGCCTTTTAATTCCTATATTATCCCGAATAATTTACTAATAATAATACTAATTTTACTTCTACATCTATTAATATTTATATACTTCTTATTTATCTAGTTTTTAAATATATTTATAACTACCTATCTTTTAGTAATCTTAATACTCATTTCTTTCATACTTTAATAACAAAATAATATTTTTCTAAAAAATAATTTTATTAACAAAAAATAATTCATATTTTAAAATTTAATTTTTACTTAAATTTCTCATTTGTTATTACTATTTCTTTTTCTCGTGTAAAAACATTCTAAAATATCTTCTATTTTTAAACCTTAACGATATTTCTAAAAAAATTAAACATTAGGAATATTTTTGAACTTTTTCACGCTATAAAGAGTTTGATTTTTATTTTTAAGATAAATAAATAAATATATTTTAAGTGACAAGAAAAACGCATCTATTTTCTGATTTATTGAGTAAGATTAAAACTAAAATCATTTGAACAGTTAAATTATTTATCCACAACAAATAGGTACGTTTACAAAATTGCATTTTAACAAAATAAAACACAATTGGAATATAATTTAAAAAAACTTATTTAAAGAAATAAACTTTGAATACAATTTTCAAAAACTTATTTTTTAATTTATAAAATATGTAAGTCATGACTTAATTTTAAAATTAAAAATTCAATTAATGATGGAATTGTACTAATTCTAAAAAAATTAATTAAATTTTTGTAGTTCCCCAACGTCCGAAAACAACATTAGATTGCAGTACTGGATAGCGAGAGGAACGTTGTTATGGCTTCACAAATTAAAGAACACAAACTATATTGATTAAGTTTATGCAAATGCAATAAATCGATTAAGCGAAGCCCTCTAATTAAAACTTCATTCATATAAAAACTCAAATGAATTGAGAATAAAAAACAAATAAAAACTGATAAACAAGAGGAAAAAAACGTGTACAGAGAGAGAGAGACTCAGTCCCTTAGATGTTCATAATGATTGCGATCATGTCCGCAAAATCATTACAGGTCTGTTGGGCTCATCACCGTCGTCAATAAAAATCTTCACATTTCAAAACGATTTGAAGTAGAGAACGAAACTAAGGATCTATAAATTGAAATTCTTTTTCTGCAAAGAGGAAAAATATTAAGAAAAGATTCGCAAAGGAAAGTAAAAGAAACCCTAATTGAACTTATTGAACATAAGCCACTCGTAGGGTTTGGAAGCCGCGATAGGATAATCAATTTGCGATTATTTATAAGAGAAAGGGAAAACGAATTCAACGGTTTGAATTTAATGCCAATCGATCTACGGTTGATATGTCTCATTCTCTATGTACAGAGACGACTGTTCAAGCCCGTTATGGCCCGGTATGACACATTTAAATGTAGGGCTTTACCATTTCCGCCCGTTTATATCCTATTTCAAAGTTCTCAGTTTGGTTCGCTAACCTTTTTATTGAAAATTAAAATACTAAATTATGTAAGCCATTACGACATTAATAACTAATATGTGTTATCTTTAAATTCTTTTCAAGAGCGCAATCATTGATGACGTAAAAACATACTTAGAAATTGTGTATGAACAGTTTTATTTATTTATATTATTAATAAAATATTGAATTTTAATGAAAATGTTAGTTTTTATTTGAGTTTTGTTTTAGTTTTGTATCAAATAGCAAATTTCTATACTATTCTCTACTAAATTCTTAATATGAAACATTTTAAATAATTAATTTTACGTAAAATATTAATATTAACTCGTTAATAAAATATTTAAACATAAATCGTTTAATTTTTTTTTTAATTTTACACAAATTCAACCTAATCTCATTTTATGTCAAAATCTGGAAATTAACGTGATGATTTTTTTTTATCCAATATTTTTTTATGTTAGAATAATTAAAATTATAATATTTGTGATATAAAATAAAATAAACCAACTTACTAACTCAGCTTAAAATAAAATTAGTAAATAGAGACTATATTTTTTAATCTTTTACTATAAATATTAATTCTTTAATTATAAACTTTAAATTTTGTGATATGAATATGAAAAATAGAGAAATTAATTATAAGTATTAACATCATTAACAATTTAAGAATATTAGTGAAAATACATAAAATATTGAATATTTATGATAAAATTATAAATGTTAAAGATATATATGACAAAAGATGAAAGTGCATAAGCTTTTGTGATAGTTTTGTTAGGAAATTTGGATAAAATGGTATAATCACAAATTTCTCCTCCCAAGATCTTTCTTAACAGAATATCAAATAACAGAGAAATAGATAATACACAACACAAGAATTATAGTGGAAACTCCAAATTAGAGAAAAACCAATTTCGTTGTCAAAAGACAACCAGAGAAAAATTCACTATGTGGAAAATTATTACAACCACACTCTCAGTAATTTTCTCACACACCCAAAAGAAAAGAGCAACTACAAGCCCAAGAGAATTTTCCCACAAAATTCTCTCACTCAAGAACTTCTCATACAAGTTTTTTTCTATTTTTGGGATAATTAACAATGAAAAAATGAAGCCATATTTATAGCCTTCAAGTTCTTCTTTCATATGCCAAACATTTCTTCATTCAACAAAATTAGGCTACCTAATTTTCCTATTCTTTATTCAAACAAGGTTAGACACCTCCATCTTTGACAATATGGTAAGACACCTTCCATGAATTTTCTTCTAAATTAGGCACCTCCTATTTTGACTAACAAACCTAATATTATTTTTAATCAATCATAACAATCTCCACATTGATTAAAAATAAACATGGTTACCACTACAACACTGTCTATTCCAACAGTCATAATTCTCTACACCGAGAATTATCATACTCCACCATAAAGAGTACACCCACTTAGAATTAATCAACATTGCTTATAATTGCATGCAATTTTACTTCTTAAGAAATATCCAAAAAAAATGTTATTTGTTCTAACAATAAATCTTGAATTAATAATATCTATTGTAAACATCTTTATAGCTACTTAATAGCTAAACATTATTTTTCATTATAATGATAGTTTAATTATGGTCCTTAGAATTATACTGATGTGCATCTACAAGGATATTAGTCTTTGCCAACTACTTTTGCTTTTAAAAATATTCCGCAATATTTATGTACAATGTTTGTTTCTATTATCATTTTATCATCTAGACCTTAATAGTATAAAATTTGCTAGTTTTTTACTTTTGATTTTACCTTGTTCATGTATAATGTATCATGTTCTTTTCATTTCCAAATATAATATTTTTAAAGTTTAGTTTGTAATGTTTTTTGCATTTCTATTAATTTTTTTGTATGTTTCTACATAAGTCAAATATCCTAATATCTTTGTGACTAATTTTTATCTTTGATTTCAATAAGAAATCCTTGTATACTGTATGATATATAAGGTTGAAGATGATATTTTTTTTATCTTATATTTTTAATTCTAAATACTTAATTTTTTCTTGAGCTATTTAACCTTTCTTTTAAACAAAACAAGTCTTTCTTTCATACATTCTTGTAAGTTATTAATAATATTTAAGTGATATTTATTTAAGTCATTACTAAATATTAAAATTTTATTAATGTATACACAATAATGTCATATAGCTTTTTAAAGATATTATACATATGCCTTAGAAAAATACCTAGTGCTTATTTTAATCCAAATAATATAACTATCCATTGAACTTGTCTTTGTGGTTAACTAAATTATGTTTATTTCTGTGATATTTTTTATTTTCTAAAATTCACTTTTACAACCAAAACTTAAGAAATATTTATTTCCTTTTATTAATAATAATAATTCATCTTTATTTGAACTAAATATTCATAATCAATGGTTTCTTTATTCAAGACTTTAAAGTTTTATCATTCTTTTTTACCTCTTCTTTTCTCACTTCTTTTACAACTAAAAATGTTGCTTAAGTGAGGTGAATTATTGGATATTATGACTTTTATAGGGTATAAATCATTAGTTTTACTCTTATGATCATTAGGATGTTTAAGTTTTATGATGGCTAATATTTTAGACTTATTTATTTTTGAGTCTAAACGGTTTTCTAAGCTTATCATTTTTAATAATTTCATGATACTTTTTAAGGTTTTATCTTCTTAGATTTCATTAAAAAAAAGTTTTGTTTCTCTTATATGTCAAAAAAATATTTTTTAAATAAGATTTTTCTTGATGCTTTATGTCTATCTCATCACGTTTTGGTTTTTTATGTTGTTGTATAAAAGTTAGGTTTGATATAGTTAAAAAAATTCTTACTTTTGACTCATAAATGGTTTCACAATCTTGTATTATTAGACTTAATTTTTTTTCTAAATATTGTATAAATGGTTGATATAAGTTTATAAAGTTATTTCCTACTTATAAATCAACTATTATTTCTTGTTGATATATGGTAGTAATATGAATTATTTTTTTGCGACTTATCATTATATCTGCATCGTTCAAGATTTTATTAACATCTATTATATTATTATTAACAATTCTTACAATTTAATTTTTTGGTGCTTGTTTTCAAATTTCTTCTAAAAATATATATTTACTCGCTACATACGTACTAATTCTTGTATTTATATATGCATATAAATGATAACTTATATAACCTTTAAATTTTAGGTTAATTAAGTTTTATGTCTATGATGAATGCTTGAAAAGTACTAATATTTTTGTGATTTTATTGAGCTTAAATGTAATAAATATGTTTGACTACAGCATGTTTATGTGATAATTCTAAGCAAATCTATATGTTTGAAATCATAAATATTTTCTGTTGCATTTCAAGTGTTAACTTCAATTGTACAAATTAATCAACTCATGAATAACAATACTTGAAACACTCAATTTTCACCTTAGGAGTTCAAAATATTAAAACATGTGAGCCTTACATGAAGAACTAGTTAGTTTGTAAGATGTATAAGGGACAATTGAAGAAAAGGGAAGCATTCCTCGGCGAGAATTATATTGTGTCGCAACACACAATTTTGGTAGAAATTCACTAGGAACATAGATTATAGTGTGTTGCAGTGTGATTCGTTTAAGATATAATTTGGCATAGCTCAACATATCTTATACTATATGATAAGAACCAAGGGTTTAGGACCTAGCTAATTTCAGATTATATAGCAAAGGGTTTCTCCACAAATCAATGGATATTACTCACCATTTTTCTGAGGAGAAAAGACGCCACAAGGAGCTGTTAATTCCTTGATAAGTCTAGCATAAATGACACCCTAACAAGTATGGATATTACTCACCACAAATGCTTGGATGCTAAACAACACCACAAAGGTTGCCAATCCCTTGATAAGTTGCTTGAAGAGGAACAAAGAGCTAGAATGAGCTCTCAAATGATCTGAATATTCAAACTTCATTCAAAATTATGTTTTACAGCAGCTGAGCTACTCTTAAAAGGATTCAAACCAACCCTAAGCTATAATACATCATAGCCCTTGATCTCATCCAAGGGTTGAAAATAAACACAGCCAAAAAGCAGAAAAGGTAGGGGAAAACATTGACCAAAATACATGGAAAAATTGGGGCAGCTGACCACAAAGC
Organism: Hippophae tibetana; assembly: GCA_037013495.1. Lineage (NCBI taxonomy): Eukaryota > Viridiplantae > Streptophyta > Magnoliopsida > Rosales > Elaeagnaceae > Hippophae > Hippophae tibetana. The sequence continues at coordinate 20,109,839 of CM072803.1, forward strand.
AATCCCATAAAGTATTACATCTTAACCCTTGATTTCATCCAAGGGCTGAAAAGAGAGCTACCCAAAATCAGTCCAAATGGCACTCCAAAATTGGAGTAAAACATGGGGCAACTGAGAACAAAAGAAACCCTATAAAATATTACATCTTGACCCTTGTTTCCATCTAAGTGCTGAAATTGAAGCTGCCCAAAAAGTCCAAATGGCACAACAATGTGCCTAATTTTATTTTGCCCTAATTTCCATCATAGGATTGTCTCAATCCTTGCACTCCCAATTTAGGTTCCCTTGATTATGAATGACCTCTTGAATGATCCCATTTAAAGCCTTTTCGAGTTGTGCCTTCCTAGACCTTGTGATTGGTCCACTTGGAATTTGTAGAGCTCTATGATTCTCATCATTCCCCCTCTCTTCAAGAGGATTCGTCCTCGAATCATCACCTGCATAATCAAAAGGAGATAAATCAGAAACATTAAAAGAGGTACTAACATTATACTCACCAGAAAGATCAATTTTGTAGGCATTGTCATTGATTCGCTCAATCACTTGAAAGGCTTCATCTCCCCGAGGTTGCAACTTGGACCGTATTTTTTCAGGAAACCGTTCCTTTCTCATATGCACCCAAACCCAATCACCAGGCTCAAAAATGACTCTTCGCCTCCCTTTGTTGGCTCTGTAAGCATAATCCTTATTTCTCTTCTCAATTTGCTCATGAATGCGTTCATGGAGCTTCTTCACCGTTTCAGACTTCCTTGCACCATCTAAGTTAGTTTTCTCTGAAATAGGAATAGGTAATAAGTCCAAAGGAGTTAGTGGATTGAAACCATAAACAATTTCAAATGGAGAATGATCAGTAGTTGAATGTAAACTCCGGTTATAAGCAAATTCAACAAAAGGTAAACAATCCTCCCAATTTTTTCAAATTCCTTTTTATTACCGCCCTAAGCAACGTGGACAGAGTCCTATTGACTACCTCAGTTTGCCCATCTGTTTGAGGGTGAGAAGTAGTTGAAAACAAGAGTTTAGTACCCATTTTAGCCCAAAGAGTTTTCCAAAAATAACTAAGGAATTTAACATCCCTATAAGACACAATGCTCCTAGGAACTCCATGAAGCCTAACAACCTCCCTAAAGAACAACTCTGCTACATTAGTCGCATCATCGGTTTTATGACATGATATAAAGTGTGCCATTTTAGAAAACCTATCTACAACCACAAAAATGGAGTCTCTACCCTTCTTAGACCTAGGTAACCCTAAAACAAAATCCATGGAAATATCTACCCAAGGTGTGCATGGTACGGGCAAGGGAGTATATAGTCCTTGTGGTAGGACTTTGGATTTGGCTTGCTTACAAGTGATGCATCTAGAACATATTCTCCCTACATCCTTCCTTATTGTTGGCCAATAAAAATGCTCACGCAAAACATCTAAAGTCTTCTTAATTCCAAAATGCCCCATTAATCCCCTCCCATGGGCCTCCTTAATTAACAACTCACGCATGAAACATTTGGGTATACACAGTTGATTTTCTTTAAATAAATACCCATCTAATTTATAAAACTTTTCAAAGGAAGTTTTTTCACATGCATGGTAAATAGCAGAGAAGTCATCATCATTAGCATACATTTCCTTAACATATTCAAATCCTAGCAATCTAGCATTTAAAGTTGAGAGTAAGGCATACCTCCGTGATAAAGCATCGGCTACAACATTCTCCTTACCTCTCTTATATTGAACAATATAAGGAAAAGTCTCAATGAATTCCATCCATCTAGCATGCCTCCTATTCAATTTACCTTGGCGCTTTAGATGTTTTAGAGATTCATGATCGGTATGGATGACAAATTCTCTTGGCCAAAGGTAATGTTGCCATGTCTCTAGGGTCCTAACCAAGGCATATAGCTCCTTGTCATACGTTGGATAATTAAGGGTTGCTCCATGAAGTTTCTCGCTGAAATAAGTGATAGGTCGTCGTTCCTGCATCAAAACAGCTCCTATACCTATTCCTGATGCATCACACTCAACTTCAAAGGTTTTACTAAAATCAGGTAAAGATAAAACAGGTGGAGAACATAAACTATCCTTCAATGCTTTAAAGGCTCTCTCCTGATTCTCACCCCATTTGAAACCAACAGACTTTTTAATGACCTCGGTTAGAGGTGCAGTTAGTGTACTAAAATCTTTGACAAACCTTCGATAAAAACTAGCTAAGCCATGAAAACTTCTAACCTCGGTTACAGATTTAGGTGTGGGCCATTCTCGAATAGCCTTAACCTTTTCCTCATCTACTTCTACCCCCTTAGAACTAACAACAAAACCAAGAAAAACTAACTTGTCCATGCAAAAAACACACTTTTTTAGGTTCGCATACAATTGTTCTTTTCTCAAAATTTCAAGCACATACCTAAGATGTAAGACATGCTCTTCAAGATTTTTACTGTAAATGAGAATATCATCAAAATAGACAACAACAAATTTTCCAATAAATGCACGCAGAATATGATTCATAAGCCTCATAAAAGTGCTAGGTGCATTTGTTAGACCAAAGGGCATGACTAACCACTCATACAATCCATGTTTAGTTTTAAAAGCGGTTTTCCATTCATCACCCTCTCTCATCCTAATTTGATGGTATCCACTTCTCAAATCAATTTTTGAAAAAATGCAAGAACCATGCAACTCATCTAACATGTCATCTAGTCTAGGAATAGGATGTCGATATTTTACCGTAATGTTGTTGATGGCTCGGCAATCAACACACATCCTGCTTGATCCATCCTTCTTGGGAACGAGTAGCATGGGAACAGCACATGGACTCAGGCTCTCTCTAACTTGACCTTTGATCAAGTACTCTTCAACCTGTCTTTGAATCTCCTTAGTTTCTTCGGGGTTGGTCCTATAGGCAGGTCGGTTTGGAAGAGAAGCCCCCGGTATAAAGTCAATTTGATGCTCAATCCCCCTGATTGGTGGCACCCCATCTGGAATCTCTTCAGGGAACACGTCTTCAAATTTCTGCAAAAGAGAAATGGTGGTACTAGGCAAAGACTGGTTAAGATCGTTAATAGAAAAATTTGCCTCCTTGTACAAAAGTACAAGTATGGGCTGTTTTGAATAAAAAGCCCTCTTGACCTCACTTGCCTTAGCATAAAAATTCACATTTTTTTCTCTAGTATTTTTCCACTCTCCTCTCCTTTTTCTTCACTCTTTTTTTTATTCTTTCACTCTTTTTTTCTTTTTCATTCTTCTCTTTTTTTCTTTTTCCCTAACCATCCTCAATTGATCTTCAAAGACTTGCTTTGGTGAAAGGGGTACAAGTGTGATGTTTCTACCATTCTTCACAAACAAATACTTGTTTCTATATCCGTCATGTGTAACCCTCCTATCATATTCCCAAGGCCTACCTAGCAAGATGTGTCCAGCTTGCATGGGTACCACATCACACATCACCTCATCCTTGTACTTTTCAATGGAGAAGCTCACTAATACTTGCTTATTAACCTTCACTTCCCCACTATCATTTAACCATTGCAACTTGTAAGGCTTAGGGTGTTCAAATGTGGGCAACCCTAATTTCTCAACTAAGGTAGTACTAGCCACATTGGTACAACTTCCCCCATCTATGATAACACTACACACTTTGTTACTCACATGACATCTTGTGTGGAAGATGTTATCTCTTTGTTGTTCAAGGTCATCCTCCTTGACTTGAGTGCTCAAAGATCGCCTTATTACAAGTGCTTCCCCATCCACGGGTCCTATCTCCTCTTCACTAACTTCCCCTACAGATGACGTCTCATCTTCTTCACTTTCATTATTGGTTCCAACCTCACCACTTGCTAAGGTGATCATTACCTTCTTATTGGGACATTGAGAGGCTATATGACCATTACCAAGACACCGAAAACACCTTAAGTCACGATTACGAATTGGAGTGTCGATTTTACCTTTGTCCTTGCTAGCCCCCATCTCTTTGGCTTTGTAAGGCTCAAATCTTGGTTTGGATGTAGCTATTTCATCTTTTTTCTCATTGGACTTCCAAGGACTAGTAAGGTTTGGTTTTTGAGTAATGAGACTAGACCTTAATGGTTGGGATCGAAAACTCCGTTTCTTTAATTGCCTTTCCACCTTGATTGCCATATGGACCATGTCCTCCATCTCCACATAATGATGAAGTTCCACAATGTTGGCAATGTCCGGATTCAACCCATTAAGAAACCTAGCCATGGTTGCCTCTCTATCTTCCTCAACATTAGCTCTTGCCATAGCCACTTCCATTTCCTTGTAGTACTCATCAACACATTTATATCCTTGAGTCAATCTTTGTAAGCGTTGGTGTAACTCTCTATAGTAGTAGCTAGGCACAAACCTCTTTCTCATGATAGCCTTCATGTCCTCCCAATTATCTATGGGCCTTTCACGATTTCTCCTCCTACTAATGACCAATTGATCCCACCAATTCAATGCATAGCAGAAAACTCAATTACAGCAAGTTTTACTTTTTTTTCCGTGGAGTAGTTGTGACATTCAAAAATATGCTCCACTTTTTTCTCCCACTCCAAATACAACTCCGGGTCATTCTTTCCTTGGAATTGTGGTATCTTCATTTTTATACTACTTAGATCTCTGTCAACTCCATCTTGAGCTCTAGGTGGGGGTCTCCACATACCTCCTCTACCATTTCTTCCACCTCTATTCCCATTTCTTCCTCCTCTAGGCATTCTTTCCCCCTCTTCCTCCAATTCTTCTTCCCAATCTTCTTCCTCTATACCATCCCCAACATGAGCTTGCCTATTAACCCTCCTAACATTGGGTGGAGGTGTCCCTCGTTGTAAAGCTGCTATGGAATTTTCTTGCCTTTCCAATCTTTCATTCATATCAACTACCAAGTTGTTCATCCTTTCAAATGATTGTTGCAGCGCCCTCATCATGAACATCATATCCGGTCTTCCTTCGGGACTACTGTTTGACATTTTTTTTTTCAATTCTACACAACAATAGGTTAGTGTAATAAAATAGAACTAATGTAAATTCACAGAATACCTCACGTGTTTAGCGCTCTGATTGATCGCTCAAACCCTCTTAGTTCCTAATCAAAGCAACCAAATCCAGGAATTCCAACCAATTTGTAGAATTATCAAACACCCAAAAAACAAATAGTTCACAATATCCCACTTGTTAAAGCACAAAGGAAACTAACTCAAAGTGTTTAGAGGAGTAAGCACAAGAAAAAGCAATAAAACAACACGATTGGAAAAACAACAATTTAACCAAAGGAACTAAGCACGCAATGGAATATTTATAATCAAAGTGTAAAATCCTTGAAACTATGAGTTCTAATACTCACTAGAAATTAGCAATTGCAATTTGGCCAATCTGTTTTTTTCTGTTTTTTTTTTCAAATTACTTTTGGCCACTCTTTTTTTCTGTTTTTTTTTTCTTTTCTTTACTTTTTGGGACAATTATGCTAATAACTCTAGAGTAAATCAATACAATACTTTCAATATGAGTTTAAGTAATGTTTAAGATTGGTAAAATAGCACATAAATTATGACACAAAGGGAAAATGAAATTTTTGCAGGAACTACCACAGAAATACTAGAAAACAACCAAAAACTGCAGAATATTTCAGATTTTGTAGAATAAGCAAGGAAAAGTACAGAATAGATTCAGTAATAGCAGAATTTACAAGGAAAATGCAGAAAAACGTGGAAACAAAGAAGAGCAATATTTTTAGGGTATGGAGTATAAATTTCAGCAAGAACACAGCAGAATGATATTTATTTTTTTCGTTTTTTTTTTGTGTCAGAAATACAACAAGAACACAAGAACAAGAACAAATATAAAGGATAGGAATCTGAAAATTAGCACCAAAAGCTCTGATACCAAATGATAAGAACCAAGGGTTTAGGACCTAGCTAATTTCAGATTATATAGCAAAGGGTTTCTCCACAAATCAATGGATATTACTCACCATTTTTCTGAGGAGAAAAGACGCCACAAGGAGCTGCTAATTCCTTGATAAGTCTAGCATAAATGACACCCTAACAAGTATGGATATTACTCACCACAAATGCTTGGATGCTAAACAACGCCACAAAGGTTGCCAATCCCTTGATAAGTTGCTTGAAGAGGAACAAAGAGCTAGAATGAGCTCTCAAATGATCTGAATATTCAAACTTCATTCAAAATTATGTTTTACAGCTGCTGAGCTGCTCTTAAAAGGATTCAAACCAACCCTAAGCTATAATACATCATAGCCCTTGATCTCATCCAAGGGTTGAAAATAAACACAACCAAAAAGCAGAAAAGGTAGGGGAAAACATTGACCAAAATACATGGAAAAATTGGGGCAGCTGACCACAAAGCAATCCCATAAAGTATTACATCTTAACCCTTGATTTCATCCAAGGGCTGAAAAGAGAGCTGCCCAAAATCAGTCCAAATGGCACTCCAAAATTGGAGTAAAACATGGGGCAGCTGAGAACAAAAGAAACCCTATAAAATATTACATCTTGACCCTTGTTTCCATCTAAGGGCTGAAATTGAAGCTGCCCAAAAAGTCCAAATAGCACAACAATGTGCCTAATTTTATTTTGCCCTAATTTCCATCCTAGGATTGTCTCAATCCTTGCACTCCCAATTTAGGTTCCCTTGATTATGAATGACCTCTTGAATGATCCCATTTTAAGCCTTTTCGAGTTGTGCCTTCCTAGACCTTGTGATTGGTCCACTTGGAATTTGTAGAGCTCTATGATTCTCATCACTATAGTAAGGGAAAGACTATCACTATCTGCCTTCACTAAATCAGCCTGAAGCCATTATGCACCATCGTTCCCAATAAATATTACACATTAGCCTCAAGGTTTTAGATAAAATAACATAGAAAAATTTGCTTAATTTATTTTTTTTCTTAGCCATCGGGGCTTATATTATTTAATTTGTACACAATTTAGATTAGAAAAGAGCAAATAAAATACAACAACAGTAAGATTTTTTGTAAAAATAAAATATTGTTGAAAATTAGGGGTTACTTTGAAGATCAAGATCACAAATTTGAAGTAGGACACTTCATATATCTACTATTGGTATTTAGATCTAGTATATATTCTTATTTATTTTCATATTAATCTTTTATATTCTTGAATTTGTTAAAATTAACCTACTCATAATTTATTAATTTTAAACATGTTTGGTTTATTATTATAATAAAAATTTAGTTTGATTGTAATGTTTGTGTAGATTATTTAGGTAAATATTTTTAATATTTAATAAAAATAAATTATTTCTTATTTCAAGATTTTTACAAAAATTATTATTAAATAATATGTTTACGACATATTTTTTATAATAGATTTAAAACATGAAAATTAGGTTTTAGATACACCATCTAGATCTAGTTTACACAACTTGAATAAGAATTTAAATTGGTAACCTAACTAAAGACATAAAATTAAATAGTTTGTTAATTTCTTAAACATTAGGTATAATTTAATCAAATTAACTAATGATCTGACCGAAGGCACTAGCTGATTTGATTAATAATGAATAGTGACTCGACCAAAGGTATCATTTAGACATAAAATATAGAATCAATAATCTAAATTTATACTTAGTTTACCTAAATAATTCAACAAGCATGGTCAATTAGTTAAAAAAATTATTAATCATCCATTGATTGTTAATTTCTTATCTTCTTTGAATTTGTTTGAATCAAATCTATCTTTAGTCAGTTTATTATTTTATCATTAATTTATAGTTTTTCAAAAACCAAAATATTTGGATAAAATGTTTAGGTTTTATTTTTGTGTTTGTTTTTAAGAAATTTGACGAATTATTTAAAAATATATAGTTCCTCTTTAGACCGATATTGAGAGTATACATATCACTTATTATAATTAATTCATGCACTTACGAGTTTTTTATAAATTTACAAAATTTGACTATCAATTTTTTATGCATCAACCAACAACGCATGAGACAATTTCTAAAAAAGTCCAAAACGTTTACATTGTTGCAATTATGGTCATAAGATATGGGTAACGATGAAAACATACCCAATTTTTGACATAATTTATCATTATTCATACGTAATAAGCATAATTGTAACTTTAAAAATGCATTGTGTTGGATATATTTATCTTGACTTATACTTTGTGGGCATAATTACAACAAAATAAATATTTTATATATTTTTACTAATTGTCTCATACTTTGTGGTAGGGGTGTCCATAAATCGGATCAGATCGGATCAAACCGTAAAACCGGGTCGGACCGGACCAAATTGAACGATTTTACTAATCAAACGATCTGGTCCGGTTTGTACTAATTTTAAACCGTTCGAACCGGTTTAATAATATATTAAAAAATTTACATTATTCTTCATTAAATTATAAAAAAATCAGACCAAACCGGGAACCAAACCGAACCGAACCATTTTATAAATCAAACGGTCCGGTCCGGTCCGGTTTTTATTTCTTAAAACTGTTTCAAACGGTCTGGTCTGAGTAATATGAACGGTCCGGTTTGGTTAAATTTTTTTAGGCAAAATCGGACCGGACTGGACCATGGACACCCCTACTTTGTGGGCATAAAATATTATTAATCTTTAAATTTTAATGATATTTTAATATAAGTGTTGTTTTAATTTGTAATATTATACAAATCATCTATCATTTGATAAAGAATATTCAAATTTTGAGTCAATTATATATGTCTTTGTCTCTTATAATAGATAACTAACACATGTTTATCTTATATCTATTTCATCTATTGGTTCTAATTCTATCTTAAAAGTTTATTCTAAGATTTTTATTTTATGTGATTTTTTTTATGTTAAAGCCTATTAAGGAATTTATTAGCGTATGTCTTTCTCTTCGTAAATCTAACATCTGCATTTTTTCTCTAATGGACAATAGTTTTTTCTTTTCTAAAGACATATATTTCTTTTCTAAAATATCGTTTCATATAAAATTCTTGGTTATACATTTTTGGAAGTTCTATTTTCTACATCTTTTGATTTTTTTAATGTTTTTTCTTGTAAGTTTTTATGTTACACCATTTTTTTTAATCTTAAAATTTCTTATATTACAACTAATTTGATCATTTCTTATTATTTTTTTTATTTTTTTCTATTTCTTTACATTTAATGATTATCCTGTTATTAAGAGTTTTGTATATGTTATAATTTTTCTATTTTTTATTTCAACCTTCTATTATAGTTTCATGTATTTTTTGAAAAATATATTTTATTATAAAGTTTCTTACATAGATGGTGGTAACATGTGATAATACGTTTCATATTCATAAATAAATAAATCTATGTAACATATATAACATATTTTGCATGTTTTTTAAATGTAATTTAGCTTCTTTAATTTAATTTTCACTGAATTCAATCATATATTTATCTTTATCTTTTCTAATAAAGTCCTTATATATTTCATTTATTATAATATCTAGATATTTTTTACATGTTGGAGTATTTCTTTGCATTTATAAATTTTCTTATTCTGTTAAATTTGTAAATTAAATTTTAACATTTTTTTGTCATTTTGTTACTATTAATAAATTACAAGTGGAAGGATTTGATCATACAATTGGGGAAAATTATATGATTAAACTCATTTTACTAACCATTTATCTAAAGTTTTTTTCCTATCTCATAGACAATCTAAATCTAAATGATTAGATTTATAATTTTTATGAATTTTGAATTTTGGTATAATATTGTTTCTACTTTCTCAATGTAATTATTCTTACATTTTGAATTGTTGTTTTTTTTTCTATAAAGAATGTTAGATTCTTCTGTCCCTATGTGAATTAGATGTTTCTTCTTGATAAATAATTTTTGATAATTTATCCATAATAATTTTTTATCAATTATTAATATATTATATATATTTTTTTATCTATAATATTAATACTACTATTTTTTATTACTCATTTCATAATAAATTATATTTTTCTTTAGAAATATTTCATTTATTCTTGATAATGATGAATATTTGAATTCATCTCCTCTTTTAAGAATTAATTAAATCTTTTATATTTATTTAATTTTTTTTTATTAATTATCATTTTTGTGAAAAATATTTTAAAAAGCTGTCTTGTATTTTTATTTTTTATTGATTTATATCAGTTTAAGGATAATATAAAATATATTTCATTTGTATGACTTATAAATTCTTGTTTTTATTTTTTAAGGTTTATAAATTGTTTTTTTTTATTTTGTAAGGGTTTAAAAAATATGAGATATGTATTTAATTTTGAGTGATGGATGATGTAAATAAAATTACTCATAATCTCTTTCTACGAGATAAGGCCCAAGGCCTCACTTTCCTCAATAATAGGTATGATATTAAACTCAAATAAAACAAAAGTACTCCCTCTATTTTCTTTAATCAATTATTAACTTAAGCTTGAACCCAAAAAAAATAAAAAAATAATAACTTTAGCAACGAAGGATGTTTAACCACCGTTCTCATGTTAAGTGTTTGCGACCGCGGAGCAAATATTCTCTATAAAAGTTTTTAAGAATTTATGAAGATTAAATATTCTTCATCAATGAATAAAATTTATATTTATAAATAAAATAAATTTAAAATTATATTTAATAGATATTAATAAAAAATTTAGGTCGGTAATAAAACATGAGAAACCATAATAAATTGTGAAAATATTAAAATGTATATATTTTTGTGCAATTTTTTAAAAAGGTAGTAAGAGTTCGTTGTTTTTGATTATTAATTGCAGAGATATACGAAATTAAATATTTAAAAATTAATTTTTTAAAATAATAATTAAATATTAAAATAATATCATTGAGAATATTAGTAGTAAGAAGATGGGATATTATATTTATGTGAAAAAAATAATTTTTTAAATATTTATTTTCATTATTTTAAGTAAAAGAAAATAATTTTTTTATAAAATATTAATTTTATATTTAAAAATATAGCTTGAATATTTTAGAAAAAAATTGTTGGCTCTTTCAAGAAAAATAATGAATTTATATTATCACACCTAATAACTACACTATCAACATAAGTAGCAGAATCCCATAGCCTTTTTTCCTTTATTAAACTAAAACATCTCAAGAGTAAATGCCATAATAAGTGATGGAAAGTTCTATGCGATGGTACTATACATTCAAATATACGCCTCCTACAGTAAGCTTATGCTGTGTAGTTTAAATCAGAACATATATATCAAACACTCTTTAATATGTAGACTAGACATTGATCGATACTATATATTTCTTGTCATTTTGATGGAGTATGCGGATAAGGTTTACGTCAATGGCTATGATCATATATAGAAGTTGATGGTGAAATGGAGGGTTGTTAATTGTTGTGAGAGTTATCTTATGTTAATTAGTGTTCATGTTTTATATTAGAGTATTTTGAGGATGATGTGATTTTCTTGTTAGTTCGATATTAAGACTTATTCTTTGTATTTTGAGGGTCACGTGAGTTTTTTTTATCCTTATTAAGTATTAAAGTTTAAATTTCAATAAAATCTACGACAATATATTATTATTTAACTCATATAATTAAAATATTATTATTTATACGAGGTTAAAATAAATGTTAAAGTTAAAAAGTAAATAAGAATAATAACTACTAAAATTTTAGTGTTATTTTCATTGATTAAAATAATAATTTTAGTGTTTATTAATAAATTATATACAAATTATGTGATAACTTTAATTAAAAATACTCAAAAAATAATTTTATTGTTATTCAAGTCTTTTCTTAAAAACAAAAACATAAAAAAGGAAAAGAGTTAACCTAAATCGTACTGCGACGTTCTTGATGTACAGGATATTAACCAAATAGAACATCAATGTATTAAGTTATCATTATACATTTTATAATTTTAAGTAATTAAATTTTTTTAAGTTATGAAAAATTAAATTAAATAAGAAAGTGCAGAATCTATGTGCATGCATTTAGGATAAGAAAGTGCTTTTAGCCAATGGCATGTATTGAATTGATATTGGGATTCCACCATATAAACAATTCCTGAAATATCCTCTTGTAGACAGCATCCCAATTCCATATATATAAAAGACAGAAAACAAGCTATAAGAATTAGTTCAAGGACAAGATGTTTCAATTTTTTATAAATTTTTTACATTTTTTATTAGATTTATAGGAATGAAGACATAGCATAGTCATAATTATTTTAAAAAGGAAAATTAAAATTGTACTTAGCATAATAATTAAAGATAAATATTTGTATGTTATAATTTTTTTTATTTTCAATAAAAATAATTTTTTTCTTACTAACCATAAATAAAATATATGATATTAATTATATATATATATATATATTAACAAGTTAATATAATAATAAAAAATAGTACCTTAAATATTAAACTGCGTTTAATATTAACGAGTTTAAATAACTATAATTTAATTTAAACAATGTTAAAGTAGATAAAATTTAAAATAAAATTACGTGTTAGATTTTTTTAAATAAAAAAATGTACGAATTAAACATAAAGAATATTATTTTTGTAGTTATAATTTTAATGATATTATTTTTATTATTTTTTAAAAATTATAAAATTGTTTAAAAAGACAAAAATTAAACGATAAGTTGTTTTATTTTTATTTATTTATTTTCAATAAATATTTAATTGAACTGATCGGGATATAAAAGACTTAATATCACTAACTTACGAAGAATAACCTCAAGTAGAGGGGTGTGGTGCCACTAGCATAATTCAAATAATTTTTTGACTTTCAAGATGATTAGTTTTGTGGTTGCATGATATATCTATTTTATTCGTATAAAATATTTAAAATTATAAAATTAAGGGTAAAAAAATATGTTTTGTTGTCACTATTTCTATCAAGTAGTTTATATAATAAAAGGGAGAAGGCCTGTCCTGGTCCCTCGTACTTACTAAGTTCATGTTGTTTATTACAAAGTTATTTTCGTTTGTGTAGTTAATTTTAAAAAAATTAATGATTAAATAATATTATTTTATTAGAAATAACTTTTTCAAAAGATTAAAATGTGATTATAATAAGAGTCATCAATTTGTATAAAAGTAAAATTTATATCATTTTTTTTAAATAAAAATATTTTATTATATATTTTATTTTTTAAAAATAAAATATTAAAATAAAATAGTGAAAATAAATAATTATTAAAATAAATATTATGTAAAACATTAAAATAACAATATTTTTTCTTAATTGATATTTTTATAAATCATGGGATTTAAAAACATCTTTTATAATTTGATTGAGTAAATATACACACCCAAGCTTTAATTAGAAGGACGAACTTTATTATAATTTTTTTCTAAATAAAATTATCTAAAGTGAGAAATGCAAATGTGTAAAGAGTATGTGTTTAGAAAGAAAGAAAAAAACAATAGTTTGTGTACGTACCTGTTGGAATATATTCAATGTAATAGCGGGTATCTTCCTAGCTTAATCGCATCGCCGCATGCCATTTTTACTATTTGGATAGTTTTAGGATAATAATATTAATGATTTTGTTATTATCATAATATAATATATATAAAATATTAATTTTATTTATAATATTAATTTTATTTTAATGTTATTATTAATATAAAATTTATATCATGATAATATCTATATTCTATTTTTACTATATTTAGTTTTTTCAGTTTATTGTTTTATAGGAGTTCTAAATATTATTCTTTCAAAAATTTTAACATTGGAATTTTTTTATAATTAACAATATAAATTACTGTAAGCCTACTTTTATTTTAGAAAAATTAATCACAAAAAAATTATAAAAATAGGTTGGTTTTTATATTAAAAATTAAAAATACTAAGCATTTGAAAAAAAAATTAATTTAATCATATTTAATTGTATTACTATATAATGAGATAAACACATATATTATATCATTTCTACTTATATTACGTATACAAAACTAAATTATTATTGTTTTAAAATAAAAATAAATAAATAATTATAAAAATTACTATTATATATCACAAATTTAAGATGATTATAAATAATTTGTTAAAATTTGATTGATTTTTATTTAGATGAGCTCACATGATTTTTTCATTTATTAATATTAAATAATTAAGAAATCAATCACAAACTAATAATACATGATTTAAGACCATTAAATATTTATGATATAAAGTATTTCACTTTTATAAATAGTATTGAGTGAAGACGTCGTTGTGATCAAAGCTTATAATATGCATTTGTATATTTTAATTTCAATAAAAAAATCGTTTTCACTCTTAATTAAGTTCCTGATAATTTAATGATCCAATCAATTTCCATGAAAGGCACTTTCAGAGTCATATATATACTTTATTCTAAACCGACAGAAGAGGCGTCGTAAATTGCAAATCGCTTTCTAGTAAAATAGAAAATGTAATATTTTTCTAATTGACCAAAGCTAAATATGAAAAAAATAGTAATTTTTTTATATCTAAACATATAATAATGATATAATTAACATGTATTAATTTATTACTAAAGTTTGTTAACCAAAAATGAACATATTATTATTATTATTATCCATCTTTGCGGCCGAATGTTTATTTATTTATTACTATTAATTTTGCTTTAATATTTGATGTCAAAGTGTCAATGTTGGAAGTTAGGCTAACAATTAATTGAATATAATGGGTTACAGTATATTAGATTGACAGAGAAAGTTTCTCTAATGTTATTATTAATTTATTAGGTATAAATAAACACTTTAATTTTAATTTTTTTTATTTGATATTCTAATCTCATTATTTATAAAAATTAAATATTATAGTATAAAAATTAATTATTCTGATGGGTATTAAATATAATGTAGCTTATGGTGTAATGCATATATCTATTCTCTAGATAGTTGGTTTTGTTTGGATACTTTCTTAGATTGATATATATATATATATATATATACATTATCTTTAATGATAATTATCAAGAACATTATTCATTTAAGAATCATTCTCATTCACCCGTTCAATTATGATAACAGAGCAAAGTGTTTCCAAGAACCTTCAAAAAAGTCTTCCATTGCAGTTAAAGACTCCAACAATTCTCTCTTTGCAAAAATTCTTTTGAAAGTGTATCTTTCTTTAACTAAGAGTTCATCTTCTTCATTTGTTGATCCTACGGTTAACATGAATTTTTCTATCAAATTTGATTGAACAAATTACCTCATGCGACATGAAAAGTTCATGACTATCATCACAACTTATGAAATTGAGAGGATCATTGATCTCACTCATCCAGTTCTTTCGTCGGTTTAATTTGGAACTAATCTACCAAATCTAGATAGACCATTAAGAGTGACCTAGGTTGAATAGAACATTAAATTTTTGAATTTTTGGCTCGATTATATCATGTTTTTTTTCCCATACTTGATCAATCGTATTACAACTGTTGAATGTTGGTCTACCATAACCAAACAATTTGTTGTTCCATCTCATGCTCGAGTCATGGATCTCAAATTTCAACTTAAACAATTCACAAAGAATGATTGTCAATTGAAGACTATTTTCTTCGAATTAAGAATGTCGTAGATTATTTCACGTTATAGAAAAAGCAATCTCTAAAGGATATCTCATTTTGTGTGTTGTGCATGGCTTAGATTCTATATGCAACTTGTTTATCTCATCATTATTTATGCAATCTAATCATGCATCTTTTGATAAAGTTCACAATCTTCTTCTTTCACATGAAAGAATGCTTGAACATCATGTTAGACATGGATTCTTAGGTTTTATTTCAAGCAAATATGGCTAAAATGTCAAATATTAGCTTAAAGTCATCTTCTCAAGGCTCAAAGCCTAACAAATCAAGTTCATAAAAAAAATTGAAATCTGTAAGATTTTTTTAAGTAGAGTCAACCTTATCAAGAAAAATTATTTGATGGTGGAGAATACAAAGGTAAGAAACCTCACTCTAGCAATAATCTTAATACTTCTAAGGTCACTTGTAAAATCTACAACAAGCCTCAACATTTAATAAATAAATGCTTCAAGCTATGTGATCTACTTCTAGGTCAAAATAACATTGTTTCAACTATGCTTGCCTCAACTTGCACTAATATGTTTCCTACACCAACAACAATTCCCTGGTTGTTAGACTCAGGTGCAACTCATCATCTAATTAGTGATGCTTTGAATATTGATTAGCTTGTTCCTTATCATGGAAATGATAATGTGACTGTAGGTAATCATGCTTCCTTATCTATACTTAATCATGGATATAGAAAAATACATGTGTATGATTATAGTTTCAATTTGTCAAACATACTTTATACACCTCATATCTATAATAATCTCTTGTCAATCCATCATATATGCATTGATAATGTTGTAAGTATGGAGTTTAATGCTACTTCTTTTTATGTTAAGAAGGCACAAAAATGTTATAGCTCAGGTTAAGGCTCAACAAGGACTTTATTGCTTGACTAATGTATCTCCACCTACTTTTTCCTCTTCAAAAAATACTAATTCTAGTATAATTTTAGCTTTCTCTAGTAGCAATATTATAAATGTAAATGTATGACATAAAAAGTAGCTCATCCATATGACTTGATAATGAGTAAATTGATGCAACGATCTGTGTTGTCATCTTGTAAAAAATTGTCTAATAAAACCTTCGATTATGTGTGTCCTATGGCTAAATCACATAAATTGATTTTTGTGTCTTAGTATATCAAGGCATGGAATCCATTTAACCTCATTTATATGGACATATGGATTTCACCATTTCTTGCCAACATTGGTACAAAATATTTTTTCTTAATTATAGATGACTTTAATAATTACATATAGATATATTTTTTTGAACACAAAAAATCAAGCATATCATACATTTAATTTATGTCCATAGTAGAAAGAAATTTTTCTGCTAAACTAAAATTAGTCTAAACTAGTGGTGGTGGTTAGTTTGTATTCTTAGACAAACAGCTTACTGGATTGGGTTTTAATCGTAGAATTACTTGCCCTCAAACCTCCTAACAAAATATTGATGTTAAGTCTAGGCTGAGAAGGATAACATAGAAAATGATTGCTTTGCTATTTCAAGCAGGCCTTTATGATAAATACTAAGTTTATGCATTTAGGAACTCTATGTTTGTTTCAAATTGACTTCTCTATAAGGTTTTGTCATTTTAGTCCCATTATGAGCTTCTCTATCATAAAAAAACCAAATTTGGCCTACATGCATGTTTTTGGCTCATAATTTTTTCCTTGTCTTAAAACCTTTAATAAAAATAAACTTTAACCTAAGTCTATCAACTATGCCTTCTTAAGGTATGCATCTTAACAGATGGGTTACCTTTGTCTTGATCAATCCATTAGAAAAATTTACATTAGCTTATATGTTGTATTCAATGAAAATAAACTCCCTTCCTTAAAACCTCAATTTAACAGTATGGATTTCTCTCTTTTTGACCCTTTTATATATGTTTTTTCAACTTTCCTCCAAAAATAGTAATTTTGTGCTAGTATCTTCTATAACCACGAATCTCATTGAACCATTCTTTTCACAATTCATCTTTGTCCTCTTCTTTTTTTTCCTTTCCTGTGGATTATAATGTTTCACCAAATATCATCTTCAGTATGTCACCAGTATCACCTATGCATGTTCCTAATAGTCCTATTTAAGTGTTTTCTTCTAAATCACTTGCACATTTGTCTCTTACCCCCTGAGTTATCACCATCATCAACCTTACCAAATGTACCTTCTCACTCTATTGTGTTTCACCCACCCACACTTGATGTAACCAGTTCATATATACCAGAGTTAATAGGTGACCTTTCTGTTGAACCACATCCCTATATGTCCTCTGGTCATCCCTTGCAAACAAGGTCTAAATCTGATATCCATAAACCCAAAAGTTTATATCTAGATACTACTATTTCCTTTATTTTACATGAGCTAGATACTTATGATAAAGCCAAAGGAATTCTCAAATGGTAAAATGCTATGAAAAAGAAGTTTAAGGATCTTTTAGATAACAAGACATGGATTTTGGTTCCCTTTTCTTCAAGCAAGAAGACTATTGGCTATAAATGGTTCTTTAGAGTGATAGTGACAGATCTTTGTATAATTATAAATTTAGGGTTGTTTAAAAGGGGTTTAGGTAAAGGTATGGCATCGATTACTCTTAGACTTTCTCACCAGAAGTCAAGCATCTGACAGTGCATGTGGTTCTCATTTTGGCACTCAATTTAGTTGGGTATTCAAGAAGATTGATGTTAACACAACTTTCCTTAAAGGTGAGTTTGAAGATGAAGTATACATGGATCAACCATAAGGGTTTGTAGATACTTCCACACCTCACTTTATGAGTAAATTGAACGAAGCACTGTATGGGATCGAGTAAGCACCCAAGGCATGGTTTCAAAAGCTCACAACCACTTTACTTCAATTAAAATTCACTCAATCTAATACAGATAAATCGGTGTTTGTTCAATTCTAAAAGGCTCAAGTCACAATCATCCTAGTGTATACGGATGACATCATTGTCATTAGTAGTAATGAAAAATTTATTCAAAAACTCATTGGTGATTTGCATGCTACTTTTAGCTTGAAGGATTAGGGTGATCTTAACTACTTTCTTGACATTTAGTTTTACCATGAAGGTGACACTCTTCACCTTAATCAATATAAATATGTCATGAATTTAGTCACTAAGGTTGGTCTTGGCCCTTCTAAGCCTCTACCTATACTTATGAGCTCTACTACTTAATTGTCCAAATTTAATCCTTTGTATGATCTAGCACTTTTTTGACAGTTGGTTGGTGGTTTGCAATATTGTGTCCTTATTCATCTTGAGATTGTGTTCATAGTAAGCAAATTAAGCCAATACTTGCAAACTTATACCATAGTGCACTGGCTTGAACTTAAGCGAGTATTAAGGTACTTGGTTGATGTGTCTCATTTTGGAATTCTTTTGTAGAAATCACCCTCTTTGGGTCTTATTAGTTTCATTGACTTAGATTGGGCCAGTTTAAGTGATAACAGAAGGAACACAAGTAGGTATTACATCTTCTATTTTTAATGTCTTGAATGGCTAGTAAACAGAAGGTAGTTGTTCAAAGTAGTGATGAGGCTAAGTATAGAACATTAGTTATGCCCACCTCTGAAGTGATGTGGTTAGGCTACTTATCGCAAGATTTGTGTCACTATGCCTCACACACCAATTTTTTTTTGTGACAATGTCAATGCCAAATAGCTTGCCTCCAATCAAGTGCAACATAGTGGTATGAAACATGTTAAGATTGATTGACATTTCATATAAGATCAGGTAGAATCGAGTTAAATGTGTGCTTTATTCCCTCAATTGAGCAATTAGTTGACATTTTCATTAAGCTCCTTCCTGAGCAGTTATATTGTTATATGCATACCAAGCTTATGGTGGTTCCTTGCTTACCTTGAGGGGAGATATTAGACATAACATAACTTATGGTGTAATGCATTGCATGCTTTCGGTTATGTAGTTAGTTAGTTAGTATTGTTTAGGTATAATATACACCCTTAATGATAATTATCAACAATTTATTTATTCAACAATTACCTCATTCAACTAATGGAACTATGAATATTAAGTTTTAATATTTTTGATAGATTAAAAATATTTATTTTAATAATTATGAGATTAAAAATATTTATTTTAATAATTATGAGATTAAAAATATTTATTTTTAATAATAAAATAATTATTAATTACATAATTCATAAATACAAAATTAAATTATGTATTTTATAAAGATAAAAAGAGGGTCCGTTGTTAATTTGCCTTACATACAAGTTAAAAGGACTTCAATATTGGATTAATTATCTCAACATTTTTTTTCTTCGTTAACAGCATTTAAAAAAGATGATGATGTTATCAAGATCGTTATTCACGATGCTGCATCAAATATTATAATTTTTTCAGGTTTTATTTTATAGTTCAATTGATTATATAACATAACAATGCTAATTGCTAATGATTTTAAGAAAGAAAAAAACATTAACGATATATACAATATCGAAATATATTGTTTCAATATGATTTTCGTTAAAAATGTTGATTAGATAGATGATAGACTAAGTATTACATGTATAAATAGCAGAGCTGATGTAATAAACTAAGACAATACCCAATAACAAATTAAAAATAACATACTTAACATATTCATTTGTTTAATTATTAAAGAATAAAAAAATAATTAATTATTTTAAAATTTTACATATCATCTAGTAATAAGGATAATTGCATTAGTAATATTGTTAGCTGAATAAACGTTGGGTAATTAAAATAAAAATAATACTTTTAAAACTTATAACAATAAAAATAATACTCTATTAATATTAAAATTAGTTTAATTAGATGACGTTTAATATTTAATGAGTTTAAATTGTAAATCAATTTAGAAGACATCTAATTGAATGACATTTCAAAATGAAATAATATACAATATTTTTTTTTAATAGTAAAAATATATGAGGTGAATATAAGAAGTGTTATTTTGTTTGTTACAAGTTTTAGGATTCTACTTTTTTTTTAATATTTAAAAAAATTACAAAAAATAATATTTCTAAAATTTGTAACAACAAAAAATAGCATTCCAATGAAATTATAAGATATATCTAATTGGACGATGTTTAACATTGAACGGGTTTAAATAACCATAGTTTAATTTGAACAACGTTTAATTGAATAACGTTTAAAATGAAATAATGTGCAAGAACATTTTTTTAGTTGAAAATGTACGATGTAAACATAAGAAATACTATTTATATGGTTATAAATTTTAAGCGTATTATTTTTCCGATTTTTTTATCCTTTCTTAATGTTAACTTAATTTTTTAGGTTATTTGGTTATAAATAACTTATAATTCTTGCTATAAAGATAAATCATATTTTCTTCTAATCTAGTAAAGAATCATTCTTACAAATAAATTGATACTTACATTTACAAAGCATGACATTAAAAATTGCAAACAAATAAAAGAAAAAAGTCATAATATATTATTCCATGCATTTTTTTTATGAAAAAAAATGATAATCTAAGTAGTTACATTTAACAAAAATGTATTTTAATCATCTACTTATTAGATGAGATAACACAAATTTGTAACATTTACAAAAAGAATCGCAAAAATATATTTTATAAAATAATAGACTTATATTATCCTAATTTCGAAGTGGATAAGTGAGGCAATATAATTTCATTATTTTATAAAATGAAATTTTGTGAATTTTTTTGTAATAGTAACATTTATATTATCTTATCTAATAGATATAAATGTAAAGTATATTTTTATTAAAATAATGAAATTGGACTGACTCTTCGTAATTTCTTGATTTTATACTACCTTAACATGCACTTATTTCTATAATTGTTTTAGCATTCAATTTCCTATATGCAGTTTTCTAAGCTACATTTTGTGTTTCTATTTTATTTCATTTTCTTTCCCTAATCAAACGTTTTGTATGAGTAATTGAAAAGGAAAATTAAATTAATGGGTGAATAAAATAATAAAACCAATGTTAATTTACTCTTTTCTATTTTAAATTATTTGAGGAATCACTGTCAAAATGAGTTATATTATGCCTACTACACATAATAAAAAAAGAAAGAAAGAAAATTTTTCTAAAGTGACCAACCAATGTTACCAAGAGTCAATAACAAATTTGTCTCAGAATGGAAGCCGTTTTTATCAACAAACAAAGCTTTTTGGTGGCCTCTAAAGGCCAAAGACAACTTTTGCTTCTTTTCTTTTCTTTTTCCCCGAGAGAAAATGAAAGGGGAAAATTTATTGGTTGATATATTCTCGATAGAATCCATATGAGCAAAATAGAAAGGAAAAAATTGATTGGAGAATTCTATATATATATATTTAAATATGTATACTGTAGAATGGATTAAAAATAAAATTTTATTTGTGAACCAAGTTTATGATATCCAATTAAATTAAAACAAAAGAAATTTTATATTATAAAGGCATTAAGTTATATAATCTAATCCTATTCATTTTACGTGCAGAAATCAATTAGCATAATCTATTAAATAATATTTTTTATAACCACATGATTTTTTAAATAAGAAATATGCTAGTTACATATACACACAACTCGAAATTGAACACTATAATATGTTATATTTGAACAATAGAATTACAAATTAATTTTAAGAAATAACTAATAACTTTGATAAAAATTAGAAATGAAAAATGATTCATTAGATAATTTCATTTAAAAGATTAAAAAAATTAAAAGTTATAAACATTTTATTATTGTGTGTAACTAATGTAAATTTTTGATTGAATGTAATAAAATTATAAAAAAAAAACACTTATAAAGTTTGTATACAAATGTAAAAAATATTATATTTTAATATATATATAGATTGATCATATTTATGCAAATTTAAAAATATTAATCCGTTATTTGATCCATACCTCGTAGATTTTGAAATTTTTTATTCAATCTAATCCAACCATCACATATGAATCACTCACAATTCTTTGGATGTAGACAGATTTTACGGATTTATCCCATCCGACCCTAAGTTAGGCGTAGAAACCTTAATCATGCTAAAGATAAGTAGGAATTAAAATAAGTATGTTTTATGTTAATTTAAGTCAAATTTGAAGATTTTTAATTCAGATCAGATCTAATGATGTAATCAATTTGAAAACATACAAAACTTAATAAATCAAATTTTTTGTATCGCTAAATTAATATTGAAATTTATTTATAAATTATTGTAATATATAAAACATAACATACATAATATTTAAATTTTAAATTGTTATATTTTTAACAAGATTTATTATTTATAGTCACAAAAAAACAAGATGTATGTCTACATAAATATTAAATTATTATAAATATTTATATTTATATTTATTTTTAAGTTAAAATAGTAATATAATATAATCATAGTATGTATAATATTTAAATCTAACATATTATAAAATAAAATATGTCTATTTATAATTTAATAGTAATTCAGTACGTATCAGATACAACAGATTATAAAATCTATTGATATGAATTTGTTTTTGATCTGAATCTAATTCGATTACAAAAAATTTCAATCCAATTCGATGGATCAAATTGAGTTTCTCAATTTAAATAAATTAATTAAATTTTTTAATCATCCTTAATTCGTGCATCCAATAGGTCTAATTTGTAGGAGAAAATAAATAAGGAAGCTTCCACAAAAACGAATTAAAATGGATGGTAAGTGCTTTGGGTGTTATTGGGTACGTAATACTAGAAGAAAGAGAATTTATATTCTTTTAGGCTAGTTTAAGAGTAATTGAAAACTTTAAATAAGTCAAGTCGATAGTTCACGAGCTTAATTATTCATTTTTAGAACCTTAAAAATATAAAAAATATATGTATTTTTTTAAGAACAAAAACATTAATATAAATATTACCATTTAATAGAAACTTTGTAAAATAATATTATGTTTAAAATATTTTTTCATTGTGACATTATCATAATTATTTTTTAATAAATATATTTTATTAAATAAATATGTAAGCTACTATGAGTTAAATGAATTAATTTATTTGAGTTTATGAGTTAATAGAAAAAAAATTAAATTATTTTCATTCATTAACTTATTAAACCAAATTTTAGATTAACAGAATTAGGCAACTAACTCGTCTAAGAATGTTTATTCAACATGAAGTTAGGTACCTGTGTTGTGTTCGGCGAAAAATAAAATAAAATACTCAAGTTGTCGTACAATGGAATAGTATGTTATAACGATAGTTGTATATAGGAATGGGAAAAAAAAATGTGGGTTCGGTTATGTGTGGATAACCTAACAGACAGTTCAATTTTTATTTGTTTAATTTCGAAAATATGTTTAGTTTTGGATAAAAATTGAACATAAATAAACGGGTATGGTTATATTTAAAATCGTATCTACCTGTATCCGAAATTAATTATATTTATTTAAATAAATTATATATTAATTAGGGTTTACTTATTTTTTTCTAGTATATAAACTAACTTAAACTTTTTTTTTTATTTCACTCTCTGCATCTCTCGCCTCTCTCAATTCTCACCAATTGTCAATCGTAGTCGCCAATCATTGAGTCCAGTCGCCAGTTGTTGAGTCGTTGCTAGTCATTGAGTTGTGTCGTTGAGTCTAGTCGCTGAGTCGCCTCTCTCGCCAGTCATCTCTATCGCTCTCGGCTATACACTTGTCGTCGGCTCAGCTTGCTATCCCTTCTTTTTCGTGATCTCATCAGGTAAGTGTTTCCTTTTCTCGTATGAACCAAATCTCTTGGTGACTGTCTGGTTGATACATGGTTACTCTGTTTTGTGTATGGACCTCACTGCTATGAGATTTTTGCTACTCTGTTTCTTGAGCAGAACAGGTTAAATCTAACATATATTTAAATGCCTGAAGTCATCTGGAGTCTGGACAATGTATTATCAATTCATAGTATATATGGAATAGATTGACTACTCTATTTTGTGCATGGACCTTCCTGTTATGAGACATGGTTATTAGCTACTCTGTTTTTGTCACAAAAATTTCTAACCACTTTAAGTGATCATGATAAAATCTTATTTGATTTGTGCTTTGATAGATTTAGTCAAAGACTTTATTCTGTTTCTTAGAACAGCTTCCGCATAACATATTTAAATGTCTGAAGTCATCTGGACAATATAATATCGAATCATAATGTATATGGAATAAAGTGACTACTCTGTTTTGTGTATGGATGTATTATTGATTCATAATGTATATGAAATAAAGTGACTACTCTGTTTTATGTATGAACCTCCTTGTTATGAGATTAGTGCTACTCTTTTATCGATTCATAGTGTATATGATAAAATCTTATTATCGATTCATAGTGTATATGGTAAAATCTTATTATCGATTCATAGTGAATATGGAATATAGTATGATGATAATTTTTTATCATGTCTTATAGAGTTAGATATTTGTGAGGAAGAAAGAAACTTTAAACATTATGAGTGAATATGTTAAAAAGGTAACGTGAGATAATAGAAAGTATATGTATATTTTTTTTATATATGAATTTAAACTTTTAAAGTTATTTTTTCAAAAAAATTCACCACAATACTCTCAAAGAGTAAATGACATTGAACTTAATGTGGATGTAACAAGTGGTGGAACTTCAAGTGTCGATCAACATTCATTTCCTTACATCAACCTCTTCACTTGAAAATACACAAAGTCAACCATCAAATGAATGTAGTGAGGAAGAAGATGGGAAGACTAAATTAAAGTCTGAAGCATGGGTTCATTTTGATAGGAAGAAAATTAATGGGATATGAAAGGCTAAATTATTGTAGTTGAAGTTTTCTTAAATTTATTTAATTAGTTTTCAATATTTGTATTAGTTTATAATATTTTATTTATATCTTGTGTTTCTCATTTGTATGTATTTAATATTATCTAGATTCATAGAAATATATATTATTAAATATTAAATTTTTTATTCAAAATGAGCTCAATTGAATAGGATTTTTAAAAAAAATTGAAAAACGATTTTTTTTGAATAACTGTCTCGAACTGTTATCCGCGGGTATAAAATCGTCCCCGAACTGCAACGATTTTTGGGCGATTTTTGGGACATATTTTATAATTCATTCGGGGATGGTTATATTAAAATTTGTCCACGCCCGTACCCGTACCCATCCCTAGTTGTGTAAATATGTACTTCTTAATGAAAATTGCTTAATATTCTATATATAAAAGTTCTCTCAA
Organism: Hippophae tibetana; assembly: GCA_037013495.1. Lineage (NCBI taxonomy): Eukaryota > Viridiplantae > Streptophyta > Magnoliopsida > Rosales > Elaeagnaceae > Hippophae > Hippophae tibetana. The sequence goes on from CM072803.1 coordinate 20,135,565, forward strand.
TTTTTGTAGTTATTTTTTAACATGTGAGGATATAAGGGTTCTTCTTTATTTATATTCTTTTAGTTTTAGTTTTAGTTTTTTGTTTTTTTTAACTTTTTAGTTTAAGTTTTTTTTTTGTATATTAAAAAATACCAAAATATTTATATGATAAATGATTTTTTTTAATAATCTACTAAAATTTCATCCCATATCCCTATGTAGATGTAAAACTATCAAATTTGCACAATTTTAATCCATATACAATTCAACTCGAGTTGTATGTATTATATATATATATATATATATATATATTAGTCATTTGAACCAATTCAATTTATTATATATGTTACTTATTTTAAAAAAATTTGCACAATTTTTTTTTTTTAAATCTTAACCATTGAGATAACCAAATATAAAAAATATATATAATAAATTGAGGCCACTAAAATATTATACAATTTTTTAACTCCCTTGTTTCATTGGTTTATATTCAAAAGATTAATTCTCAATCTTCTCTCAACAATTGGCACACACATATATTAGTACTTAGAAGTATAGAGAAATCTATTCAAGTTTTTCCTTGGAATTCAAATATAAAAGTTGGTAAGTAATGAATGGGAATGTTGTTAAGAATCTTGTCCAACAAGTAATCAAATTGTGTACTTCTACGTGGAGTCATCATGGAATCCATCTCATGAACAACATGAAAAATTCATTAAAAAAAATTCACTAAGAAGCTTATTTGAATTTTTGAAAATATATTGAGAACTCAACTTAATTAAATACCAATTTTAAGAATTATAAACATCAATAACTGTTTTTGCACCTCCTTCGGTATAAATTGCTATGATTTTCTAATTTAACGAATGTTGGAGCACTTTGTAAAAAGTTGTTAAAAAATTACGTAAAATTTTTGATAAGTCAGATTTATGAGAAAGCAAAATAGATAAAATAACACATAATTTTGATAATAGAGTTCGACCAATCTTGTTTACGTCTCCGAATTTGTTGCAGATTTTTTTATTGAAAGAAGATAAATTATACAAGCTCTTTATAACACTCACAACTCACAACCCAATTACATCCAAACTATTTGATAGAAAATTTTTGTTTTCCTATTCCATCGGACATATAGGGTCAAGTGGTTGAAGTTTCAAAATGTATGACATGATGACTTCTCCAAAAACTGAAACCAGCTTTTGATAGTCCTGAAATCAATGATTATTCTAAAAGCAAAGATCAAAGATATAATTTACCTATTGTAAATTGATATATGAAATTATTCTTTCCATTAAACTTTGAGAAATTTGTTACGGAAGACCAAGTACCCAAGATCATGCTACATATTAATATTTTCAGTACCTAACTTCCAAAAATTGTCCTTATGAATTAGATCTTCTGTCTAGAGAAGTCTTTTTCAAATACTTAAATCATTTGATTTGTTGTTGACTTCAAGGAATGAGTTATGCTTTATATATTTTTGATCGAAGAATTTAACTTAGAGTTTATAAGTTTGAATTACCAACTCTCAAACAACTTTGGTTAACATAACTTTATTAATATCTTCAATTTTACGAAAACTTAAAACCCTATCATATTTTGGCTAACAAATAGAATCCCAATTTATAAGAGTAAAAAAGTGCTAAGAATTTGTGTTACCTTTCCATCACAATTTTTTCATTAAAGAAAGAAACTATCTATCAAGTTAAAAGTGTTTATAGAATAAATAGGCATATTTCACATAGCTTCTTTAATTTCATTAAGAGATGGGATACTAGCAATGAAAACATTATCTTTTTTAGATATTAGGGATAGGATACTAACAATGAAAGCATTCTATTCTTTAGAGATTATTGAAGGAAACAACTCTTCTATTGCTCATATCCCTATATCCATATTGATAACTATATTTTTCATACAATTATATGGTAAATATAATTATAAAATGAACTTATGAGTACGTGCAATGACCATTTATGAAAACTTATTGATTCATAAGATACAAATTAGCAATAATTTTTTCTTAACAATAAATAATCTACAGAAAAAAAGTAATATTCTTTTATTAGTTATGAATTTGTGACCATTTTTAGTGTGGCATAATGTTATACATTTATTAATTATCAAGCTAGATCTTACTGTAATAGAAGACTATTAATATTCTACTGAAATTTTATCCACTATATCCTCGTAAAGTTGATCGAATCTCCATAATTTTAATTAATTTATAATTTGATTTTAATTTATTATGTTTTTTATAATCTACAACACATTTGCGCATTACAATCATATGAACCAATCCGATTTATTTTATAAATTAATTGGTTCAGAATAATCTATATAATAAGTTAAATGATATTTTTGATGGACACATAAAATTATTTTAATAAAAAATTAGACAAATTATAAATTCATAAAACTTAAAATTTAAAATTACTGTATAATAGTCCAATAGAATTTTTAATTAACTTTAAAAAATAAAAAATTAATTTTGATAAAGAATAAATAAAAAATGTACAAGAAAAAATTATATTCATTGAAGAGGTTAAAAAGAAAAAAATTGAAAGTAATGTAATTATTTATTGTTGTGTTTAATAGTGCATAAGTTTTAATTAAATATTGTAAAATTATTAAAAAACTCGTAGAATGTAGGGAAATATAAAAAAAAGTATTTTAATATATATAAATCATATCAAATTCATGATAATTTAAAAATAATAATATATTATATGATTCAGACATTGTAAATTTTAAAAATTCTCATTTAATTGAATAATCATTGGATAGAAACCATTCAAGAGTCTTCAAATACAAACAAATTTTGAGTATTGATGAGATGAAAATATATTTTGTACACCGTTACATCGAAGTTCTAAAATGAACTACATGCTTTATAAATGTTTGTAAGTCTCACTTTATTTAATAGCAAGAATGTTATTTAAAATTTATGTAAAATTGACATCAAGTTTGAAAAACTGTAATAATCAAAACTACAACCAAAGTTTAAAATATCGATATTTATTCAAATATTGAGGCTTAGTTTTAAGAAAATATCAAAATAATGTCGTCAACTTTGAAAATTATTATGAGAACTATAGAAACTCTATCAAAATCATAAAAATTGTTTATAAAACATAAAACAATTAATAACTTATATTTTCAAACTTATTCCTTATTTAATATAGATATTTATAAAAGTTATGATATTCAATTTGATTAATAATCAATTTATCAATTAAAATATTGCACGATAAGTAATTAAAATCTGAAATAAATTTTTAGATTTCAACTGTAATAATCTCAACGTTACATAATATAATTTAAATTATAACAAAAACTATAAGAAAAACAATGTGAAAATGAGATTTAAATAAAAATATATATAAAAAGAAGTATAAAATATTATCCCAAATTAAAATAAATAATCTTTTGGTGGAAGATAAAAAAAACTATAAATAGATAATTTAAAAGGTAAATTGTTTAGAAATTAAAAAAATAAAAAAATAAAAAATTTAATATGATAGGATGTTTTGTCAATATTTGTCGATATTTTATTGACAATTTTACAATAATATTTATAATATTTATGATATTTTAATAAAAATGATTTTTTCACAATATTTTGTCAAAAATGTCACAATATTCTCAATATTTTAACCAAAAGATATGAATATTAAGTTTTATTATAAGGATGTAAAACAAAATGACAATATTGATGATATTGTCAATTTTTCAATCCTTAACTACAACATTTAAGGTATGTTCGTTAACAAGGAAATGAAATGAAGGAAAATGAGTAGTTTTTGTTATCTTGTTTACTTCGTAAAAACATAGTGAAGAGTGAACTAAGGATTGCAAAATTTTAGGAGTCATTTACATTAATTATTTTCCTACTCATTAATATTATTTATGGGTAAGTAGGAAATCAATCATATGTTTTTCACCCCTTTAAATATGATAAAATCAAATTTGAATATTTTTAATCCAAATAAGATATAATGATGTAATTAATCTGAATACAATCCATAGAATATAAGTCAAAATTATGTTAAAATTTATTTAGAATCATTGTTTTATATAAAACACAATATACATAACATGTAAATTTTAAATAACATGTAAATTTTAAATTAATTTATCTTTATCAAAATTTATTATTTATAATAATAATTAAGAAAATTAAAATAATAAGAAATATATACAAATAATTATTATAATTATTTAATATTTATTTTTATTTTTAAATTAAAATAATAATCTAATATAATATTGATATATATATATATATATATATATATATATAATATTTAAATATAACACATTATAATATAAAAATATATGTATTTATTATTTAAATAGTAATTCGGTACAAATTTAATTGCATGTGATTATAAAATTTATTTATCTAAATCCAAACAAATTTTATATTTTTTTAGTAAATTTACAAAATTATCTATTATTTTAATATTTTTTATTTTTTATTGTTACTTTTAGAATAATATTAAATAAATTAATATTTTTATTTCGGTTCTTTATAATTGTTAATGACTAAAAAAAATTGAATGAATTTTATAAATTGATCAACTAATTTTTCAAAATTATTTAAATTAAATCGATATGATAGCACATATTAATAAAATAAAAGGATATATCTAGCCAGACAAATAAGGTGGCGAGGCCACACGGCTATTAGAGGCACTTTATACCTTGCATCAAAAAGTAAAAAAGAAATGTTTTGATTGGTCAGCACTCAGCAGTAATATTGGGGTATTTCCCAGTCGACTGAAACAGAGCTTTTCCTCACTATCCTGTCTCCTTCGTATTATTGGCATAAGTTCCCATAGAATTCATTACAGTAATGTTTCTTATTATTTTATATGAGTATTTATTATTATTATATAATTTTTTTATGTATTTTTTAAATTATCAAGACATGCCAAAAATTTCAATCATTTTTTTTATTGACAGCAATAATTTCTCCTTGTTTTTTCTATACATACCCACAAATATATATATATATATATAAATAATATTCAAACTTTTGTCGTAATTAAAAAATCTTTTACCTGAGCCACGTTGTCATGTTTTGATATCAGAACGACACCTGAGTTTAATAAAGGAAAGAAATTACAGTTATCCAAACCACGTTGGAACGACGAGGGAGGACAAAAACCGGTGGTGGGTCTGGGATGAACCAGTAGCCAGTAAGCACTTAAACTAATTGGAAAAGATTCCACGAATACGACGCCGTTTGATGACATGTTGGCTCAGATTTTGGCACTATAAATACGTGGGTATAGATGGTGTTTTCTTACATACAACCTTTAAATCAAAAGAAAAGTACGTGTTAATTCATACCAATTTCTATTCCACCACCTTCCTTTCTGTCCTTCCGTTTCTTCATTCTTTCTCTGCCTCAGCGATTAGAGCTAGCTAGGCAAATTCTTGTCTTCATTCTAATTATTACTTTTTTTTCCTTTTTATTGGCCACAATAAAAAAATAATCTTTATTGTCTTTGAATCTCTTGTTCTCCCTTTCTTTCAAATTAACAAATGGATTTTTTAATTTTATTGTCTTATTGTTTTGAATTCCCAGAATGTGTGGAATACTTGCTCTTCTTGGTTGCTCTGATGATTCTCAAGCCAAAAGGGTTCGCGTTCTTGAGCTTTCCCGAAGGCAATTTTCTCTTTCCTTTGTTTTTTTTTCTTCAATCCTCATTTTCTTTTTTAAAATTTTCATATTTTTAATTTTACCCAAAAAGGAAAAATTATTTATCACTTTATTATGTTATCTTTGTTGCTTCATGTCATGTCGTGGGTTTGTTAATGGTTTTTCTTTTAATATTTTAGTTCATCTTCTCCTCAGTTCATCTTGTAGAACAATATTAGAAGAGTTACTTGAAACTCTGAGTTTGGTTCTTAAAATATATAAATTATAAATTTTTATTTTGAAAATAATAAAAATAATTATCATATCATTGTTTTTATAAATTTAATTAATATATAATATTTATATACATGGCATCATAAATGCTTTGATACAAGGATTGGTTTGGAATTGTTAATATTTTTAAGTGAAAGTGGTTTTTAGTCGTTTAAAATACTTATTAAGATATTTAAAAATAATAATTTAAAAGATGTTTTTTTTTTAAAAAAATTTAAGAAGATTTATTAATACTTTTACGAGTATCAAATAAGTACTTCTGTATGTATGTTCTTTTCATAAAATGATTACTCAAAATCATCTTTTATTTTCTGTCCAATTAAATATTTATCTTAAAATCATATTTTACTAAACTACTAAATTATAGACAAGTCTATTATTTTGATAACTAATTAGTAATCATATAATTATGGGTGTCATATTATTATAATTTAAATTAATATTATAATTATTAATAATAATTTTATTTAATAAAAAAATATAAATATAATTAAATATATTATGTTTTCGAGAATCTTTTAATACTTTAAGAATATATATATTTTTAAATAAAAATAAAAATAATTATAAAACATTGATAAAAATATGAGAATTGTAGAATCAATAATATATATAGACGAATATAAAATATTAAATTCATTTCTCTCATTAATAATACAAATATCCGTAATTCTTTAAGTATATAAACTTTTTTCTTGTTTTGATGGTATAATCGGTAAGATTGTATTATTTTTGGTTAAAATTTTAAATTTTAATTCTTAACTCCAATTTTATATTTAAAATGTAAAAAATTCATTAATTGTTAGAATAATTACCGATTCATATAAAATAATATTAGATGATAATATAAGTAATTATAGGGTGAAATAACCAACGGTAGACATTGGATACCACATCTCCATGATTGAAAGTTAAAGAAGAGAAAAGACAGTATTTGATTATTGACGTATATGATCAGAAGGGAGATGGATACCGATGATAAGACCTTTGGTGTCATTTATCTTCTTTGATGCTAAGTTCTAATTATTCCATCAAAATCTAATCTGGACCCTAAAAAATTAAAAAGAAAATGAACCGTTAAGAACGTATAGATTTTATATATTATAATTAAATAATAATTATAATTAATGTTATATTTTTTATTAAATATAATTATATTTATTAAAAATATTATAATATATTGTTTATAATTTATAATATTATAAGAAATTTATAATAAATGGAATTTCCATCAAGTTGATCTCATCTCTACTCAGTTTTTGACTCCTTGTTGTGATGGAATAATTATTTGATTGCATCATACTTATAAATATAATAAATCGCACATAAAAGTCTTCAACTTGGACTTAGCTGTTATTTAATTATAGTAGTTATATTCTAATTTGTATTAGTTGTGATTATGTCACACAAGGGACCCATCTATAATTGATTATGAAAAAATATAGTTAAAAATGTTAATAGGCACTTATCATTATTAACCAAAACCATGCGGGACATGGGCTTATGATTCTTTGATTTGTGGGGGATTTGATGCTATAACTCTAAAAAAAGTTTAGAAACTTCTAAAATGAAAGTTTAAGAATAGGATATCTATTAGCAATTGGTTATAAAATTTGGTATATTTTAAGATTATACAATCAATTTTGATACGAATTAAAATTAACATCATTACAAGTCTATAGCATAATTATGATTAAATTAAATGATTCTAATGACTTAAAATCTCATTTTTATCTTTTTATATTTAATTTTTTTAATAGATTAAAACATCGTGGTCCAGATTGGAGTGGATTGTATCAATATGGAGATTGTTACTTGGCTCATCAACGTCTTGCTATAATCGATCCTGCTTCTGGTGATCAACCTCTTTTCAATGAAGATAAAACTATTGTTGTCACGGTATTTAGTTAACATTTTCTTAATTTTACACTTGTCTTTATTTTTAAGGAACATGGTTATATAAATCTTTTATATTAGATTATTAGTATAATTTTATTTTAGATTAAAAGTTGTGTCATTTAGAATAATTATTTTAAAAAAATCAATTTATGACAAAATATATTATTTTAATATTTTTTTATTAAATGGTTAAAATAATAACAAATCTTTAATAAAAATAAATGTTAAATTTAATATAAAAATATTTAATAAAAAATTAACAATAATAACATTCCAATAAAAAATTATTTTAATTAAAATAAATATTTTATGAATTTTTTTAATATTAATTGCATCTTACTATTATCAAAAACTCATATTTTAATAACATTTTAATCGTTTATTAGAAAAATAATATTTTATTATAAAATATATTAAAACAAAATAGTGTATCCTTAATTGATTTTTAATACATGGTATCCTAAGGTTAGATATTAATTTCACATGTTCTTAGGTGAATGGTGAGATATACAACCATGAAGAGTTGAGGAAGAAGCTGTCTCATCATAAGTTTAGAACTGGTAGTGACTGTGATGTCATTGCTCATTTGGTTAGTTATATTTACCAAATATTTATTACTAGTGAAAGGTTCATAGCAAACATATATATCAAATTTGTTTATATTTTTAATCTCTTGAATAGTATGAGGAATACGGGGAAGATTTTGTGGACATGCTCGATGGAATTTTTGCATTTGTGTTACTTGATACTCGTGACAATAGCTTCATAGTTGCTCGAGATGCCATTGGAGTCACTTCCCTCTATATTGGTTGGGGACTTGATGGTAATAGATGACTTCATTTTCAATTTTAGATTTTGGGTTTAGGGTACTTTTCATTTAGTTTCATAATTATGTTAATTTGTTTTTTTAAGGCTCAATTTGGATATCATCCGAACTAAAAGGTTTGAATGATGATTGTGAACACTTTGAAATCTTTCCACCCGGTCACCTATACTCAAGCAAAGCAGGTGGAATGAGGCGTTGGTACAACCCTGTATGGTTTTCTGAGACAATTCCCTCAGCTCCTTATGACCCTTTAGCTTTGAGAAAGGCTTTCGAGAATGTAAGACTTTAAAAATTTTAGGAAATGACATTTTCATTCGTCAAATATATAATAGGTAATACGTTATATCTTTGAGCTTATTTTGTAAAATGAAAATATTTACAGGCTGTGATTAAAAGGCTGATGACTGATGTGCCTTTTGGAGTTTTACTCTCTGGTGGCTTAGATTCATCTTTAGTTGCCTCAATTACGGCTAGGCATTTGGCTGGTACCAAAGTGGCAAAACAATGGGGCACTCAACTTCACTCTTTTTGTGTTGGTTTAGAGGTGAGCCTTATGAATTCATTGGTATTAAGCCCTTCTTAATCAAGTGTGTTTTTGAGTTTGGTTAAATTTAGTCCAAATTACTCTTCTTTTATATGTATAGACTTATTTACAAATTATGTACTGCTATCTCTAAAACACATTATTTATAACATACACTAAATTTTGTTGTTATTGTTGCTAAGTTCAAGATATTTCTTAAATGATTTTTAGTAAGGCTTTATATGTGAAACAGGGTTCACCAGATTTGAAGGCTGCAAAAGAAGTTGCAAAGTATTTAGGAACAGTTCACCATGAATTCCACTTTACTGTTCAAGTATGACTTTCACATCAATGTGTTTTATGTGCGTTGAATTTCAATTCCATTGTAAACAAGATTGGTAAGCCATTTCCTTCTGTTATGATAACAGGATGGAATTGATGCTATTGAAGATGTGATCTACCATGTAGAAACTTATGATGTCACCACAATCAGAGCTAGTACACCGATGTTTCTTATGTCGCGTAAGATCAAGTCACTTGGTGTTAAGATGGTTATGTCAGGTGAAGGATCTGATGAGATTTTTGGAGGATATTTGTATTTCCACAAGGCTCCTAACAAGGAAGAGTTCCATGAAGAAACTTGTCACAAGGTGATGGGTTATTTTTATTGTAAAGTAGTTGTACCACATATATGGATAAAGAGAATGCAAGTAACTTTCTATTCTTTGTGCAGATTAAAGCATTGTATTTGTATGACTGCCTCAGGGCAAATAAATCTACATCAGCATGGGGTTTGGAAGCTCGAGTTCCATTTTTAGACAAAGAATTTATCAATGTTGCAATGAATATTGATCCGGAGTACAAAAAGGTACGACTTTAAGCTACTAAGTAGTTAAAGGATTAAATATGGATTTTTATTATTATTCATTATTTTTGTTTTTTGTTTCTTTAGATAAAACGTGATGAAGGGAGAATTGAGAAATGGGTGCTTAGGAAGGCCTTTGATGATGAGGAACGTCCTTATTTGCCAAAGGTATGACATTTTTACCATATTAATAGATTTTATTAAGATATGCATAGAACTATTCATATTTGACTCATGCATAAACTACTTTTTTTTTTGTTCAACAGCATATTCTGTATCGACAGAAGGAACAATTCAGTGACGGAGTTGGTTATAATTGGATTGATGGCCTCAAAGCACATGCTGCTAAACATGTAAATAATTATATATTCCTTTGCAGTACTATTTGATGTGTGAAAAAACAACTAATTTGATATATATATTCTTTTATTTTCTTCCAAAAATTATAGGTGACTGATAAGATGATACGTAATGCTGCTCATATTTTCCCTCACAACACTCCAAACACAAAGGAAGGCTACTACTATAGGATGATATTTGAGCGATTCTATCCTCAGGTAATTACACTATGGTTCGTTCATAGAGAACATGCAATGTCATTTTTTGATTGATGGCACAAAAAAATTTATATGTTAACTTCTATCATTTGTTATTATAGAACTCAGCTAGGTTGACTGTCCCGGGTGGAGCAAGTGTGGCATGTAGTACAGCCAAGGCTGTCGAGTGGGATTCATCATGGTCGAAGAACCTTGATCCTTCTGGAAGGGCTGCACTAGGAGTTCATCTTTCAGCTTATGACAACCAAGTTCCCAGTGCAGTAATGCAGCCAAAGATCATTAGCAATGTACCTCAGATTATTGTGAATGCTTCAGGACTGGAAATCCGAAGCTAGTAATTCTATCTGCATTATTATAAAAGAGGCTAGAGCTCTATAACAATGAAGTGTATGTACGAGGGGATCTTATATTTACATCCCTAAGTCAATAACTTGATTGATGCATAGCTTATAAAATGTATGTAAAAGTTGAGAAAGTATTCTCCTTTGTCAATAATATTGTATGTATGCCTTTCAATACAGGTTATTCAAGCGTGCTACCAATATATGGTAGTTGTTTATGCTTGATTTTTGACTATTTCTCTCTCTCTTTTTTTTTTTTTAACTCTAGCATCTCTTTGGATGGTGGATTGCATTTTTTTTTTTTTTACAAAATATTGGCAAAATAAAATTAATCAGGGGTGGGCAGGAGTGTGTAATATGGGCCTCAAAATCCAAAATTAAATGCGATGATATTTTTATGTGGCTGCTGGGATTCGAGCCCAGGTCTCCACGGCCACAACGTGGAATTCTTACCACTAAACTACAGCCACTTTGGTGTTTAAATGCTTCAGAAGTTAGTAATATATGAATAAATACAGTAAAATTCATGAGCTTTGCACAGTTGCATTTCAATACAAATTAAATCATGTCATACAATCTTATCTGAGTTGTATTTTAATAAAATTACTTGCTCATAAATCACTAATGTTTAAAATAATCATTACTTTGTTATCAATGTTATTCACAACTGTATAAAAAGTGTATAATTTATTATTGTCATTTGTCAAAAGTAACATAAACCAGTTTAATAAATTAAGTTTAACTAGGGGTGAACATCGGTTCGAAACCTCAAGTTTTAGGTTAATTCGAATCCGATTCGTTGTATATGTTAATTCGAACAAATCTGAAACCGTTAATTTTAAGTCAATCCAAATCTGATCTGATCCGATCCGAAAATTATTCAATCCAAAAATTAATCAATTTGAATCCACCAATTTTAAATCAATTTGAATCAGATCCAATTTGAATCCGCTTGAAATTCCAATCCGATTGATAAGGTCAAAATTTTAATTTAAATCTGTTAAAAAATTACATAAATAAGCAAATTATGAAATATCAATCTGATCTGAACCGCTATAAATATCAATATGAACAAATCCAAATCTGATATAATTTCAACATATAAAATGAAAAATTATATAAAATAAAAAAATCTAAAATAAAAATATTTTTCATACAAATTAAAAAGTAGACAACATGATTAAAAATAATTCAACAAAATAATCAAAAAGAAAAAATTCAACATCAATTACATAATTTAACACCAAAAAATTAAATATCAATTACATAAATTAACTTCACTCTCCAAAATTAATAATAAAAATAACTCTTTTTAATAATCATTCAAGATTTAAGTCACCAATAACATCAAGAACATCTGCATGATCAAAATTAAAAAGTTAAAAATATACATAAATAATGAGCTAATAAACATAATAATATATATTTGATAACAAATAAATCTATATATATTCAAAATATATATTTGAAAGTTTTATGCAATATACCTGATTTTAGAGCCTCAATTTCATCAAGTGATTCTTAGATATTAATGATTGAAGATGAACGAATTCAATTTTGAGTACAAATCAAAGATTGTACATTTTTAGAAGATAAGGAACTCATGTATGGACTAATTGTACGACCACCAATAGAAAATATAGATTCAGATGCTACTGTAGATACCAGTATGACCAATACATCTCGAGCTATCAAAGACAAAATCTTAAATCTTAAGGAATGAACATTCCGCCAACTTAATAGATCAAATTTATCATCATCCATATCAACCAATGCTTCTTGTAAGTATTTTTCCAACTCAGATTTGTTTTCCGTAGTATGAACTTCTTTTAAATTCTTTCTCTTACGAGAAGCATAAAGTTGGAATGCATCTGCTTCTAAACCAAAACCTTTTGTACCCATTTCTAAAGGTTGAGAAGATTCTTCTTTGTTTGATGGAAAATAAGTTTTATGATACTCCTCGTACATATCTTCCAAAAAAAATTTCACCCTTTTTGAACTCATTGATGCCTCCATCTCATCCTCATTACACAATTCTAGCAAACTTAGATGTAAAGGACACTCTTTATGCCTAGGATCAAGTAAAACAACCACAAATAACATCATATTCATTTTAGATATTTCTTCCCAATATTTGTCAAACTTTACCTTTATATCACTAGCCATCTTCATCATAATATAATCCTCACATTTACTCCACATATCCAGTTGATCAAGAATAAAAAAATACGATCCAAGAAGAAATTAGAAGTCACATACAAAGATCCAGAAAATAATAATGTTGCTTCATAAAAAACTTTCAAAAATTGGACAAAATAGCTAGCATTATCCCAATCCATTATAGTCGGAGCTTGTTTAATTTCACCTCGACAAAACTCTTGATAGTATCCCAAATCAGTGATCTCTAACTTTTCAAATGCTTTTTGAAAATAAGTGGCAGAATCCAACATCAAATAAGTTAAATTCCACCTTGTCGTAACATCTAAACAAATGAGTTTTTGAGTAGAGAGTTTTTCCATTTCAACAACACTCTTAAATTTTTGCAGTCTAATTGGTAATCCTCTCATGTATCTTACAACTGCACGAATCCTATTTATTGATATGCTATACTCTTTCAAACCCTGCTCAACAATTAAATTCAAAATATGTGCACCACATCGCATGTGCAAGTGTTTTGATTCTAAAATTGCATTACCCCAACCATTAACACATTTTTTCAAATAAGTAAGTACATTATCATTAGAACTTGCATTATCAACTATAATACATAATATCCTATCAATGCCCTAATCTAACAAACATGTTTCAATCGCTCTACCAAGTGTATCACCTTTATGATTTGGAACTTGACAAAAGTTCAAGATTCTCTTTTGTAAATTCCAACCATTATCAACAAAATGAGCACTTAAACACATATAACATAAATTATGACAAGATGTTCATGTATCAGTGGTAAGACATATTCTTTTACTAGTTCTATTCAACAACTCTTTCAGTAAAGTACAAATTCAAGTAATCTCTTGCAATAGTCCACCGAGAAGGGATTTTAAATAAAGGTTGTAGCTCTTAAATAAACTCCTTAAATCCTTCACTTTCTACGATAATAAATGACAATTCATTTTTTATTATCATCTTTACCAATTTTTCTCTACATCTTTCAGCATTAAAATTGTGAGGTACAAGACTTCCTTCCTTATGCAAAAGCTATAGTTTTTTGTTTCTTAAGAACTCTACCGGGAAACTTATCACATCTAATGGAAATGTGTGCAAGCAAATTTGACGTGTTAGATTTGCTTGACATATACTTATATTGTTTCTTACAATATTTGCATATAGTTTTGCGATGTTGCCCTACCCCTTTTATAGTAAAATGAGCCCATACTTCACTCCTAGATCTAGAAGAAACTATTTTACCTTCTTCTTTAGAAGCAATGCATAGGTGATGAATTTGAGTACTTACAAAATCTTCTTCTTGAGTTGGTTGTGTTGCACTTTCATCTTTATTTACTTCTTCAATCACATAAAGTGTATCATTATCTTTATCTAAAGTCATATGTATAGTTGTAGAAAAATATATTAGACATTTGCAAAAAATAATTGTAAAAATGTGCACATAGACGTGGGGTGATGTTGGACATATTTGTTTTCATGTGATTTAAAATATGTATTGAACATTTATATATAATATAACTAAAAATTTAATAATACGAATAAAATGTTCAATTAACACGCATCATTTATAAAACAATGTTGTATGATATTGGTTTTTATAATTATATAAATAACCATGATATATTACAATGTTCACATTTGTTCCACCAAGCCACGATAGACCTCAATATTTTAAAAATAGCTTAAAAATTTTTATAACACAATTAAAGCATGAAAAACAATGTTTTTGGGGAAAAACTCAGGACAAATCACCTTTGAAAATTTGGTGTGCTTAGATATCGAAAAGTTACATGGAATCATAAAAAAATTCATCCAAAACAGATCTCCCAACACAACATTTTCACTTAGACTCGTAATTTCATCACATAGCTCTTGAAAATTATTATAAGAAAACAGTAAATCACACAATATGTTCTAGATAGCTTATTGCTTCACACATCCATTTGAAACAAAAATAATAACTATCAATAGCAACCAAAACAGAATATTTGAATATTATATCTGAAATCAAAATTCAGAAAAAGAAAAAAGTTCAAACAAATACAACCTTCTGTTTGTACTATGATGAAGAACAACTAACAGCGAGTAGCAGGAAGCAAGGAGCAGCGAGCAGCAGCGGCGGCGGCAGTAAGCATAAGCAGCAGCAGCGGCAGGGAGCATGAGCAGCAAGCAACGAGCAGAGAAACAAAGAAGGAGGAGCAGCAGCGAAGCAGAGAATCACAAGTAACAGAGAGTAGCAGAAGCAAAAAATCCTTCAAATCTAAAACTAGCAATGGAGTAAGGGAGGAAGAAAGAGAGATAGAGGCAGGGAGTCAACTAGGTTAGGTTAGAATAATAATTAGGTTTATTAATTATTATATATATATATATATATTTAAATAATATATTAAATATATCAGATTAGATAAAATTATACGAATTTAAATATTTCTAATCCGAATCCGAATCCAAACAGATTGATAAAATCCAATCCGACTTCAGATCAAAACCACTCATTTTTATTAAATTTTTTAGATTAATCAAATATTTTGCTCACCCTAATTTCAACGAACAATAAGAGCGTACATAATTTACTTACCATAAGCTCTTTTCGTTGTGTATTAATTTTGAGGTTAAATAAGAGTCATAATCAATATTACACTTTCAATAACTTTTGCCAATAGTCCCTAATTTTCAATTTTAGCAAATTTAATGCAACAAGAGACTCATTATTTTAAAATTATTTAAAAAAACAACAAAATTATGAAAGAAGAAAAATAATTTTAACACGTTAATTCTATGTTACAATGAAATTTGAACTAATCTTTTAAATATAAACTAAATTTGTATAACTTAAGAAGCAGCAGGAAGTCAAAGCATAAAATTGAAAAAGTTAAGACCATAATTGTTGTTCAACCTAATTACTATTTCCCTTGAGTTCAACGAAAAGGGATCCCAAAAAAAATTCCTTTTTTTTGGGTAAGAGATGGAAGTAAATTAGGAATGTTAATTTCCACTAAAAAATTAAGAATTTACAACTTGCTTCACAAACAGTATAAATCCTGTTACTGTTAAGAAACTAGAAAAAGATCAAAACAACAAAGCAGTATAGAGAAGATGGTTCCAAGTATCAGGTAAACCAGGAAGACACCAGTGACTACAATCAGCTGAACGGTCAGGATTAGCTTTCTGAGTAGGGCTCAAATCACCACTATAAATTGAAGGGTGACAATCCTTTCTAAGCTTTGAAAGCAAAGTAATGTCAAGCAAATAAGCAGGGCTGTGCATTTCTCTAATCACACTGTCCATCACCCTTGTTATCTCTGGATATGCCTCAGCTCCATATGTTGTTCTAGTCATTGGTTCTGTTTCTCTGTAGCAATTCTTTGAGCTGCTGCTTGTTTCTCCCACATTCCATTCACTTGGGCTGTCAATTTTATTTTCATTATGTCATTTTCTCATGCAAAGCTACTAATATTTGCTCAAATATCATAAATTAACATTACCAACTCTTTTTTTTATGAAGTACCTGTGTTGTTAAACAGATAAAAATACTGAGACGTAATGCATACAAAAATGAACCATCCAAATGATCGACTCACATACATTATATATCATTGGCATCAAAAGAATTGTCATTGATATATCAGTGTCTTTTATAATATTGAAATTCTAGCTTTTGCGCCAACATGGCAGGTAAAAGCTGTCATGGTCACTTTCTCAACATCGTTATGTTTGAAAGCTAACGATCTTTTTATCAATAGCAAATTTACATTTGTCCCAATTTATCAAAGTGAGATAATGAGACAATAAGTGAGATTTAAAGAGGATACTCAATGGTATTGTAATAATTACACGGAGAAGAGCATCAGTACTCTAGCACATTAGTCCCATAAATTTCAAATATAACATTTTAATTCTGAAAAAAATGTACACTTAGTCTTAAAATGATGTAATTTAGTCCTTAAAAAATGCACATAAAGCGCTCTAGTTTAAAGTAATAGGGCTATAACACTTCTAGTGTCCCTCACCCATAATCAAAATACTAATTCTAGAGAGAAGACCTAAGGCTTGGTATGTGAACCTAAAAAATCTACCATACAACATTTTTTTATGTACTCCTCTCACATAACGTAGGAACCACTTTTGATATGTGGTACCCACGTAGTGTTTATGAGATAAGAGTACATGCAAGTTTTATAAGTGTTATTTACTACTTTAGTATGTCAAGGTGGTATCCCAAGTCAATCAAATTGTTAGATTATCTAGAAGTTTGATTGTTAAGAAAACATTTACACTTATCTAGTACATGAGTTTGAAAAACACATTAATGATACAATACTTTCAGAACAATTTATAATTTTTCCTCAGCCTAAGGGTGAAGCTTGACCAAATTGCCTTTAGATACAACTTGGTACGGTATGGATCAGAATTTTTGGTGCTTTGAGCATAACAGTCTTGGAATCCATGTCCTCCAATAATGAAGACTCAACTCAATTACTTGAGAGAGAGAGAGAGAAGAGAGGGGGAATAAAGTAACTCACTTGTAATGTGTAGGAGAAATAGAAAGAAAAAAGACTGAAGTTGTACTTCTATCAATATTGGCATCAACCCAATTGGCCCAGGTGTTTAGACCTTTCTCCATTGCAGCAATTCTATCCATATCTTGGAAATATTTTCCTCCTGCTTCCATGTAATCCCACCTAGACAATTATCACATTCAAAAATTAAGAATAGCGTTAAACAACATTTTTTTTATTAAATGTGTGCTTCAAAAAAAGAAAAAGATTTTGCTTTTCATGGAAGAATCACTAATTATGCAATTCTTTCTTAAAAAAAATAATTTTAAAATCGTTTTAAACCAAAATCACTTTTAACAAAAACAAAAACAAAAGCAAATAAACATAGAATAGTTCAAAACATAAAAATTTGGTTACCCTTGGAGGGCTCCATTGTGATTCCACCAATGACCAGTGTTAAACGACAAGACATCTGCTGCTCTCCAAGCATTGCCGTTTCCATTGATGTCGTCAAGCTTCAATATTCTCTTCCCTTGAACCACATCTATGTCTACAAGATATGGAGCTTTGTAATACGAGATGGTCACACCATAGTCCTGCAACCATGTAACCAAAACCCATAATCAAAGGCTAGTGCTTTATGAGCTGCATATCAACATAGTTAATCACACAACACAACGCTGTCGTTTGATTATTTGATTGTGATAGCTCGTTCACTTTTGAACAGTGAACACGAGTGGTGTTTACTGTTCACAGTCAAGCACTAAATGGCCAAGAAAAATTAGAAAGTAATGGAGGACAGCACTTTTGGTCCCTCAAAAAACAAATTTCTAAATCTATTATTTTAATTTTTAAGTATTTTATATTATTCATCTCCCTTTCTTCTCACCTTTAAGATTTGTAAAAGAAAAATGTAAGCTTTGTTTTAGTAAGATCATAATTAAATTTCAGTGTCAAACAACAAAAAATTAAAATCTCATCTTTTACGACTATAGATCTTATTGTTTGTAATTCAGTTGAAAGTGATTTCAGAAAGACGCGATTTCCAATTTTAATGATTGGTACTAAAACATATTTATTTTTACTTCTTTTGTTATTAGAAGTGATTTTCAAATTAAAAACAAACAAACCCTAATAATGTTCTGTTTCTGAAAGCAGAAAACAGGAAGGGTAGGGAAAGGATTACTATTTTGGCAGAAGAGTAACTTTTGAAATAAGTTTTACCAAAACAAGTTAACACAAGTTCTTCTATTGTTTCCCACAAATAAGAATCAAACCACACCCCTTTTCTTATTATTAGAGATTTTAAGAATAGAACTCAATCACTTACCAGGAACTTAAATGTTGAGAAGGGTTCACCTCTGACCATTTGTGTTTGTGAGGTAGGAGCCGAAGCAAAAACCATACAAATCAAAGAAATCCACTGATTCCTTCCAAATGAATCTCCAACAAACATTATAGTTTTCCCTTTCATTTTCTGCAAAAACCCAACCCCATTGAACCTACCAAGAAAATGCTACAATAAAAATCAGAACTTTTTAACCTTTAAACCTAAATTACCAAAAACAAGATATTGGCACAAAGCTCTTAGTTCTTAGTTCTTACCTTGGAAGCTCACAATTTAGAGGCCTCCAACGATATTTCAAATACTCTGAATCTGGTCGTCCGTACAACTGACAATTGAATTGAGCGTCAATAAATGGACATTGAGAATATTGGTACATTGGGTAAGAATCATCTTGAACCCAAGTGCCTGAAAACAATGCACAAGTGCTTCCATTGGTTTGATACATGGGTGTTCTTGTATGGTGTTTATTGTTATAGTGGTGCTTCAAGCTCAATATCAAAGCTGAAGAAGCTAAGTGAAATCGAACCAAAAGGAAGAATAATGTTGTTAAAAATGACCCAGAAAAGGAAATGGAAGATTTAGAGTAGAAAAGAGACATCTGAAATGTTCTTTCTTTGTGGGTTTTGAAAAAAAAGATAAATAGAGAAGTAAAAGAGTGAGATTCAAGAACAGAGAAGGGAAAGATTTGGTACTGTCTTTAGTTATTAAAAAAATGGGTTTGGGATATTTGTTCTGGAAAGTGACGGTGAGTTTAAGCTTTAAAATGATTCATGAGATTGATTTGGATTCGACCTTTGAATCGAGACACAGGAAGAATTATTGCTTTCATATGAATTCAACTTGTCTGCAAGTGTTTTTTTTTTTTTTCTGCAAGGGTGATTTTATATCTTATCAAAATGTCATTTTTATAAAAATATTAAAGATTTTTTTATTGTTGATAAAATTTTAAAACAATTATAAAAAATTTATCAAAAATATGATTTTTTTATAAAACATCAAAAGTAATATATTACTTATATTTTAAATTATTTTTTATTTAACATATATAAAATATTTATATTAATTAATAATTTTATTAATTAATTAAAATATTATATAATACAATATATATTCTTTTTTACTAAATATTGTAAAATAAGTAATTAAAATATTAAAATAATTAAATAAATTATCTATTTTTAATTATTATAAATAAATAAATTTAGATAATATAAAAATAAATTTAATTGATTATCCGTTTTTAAAAATACTTTATATATATCAAACATCTTATCAATAAGAAAAAAGAATACATGTATTCTCTTATGTAAAAAAAATTAAATTAAAATGATTGCTCAGAAATAAAAAAATAAAAAATCAAGAATTAATATTTTTGATATTTTATCCAAAAAAAAATATTCGAATGACATTTAAGAGATAACGATACTTAAGTGACATTTTAACAACATTTTTAATAATTTAATTAAAATATAAAAATATTACGTTTTGATATTAAAATGTATAAAAAAAGATATTATTATTACAATATCTATGATATTGTGGAAATTTGTATTCTTGTATGAATATACTAGTTCTACAAAATGGATGTTTGATGGAAGACATTTCTTCAAATTGTTTAGGGGTAAAAAAATTGAGAATAAAAGATGAAATATAGTAGCATATTTAATAAGAAAAAAAATAATAAGAAAAAAGTGATTATAGATTAACAAATAATAAAAGTAATATTTAATAATTAAAATGCAGTTAAAAAATTTATATATATATTAGAAATACTAAAATAATTATAAATTTTATTAATTTAAGGTTTAAGATTTAGAATTTATGATTCACGCGTTACGATTTAATAAAGCGTTTTAAAATTTATGATTTAAGATTTAGGTTTGTGATTTAAGATTTAGAATTTATGGTTTATGTGTTACAATTTAAGAAAGAGTTCTAAAGTTTACGATTTAAGGTTTAAGTTTAGGATTTAGAATTTAATGTTTATTGATCAATAAAAAGATATTATTAATAAATTAATATTTTTTATTTAAAATATATATTTTAATTATTTGCTTTTTATTATTATCTATTCTATTATTGATTATAAATAACAAATATATAAATATAGAACTCAAAATTAAAAGTAGAAGAATGTGGCCAAAAAGCCGACTAGGGTTGCACATGGTTTTGATATTGTGCGTTAAAATGTGACGAGACATTTGTAATTTGTACCAGTATATATGGAAAAGTGATTATAAATTAACAAATAATCACTTTTTATATTATTTATTTTTAATTTTTTAGTTATAATTTATTTAAATTAAAATAATTTTTATCTAATGCACCAAAAAAATCAAAAAATCAAAATATAAAATAAAATTATTGTAATATTACTTTTTTATAATAATAAAATAAAAATATTATAAAAATAAGTATAAGATATAAGTATTATTTTATAATAAGAATAAGATTTTTTTTTGGGAGATGACATCTATTTTGTTATATTTTATATTATTAAAATATTTTGTCCCATTACAATTAATTTAAACATTGTTATTACTTTTAATCGTTTTGAATATTATTTGTTCTTTTTTGTAAAAGATAACAACATGGGTGGCGAGCCACGTTAGGGGCTAGATCATTTAATATTGTCCAAAATTTATTAGCTTTTAGCCCATTTATAATTTTTTTTTACTTTATTTCTAATAAAATTTAAATTGGTGCTTTAATGATATTACTCTTATATCTTTACACACTTTGTTATTTTAGGTAAATCTTAATTATTTTAATTTAATTTATATTTTATTTTTTAAATTTTTTTTAGATATTTTTATCTTCAAATATTTACTTATGAAGTTCATGCTAGTAAGTTTTATTTTAATTTAACTTAAATTTTATCAACAAAAAATATCATAAAAAATTGATAAGAAATAACTAAAGCATCCAAAATGTAATACTAATGTAACTAAAATATATTAACTTTAAGAAATGTAACTAATGTATCAAATTTATGAAGAAAAAAAATCACCAATGATGTCACACTACTTATTCATTATTTAGTAAACAAGTATAACTTATTATTTATAATATTTGAGGATTAGAAAATAACTACTCTCATTTTACAATAAAACTAATTTTTAATGTAAAATGATTTGAAATATTTTTATTTTATTGATTTAATTATTATTGTATTCTTTATTTAAATGAATGAAATATAATTTTTTCTCAAAAAAACTCATATACTAGTAAATAAGACTTTAATTTTAGAATTTCATATATTTAAATGAGCTTGTTGTTGTTGAGTTATAGCTCGTTATCTCTAATTATAGATTTTATATTTGATATTTGATATACTAAAATATGCACAATTTAATATCGTCTAAAATTTGTTTCTGCCGATGTCACTGGTCATATGTATCATACATGTCAAATTAGTCAAGGGTATTCATTGGAATTTAAAGAAGAAGAGAAAAAAGAAATACCAAAAATAATTTAATGACTTAAATGAACGGAGAAGACATTTCATCTTTTATACTTTTACTTTGTAAAAACTTAATGTTTAATGTTTGAAATATTAACTATCAATTAATTGAATAATATTTGTCATTACTTAATTATCATTTTTTTATTTAATTAAAATTATTATATTTTGTTATTGTAATACCTGTAGTCCTTTATGTCATTGATGACTTATTATGTATAAAACATAGAATTTATTTATTTTACTTAATGTATCTGTCTTTTCTGTATAAGGTTGGTTATTGATAATTAGTTATATGCATATGCGTACACACACACATATTTAGGCATACTTTATATGCAAACATACACCACAATGTTGGTTTTTGTAGTGTGTCATGCTCCCTCGTTGACATTTTCAATTGCATTTTTGTTTTATTTTGAGTGCGGATATTTATAAAAATTACTTGACAATTTTGGAAATGAAAAATAAGATTTTTTTGTCACCTCAACAAAGCCCTTATTGGACCCTTGACGAGGTGGTCGATGAGCGTAGTCGTGAGTTTGGGTGACTTCTATAAATACCATTTTCTTTATGTTTGGTATCTAGAAAAGTTGTAGTGGACTTCTATCAAATTGACATCTCATTTTCTGTTTCTATATCATTGTTATCTTGAGTGTTGTTCGGTATTAATGATTCATGACTATGTAAGAAAAATTGTGCTCTTAAGTGGTGGGTACTCGATGCGGTCTTTGTAAGTGGGTTTTATGTGAGGAGCGTATGTGACTATGGGCCGTGTGTTGACTAGTAGTTGCAAAGATGCAACTTTCTCAAATCGTTGATTGTGTATGGTACGTGGTTGATTGTGTGTCTCACGTATATGATTTTTCATTCGTGGTTGAATGTGTTTCCCACTGTGGTATTAGCTACTCAACATTGAGGGTGGTCCTCACGTTTGAATGTTCACTTTACTAATCGTTAGTTACTGATCACACCACACCGAGTGGTGTTTAATTTGGAGGAAAGTCAGGTTCGTATATCAGATCAGGTTGTTGTGGAGATAGTAAGCAAGGGTAACAATAGACAGTTCAAAGAGTGGTTTTATTTCTATCCAAGTTATGATTATTTTATTGTTTAATGAATTTATTTGTTGCCGAGTGGTTTGCATAAGCAACCCGATAATGTTTCCACATAAGTAGGAGTTTTATGTTTATTTACCTCATTATTTGGTGTTATGCATGCTTTATTGTTTGGCTAGTACAATTTAAGTTTAAATTATGTATGTTTCTACTATTAAGGTTTAAATTATGATTACAAAGATTTTAATATTTTTTGGTTACTTTCTGATTACTGATAATATATCTATTGCTTATTTACTATCTGTTTGTAATTATTTGTGATACTATTAATTAAATGTTTATTTGTCTCTTGTATGCATGTTTGAGATGAGTTTTTAAAGAATCAGTATCTCTTTAACCTAATTGTGTATCGAGTCTTGGATTCTTTCAATGTTATTATACATAACCAATTTGTATGTTAGTATAATTTGAGTTTTTATTGTGTATGAGTCGAGTCTCTTCAAGGCATAATATTAAATATTGAACATATTAGATGTGAACTTTGGTTAAAAACTTTTTTATTATATGTAGCATGTTTTTTTTCATTTCTTTATAACATGTCTATACTTTTTTGTATATTGTTTTTAATGTATTAAATTAATCTATATGGTTCCTATTTATTTATTAATTCAAGAGACCGATGAAGACAATAACATGACATTATCATGCAAAAAAAAAAAGCTAATTGTAATATGAATTTTTCGTTAATCTGGGCTAACACATCATTATTAATCCAAAATTAATAAATAACTTTTTGAATAAAGAATACGTGCTAGTTACTTATGAACAGAATAAAATTACTTTAGTTTCACCTTTTCATTAAAGACACAAATCTTAGCAGATCAAAGGATCTGTGCTTTCCTGTAACTCATGTAACTAGAACAGAATACATGAGCTTTCATATTTGCTTTTCCTCAGTTAAAAATCAATATGCCAACTGACAAACTCCTTGACAAAAATTTTAATATTACACTTTTGCTTACATATCCTTTATATCATGCCATTAACATGTGTTAAAATTATTTTGAACATTAAAGAAGTAATTCATTTTTAGATGATATTAACATGTAATACAAGTTAAATCATTTGCTTGCAAATATGTATATATTTATGTTTCCTTAATATTTCTCACATCTTTAATCATCAATAATTACAATACAAATGCAAATTCTTTTAACTAATTCGTCTCTTTTGAAAATATGTCTATATAGGTAATTTTAAAATGAGTGCAACTAAATGCACCCACATTTCTTCAAAGTTAGCCCACATGAAATTAACAAAACATCTACAATGTGGCATAAACAATAAAGTGAGCTAATTTAATCGTGCTCTTTTAAAAAATAAATCATGTTCTCAAATCTTTTTCTTTTTAAAAGATGGATATGTCTGATTTTGTTTTGATAGCATGTATCATTCCGTTAAGATGACTGATATATGTTGGCGTGTGTTGTGACAATGGCAAACAACAATGTTAGTGTAGTAGGAAAATGACAGACAATAATGTTAAGTGGAGTAGAAAATATGGATGTGCAGCAGCTGTTAGGGTTAGAGTTTTATTTTCATTTTCATTAACATAAATGTTCAATATTCTTGTACAGGAAATGTAATCAGAAATATATGAAATAATTGATAATTAACAGAAATGATAATATTTGTCATGGTATCAGAGCAGAGTTATTGGTTGTCCTAATGGAAGAATAAGTTACCTGCTACGCTGATTTTGTTCTCCTTTGAATTAGTTTGGCTGATGCTGATTTCTGTTCTCCTTTGAACTAGTTTGGCTGATATGGTTTGGCTGATCTGATGTGTTGCACTCAACAAGTTGTGTTAATTTGTGGGTATTTGGCTGATTATTTGGCCAGGATTTGGGGTAGTCGTTCAAGCTGCTTATTGGAGCCATCACAATCTCTACGTTCCATTCTAGCTGTTGTTGTAGGGTAACCGTATGATTCTTCAGCCCTGCAATTCTGTAAACAAAAAAAAAATTGCAGTGATGAGATTGATGATGAGGATGGTTTCAAGTATGAATGAAAAACAGGTAAAGGGTCTCATTGTAAGATTTTTTTTTGCAGAGAGGAATAGAAAGGAAAAACCTAATGAAAGGCTTTACCATCTTCACGCATTGGTTCCTGTAAACTAAAAAAAACAAGCATCTTCAGTTGCTTTGCTTTCTGTGAGTTGCTTTTCAAGTTTAGAAATCACAGATTGTAATTCATTTTTGGCATTTTTTGATATATGAAGTTGTTCCTTGGTGGCCCTCTTTGAATCCCTCTTGAATCTGCGAGGAACATTGCGAAGCTGGGAAAGCACAAGCTGAAAAATGGCTCTTCTGAAGGTGGAAGCTACGACGGTAAAAGCAGTTCAGAAAAGAGGCAGGAGAAAGGCGTTGCTCTATGAAAGGGTTGCGCGAATAGAGAAATAAAATTAGGGTTACAGTTCTGAATTTTTTATATATATTGGCTAGTGTACGAACGAAAAAAAAGCAAAAATTTCGTCTTGAACGATTTGACTACAAAAATTACTAAAGTTCTAACTAAAGCTCAGACCGCCTCACAACGTCCGCAAATTGAAGCGTCGACTACTCCCATTCGTATTAAGTTGGAAGAATCTAACTATGCCTTGTGGTCCCAGGTGGTAAAGATGTATATCTCTGGCAAAGAAAAACTAGGATATATTAATGACAATTTTCCTCAACCTACCGAAACTGACCCCTCATTCAGGAGATGACGTACTGAAAATGCTATTGTCAAGGGATGGTTGATCAATTCAATGGACCCCTCCTTAATTGCAAATTTTATTCGATTCCCAACTGTGAAACATGTTTGGGATTCTGCTGCTACAACCTACTATGATGGGACATACACGTCTCAAGTGTATGATCTTCATCATCGAGTTACTCGTATGAAGCAGACGGGTGGATCCATTGAAAAATACTACAATGACCTTCAAATGTTATGGCGAGAAATTTATTTTCGTCGTCCTAACCCAATGGAGTTTGCGACTGATATAAAAAATACAATTCTATCATCCAGGAAGATCGAGTGTATACTTTCCTTGATGGACTTGATGATAGACTAGATAAAACTTGAAGTGATGTGCTTCAAATCAAACCATTCCCTACAGTGGAACAAGCCTATGGATTTATCCATAGGGAAGAATTAAGGCAGATCGTGATGATCATGGGTACATATACGACTCCTGGAGCAGTTATGGCTTTCAAAAGGATCAAGGGACACCATAATCTGATGCCACCAAAACCAGGAACTCCTTTTTTGGGTAGCAAGAAATCCTTGGAAAATCCACCTTCTATTGACATAAAATGTGGTCATTGCGGGAACTCCAAACACACCTATGAAAAATGCTTCAAACTACATGGGTATCCAGAGTGGTGGAATGATCTTCAAGCACGGAAGAAACGGGAAACCACTGGGAGAGCCACTATGGCTACCAGTAATGCATCACTATCCCTTATTCCTTAGGCCAAATCTTCCCAGGATCTAGTATTTCAAGTATATCATTTCACTTCTCTACTTGTAGTGATAATTAGGATTGGATTCTTGACTCTGGAGCTACATATCATATGACATTTGACCCCAAAGATCTCTCCAATACAACTCAGCCGAGATAGAGTCGTGTTGCCAATGCCAATGAGGTCACTTATCCGGTTATAGGGGCTGGAACAGTGACTTTATCTCCTTCATTATCATTATTTAATACACTACTTGTACCCTCTCTTTCAAACAAACTAATGTCTGTAAGTCAAGTTACTTCAGATCTTAACTGTGTAGTATTGATGTATTCTACCTTTTGTCTTCTACATGATATTCTTACCAAGGAGATCATTGGACGTGGTACTAAGAGAGATGGTTTATATTATATGGATGACCTCAGTTCAGGAAGAGCCAATTCACATGCAACACACAGTTAGTAATAAGGAACGACAAATTTGTTTATGTCATCGTCGATTTGGGCATCCATCATTCGGGTATTTAAAGCACCTACTACCTAATTTATTTTCAAATGTCACACACTCGGATTTCAAATGTGATACGTGTATCTTAGCAAAAATTCATAAGATGTCTTATCCTATGAGCATGCATAAAAGTATGATTCCATTTGCTTTAGTACATTCTAATGTTTGGGGACCTTCCCCGGTCACTACGTCGTCGGGTCATCGTTGGTTTGTAATTTTTGTTGATGATTGTACACGAATGACATGGCTTTACCTTCTCAAACATAAAGATGAAATATTTTCTACGTTTCACTCATTTCATACCATGATTTAGACACAATTTTTTGGAAAAATTAAGATCCTTAGGTCTAATAATGAAGGGGAGTATATTAATCAAAAATTTCAGACATACTTAGACAACCATGGTATTCTCTATGAAACCTCATGTTCACAAACCCCACAACAGAATGAGACTGCTGAGAGGAAGAATAGGCATATTTTAGAAACTACCCTGGCCTTACTAATCAGTGCACATATTCCTAGTAGATATTGGAGTGATGCTGTTACTACAGTTGTGTATCTATTGAACCGTATACCCACAAAACCTTACAATTTCAGACTCCATTAAAGGTACTAACTGATCATGTTCCCTTGCCTACTATTTTGATGCTTCCGCCCTGATTTTTTGGATGTGTTGTTTTTGTCCACCTCCATAAAAATCAACGAACTAAGTTGGATCCATGTGCTGTCCGATGTGTATTATTGGGGTATGGCGTACAAAAAAAGGGATATCGATGCTACGATCCTCTCACTAAAAGAATCGACATTACCATGGATGTCACTTTCCTAGATTATGAATGTTTTTTTCTCATCACCAGTATCCAATTACCCTCTTTAGGGGGAGAGTTATAGTGAAGAATGAAATTGGCTTGATGTTGAAGTGTTAGACATTATTAACAATCTGACATACTCGAATAATGCCAACAATATGGATGAGCAAGTACCTAGACCCAAATTTCTTTGAATTGAATCTGAATTAGTGATTGAATCTCTAGGAGATGTAGTGGTTGATGCACTCTTCCACTCTCTAGTACCCAATGATCCTCCTATTGAGAATACTTCTGAGGTAAGTTCTCCTATCACACCTTTACAAACTAATGCTATAGATACATCTGTTGGTTATGTTCTACCTTTCAGATACAATCGAGGCAAACCTCTGAATCGATACTCTCCAGACAGAGAGGAACGATAATCCAAGCATCCAATAGCCAATTATGTATCTACTCAAGGGTTATCAGAACCTATAAGGGCATTCGCACAAACACTTTCCTCATGTCAAATTCCAAGTAGCATTGAAGAAGCCCCATATGATCCAAACTGAGCTCAAGCTATAAAAGAAGAATTTGAGGCATTGCAGAAGAATAACACATGAGTGTT
The DNA here is from genome assembly GCA_037013495.1 of Hippophae tibetana. NCBI lineage: Eukaryota > Viridiplantae > Streptophyta > Magnoliopsida > Rosales > Elaeagnaceae > Hippophae > Hippophae tibetana. The sequence goes on from CM072803.1 coordinate 20,164,467, forward strand.
AAGCAAGTTGCCTAAAGGGAGGAAGATGGTAGGATGCAAGTGGATTTTCTCCATTAAGTATAAAGTAGATGGGTCAGTTGATCGATACAAGGCGAGGCTAGTAGAAAAATGGTATACACAGAAACATGGTATAGATTATCAAGAAACCTTCTCACCTGTGGCTAAACTAAAAACTGTGAGAGTTTTGTTATCTCTTGCAGCAAATTTAGATTGGCCATTACACCAACTTGGTGTGAAAAATGTCTTCCTTCATAGCGATCTTGAAGAAGAGATTTATATGGATATCCCACCAGGATATACTGTTACATCAGAAAAAGAAACTACATATAGATTATAACGAGCATTGTATGGACTAAAACAATCACCTCGAGCATGGTTTGGCAGGTTGAGTTCATCAATGAAGAAATATGGGTTTCAACAAAGCAACTCTGACCACACTATTTTCCTCAAACATTGATTGGGAAAAATAACAGCCCTTATAGTCTATATAAACGACATGATCATTACATGGGATGATAAAGAAGAAATCTCTAAGCTTCAAGAACAACTGTCAAATGAGTTTGAAATGAAGAACTTGGGAGAGCTCAAATACTTCTTAGGCATTGAGGTAACAAGATCAAAACAATGCATATGTCTTTTCCAATAGAAATATACTCTAGACCTACTGGCAGAGGCGAGATTACTAGATTGTAAACCTGTCGATATTCCAATGGTTCAAAATCATAAACTTGGAAAATATGTGGACTAAGTATCAGTAGATAAACAGAGATATCAACGATTAGTGGGTAAACTCATATATTTATCTCATACTCGATCTGATATTGCATATGTTGTGAGTGTCGTGAGTCAGTTCATGCACTTCCCAAGTGAATACCATATGGATGACGTCATGCGAATACTTCGTTATTTAAAATCCTCCCTTGGGAAAGGACTTATGTTTTCAAAGAATGGTCAATTGGAAGTCGTTAGATATACAGATTTAGATTGGGTAGGGAATATCAAGGATAGGAAATCTACTGTTGGGTTCTTTACTTTTGTGGGGGGCAATCTTGTTACATGAAGGAGCAAGAAGCAAAAAGTAGTTGCCTTATCTAGCGCTGAAGCTAAATTTCGAGGAATGGTCAAAGGAATATGTGAGCTCCTTTGGTTGAAAAAAATTCTAATTGAGATTGGTATTGCCCTTAACTCTGAAATGAACTTATTTTGTGATAACAAAGCAGCCATTGCCATCTCCCACAATCCAGTTCAACATGATCGCACAAAGCATGTTGAAGTGGATCAGAACTTCATCAAACAGAATCTTGAAGAAAAGATTATTCAGTTTTCATTTATTAAATCAGAAGATCAATTGACTGATATACTCACAAAATCTGTCTACAAAGAACTTCTACAACTCACTTGACAAGTTGGGCATAAGAGACATATATGTATCAACTTAAGGGGGAGTGTTGGCGTATGTTGTGACAATGACAAACAACAATGTAAGTGGAGTAGGAAAATGACAGACAACAATGTTAAGTGGAAGAGAAAATATGGGTGTGCAACAGTTGCTAAGGTTAGGGTTTTATTTTCGTTTTCATTAGTATAAATGCTCAATATTCTTGTACAGGAAATGTAATAAAAAATATATGATATAATTGATAATTAACAAAGATGATAATATTTGTAATTCATTTTTAGATGATATTAACATGTAATACAAGTTAAATCATTTGCTTGCAAATATGTATATATTTATGTTTCCTTAATATTTCTCACATCTTTAATCATCAATAATTACAATACAAATGTAAATTCTTTTAACATATTCGTCTCTTTTGAAAATATGCCCATCTAGGTAATTTTAAAATGAGTGCAACTAAATGCACCCACATTTCTTCAAAGTTAGCACACATGAAATTAACAAAACATCTACAATGTGGCATAAACAATAAAATGAGCTAATTTAATCGCGCTCTTTTAAAAAAAAAATCATGTTCTCATATCTTTTTCTTTTTAAAAGGTGGATATGTCTGATTTTGTTTTGATAGCACGTATCATTCCGTTAAGATGACTGATATATTATGGTGGTGTCAAATAAAAGCATAAAGAAATATAGAAAAATAAAGTATAAAGCTATTATAGGAAATCCAAATATATTTCTTACTATATCCACTTTTACTATAAAAAGTTTCCAAACAAGCACCGAGAGGATCAACATTTGGACCCTCTTTTTTATTTTTTTCTTAAAGACGAGAAGCCAACTAATTTTTTCATCAGAATCGAGTCTAACCTCAAAGGATTTTAATAATAAAAAAAGACTAACAGCAAATTAAATTACAAATAAATTTTTAAGTATAATATTTATAAAATTATAGACAATTATGTACACGTATCTTAAATATCTTTTAACACAATAATTTGATAAAACTCAATAATTTAAACATATTTTTATTAAATTAATAATTAAAAAATAATTAATATTTTTTTAAAATGTATATATAATATTTCTTTAGTATATAATTCCTAAATGATAGTAACATCAACTTTACCATCAAACGATATGGCCATTGGCACAAGTTGACTAGTATATATTCTAGTAAAGTAATTGGTAAAGAGAATAAGATGCGAGTTATTTAGATGGGGAAAAAAGGGGTTGGCTACGCCAACAATAAGACATTTTCTGTTAGAGGAAAAAACAAACGACAAATAAGACTTGTAAGTGTGACCAAAATATAATAAAATAAAAACAAGTCAGTAGGTTAACAATATCATGCACAATATAAATGAAGAGTAAATAGATTTGCATCACAAACAAGTTGCACAATCTCTCATCTATGAAACAACATGGTCTAACAAAATTCTGCAACTCTAAGATCCCAAAATATTATGATTATTCAAAATAAATACCTGAAATTCTACATACAGCATAATCTAATCCAAGCGTGAAAGAAAAAAATAAAGTATACATCAAGCAATTTATATATCATACCCTACACCAAAAAGAGTCCATACCTCACACCAGGTTGTTCGTTATAGTCTGTGCAAAAGAGTCCATGCATGTATGTTCAACAACGTAGTCAAAACAACTGCATTCACAATTCTTCTACCCTTATCATGGCATCCACGTCCACATAAATAACTACAAATTATACTCTATTGTATTGTATGGCTTCTACTTCCGCTTTCGCACTTGATTTTTCTTTTCCTCTTATAGTACCTTAATGTGACACGATCATCTATTACATCAAGCTCCCTCTCTACAATGTGATCATCCAAGGAGCATTCGGTATTGGTTTGACGACTACGCTCAAGATGGTGTGTTTGCTTCACCTACAGAGAGATCAAAACATATAGAATATTGTTACAACATTTGTAAAGGAAAAATTAAAATCAGATTGACAAAAGAAATAGAAAGTATTATCAAGAGTCGAGATGGAACTATAATCAAGATTTAAAGAGAGAGAGAGAGAGAGAACCTCAACAGCCGTAGCAGTCAACCTACTGAACACATATTTGTCATTACCTGCAGAAATTCTGTCAAGAGTTCACAATGATCATTGGCATTACAGCCACTATATCCAAATATAAAGAAAATCTTAAACATGAGAAAAGATTGCAGACATATTGGGAAATTACGCAAATTTTCAATAAGTTAGATTTATGAAAAAACAAGAATAAACAAAATAACACACAAATTTGATAACGGAGTTCGGCCAATCTTGCTTACGTCTCCGGACCTGCTGCAGATCTTTTTATTAAAAGAGGAGAAATTACACAAGATGTTTACAACACTCACAACTCACAACCCACAACCCAATTGCACCTAAGAAAATTACTCTCAATTTTCTCTCATAAAAACTTTTCTCTCTAAGTTTTTCTCTCAATTGGAATGAACACTTGGATAATTAATTCATTACAATTACACATCTATTTATAGAAAAATTCACTCCTTGAATTACTTCTTAAATTAATGGTTCCTTGAATTAAGCTCATTGTTTTGCTCCATGAATTGCTTCATGTTTTGCTCCATATTTTGCTCCATATTTTGTTCCTTAATTTGTTCCTTAAATTAAGGAGCTTTATAGCAATCTCCAACAATCTCTCACTTGAAGACTCATTTCAATCTGTCTTCACACCTCGATCAATGCAACAACTTTTCTAGTCTTATTACTCTAACATACCAATTAAAGTTGAGCACAACTTCAATTTCATGACAAGCTCCCACTTGCTGGCATCTCGAGTCTGACAAGCTTCATCATAGCATTCTCAATACATATAGTTCATGTATCTCTTGTTAGACAGATGAGGTCGAGAAGACCTTCTCAATACATGAGCTGTAATAGGAGGTTGTGGTGTGTTAGACTGCTACACACTTCTCTGTCCAACGAGTTCCTCCGGTTGAGGACTTGCTACAATTGGTTCCTTCATGGAACTATCTAGGACATCATCTGCATTTACAAATACTGACTCATTCTGCTTTAAGTCGTTGGTGTTTGTTTTATGCATGTCCTCATACATTACTCTTTCATTAAAAATCACATCTCTGTTATAGACCACTTTCTTGTTTTCGTCATCCCAAATGCGGTAGCCAAACTCATCCTCCCCATAGCTGATGAATGTGCATTTCTTAGATTTGGGATCAAGCTTATTCCTGCCTTGATCACTAATATGCACAAATGCTACACAACCGAAAAAATTTAGATGTGATAGTTTTACCTCTTTTCTGCTCCATACCTCATCTGGTATTCTATACTCAAATGGAACAGATGGACCTCGATTGACTACTTCTGCCCAAAACTGTTTCGGTAGACCTGATTGTATACAAATGCTTCTGGCTCTTTCTGTCAACGTTTGGTTCATATCCTCAGCTATACCATTGTGTTAAGGCGTGCATGGAACAATCCTTTCCATTATGATCCCGTGCTTATAGCAGAACTTTTTGAATCTGGTGTTTTCATATTCACCACCATTGTCGGTTCTGAGCTTTTTGATCTTCAAACCTGTGTCGTTTTTCACCATAGCTTTCCATCTTCTGAAAGCCTCAAATACTTCAGACTTATGCTTTAGAAAATAAACTCATACCTTCCGAGAGTGATCATCAATGAAAGTCACGAAGTAGTGTTTCCCACCAATGGATGAGACAGTTATTGGTCCCCAAACATCAGAGTGGATAAGCTCTAACCTTTCCTTCTTTGGGGTTCTGCCACTTGTCTGAAAGCTAACTCTCTTTTGCTTTCCAAGTATGCAATCTTCGCACATGTCTATCTCTGTAGACTGTAGACATGAAAGTTTTCCCTTTGAGTGCATAATCTTCATCCCCTTCTCACTCATGTGGCCTAGTCTCTGGTGCCATAGATTTGGTGTTTCATTGCCTACTGCAACTGCAATTGAACAACGTGCCCCTGTTATCATGGAAAAAGTGTCACTCTTCTTACCTCGACCAATCGTCATTGCACCCTTTGAAATCTTCCAAACATCACCATGGAAGATCGTAGTGTAGCCTTCACTAGCTAATTGCCCTACTAAGATTAAGTTCTTTCTTAGGTCGGGAATATGCCTGACATCCTTCAGTTCCCAAACAGACCCGTTCAACTTAATCTTCATTATACTTTTGCCAATAATAGCACATAGTTGGTCATCACCAAGATATACCTTTCCAAGGTTTCCTGGGACATATTTCTCGAAGAATTTTTTCTGTGAAGTAGCATGGAACGATGCTCCAGAGTCTAACACCCAAGACCATATCAATGCATCATCCCCTCTTGAGGTAGAAGTAACATTTGCCTCTGCCTTCACTTGTTTGTCCTTCGGTGCACTCTTGTACTGATTTTTGTAGTGCCCGATTCTCCCACAATTCCAACACTCGATAGTCTTCGAGCTATGAGAATTATTAGGATTCCTGGATTTGGACTTCCTGTCCTATGATCTACCTCGGTAGTATGTTCTGCCACGTCCATTCCCTTTGGTTGAATTTCTTCCTCTTGACTCTGTATGCAAAACTGAAGAAGTTGACGATTCATCTGATTTTCTACGTTGGATCTATTCACTAAGAACCAGATCACAAACATCGTCAAATTTCAACTTATTGCTTCCTGACGAGCTACTCACAACCGTGACAGTAGCATTCCAACTTTTTAGTAAAGAAAACAAAAGTATCAATGCTCGTACTTCTTCATTAAATTCAATTTCCACTGAACTCAACTCGGTTGTGACTGTGTTGAGTTCATTGAGATGTTGAGCTACCGATGAGCCTTCTGTCATCCGTAAATTAAACAGATGCCTCATCAAGTGCACTTTGTTTGAGGCTGATGACTTCTTATACATATTGGAGAGAGCTACCATAAGACCCGTTGTGGTCTTTTCCTTTGCTATGTTGAAAGCAACATTATGGGATATCGTCAATCGAATAACTATGAGGGCTTGTCTATCTAGAAGATTCCAATCTTCTTCCTTCATAGCCTCTGGCTTTTTCCCTGAGAGAGGTTGATATAAATTTCTTTGATACAGATAATCCTCTATCTACATTTTCCAAAACCCGAAATCTGTGCCATCACATTTCTCGAGTTTTACCCTTCCTTCATCTGCGGCCATTGCTCCCACTCAAATCTGACTTCCTCTGGATAATTTTTGACTATTTATGCAAACTACCGTGTATTAGAACACCTCTGTCAATGAACAAATATCGTCGACAAAATTTCACTATTCACATAATTCACTATTCACGTGAATAGTACCTTGTAGGAAATTGATAGAAATTACCACCAAAAGCTCTGATACCAGTTGTTGAGAAATTACGTAAATTCCCGATAAGCTAGATTTATGAGAAAACAAAAATAGACAAAATAACACACAAATTTGATAACAGAGTTCGACCAATCTTGCTTACGTCTCCAAACCTGTTACAGATTTTTTTATTGAAAGGGGAGAAATTACACAAGGTGTTTACAACACTCACAACTCACAACCCATAACCCAATTACACCTAAGAAAATTACTCTCAATTTTCTCTCACAAAAGCTTTTCTCTAAATTGGAATGAACACTTGGATGATTAATTCATTACAATTATCATCTATTTATAGGAAAATTCAATCCTTGAATTACTCTTTAAATTAATGGTTCCTTGAATTGCTCCTTGAATTAAGTTCCTTATTTTGTTTCATAAATTGGTTCATGTTTTGTTTCTTGTTTTGCTCCTTAAATTAAGAAGTTTTATAGCAATTTCCAACAAAACAAACGAGACAAGTTGCTCATATAAGTATAAATACTCCAAAAGATTCAAGATTTTCAGTAACTGAGGTTCATATTTCAGTTAAAAATTTAATGTAGCATGATAAAACTACAAACGAAACTGATTGGAGGTATTATTTCCCATTCAGATAGCAGGAAAATAGTTTTTAACGTAGTCATCATCCCATAGTATCCTAGCTATTAAAAGTTAAGCCACCTCCATATCAGTGCTGTTATCAGGATAACACGTAAATCTATACTTCTATAGCAAAGAGGAAACTATAAACCTCAAAAGATAGATCATATAGTCTCTAAAGGCATTTATATAGAAGAGAGATGCATACTCTAATAATCCTTGATCAACATTCCCACTTTCTTCAATTCGTTCTGCCTGATATACTTCAGAGACTGAACTGGACTTGTCAAAATCCTTGTTATCATGTCCAAAGTTATTAGCATGAAGTCTGGGCTCGATTTCTGCAATATGACAAGCATTAAAACATACTAAAGAACGTATACCCACGAAATGCATTTTCTCCTATGTTTACAAAATAAGGCATTTACGAAACCTTTCAACGGGCTTGTCTCATCTGAAGAGATGTTCGCCAATAATTTCTGGCACATAATAGTATCCTGGAAATTAAGAAAAGTGTAATCCAGGAGCCGTAACCTCTCAGAGTCTGTCATTTGTGAAAACCCAAACGAACTAGTCCATGTTTTCAGCAGGCTTGGAACAGCAGGCAAGACCAACCTCTCCACTCCCAATTCCATTAGCTTCTGTTGATAATTAAAAAAAATAAAAATTCCCATGAGTTTCTGAAAGGAAAATGCATTACAATAATGAGAGGTATAATAAATAAAAAAGATGAAGCCATCATCATACGGAATTTTAATTTAATATAATTATAACAAAGAAAAAGAAGAAGAGGCTGCTTTTATGACATAGGGAAACATGACTTACAGCAGACAAAAATATCAACAAAAAATACATTGCGAGAATAAACCAAAAAGATGAAGCAATCATCAACAGAGCTTTTTGATGTAATATAATTACTTTTTAAAATAAACTGCTTTCGTGACATAGGAAAACATGACTTACTGCATAAGCAAATATCACAATGACTCTACCTTTTCAAGCACATTCATCAATATTCGACACATTCCACGCCGACGATGTTGAAATTGTGTACCAAGAAGAGGCACTTCAGCAACCTTCTGTCCAAGGACCCTTGAAAATAGAAAAAAATAATAATAACTCGGAATAAATTAAAAGAAGGAATCTCAACTAACTCACTAAGATCTATTGAGAGAATTATTGTCGAAGATCCAAAAAAATAAAATTTCTCAAACTTCCACTTTTCTAAAATCTCGATCTCTATCTTGTACCCACATTTATCTAATCAGTTAATGGGATCATGTTTATCTCCACTTGACCACTTGAGTCTTGATGAGCCTTCAAAATGTTTACTTAACCAAAATATCTATTTTGTAGTCCACATATGAGAGCCTAATTCATTAATTCAGAGGCAGTATCAATAACTCACATTTGCAAGCCTGTAACAAGAGAGGCAGTGTCAAGGACAAAAATTACATATAAGAAGATTGTTGGCCCACCCCTATAGGTTAAACTTTTAGAATAATTGATTGCTGAGATTCTTTTAAAAATCATAAATGAGGCTAGATATCTCACCTTACAGTAGCCACAGTAATCAATTCGTCGTCACTCTCTAATAGAACTATATAGAACCCTTGAAAGTTCAGACGATTAAGTTCTGACCTGCAGTTTAAATATATAAGACTACCGCAGCTGAATCATATAACTCAGAAGGTAAAGAGACAGGTGGACATATAATCAATAATAAAACAATATAAGCAAATTATGATGAGCACATGAATTATCAATTGACAACAAGAAAACAAGAGTAATATTATTATAATTAATAATTATGTTATCCAGTCATTGCATCAAATAAATCATATAAAGTAACCATGATTGCTTACTCCCTTATGGACAGCAATATCCCGGCCAGTGTATGTAACAACGTAATAGGAAAGAAAAAGGGACTAACTGAATAATTTTAAGTCGGAATTGCAGATTCAGAGGTTTTTATAGATTACAGAAGAGAAAACAGAATTGTACAGAGCAAAAACAACCAAACAGGCTATAAAATACCATAAATACATTATGGAGAATAAAGGAGAAATCAATCTCTTACCCTTTAGAAAAAATAACATCCCCTACAAGATCCCTACTTGTGTGAGGTTCCATAACAGGTTCAAAACACTCGCGCATCACACCAAGTGCTACACTGAGCTTGCTAGCATTCTCTATCAGGCCTACTTCTTCAGGAGTGTCGGTGTGGCAAATATCATGGTTCACATACTTCAACAATGTCCAAGTTAGATTGTTTTCGCCAACTGGAATCGGCTTTCCCATAAGCTCTTGGAGACATGAAAATATCTGGAAAATTGAAACAATCATATCCATTATTCCCAAATAAGAAGAGCTTAGAAAAGAGGTGTAAATGGCTAGTCCCATAAAAGAAGCATAATGTGATCTTCAGGTTTTCCTTATTCACGTAATAAGACAAGTTTTGTAACCAAAATTTGAAAGCATAAGGTAAACCACGATTTTTTTTTCTTTTTTACGACAAGCTAATAAAGTTCAAGGCTATCAGAAGTTGACGCTAATATAATACTACAGGCAAAGAATTTCAACTTATGGAATTGTTTGATACCTCTTTACAGGTAGTGCTACAAAACCAGCTTCCTGTGGAATAATGTTCCTCCTGAATTACTGGCCTTGTAGTCTTCAGGCATCCCCTGTGATCTACATGGAATTCAGAGAAATTTTTAACGATTTTGAAGATACTTTTTAGTTTACAAGTACCCATAAATTTAATGCTGAAAGACAGCTTACATTTACGCTCACACTGACAACAGCCAAAAAGTCCTCCGGCAGTATGCATCGTATCTTGTTGGAATGTGCCTTGTCCACATATTCTGCAACAGCAAGATGGACAAAACCAGTTGCCATCTGGAGTATCCTACAGGAACCCAAAGTTTTCAAACACATGACACTGACGTTCACGTGAATCATACTTCAAAAACATTGAAAAATTCCATGTAAAGATCAGTTACCTTTAGACCAAGACAGCTCACATGAAAGGATGAAGGACATTGATCACATAACATCAGTTTACCCCCATAATGGCAAACAGAACAAATGTAATCATTCTTGACTTTACCCCCAGTGCCTATACTTTGACATCTTTCCGTTGCAAGGCTTCCGTTTGTAGAAGAGGCTAAAATCTCCTTTTGACAATCTAAAAGAGACCGGCCATCTTTAAGGAAAATATTGGCAGTCCGTCTACAATTGGTACCACCAGCATGGACTTCAAAATCACTTATACTAAACAATTTATGGCAACAGCTACATTTGATCCCATTACAAGTTATTTTACCATCTTTCCTGGAATTGCAACCTTTTCTGCTAAAATAAGATACTTTTTCCCCTGGCACTACCACATCATTGTAAATCAACCAAGATAAAATAGTTGGAGGATTCTGGTGTGAGGTACTTGTAGTAACTGCTTTCTGTACTCGTTTGCTTGATCGCAAGAAATAAGGTGGGTGAAGAGCATCTACACCATCTTTTAAGTTGTTATGTGCTCCAAACTGTTTGCCTTTTTTCATCCTTGGCAAAGTAACATGTGGATTCATTGAATGCCTCGAAATTCCATCAATATCTAACCCACTCTTCAAGCCATCGTTTCTAGAGTTTCTGGTCTTCATTTTATGCATGTGAGATCCATCATCTACCAATTGTTTTTTTTCCTTGCACTTCAACCTTCTAAGCCCTTTTAGTTTCACTCTATCACACCCTACAAAATTATTTGATTTTACCAGATACTGAAGCTCATTTTCACTGTTTGAATTTATGCTTTCAAGTCTAGAGGCAGAGAGACAACTCAGAAAATATTGTCTACATACACTTCTAAGTGACTTGTGTACAGCTCCTGTGGGTGACTCGTAGCAATATTTTTTCTTACCCTTGCCTATGTAGTGGAACGTCCATTGCTCAGCAGCAAGGTGCTTTCTTGCTTTCATTTTCAAGAGTTTTAAGTCCTTCTTGCCCTTATTGGTTTGATTTTGTGTTATTGACATATAATATTCTTTTACTGCTTGAGGGCTATATTCAGGTTTGATAAAAACTGTTGAAGAAGAATAATTAGGACCTTGAGTCTGAAACCGTCGTTCAGGTATTTGACATAATTGAAGATCACTAAAGGAAGCATTTGTACTGACTGGATCAGCATCCCATTCAATTAAATCAGACGATTTCTTCAAGTGCTTGCATACTTCATTAAAAGAATAACAAGCTTTTCCATCAGGAGACACATACCTATGTCTAACCTTTTGCTTGTCTCTCATATATTCAATTTTCCAGCCCAAGTATGAAACATGCTTCTTAAGATTCGATGACAATACATTTCGACTTTCTGATCTGTCAGACTTGCTTGTTTTGAGATACGCATTATATTGATCAATGGCATTGGGATTGAATTCAGGTTCAGGAGGTTGGGGGATAGGCATCCATTTTCCTGTATTCTGGGGTATTGAACATTTGATCCTTCGATTTAACTTCTTGCCAACATTACCAAAAAGGCCTACATCATGGCTAATAGAACCATCAGTATTGATATTAAATGGTAATGCACAAATTGCCTCATTATGGTCAACCATGTTTGATTGATGAGAGGAGTCAGGACCAGCTTGAAATGGTTCTTCTATACCTGTTTCACTAAAATCTATGACATCCTTTACTACAGCTTCATGATCAATCACCATGTTCTTGTTCAACAGGTTCTCATCTACAAATGGAACGGCATAAGAAGGCCCCAAGTCCTCTTGAAGATCCATATCGCTATTGGTAATAGGCTGAGCCAATTCTGGTGGTGATATTTGCATTTTGAAACTCCTATCATCATCTGTTACAGGTAGATCTAGCTCCAGTGCTACCTGTGTTTCTGATAACAAATTCTCTAGAACTAACACATCAAATAGTTCATTTACAGTAACCCTGAAGTTATCTTCAATTACCTCCAACAATATAAGTTCCCATAAATCCCTAAAAGTAGAAGTCCACTCTTTTATCTTCTTAAAACCCTTTTTTCCACGCACATCATACCATAATTGCTTAACAGAAACTGCTAGGTAAATTTTCTCCTGATACTTCTCTATCAGCTCAAGAAAAATCCAGTACCCACGTTGCTTCCAAACTCCAGAAACTTCATCCCAGTAATGAGTTACCCTCATTAAATCAACCGGAATTAACATTTCATCACCCAAGTCAGGGAAAAATATCGTCCTTTCCTCTGAACCACTTTCATGATCAAAAATCACTCCTTCCCACCAAGCATCATTGTAATATACGTCCACACACTGTCCATAGTGAATGCCCCACTCGTTAAACTCAAACTGGGGTGGGATTGGCCTTATATTCCCACGATAATTATGCTGGTTTGATTGGCCAGAATCAACACCATCCAGAATAGGCGAAACACGCACATTATCAACAATATTACTATATTCATTATCATCTAACAGATGATCATATTTGATGCAACGATGGCCTCGCTTGTCATAATCAATGACAATACCAGAGTGCCATGAGCCCAAGAATCCTTCTTCCATACTTCTCACCTGCAAAATTAGGCATTATCATGTATTGAATCACAATTCAAAAAGAAAAAGAATAAATATATTATAACAAGTGCCTCGACATTAAGTCGTTCTTCAAAAAGAAGGAATCAAATTAAAGTATAGCTAGGGCAAAAACTTCATGAACGTTGAACCTATCTGTATATAGTATCCATTTAAGAAAATCACAATTGATGAAAGTGAAAATGATTAAAAAATGGCCACAATTAAAGAGAAAGCGATGAAGGAAAATATTCACAATGAACTCAAAAATAAATGCAGTAGAAAAAGTTAGATTAAATTAAGAGGTAAATGCTAAATAGAGAAGCTCAAATGTTATATATTTATGCACCTCTTCTAAAAACAAAAGGTCAATTTGCATTAGGTTGTTGGCAACAAGTATGTAATAATTGGTTAGAAAAAAGTGAACCCAATTACATTATCCAATTATTACATGACATATCAGTTGTTGCTCAGATGCAAAAAGAAGATCTCTTTTAATAAATTCTAAACTACCCAGTTTGCACTAAAGCAGACCGGTTTGCGATTGTTTTGGAATTTTCTTTTTCTTTTTCAAGTTGAGGTACCGATGGGCATAGCAGTACCTCTAACTTGAAAAGAAGAAGAAGATCGGTCTACAACCTGTTTGCAACAATGCAAACCGCCTAGTTTAGCATTCTTGGTCATTTTATGATATATGCAAAACTAATGTGATAGGATAAAGTTTCTTCCCCTCAAAAACAGAGGAAGGGAGAGATTGAGCTTCATAATAGCAGACACACCATTATCACAACAAAAATAATTTTTTTTTTCAAGAGGGTATAAAAATAAACACAAGCGCCAAGGGGTTGAAGCCAAAATTTGACAGCAAGTAAAATTTTCTGAGGAAGCAAAGATAAAGAGAAATCCAAAAAATGGACGTACAATTGTAATGTACCTCTACTTTTTCATTCAAAATAAGCTTTCTTTGACGAAGCGACCTTTTCCGCTTTCTACTCCCTGAAACGCTTGTTTGTTCGATGTCCATGGAAGCCATTGACGCAATACAGGTATGCTCACATGAAGTTCTGTGAATGTATAAACATAAGAGTTAATACATAAGCAAATAAATCAAAAAAATTATAAAGAAGAACTTTATATTTTAGAGTAACTAAAAACCGAAACAACTCCATGAACAGTACATACAGAAGTCAAAACGCCATCAAAATAGTTTTCCTACGTAAAAAATATTAATTGATTTTTCACGTCAACAAATTAAAAAACAAACAAAAACCAAAGCTAATGGCTTAAAACCCTACTAAATCCACCGTTAAAATTGATCAAAACTATACTCAATTATAATCGCCATTGTTATCCCTACAAAGCTTATTTAGTATTCGATAATGCACATTGTACAATTCAACAAAATTAGAACTCTCATATTACCAAACAGGGTTTTGGTCAACCAGAGATGGTGAAAATCAACGACCAGAACTTCGATCTACAATAATGTCGATATTGCAAATAAAAAAAATGAATTGAGTATCAGCTAACTGGCTATATATGAGAAAATCTTTGCGAAATCGCAATGAAATTTGGTTTCTAATCCATAGCAAAAACGTTTACAACTTACTCTGACAATCTTTTTCTTTTTCTTTCTCTCTCTAATCTCTATTATTAAAGGTCTGATTGATACTTTCCTTGTTCAAGATATGATACTTTGTCACCAAGAAAAAAAACTCAATATCTTTTTTTAATGTATCAGATTTTACGTTGTTTCGCCACATCATCGTAATGGAATAAAGTGATAATGTGCCATTTTTATTATTATTATTATTTCTTATATTTTCTTATTTTTTGTAGTAAAAAATAACATTCTTAAGCTTCCTTACGTTGAATGCTATTAGAAAAAATATATTCTATAGTTAGATTTTAGTGTGATAAAATACATTTATATTATTTTCAATTCGTTTAAACAAAGTTTGGTGATATTCAAACTCTGTTTATTAATATGAAAATATATATTTTTCTTTTATTCTCAAATAATTGCGTGAGAAAAAAAATTATGTTAAATAAATCGTGTAACATAAAACTTGAACATTTTTTAATTTTTTATTTATAATTTATGGTTTATTTCAATTATATATTTTTAATTTTTCTAATTTATATTTTATGTAGTTTTCTTCGTTTCCTACAATAGTTTCTAGCACATTATTACTATAGTCAAGTTGTAGGGATTTAAATAGACAATAAAACTTCCTTATAAAACTCCAGTCCATCAAGATTGCAAGATTTCACATCTTACAAAAAGATGATCCACATCTCTATCACTTTATAGCATAAAGGGCAATTGTGATCCTCTAAACACTAATATCTGCTAATTATTGATCTAACAAAAATCGTTTAATGATATAATTTTCAGAGTAGCAATTTATGACATTTATAAAGATTACACTTCCACAGTTTATTCCATCTTGCACATCTTTCCTTTACAATAGTCAAGTAAACATCTTTACTGAAAAATTCCCTGAACCAGATCCATACCATCTTATTACAATCCCTCTGAAAAGGCACAGGTCCATCTTTATACCATAACAAACCTTTCCATGGTAAAGAGTAAGATGACTTAAAAGATGAGTCCAATTCTCATGTGTCATTTTGGGTAGGTGGTTATATGCATGTATCACCAATACAAGATAAACAATGTTCAAAATTTGTTAAAAATATAAACCTTTGTTGCATAAAATATAAACTTTTTATCGACGTATTTACCGATCACTCATGGTATACAAAACAGAACATCAAAAGCGGGACATATAAATTGCTTTGGTTTAAAATATTTATTAGCAAGCAAATGTACCCACACTTTTGGAGAATTTGTTTGTAAATCCTAAGCTGCCTTACCAAGCATCGCTTGATTAAATTCTGAAAATTTCCTGAAACCCAATACATCACTAGAACGTGGAGTACAAATTTTATTCCAACTGATACGGAAAAAAATGAGCTTTATTTAACCTCCTTTATCAGAGTATGCTGTTATAAATTAGTACTAATCGTAACAAAATTTATGTCCAATTTAGTTGCATATATATATAATTATGAATAATAATAAACAATAAAAAATAAGTTTTACATAATGATTTAAGTAGTTTGACTTTTTTAATTGTGAAAAATCTACTTCATTAACTACGTATATTGAGAAAAATCCACTAATAATTAAATGAAAATACAAACAATGATTTTCATAAAGTTTTACAAAATATATCAAAAATTTAAATATATTTAACTCTCTCTAATTTACTAGTAATATACAATAAGATAAATTAATAAACTTATTATTTAATCAAATATTACTATACAAATCGACAACTTCAATTTCTTGAACTTTCAACAATGAAAGAAGGTATTGTCGTTGACTATGGAGTATAAAAGAAAGAAACTTGAACAGTGGATGGTGTTGGGTGTTTGAACTGATGATGAAAGGCGCTAATGATGGAGCATAGAAGAAAGAACTTGAATAGTAATTGAGACTTGGTGAACGACTTCTTCTCTATCAACAACTTCCATTCTTCTTGTTTTCTATTTGGTGGTTGCTTCTACTCTCACCCTTTCTATTCATCACACAACATATATATAGGTAGAGAATTTTTAATGAATTTTGGGCTTGAATTATTTTAGGTTAATATTTAACAAATCTTCACCTTTATTCAAAATAGATTCTTTAAATATGAAATTTTTAGGATTATTAAATAATCCTCGTCCAAAGCCCTAAATAAAACTGATTTAATTAACATAACAAATAGATTCTCTATAATGACTATCTTATTGATAACAATAACATCCTGAGACACAATGTAATGAACAAAGTGATATCTAACATCAATATGTTTGGTTCTTTCATGATACATAATATTCCTGGTCAAGTGTATCGCACTCTGACTATCACAAAATACAATAGAAGTATCCTACTATAAACTCAAATAACAAACCAAACCTCTAAACCAAATGACTTATTTCATTACTTTTGATGTTGTAATATATTTTTCCTATGTGGTAGACAAAGCAATTATAGACTATAAAGTAGCTTTCCAACTAATGGTACAATGAGAAAGAGTGAAGACATAATCTGTTAGAGATCTTATTCTATCCAAATCACTAGCATAATTGGAGTCCACATAACCAATAACACTACAACTAGTATAAGAACTTTCATCATATACCAAACCAAAATTAGATGTGCCTCTCAAATACCGAAATATCTATTTCATTGCTTCCCAATGACCCTTGCTAAGATTACTCATATATCTGCTAACAATACTAACTGCATGTGAAATGTCTAGACGAGTACATACTATATCGTACATCAAACTACCAAAGACACTAGCATATGGAATCTAAGACATGTACTACTTTTCTTCTTCTAACTGTGATGACAAATCCAAAGAAAACCTGAAATAGATAGCTAATGACGTACTCACAAGTTTATACTCTTTAATACCAAAGCGTTCAAGAACTTTTTCAATATAACTTTTCGAGTCAAATAAAGTTTACTCGTTTATCTATTCTTGTAAATTTTTATGCTTAAAATTTTCTTATGCGCTTAAATCTTTCATCTCAAACTCACTACTAAATTGAGACTTTAATTTTCTTATGCGCTTAAATCTTTCTTATGCTCTTTGAATTATTAAAAAATATAAAAATTACCAATTATAAATTAGTAAAAAGAGTGTTTCTACTTATTCAAAATATAGACACTATTCCATATCATTATGATAGGAACCCGTGTTGAAGAACAATTGAAACTAACCAATGAAGAAGTAATGAAAACGTAGGGAAATGCCTCGTCGACGCTTGACGAGATCAAAATAGAGGCTAACATTCATCAAGAGTTAGCTCGCTAACTCCTCAAGTTAAGAAGAGAGCTTAAGGAGACTAGAAAATAAAATAGGTCGTTGCACTCCCAGATAGGAAGAAGGGCCCCTAATACCATCGACCCCATCGAAAGAAACAATAACCAGGTTGAACATGAAGTCGAAGGAAACCTATTTTCTAGCTTAGTGAGATCTAGCGATGAACAATGGATTTAAGAAAGAAAAAGTTGGGAGGCACGATTTCGAGCATTGGAGAAGGTCAACAAAAAACAAGATCAGACATTGAAGGCGACCAATGAGAGACATAAGAAAGGAAAAACCCTCTATGATGTGGATAGAGATTGTGAGAAATTATGTGTCTCTCCATTTTATGATGAGATAGAGAATAATGAACCACCAGCCAAGTTCAATGCTCCTAAATGCTCCGATTATTTTGGAACTAAGGTCCCTGTAACACATGTACAACACTTCAAGATGCACATGGCCCCTATGAGCCTCACTCAGGGAAAGATAAATGACATGATGTGTAAATTGTTTGTTGTCACCCTCTGTGAGGACCACATAAGTGGTTCAACGACTTGGAACCTCGCTCTATAACCCCATTCTCACAGTTCGCCAGGATATTCATCACAAATTATGCCTACAACAAGCCCTTGAGAAAAGAATCACATCACCTCTTCTCGATTATTCAAAGGAGTGGTGAATCCACAAAGGAGTATA
The DNA here is from genome assembly GCA_037013495.1 of Hippophae tibetana. Lineage (NCBI taxonomy): Eukaryota > Viridiplantae > Streptophyta > Magnoliopsida > Rosales > Elaeagnaceae > Hippophae > Hippophae tibetana. The sequence continues at coordinate 20,182,951 of CM072803.1, forward strand.
TGAAACGGTTTGGGAGAAATAGTTGGAAAAATCTGATTGTTATACCTTTATTACTATAGAGGCCTTTGGACGTGGTCTCTTAAAGAATTCTAACGTGTTTGTGGAACTAACAAAAATGGTTCCTTATACTTTGGAGGAAGTATATAGAGAGGTAAGAAAATTTTTCAACCTTGAAAGAGAGAGAGTTAGGCCTGGTTAAAGGCCATCGAACTAGTATGAAGGTCATATTAGAAAAAGAAAAAAAAGGATAAGCCCAAACAGGTAAAATCATAGCAACGAGAGCGAAATAAGTACACATTTTGCACCAAACATTATGGGAGATGGACAATGGTCGAGGAATAGGGGACCTTAGAGGAGTTTACTCTCTCCTTTTAGTGGGCTTCTTTTGAGAGTGGATCTAGCCTAAATTTTATTAAGAATGGAGGAGAAACCAATTGTCAAATGACCCCTAAAGATGAAATCCTCTCTTAGAGACACCTTTAAATGATGTGTCTTCCATAAAGACGTAGGTCACGAAAAAAGAGACTACATATACCTTAAAAAGGAGATAAAAGGGTTGTTAGCCATGTGATATCTGAAGAACCTCGTAGGAGGAAACAATGAAAGAGGAAACCATCAAAATAAGTAAGAAGTGCCAAAGCCAACAAACCCATCGAGCAGTGGAAGAGAGCACCACAATGAGCCCAACATTAGGACTATACATACCATACATGGAGGGCCTACAGTAAAAAAGACCTCAAATAACTCACACAAATGGTTTGTTAGAGAGCTACACAATGCCCCCATGTGTACACCTTGGATAAAGTGATACTTGTTATATAAATCATTTTCAATGAGAGGGATGAGACCTCATCCCATCAAGGGGATACCTTAGTGATCACTTTGAGGATATGGTCTTGTGATGTCTGTCAAATAATGATTGACACAAGAAGCTCGATGGATCTTCTTTTCCTGTCCACTTCCAAGGCTCTAAGAGTGAAGAAGTTTTGACATTGTTTAAGGCAAAACTCCCTCTAGTGGGGTTTAATAGTAACACCACATATGTAGTAGGAATGGTGGTGGTGCCTGTCATGGAAAAATGGATGATAATGATGACCGATTTCATAGTCATTGATGTCCTAGATTACTACAATGTCATCTTGGGCAGGTCATGGATACACATAATAAGGGCAATTATGTCCATCTTCCATCAAGTAATCAAATTCCCCATTAATGAGGGCCTAGAAAAGAAAAGGGGAGACCAAGAGAAGGCTAAGAGATGCTATAACGTCACCATGAAAGAGGTCACCCATAAGTAGCAATCATTGAGGGGTATCCCTCAATAGAGGCTAGATGGAAAAAGTCTGGAGAGGTTTGTCAATCTCAATAAGATGCGATATCTGCCAATAGGAGGAAAAGATGAGAACCAACCCTTGAAACTTAGTGGGGATCTGACAAAAGATGTGGAGGAGCAACTCACACATTTCCTCATAAAAAACTTAGACATCTTCTCATGGAATCCGACAAATATGTCTAGGATTGACCCAAAAGTTCTAACGCATAAACTAAATGTCAATCCGAAGGCTATACCTATTCAATAAAGAAAAAAGAATTTCCTGAGAGAAAATAACGAGGTAATCAAGCATCAAATCACCTCCCTTAGTAAAGTTAGGGTTATAAGAGAGGTAAGATATCCTCCATGGTTTTCAAATGTGGTGTTGGTAAAAAAGGTACACGGGTCACCCTATATGTGTGTAATCTTTACAAATCTAAATAAGGCGTGTCCTAAAGATTGCTTCCCCCTCTCAAGTATTGATCAATTGGTAAACGTTTCCACTAGTTTCGGGATAATGAGTTTCTTAGATGTATATGTTGGGTATCACCAAATTAGTATGCACCCAAAAGATGAAAAAAAAACATTTTTTAACACAAAAGAAGGGACCTTCTGTTATACCAGGATATCGTTTAGATTAAAACACACAGGCCTCACACATCAATATCTTGTTAATAAAATATTTGTAGATCAGTTGGAGAGGAACCTGGACGCTTATGTGGATGACATGGTAGTACAATCAACTCAACCTTTAAACCACGTTAAAGACCTAAAGAAGGTATTTTTAGTAATCCAAAGGTATGGTATAAGACTTAACCCCAAGAAGTGTATCTTTGGTGTTATTGCAAGAAAATTCTTAGATAATCTTGTATCGGCCCTAGGGATTAAGACCAACACATGCAAAATACAAGTTTTAGTGAACATAAAGCCACCTACCAACTAAAGGGAATCCAAAAGATGAATGGAAGAATAGTGGAACCGAACAAATTCATTTCTAAATGTACGGATAAGTGTTTTCCATACTTCAAGATGTTGACAAAAAAACATATCAACCTTTTGGGATAAGGACTATGACAAAGCCTTCGAGGAAATCAAAAAATACTTGAGCAACCCCTCTGTCCTTGTCAACCCTCACCCAGGAGGGAAAATTTATTGATACTTGGTAGTGGCCCACCAAACTTGTAATGTCGTACTCCTGGCTGAAAGAGACAGGGCTCAAGACCCTACTATGTCAGTCAAATCCTAATAGATGCTCAAAGAAAATACCGAACCCTTAAAAAGTTAGCCTTTGTTATTAAAGTCAGTGCACAGAAGCTCAGACACTACTTTGCTCATATATAGTTATAGTACTTACCTCCATACCATTGAAAAGCATACTGACGAAACCAAAAGTAGCAGGAAGGTTGGCATAGATCACTATAGAATTGGGAGAATATGATAGTAAATACATGGCTATAACAACCATCAAGGGACAAGCGGTAATCAAATTTTTGGTTGAATTCAGCTAGATGCCAGACGTCATCAAAGATGAGGGGCAGAAGAAAGTATGTAAGGTAAACCAAAAGGAGAGGCCAACCTGGTAAGTATTCATTGATGGAGCACACAACTTCAATGGTGATGGACTAGGGTTATTCATAGTTGATCATAACAACAACTGTTTTTGAATATGCAGTTAGACTTGATTTCCAAGCAACTAATAATGTCGTAGAATACAAAGTGGTTATATTCAGGGCCATGACTACAAAAAAACCAGGGGCGAATAAGATCACATTACATAATGATTCTAGACTATTGGTTAAATAGAACTTGTGGACATTTGAAGCTAGGGATGGAAAGATGAAGGGGTATCTGGAGAGGTTAAAGCAAAACTGCTCAAAATTCTTCAAGTTCGAAATCAATGAAAAATAACTCAAAATGAGAATAGCCACGCCAATGCTTTCGCCATTTTGGCATCTGTACAAGAGGCCAAGCAAAACCGAGTAGTGTTAGTAACGATCCTAGCAAAAGCAACCTTGGAGGAAGCTGAAAGAATAGTCGGGTGTATGGATGCTCCTACGAACCCATGGTTCACCCCAATTTATAACATCCTAGAAAAGGAAGACCTATCCAAAGATCACAAACTTGTAAAGGAAATCAAGGCCAAGACAGGTCGATACATGATCGAAGCAGGTAGACTATATAGAAAAATTGTACTCGAGCACAGGCTATTATGCATAGCCAAGGATAGAGCTGAAAGATTGATGTTAAAAGCATAAGATGGGGTGTTCGACTCTCATTCGGGAGGAAGGAGGTTGTCACAACGAATTGTAAGGTATGGCTATTATTGGCCCACTATACTGAGAGATTGTACAAAATACACTTAAGAATGCAATAAGTGCCAATTTTTTGCCCCATTGTCACATATGCCACCAAATACCATGACAAGGATGGTAAGTCTTTGGCCTTTCTACAAGTGGAGGCTTGGCATAGTAGGACTCATACCTCTAACTAAGGATCAAAATAAGTTTCTACTTATGGATATCAATTACTTTTCAAAATGGATCGAGGTAGAACTCCTGGGAAGAATACGGGAGAAAGAGGTGATTCAATTTATATATAAGTCCATAATTTTTCGGTTCAACCCACCTAGGGAGCTTGTCACTAATAACGGGAGGCAATTTAAGGGTCATAAGATCAAAGAGTTCACCCTCAAGTATAGCATCAAGATGTTCCACTCAACGCCATATTATCCCTAAGCCAATGGTAAAGTAAAATCTTCTAACAAGTTAATTATCAACTTACTAAAAAAAAGATTGGAAAGGGAAAAGTAAAGATGGGTTGAAGAACTACATGGTATATTATGGGTTGTTAGGAATAGCCTTCAGGAAAGTACTAAAGAGACTCCATTTTCCCTAGTCTATAGGACTGAAGCAGTAATACCAATTGAAGTTACAATACCCACTTCCAAGTCAGTCTTGACAAAGGAATAGAACGAGGTAAGTATAAAAATTGAACTAACCCTTACCTAAGAGAAAAAGGGATGAAGCTTTAAGAAGGATGATCGAGAAAAAAATAAAAGTTTCAGATTATTACAACAAGGTCGTGTGATTCAAAGTATTTTTTTATTGGTGATTGTGTTCTTAGAAGAGTCTTCCTTAATAAGAAGGAATGGATGGCCGATAAAATGGGTGCTAATTAGAAAGGACCTTATCAAATAAATGAAACAACACCAAGAGGGGCCTACTTGTTAAGAAACATCGATGGAGCTAAGGATGGCACCAACTAAAATGCCATACACTTAAAGAAATATTACTTCTAATGTATCTCAATTTAATACTCTTATATATCATTATTGTATGCACACTTATGAAGAAACTTCCTCCAACAAATGGTTCTCTCCCAGAAGCCTCCTACTATTACATGTCATGGGTTGATTACCTTAATTAAGAAGTAGGTAGACTGCCCTGACACTTGCAAAAAAAGTCACGAGTTTTTCACCTCGGTCAGGAACCAGGTAGAACTCCCTCTTCCACTATTCATGTCATAGGTTGATCACCTCGATTAAAAACCAATTAGACCATCCTGACACATGCCAAAAAAAAGTCACAAGTTGTTCATCTCAATCAGAAACTAGGTTAAGGTTCTGACATTGAAGGAAATGATAAGCACCTCAGTTAGGAACTAGGTAGAGCTCCTTATTCCACTATTACATATCAAGGGAAGATCACTTGGTTAAGAACTAGGTGGAGCACTCCAACACTTGTAAAAAAAAGTCAAGAGTTGTTCACCTCGGTCAAGAACCAGGTAGAGCTCCCTCTTCCACTATTACATGTCACGGGTTGATCACCTCGGTTAAGAATTAGGTAGACCACCCCGAAATTTATAGAGCTTGCTCCCTAATAAAAAATGAGAATGCACATGAAAAAATGCAACGGTTTAGCATCGTAAATAAATTTATTAAAAATATTTTTATTTTTCAAACCCATAATGCTTTTATTATTACATAGCTCAATCTCCCAAAAATAGTTATAAAAGCTTCAGGTGCTTAGACACCCAACTGGTATCAAAGTTGTCTATCTCCTCTACCAGAGATAATAGCTTGGTCTAAATCTTGATAATTTTCTCCTAAACATCGATCATTATCTTGGGAGGGATCAATTTTAATGTGAGTATAGAACAACCAAATTCTTCAACAACTCCCATCACCTTGAGGAAGACCCTCTCAGGTTGCTTCATGTAAAATTTCGCCCAATAGGACTCCTTGTCCATAAGGGCACCTATTTTGATCGTGATCCCCTTCTCCCGAGCTCGAGTATGAGATAACTGCTCCATACAAGAAGTGAACTCACACTCTATCTTTTCATGAAGCTTTAGCTTAGCCTCGATTCTTTACAACTTGATTTTCAATTCTTGCACCTCAGTTTTTAAGTCTCACATTTTATAGTTTCAAAGCCCAAGTTGAATGCCTATTAGCACGATTAAATCCAATAATATTCAAGAAACAAATATGGATAAGTAGTTGAAATATGTTTCAGCAAAGTTTTCTGAATTCAACAATTCCTCTAACCCCATTTTATAAGGAATAATGTCTAAAAATGTTTAAATAACACATGTCCCAAAAATAGGGAGGTATGTCAACATCATAAATATAAAAAAAATGATGATATAAATACACTACTAAACAATCAACAAAGTTCCCAAAATTAAGTTGATTTTCATTAATGATTGAAAAGAGAAAAATTACAAGATATAACCTGTTTCCACACAAGCATGAGTGGCTTCGAGCTTCGACCTTCGACCTCACCCTCTACACCAATCACTTTGGTACCATCGCCACTATCGCTCGAGTCTGAATCTTGCTCCTTGTCTCCACTTAGGGATTAGGTGGGCTTATACTGAGGAGTGATTGAGATGTCTAAAATTTGGTAATAATACTCACCCAGATTTTTCTTTTTGACCTCCATTTTAAAAGAGTTTGTCACTTGCCCATACCCAATTCCCATGCTCGAGGAGAGCTACTCAACCATAGCACTAAGCTCACACTTAGCCTTTTCATTAGCCTTCTTGAGCTTGGCTACCTTGTGATTACTGGTCTCGAGGTAAACCTTAGCCTTTTCCTTAGCCTCCTTAAGCTCACCTTCCCAATTTTTGGCCTTGGCCAGCAACAACACATACTTGGACCATGTCAAGGTATGCTTCTATTTCTCTTGAGAAAGTTCACGATTCAATCTCTCTGCACCTCGAGTCTTGTTCAACCCAAAGAGTAACAGCGCCTGAAAAATTTAGATGATGTGGGGTAAAACATCACAAACATACATTAACAATAAATCTTAGTGCACACATAAAGAAGATAAGGGCCTATTTGATACATTAGGCGATTGATCATGACCTCTAAACTTTTGCCCTTATATATGGCGTCAAGCTTCTCTGGTGCTATGCTCTAGCATAAAGCCACCCCATCCACATCTCTCGTTATATTTTTGACTATGTTTTCCCCTTTTTGGGAATCCCTTACAGACTGAGTAGATACTAGGGGGCTGAGCTGGGAAGGGGCGAGGTGTGTCAACCCAGGGAGGTTGATGAGGGCTCAAAGATGTTTAGCGACTCAAGCCTGAGTATGGGCTTATCTATAAAAGCTTTCTTTTTTTTCTTTTTGGAGAAGATGAAGAGGCCTTTCTTGCCTCTTTTCCTCCATTTAGAGGACTTTATCCCTTTCATGAGTGATGTGGCTCTTTGAGAGCTATTCCTTTGAGAACCCTTGCTATTAAGCTTAGCTATGAGAGCATCAATGTTGAAATCTATAATATCTGCAAAAAAAAGGGGAGAAGGTTTTAGTATAACGAGGTTGCACCAATTAAAAAAAAGAGAAAAGGAAAGAAATGCTCGAGTTTAAGGGCTAGTTCACCATCGTTAAGGACCACCTCAAACCTACCCCCATAATCTGTGGGAAAGGTCCTACACTTAGGAGAAGCTTGAGGCTTGCAAATAATTCTGAGAAGGGGCTCCACTGAGCCATGCCTCATCAACCCGCATGAAACAAAGTGTGGGGTATTTGGTAGATTCCTCAATGGGGTATTTCAGATAGATAGTTCTGGATATCATCCAGATATTAATTTGCATCCAACATCAAGGTTGTGATGAAGGAACCCATGTTCCTTATCATGACCTTAGTATCATTCTAGGTGCTCTTTATCACCCTAGTGTCATTGCTTGGAGAATCTCACTGATATGAGACATAGAAGAAATATTCCTTTCAATTCTTCTCATTCTTAAGAAGGGTCATATTTATACCTTTATCATGCTTCACTAACATGTACACCCTCCTCGGGTCTATTGGGTTCTGTTTCATAACATAAGCTTTATTAAACTCGGGAATTTCCAAAACCACACCAACCTTCTTGCATATCACCGTGAGGCAAAACAGATACCTTTAACCATTGGGAATTAACTTACCTAGTGCAAAATGAGTCTTTGCCAAAAACCTTCTTATAAGAGGATAATGGGGAAATCTCAACCCCAACCACACAACCAGCTCGAACTAGGATCGATCACCAACTCCAATTAAAGTTGACATCAAAGCATAAAATGTGGTACTTTTATATCTCTTTAATATCCATATATGTATACACACTATATGTAATCGACCTCTCGAACCCTGTACATATTATGTTCTATAAATAAGTAAACCTCTTAATGAAACACAAATGAGAACAATTAGTTGAATCATCCCAAACACATGACTATTGAGATTTAAATCACGTATCTCATTTTCCAATGAGATAAAAATATATCTTCCATGTATCCTTATTTTTATCCAAAATATGCACGTTTTATAAATAGTCTGATTTATTGAAAGACGTATAAACTATAAATTACAATTAATTCTATAGCAACCAATAATTCTTAGCCTTTTATATAATTGGATCACATAATTTATCTAGTGAAGTTTTTTTATATTAAATTCGTTATATATGCAAATTGCTAAAATAGTATAATAATTTAGACACAGAGAAAGAAAAAGTAAACAATGCGAGTTCAAATATTATACAAACTAAAAGTGTGAAAGTAGTTGCGGATGTTATCATTTATTTTCAAAGAATAAAAAGGAAAAAAATGTTGCATGAAAATGATGGAATTAAAAAATGGGTCACTATACTTTGACAATTTTAAATTTAACATTAATTAATAATTTTTAAAATAAAAATAAAAATTAAATAACATATAATCAAATATTTATTATTATATTTATTAATAATAAATATATTTACATTTAAATTATTTATTATACTCATATCATTAATTACATTTCAATGTAATTATATATTATTGTATAAAATTATTATTAATGAAAAAGAGAATTGATATTTTTAGAGAAAAAAATTAATGATAAAATAATTTAAAATTTATGGTTACAATTTAATAATTAGATATTTTTAAAACTAAAAACTTTGTTTTTCAACTGAAAAAACAGATCTTACAATATTACTACCCATAAAAAAATTGTTGTTGAAATAACAAACTAGTTATGTCAATTGTAACACCCATTTAAAAGGATAAATTATTCATTGTTATGAAATATGTTACATATAATACTCTAAATCAATAAAATTTAAAATTTAAAAAATTTAAAAAAATAAATAAATAACTAATAGAACGTCGAGAACGAAATCAATCTTATTAATTATATACTCCGAGAATAATACATAATAACTCTTTTATAAGTGGTGGTAGTCTACTCTTAATCCACCCACCACCCGTGTATATCTGTTTCACCGTTAGTCTCTTACAAGCTGTTGCTATAAATACATATATACGTCGGGTTGGGTCTAGATCTGAACTTTGAAGATAAAAGAGAAAATATGGGTTTTGCAATTCGGCTGTGTTTGTGCTTCTTGCTTGCCTTTGCTCTTCTCTCGGCCTCTGCTAGAACCACTTTTCTTGTTTCAGGTTATCTTTCAAATCCATGCTTTTTCGTTTATATATATATATATATATATATATTGATCAGATCACTACATACACATATATATTTATATTTCATAATTAAGTTAATTTGTAATATGTTTTCTGTATTTTGTGTTTTCTTATACTGTTTCTGTTTCATTCTTTATTTGTAAAAAGTAATTTGTATTAATTATTCACATACTAATTAAGTTGATATGTTAATTTACTCTCATGATTTATCATTTCTTGAAAAATATTAGGGCGGATAATAATAAATTGTTTATGTAACATATTAACTCGGTACACATAAATGATTTAGTTATTTAGAATTGTTTAAAAAAATTCACGAAGATTATACATATAGAATTGAGTTAAAATAACTAGATAGTTTTTAAAAAACAATTATAGAATTGATTTGATGAGGTTAAAATGTTAATATCACTTGAATTTATAGTATTTTTATAACACATCTTTTATAGTGTATTTTACAACAAAATTGGTCTAAAGGGAAATTGCAGAGCTGGGTCCTTAGGTCGATGTGGTGATTGGGCTGACCCAGCGTATGAATCAATTTGGGGAATATAGATGTATAGTGTGATGTTTTGTGTTTGAATTCTGATATAACTAATACAGTCACAAGATAGTTCCCGACTGTGTACAGTACCCTCAAAAACGTTTTCTGGTATATATAAGATAATATAACAAGTTAATTTAAAGTTTACACTATAATTATAGATAATAGTTGTGATTTAACGATATAAAATTTGATTATTTAAACATATTTAAAAAAAATTTAATTTTAATTTTAATATATAAGTTTTTGAGTTTGAATTCTATAAATCAAGATATATATAGTTGCATATCAAAGAACACACTTTCTTGAAAAATCCTAACACTTCCGATTGCATTGGTCTAGAGTAGATACATCATCAGGTTATGTTAAGAATAATAGATATTATCTCAATTTTTAATGTTTGAGAACATTAAATAATCATTAGCCAATTTTTGACTATATTTTTTTATTGATTGCAAACCATCTTTAAACTATTATCATGTATTTTGCCTGTCACTGCCAGATAAATTGATTGACTTTCGTTGGTTTCCCTTCGAAGTATCGTGTGTGTGTATGATCTTTTATTATAATGAAATAAAAATCCAAGAATACAACTTTGTAATTAATAAATTCATCCCTTATAAAAAAACATTATTGGATCCAAGAAAAAAAAATCATCTCGTAAATATAGTATTAGTTATGAGATGATGAAAATTTTGTATTATTATTATTTTGTTCATAACCAGCTAAATCGTTTGAGCTACATATAGTAATAAATTAAGTATCATTAATTTTTTTATAATTACTTAAACTTTTAATATAATTAGTTTATTAATAATTTTTAATTTAAGTTATATATTAAAAACTCATTAATTCTAAATGTTTACGTTGTTATAAAAAAAGAGTATTTAAGTCGTCGTGTAAAATCGATTTTTAAAAAAAATTGGCTTATAATAAATTTAAAATTAATTTAGTATAAAACCGACGTTATTTATATTACACGTAACGTCGGTTGACGTGAAGAACCGACATTATGTTTTATTTTTTAAATTAAAAAATAGATGCAGTAAATACAATTGAAATTTTTTTTATATCATTAATTATTATTTTATTTGACTCTATAGAATTTAAGTTGGATATAAATATATATAAATTATAATTGATTATTTTTAATCAAAATAAACCTTTAAGAAAGTTTGTTTCCAACAATTTATAAGTATATATATATATATATATATATATATATATATATATATATATATATATATATATATATATATATATATATATATGTTCTTGGCAAACATACAATTACATTTCACCATGCAATTTATTTAGAATAATATTTTTATGATATGGTAAATTTCTGGATAAAGATAATATATTGTCTTCATACTTAAGAAATGCTGGTTTTTTGCATATGGCAGACCAGGATGAAAAGGTATGGGGCATGAAAAGAAGGTCACTGAGTGTGACCACCAATGACTATGATGACCCCTCCGCCAATCGCGGCCATGACCCGCCTTATAGGACTAGAGCTGTAGCAGGTAGTAGAGGCTAAAATTCAAGGTCCTCCATTTTTTCTCTCAAGCCTGCAGGCGTTTTTATTGAATATAGCATTTCGCTTACACATTATAGTGTTCTAGTACTTTGTATTATTAAGGAATAAAATGCAATGTATTAAATTTCATAATAACGTATTTTTATGTTTCCATGTTTTATTTTCAGCGGGTTTATTTGTTTTCGAATATTAAGGTTTGAGATTTTACAGTGAAACTCAAATTAATTAAGTTTAATATAACATAACGGAAATATTATATTATTATATTTATAGATACTTTAATCATTTTAAATCAAATTTAATAATTTCAATAACTTTATTTTACAATTTTTTTTAATTTTTTGAGACATTTTCTTATTCCAATATTTACTGGTCTCCTTTAATTAAAATTCAATTCGATTAAATTTAAATTTTTTAATAAAAAATTATACAAAAAATCAAAATTAATAATAAATTATTAAAGTATCTAAAAATGTAACAATAAAGCGATTAAATTGCACAAATTTTAAGAAAAATAACTAATATGTCTGATGTATAAAAATAAAGTGATTAAAATATCATATTATCTTATGTTTTTTGCATTATAAAAAATGTGATGCACGTAAACATGTTTTTTGGGAGTTAAAATAAAACTATGTGAATAATTGATAAAAAAAATTATTCATGCCCTTGAGATTTTGGTTATTTTTAAAGTTAAAATAAAACTATGTGAATAATTGATAAAAAATTTATTCATGCCCTTGAGATTTTGGCTATTTTCAAAGATATCTTCAATTTATTGAAAACGTTAAGGTACCCTCTTATATGAAGTTAGTTAGGGTTAGATAAAAGTATAATTTAAAAGCAAAAAATGAACACTATAATATTTATAATAATTTAATTTTTCCATTCGTATGTTTCTGAAGTTTAGACTGTTTGTTTGATGAATGTTTACGTGTTTATGTATGTAGTAAAGTGAATTTTTATATAGATCAATTGTTTTTTGTCCAGTTTTTTTGTTACAAATGATTTTAAGTCAACTAAATTTGTTCGCACAATTCAATTACACTTTAACGATATTATTTTATTTGTAATTTAAGTTAATTATATGTATTATATATACATTATTTGTTTTTGTAATAAATTTAATTATCAAATAATTATTTGTATTATTATTTATATTTTGATTTTTTATGCTATATATATTTAATATTTAATACAGGGTAGAGTAAAAAATTAGAATAAAAATTAAAAAAATCATAAAATATAAAGTTTGATTGACCGAGTGAATCATTAATGATTTTTTGCTTGCAACGGAGCCAGTCTCAACTTGTGGTCTTCTCATTAAGTATAAAATGACGAAAATTAGAATGAGCGAAACCCCACCAATAGCTGCTCATGCAAATAGCAACAACTTTGGCTAAACGAATTTTCTTGCTCTAATATCTGGTGGGAAAGGGAGAGAGGATGCAGGTGTTTCACAGCCACCAAGAGGACTACCATAAAGTCCTTTATTACCAACAAAGTTGCTCATAGTCATGTTCTGTTAGATGGTTGTTATTCATCAGAAGGTATTCCAATAAAACTAAATTTCCAAGTGTTGTAGGAATTTCTCCAGAGAGATTGTTGTAACTGAGATTCAAAGCAATCTGCAGACTAGATAGAGCACCCAACTCGACCGGTATACCACCTGAAAATGAGGTTCCACCCATTTCTAGCTCTGTCAAGCGCAAGAGGTTGCACAGCAAAGTTGGTATACTTCCAGAAAATTTATTTTCTGAAAGCTTAAGGAGCTCTAATTGGTTAAGTGTTCCTATTTCACTGGGCAAGATATCCACAAAGTTATTACGGCTAATATCAAGCCGCTGAAGCATCTTTTTTTTCTCTCGTCATGTTGTTGGAAATTGAATGGCCTCCCAGGGCATGCTGTTTCAATAAAGGAATAACAATTATTCAGTAAGATCAATTTGCTATTATACCATAAACAAAATTATATGAAAAATAACTTTTTATGGTATTTGATTTATATTTTCTTAAGTTTTAATGTAAAAGAAATAAGTAAAGAGTATAAACTAATTATCTTTACCAAAAGTTATACCTTTCATTAGGAGGCACCAATAACTCTTTATCCAACCTATCACGTATACTTAACTCATAATTCAAATTTCACCATGATACATGGATATGACTCACCATGCATTACGTAAATCAAGAGATGACTCGTAGACAAACAAGTGATGCATCACTCCCTCTCCTGTAAGATAAGTTTATCCTCAAATTTACGTTTTTTGAAACTTGAACCCAAGATCAAGTTCTGATATCAAACTTAGAAATAATAGTTAATCATTTCTACCAAAAACTTAAGCGAGTAATAAAAGACGCTACATTCGTTTGCATAGTTGTTACTTTTAGACCACATGTTCGTCTCTTAGCTCTTAAATATTACGGCATCAGAATGATAGGTGTTAACAGACTATTCAAAAATGTTATTCATCGTAGTTACCAAGATTTTTATATATATACACACTGTGTAAATAATGAAGAAAAACATGCAGTTGTTGTATCACTAAAAGCATGTTGTCGTCCACTTTACTGATCATATTTAGGGGTGTGCAAAAAATCCGATCATCTGATCCGATCCGTTGATTTTTCATCTGATCTGATCTAATCCGATGGTCGGATCGGACGATGGATTTCACTACGATTCATCTGATCCGATCGAAATTAATTATATATATATTTATTAAATTAAATATATATATATATATATATAATTAATATATATTAATTTAATTTTTTAATATTTTTTTAAGTCAAATAATTTTATGTTATGATTTATGTAAAATTTTAACAAATTTATTTAAAAATACAAAAAAATAGAATTAATTAAGTTTATTTGTCGGATTGATCGGATGTCATCCGAATAGTTTACGGATCGGTTACAGATTATGATGTTTCAATCCGAGCAAATGATCAGATCAAATCGAATGAGTATAAAATCAACAGTTTCGATCCGATGAAAAACATTAATCATACATATTGTTTCTCTTGTGTTGTTAAGTGTTATAATTTTACACCGCAATACCATAATGATTCTTCAAAATAATAATTTTCATTAATATTAATTTTTAAATATATAATACTTTTCTAACAATCCAATTACATTATATATATAAATAATAATATTATAAATTCAAATCATACTCTTAAACCCAAATCTCAAATACAATCAAAAATCTCACGTACGTATCCAAATTAAAGAATCCAAAAATACCTCCATTAATATTCTTTGCTGCACAAAAATATTCCGACTATGCATAATATATACATATAGATAATAAAGCCTTGTTGGCTTCACCTTCAACTTGCAAAACAAATGAAGTAATTTATTAGCTCATTAACTTCTTTTGTCCAAACATAAAGAAAAAAAAATACTAATTAATTGGCATAAACAAACTAAACCCATTAACCATTAAAGTCTAATATCAATTAATATTTGGCTCAACAAAACTTCCATATACATCTTTTCATATTACACTTAATCAAAACCGACCGTTTATTTCGATTTTTTTTATAATCAACTCCATCATTTCCTTTCTACATGATTGTATTTATGAGGTGCTTGATTGTTCAAACTTCAATTGGTTGGGTGCCATTAAATAAAAACTCAAACCGCGATTATAGACTTTGAATACTAAGATTAAACAAGTAAAAGTATATCAAATTGAATATAAATCTAATAATACAATAAACACTGCAAGAGATCGGTGTTGGGTCTGGGAGAGTTGGGTCAGTACTGGTGACGGTGACGATGATGGAATGGGAATGAGACGGTAATGGCACGGGAACGAGACGGCCACTGAACGGGAAAGAAGGCGATGACGAGTATTTTTTTTCTTTTAACGAAATGTCTCGTGTGTATACACACGCGATGCCATCTTCAACCTTTTGCTGTGTATTTTACCATAAAAAATAGATTTGGATGTGGGTCGAATAAAGCCCGATCAGAATTTACTTTTCGGTGCCATTTTAAAATATTAATTTTCATCAGAAAAATACAAGGAATTCAACGAGTATATTATAATTTAAGTATTATAAAGTAGTGGGATAATTAGCCTATTTGGAAGATAGCGACTTAGGCCAGAGATATACGAATATTGATATAATTATTCTTATATTAAATTAAAATATCTGTATGTTATTGAGTATTATCTTTCAAAATAATATACATATTATAAAATAATAGAAAATAAAATACGTATAAACAAACAATTTAATATTTATAATGATTTTTATCAATATTTTAGTAAAAATATCTATAATATCTATAATATTTTAATAAAAAAATATTTACACGATAATTTAATGATAACTATATTTAAGCTACAATTTATTAATATTTTTGATAATTTTATAATAATTTAAACAAAAAATATATAAATATTATATTCTTACCTAGAAATATACGAAACAACGATATTGTCCCAATAATTCATTCTTGGTACAAAGTACTATAGTTGTGTGTTCCATACACTTTATTTTATTTGATACATATATAAAGGTGGTAATGTTAATCATAATACATAATATAATATAAATTAATTAATAAATAAATAAATATAAAATAAGAGTTTTTTTATGTAATTAAAAATCTTATTTAATTCTTTTTATTATAAATAAAAAATAAGAAAAAATCAAATAAATATTTTTATGTATCAACTTATGATATAAATAATACTAAAAGAACATTAGCATAACTAATAAGAAATAATTGCAACCCTTGATACCCATTAATATTAAAAATTGATGTTTTTAGAACAACAAAAAATCTTATCTAAACTGCTGCGAGCTGCCAAGGTCACGATACTGTGTCACAGACAGTCAGACACCAAGAGTCAAGCTTAGACAGCTGCGGGCTGCTACGTAAAGTATGTAACCAAACGTCAAACGAATCCTGCTACTCGGCTGCCGACTCATTTCACTCCGATTCATTGGCCGAGTCAAAAATTTACACTCAAGGAAACTCACGAGTCCCCTTCTCTGATCCCCAATCCAAAATTTTAGGAGCCTTCTCCTCCTTATTCGATGTCTGCTTCAATTATAACACAAATCACATAATTTTCTTTCTCATTCTAGCAATAGAGACTCAAATTCTTATAGAGAAAAACAGAGACTAATAAACCATGGCTTGGTTCAGAAATCTCATGCATTTCTCAACCAAATCACAAATCAAAAGCAGAAACATAAACCCATTTCAATTCTCTCAGCTATCTTTGGTTGCTTCCTTCAGTTCCGACCCGAAAACCAATGAAACACAATCGAGTAATCGATATTCTGTTTTGGAGCCTACGAAGCCAACTGAGAAGCCGAGAGTTGTAGTTTTGGGGACTGGGTGGGCAGGTTGTCGTCTAATGAAAGGATTGGATACCAAAATATACGACGTCATTTGTGTGTCTCCTCGCAATCACATGGTCTTCACGCCTCTGTTGGCCTCTACTTGTGTTGGGACTCTTGAATTTAGGTCGGTCGCTGAACCTATAGGGAGGATTCAGCCTGCGATTTCTCGAGAACCCGGTTCTTATTTCTTTCTTGCTAACTGTACCGACATAAATATCAATGAACATAAGGTACACTTTTTGCTTGTTTGGGATTTAGGGTTTTTCTGTAGTTCTTGAGAGTGTGGAAAAGAGTTTGCTTTTGTCTTTTAGGTGCTTTCTGTGTAAAGGCTGAAATTGAATTCCTTTAGGTGAGAGTAGTTTGATGAAATGACTGTTTGGAACTTTGAGACCAATATGTTGAAATTGAAATTGAATAGTTAAGCTGCACATCAAGCAGAATTGTTTTAAGATCAAATGAAACATGTGAACACAAGTGACAAGTGGAATTCAGAGGATATTCATTTTCTTAGTAGTAGTTTACTAAAATTGTAATGAACCAGAATGAAAATATGGTAATTAGTTAAAAAATTATTGCTTTAATGGAATATCATTTGAAATAAATAATAGAGCAATGCCTTTGCTGCTGCAGGGAATTTTATGAATTGACAGTTATGATTTGATGATACCCTGTAATTAATCATGAAATAGTTATATTTGGACTTGATGTATTTAATGCACCAAATCTTGGTGTTATATCCTTGCTTTGCTGGTTAAGAAGTTTGTTTTTCGGTATGTAAGGTGCAATGTGAGACTGTGACAGATGGATCAGACAGCTTGAAGCCATGGAAATTTGAGTTAGCCTATGATAAGCTGGTGATTGCATTAGGAGCTCAAGCCTCAACTTTTGGAATTCAAGGTGTAAAAGAACATGCAACCTTTCTTCGGGAAGTCCATCATGCACAAGAAATTCGTCGGAAGCTGCTGCTGAACTTAATGCTTTCAGATGTTCCTGGTATGCTTATTTGGATTTTAATTTCTTGAAAGAAGCGTAATATGTTGTGAGTTGAATTTCATTATGAGACTGTTGTGTGGAGGCAGGACTCTCTGAAGCTGAGAAGTCTAGACTTCTTCACTGTGTAGTTGTTGGAGGTGGTCCTACAGGGGTTGAGTTCAGTGGTGAGCTCAGTGATTTTATCATGAGAGATGTCAAACAAAGATATGCTCATGTAAAAAATTATATCCATGTTACATTGATTGAGGTTCGTTCCTTACCAACATAAACTTCTTTTTTTATAAAATTTAATTTATCTATTTCAATTTAGTTCAGGTCAGTTCCAATTTTCTCTGACTTCTATTTCTCGTTTTGCTGAATTTAGTTGATGTTATTTGGTAACAAGTTCTTATCTATGCATTCTTAGCAAAAATGTTCTCATATATGCAGGCAAACGAAATACTCTCTTCATTTGATGATCGCCTCCGGCAATATGCCTCTAAGCAGTTAACAAAGGTAAGAGATATAAGATCCATACAAAGATAACTGGCATGTACCTGGATATGTGTGTAACTGCTATCTGTTATGCATTTTTATCTTACTAAATTTTTTATTTCTGTTTCTAGCATTT
This sequence comes from Hippophae tibetana, assembly GCA_037013495.1. Lineage (NCBI taxonomy): Eukaryota > Viridiplantae > Streptophyta > Magnoliopsida > Rosales > Elaeagnaceae > Hippophae > Hippophae tibetana. Next base: position 20,201,279 of record CM072803.1, read on the forward strand.
GTAAGAAACAACCTCTTGCATTTTGACTTGAATCAAAAAACTCGAATATTGAGGGGTTGTTTTTCAATTTCCAAAAAAGCAGCTTAGATCTTTGTATGAAGCTCTTTTCATGCCTTCAAAAGGAGAAGGGAGCATAGAAATTTTAAAATTTCCCTTAATGGCTTACATGAGTTTCTAAAATTTGGCTTTCTGCATTTAAACCTCTAAATTTGTATTTATATTTGAGTATTTTCCCCAGTCAGGAGTCCGTCTTGTGCGTGGGGTTGTCAAGGACGTCCAGGCTGACAAGATAATTCTTAGTGATGGCACAGAGGTTCCTTATGGTCTGTTAGTATGGTCAACCGGGGTTGGTCCTTCACCTTTAGTGAATTCTCTAAAACTTCCTAAAGCTCCTGGTGGAAGGTAGCTGCTTATCTTTTTTCATGGTCAAAATGAAATCTATCACCTTTTCGCCAGATAATGTTTTAAACTGCTGATACATGTATAGTAGAGTTGGTTGGGAAAGTACCGAAATAGTGGTTTTCTGGCCTTCTTAATGAAGATTACTTGGTAAACTTTTTATGGAAACTTCATTGAAGCTCAAGTTAACTTAAGTTATGTTTGATAACAATTCTGATCTATGATGATTGAATAATTGATTTTGTAATTTTTGATTTTTTGTAAAAATAATCATCAATATCTTTGATAACAATTTTTACTTGGTGATTAAGAAAAAAATCAAAAATCATTTACAGGTTGTTTGTTATGCTTTGTTTCTTGATTTTTTTTCCAAAACTTATAAAATTAAGAATTTTATTTTTTGTTATTATTTACAAATTTTAAGTTTTTTTATCATTTTCTTCCAATATTTATATAAATAAAAATCATAAGATTTGATTTACTCCTTAGAAAAAAAATGTTTTGTGAAATGAAAAAAAAATATAAATCAAAAATTTTATTAAAAAATTTTATTTTTAAATATTTATGAATCACTCGATATTTTAGTGGTGATTTTTTAAATATGTAAAAATTAAAATTAAAAATTTACGTGATAAAAAGATTACTTGAAAATATTTAAAAATGAAAATGAAAATCATTATTGAGCATACCCTTAATTATAATACAAATGCCTTCAATATAAGCCATACTCTATCTATAATCTTTTTTCCTCTTTCTTTTCATTTTTTTTCAATTTTTTATCTAGTATTTCCTTTACATTATAAATTGATTTTATTTTTATTTTTTCTCTTTGCTCTCAGGATGCACGATTCTAATCTGTTTTGAATCTTGTTTTGTTTTCTTGTTGTTTAGTTTAGTTTACTTTAGTTCTCTCTCCCTCTCTCTCTCTGCTCTCAGGATTTACGATTCCAATCTGTTCTGAATCTTGTTTTGTTTTCTTGTTGTTTAGTTTAGTTCTCTCTCTCTCTCTCTCGTGTGATCTTTGATGCACATTTTTGATATTTACAGGATAGGTGTGGATGAGTGGCTACGTGTCCCTTCCGTGCAGGATATATTTTCAATTGGTGACTGTAGTGGCTATCTTGAGAGTACCGGAAAACATGTGCTTCCAGCATTGGCCCAGGTAAGATGGACACTGTGAGTGTCATAGTCTCGTCTAAAATGTAACCTATCTTCTGGCTAAAAATGCATTCTGAACTCTCTAAGACTGGGCTCAAATTCCTTGTTTTACATTCAAGTCAGAAATCAGCACAAGTCTTATTATCATTCATATGCAATTTTCTTATTTAATGCCAACCGCCCTCTAGTTATGCTTTTATTCTAAAGTACTTGCTTGAGACTTTTACTCGTATTTGCTCGTTTTCTACTGATTCTTTTGCCTGTGGTGGAAATTATTGCACCAGAACCGAACTAAACCAATTTGAATTATTGAAGGTTGCAGAGCGGCAAGGAAAATATCTGGCAAACCTATTGAACAAAATTGGCGAAGCTGGTGGAGGACGTGCAAACAGTGCAAAAGATATTGAGAAAGTAGATCCATTTGTGTACAAACATTTAGGAAGCATGGCAACTATTGGCAGATATAAGGCACTTGTGGACCTCAGAGAAAGCAAGGTAAATTTTGAACCACTTCCAAGACTCTTTTTTCTTTTACTAGAAAGTCAAATGGGTAATTGATTCATGGAGGTGTTCTGCAGGAGGCCAAGGGTTTAGCCCTTGCTGGATTTACCAGTTGGTTTATATGGCGCTCCGCATATCTAACACGCTTGATAAGTTGGAGGAATCGATTCTACGTAGCCATCAACTGGGCTACAACTTTTGTGTTTGGACGTGATACAAACAGAATATAGATTTCAAGTGATGAGAAAGGTTTCTGTTTTCATGTTTTAGATCAAATTCCTTTCAAAATTCCCATGATGGAGATTGGATGAAGTTTGTCACCGGTATCGGACCATAGGGGATTTGCTTGACCTTTATATTCAACTGTCATTTATAAACCATTGTCACTGTCTTGAACCAAAGAGCCAGAATACCACATGAAGTAAGGCGAGAACATACTCATTCTCATAAAGTGAATTGTAAATCTTAATGTTTTCAGGCCATTGTTTTCTTCTCCTCCCACATTGATCATTTTTACGTCTTGTTTTGTTTTTATGATTTACTGGATACAAGTACAATTTTTTATTTATATTCCCACTTTTTATACATAATGTACCTTACAATTAATTGTGAAGTGTATTGCCTGTTACACAATTAAACAATAAGTGATTATACAAGAAAACAAATTATGTTTGTGTCAAAGGCTGATATATGAAGCAAATTTCACGTTATCACAATTTTATAACAATTGTAATAGTAACAATTAATTTTTATGTTAATTTTGTTATAGATAGAGGTGTTAGTAAGCTAAGTTTGCTTAGATTTAGTACAGTTTAATTATTTAAATTTTATGTAAATTAAATTATCTTAATATCACTTTTAAGAAGCTAGGTTAAACAATTTACTAGCTTATTTATTTATATTTTTAAAAAATTAGAAAATGAAAATTATTTATAATTTTGTTCAAAAATAAAAATATTAGTATAAATATTATTTTTTATTATATTTTAAAAAGTACTACATTTTAAGTAATTTTTTATAGTGATATTATGGTAATTATTGTATGATATTTTTTTAAGTAGAGTTTTATTATTAATGCGCTTAATGGGTTGCATATGTATCTTTTTCGTATCATATAAAAAATAATAATTTTTATAGCAAAAAGTAAAAATATAAATAACTATTTCTATAAAATCTGAAGTTTTTTTTTTAAATGTTTTGAGTACCTAACCTCGTTAAGATTAAACACACGTGCTTGCAAAGTGACTTACTGACACACAAGTTCGCTTCTTCCTCGCCAGCTGTATAGTGTTTAAAAATAGATTCGATTCCATCTAAATAACTTATGTAACTTAATCAGGTTATAATACAGTTTTTTATCGTGTTTAAAAATTAAGTAATTTATTTATTATGAATTTGATTGATTTTTGAAATTAAAATCTTTATAAGCTATAAGAATACTTATATTATATTTTTATTAAATAAAAAAATAAAAAAATATATAAAATTAATAGCTTTCTCTGTACCTATTTCTTCTTATTAAATTTCAATTAATCATTTCTTATTTTCATACCTTAACCCAATAACTTTATCTATCTAATCTTTAATGGAGAGGAGAGGAGAGATCTCAAGTTTAATACAAATCATTGACCCTCTAGTTTTTATATTTATATTGTTGAAATTAAACGTTTGTTTATACATGTAATTTATTTTTAAATTATTATGAAATTAAATAGTAAATAATTGTATTAGTTTCGTTATTAATTAAAATTTAGAATTGAGTAGGTAAACTTTGTTTATTTATTGGTTAAAAAAAATTTAAATTCTTTTATATCTAAACTTTAATCTATCGTTAAAATATAAAATTTAATACAATAATTGTTTAATTATTAAAAAAAATATTTAAAAAAAATTATCTATTGTAAAATCAAAAACAAGAATTACTAAAACACAAAATCCATTATTTCGATTTTAGTTTTAATTCTTAAATTTAATTCAAATCCGAATCAATACATTGTATACATACCCTCACTTACTGCTGCCGCCCATTTTCCATCTGAATCACCCCACAAGACTACAACCTTTCCTTTGTCACCCTTGCACCCCCCCAAGCTTAAGATTATAATGTATACATTTTTGTGATGTTTATATACTTTTTCTAAAGAAGATTTTGGTATATATATTTTTGACAGTTTAAGATTTTAATGTATGTATTTTTGATATAATGACAGTTGAGAATAAATATTACACATATTATGTCACTTATTTTATTATTTATATTATTATTTATTATATGTAGTTATTTTTATTATTTTAATTACACAAGTAAAAAATATTTTTATTTTTTATTTTAATTATTACTTTAAAATTGATACTTTTGGACAAATATTGATTAGAAGAATAGCAATCTATTTGATAAAATGCATCAAAGAAGAGTGAAAAAAAAAGGTGAGAAATTTGCGTAGAATCAATTTTGGGTTATATTGTTGGATTCGGAAGATCCGTATCTTGAATGAAGGTGAACAACCTGCTACCAATTGTATCAAATTCAGAGGTTTCGAGCTCACTGCGTACATTAGCTGTGATAAATGTAGGAACAAAAGTTCAGATCTAATTTAATTATATATAAATATAAAATATAAACACAATAAATATTTAAATAATTTAATTTTTTAACGTGAAAAATTTAATCCATTAATAACAACACATTAAAGAAAATCTATTATGGTAATCTAAATAAAGAAAACATATATCAATATTTAAAAAATTAGAAGTACAATCCCAAAATTATGAAACAAGATAACTATAAACTCAAAATAAATCTAAAAAAATAAATTTGATCGATCCAAATAAATAACATAATAATCCAATACAAATTTGTTATAAATTGGTGTTATCAGAAGTAAAGTTTAGACCCAATTCTAATTAGGCATGAGATTCGAACCCAAAAGGTAAGAAAACCTATTGGAAAGAATATCTAATCACAACTATAAGGTTTATGAGTGTTAAAAATATTCGTAAATAAAATATTTAAATATAATTTAGTTTCTAGGTTTGTCTTTCAATATAATTATTCAAGTCGAAGAAATTATCGAGTTTCTAATGAACATATTTTAAGTATACTTCTATTCTTATAAACATTAGATTTCATATTAGAAATATAGGAATATTTAGTATATACTTACTTGACCAATCGAATTATGTTTGGATCGATCGAGGAGGTAGATTGATCAAGTATCAATATATTACAATCTAAGTCTTCTCGGATTGATTTTATAATTAGAATAGATCGATTGAAGTTTTAGATTTGATCTATCAAGGACCGGATTGATCGAGAATCAATCACATTCGATCTATCTGGCCTCAGGTTTTTATCTTTTATAGCTTGGATAGATTGAAATTAGTTTAGATCGATTGATTATTTTTAATTGTTACCTATATCGATCAAAAAGGGTTTCAATCGATTAACCTTATTAGTTCGATCGATCGAGCTCGGCTTTGATCAATCAAAATCGAGCTCTATCGAGCGACAAGGGCTTTAATTTTATCCTAATTATTTACTTAAATCAAACATTTTAATTACTAAATTGTCCACATTCTTTCAAGATCTATCAAATAATTTTTTAAACAACATAGTAATTAATCTTTTGATCTATGGCTTCAATAATTCTATTTAAACAAACCTATATGCATTATAATCTCTCATCTACAATTGCTTTAATCTTTTGATCATAAGTTCTCTCTAATCTGTTTTGCAAAATCATATTTTATTAGTCTTTTTTTATTAATCTATCAAACATTTTGTGGTTATGTTTGATTGATTAACAAGTCTAGTTTATTTATGATCATGTGCTTAATGATCTGTTCTAGGGTTTGCTAGTGATTTTAGTTTCATTTGTTATTTCATTAAATCATCTCACTATAATTTTTCATTGTTTAATTTATTCTAGGACATGCTTTACACTTGTGTTACTGTATTAACTTTTCAAGTGTCAACTAAACGGATTCGATAACTTGTGTGACTCAAGTATATCAGAACGTTGGTCCAAATTCATACAACTTACTTGTGGACATTGTGAAAGAAAGCAAAGGTTTATAAGTAGGTTACTTGAGGGCATTATCTGTGAGAGATAGTTTAAGTTCTAGTATTGTAATCGAACATATTTTCATATTAGATAGTTAGATGATCTACCAGACCGGTGGTTTTCTCTTAGATCATTATTACGACTTAGATTATTACCACCTAAAAATCTTGTCTCAATCTTTATTTTTGCATTATTTTATTCACATAAAATTACTTGTCTGGCTGTCTGTGAAATTTTAATTTGACATATTTTTATTAATTATCTATTCACCTCTCTAGTTAATTAGATCTGTATATTTTTCTAATGTGAGACTCGTTTGCACACCTAATAATTTCCCTCAAATGAGAACACACACTCTCCTTAGACTTAAACAATGACATATACCAAGGACCATCCATTTAGTCAAATTCTTCTTAATCGGACATCCATACTTCATCAAGTGCATAATGCGGTAAGAAAGAATTAAAGAATTCATGTCAACTTAATCACACTTTGAGAATCCAATTAGTCTAGAACAATAGCACGAAATTTCCAATGTGATCCAACATGGTTCCAAACATCCATTCAAACTTGGACCACATATATAACCTAGATGTGTTAGTTAATTATAAGTTGAAAAAAAATATATCTTATTATTTTAATCAATAATTATATGCTACATTAATTATGATTGTATTACAACTTATAACTTGAATCAATACAAAATTTCATAATAAAAATTAGTGTAGAACCCATTAAGGTTTTCTAAAACTAGAAAAACATCCTTAAAGTTTGAAAATAGAAAATTACATCCCTTCTATTATTATTTTATTATAAATTTTTTTCTTAAATTTATTAATACTTATTTAAAAAATTATAAATAATTCTTTTAAAAAATTAAAAAATAATAACAATATGAGAGAGAATTGTTATTTTTTAAACTTAAGTGATTTTTTTTTGTTATATTTAAAAGACATTTATAATTTACCCTTTCCATACTCTTTTAATAATTCGTAAAAAGTAATAAAACTAACCTTTACCGAAAAGTTCAGAAAGTAAAAATCTAGCCAGCTGTTTTTTTTAATCTATCAATAATTAGTATTTATATTTTATGTAACATTCTAAATTTAGAAAACAATTATTTTAGGAAGGTAAAAACACATTTTCCACGCAAGTAAGAATAAGTAAAAAAACTATGAGTTAAATTATTTGTGATTATTTGCAACGTTGGTTCAGTTTTTATCTGATAAATTTCATAAATATATATGATTTTGGGTAAAAACGAATATGAAATAATGGGTACGGTTCGAGTATAGTTACATTGATAACCGTACTCGTTCATACTCAAAATTAATTATATTTATTTAATTAATTTATAAATTTATTAAATTAAATTAGATATTAATTAATAATTAAAGTTTATTAAAAAAAATTTAATTTTTTTGAAAAAATAATATTTTTTGGGTATTTTTTAATAAACGTTTCAAACTGTCACCGATCCAAAATGAATTTTGAAAAATTTCGAGTACAGATTTTATAATTCAATTTGTGAATAATTATATCAAAAATATTACTGATAGTACTCGTACCCATCTGATGAGTGCTCAAAAAGTACTAAAATAACCATAATTTTATGCACATTAATTGATTAAAAATATATATATTTATATGTTTTATCATATATTTATATAAATTTGTCTTTTTCGGAATCACGGGTATTTTTATTGTTTTTCAGGTATTTAGCTTAAAAACGCAACTTAAAAACTCAAAGAGAAATACTGGAAGCAATACATCACAAATATATTAATAAATAAATTAGGAAAAGTCAACAAATATGGAAAAATTGGACAAAATGGGTCAAAAATGTCAAAAAAAAGAAAATTGTGCCGCCGCGCCGCCCAGCCGCGCACGCCTTGCCTAGATCCGCGCGTGTCCCTGCGTGCAGTGCCTGCCCTTCCGTGCGCGCCGACGCCCGTTTCACCCCATTTTTCACGTGCAGCCGCTCCATGACGTCATGCTGACGTCATCAATGACCTCAGCAATTCCATTCCGCGTTTTTACATTTTTTTACTCATTTTTTCTCTCCATCATCACCTATAAATACCCTCATTCCCTTCACTTCTAAACACACCTCAAAACCATTCTTCTCTTCTCTTTCTTTCTCTCATTTCTTAGTTTTTAAGCTTTTCTTAGTTTTTTTCTTAGTTTTTAGTTAAATTCTCTTAGTTTTAGAGTTCTTCTCTTTTTGAGAGGAACTTGTAATGTTTTTGTAATTTATTAGCTTTTTGATTCAATAAATGGGAGTGCAAATTCCGTTTGGAGATTTTCTAGCAACGGGAATAGCGTCGAAGTTCTTTAAGGATTTTATTTTCTTTACAGTTATTTTTTATGTTTTATTCTTACATGTTATATTTAATTTGTATATGATTAAATTTAACTTTGTTGGTTGTTTGTAAACATGATATAATAATAACGTTGTTATGCTTGCGAAATATTAAATAGGTAAAAATCTCTAAAATGAGTTGATTTTGTTTTTATTCAAGATTTTATATTAAGAATGTTAGAGAGAAATATATTATTTTTTATTACAAACTTAAATCTGAAAATTAGATTTTAAGGTTTAGTTATCCGGTCTAATTTAGAGTAGTGCTCTTTTATTTGTTGGTACAATCGCCCGGTAGTTAGAGTAAAACTCTATTTCAAAAGTTTTTATAAGAATTATTATGTGAAAATGTATTGACAACATGTTTTCAGTAGTGGTTTTAAAACTTGAAAGTTAGTACTCGGATAATTAAATTCTTATGTTTAATTTGGACACCTTGAATAAAGTTTAAACTGTCTAACCCCACCAAAGGTGGCATTTAAATGGTTCATTTTCAATCTCTTAGAAAAAAGGAATTAATTTAATTAACCAAATTAGTTATCAACCTCACCCATAGGTGTTAATTGATTTGTTTAGTTAACAAAGAATATCTAACCCCACCAAAGGTGGTATTTATATAAAAAAAAAGAGAATCAATAAAATATCAATTTATATCTTTAATAACCTAGATAATATGAGCAAGCATAATTAATTTAGTTATTATATCCATAAATACTCCACTATTATAAATGATAAAATTTGCATAAATATTTATTGAATCTGTATCTATGTTTATTTTTATGTTATTAGATTATATTTATTGAACCTGTATCTATGTTTATTTTTATGTTATTAGATTAGAAACACAAAAACCAAACTATCGTGACAGGATGTTTAGGATTTCATTTCGTTTTTAAAAGTTTGAATAATAAATTAAAAACCACATACATTCCTTCCTTAGATCGACCTTGGGAGTATACTTATCATTTTCTACGAAATGATTCGTGCACTTGCGAGAGTTTTATAAATATTAAAACCAAAGTATTGGCAAGAATCGACGATGTCAGTTTTCGCTCATCACCATCCCACGTACATATTTTATAGTTCAATTTGTGAACAATTATAATTCAATTCAATTTTTAAACAATTATAATTCAATTTAATTTTTGAACAATTATAATTCAATTCAATTTGTGAACAATAGAATTATCACGTAAGAAAAGAGTTAAATTATTTTAATAAAATGAAAAGATGTTAGATTAAATTAGTGAGATTGTGGAAGGTTAAATATGTCAATAAATTTTTAAATTAAGATATATTGATGGCATAAATTCATTTTGGATGTGAGATTTGAACACTAAAGTTTAATTAAGAGTGCTAATAAATTGTGTTTCAACAACCCAACGTTCATGTAAGGTTTATAAGTGTAGAAAATATTTGTGAACAAAACATTTAAACATTATTTAGATTCTAGGTGAGTCTTTCAAGTATACTATTCAAGCCAAAGAAACTATCGAGTTCTAAATGAACACATCTCATGAAGATCTCTGTTTTTATGCACGTTAAATTTCAGATTAGACACATAAGAACATGTTACATATAGGTTATTCAATCGATCGAGTAACGTTTGGATCGAGAGAGAATCAATCTACTATGATTAAAAATTCCCTCAGAATTAATTTTTTAAATGGGGTCGATCAATTGAAGTTTAGGGTTTGATTGATAGAGAATTCTCGATTTTTATTTTTTCATACCCTATATCGATTGAGATTTGATTAGATCAATCAATCATCTTTTAATCATTGTTTGGATCAATCGAAAAGGATTTCAATTTATTAATCTTTTCGGCTTGATTGAACGAGCGACGAGGGTTTCAATATTAACCTAATTTTAATTTGAGCCAAATTGTTTTATTACTATATTGTTCTTATTCTTTAAAACTCTTTTAACTTATTTTATGGATAGAATAATAATTAGCCTTTGACTTAGGATTTCCACAAATTCCATTTAAACAAAACTAAAGCATAAAAATTTCTCAACCACAATTGCTTTAACTTTTGCAACTTATGCTCTCTTTCTAAATCTTGTTTACAAAAACTATTTTATTATGTTTTTTTATTAATTAATCTATAAAATATTATGTGGTTGTGTTTGATTTATTAATAAGCCTGCAATATTTGAGTTATTATACTTAATCATTTGTTCTAGTGTTGCTAGTGATTTTGATTTATCTGTTATTCTATTAAATCAAGTAGCTATGATTATTCGTTGTTTAATTTCCTCTAGGATACATATTGTACTTATATTTTTATGCTAATATTTCAGGTTCCAACTGAACGAGTTCGATAACTTGTGTGACTTGAGCTTATCGAAACGTTGGTCCAAATCTGAATACCTTGCTTATAAAGATTGTGAACGATAGTTGAGGTTTATAAGTAGGTTAATAGAGATATGACCTTGGAGGGTAGTTTAAGTCTTAATCTTGTAATCAAACATATTTTAATAGTGGATAGTTAAGTGTTTTGGTAGACTTTTCATTTTCTTCTTAGGTCATTGGTCTAAGTTATTTTCACCTAAAAATCTATTGTGTCAATTTATCCTTCAACATTTTTTTATTTACACGTGATTGTAAGGTTAAATGTCTGTGAAATTTAATTTGCCATACTTCGGCTAATTACTATTCATATCTTATAGCTAATTAGATCTATAACATAAAAACTTTCAATTGGTATCAGAGCATGTCATTAGATATGCATAGTGTGTGCCTAGGACCTTGTTATGGATTATTTGAGAGAGGATCCCTTTATAACCTGTGCTTCCTTCTTTAATGGGTCTAATCACCCTTATTAGAAGACTCGTATGAGAGTGTTTCTATCGTTTATAGATGAGAATGTCTAGTCACTCTTAAACCTAGGAGCAAATAGACCATTAAAGATAAGATTGGTAGTAATTGGAATAAAAAAATATAAATGTTATTTTTAGTATTGTGTTTGCCAACAAAGTTCATCGTATATTTGATGTTGAAACTACCAAGCATGCTTGGGATATTATAGAGGTTAGCAATGAGGATACCACTTAAGTTAAAATAACAAAATTTTGCATGCCATGTAATAGGTTTGAAAATCTAAGAATGGAAGAATCTAAAAAAATTTCTAAATTTTGTATTAAATTATGTGACATTACTAACTCTTCTACTAGTCTTGGTAAGAAAATTGAGGAATCTAGATTTGTTCGAAAGATACTGTGTTATTTACCAGATCGTATCTATACAAAGGTCACCACCATAAAATGAAAGTAAAGATATGGATACCATTCAAATTGAGAAACTAATGGACTCATCCTCACTTTTGAGATGAGCTTTTGAACTCCTACAAAGAACAAAGAACAAAGAACAAAGGTGTTGCTTTCAAAACATCCATGATTGAAGATGGTGACAATGACGATAAAGAAATGGTACTCATAGCTAAAAGATTGAAGAAAATCTTCAACATAAAGAATCCTCAAAGCAAAGGATAATCAAGTCATTCAAAGGATCAGAATCCAAGATAACTCAAACCTTTGAGTTTTGAATGTGATAAATCTAAACTCATTGGATCTCAATGTTTTGAATATGTGCATAATGGTCACTTTAAAACTAACTGTGCAAATAAGAAGAACAAAATTGGAAGAGTCTTTGATACTACACTTACTTATATGAAAGTGACAGTGAAAATCCAATTGAATCAAAAAATAGTGATATCAATTTTTTGGCATTTACTGCAACAATTGGTAGACAATCCAGTAAGTCTGATATTGATTCAGATAATGAGGAAAGTGAATCTAAATTCTTACTAAATACATTTAATGCAACTAGTATTGATGAATTGTTCATAGATTTAATAAGATATAGAAGGAAAAGAATAGGTTTCTTATACAAGTAATTAAACTTAATAAAAAACTAAAATCTTATGAAATAAATTCTTCAGTGTTGGACAAAGAAAATTTTGATTTGTGTGAACTTAATAATCTGAATTCAAGCCTTGTAGGTCTAAAACAAGAAAGACAAAATCTAATGGAGGAACTTGAACAATCCAATGAAGTTGTAAAAAGACTAAACAATGGAGCTAAAAGGTTAAACAAGATTATGGATTATGGAAAGCTTATTGGAGATAAAAGAGGGCTATACTTTGTAGATAAGTATTTTATGCCATATTTTTCAAAACATTGTTTGTAAGACCTTCTAATCCTCACTCTTCACACATAATACAAACATCTTGTACATCTACTTCTAAGTTTATTCCTATATGATATAACGTGGTAGAAAGGAACATATTAGACCTAAATATTTATTCTTGATGACCTATAATTATGATGATATTCTACATGCATCGTATTCAAGAAATAACAATTATGTTCTTAAAACTAAGCGTGTGATTCAAAAAACTAGAAAATTTAGATTTAGAAAATTGGATTTAAATTGTTATGTAGACCATATTGTACTTAAAGCTAAATATTTTATTGCCTAGTATTTTGATAGTGGTTATTCTAAACATATAACTGATGATCATTTTTTTAAAATTGAAAAATATAATAAAAGAACAATTACTTTTGGTGATGGAAATAAATCAATGATTATTAGTAAATGTATAATTCAAATTAATGGTATACCTAAGTCATACGATGTATTTCATGTTGATGGACTTAAGCCAACCCAATAAGGATCAGTCAAATTTGTGATAAAAATTATAGTGTATAATTTACCAATAATCATTGTGTTATAACATATCCAAAATGTGAATGTGTGGTTATAGAAACTAGGGGTGTCCATAAACCGGACCGGATCAGACCAAACCGTAAAACCGGACCGGACCAAACCGAACGATTTTACTAATCAAACGGTCTGGTCCAGTTTGTACTAATTTTAAACTGTTCGAACCGGACATGACCGGTTTAATAATATATGAAAATTTTCATATTATTCTTCATTAAATTATAAAAAAATCGGACCAAACCGGACCGAATCGTTTTATAAATCAAACGGTCTGGTCCGGTTTTTATTTCTTAAAACCGTTTCAAACAGTCTGGTCCAGTCCGGTCTGATCTGAGTAATATGAACGTTCCGGTTTGGTTACATTTTTTTTAGGCAAAACCGTACCGAATCAGACCATGGACACCCCTAATAGAAACTAGATCTCAAGATAATTGATACTTAATTAATATAGGCCATATTACTACAACTTGTAATTTAGCCAATGGTCATCATGTTTCATTATGGCATGAAAAAATAGTATATATCAATTTTAAAGATCTTGTTAACTTAGTAAAAAGAATATTGTGTGTGGTCTACCTAAAATTTCTGAAACTGAAAAAACCTTTTTGTGAAGTATAAAAAATTGCAAAAAAATTTGCTCTTCTTGTAAGAAAATTGAAGGAATTAACACAAGCAAAACACTTAAGTTAATTCACTTTGCTCTCATGTGTCCTATAAGAACTGAGATTTTGGATGGCAAGAAATATATCATTGTTGCTATAAATGATGTTTCTTGTTTTACATTGGATATATTCTTGAAAGAAAAATCTAATGCATTTGATTTCTTTAGTTCTTTTGTCTTAAAATGCATATTGAATCAGGTAAAAAAATAATCAATATAATGAGACTAATGACTAATCATGAGAAGAAATGTAAGAATTCAAGATATGTTGAATTTTACAAGAAATATAGTATAGTACATGAGTTCTAAGCACCAATCACCTCACAAAAAAATGGGATAGTTGAAATAAATAATCGGGTGCTACAAAAAATGGCAAGAATTTTGCTATGTGCAAAAGACATTCCTAAGAAGTTTTGGACTGAAGTGGTAAATACTTCATGTTGCATAGTGAATCATGTCTACCTACACCTAGGTACACACCAAATTTCTTATGAGTTATGGAAAGGTAAGAAACCTAATTTTAAACATCTATATGCATTTGGAAATAGATGTTACATCCTTAGATATCATGAGAATCTAGGAAAATTTGATCTAGAAGTGATGAATGTATCTACCTAGGTTACTCATTAGCAAGTCGTGCTTTTAGAGTGTTCAACTTGAGAATTAGCATTGTGATGGAGTCTATCAATATTTTTGTAGATGATGCAGGTACTAGTACTCTAGTCATTGATGATAAAGATGAACCTTTAAGCACGAGCTTAGTAACTGAGTGACAAAATGACGAAACACCTAACACTAAAAAGGTAAAAAAGAAAAGCTAGATGAAGAGTAAGCTTTGAATGATGAAGAACATGGTTTTGAACAAGGTATTATTTCTTTTTATTGTGATAATACTAGTGTTATATGTGTCTCAAAAAAACATGTTTTGTATTATCCAACAAAATATATAAACATTAGACATTATTTTATTAGGGAACTAGTAGAAGACAAAATATTACCCCTTGAGATTTATTCACTAAGGCACTTCATATCCAAAGATTTGAATCTCTTATAAGTGTCTTAAGAATCTTCACTATTGATTAAATTTTCTTTAGTAATTGGTTTTCTTCTTTTTGCTTTGATTCTTTGTTCATTTGTTTCTCATAAAACAAAAAAAGAAAAAGAAAAATAGGCATGATTTAACATTAACATTAACATTATATATTACTCTCGTATTTATTAACTATGCATTATGCAAATGGATATTGTGATTTATGCATTTATATATTTTTTACATCTAGTGATGGATGTTAACATGAATCTACTCACACACTCATTGGACACACATATATATGCAATGCTTAAAGTTTATGATTGACATTGTGAGATTTTAGGGCTTGAGATAATCTTGATTACTAAATTATAGTTGAACTTCATCTTTCACTTTTTAAAATGATGTTATAAAGATATACATAGTTTTAAGAAGGTTACCTAATATGATGTATGAAGCTACCACAGTGGACAGAGAGTGATAACTCACAACTAATGTGAAAATCATTATGGTAGTTCTTGTAGCTCTTGCATAATTCCCTCACAAAAAAACTAAAGGAAAATAAAAAATATCAAAGTAATTGCATGCACACAAAAAGCCATAAATAACTATGCAGAAAGAAAAATAAATAACAGATCCCTCGTACACAAAATTATAATAATTAATGAGAAAAATTCCAAAAGAAAAAATTAATTAAGTTCTATCTTATTAAATAAAATTTTATTATGTATAAGTATGAATTTACTACGGTGATACTCTTTTCTTTAAATCTTTCATAATTAATCATGAATGGGCTAATTTACATATTGTTGTTGTTTTATTATTTATATCACTTTTGATGACCGGAGATATGTCATTATATGTTTAAATATGTTTGTGTGTATTGTTTATATATATTTAGTCACACTTTAAACAAAAATTGTTTTTCTCATTTGTGTGTTCTTATAGTCATGTTTAGCTCAATCTATTATTCTCAGTTAAAAAGAAATCTCTTTGCTTTTTCTGTGTTGCTTATTCGTATGATAAAAATGGAGAAAATTATTGAACATTAATTGAAAATATACAAAATGAGAAAAGTTAATTTAAAGAGATGATAATTAATTTGAAAATATTTTTTTAAAGATTATATACATAGGAGTAACATTTAAAATTTCCTATATGTTTTTTAGTCACTATTTCTTTTCTTATCCATTGTTTTATATATTAAAGTAATGAACAATAAGTCTTTTGAGAGAATTTTCATGGTTGTCTGTGTTTTTGTCTTTTAGTTACACATAAGTTGTTAAGATTCAAGTGAAGATAGTTTCACTAGATCATAGTATAATTTCACTATGTAAAACATATTTTTCTATGACTGTTATGTAGTGAATAAGGGGTTTTGTCACACGAATATGTCAAAGGGATAGATTGTAAGGTTTATAAGTGTTGGTAACATTTGTGAACAAAATATCTAACTTAATTTATTTGCTTGGTAAGTCTTTTAAGAATACTATTCAAGCTGAATAAATTATCGAGCTCCAAACGAACACATCTCAGATATATCTCTATTATTATGCTCGTTAGATTTCATATTAAACACATAAAAAAATTTGCATATAGGCTACCTGATCGATCGAATAACGTATGGATCGATTAAGAAAGTAGATAGATCGAGAATTGGTCTACCATGATTGAAAGTCCTATCAAAATTAATTTTTAAATGGGATAGATCAATCGAAGTTTAAAGGTTCAATCGATTGAGAATTCTCGAGTTTTATTTTTTAATACCCTAGATCAATCAAAATTTGGTTAAATCGACTTTAACCTAATTTTTATTCTAGTCAAATTATTTTATCACTATATTATCCTCATTATTTAAAGTTTTTTTTAGTGATTTTATAAACAGAATAGTAATTAGCCTTTGACCTTGGACTTCAACAATTCTATTTAAACAAACATAAAACATAAAAATCTCTTAATCACAAATATTTTAACTATTGCAACTTATGTTCTCTCTAAATCTATTTTACAAAAAACTATTAGTTAATGTTATAATGTCCAAGACACACATTGTATTTGTATTTTTGTACTAATATTTTAGATATCAACTAAATAGGTTCAATAACTCGCATGACTTGAGTTTATCGAAATATTTGTATGAATCTGAACACCTTGTAATTAAATATGTTTTCACAATAGATAATTAAATGATGTGATCAATGATGATTTTTATCTTAAGTTATTATTATGACTAAAGTTTTTTTCACTTAAAAAAATTTGTGTGTCAATTTATTTTTTTGTATTTTTTATTTATATATGATTGTATATATGATTATTTGTAAAATTTTAATTTATTAAATTGAATTAATTATTTATTTACCCTACTTTAACTAATTAAATCTACAGTATCATAATTTTCAGTACACTTGGCGTAAAAGGAATGGGTTACTAATGCATATGTGTGAGTTGTATTAAAAACATAAACGATTATTTGAGTGTATTATATCATCGTATCATTATCACTAAATTGTTAAGGCGTGGGAGAATATGATAAATAACAATTAACAAATACAACAATAAAACGTGGGTTCTAAAAGCATGGCCCACGTGGCTAAATAAAATTGAAACAAAAAACTGGGGTTATAATAATAATTCTAACGCAATGCTCTTATAACAAAACGATGTATACTATTATAATATCAAATTTTAGATTTAAAAATATAAATGCTAATATCTATTAAAAAAATTAAAATTATTATATGATTAAAAAGTTAATTTTGTATAATTTTATTAAAACAAGACTTATGTATATGTTTCTAATCTATATAAAATATTAAAATTTGGTATAAATTTTTAATTCATATAATTTAATCGTTAATATTTATAAATTTGATAAATTTAATCTAAAATTTTAATTTATATCAAATTGATTTAACATTATTATATTTAACAATTATACAATTAATAGATTGAAGAATAAATTATAAATTGTATGAGTATTAAATTATATTTTTTAAAATAATTTAATGAATAAATGAATTAAAAAATTAAAAATTAAGTTTATTCATAATTTATTATAATATCATTGAATTAATTTTATAAAAATTAAAATTTTAAATTAAATTTATCAAATTTAAAAATATTAAAAATTAAATTATATAAATTAATTTTTTTAATTAAATTATAATATTTTAAATATGTTAGTTATCGAAAAAAAAACCTATCATTATAATATTTATGTACGATTTTTCTCTGCGAAGAAAAAAGAGATCTTTGTTTGTTTCTTAATTATAGAATTGGTCATCCAACATCCAAGTTTTTCCACCTTTTCCTTTTCCTTCCTACGAAAATAATAATAAAAATAAAGTGATAATACATAAAATTTCCTTTTTACTTTTTTTGTTTCAATTTTTTTAAATTATGTAAAACAACACCCATAACACTTACAATCATATCTAATAAATAATATTATTTTTTGATGCTTAATTATATAATTTTTTTATTTTATACTTTGCTTTTTTTAATATTTTAATAATATTATATTTATAATCTTTTTTAAATTTAACATATATTTTAGTAATTATATTGAAATTGTACCTTGACAATCAACAATAACAAGTTAGAAAAAATGTTTTATTTATTTATTATTTAATCTTTTAATTTTTAATTATAACACATGTAGATTAAATTTAAAAAGATAATGTAACTAATACTATAAAATAAAAAAAATTGATAAAATTTAAAGAATAATTATTAATTAAGATATGAGTTTCTTGAACAAACTTTTTTACCCCATCTAAAGTCCTTTTTTTCAATTAGCAAAAAAAAAATGTCTTTTTCTTTTTGTAGATATATTAAAATATTATTTTTATTATTATCATTTTTATTTAAATAAAAAAAATTATTTTTATTTTGATTACATTATTTAAACAAATATAATTATTGATAATAGTAATGATTTTATTAATTTAATTATTATTATCAATATTAGTTGCATCACATTTTCTCTATAAAAACCAACCGTTCTCAAGAGGTGCACTTCCCACGAAATGGAATGGAAGATGAGTATTATGTCTTACATAATGAATCCTACTGTATAAATTGGGATAATAAAAATATAACTTTTCCACAAAAATATATCCTTTTTGTTTTGCCTCATTGAATTTGTCGACTCAAAATATATTTTCCATATTTATAGTTTTATATCTAATTATGCAAATAATGTATTTGTCTTACATATATTTGGGTAAAATGTGAGCATATAAGAAAAAAAATAATCATTAGGTTACAAATATGTTGGTTTTGATTTTATGATTTGATGTTTTTTGATTATTTGATTTAGATATTATTGATGTAATTTTATTTTGAATAAATGAAAAATATTTTTTTATAAAAAAAATAAAAAATAATAATCATATTTTAGTTAAAAAGTTGTTATACACTATAACAATGCAATATTCATCCTGTGTTTTTTCTATTTAAAATAATAAGTTCTATTAATATATTTACGTTAAAAGGGCTTATAATATTGGAGTGATATGATGTATGTTTTTTCTATTTAAAATAATAAGTTCTATTAATATATTTACTTTAAAAGGGTTTATAATATTGGAGTGATATGATGTATTTACCTAAATGGGATTAAATATAATAAAGCTCTAGAAAGTCTCTGGAAATATTCCTTAAATAACAATGGAATATTACCAATTTAAATTAATTGATTTTAAGGATCAATAAATACTTTTAGAAGCTTTTAAATTTAATTTAACTTTGTAGTATAAATTTGCATTTTGATATTATAACAATGACATAAATGGTTCATTTAGTTATGTTTTTACTAAAAGTGATTTTAAAAAAAATGAAGATGACTTATAAGAAACATAAAATATTATTTTTGAGCCCTAAAAAAATTTATGACATTCATTTTATGTTATATATATATATATAACACCATTAGAAGTAATGGGTTAAAAAAATTCAAATAGAACAAATATCAATATCATATTTGATTTTTTTTTACCTTCTGGTTCTTAACGTGGATGTAAGAAGATATTAGGATAATATTTATAATTATTTTGTATCAATATCAATATATTTATATAATAATTATTTATTGTAAGTGGATAATAATTTTTTATGATTTAATCATGTTTTTTTATTTTTTTAGTATTTAGTTTAAAAAATTAAATATTAAAATAATTTTTATTCTACTACATTATTCAAAATATTGATATTATTTTTTACTTTTTAATTATTTAATACATATTTTTAATTAAAATAAAAAATATATAAAATAAGAATAAATAAAATCAATATGAATATTATAAGTATTGTGTGTTTATTATTAAAATTGTATTTTTTATATATTATATGTATATAAAAATAATAATATTAATATTAATCATAATTTTGATATTGTAATAACTATCGTATCTTATATTTTATCAATTATGATTATTTTTGAAAAAAATCTACGAATATTTGTAAATAATTATAATTTTATTATATAGTTAAAATACTTATGTTTAATGCTCCTCCTTTTTGTGATGTAATAAAAAGATAAGATAATAGAGAAAAATTAAAAAATATGAGAATTATTTAGATCAAATAATATTTTAATTATATAATTTAAAATGAGAGAATAATTACCATTAAATAACAAATTTAGGGAGATAATAATGGAAGTCTAAAAAATAAAATAACATAGCTTTCATTATAAAACACCTAAACACCTAAACAAAACCAAAAGTTATTTAGAATTCCAATCCTAGGTTATTAAAAACTATAAACTAAATCAATTTTAATAATAATATAACTCTCATTTTTAAAAGAAAACAATAACCCAACTCTAAAAACATAGAGACGTAATTATTTTGATAATGATAATAATAATAAATACTATTTATTTCCTA
The DNA here is from genome assembly GCA_037013495.1 of Hippophae tibetana. Classification (NCBI taxonomy): domain Eukaryota; kingdom Viridiplantae; phylum Streptophyta; class Magnoliopsida; order Rosales; family Elaeagnaceae; genus Hippophae; species Hippophae tibetana. Next base: position 20,222,074 of record CM072803.1, read on the forward strand.
TTCTTTGTAATTCTTGCCGTATTAAACTGTAAATTGACTCTATTCTCATTTGATTTCCACGTTTATACCTTATCGTTCCATTAATTTGGGAATCTCATATTTAAACGATTCACTACCAGACTACAAGTTGGACCCTAAAGCTATTATTTCTTAGAAAACCCCAAACCATTAAAAAAAAAAACCTGGAATAACTAGTACGGAAAATTATTCGTTGAATGTTCTTTAAAGAATGGTATAAAATATAAATGTATTAAAATTTTGAAAAATTATCTAAAATAATATATTTAAATAAGATAAAAAAAATCGAATTTTAATTTTAACAAAGTCTAATTAAATAATGAATAACGTAGCTAAATTTTTTTATAATAAAAAATACAATATCTACAATTATAAATTTTAAACAGTATTATAAGTGTTACTTTTTAAAAACAAAAATTGAAACGCAACCTTACATTATATTGTATTATTAAAAAAGCAACCTATAGAAATATCTCAATTAATATTTAGTATTTGTTATTAGTATTATAATCGGCAATGCATGCCACTAACAAAAAGCAGAAAGGTGTCTTCTGAGTAAATTTGATAACCACTTGGCCATGTGCTGGTTTGCATTTTTAAATATATACGTGAACGTAGACTTTACAGAGCATACCTAAAGCATACGAGTGGGTGTGTGGATCTGCTGCGGTGTGGATATTTTCGTGCCTCTCTGCTAAACCCTTCAGCGTATTCTTCTATATTAACATTACTTGGCTTTTTGGAAAAACACAGAGGCGGATAAACACTGAACCCAAGGTGAGACCTCCAAGTGAAAAGGAATCACCTTTGGGGAAAAAAATGGGGGATTTGAATCATGGATTTAAAGAAGAAGCTTATTTCGATTCAAGTGCCCCTCCACCATTTAAAATTGGTGAGATCCGAGCTGCTATACCTAAACATTGTTGGGTTAAGAATCCATGGAGGTCTCTGAGTTATGTATTCAGAGATTTGTTTGTGGTTTTTGCATTGGTCACTTTAGCTATCTATTTTAATAGTTGGATTGTTTGGCTTTTCTATTGGATTGCTCAAGGAACAATGTTCTGGGCTATCTTTGTTTTGGGTCATGATTGGTAAAATCGCTAAAGATCTGATTTTTATTATTGCTCATTTGATTAATTTTACTTTTCTCATGTGCATTGTATTAATGTTGGATTTAATTATTATTATTTTTCCTTATTGTTCAGTGGCCACGGAAGCTTTTCAGACAGTCCATTGTTGAATAACTGTGTTGGGCATATTTTGCATTCTGCAATTCTTGTGCCATACAATGGATGGTGAGATCTCAAATTCTCAATAGCTTTTCAAGTTGTCTCCTCCTCTGTTTCTTAAATTTTTTAGCTTTGATAGAGATTGAATGAATTCCACTTTTGAATAAATGTTATAGGAGAATTAGCCATAGAACACACCATCAGAACCATGGACATGTTGAGAATGATGAATCATGGGTTCCAGTAAGTGCTTGTCTTATTTCATTAGATGCTTTTAATAGACGAATTGGTTAAACTATTTCATTGGTGTTTTCCTATGTCTCTTTGTTTAGTTGAGTGAGAAGTTGTACAAGAGTTTGGACCAGAATACAAAAATGTTCAGATTCAAAATACCTTTCCCGGTGTTTGCTTACCCTTTTTATCTGGTAAGAGATTAAGCTTATTTACTACTAAATTGTAAAATCCATTTATAGAAATTGAGTTATTTTATGATATAAAAAAAGGATCTTAATTTTGCCTCTTTTATTTTTTTGCTGAGATGTATTGCAGTGGAGTAGAAGTCCAGGAAAGGAAGGCTCCCATTTCAATCCTTACAGTAAATTGTTTGCCCCTAGTGAAAGGAAACATGTGATAACTTCAACTCTTTGCTGGTTTACAATGGTTGCTATTCTGATCTGCTTATCTTTTGTTGCTGGCCCTCTTCAAATAATTAAGCTTTATGGTATCCCTTATTGGGTAAGTTTTATCCATTCAATTCAGAATTCGTTTGTATGTTTACGTTAGAAGTGATTTCAAAATCAAAGTTATTTTTTGAAGAAATTGCTTTCATGAAATACTTCGGATATATTTGATAATGATTTTAATTCTTGATTTTTGATTTTTTTTAGTGATTTTTTAATCAGATATGTTCGATTTCTGATTTTAATTTTCATATTTTTAAGCATCACTACCAACATATAGGATAATTCATAAATCTATAAAAATATGATTTTTTATTTTATTTTCACCAAATATATTTTTCAGAGTAAATGAAGTTTTATAAATTTTGTACGCAAGATAATTCATTAAAATTGTTTTCAAACCTGCCTTTAATGTGCCTTCTGAACCATTAAAATCAGTCAGCTTTTTGTTTTTTTTCACTGTTTGATTCATAAACGTTTTTTTACTGTTAAAAGTGCTTTAATAATGTTTCAAAAGCAAAATCTATATCCAAATTACATGTATTCATCTATTTCCATGTAGTCTGTGAACAAATTGTTACTTGCAGATATTTGTAATGTGGTTGGACATTGTAACATACTTGCATCACCATGGTCATGAGCAGAAACTTCCTTGGTACAGAGGCATGGTAATGATATGCTCTATAAAACATATAAACATTAAACACTTCTTGGAGAAAACAATGAAACTTGATTCTATAATATTCAATTTCAGACTCTTGATTATTTGGGGGCTTCTTAATTTCTGCCATTGTTCTGTCTTTTGCAGGAATGGAGTTATTTAAGAGGAGGTCTTACAACACTTGATAGAGATTATGGAGTCTTTAATAATATTCACCATGACATAGGAACCCATGTTATTCATCATCTCTTTCCTCAAATTCCACATTATCACCTTGTTGAAGCAGTAAGTAGTATTGTTAAAGATTAGAGGATTGATTGTGCTTCAGTTATTAAAAATCTTCAAACAAGTAGAAATTCAAAACCGAAGAGATGTATAAAATCAGTGCGAGTGACCGGATTAAATCTAGTAACTTATTTTAATGACAATTTAATTTATTAGTTTTCAAGAAGTGACAACACAGGTTCAAATGGTCAATTTTATTTTAAAAAAATTTAATTAAAAAAGGGCTTTTAATAAATATTCATATTAAAACTTCTTTTTAAAAATAAAAAAGAATAATTTTTTTTTAAAACTAAAATTTGACCATTTATACAATACTTTCACTTTGAATTAAACTCACTTTTCTAAAACTAGTAAACGAAAGTATCATTAAAAAAAAACTATTGAATCTAACTGGTCTAAATGTAATAGTCAATAGACATGTCTAATATTTATATGATAAAAGTTATTGTTGAACCTTTTTCCATACGTTTTTCTTTTGATTGGATTAGTTTACTAACAAATTCTATTGAATGTCATGTATCTAATAACCATAATTATTAAATTTTCATTGTTGGTTTGTTTCGATAAATTCAAAACCCAAATACTATTTTGATGTTAATTTTCTTACTTTAATTGCTTGTGGTTTGCAGACAAGTGCAGCTAAGCATGTGCTTGGAAAGTATTATAGGGAGCCAAAGAAATCAGGGCCAATACCAATTCATTTGATCAAGAATCTTATAACAAGTATGAGACAAGATCACTATGTCAGTGACAATGGAGATATAGTATTTTATCAAACAGATCCCGAGATTTATGAAAAATGTAAGGTCAAATCAAATTGATTCTTTGGATTTCACTTTTGTAGTAGACATTTAATTTAGTATTTATTTAATACATTGTTGTTCTGATTCAAGAAAGGTCTTTGCATACATGGTTTTGTTTGGTCGATTGGCTTTCTTATAAAGCTTGTATTTTTGACTAGCTAAATCAATTGTATCTCATTATTATTAATCAAATGGCTGAATAGATGCCAAAGGTTATATTCCATTATTCTGAATAAGCCAGAAACAAACTCACGTATAGGATTTGCAATAGAGTACTTCAGGTCAGATCTGACCAAACTTGGACTGGTTCGTGAGACACGTTGAACCGAATTATTTTGTATGAATGACAAATGATGAGACACGTTAAATGAAAAATGATAATGATATTAAGTATGAATTCAACCAAATGTAACTCATTAAAATCATTTGGTTATGTTTGTTCCTGTTAAGTATGAATTTAACAAAATGTGACTTATTAGAATCATTTGGGTATGTTTGTTCCCATCGAATTAATGGATATCGAGTCTGATGTTAAATTAATATATAATAATTATTAAAATATTAATTCAACATATGATATTAATATGAGAACTTGAAGAAACCTTTCATTAAATATGGATATGATATCAATATGAGATGTCATGTTTTAGCACATCTATTCAAGAAAATAAAAATGAACTCTTCTTTCAATATTGTATAAAAAGACTGCATTTTCAAACAAATTAGATAAATTCTAAAGTCATATCAAAGTTTAACATTCTTTAAACTACCAACTTGTACCAAGTCTACCTAAGAACAAAACTTGAGACTTATCTCCCACTAATCCCCAGATGCATTTTGGAGTGAATTACAAGTAATTGCATAAATTAAAAATAAGGAAATAAACAAATCAATAGTTAAAATTCCATCTAATTTCATGAATACAATACAACATTAATTCATTCAAAAATTAAAAGGATAACACTTAATTATTTAAGAAAGATCAATTGTTATTTGGTTATTTTATACGTCATCTTCATCCAAAAAATCAATATCCTCCACGTCTTCAAACTCATTTATTGGATATTAGTCCTTAATTCAAGAAATAAAATAAGGAGTTTAATTCAAGTATTAAAACAAGAAATCCTTAATTCAAGGAGTAAAATAAGGAATACTTAATTCAAGGAGTAAATCAAGGAATGCTTAATTTAAAGAGTAATTGAAGGAGTAAAATTTCCTTATAAATAGTTATACAATTGTAATGAAAACATGAAGAAAATAATACAAACTAGAGAACTCTTTTGTGTAGAGTTATTTCTTGTTTTTTCAACATGGTATCAGAGCAGGAAAATTAACTTGCTTCTGCTTTATTATTATCTTAGCATCTTTAATCTTTGAAATGGCTGAAGACAAGCCGCTAGGATCAAAAGTTGAAAGTTCATCAGTGCTTTCCTTCATGAATATGCATGAGGTGGATGTCAACCCAAATCAAAGATTAAGCTCAATCTTGTTGAATGAGTTTAATTACTTGCCTTGGTCAAGAGCAGTGTCTCTGGCTCTAGGTGGAAGGTCCAAGTTGGGGTTCATAAATGGAAGCATCGAAGTATCTGATGTTTTCTCACCAACCTATGAATCCTGGCTTAGTAAGGATCAACTGGTTATGTCATGGCTCCTAAATTCCATGGAACGTAAATTAGCTGAAATATTCAGTTACTCTGAATCTGCATACCAACTATGGGAGACGGTCAAGGAAATGTATGGCAGAATGTTGCACGAGTTTTTCAATTAAAGAAAGACATCTCAGATCTGCAACAAGATGGCAAGCCTTTTGTACAACTCTTAGGAAGCATGAAAAGCATGTGGAATGAGTTGGAAATATATCGTCCTCATACAACCGATGTAGCTCTGCTACGAAAGAGAGCGGAAGAAGATAAGATATTTCAACTTTTGTCCAGTCTGGATTCAACATATGAAGATATACGATGCCATATACTCATGAATACTGAACTTCCTTCCTTCACCAATGTATGTGCGACAATTCAACGTGAAGAAGTAAGAAGGAAAGTCATGAACAAGGATACAATGGCTAGTTCACCTGGGGCAAGAGCCTATCTAACCAACGAGAGGAAGTACAAAGGGAAGCATCCAAACTTGAACTGTCAACATTGCAACCATACGGGCCATGTTAAGGACACATGTTGGATTCTATATCCAGAATTAAAACCTGATTTTATAAAGGATAAGGGTTTACAGAAAGTGAATCGTACTGGACACCGTGCTAATCATGCTTTTGCCTTTACCTCTAATGGGTCTGATCCATTCAAGAACTTCACAGCGAATCCAGCTGAACTCATGAATGAGTTTATGTTGTATCTTCAAAGCAAGACAAGAGGAGCTAGAATTGACTGTGTGGATAGCATAGAAGAAGGAAACTCGACAGCATTGCTAGGCAAGTTTGTGGGCTTCTTGGCAGATACAAAACTCATACCACAAGAGGACATGCAAGGTATCATAAAAGCCTTTAAAACTGCTCTTAAAATAAATATGTTGCATGATTTTTGGGTTGTAGATTCAGGTGCCACAGATCATATGACAAACCATGTGTCAAAGTCTCATAAGTTTGAAAAATTAGCAAATCCTTCTCAAGTTTCAATTGCAAATGGTGAGAATGTAAAGGTCTTAGGAAAGGAAAAAATAAAATTAATGTCAGATGAAATCGAGTCGGCAGTTTTATATGTACCTTCCTTTCCTTTCCAACTTCTGTCTGTAGGAAAAATCACAAATACCTTGAATTGCTTAGCCATTTTTTCTTCTCACAATGTCATTTTTCAGGATTGTGTCACCAAAAAGACGATTGGTGAAGGGTTTTACTTAGATGGTCTCTATTACATATCCAAGAGCAATCCCAGAGGGTTTCAAGCCAAGTTTAATCCTATCCAATATAATCAATTGTGGCATCAACGTTTAGCTCACCCTTCTCTACCAATTTTGTCAACTTTATTTCCAAACTTAGGAAATGATGAAATTGCATGTGAAACTTGCCACTTGTCTAAGGCCACTAGATTGCCTTTTAATTCTTCCTTCTCTAGGGCTAGTAAGTGTTTTGAACTAGTTCATTCAGATGTATAGGGACCAATTAATGAATCTTTTGATGATTATAAGTATTTTGTGATTTTTGTTGATGATTTCTCTCGAGTCACATGGTTATATCTTTTAAAGTCTAAGAATTAAGTTATGGAAGTATTTAAGGACTTTCATAATCTTGTTAAAAATCACTTCTCTTCTAAAATTCAAACCTTAAGGTCTGACAATGGCACCGAATACATGTCCCATATCATGAAACAATATTTGAGCATTCATGGCATTATGCATCAAACAAGTTGTGTTGGCACACCTCAACAAAATGGTGTAGCTGAACGCAAAAACCGGTACTTACTTGAAAAAATTAGAGCATTAATGCTACAAATGAATGTACCAAAGAGATTCTGGTCCCAAGGGGTTATGGCAGCTGCTTACATCATCAATAGATTACCCAGTCGAGTCTTGGATTTCAAGTCTCCTCTAGAGGTCATGAAAGGAAGGAAAATTAACCTTTCACACCTTAGAGTCTTTGGCTGCATCTGTTTTGTACATATTCAATCTCATCATCGAGATAAATTGGATCCTAGAGCTGTTAAATGTATTTTTCTTGGTTATTCATCTACACAAAAGGGATATAAGTGTTATGATCCCCAACTTAGGAGATTAATTGTGTCTAAAAATGTTCGCTTTTGTGAAACTAACCCTTTTTTCAGCAAGTCACATCAAAACACAAGTCAAGGGGATGGCATCTTGGATGTGTTTCCATTACCAAGAATCGAACTTGAGGCTCCACAACAACAAGATCCCAGCCATGTCAACATTGATGCATCTCTCACTGAAAGTAACAATGAAGGGTCTCGTATTAATGGTACACTGCATGAAGATGGTGATAATCAAGATGATCCTCACAATATGGTACAAGATGTGAACGAGTGTGAGATAACTTCTTCTGCTCCACGACGTAATCCAATGCGTGTTAGGCAACCTCCCACAAGACTTCAAGACTTTGTCACCTACAAACCCACACATCCCATCTCAAATTATATGTCATATAAGAGAGTGACACCAACCCATGCCGCATTCCTCAGCACTATATCGAGTTACAGTGAGCCTCAAAACTTTCATGAGGCCAACAGCCAAGAGGTGTGGAAGGAAGCCATGCAAGAAGAACTTAAAGCCCTAGATCAACACAACACATGGAGCATCACCAAACTTCCAAAAGGCAAGAAAATTGTGGGTTGCAAATGGATCTATAAGCTCAAATTCAAGTTAGATGGATCAATTGAGAGGTATAAAACAAGATTGGTGGCTCGGGGATTCACTCAAACATTCGAGGTGGATTACAAAGAAACATTTGCACCTGTTGCAAAAATGAACACAGTAAGAGTGCTACTGTTTGTGGCTGTAAACAAGGGGTGATCCATGTACCAAATGGATGTGAAGAATGCATTCTTGCGTGGTGATCTCAAAGAAGAAGTCTATATGAAATTGTCACCTGGGCATCCTCAAAGCAATGAACTGGATTTAGTGTGCAAATTGCACAAATCCATTTATGGTTTGAAACAGTCCCCACGAGCTTGGTATGCCAAGCTAAGCTCAGTTCTCACTAGTGTTGGTTTCAAAATCAGCAATGTCGATTCCTCACTATTTGTTCGCACAGGAGCTATGGGCAAATTGGTTGTGCTGATTTATGTAGATGATCTGATAATTACAGGTGATAATGCTGACGAGATTTTCAACCTCAAACAGTCCCTCAGACAAAGGTTTACAATTAAAGACCTTGGGATATTGAAGTACTTTCTTGGTATAGAAATGGCAACCTCGCACAAGGGACTCTTTCTTAACCAAAGAAAATATGTCTTAGATTTGCTTAAGGAAGCTAACATGAGCGATGCTAAACCAGTCATTACCCCTCTTGACAGCAAGCTCAAACCTAGCTTAAAGGGCACGCCACTCATAGATATAAGTTATTACCAACGACTGGTTGGTAAGTTGATCTACCTAACAATCATCAGACTTGACATCACATATTCTGTAAGTATTGTGAGCCAATTCATGCACTCCCCGACACTTGAGAATTTGACCCTTGTTAAAAGGATCTTACGCTACTTAAAAGGATCAGTGGGTCGTGGTATTATCATGAAGAAGAATGACAACAAACAAATCATGGGGTATTGTGATGCTGATTGGGCAGGGAATGCAATTGATCGCAAGTCCACCACTGGCTACTGTACATTTTTCGGTGGAAACTTGGTCACATGGAAGAGTAAGAAGCAAACTGTCATTGCCAGATCAAGTGCCGAAGCAGAGTATCGTGCAATGGCTTCAATTGCGTGTGAGTTGATATGGCTTAAAGGTCTTCTGTGTGATTTAGGTGTTCCTACAACTCTTCCTATGTCCTTATTTTGTGACAATCAGGCAGCTATGCATATAGCATCAAACCCAGTGTTTCACGAGAGGACGAAACACATTGAAGTGGATTGTCATTACGTTCGTGAACAAGTTCAATCACATGTGATTCAGACACATTATACAAGAAGCTTCGACCAACTAGCTGACATCTTCACCAAACCCTTGGCTTCTCATCAATTTCAACAACTTTTGTCCAAGCTTGGATCCATAAACCTTCTGGATCCAGCTTGAGAGGGAGTATTGGATATTAGTCCTTAATTCAAGGAATAAAACAAGGAGTTTAATTCAAGGAGTAAAACAAGGAATCCTTAATTCAAGGAGTAAAACAAGGAATCCTTAATTCAAGGAGTAAAACAAGGAATCCTTAATTCAAGGAGTAAAACAAGGAATCCTTAATTCAAGGAGTAAAACAAGGAATCCTCAATTCAAGGAGTAAATCAAGGAATGCTTAATTTAAAGAGTAATTGAAGGAGTAAAATTTCTTTATAAATAGCTATACAATTGTAATGAAAACATGAAGAAAATAATACAAACTAGAGAACTCTTTTGTGTAGAGTTATTTCTTGTTTTTTCAACATCATTAATATCATGTTTTAAAAACTTCACAATAGATTTTACTAGTAAAGACATAAACAAGAGTAATTATTAATAATTTAACATATTAACAAATTTAACAATAATAATATGATAGAAAAAATTCAAACCATCAAATTGAAGCAAAAATCAGTCTTGTGCACACATCAATACTTCTACGGTAAATGACTTCATTCTACTATAATGCTTAAACACAACCCTAACACATGTGCTAAAGGCAGAGTCAAATGCAACAGTGAAAACAGGAATAGCCAATAGGTCTAGCAACTAGTTGTCCTACGAGATACATAAGGCCATTTATCTTCCAACAATCTCTCTTCCTCTTCTCTTACGTTCGTTTGATTATTCTTAAGTTGTTTATCACCTTCTCAAAAGAATGAGAAAACTTGTGTAACTCATAAATACAAATATGATAAGAAATATCAATAATCAAAATAATACAATTTCATAATGATTAAAAAGTCCCAAAAAATTGAAAAATTATTCAACATACATTTTTTTTGCTAGTCTTGAACGTACACTTATTATTGGAAAAAATTTCTTGAAGCTTCTACTTTTTCTCCTCTCTGTTGTGCTTAAAGTGTTTTGAATGATATTGCTTTTCCTCCACATCTCTTCAAATTCATTTAAATTTGGAACTTTTTAGGCATTTTTAGTTACCTCACTAGTTCTTTCAAAGTTATAATTAGAAGTGAGTAGTGGATTAAAATACATGTTTTTTACCGATATGAATTTCATTATCCGAATACGAGGATATAATCAATCCAAACAAATTAGAATCTGAATAGATTGAATTTTTTAAATCGAATAAAATAAGATTGATGTTGAAATTTATTTATAAATTATTATCATATGTAAACACATGATACACAACAATTAAATTTTATTAAATTAGTACGTTTTTGTAAAATTTTCACAGCTAAGAAAATAAAAAAAATGATTGAACATTAATTAAATTATTATAAAAAATTAACATTTATATTTATTTTTAAAACTAAAATAATAATTTAATATAATTATAATATGTATAATATTTAAATAATATTTATTTATAATTTTAATAGCAATTCATTCCAAATCGAGTTATAACAATTTATAAAATTTATTAATCCGACTCCAATTAGAATACAAACTTATTATATACTTTTCAATCTGAATTCAATCGACTACAAAATGTGTTCATCCAATTCAATTGGATTCGATTTCTTAATTTAAATAAATTAATCAAATTATTTGTTCACTCTTAATTATAATATCAAGTAATATACTAAGTATTTGAATATACTAAAAAAATATTAGCAATATAAAAATAAAATTCATTCCTTCATCTTTTAATTAGCTTCTCTAAAACAATTTAAAAAGTTCCTGTTCATATATTTTTGGAGAATTAATAAAAAAAATAAAACAAAGAAAGACTTCATATATTAGATAAAAGAGTTGAAATATACGGATATAAGGTACATAAATGCAAGTTTAAGAATTCAACCAAATATGCAAGTTATATAATATTATTTAAAACAAGATTTGAAAATCTCGATTAATATATACAAGTAATACATGAACCACAAAATAAAAGGAAGTAAAATTGAAATATTAAAGGTAAATTTTTACAATAATTTTATTAAATGTGCGAATCAATCTTATATTTAAAAAATATGAATAAAAAATTTAATATATAATTTAAATGAATTATTCCTTCTAATTAGTTAATATTTTGGATTGAAACCCCAAACACACCAAGTGAACCTAGCTAAACAACATACGTGGCCTAACTCTAACTCTGAACAAATAATGGGCTTATTGTTTAATTATTCTAGATTTATTTTAATTCTTGAGATTTAATTAAGTTGGTGTGTGTTCTTTTATCATTTCTTACCATAAGTGTGAATTCAATAGAACATGAATTTCCATTTGAAAGATGCAACCAAATGAATGATCATTAGTATTACAGCATGAATTGTCCTACTAGATACATAAGGCCATTTATCTTCCAACAATCTCTCTTCCTCTTCTCTTACGTTCGTTTGATTATTCTTAAGTTGTTTATCAACTTTTCAAAAGAATGAGAAAACTCGTGTAACTCATAAATACAAATATGATAAGAAATATCAATAATCATAATAATACAGTTTCATAATGATTAAAAAGTCCCAAAAAATTGAAAAATTATTCAACATACACTTTTTTTTTTTGCTAGTCTTGAACTAACACTTATTATTGGAAAAAATTTCTTGAAGCTTCTACTTTTTCTCCTCTGTTGTGCTTAAAGTATTTTGAACGATATTGCTTTTCCTCCACATCTCTTCAAATTCATTTAAATTTGGAACTTTAATTTTAGGCATTTTTAGTTACCTCACTAGTTCTTTCAAAGTTATAATTAGAAGTGAGTAGTGGATTAAAATACATGTTTTTTACCATATGAATTCCACTATCCGAATCAAATTTGAAGATTTTTTAACCCAACTACGAAGATATAATCAATCTAAATAAATTAAAATTTGAGTGGATTGAATTTTTCAAATCAAATAAAATAAAATGATGTTAAAATTTATTTATAAATTATTGTCATATGTAAAACACGATACACAACAATTAAATTTTATTAAATTGGTACATTTTTGTAAAATTTTCACAGCTAAGAAAATAAAAAAAATAAAAGTATGATTGAACATTAATTAAATTATTATAAAAAATTAACATTTATATTTATTTTTAAAACTAAAATAATAATTATAATATGTATAATATTTAAATAGTATTCATTTATAATTTTAATAGCAATTCAATCCAAATTGAATTATAACAGTTTATAAAATTTGTTAATTCGACTCTAATTAAAATACAAACTTATTATATATTTTTCGATCTGAATTCAATCGACTACAAACTGTGTTCATCCAATTCAATTGGATTCAATTTTTTAATTTAAATAGATTAATCAAATTATTTGTTCACGCTTAATTATAATATCAAGTAATATACTAAGTATTCGAATATAATATTAGCTAATATAAAAATAAAATCCATTCCTTCATCTTTTAATTAGTTTCTCTAAAACAATTTTAAAATTTCTTGTTAATATATTTTTGGAGAATTAATAAAAAAAATAAAACAAAAAAGGCTTCATATTTTATATAAAAGGGTTGAAATATACGGATATAAGGTATATAAATGTAAGTTTAAGAGTTCAACCAAATATGCAAGCTATATAATATTATTTAAAACAAGATTTGAAAATTTCGATTAATATATACAAGTAATTACATGAACCACAAAATAAAAGGAAGTCAAATTGAAATATCAAATGTAAATTTTTACAATAATTTTATTAAGTGTGCGAATCAATCTTATATTTAAAAAATATGAATAATAAATTTAGTATATAGTTTAGATGAATTACTCCTTCTAATTGGTTAATATTTTGAGTCAAAATCTCAAACACAACAAGTGGACCTATGTAAGCAAAGTAAGTGGCTTAATTCTAAACAAATAATGGATTTATTGTTTAATCGCAATGAGTATTATGTAATATTATTTTAGATATATTTTAATTCTTGAGATTTAATTAAGTTTGTGTAGGTACAAGTGTGAATTCAGTAGAACATGAATGTATGTTTGAAAGATGCAATCAAATGAATGATCATTAGTATTGCAACATGGTTGGAGTTAATGGGGAAAATATAATCCCAGGATGATTGTTAGGTACGTGAATAATTCTCATATTTGAAAATAATGAGTTATAAATTTGATATATAATTTGAATGAGTTATTCTTCCGTAAAAGTGTCAAACAAATTGATAAGTAAAATTTAGATAGTCTAAAGTTGGTTTACGAATTTAAATGTACAACTCATTAACTCATTTAATAATTTTTTTTGAATGAACATCATTTGTAAATTTTTTAACATTTTTTGGTTATTTTTTTCAAATAATTATTTTTTTCTAAAAATAAAAAAATTATTAATTAACAAACCTAAACCATTAATTTTTTCATTTAACTAATTACACATAATTATCACATCACTATCTAATATTTAAAAAAGTAATTTCATAAAACCATCAACAAAAAACAATAAATCAATTTATTTAATATCATAAATCTACAAAAAATTAAATAAGTCAGTTTATTTAATATCATAAATTTGAAAAAAAAAATCAATCTATTTCAAAAAAAAAAATACTCATGAATAACCCTAATCAACCCATATAAAAATAAATTCAACTCATAAAATTTAAATTTAGTTACAACTCATTTGAAATAATGAGCTAGATACTCTATAAATATATTAACATTTAGAGTTAAAACTCGAGTTCTAACAAATTTAAATAAAATACTCATAATATCACTACATTGAGAGAAGCCTATTAAATTTACTTTTATCTAAGTTTAAATTCACAATCTTTTAAATATAAGGCAATCAATCCCATTTACCAATTATATTATGTGTTGAGGCCAGATCCCAAACTATCTTTTAAATGTCATTTTTTATAAACGGATTCTGCTTAAAAGCTAGGCCCAACACCACGAATTTTGTAACCCCAGAGGCCATAACACCAATAGTTGACCAAAATATCACCAAACACATTCTAAAGTTAGTCAGTTTCATTGTGACGTGAGGTTTAATACTAATGCGCTTTGGTTTTGAAATGCGATTTAAAAAATAGTCAACAAAATAAAATAATCAAAGAAATTTGACCAGCATAGCATGCTCAGTTTTTTACCTTCACAGTTCACACAAGTATATTAATTAGGTATATTCTTTATATTTAAAAATATATGTATTTGATTAAAAATAAATCTTAAATTTTAAATTTTAAAATTTAAATACTAAATCTTAAATATTAAATTCTAAATCATAATACTAGATTCTAACTAACAAATGAAACTTAAATTATAAATTTTAAACATAAACACTAAATCAAATAATAGAGAAGGAGAGGAAGAGGAAAGAAAAAAAAAGTAATAATAATAATAATTTTTTTTAAAATATTAATATATATTTTAATTATTTTTACACAATTTTTTTATGATTAAATAAAAATATTTTAGATAATTTGAATATTTTTAAGTGATACTTGATTTACCTTAATAAATATTTAAATGTAATAAGTTTTCATTTCTCGTTGTATGGTCTGCTTTTAAAAACCAAGTGATAATGAAAATCTTTACGTCTATGTACTTGAAAGTCATGTCTCATTATAAAGAGTATTGCTTTTCGTATATTTTTCTAAATTTTCTTATATATATATGCATTAAATTAAATAAAGCATCATCCACTATTATATAAATTTATTTTACAACAACAAGAAAAAATAAGTATAAATTTACTCCATTAATCAAATATTATAATATAAATTTAATTTTTAATTATACTTATTAAATTAAATATGATAATAATAATATTGTTTATTTTTTGCTTAATTTTATCACCATTATTATTCTTATTATTTATGAATCAAACATTCTATTAAAAATATTTAGATAAAAATAAGTTTAAAAATAATAATATAAATAAGTTTAAAAACAATAATTGTCTGATCTGCAATCTTTCTTCGTTTGTTGTCCCTCTGTGCTCTGCAGTGGTTTGTTTACCTGCTTAGTTTGAACAAACAAAACACAAGAAGGAAAGTCAGCATATTCGGCTCTCAATCCAAAGTTCACTCCTCCATATCACTTCTCTGTTTTTCTGACAATCTTTTTCTTTTATGTCTTCATACTTATCTATCTCTCACACACGATACATTCCCATTTTATATATTTATATATATATATATAAATTAATATTATGAAGAAAAAAAGAGTTTATAAGAATACAACACTTAAAAAATATGAAATAGAACAATTAAAATAAAAGATATTTTTTTCCTTTTTTTCTTGTCAATTTAAATGTATATAAAAAGAAATAAAAACAAAAGTTATTTATATATATATTTATAAAGATAAAGGTAAAAGTAAAAGTATATTATTGATGTTTAAATTTTAGTTAAAGTAAAAGTATATTATTGATGTAGGATTATATTTTTTTTCATAAATATTTTCAATTTTAAAAAAATATAAAATGATTTATAAAGTTAATGATAATTTAATAATATTTTTATAATATCTATAAAATTGAATCATATATTTGATTTTAATCTAAAATATTATATAATTAATAAAACTAAATTTAAAATAAAAATTTTACATTTTTATTTCACTCAATTATTATAAAGCATTAAACTTTAAAAATATATATGTATTTTACTAATTTAAAAAATAAAATTAAAGTACATACAACAAATAAATTTTTATTTATTTATTCAAAATCAAATGTAATAAATTATTATTACTTTAAATAGTTTAGGGATAATTTTAATTAAATTTAACGACATACCACTCGAGATGTAACAATGAAAATTAACATAATATTTTTAATTTTAACATTTAAATTGGGATTAATAATAAAATTAACATAATGAAACTAATTTATAAAAATATAAAAAATTAAGAATAAATTTTAAGGTATAAATGTTTTATAGATTATTAACTTAGATTAAATTATAAAATTAGGTTCAAATAATCTTACATCATTATTTTTATTCTATATTTGACCCATAACTTCTTAGTTTATTTTTTTTATTATACTTTTAATAAACAAACATTTGCACATATATCTAATTAAAAACTAAAAACATTATTTTAAAAACATAAGTTTAATTTTATAAAACAAATTTTAACAATTATCCAATCAAATATATGAACAAATGAAGGAAAAATATATATAGATAGTTATTCGAATATATATTAATTGACGATGAGGTCACATGTCGATGAAAATTCGACCAATTAGTCATTGTTTAAATATGGCTCAAATGAGTATGATCACTAGTAATCAAAATCTAACTAGTTAGATAATTATTTAATTTAATTGGACAATTCTACTCCGACAAATAGGGTCATTCATCAACCTGTTGTACAAATTTTAATTTAGTTAAGTATGTGTCCAATTTGTTTTTGACAAGTTGAGTTACCTTATAATAAAAATCAAATTACTTTGACAACTTTCTTATTTAATTTAACATATGTTTAACTTTGTTCTAACGAAAAGGGTCATCAATCATTTGAACGATTGTCCAATTTAGTTGGATATGTGTGTAACTCATCTCCGACAAGTGGGATCACTGATCGATGCAATTCCAATTAATTGAATAGTTGTCCAATCTTGATCGATTAAATTAGATAAATATATATTCAAAATTAAATCACAATTAGTTAAAAAAAAATAAGGATATTTTTATTATTTTGTATAAAAAATCATATTTTATTTTTGATTAATATGAAATCATCATAAACATATAATCCAATTATTATATACATACATTTTTATTTTTTACAAACCATGCAAAAATATTTTAATTTTTTTTCTTAATTTAACAAATTTGTTAATTATTTTTTTCATTAATAAATATCAACAATTAAAAAATTTAGATAATGCAAAAAATAGTAATATTTTAAAAAATAATTAATGATGAGAGAGGATGGTACATGAGTTGTGAAGTAAATTAAAAATTTATATTAATTTGAGGACTATTTTTTCATTTAAATTTATATAAGCTTTTTTATTTATATGTATTTATTTAACTAATACAGATTTTAATTTTTTAATAATAAATAATTAAATATATTTTTTACTTTATTATTAGTTTTTAAATCAATTACATAGAAAATTTAACGTAGTTATTGATAGAATTATTTTTGATAATATGTTTAATATCAATGTCATTATAAATCATTTTTCAAATGTTAATAACATTTTTGAAGAAAAGATAAATCTTAATAGTATAAATATTTTTTCCCAAAATTAGTATATTCATTACATTAATTATTTCTATTATTGTTATGATTTAAACCTATTATTTAAAACAAAACAAAACAAAAGTTATATCTTACTCCTAAATCACTACAAATTACATAATTCGACTTACCCCAGTTCTACGTTGAATAGCAAATGAACAGAATATACATGCTCACCCAATATCCCTTTGACAAGCACAAACATTACAATACATTATATAATTGTTTGTATAAATAGATATTTTTAATCGTTTTATTTTTAAAATAAATACTTAGATCACTCTTTTAATAAAAATAAAATATATTAATTGTTTTTTAAACAGTATAATATTATTTTATTAATAAATTTTTTTAACTAATAATAAATTATATTAAACAAAAGTTAAATTTTTATCTTAAATTTGTTAAGCTTTAGTGGTTTTGTTTTAGAGTCATTTTTTCAGTTACATTCTTTCTATTTTTCATTGATTTTTTTATTTTATCAATTCTCTTTATTATCACTATAGTTTAAAAAAAAACCGAAACATAATATAACAATCAACATATTAACTATTAATTCAAATGATAATAGTTGAATTGATTTAATTTGCAATTATAACCGAACCAAACTCAAACCCAAACCAAGCCTAACCCAATTCAGTTACAACCAACCAAAAAACAGTAGTACAATTATATCCGAACCAAACCCAACAAAACTCTTCTACAAACGTACATAAACATCTAATTGCATGCTAAAACTGAACACTCTACAACGAGTCCACGTACCAATTGGTTGGAATTGAAACCAACACTTATATATATATATATATTTTTATATTTTCTTATTAAAAATTGAGACCAACACTGGAACAAGCATATGATGACAAATTGTAGAAATTGACCTTACAACGCATATGCACAAACATGTTCCTAAACATCTATTCTCTGTACATGCCCACATATTCAAACCCAAAGCCCGCCCCCTTCAATGCCCTTTAATCATAACTTTCATGCTTCCAAAATAACAAATTCAAATCTCTCTTTCTTTATTCTTATTATTCCTCTGCCTTTTTCTTTTCACTATTCTTCCTTATTCACTTTTATCATTTTGAAACTTGAAATTCCAGTAAAGCCCAATTCATTTTTCACCCTTTACAATCATTTCTTGGAGCTAGTTTTATTTTATTTTCAAATCATGAACTTGCTATCATCTTCTTCAACAACTAACAACTATTTTAATAAAAATTTCTACAACTCAAAATATTCAACCACTAGATGTTTGACTAGAGTTTTGCGTAGAGTTTTTTGTTCTCATAGTTTACCAACGTACCCTTCAGATCAAATTACAGAAGTGGCCAACTCATACAACTCTGCTGAATTTAAAAAGCTTCAAACTTTGAAGGACATGGAGGAGAATCAGAAATCAGAGGCTTCTTTAACTCCGGGTGTTGTAGCAAGGTTAATGGGTTTGGAGTCTATCCCAGAATACAAATTGGGTAGTCACCAAACAACCCAGAATTCGATTTCTCGTAGCCGATCTTTGAATTCTGTTGAGAATTTTGAGGGATGTGATAAAAGGAAAGGAATTTACAGAAGAGTAAAATCTACATTGTCATCTCGTGAAATTCCTACATTTGTTCAGCTTGAAGATGATGAATTTTTTATTCTCAGCTTTGAGAATGAAAGTAAAAGTGATAAATTAAGATCGAAGGGCAAAAACTGTGAATTGGGTTGTGGAGAACTGAAGCAGAGAAGGTCAAAGAGAAGAAGTAAAGATAAAGAAAACAGAGTGGTGAAAGAAGAAGATCAAGAAGCAAAACGAACAGTTTTGAAAGATTTGAATGGGAGACAAACGCTTAAAAGTTCTGATAGTAATGATAATTCAAAGGTTTCGAATGTTAGTTCAATTGCTGCGAAAAGTTTCCAAAAAAGGCAACATTTTGAAGCCGAAGAAGTCAAGTCTTTGAAACCCCGTGCGCAAGAGCAAACTTCAAATAGGAAGATGAACTGTGATTTGGTTAAGAGAGTCGAATATGAGTACTGTAGTTCAGAAGATTCTAGCCCAGTTTCTGTTCTTGATTGTGGTCGATTGCTTATTGATCAAAAGTTTCCCATTTCAGGTTTGATTTCTATATTTATGGTGATTGTTTTTAAAAAAGTGCTTATGCAGAACTTCCAAGTGCTTTTGTTAAAACAATATAATTTAAAAGTAATTTTAGAATAAAAGGTTTTTAGAAAGAAGTTTTGCATCTGAGGTAAAAACACTTATGATTTAAAAAAAAAATCGTTTTAAAATCAAACAAAAAACAAAATTTGTTATAAGTGATTTTATAACTCAAAAAACACATTTTTAAAACCCATTTGTGTGCTTCCTCATATAAACATAAATAATATGCTTCTTATGATAAATGGTCTGTTTGTTTCTGCTTTCTAAGCCGTAAAAGCACTCAAGAGTAATTTTTTTCATGTATGATTCATAAATGTTTTTTTTTTTACTATCATAGACATTTGTACAGGATTTTGAAAAGCATAAACAAACATAATATTTTTATACATTATTTTTGTTCTAATATTTGGACATAATAATATTATATGTAACAGAGGTGGATTATAACTCAAACAGTTCAAAATCCAGAAGAAAATTGTCACATGAAATTGAAATTGTCCAGCAATTATGTTCCTCAAGTAAAGATGATAATTTGGTGGGAGATGAAGGAAAGAAGAACAAAAACGAAGATAAATACAATGGATTAAGACAGCAAGAGATTCAAATACCAGAAAACTTAGTGATGTGTGACGACATTTGTAAGCTTTCTGAGGCTGAGGTTATAAAATCGAGTTGGCTACCAAAAAAGTTAGGTTTTGAAGGGATTGGTGTGGATTTGGAATCAGAAATTATCGGTGAATTGTTACAAGAATTAATTGATCAATTGGCTGGACTAACTTAGGGAATTTTTTATTTTATTTTTTAATTTGTATGTCTAACAACAATGTGTAGATTTAATTACCATAGCAATAAATAGACTTTGTAAAACAAAACAAAAAATCATTGTTTGGATTCGATTGTTTCTCTTTCTTTTTAATTATTAAGCATAAATGCCTAATCAACACAATATGAAATTGTGTGAGTACTCCGCTATCTAAATTAATATATATTTAAAAATAATGAATTTTTTTTTGTTAATATGCTGATTTTATATAGTAATATTATTGACAAGTGATTGGATAAATACACTAACTTTTTTAAATAAATCATTTAATTTCATTAGTTTTTTTTTTAATGAAAGTTTATTCTACTAATTTTGAAAAAAGTGACATTACATGTTTAAGTAGCCAATTTTGTGTTTTTTATTTATTTTTTGTTTTAAATAAGTATTTTATAAAATATTCCTATCAAAGCTTTCTTTAAAAAAAAAACTTAAAATTTAACCACTTAAGTTAAATTGTTTCTTTAAAAAAATTAATATACTAAACCATCAAAATAAAAAATTACTCAACTTACAATAGCTAATAATATATGCCAAAAAATTATATACTAACCAGTAGCCATGAAAGAGGAAGCATGCATGCGGGTGAGTATTGTATCAAAATTGTTTGTTTTTTTATTACTTTAAATTCTATCTAGATTTAGTTTTGAATTTTTTTAATTTGAATATGATTTAATAATATAATTAATTCAAATTCAAAAAATTTAAATTTTTTTATCAAATAATATCAAATAAGATTAGATTTATATTAAAAATTATTGCTATATATAAAACATTATATACACAATATTTAAATTTTTATATTTATTGTAAAATTTATTATTTAATTACAACTAAAAAATCAAAAGAAGAAAAAATATGTTTGTACTATTATTAAATTATTATAAATATATTTATTTTTATGTTAAAATAATAATATAATGTAATTATGGTATATATAATATTTAAATATAACATATTATTAAATAATATATATATTTATTTATAGTTTAAAAGTAATTTGATTTGAATTAAAACATTGAATTATATAATATGTTAATCCGAATTTGATCTGAATCCAAATGACTTGTGTATTTTTCAGTTTAAATCCGATACGATTATAAAATTTATTAATCTAATTCAATTTAAATTCGAAAAATCAAATTAAATTTTTAATTTAAACTAATTAATATATTATTTAATTACCCTTACTTATAACATAGCTAAAAGATGTCGTGTGTAATTGCTTAATTTTCTTTCATTTTGAACACTAAGTTTAAAAAAAAATTATATCTATTGAATGTATCTTTTAGTACTATGATAGAACGCGCTTCTATCATATAAGTTCGAATTAATGGATGATTATTTCTACTTAAAAAATGTTTCTTGTGTTTAAATTTACGTACTAATATTTTAAAACCCAAAATTCATAAACGTAGAAACTTCAAAATTAAAAAAGATTGGACGCTTAAATTTGTACCTTAGTCTTGATAAGTTAGATACTTTAAATCATTATTTTTTTTTATACACTAATCAACACAATATGAAATTGTGTGAGAGTACTCTGTTATCTAAATTTAATATATATTTAAAAATAATTAAATTTTTGCTAAATATGCTGATTTTATATAGCAATATTATTGACAAGTGATTGGATAAATATACTAACTTTTTTAAATAAATCATTTAATTTCATTAGTTTTTTTTAATGAAAGTTTATTCTACTAATTTTGAAAAAAGTGACATTACATGTTTAAATAGCTAATTTTATGTTTTTTATTTTATTTTTTGTTTTAAATAATTATTCTATAAAATATTCATATCAAAACTTTCTTTTAAAAAAAACTTAAAATTTAACCATCTAAATTAAATTGTTTCTTTTAAAAAATTAACAGATTAAACTCACTTAAAAAAAATTACTCAACTTACAATAGCTAATAATCATGCCAAAAAATTAGTTACTAGACATGAAATAGTAAGCATGCATGCGGCTACAAGTGAGTATTAGATCAAAATTGTTTGTTTTTTTATCACTTTAAATTCGATTCGATTCGATTCATTTTTTAAGATTTCAATTTGAATATAATTTGATAATATAATTAATTCAAATTAGAAAAAATTGAATTTTTTATTATCAAATAAGATCAGATTTATATTAAAATTTATTTATAAATTATTGTTATATATAAAATACTACATACACAATATTTAAATTTTAATTTTTTTATATTTATTGTAAAATTTATTATTTAATTACAACTGAGAAAATCAAAAGAACAAGAAATATATTTGTATTATTATTAAATTATTATAAATACATTTATTTTTATACTTATATATAATATTTAAATATAACATATTACTAAATAATATATATATTTATTTATAGTTTAAAAGTAATTTGATCTGAATTGAAACATCGAATTATAAAATATGTTAATTTGAATTCGATCAGAATCTAAGTGAATTGTATATTTTTCAGTTTGAATCCAAGTGAATTGTATAGTTGTTTAATTTTTTCTAAGTTGCATTTCGAATACTCAAACTTAAAATTTCTTTTACATCGATTAAATGTATCTTTTAGTATTACGATAGAACTCGATTCTATCATATAAGCTCAAATTATTGGATGATCATTTTAACTTAAAAAATGTTTTTTATGTTTAAATTTATATAATAATATCATAAACCCCAAAATTCATAAATGTAGAAACTTTAAATTTAAAATTTTAAAAAAAGATTGGGTATTAAATTTGTCCCTTAGTCTTGATAAGTTAGATACTTTAAATCATTATTTTTTTTATACACTAAAAATCTACTATGTTGGCAATGTAGAACCCTACAAATCCATATCGTGGTTTAACCAATTTTGGCTTTTGAAGTACATCTTTGATGGCAAGGAGTCGCGATATAGATTGCATTGAAAAGCTATTCACAAGAGAAATTTAATAATAATTGATCTAGTTACATGTAAGTAATAACAATAGATTTGAGGGTAGAAACTGTTTGGTATTAAATATGTAACAGATATGTGACTTAATAAGTACAGGTATCCCGTTAGGGTATAACGAATATATAAGACTGACTTAACAAAAGGTCTGAGCTCAACGAGCTTGTTAGAGCGTATAACCTAGTTTATAAAAGTATCTCGTTATCAAACGACAAGGTCTTGGATGTCAAGATTTGGTAAAACTATGATATCCCGACGTAATCAGGGTCCTCCCTCTCCGTGAAAGACCGACTTCCTTTTATTTGTGTGTAACACTTGTAACGATCTGCTTTGTATTTAAACTAGTTTGTATGCAATTTTACTACAGATGTAACCATGTATACATGTCGCTTATGCGTACCTTACCACGTGGGTAGGATATCATACATATATATACTCCTTAAATGAAGAGAATACAGGATCCATTTATTTGTTTATATTTTTAATTCTTTCTAAAAATAACTAGAATTTCTAACTAGTAAATTCTCTACAAACACAAACTACAATGGAAAATATTTTTAACACTACCATTCTATCTTATAAAAATTTGTATGTAAATAAATTGATCGACACTGCATCTCGTCAAAAACTTTTTAATGTAACCGATATTGCCACCATTAAAGGTGTATTTAAAAAGTTAATGTAAATTTATTTAATGATATCTAGTTTGTAATGAAAAAAATTAATGTCAATTAGAGTACTAGATGTACCTCTAATGTATTATCTTGCCAACTTATTGGAATTTTAGGAAATTAAGAAAAACTAATAAAATAATATGTTAAGCTTCACTAATCTTTTTTACTTCTAGGATATATATATATATATATATATATATATATTACTACTGGGTTAAGTAGACTATATTTCAAACAATTTTTACCATTTGACTTAATTTTAATATGGATGCATGGGATTATTTTCACAGCTTTTTTATTTTTACAATATATTTAATGTTAATAATTTAAATCTATAAAAATACCATCTTATCTTCAATATATTTATTCTACTATAAATAAATTACTTTAAATATGGTTTTATTAATTTTAAAAATTAATATTGAAAATAATATGAAAATAATAAAAAGAGATGTGATAATATCTTCGCTTTTAATATTTGTTTTTGATATATGTTCATAACATGAATATTAAATGAAAAATAATTAGAATCTTTTATAGAAAAGTCTACATGAAGACTTGATTTTGAAGACAAACAACAACATTGACCATTGAAAGCAAGTTTCAACTATATGGAAACTTGGCTACCACAATAAATTAAAGTAATAAACAATTTAAACACAAACATGCTTTTGAATATTCCAATAAAAAAATATTGCTCGTATTCTCCCACTATTATATGTGAAATTTATAACATTATGATATTACTTTCCTAAGAGTAAATGGCAAACTTGTGCAAATTTGGGTACGCACAGCGTATTCAACATAAATTATTTTTTATTTAAAACTATTTAGTAATTCTATTATGATTGTAAAAATATTAATTTAATTCCATTAAAAATAATTTAAATTGTTATCATATTAAAGAGTAGAGTTTCTTAAAAAAGAAGTTATTTGATCATTTATTTTTCTAAAAAATTATAATAATAATAATAATAATAATTTTTTTATCAATCTTTTGAATAAAATAATATATTTTTTAATAATTTATTTTATTGATAAATAATTAAATGATAAAAATAACCTTTTACTATATTTAACATAAAAATTATTAAAATATTAAATAAATAGTTAATTTTTTATAATAAAACTATTAAAATATAAGTAAAAAATAAAAAATGTCAATACTTTTTACAAAATATAAAAAACTAAATAAGATATTTTATAATATAAGAGACTAATTAACAAAAATAAAATTTATATCATCCTCACCCTATTAAAATATAATTGAATGTGGATAATAAAATGAAAAAAAAAATCCTAACTATAGCATGTGTGAAAATGGGAATTGATATATGGCGGTACCGATATTCTCTCGCTCATATGGTTCGAATCCCCGTGTTTCCTTGCTAATGCTAACGCCACTGACAAGTTACCCAATTGACATGTGAGGAAATCATCTTGTTTCTTTTCTCCACTTTTGATGCATGCGCTCAAAATCTATATATTAATAAAACGGAATATAACAGAATATTATTTGTAAATATAATAAAATCTAGTAATTATATTAAATAAAAAATTTGTATAACAGTTATAAGTATTATATTATTATAATAGATAAAAATATCTTTTAAAAATGGATTTTCTGTTTGGATGAGTATGTTTTCTTATAATTAAAAATAATTTCATTCAATGATAAAGAAAACAGTACATTATTTATGTTTATGTTAGAAAACATAAAATGTAAATTTTCAAATATAAAAGCACTTTTAATAGTGATAAGATATATTTGGATGTTCATCTCTTAAAATGGATTTAAGTATTTAAAATAAAATAAAATAATTAAAAATGATTTAAAAAGAAACATTAAAATATTTGATACAAAATTAATATGAATAATTTAGAATAATACTTTATTAAATATTTTGAGAGATAGAACATGCATTCTAAACTACTTATCTAAAAATTAAACAAAAACAATATTTCTTCAGATTTTAAAACCACTTTGGTCAAAACAACCTTGAAAGTCCAATGAGTCATATGAAGCCACACTTTGAACCAGAAAGAAAAGTAGCCATACATTTGGTTCACAAGCGTTTTTTCAAATCCTGATAAGCATAAGCATAAATGAAAAGGACAATATATCAGCAGCTGAAGTTACATATATTTGTGTAAATCCACCAACAAAAGTTACCCCAACAACTCGAACATGAAAGTTCAAAATGATCAACACTTCCTAGTTACAGTTGTGAAATACTCATCTCTGGCTTGTTAACCAGCAGGTAAATAGAACAATAAGGATTGAAAGCACTTGGTATAAATAACTGAATCCTATTTTTACCCTTCTGCCCAAACTTTTTGTTTCTCCCTCCCTTCAGTTTCTCTCAAGTCCCACCTAAATATGATGAATATTAATGAAAAAATGTAAATAATAAGGAAAATAATTAAAGGTTATGAAGAAGCAGGCAGTGGTTTTAATATTGTTTTTAAGCCACCATCTGCTCTTGCTCCAAGTACAACTGCTCCAACCATGCTGGGAGCACCTCCAGGGATCCAGTGTCTAGATGACACTGTTGTTGATCCTCAAAATTAATCTGTCCTGGTCTTGAAGGCGGGGTGTCCTTCACCAGTGATTGAACCCAAGACACATCTGGCTCATCCATAGTCGTCGCTGGCATTGCAGGAACGGCATGATTGCTGCTGCTGCTTCCATTGGTTCGAAACCCAAAAGAAGCAGATTTTCTCAGTTTGTTTAACTCATCTCCATTAATGCCCCAGTCCAAATTCCCATCAGGAGACCCCCAATCTGAGAAGTTAGAGAGATTCCTACTAGGACTACCAATTGGAGAGGAAAGAACAGAGTGACGATTTCCGGTGTTACGCTCAATGAAGCTCTGGCTTCGCTTCGCAAAAGCAGCAGATCTGGAATTAAAAGCTACGGATTCCCCAGATGCATCAACTCCAAAAGAAGAAGCCCTTCCAGGAGAGGAGAGGCTAGTCGGGTAGCTTGAGCGGAATTGCTGGTTCACACCCTGGCGCATCTGAATCCCAGATGGAGAATGGAACTGGGATGTTGTTGAATCCAGTGACATTCCCTGAAACTGTGGTAAAATTGCAGAATCCATGGATCCGAAAACATCTTCAAGATTGGTTGGCTTGACACCTCCCATCCTATTCAACTCCACCATTTGATCCCCAGATGCAGCAAAAAAACCTGAAGAACTGGAAAAACCATTGTTCCAAGCGGATGGAGAGGAGAGACCAGACATGTCTTCCATTAATTGTTGTTGCCTCCGGTGACGACTTTCTGGGCCATATAAATCCATATCTCTAGCATTACGGGCACTTTTCAACCTGCTTCCTGGGAGCTGCAATGTCGGGGGTGCAATGTTAGATTGGTTAGGCCACATTGATCCACTCATAGGAGAAGAGGTTCCTGTTGGAGTCAATGGAGGAGTTGAAGTAGCAGGTATGAACGCAGATGGAGAACCAAGTGTGAATGGGCTCATTAACCCCATATCCAATGAAGCACTGGCTGAGTAAGATCTAGGAGAAGGCACTGCAGAACCTGTTGAAGCATACATGGGACGAAGCTCTTCGATCCTGTGAGCAAAGAAACAGACCCTTCTGTTGCATCCAGTCTCATCCTTGCAAAGACGGGTACGATACTGAGCAGGATGAAGCCAACACTCAAAAATACCATGTGCATACTCACAAGCATCACCTTGTCTGCAAGACCCCTTTTTAAACTCGGGGCAAGGAACACAACTATAATGGCATTTCCTCGGATCACGCCTCCTTGCGTTTTCCCCAGGGTGGACAAATGGACACTCTGTCCAATCATGTGAGTAAGCCCTTGAGCAAGGTTTAACTTTGTAAACATACATTCTGAACTCGTCCGTGCTATATATCCCGTTCTTGATGTCAGGAAGAGATAGATCTACAGGATACCCTTTCTTCTCTGATCCATCCTTCGAAACTCGAGGAGTGAGAGCTTCTTGATTTTCTCGTTCTTCCACTTCATTAGCAAATTGTTGAGACAAATTCGAGATTCCTTCAATACTGCTACTACCATTTAGAAGTACCATAAGAGCTTGCTTCCTAGAATTAAAGATATACTTAAGAGCTGGCGCAATCAAGTCACCTGGTAGGTTTCCTTTTGCATCAACAGAATTAATATCAGCAGAAGCAGCAAGCAATAGCTTGACAATCTCAACTGAAGTAGCAGAGCCACCGGCAACAGCACAGTGGAGAGCTGTCACCCTATCTGAACCACAAACCCTATTAACATCAACACATCCTCTTTCAAGAATATATTTTAGCACATCCTTGCTTCCATACATGGCGGCGATCATAAGAGGCGTTCTGTCTTCAAACCCCATCTTCTTTGAGCCAAGTCCTCTCACATACCAAAAACTTGCCTCAACAACATCAAAGCCTTCCTGTTCCACAGCCCTTTTGAAGCCAATTAGATCATTTGAGGAAGCTAGTTCGAGCAAAACCGAGAATTTGAAACGAAATTCTTCTTGTTTCTCCACGTCAGCCTCCATGGTCTCACCAAAAGTAACAGATTTCCTCTTGGAACCACTACACATGAAAATCTTCCTCTGGATGGAACAAGTTACGATCTTTCTACAAAATTACAATAACACAAAAAATCAACACTTCCCTTCAAGAAATCACAATATAGAATCCCTTTACAGATGTAAATAAACATGAACACAGAAAAGAGGACCAATCAAATCACAAAAGCCTATCAAATTAAAACATAAAGGTGAATTAAATGAAAAAGGAAAGGGTTTCCTACATGAGGTTTATAAAATTATTTGGGAGATTTATTTACAATGTTTTAGCTATCGACAACCATAATCACACAATTACAGGCAACGGTCAGGCAAAATCTGTTACTAAATACAACCACATAATTCTCACAACAAAACATTTGGTAACAGAAAACTAAAAGAAACAACAAAGACAGCTATAAAAAAAATTAAAAAAAAAACATACCACCACCCAAAAGATAAACAAGAAACAACATCAAAATTGAAACGTATTTTCTCAGTATACAAACAAAATACTCTCTAGAAAAATAAAACCCAAGAGAAGTATAAACCCATTTCTTATTCAAATTCAAAAAACAGGTAAAATCATACCTTCAAAACTGAAAAAGTTAGGGAAGAAGCAGAAGTAAACTGATTCAGAAAAACCACCAAAACCCACTTTTAATTTTTGAACAAAACAACCAAACTTCTTTGAAGAGAGAAAGAAGAACACTTTTCCTTCCCTCCTTTTAATGGTATTCGTGGGGTGAGTTAACAGGACTAGTCTATGAAACTCTTTGTGACTCCTCCATCCATCGACTTTTTTCTCGTTTCTTTTTGTGTTTTTTTTTAATTATTTATTTCCTTTTACTTTTCACGATAAACGAAATTCAAACTCAAATGCACCTAAATTAATCCAAATGCAACGAAATCTTTTCAAATCGTTATGGGTCCCAGCATAGCATAATATCTAAATGTTTTTATTATATATAATAGAATAAAAAAAAAAGTTCAAAATAGCTTTCTTTATTCTTTTACCATTAAAATAGATAAATTATTTATTGATTTTTATCACCACGTTAATATTTATTTAATATCAATAATTAATTTTTTTTCGGTAAGGTTAATGTGTTGAAATATGTATATATTATACACTAATTATATTTTTTTAATATTTATTTTTTAAAAAATAATTATATTAACCTTATATTTTATTAATATAGAATATTATATCATATTTAAAATTAGGAGTGAGTAATAAAAAAAATTGTTTATTTTTTGTCATTTTAAATCACATTCAATCATAATTAAATTTAAATTTAATAAATTAATCCAAATCTAAATGGGTTTAATTTTTCAAATAAAATAAAATCATATTATTATTAAAATTTATTTATAAATTATTATCATATATATATAAGAATAATACATGTGATATTTAAATATTAGATTTGTGTTTTTGTACAAAATTTATTATTTTTTGTTACAATTGAGAAAATCAAAATAATAATAAATATGTTTTTATAAAATTGTAAAATTATTTTAAGTATTTATATTTATTTTTTAAGTTAAAATAATAATTTTAATATTTATAATATTTAAATATAACAAATTATATTAATAAAAATATAAATAAGTGAGAAATAAATAAATTTTAAAAGTAATTATATTTTTATCTCTTCTGTAACTTTTCTGTTATGTTATTAGTCTATATAAATATAATATCTTAATTTAAAAATTTTTTACAAAATTATACTAATCAAATATTTATAACAAATATACTCTAAACTTTTTATATTCACACCTCATTTGGTAACACCCTATTGGCCATGAATAATTTTTTCCTCTAGTGGATCGACAAGCGTTAATAATCCTCTAGAAATATCCTCACCAAAATTATGATATCGAGACACTGGATTGTCACGCTTTACACGTTTTGTCTTTTGATGCGGTGACGTGGACATACCACCACCGTCATATTAATACTCCCTAAATGATAGAATTATTGATTGGAAAATCAATTACTAATATACTGGAAAAAACTCACTAAAAAAAGAGAAATATTAAGGATTGATTATATGTCTTTATAATTATTATTTTAAATTTTATTTTCTTTATAACCTTCTTTGATATTTTTAATTCAGTTTATTTTTCGATTATATTTTTCATAATTTTTTAGTCAATATTATTTATTCTTTTCTGAGTTAAAAATAAAATAAATTATAATATATGTGCTCTAAATTGTTACTATAACTCAATTTATTTATTTTTAAAAATTAATATGTAAAAAATATAATTAAGGATATTATTATATTGAAACTATATTAATAATTTGATAATTAAATAAAAATCAAATTAATAAAATATCTTGGGTACGAATAATTGGGCACCGATCCATTCAATTGCCGTGAGAATACGACTTTTTCTTATTGTCGTAAATGGGATGGAGCAGCAAGAAAACGGCAACTCTTTGAAGTGATCGAGACCGACGGAGAAGCTCACTTTGTTTGAATTCCAAAATAATATTTTTCTTTTGTGGAATTCCAGGGTCAGATTTTTTTTAGACTCGTATACGAACATCGCGAGGACAGGTGTTGGATGATAATTGCATGCTATTTTGCATTGAATTTGGATAATATTTGAAAAAAATAGTTAACTTTAAATGGGTATTATAATATTAAATATTAAATTTTTTAAAAATTCAATATTTAAAATAATAATATTTTTATTATTTAATTATTTATCACATATTTTTAAGAAACTAAGAATATAAAAATTCAATATAATTGTACAAGATTTAATGTGTTTAATATTAAAAATATATTTTATTATATAATTATATGTATATAAAAATATAATAATAATATATGTTCAATTTTAATTAATTATTATTTAAGAATTATAATGAGTTTGAACTATTTTAATATGTTTTTTAAACAATATATTAATAAAATAATTAAAATTAAAGATACATGCATTTTTTATAGAGATAAAATGCATAATTGGCATTAGGAGAAGTTGGGAGCGGGAAGGTTCCATCCACGTTTTAGTTTATCTTCTTTTGTATTTATATAAATACGTACATTATATATAATTTATTAAATTTTATTTTAATTAAAATTACATTATTGTTATTATTATTTATAAAAATTGAGCATGCTTTTATTAATATTTTAAATAAATTTTAAGATAATTATTAAGATTTTAATAATTTATTACGCTAATGATAAAAAATATTAACTAAATTAAAATATATAAAGATATAAAGATAATAGTATTCGTTACTATTATATAACTTAATATGATGTAACATAGCGTATTTAATTTTAAACCATTTATGACCATTACATAAGTTTTAAATGATCTTAACCGTTAAATGTACCTTGAGTAAAAACTGTTACCAATAAATCAAGTTACAATTAAGTTAAAAAAAATATTAATATCATCTAACTTTGTAAGTAATTTTATATTTATATATTTTATATTCTCTCATGCATAATAATTATTTTAAAAAATTTAAAAATTATTTATTTTTCTAAATAATATTAAAAAGTGACAAAATCTAAATAACTTAATTACAACAATAAACGTAAATTTAAATATCTCTAACATTCTTCCTCCAATGTTTAATTAAGATGTAATTCATGATAATTACTTTTAAAGAATATTTTTAAAATTTGGAGAGGTATTTTTTTTAAAAGAAAAAGTATGTTTATTTAACAAGTTGGTATAAGTAGCTTGCTAATAAATATTTACAAATAATTTCTTTAAATATTATTACATCATTTAAAAGCAGAATTTTTACTGTTTTTATATTTTATAAACATTTATACATTTTTACTATAAAAATATTATACCTATACAACTATCAAATCATTTAAATATTTCACTATACATATAATTTATGTGAAAAAAATATTTATACTGATACTAATTTTATCGATACACATACAACTCCATAACTTGACAACATAAATTTTATTAGGATCATACAAAATAACATTTCTTTAGAAAATATTATACATATATAAATATTTATTATTTAATTTTAACATAACCGAATATAATAGTTTGGCTCATTATTTTTTAACTCTAAATATTAATTAATTATAATATAAAAAATATAAATAAATTTGATATGTGTACAAGTTTCATAAAAAATGGTGCATAATTAAAAGAAGAAGAAAAAAAAACATATAAATAAAAATTTTAATTTATTAAACAATGAAATTACAAGTATAGCAAGTTCACTAGATAATTTCACAGATTAATTTTTAGTAAGATCAGTTTCGTGTTAGAGTTAGCAATACAAGGATAAAGCAAAATTTGGATGGACGGATGAGATTGAATTCACAGGGGTGGAACTGCTAATTTGACGAAGTAAGCATATGAAGTTGAGAAAAGTCGCCGATGAGTGGTTCGAGTGGGACCAGAAAAACATGAAACGACAAGAGAGATTTCACACAAAGGAGATAGGATTATGGGAATAGAGCAAAAATGGGACCCGCTAAAATGCTTTGAAATTGCAAGTGTCATTTCTATGTACGGATATATTGTGGTGGAGAATTACGAATAATATTATTATCAAAAACTTTTGAAAAATATATATTATCTTTAGTTAATTTTAAGATAATCTTATTATCAAAATTATTTGTAATACTATAGATGTAATATATTATTTACAAAAATATATATACATGTAACATATTAGATTTGATGAGTTTGGAATTATAATTAATATAATACATTACAAATAAATTTACATTTGAACAATCACAAAACTCTAGTTAATGTTAGGAATGATCGTCGAAACTTCAATAGGTGATAGGAATTATGTCGGTAATGATTATAGAAGATGTTGTATGATATATTCTTATTTTTATTTTATTTAATTATATTATAATGGTGTTTAAGTATTTATAAATATGAGTTGCTGAATAAAATTTTAGTAATTTGAAAGAATTGATAAAAAAAATGAAAACAATACTATAGTATATAAATATTTTTAAACCTTTGATTTAGAATTTGCTGATTATTGGTTGGGCCGGTCCATCGTGTTGTTGGGCCTTATTTTGTTAGTTATTAATAATAAAAAGTACGGGTTAATTAATATATAAAATGCAATAATTATTTTATAGTCAAAATTTCAAAGTGTATTTGTTGCGACTTCTACTTTCACTTCTTTTTGCAGAAAATTTATCATATAAAATGTATTCTTCTTGCTTATTGAGATGCAAATTATATCTGAAAAGTCTTTAACAACTGTATGAGAAAGCATGGTAATAATTTTAGATATCAAATCATAAGATGAACTAAAGCGGAAAATAAACTACTAATCGTTACTCAATTCAACAAACTGAATATATATATATATATATCCGAAAAAAACATTTTGTTGTAGGCGGAAGCAATAAATTACGGTATATGAATATATCAAAGCGATGAAATAAACACACATAATTTACGTGTTTTTGTAATTCGTCTAGGTCAACGAAAGACATCAGATATTATTTGAACTAAGTAGGAAATATACATAATACAGATATAGATTTCTTCACTAATAATATCTCTCAAGTGTTTCCCAAATTCACAAGTATTTTTTCTCTTTGAGTTTGTTTATGCTCTCTCTAATTTTTTGCCTTGTTCTTCAATGCGTGAACTATTTCCTATTTATAGATGAAGCAAAACTCTATTTTCCTAAAATTGTACCATAATTTAAGTCTTAAATTATGCCACTAATTTCCTTAAATCATGCCACAAATTAGGCCACTAATTTCTCTAAATTATGCCACTAATTTGTTACTTTTAGAGTCAATATTCAACAATCTCCACCTTGGCAAAAAAATTCATAACGCTACCTCCAAATGTGCCCTAGGCGCTCTAAGCTCGAGAGATATTGATCAAGTTCAAGCAGTGTTGAAACTTGATCCCTGTAACTACCTGTGTAAGCATATCTGCAGGGTTATTTGAAGTTCCGAATTTTTGGAGTATAACATTCCCTTCATCGACGATTTCTCGAACAAAATGAAATCGAACGATGATGAACTTGGTTTTTTTCCAAAAAAATGGCACTCTAGCTGTCGCAAAAAACCTCCACGTTCTTCTAAACAATGCCCAAATCCTTGGTTAACCCGAGACACCATATAACTTCTTTGAATGCTTCTGTTACAGCCATATACTCTACCTTTGTAGTAGACAAAGCTACAATTGACTGCAATGTTGATCTCCAACAAACTGGTCCTTCTGTCATTGTGAACACATAACTGGTTGTAGATCGACGCTTATCCAGATCTCCAACATAGTCAGAATCCACATATCCAACTAGGTGTTTGCCTTCAATCTTGTCTCTTTCAAACTTCAAACCAATATCCATAGTACCATAACTGTACCGTAGAATCCACTTCACTGCTTTCCAGTGTCCTTTACCAGGATTATGCATGTACCGATTCACCATACTAACAGCGTGGAAAATATCAAGTCTGGTGCAAACCATTGCATACATCAAGGCACCAACGACATTTGCATATGGAACATGTTCCATTTGCTTATTCTCATCGGTGGTACTAGGTGACATCAATGCACTCAACTGAAACTGAGGAACAAATGGTGTACTTACTGGTTTGGTTTTTTCATCAATGTCAAACCTTTGTAGTACTTTCTTCAGATTATTTCAAATTATGAACTCAAAAGAGCCTTCAATCTTTCGATCTCCACCTTGCTCTTAGATGCAATCAATATATCATCAACATATAAGAGCAAATAAATGAAGGTACCGTTTTAGAGTTTCCGAAAGTATACACAATGATCAAA
Source organism: Hippophae tibetana (assembly GCA_037013495.1). Taxonomy (NCBI): domain Eukaryota; kingdom Viridiplantae; phylum Streptophyta; class Magnoliopsida; order Rosales; family Elaeagnaceae; genus Hippophae; species Hippophae tibetana. Next base: position 20,257,548 of record CM072803.1, read on the forward strand.
CTGACTGCGTGTATACTTTTACTCTCTGATGAAGCTATCAAAGCGTTTGTACCATTGTCGTGATGATTGCTTCAAACCGTAAATTGACTTGCTCAGCTTGCAAGCCCAATTCTCTCGTCCTGGAACTTTGAAGCCATTCGGTTGAGACATGTAGATATCTTCGTTCAAAGTATCACGGAGAAAAGCTGTTTTGACATCGAGTTGAGCTAACTCGAGATCAAACTGTGCTACCAAAGCCAATAGTATCTGAATAGATGAATGCTTAACAATAGGTGAGAATACCTCATTGTAGTCTATTCCTTCTTTCTGAGCATAGCCTTTTGTTACCAATCTGGATTTGTATCTGATGTTGTCTTTACCAAAAACACATTCCTTCTTGGCATAGACCCATTTGCAGCCAATAGTTTTATTTCCTTTGGGAAGTTGAACCAAGTCCCAAGTCTGATTCTGGTGTAGAGACTCCATTTCTTCATCCATTGCCATCTTCCACTTCATACTATCAACTCTCTGCACGACTTTTCTGTAAGTGCATGAGACATCATCATCAATTACTGGAAGTGCGAATGCTACTATGTCTGTGTATCTGGTAGGCTTTCTAATCTCCCTTCTCGGTCGAGTAGTGGCAATAGATTCTGGTTGTTTATTGATCGGTGGTGATGGTGAGAGAACCTCCACCTCAACTAAGATCTCTTCTTGATCATCAATTTCATCTTCACCACGATCGGTAGTCGGTACAATCTTTTTTGGGTCTTCTGGAGTCTCAAGCATCACCTTAGAAAGAGTATTTGGACTTTCATTCTCTTTCTCTGAATTTGTCTGTCTCAACATAACAGACTCGTTGAATGTGACATCTCAACTTAAGACGATCTTTTTGGATTCACCACACCAAAGTCGAAATCCTTTAACTCCTTCCTTAAAGCCCAAGAAAACAGATTTCTTTGCTCTAGGATCCAGTTTGGATTCACTAACATGAAAATATACAGGACATCCAAATATTCGCAATGAATCATAATCAGAAGCATGTTGTCTAGACCATACCTCTTTAAGAGTTTTCCCATCTAATGCAGTCGTAGGAAGTCTGTTGACTATATGAGTTGCATATGACAAAGCCTCAGCCCAAAATACCTTGCTCAATTTGGATTGAGATAGCATATATCGAACTTTCTCAACGAAAGTACGATTCATTCTTTCTACAACTCCATTCTGTTGTGGTGTACGAGGAACAGAAAAATGTCTGATTATCCCTTCATCTTGACAAACTTTGAAGAAGGGATTTGATTTGTACTCGCCACCATTATCAGATATGAGCCTCTTAATTTTTCTATCTGTCTGAGTCTCGATCATTTTCTTCCATTTAAAAAAGATATCCAGAACTTCATCTTTGTGACTCATGGGGTATATCCAGACATATCTAGATAAGTCAGTTGAGAGATATTATTAGTGAGAAAATTTGTATCTGTATTATGTATATTTCCTACTCAGTTCAAATAATATCTGCTACCTCTTGTGGATCTAGGCGAATTTCTGAACCATGTAAATTCTGTGTGTTCATTTTATCGCTTTGATATATTCATATACCGTAATTTATTGCTTCCGCCGCCAACAAATTGGTATCAGAGCCAAATATAGCAGTATTATATATCAAATTGAAGCTTTCGATGAGACAAACACAACCGTAAAAGAATCGCTCAAATCGGAAGTCAGAATCGATGCCGAAGTGTTGCTGCCAGCAACTTACCAACTCAGTCACTAGTGATATTTGGGCTGAGTTCGTCCGTTTTTCATCCATTTTCAGCTGAGTTGGATCTATTTCTAGATAATTAGAACATTCTGGATTCAAATACGGACTCCGTTTTTTCAAATAAGGTATAAAATTTGAAAAAAATACTGTTTTAAGTTGTAAGTGCAAAATTTCTGTTATGAGTTTGTACTTATGGCTAATAAAAGAGAGATCGAAGAAGGTGAACAAGTTGACCATAAAATTTATGGCAAACTAAGTTGTTCTACTTGAAGAACTATGTTGTCCAACGCAAAGTTTGAGATGGAGAAATTCGACGGCACCAATAACTTTGGCATGCGCCAATGTGAAGTATTATATCTATTGTTTCGAGAAGGATCTAATATAGCCTTGGAGACCAGGCCAAAAGATTATTCAAATGAAGATTGGAATTATGTTAACCGACTTGCTTGTGGCATAATTCGACTGTGCTTAGGAAAAGATCAAAAGTACTTTGTCATGAAAGAGAATGTAGCCGCAATTGTTTGGAAGAAACTAGAGGACAAGTACACGACGAAAAGTATTGAGAACAGACTCTACTTGAAGAAGAAACTTTTTTTGTTTCTAGTACAAGAAAGGTACCCCTATGATTGAGCACTTAGATAATTTCAATAAAATTTTGGTCGATCTACAAAATTTAGATGTTGAAATTATCGATGAAGATAAAACTTTGTTGTTGCTGAATTCATTACCTGAGAGCTATGAGCATTTAACCACAACCCTATTATATGGAAAAGATGAGGTTAAGTTCGTAGATGTTTCAAATATTTTGATAAATAACGAGTACCAGAAAAAGGATCAACATGATCATAGAGACTCAACATCAGAAGCATTGACAGCAGCTAGAGATAGGACGAACAAAAAAAAAATTGGCGAATCAAATAATAAGGGGCGATCCAGATCAAAGTCCAGAAGAGAGTTATTCAGAAGACATCCTACAAAGGATGAGTGTGTTTATTGTCACCAGAAAGGGCACTGGAAGAAAGATTGCCCAAACAAGGACAAGTCAAATGCAAAATGTTGCACAGAAGGCCGATGAAGATGAAGAATCAGCCTTTTCAGTTTCATCATCAATTTCCTACTCAGTTCAAATAATATCTGCTGCCTCCCGTGGACCTAGGCGAATTGCTGAACCACGTAAATTATGTGTGTTCATTTTATCGCTTTGATATATTCATATACCGCAATTTATTGCTTCCGCCCACAACACATTTGTTTCTTAGACTCGTGGGTAAACACTTTTGACCAACTTTAATTTTTTATAATATAAATTATAAATACTTATTACTTTCAAAGAGAAATATGCATTGATGATAGCTGCATGATTAGTCATATTAAGTTTTTTTAAAAGGACAAATCATCTTAGAAATTTTTCTATTGAATTCAAGACGGAGAAAACTAAATAAGAAATAAAAACAGAGACAAAAATCCATGTTTTAATAACACTAGGCAATATAAAGGTAGAGATTACATACTTCGTCTCCATTTTCCAAAACTATATATCTCTCACACACACGTCCCTCCCCATTTATAACCCTATGCATGCTATCATATTTGCCACACTATATTAGATTAGTTATGTTATCGAACTTTAGGTCAATATTAGGGCTGTTCATCGGATCGAAACCGCTGATTTTATGCCCATTCGATCCGATCCGACCATCCGCTCGGATTGAAACATCCTAATCCGCAATCGATCCGATCACCTTTCACATCCGCTCAATCTGATCCGTAAACTATTCAGATGATATCCGATCAATCCGATCAATCCGACCAATCCGACCAAATAAACTTAATTAACTCTATTTTTTTGTATTTTTAAATAATTTTTTTAAAATTTCACATAAATCATAACATAAAATTATTTAACTTAAAAAAATATTAAAAAATCAAATAAATATATATTTAATTTAATAAATATATATAATTAATTTCGGTCGAATCAGATCGGATCGGATGAATCGTAGTGAAATCCGTCATCCGATTCGCACTTAACGGATGGAAAAATTCTCATCTGATCCGACCATTGGATTGGATCGGATCGGATGAAAAATCAACGGATCGGATCGGATTGATCGGATGATCGGATTTTTTGCACACCCCTAGTCAATATTGATATGGAAAGTCTAACCAAATATCTATTTTTGTCAAAGAAGACACAAGCACATTATTAGCTTTCACACTAAAATAATGAAGGCACTTTAGACTGTATAGGTGCCTAAATTAGCATTTGAATCTTCTACCTAATTCGTTCATGTATTAAAAACAAACACTTTTAAGTTGATTCTCTTTACTAATATCACTAGCAAAGTTATGGAGGTAAGGGTGCAATCATATCATATTAGTCGTATTTGTGTTATCGTATCATATTTTGGTATTAATTATATCATGTTTGTTAAGTATCCTTATCTCATATCAACTAGGAGCAAAGCAGTAATGCTACTTATAAGTCTGAGTAAACTTTAACTTAATGAGATCTTATTGGGTTAAATTTGGCATGAGTTTCTAACATGGTAGCAGAGCTCTGTTCTTGGTCTCTATGTGCTTGGACACTGGGCTCTACCACAATCTCATCGTGACGCTTATGTCCACCGTGTGGAGGAGGGCTGTTAAGTATCCTTATCCCACATCGGTTAGGAGTAAGGCAACAATGCTGCTTATAAATATAGACAATCTTTAACTCAATGAGAACTTATTGAGTTAAGTTAGGCTTGAGTTTCTAACATGGTATCAGAGCTCTGCCCCTGGTCTCAATGTGCTTGGAGCCTGGGCTCTACCATAGTCTCACTATAACACTTATGTTCACCTTTGTCCATCGTGTGGAGGGAGACTGTTAAGTATTTTTGTCCCACATCATCTAGGAGCTAAGACATGAATTTTGCTTATAAGTCTGGGTAACCCTTAATTTAATAAAATCTTATTGGGTTAAGTTAAGCCTGGATTTTTAACATAGTATCAAACATTTGCTCTTGGTCTCTATGTGTTTGGACCTTAGGCTCTACCACAATCTCACCGTGGCGTTTATGTTCATCTTTGCCCGATGTGTGAAAGAAAGTTGTTAAGTATCCTTGCCCTACATCGACCAGAAGTAAGACAACAATGCTACTTATAAATCCGAACAATATTTAACTGAATGAGATCATATTGGGATAAATTAGACATGAATACGTATTAATTGACACATGAAAAAATTAATTATATTTTTTTATGTTATCTATTTATAATAATAAAAATTAACAAAATGTTTTAAGAAATGAAAAAATTATTGATTAATTTTTTTATTTATATTACATCGGTATCAGATATTGTCATGGTGGAACTATGTAACCTATTCAATGTACGCAGTAATTTAGCCCTCTTGTGTATTATGGGCTATTAGTAATTTACCACCTTCACGTTAAATTGCACTAATTGATTGAAGCTAAGCTATGCTCTTGGAAGCAATAACAGAATCTTTCATAACGTAAGTAAGTCACATAATCACTTTGGGTATGACATTATGGATATCCATATATTTTTATCGCATATTAATAACATATATATTAACACACCAAAGATAAGACAAAAATTGTAATCGGTTTGTTATTCCTATAGTTTGAGCTTTTTTTAAGGGTTCCTATATACATATGCCATCACTGCCAACTAGGTGTTAATAACATTAAACCGGCTTGAACATATGGAACTTATAAAGTTTGAGTTCTACTTAGTTGCATAAAAAAAGAACATCGGCTAAGTTATGCCACTTCATTTCTAGGCTGAAATCCAATTGCATATAATTATAAAAAATTAATGATGTGATTTTTATTTAAAAAGTATATTCTAGTTGTCACCACACTGTCAAAATTGATTGTCCCTTAGTTAAATGACCAAGTCCCTTTGGCTCATGCATGCTTTAACACGTGTAAAGTTTATACACTTTAACAAGTTACAAATGGGTTTGTAATTTTCACATAAAAATTCCACACTCAGGTAAGTTTTTTTTTATTTTCCCTTTCTACCAGCTATGAGACCAACGTTTTAAAAACAATCAAACATCGTAAAATTCACTCATCTCAACTCAAAACAAGGCTTGTCATACTAATGATATATGCAACAAGCTACAATATACAGGTAATTACAAAAAAGCGTTGATGGATAAAAAGTTAGTTTAAACTAATGCTAGAAGGAAGGCATACCCCATGAGCTTGCTCCTCCGCAACAAGAGATCTAGCATCTATGAGTTTTAAACAACACGCAGTGCCTTCATATTTCTGCTTAGCTTCAGCAAAGCATCTGCAGAGAACTTGTTCAGTCCAATCAGCCACAGCTCTCTTGTTGTCTGACAACCATGCAGCTGCAAGTATTTGTACCATGACTTCATAGTCAATCTCCAATGTAGCCTTATATTCAAAGATACTCTTGAAATGATGGTTAATCCTTTCTATTACATTTTCAGCAAGTGCATCGAAGTCAAATGGCTTCGTAACAACTTTAGCATCTACATGTTCAAAGAAAACTCCCAACCAAGCTTCTGAGTTATCAAAGATGGAATCACAATCACTGTTATAGTCTTCATGTTCATCATTTTTTCCAATCTCTTCAACTGGTAGATTCAGATCCAGATAACATGTTGATGCTTTTTGCCCTCGTTTCTGCATCACAGAGCTCTGCTCTTTGAAGTCTATTGTGTCAATTAGCTTTCTTTTGTTTGCTTGTAGCTTGGTTGTGATTCCTTCTCTTGGTGCAACTCTCACAACTCTATCGTGTTCCTGCCTATGGTTGGCATCCTCAGCAACCCAATTGTTTAATAATTGCATTTGACATTTCTTGGCTGATAAAATTATCTCTTCTGGATACCTAATAAAATCTTTTTCAGGATGGTAAGATTTAGTGCCTTTTTGGATATTTGAGGTCGTGACAAAAATAGTATCGTTAATGCTGATTTCTCTACCATAAGAATCGGCAAACTTCCCTGTTCTAATTGCTCGTGACATGCTATTCTGGGCCAGAGAATCAGCTCTGTCAACGTTTTCAAGGAACACGACTGCACGAGGCTTCCTCCTCAATTCTCCTGCTAGATAATCAACGATAGTCTTGCCTCGAAATTTCAAGCAGTCTAATTTTTGATGCTCAAAAATTGAGTTTTCTGAGAAAACTGTGTCTTGAGAGCACAAATCCACGGATATTAAACTTTCAGAAGTTCCATGCAATGACTCTGCAAGTGCTGAAGCAATTTTCTTCTTCCCGACTTTATCAGGTCCAAGTAACGTGAGCCAAATACCTCTCCTAAGATTTGAGTCATCTGATCTGCAATAGCATACAGCTTGAATAATAGTAGATACAGCTTCGTCTTGCCACCATACCTTTTCAGTAAGAGCTCTTTTAAGCGATTTCAAATCACTAGGATCACAATGCATTCCAAAATTAGAAGCACAGCAGGAGGAAGATTGCACAATTGGGTGCAGATTATTCTCACTCCCCACATCGATCTTAGCAGAACCAGGAAATTGTAGCGACTGCCCATTATGATTGTTCAACTTTGCACATTTTGCTTCCTTGCTGGTGGATGCATAGATGGGTCCCAATCCCAAATCCGTAGTCACAAAAGTGGCAGATGAACATGACATGAAGTTAGGAAGATTTGCACTATGCTTAGGGTAAGGAGAAATGCAGGGAATCTCAATCTCAGTTTGCCAACTCTTTGAAGCTTTTTGAGATTGATCAGATTGACAGATAACATTCTCAGTTTGAAAGGACACCGACGTTAGCATGTCCTGCTTAAATGGAAAATTGTTTCGCATATTCCTGGGCACACTGGTAGATGGAAATGAGGATAGGCTGTCGTTGGGAGATGAATCTTGACTGTTGAGTGCCTTCTTATCAGACATAACTAGAAAGCCCTCTGCAGATTTGACTTGAGACTCTGGTTGGGAAGTATCTACTTTACCGTACAATTGCGTATGGTGGATCTTTTGACAAACTTCATTCCACTTCCTTTGCAATGCAAATATCATAGCATTGATTGTTGTTCCATCATCTTTGGTCTGCACTGAATAAAAGTACTCTAAAATAAATACAGGAATTATACCACAGCTCTGTGGTTGCATATATAATGCACCTTTCTCATAGTTCAGCCAAACAAACAAACAACATAAAGGAACTGAAATAGGTGATCCACCTTTGCTACATCGATTCCCTTGCCTTTGTTGACTGCAGCCATTTGCATCCACAGAGGCAAGTTCTCCGTGTGCCTATCAGAAACTGAAATAGGTGATCCAGCCTTTACGACAGAAGCAACTTCCTGCTCATACTTTTCATTGCAAATGGAACAACGAGTAGAAAACTGCCGTGAGATGTTTGCTGGATTTTTTAAGTCATCACATGTTGTAGCAAAGAACCCACCAAATGGTATAAAGGAACTCAGCAAGCTGTAAGTATATCATGAGCATGTGACTGTGAGATCCAATGACCAAAAACAGGCAGACATTCAAGTAAGAACAAGACACTTAAAACTGACAGCATAGGAATTGTATCATTAGTCTAATGCAGGAGCTGGTAAATTACGCATTACAATGGCAACAAGAATCATGGTTGGCAAAATTCAATCCAAATTCTAGCTAGAGCAAGCTGTCAAGCCCAACGACAATGCTGCAAAATTAAAGTATAAATAAAATGAAGCATCAATAAATGCAATTTGGGGTAAAATAGAAAGGGACAAACAATTTAAAACTAGGTTCTGATTGAAAACAAAGCGTCCTCAAAGCTAATTATGTGCCATAAATTGTTTTCAGGCTAGCATCCAATATAGACCTGATGAGAAGTTTTTTTTTTCATAAATTATTTCTTTCAACTAAACATTATACGAGAACTAATCAACATCTGAAGCAGGCTTACAAAACATATCGTGCATGCGTATCACTGTAATCCATTGAAACTGTGTCCCAAATAATTCATCAGCCAACACTTGCCATTTACTTTTTAAAAAGCGGGGAAAGAATAATTGCACACACAAAAAAGAGGGTTATACATATCCCTAAAAAGAGAAGATAAAATCAAGAGAAAAGGGATTTCAGAGCGCAGTGCACTTTACTCCTATAAGAGCCATAGTGTAATATTTTTTTATATAAGTGCCATCATGCAGGGTAAACAAATTGTTAAAATACATATCTATATTATCCCTCTCCAATTACTCATGTTCGGTTCAATACTTTGTTTGGCCTAAGCATACCTTACCTAGCTCTGTTTCACATCCACAAAAGAGTCATATAATAAGTTGAAGACATCATGGAACGTCATAAAATATCAAACTTCAACCACATTGAAATATTTTCAGAATTCAACTAAAACTTAAAAGAAAACTTGAAACCGGACTAGTACAGCAATCACCCACCTGGACTTAGGGTAAAGCCCTTCCATTGAAGTAATGGGAAGGAAATGCAGGTCCCAATCTTTTTCTATTGAAGGAAATCGATACAAAAACTTTAAATAAATTTCATAAGTCCCACTAGCTCCAATCAACCATAATTTCCTTCCATGAATCTCCAACAAAGTTTTCAACTTTGAAACTACAAAGCTCACTCTATCTTCCACAGTGCCATCACCAACCAACAACTTCAATTCTCCAAAGTTCAAGATAACACCTTGTCCTGAACATTGCTCAGCCATAACACTCACCTCTTTAAACTTCAAACCTATCTTCTCGTCATTCCCACCACCAACAACAAACTCAGAAATCTCTTTCTCAATACACACCACTCTCAAACCAACTAATTCACTAGGCAAGACACCAAGTTTACCACTATCTACCCCATCAATGAACTCACTAAGAGCCTCACTTGAACACACTCCAACCAACAAAGGGTTTCTCCCACTTCTCTTTACCAAAACTTCACCAATTCTCCTACAATTCACGTCCCTATTTTGATTACTATCAAATGGGAACCCGAAACTCCTCCGACCCGGGTCCGAATCCGTCAAGCTACTCAAGAAAATTGGCGGGCACAGAGTCCTTGAAACCGGAAAAAATTGGGAAACCGGCGGTTGCATAATTGCGAACTTGATATCATAGCTATTGAACCCAGCTTCACCAAGCACCCGACTCACTATCGGATCATCAAGAATAGAAACGACGAAGTATTTCAGCTCCACCTTCAAGACCAGCGCCGTTTGATACTGATTATGTATCTGATGCAAATGAAAGGTATCTGGTTGTCTCCTCTGATTCGCTTGTGACCTTTTGATAACGGCCATGAGAGAATTCGACACCGGCGGCTCTTCAAGGCATGTTTTCGACGATGGCAATCGATCAAGGGAGACTCCAACTGAAAGCTCAAGCGCTTTGAACTGACGGCGAGGTGAGCAGGCGCTACTCCTAGCGCGTGTACACGCATCACGGAGAGTCGAATAGGGTAAAGCCAATAAGGCCGAGATGGCATGGAGGGAAGTAGTCTGCGTATGGCTTCTCCGACGTGCTACTTTCACAGCGTTGTCTAGTACACGCGCTGATTCGTCCGTCAAAGTTTGCCTCGCCATGCTCACCGGCGTCGGCATCGCCGACGAACATACATAAAATAATAAAATATACCCCTATTCTATGTAGAATAAAAAATAAGAAAATATTTGTGGGTTATCCAATTGGTTGTTTTTGTTGGAGTTTCAGGTTACTTGGGAAATTAAAAATGAAAAAATAAAAGAGAAGAATTTACTTTTGAATATATTATTCATAGAAGGCTATGAAAGCAAGCAGACCACGACAAAGAAAGAGGAAGAAGAGGGTTTAATATTTGGTGATAAAGAAGTGAGTGATAGTTGATTTTGTTTTATGTATGAAGTGGTGGACTGTGTCTTCTTCTCTTTCACCATTAGACAAACACTTGGTGAGCATAGATTCACCATCCCATAATAGAAAGATGTTTTTGTTAATGTAAAATTTATGGAATTATATTATTAAAGTAAAATTCTATATATGATTGATAGAGATAGAAGATTCACAGAGCAAACAGACCAAAAGATGCCGTGCCCACTCAAACTATATGGACCAACTATGTTTGTTGGGCTCTTCTTTTCGATTCGGAATTAAAAAAATAATAATAATAATAAAGAAGCTTCCTTTCCTCTTAATTTTCTGTTGAAAGTGATAGAAAAATTTCAGTTAATTTTGTTTATGTTTGTTGCTAAAAATAAATCATTTTAGTTTGTTGAGAAAAGGTTTTGATGTGTAACGAATGGAATGTAGACTCCCTAAAAACATTTTATTTATTTATAGTAATAATTATTAAAATTTATAATTATAAAAATAATATTTTCTTTTTATAAATTTTTAAAAATATTATTAAATTAATATTATATTTATTTCATTCATATTATATAATTATTTTTATTTTAATTTATAACACACAATTCATAAAAAAAAATTATTTATATTATTATATTAATTTCTTATAAGTATATCATGAGTTAATAATAAATTTAAAATAATTTAAATAATTAAGTAATATATTTAAATTAATAATTTATACTAAAATTTATAACATTGTTAAATAAAAATTAATAAAATAATATAAATAATATGAAAAAAACATATTAATTTAATAATATTTTATATATTTATTTTTATATTATATATTTTTATTATTACAAAATTTCACAACAAACCTCATTAAAAATGATTCAAGTTAAATTGTAGCCTTTTTAACATGTACGGAGATTGGTGTCCCTTTGCATTTTTAAATCCTTTATTAATTCACTAAAACAAATTATTAATTCCACTATTTACTATATATATTAAGCTAAGGTACCATATTTTAGTTGTTTATTTATTGTGTATAATCATTGTCTTTAACTATTTGCATTAAAAAAATACATGAGTTTATACACTTTTTTTTTAATTCTCTTATTTATATGAGATTTAAAAAAAAATTAAATATGACTTTAAATTAAAATAATTTATTTATAGATATATTCTCATAATTGTGAAAAAGTATGTTAATGAATGTATTTAGCATTGTGTAAATTTGTATACTATAAGGTTTGCAATTTCAACGCTTAATTTCATTTCCAAAATTAGATTTATTTAATATTTGATTTTGTTTGATTTAAATTGTTTAATTTTATTTATGTATTATTTTTATTGTTATTAATTTAAAAAATATTATTTTACTTAATTTCTCAAAAATTGAAATACCAAATATAAAATACTCAAATTTAAGTACCTAAATTATAAAAAATTATAAGTTAATCATCTTAAAATTTATTATTATTTTTTATGAAAGAATTTCTTATTTTATTTTTTTAATTTTTTCTAGAGACTCTTACTCTCACGTTACCTTTTTTTTCATCCATCTCTTCTCGTTTCTTTATCACATCTATCAGTTGAAAAAATAAAGTAAAAATTAGAAAAAAAACCTAAAAATTAACTATTTGAAGTTGCATGTATCATCACTTTTTTTAAATTAGTGAAAGTAAATTGCCACAAAAAACTATTGATGAAGATGATAAATAGAAAATTTTATAGATTTTTTATTTTTATTTTTATTTTTAGCAGTCCAATAGAAGGAAAAATTAATAAAATTGTATAAATGAAATAATTTTATAATTTGATAATAGAAATAAAACAATAATTAATTTAATGATACAAACATACAAAAATAATAATTTTGATGGTATATTTATAAGTTTACTATATTTATAAATATAAGATAAAAAATAATACAATTTTTTTTAAGTGACAAACTTGTAATTAAATATATTGAATTATTTTACAAAATTTATGAAACTATATATATTAATTTAAAATTTATAGACTTAATGGGTACGAATAATTGATCCTAAGTATTTGAAGGAAATAAAATTGTGTTCTACTTAGGAATGGGCACGGGGACGGGCGGGGACGGTTTTTGATATAACCGTCCCCAAACCGAATTATAAAACCTATAACCGAAACTGCCCGAAAACCGTTACGATTTAGAGACGGTTTTTTACCCGCGGGTAACGGTTCGGGACGGTTATGAAAAAAACCCCGAAAAAAAACCGAAATATATATATAATTTAATTTATTAAATATATATAATTAATTTTTTATTTATAATTTAATATATAATTTAATTAATTAAATATAATTAATTTCGGGTACGGGCGGGTACGGTTTTTAGTATAACCGTAACCGTTGTTTCATATTCGATTTTTACCCGAAATCGTCCCCGTCCCCGAATTTTACCGGTTAAAAACCGAACCGCCGGTTCGGATAACCGCGGATAACCGAACCCGCGGTTTTTTTGGCCATCCTTAATTCTACTGTCGAATTGAAATTTATAATTAAATAATTAAAAATATCTTACCGAAACAGTTCCATGTTAAAACTTTAGCGTGTAAGTGGATTCTAACCTAAATAGAATCCTATTAAGTTATTATGCTTTTTTAAATTAGATAAAGATGCCAAGAAAAAATCATAATAATCGAATAAATTCACAAGTTATGTAACTTTCATGTTCAAATGTAAATGGAACGTAGAATCCTATTAAACTATTTTACTTATTTAAATTAGATAATTAAAATAGATTGAAATAAACTGATTCAATATTAATATTCTTTTCAAACTCACTTTCTGCTTTTTTTTAATTGAAATTCTAACCTAATAAAGTTGTATTCTTTTATTAAAAATAATCATAATCAAATAAAACGTAAACGAAAATAATTATTATAATATTAAAATTATAAGTAATTGAATTAAATATAAATTATATATATATATATTTAATAATAAAATATATAATATCTTTAATAATTAAATTAAATTTTATTTAGAAACATATACTAAATTATTAAAAGATATAAATTAATATTAATATTTTAAATAATATAATATATAAGAATTATGATAATATTTAATTTTTTAAATAAATATTAAAAAACAAAAATCATAATTAAACCGTAATAAAAATGATAATTATTCATAATCGATAGTTAATTGTTACATAGTGATAATAATTATTACCGTCCATCATATCACTAACTTTCGTACAAATACTCAACAAAACATGCCATTCTTTGCTTCTTTCTTCTACATACCTCTCTCTGATCAATCTCATCCCTAAAAAATCCGAGGGAAAAAGAAGACATAATCAATGAATTTACAAACTATTTATAACACCTCTAAAGTGGAACATTTCCCAAGACTTGAAAAAAAGTGAGTCGAGCTTCGTCAAAATACAGAAACATGAGGCATGTAAGAAGAGAGATAAAGTTTGAATACTATTTAACCCATAATGTACTAGTGTCAAAAGTGTACACTGAACAGAGACTTCATTGATTGATGTAACATCTTTGTCGTCTCTTATAAATTTAGCCAATATTTTATGAATGATATTGAGTCTTTTTTATCCTCGTTAAAAAATTATAACACAATTAGAATTCCACTTTAGAAATAAAATGCAAAAAATATACGTGAGTAAAAATAGGATTGTTTAATTATGTTTTTGTCGTTTTTACTATAAATTAGTTATTATTACGATCCAAGCATATGCTTTTGTATTTGAATTTGTAACGATGGTCTATACAAATAAAATGGCTTCTCGATATTTGTTTTGTTTTTGCTTTTAGAAATAAACCTTATTAAAATGTAAATAGAAAGGAATGATGTATCTAATTAGGAATTAATATTATGTTTAATCGTTACATACCCAGTAATTTACATGGTTGAGTGTTTATTGTTAGGTTAATTTATATGATTGAGTGTTTATTATTATTTTATTTAGTTAGAGATTTTATTTGTTATTGTGATGTCTTGTTACACACTTATTTGTTGATTATATTGTTTTGTTGGAGATTGAACATTTTTCCATATTAGAAACAACTTTCATTATAGTTTTCGATGATATTTGCTCGTTAACGTTCTTGTTTGAGTGGTTGCCATCGTGGGTGACAAGTGCTTAATGGCTAGTTGTCTCGTGGCCCGAAGTCATGATAAGGGTGTAAGAGTCTTGAAAGTTTTCTATAAATTTATTTATCTTTCTTCTTGTTTGTTTGGTCATAATTGGTGGGAAGCTTTTCCCATGTAAGATCACACTTTTTTGATCCATTAGTGGTAAGAGAATTATCTTATATTTTTCAAATATCAAATTTAGTGTAAAAAATGTGAAATTGAGTGGTGTTTTCTTCAAAGAAAAAATACATAATTGGTTAGTGAAGAGTCACATTATTTTGAGAAGTTCTTCTAAGTGTTGAGTAACCTGATTGGTTGATGTAAGAGTGTAATAATTCCCACAGGAGAGAAACCAATGTAGTTGTGTGCCATGTATCAGCTGGTAGTTACAAGGATGTAATAGTTCTCATAAGTGAGGAGTTTATATGGTGGTGTGTCGTGTGTCTGCTTAGTGTTGAGATTGTAACATTGATCATAGGTGAAGAGATTATATGTTGGTGTGTTGTGTGTTGATTGGGTGTTGTGCAATCATACCATGTATACATGTTATGAGATTTAGCTATTAGTAGTCGATCACTTCACGTGGTGATTAAGTTTTGAGGATGAACTCGAATCTACTTAGATCAGGTGTTGTAATGACAGTGAACGAGGATAGGATAGGATCAGGGAGGGCATGTGTCATAACTGATAAATGTATTAGAGTTATATTTCTATTGAGTTGTAAACTATTTTTATTTTATTAGTCAATTGTTTGGTGTTGAATGGTTACCATAATTAATTTATGGATGTTATGGTATAGGTAGAGGTCTATGTGGATTTATATCGTTACATATGTGTTATGTATGATCGCATGTTATAATAATACAATCATATTTTATCGAATATATTCGCACATGAGAGGTCTTGAAGTGATTGAAAATTCGTTATTGATTTTTCAACATGTTTATCTAATTCACATGTTATATGTTGTTTTTAATGTTAATGTTTGTTGCTAACCTATGAAGTAAACCATCACTCATATGTTATAGAAAATCTTCTTTCTTATATACTGGTTGTTATTTAGTGTATTAAATTAAACATGTTATTTTTATTTTCATTATACTATTTGCTTAATTCATACTATGAGTTTTGCTTGACTGAGTTGAAATAGTGCTCACAAAAAAGATTTTATGGGTTGACATATTCATCTCCTTATAAGTCTCTGATGCCTATATAGATCAGAAGTTCAATTCACATACGTACAATTATTTTAACTTGTGGAACTCTCAGACAAATTGGGGTGAATTTTGACGAGTTGGACATTTGTTAAATTGAGTTATGATGAGTTTAACATGTGTTAAATTTGGCCTCGATAGGTTGAGATGAAATTCAAATAGTTGGATAATTGTCCAGTTTAGTTATGATGAGTTAGACACGTATCCAATTTGATTTCAACGAAATAGGTCATCGGTCGATTAAAATCCTACCAATTTGACAACTATTCAATTTATTTGGATATGTGTCTAATTTAGTTTTGATAAGTAGAGTCATCGTTGATCAAAATCCAAACATTTGAAAAATTGTCTAATTCAACTCTTATGAGCGAGGTTACCAATTGATCAAAATTTAACCAGTTAGAAAATTATCCAATCGAACAAAATCAGATTAATTTGACAACTATTCAAATTAGTAAAAAAGATAACAAAATCAGATTAATTTGACAACTATTCAAATTAGTAAAAAAGATGTCCAAATTAACTTTAGGGATTAGGGTCACTGATCATATAAAATCTAACCAAGATCAATTGTCCGATTAGTTGAATATGTCCAATTGTAAGTGATCAAATTGTATAAATATTAATTCAAAATAGAATCATAATTTATTAATAAAATTTAAAGGTATTTTTGTTAGAATGATTAAAATATTAAATAAATAATAATATTTAATTTTTAAATAATATAAAATCATCATAATATATAAATTTAAATAAGTAATTTTTTATATTATATCCCTTATAAATTTTAATAATTAAAATATAATAATATAATAAATGGTATAAATAATTCTGTCCCTTGTTAATTTATATATTAAAGATATATTTGTTAGCTGCTGACGTGTTTTTCTTTTCTTTTCTTTTTTACTCCTATGCAACCGTGAGATTTTAATAAATTAGATCTTTAAATATACTTTACAAAATAATAACAACATTGCTATATTTTAAAAATGTATTGGGGCCAAGTTCAAACATCAATGAAAATTTCATTATATTATTAAAATGTACAGAAACAAAGGTAATTATATATATGGCTCTTTTGAATACAAATATTTTAGGTAAATAATTTTACTAATATCAAATTTTAAATAAATATAATATAATAATATATATTTTTAATTATAATTAGATATTTTTATTGATTTTAAAATTACCCATTAATTTAAATTCATATATTTAATAATATCTATACCTTAAATAATTTCATCCAATGATAATATAATTTATCAATATTATTTGTCTAAATCATTTATTATTAAAATTTGTACAATATATGTATATATATGACCATTTCTGATGTACATAATTTAGATAAATAATTTTAACAAATGATTTTTAAATATTGAATAAACATAATATATGTATTTTAGTTATAATTAAATATTTTTCATGAATTTAAAATTCATTAAAATTTTATATTTATTAACATTTAAATATTTAAATATTTTTATCCAAATTTCACTATATTTAAATACTTTTATATGGTTTATATTTATATTGTAATAAGATTCACATTTTTATATTTTTTTAATAAAAAATAATAATAATAAGATAATAAGATTTTTAACTCATTTTGCTGTAATCTATTTCAGAGTATTAATTTTTTTTATAATTGAAATATACGCAATTGTAAGTTGTAACTAGAATTTAAACCTTAAATTTTCAATATGTCTAAACATTAAGCCATATCTCATTCAATATTTTAGAGTAACAATTAAACTTTGCGTTTGTCTACTTTTGTTTGTTCATTTTAATTATTATTATTTTTACTGTAAATAGGAGTCGACCAACACTCTACGCGTAAGACTTGCTAGCTTTTTAAGACAGTATACTGTTCGAATCTCTTAACACATTGGGTGAGGTGTATTAAATGTTAATTTATGTTAATTTATTTTTTATATTTTTAAAAAATATTATTTAATCTTTTATATTTTATAAAATATATTAAATAATAACAAATTTTATTATTTATTTAATATTATTTATTTTTTATGATAATAACATGTGCAATACATATGACTATTTAATTTTTTTTCTTTCTCTCACTTATTTTTTGAAAACAATCTGTTGCCATAAACTTTATATTAGATGGTTTTTCTAGTTAATTTTTGTTAAACTGTCAAATATTCATCTCTTTTTCTTTATATTATAAACCATTTACATTGTAACTTGAAATATGAGAAATATAAATAACAATTTAATTAGGATTTATTGATTTTTGGGTTTGATTAGGAATGTTTTTGTGATGAATAATAAACCAATACATGGAAAAAGTTATTTTTATAGTTTATTTATTTATGAACAAAATAAAACATTTATAAAATAAAAGTAATTTATTTAAGATATTAATGAAAGATAAATTTTGTATTTTTTTTACCTTTTGATAGAATTACATTTTTTTATTGACCAAATGACACATTTAATATAATATAAGAGAAATGTGATATTTTTTTCCTAATAATATATATATTAAAAGATATGCTTGAATACATCATTCGTCTCTAAATTTAGATATCATTGAATATTAAATAGGTCTAAATAGTCATTGAATATTACACATAATTTTAAAAAATTTAAATCACATAATTCAATTACACAATTTTTAAACTTTTATGTCATTAAAATTTTAAATTATATAATTTAGACATCAAATTTTTAAAACTTTACATATAAGACATAAATTATATATATATATATATATGTGTGTGTGTGATTTGAAAATTTTAGAACCATGATTTTAAAAAATTAGGGATAATTGATTGAAATAAATTAGAAAAATTATAAAAAATAACATTTCATTAAACCTTATAACAATAAAATAGCACTCTAATAGCATTGAACATCATTGAATATTAAATAGGTCTAAATAGTTATATATAAATTTAGATCGCGTTTAATGTAAAATGATGTATCAATTTTTTTTTTTGAAACACTAAAAATATATGAGTTGATCATAAAGGGTGATGGTTTTATATTTACAAGTTTTAAGAATATTATTTTTTAATAAGTTATTAAATTAGAAACCAACTATGTATCATATATTTTAACCTTTAAAAAATTAATTTTTTGAAAAATTAAATTAAAATTACTCAAACATATTGAAAATACAAAAATAAAATCATTTTTAAAAATATATGAAATAAAAATAAGGTAAATTTATAAAAAGTTACACCAACCTTTATACATTTTTCAAATTATATTATCTAATTTTTAAGTGTACAAATGTATTACTAATTAATTAAATAGCATTATATTTTTAACATTGTCGTGAATTACTTAATAGATATTAACGTTTTTCTTTATGTGAATTACATGTGATGATTTAGTCTAAATTATCATATTTTTATCATATTATCACTAACATTATTATCTCTCAAATTCTTTCACAATTTACTAGTTATTTTTCAAATCCTCTCGTGATTAAAATAAGATTAGATATATTTTATTCACTTTTTTTTTATTTTATTTAGATTAAAATCAATAACATTATTTTCTCTCAAATTCTTTCACAATTTATTAGTTATCTTTTAAATCTTCTCGTGATTAAAATAAGATTAGATATATTTTATTCACTTTTTTTTATTTACATTAAAATGAATAACATGCATAAAATTTGTTACAAAAATTACACGAATAAATTTCAAACTATATTATGATAAATCCATCAAACATACTCAAAATCTACATGTTACAGATGTTAAATTGCTTACCCTATCAACTCTATTACAATTTAACATATCAATTTACTCAATTTTGTGATAAAACTCTTGAAGTTTTTTTTTTCCAACACGTCTATCTCTAAAATACAATTAAAGGCAATAACAATACAACAATACAACATCTTAATTTTTTACTCATTGTTTTCTATGCATTGCGATATTATTTTACAACTTCGACATTTCCTCCTACAAATTCAAACTTTTATTTTCCAAATAAAAAACTTGAGGTTCAAGCCTTGAGATATATTCAACATGTTCATTAATTTTTCTCAATAGTACAAGAATTATTTGCTTAAATTTTGTACACATTTTTCCTTCAAACTACCTAAAGAAATTACAATACTTAATTGTAAGTAACTAATTTTAATTTCTATTCATTAGCATAGCACAATTTATTACACTTAGAAAAAAAATTCGTTACTCTATCTATAAAATCGTGAGGTTGGATTCCATTCCACAGTTACAATGAGGAACCATAAGTATTCATTCAATCTTTCAATTATAAGAGGATTTGGGATAGAACTAGTAAGTCATGTGAGGATTTGGGAGACAAATGGTAATATGGTTAATGGTGATGTGATAATAAAGTTAAAGTCATGACGTGTGCCTAATGTGAAAAAAAGAAGTTATTACCCATTGATAAATTCATGATGGTAATAAAAATATAACTATATTTAATAAGTTAATCATATATTTATTACACTTGAAAAATAAATGATAAAATTTCATAAAAATATTAAAATTAGTGTTATTTTTGTGAGTTTATCTCATAAAAAATATAATCTCTAAATCAATACTAAAATATATTGATTTTTTTAAAAAAATATATTTAAAATTTATAATAATAAAATATTTTATGCACTAACATTTATCATAAAAATATTAGTTTAATTTGAATATTATTTAAAATTAAATAATATATAATTTTTTTTTGTTATTAAAAATAAGGGTTAAATTTGAAATATATTATTTTTATTATTATAAGTTTTAATAATATAATTTTTATTAGTTTTCCGAATATATTTTATTCCGCTTGCCCTAATTTCAGTCTCTCCCAATTCCTCACCAACGCCGCACGTCAATTTCGATGCCGCCGGCCATTCAACTAATCTAGAAGTCTCCATAGTTCACATTCTTGCCGTCCTCCATTCTCCGATCTCTGTTCTCCGCTCTTCGTTTTCTGTCAGCCCATCTACCTCTTCTGTTATATGTAAGTCACTCAGTTTTTGATTCTCATAGCTGTTTTATTAGTTGGTCTTCTATGATTTATTCTTAGTTAGGTTTCATCATTCAAAAATGTTATTATCAACTTTATAATACGTTTGAAGGTCCTTTTTCCTTCTTGTGCCTGTGTTATAATTTTTTTGGTTAACTATTTTCATTTTTTTTAATAAAAAAGTTTTAGCAGTATGAGAGTTATCCGGTTTGCTTTACGGTCTGTCAACGGTGGCATATCTCACCGATTTCAGGGTCCCCAAGTAGTCAGAACCCTCTCCACCGATGTAACCTCAGGTAGTTTGTTTTTTATTTATTTATTTTTTTGGATTTTGTTATGCATCTTTCAAAATTTTGCTTGATTTCTAATTAAATGTGAATATTTTATATTCAATTGAGATAGTTTCAGCGGGAATAGTTTTAAGCTCTAGGATTTGTTTTGGAGTTTAAATCTCAAGTAATTACGGCGATTAATTTTTCTGCTCCATTTGATCCAATACCTGAATTTTTCTATTGAGCTTGAAGTTTTGTTTATACTTATTTATAAATGGTTGGTCATGAATAAATTGGAGAATTTTCTATTAATAATATTGAATGCATCATGTTGTTAATCGTCTTTCTGTAGTTCAGTTGACATTAGGTGTCATCTTCTTTACCTTTACTTTCTAGTATCAGTTAGAATGATATAAAATTGAACTCTTCCATTAGGTTGATATTTAGTTGATTGAGTGGTTTATGTGTATAAATGTTTGTTAAATACATATGAAACAGTACGCCATTATTCCTTTTGATTTATGAACTCTTAGTGCATAAAATGCTCTGAACCCCAAGGACAACGTAATTGCTAGTAGAATAGTAGAAAAATAATATTGTACCTACATCATGCATGAAACAGTTACATGTTCAAAAATGGTTTTTTATTTCAATGCATTCTCTCAGGAAAAGGAACACTGTCCAGAGGTTTGTAAGTAATGAAAGGGTAACAAATGCCTGTCTTGCTGGTTCTTATACATGTAATACTTTATTTTATTTCCTTCACAATCAAGCCTACTCTAGCGTAATTCTAACGGTATTAGGGAGGGGATTTGAACCTGTGTTGTTTCCCAGGCACCACAAATTGGCACCACTTTGTTATGGGGCTGTGGGCTGCATGCTGTACTTAGTATTAGACAAAAGTGAGGTTATTAATATTTACGTGAAGAAAGTGCTTTCAGATGACTTACTATATTTGTCTAATCCTCATGTACAAGTCATCCTCCAAAATAAGACAGAAAGTTCCTATCCTTTAGGCTCTCTGACTTTTGTCATTTACCATATTACCCTTTTATTGGGTTTTAGTGCCTGTGATAGAATTCAATTACTTTACAGAGGACTAGGGGATTCATCTTGTGCACATGCTCTACTTTGGCTTCTTTGGAATTGCTTCAAAATTGTTTTATGATCTTTTTGGAGCTTATTTATGCCATGTGTTTCTGTTCACTTTGAAGCAGGTGGTGGAATGGATGATGGGCAACGTGCTAATTCAGGTGAATCTGCTAAGGATTTTGAGCATCGTAAATTTGGAGACAGTTTTGGCAGAAATTCAAAAGAAGAGTCTTTTTTGGAAAAGCTTGGTAGACTTGGGAAGGGCCCCGGATATGGCTCAAAATTTAGCGGTGGAAGTGGTTCGAGTATGCTGGATGGTCTAGATGAAAGTTTCAACACATTATCAGATGGCATGGATGGGAAATTAAAGAAAGCAGCAGCATATTTTGAATTTGATCCTGAGGAGTTTGATAAAGATGATTATGCTTTCAGATCAGATATGAAATTTTTT
Organism: Hippophae tibetana; assembly: GCA_037013495.1. NCBI lineage: Eukaryota > Viridiplantae > Streptophyta > Magnoliopsida > Rosales > Elaeagnaceae > Hippophae > Hippophae tibetana. The sequence continues at coordinate 20,280,226 of CM072803.1, forward strand.
CCTAAGATGACTTATGACATTAAGGCATGTAGCATTAGATGTCAGGATAATTTATCTTTATTTCTCGTACTCATCTATTGCTAATTGCTATATCTCATTGTATTTTTTTTGGGTTTTTGTTGTTTTTTGGTGTTCATTTGTTTCTTACTTATTATTTGTTTCTGCTCTATTGCTCAATTTTAATTGTCTTACTCGGTGCCAGTATCTCCTTTATTCTCGACTGAATATGCTGTCTCATATAAGTTGTATATGGCTTTGTTTAGGATCTTGATTTGACCAAGCCAGGAGTTCATAAACCCTTAAAAAAGTTTGAGTTTGAAGTTACGACAGAGGAAGTTCTGAGAAAAGCTGATTTCAGGGTAAGCATGTGTGAGTTTATACTTATAGTAAATGGGGATTACTATTGACTACTTTGAGAATATAGAGGAAGTTCTTAGAAAAGCTGATTTCAGGGTAAGCATGTGTGAGTTTAGCTTACTTTCATTCTTGTTTGATGAGACTAGGATAATTGTGATTACAATATTCAGCATGACACGTCTGAAGAAGGATGATATTCTTTTCATTCAGCGTACTTCTCACTATAGTTATCTAAAATTTGCCATAATTTTTTTGTGATTAAATTGCAATCTTAAAATTCCGAAGATAAATATGTAGCATTCATCTTATGTTTTTGGGCTATCTTTATCAAGGCCATACAAGTTGTACTGTTCAATTATCGTTGATATAAGAGTTAATATTCTGCTGGATTGAGCAATGAATTTGCTATTAGGGCTCTTGATTTTATATGGTCAAAGATATGGACGTGGTAACTAGTAACTTCTACAATGAAAATGTTGTCAATTCAGATATTATGCTCTGAGTCTTTCTATTTTTGAAAGAATACTAGTTATCTGATGATATAAATTCGTTTTGATTCTGATGGCATATTTGATTGGTTTATTAGATGATTGGTTTATTAGACCAAGTAAGAGAATAGCTATTCCTTTTCATTTGTTCGTTTGCAATTCCATGGAAAGATCAATTGCTTTGTTGAGAAAGAATTAGTATTCTTCTCTAAACGAGAATAATAGTTGTTCCTTCTCCTAAAAAAATAGGATTTAAGGCATTTTTACTGAGAAGTTTTTAAAAATATCTCAATTCGCTTGCATGAGATTTAGTGTTTTTGGGAAAATTAATAATAATTATATTCTATTCAATTTTCTACAGTAATATATAAGTGACTAGCGAACATTTGAATATGAATTACAATTACTTTTCCTAATTGACCAATAATTTCAATTATGTGAACCAAAAAATGCCCTGAGTGTGCTATTTCTCACAGAATGTTAGGTTCCTTGCAAACTTCATAACAGAGGCTGGAATTATTATCAAAAGAAGCAAGGTAAAATAAGTTTCTATTCATCATCATTTATACAACTCATGAAATTTTCCTCATTCTCTCTCTTTTCATTATCATGTAGACTGGCATTAGTGCCAAGGCTCAAAGGAAGATTGCTAGGGAGATCAAAACTGCTCGAGCTTTTGGTCTAATGCCATTCACTACAATGGGTACAAAGTCGTTTGGTTTTGGGAAGAATATGGAGGATCTCGACGAAGATTTTGAATATGAAACTTTTGACAGTATTGTGAGGACTAATGCAGAAGAAAAGATGCTATAAGGTACTTGTTAGAGGGCTGAGAATCTATGCTATCATCTATGGATGGTTACCAAGTTAGCAAAAAAGTACGAAAGCAAGAAAGAAAAAAATGAGGAATTAATTGTTTGAGTTCCAATTTGTATCTTCCCGTTCTATAATTTATCAGTATAGTAATGGCCAAGATCGTTGCTCAGGGCATTTGAAGCTGGATAGGCCATATGGTGCAGAACATGTAATCCTGCGTTGTAATGAAGTTTTGGGTTTGCATTTGTTATCTTAATTAGTCATGTAATAATTGTCCATGACAAAAGTTCATTTGATGTTGGTGCTTGAACCAAATATGTAACTTGACTAACTTTTAGGTGAATATTTCTTTATTTGAAAAAGGTCGATTGCTAATTTTTAAATGCTTACAGATCTACTGTTTAGTTGCAAGCATGTGTTTAGATTCATAAAACAACACACACGCACACACACACACACACACACACACATATATATATTGTTTGGAGAATACAATAAAAATATCATATTTGAAATTTATAATCACAAAGGTATCATTTCATATATTTCCCTTTCTTTTCTAGGCCTGTTTGGTCAAGTAATGTCATGGATGTTAAGCTTGAGGTTGACAATGCGCAACCACACAATAGGGAGTTACGAACTACGATTTTATGAAACCGTCTAATGTTCACGAAAGTATTCAGTGTTTCAAAAAAAATAAAAATACAAATTAGATTGGATCACGAGATAGTATTTGTATGTGTGGTAGGGCAAAAGCCACACACCATGTATAGTTAGCCACCAATAACTTTAGGCTCAGGCTTCGTCTCACAAAATACTAAAGAACATGAGGTCATGCTTGAGTTCAGCAAACCCAAAACTATCACATAAACCACATTGATATAAATCTATGAGTAATTATTAATTGTTCATAAAGTAGCGTTATATATACTCCCAAAAAACTGCTTTCATCAAACAAGCTTATGAATGGTCTGTAGCAATAATGAATAGTTTATTATATTATCTTAAATAACTGATCACGATCAACCCATGAAAAAGCTAAAGATCAATCAATTTAGAATAGGTAGGTGTTATGTTATCATAACAGCTCATTAATTAGAATCAATCCTCTCGTGTCATTGTATATTCCAATATCAATGAATAATTTCACGCAATCCTTACCACATCCAGGTACAAATCTTCCAACTTTCAGCAAAGTAAGAATCAGCCGACGGAATTAAAGTTTACTAATTGATAGTTGAAGCAAACACTAAGATGACAAGAGAGTGGCTTCATCAATTGTATGTGCTTCAACTCTTGACAACAGAGTGAAAACCTTATAGACATTATACACCAACTATATTTTAACTCTTTTCATATGATTCCTTGGCAAATTTCAAAAACTATATTTTATTTCAAAGCATCCTACGTTGTTAACAACAAGAAGAGTTACAAGATGAACTATATATATTACACCAGTTCATTTTTTTAATGGTACAATCCACAAAAACTCTGGCGTAAAACCTATTTAATGACGTAAATCATGAATCAGATATCAGACTATCGAGGACCAAAGCTTTTGGTTTATGTATCTTAATATTACATTTTAAATTAATAATTTCATCAAGTAACACATGTAGTTAATTAAAGGATAATTATTTATTGGGGTATTATTCATTATTCTAAGAATATAGTCTTCATCGATTACATATTTTTTTCTCTTTATCAAGTATTTGATATTTGTTTTTTTTAAAAATAAAAATTATATTAATCTTAAATTTAATTGACATACAGTAATATATTATCACATACTCCGATTTCAATTTCAATTAAAAATTTCTCTTGTATATTGATATGCATGTATGAGTGACACAATTGAGCAAATCCATTCAAGCTTGTGATGACTGCAAACATCTTTAGCAAAATGCTAATACAAAAGCTTGAAGCATTAATAACAATCAATTCCAGAATTACAGAAACATTGATTTCAAACATCTGTAGCTACATTTATGAAAAAGAAGCATAAATGCAAAAGTACCAGCAAGTAAACTTTAGAGAGCTAAAGGACAATAAAAGCAAAAATACTATTTTGTGCGATATGATATAGTTCATATAAAATTCATCTAAACAAGGGCCTTTACCATTGAGGACTGACTTAAAACAGAGAGAAGAACAAATCCTTTTGCCTCATTACCTCCTTCATAGCTTCTACCACCATCATAGTTCTCACTCAGACCTATTTGCAAACCTCTCAACCTTATCATCATTAAGGTTAATTCCCACCATAGCCTCACCCAATCCACAGCTAATATCAGCAAGCACATCTGGGTCACTGTAATGAGTCACTGCCTGAACAATAGCCCTAGCCCTCCTTGCAGGATCACCACTCTTGAAAACCCCCGACCCGACGAACACGCCGTCGCAACCCAATTGCATCATCAACGCAGCATCAGCAGGAGTAGCCACCCCACCAGCAGCAAAGTGCACCACAGGCAACCTGCCCAGCTGTTTAGTCTGCATCACAAGGTCATAAGGCGCAGCAATCTTTTTCGCAAATGTGAAAACTTCATCATCGTCCATGTTCCTCAGAACCCTGATATCCCCCATGACCGACCTCACATGCCTAACCGCTTCAATAATGTTGCCGGTACCGGCTTCCCCTTTGGTCCTGATCATAGCAGCACCTTCGCGAATTCGGCGAAGGGCTTCACCGAGGTTTCGGCAACCACAAACAAATGGGATCCGAAAATTGTGTTTATTTATGTGGTTGTCTTCGTCCGCGACAGTAAGAACCTCGCTTTCATCGACGTAATCAATTCCGATGGCTTCTAGGATTTGGGCTTCGACGAAATGACCGATACGGGCTTTCGCCATGACAGGAATAGTGACGGCCTGCTTGATCTCTTTGATTAATTGCGGATCGGACATTCTGGCCACACCGCCTTGGGCACGAATGTCGGCGGGAACACGTTCTAACGCCATAACAGCGCATGCACCGGATTCTTCGGCTATACGAGCTTGCTCGGCGTTAACGACATCCATGATAACGCCACCTCTGAGCATCTGGGCAAGACCCACTTTGACAGAGAACGGGGATTTCTTCGTGGTTTCGCATATGGATCCGTTACCGTAAACGGTGACTACTCCACTGTCAGCCATTAAAGAGAGAATGAGAGAAAGAAGATGAAGAAATGAATGTTAAAGAGGATTGCGATAGAAACAGAGAGAGCGACGAGAAGATGAGGAAATGAGAGAAGGTGGTAAATAGTTGATAGTGTATATATAACAGAGCCGATATTAGGGATTATTATTATTATTATTATTATTATTATTATTATTATTATTATTATTATTATTATCTCTCTTTTCCTTTCATGCAAAACAAGTGCACTCCAATTCTGTCCTCATGATTGAGAATATTTTCTGTCAGTTTCTTTTTCAGTTTTAATTTTAGGGTAAGTTATACGTAACTTATATTAATAGATTTATATTAATTTATATTTTCTATTATAAAAATTATGATTTATTTAATTATTTAATATGTTTTTTTAAGTAGAATAAAAGATATATAAAAATAAATAAAATTTAATGTTATTATTTAAAGTAATAAGTATTTACTATATAGAGTGTTTTTTATTTAATTATATATATATAATATAATATTAATATATATTTGATTTTAATTAATTATATTTTGATATTATAATAATATTTTCATGCAAACGTTTAATTTTTTTAGAAATAAGCACGTGAATATATAAAAAAAACATAACACAGTGAAGATAGAAGACAAAATTAGGCAGGAAAACTGCTATTTTTATTTTTATTTATTTATTCATACTTGGATTTTTTTGAAAAAAAAAAATTTATTTGGCCAATGATTTTCCACGTACATCTGAATCGTGAAATCATGCAAATATAAAATAGAAATAGTGATTCTTTTCCAACCCAAACCCCACATATTTTCTATATTCCAAGAAACAAAAATCTCCTCAGCTCAATTTCTTGTGAGGGGTGATGTGACATCATTTAGAGAAATTATTCATATTTTATATTAATAAAATTAAAAATTAATATAATTTTTATTTAAAAATAAAAATAAAATTATTCATGCGATTACCTCCAAATATTTTCGTCCATTTCTAACTATTTTTTACCATCATTTTTCGCACTAACAGTTGGGTTTTGTTATCATATTTCTCGTCTAAATCCATCCTTTTTTAACATAACATTTAATATTTTCTTTCCCTTTTTCTTTCATTTTTTCACTTTTTTTATTCTTATAAATATTTTTATAAATTATTTTACACTTAGTATTTATATTTTATATTTTTATTTCTTTTTTGTAAAATTAATTTTTTATTTTTATGTATATTAAATGTTATTCATTATTTATATATATTTTTATTTTATATATGTTGTTTATTTTTATTCAAACTTAGAAAAAGATAATGTATTATTTATTTATTTATTTTAACTAATTTCATGTATTAAAATGTCAGGATTGATTCATTTGTATAATATGAAGGCAAAAAATAGTTTTTCTTATAAGGGATTTACAAAATTATTAAATGTACAATTGAATAATAAAGTTGTTCGAATTGATAAAACATGTATACTTGTTTTTTGTATTTTTCACAACAAAATAATAGAGTTATGTGTGGTTACTTTGTTATGAACTTTATGAGCGAAATCATCTTAAATATCAATATGTTAATTAAAAATATGATAATCTCTTTTAATAATATACTCTTTTAACATATAAGTTATTTTTAATGAATTTATGAAATAAGTTTTGTTAATTTATGTTATTAAATTATTATTTTGAATTTAAATACATGTAATTCTTTGATTGGAATAAAACAAACTATTATTTGAAGATTTATAAGAAGAATGAACACATGCTTCAAATTATAAACTCATAAGAATATTAAAAAAACGAATATAATAATATTGAATAATACATGCATTTTATTATTATGTGTTTATCTTGTAAAATTATAATTACATATAATAATGGATATATGTAATTTTATTATATCTAATATACCATGTACTTATATTTACTTATAATATTTAGTAATATTGAAATTAAGTTAAATTTATATATATATTGTATATAAGTTATTTTTGTTATAATTTTAGTTTTTAAGTAATTAATTAATATCTAGTTTTTAAATAAATAAAAAGTTTTAAAAACTCTTTTAAACATATTTTGGTTTTTTTCCGTGGCTATTTGATTTCAAATATTCAGGAAGACTAGCAAAATATAATAAAAATATGTTTAGTAGTTATATCATTTTTAAGTTGATTATATTCAAGAATCGACTTAAATTTTTAAATTAGTCTACCATGTAAATCGATTTAAAATTTAAAGTTGATTGATACGATCAATCGACTTAAAAATTAAAAAAAATTAAATTCATTTGAATTTAAATCGATTCGATAAACCATTTTAATTCAGTTAATAATTGAATTAAAGGCACTTTATTGTAGTAGTGATATAACTCACGAGGCAATGGGATGTTGTAATTCATCATCTTTCACAATTTCATCATTTTATGATTTTTTTTTTTTATGATTGAGTCCTGAATTGTTATTTATTATTTTTTAAATATATTTTATATTAATTATATTATTTTTGTTAATATTTTTTTTAATTTTTTTTAATTAATTTTAATTTTTATTAATATGAAGTATCATCCAATACTTCTTACTCATTAAAATGTTCAGAAATAATTAACTTGAGTGGGAATAATTCTATAGCAAAAGTTTCCAATCTGTCGGTTTAGTAGTAAAAAAAAAAAAAACACTAAAAATGTCACATACTTGTCAATTGTCAATTGTTTGTATCACCTAACACACACTTTTAACACTATTATGAAATTTTTGTCTAAGAGAATTAATTACACTATAGGGAAATGCGTTTACATACATTAAAACAACTGATCTTATATTCACCACTCAAACGGTGAAAACCTTCCTCACTTTCTTCATCTTCCTTGTGCATATGGGACAACTACCAACCTCTTCTGCAATTCTGCAATATTAATAAATAACTTAAGGTTTAATTATGTTTTTGAGATACTGTAAAAATCATGGGCAGAATTAGAGAAATGATGTTTCTAAAGCGAGAAAAAAAACTAATGTAAGAGTAATTTAAAATTTATATTCACAATTTAATAATTAAGTTATATTATATGATAAATTTAACCCATTATTTTTAGGATTTTAGTTATTTTAAATAACCATACATTTATAAGATTGATAGCATAATTTAAGGATAAAATTACTTATAATGATTAGTGTGATTATTGTATAGTATTTTTATGCAAAACTTTATAACTAAAATTAATTTTTTTTTATCAAAATGTAACTAATATTTTGTAAGAACAAGTAACCAAATTTACTATAAAAATATATTTAACTAATACTTATTAATAACTATCATAGCAATATTATATTAATGGTTTAAATCTCAATAATTCAACAATTTAAATTATATATATATATATATTTAATTGAAAAAAAACAAAAGTATATTAAAGATAATAAAAAAGCTTTTAGAAAGTGATTCACTTTATAAAAAAGCTTAATGTTAAAAATTTCATTATTTTTAGAATTTAAACATTTTTATCACAAAAAAGAGTATAGATTTAAATTTCTTTACAAGTAGGCCCAAACTCAAAGAAATTTTATATACATATATATATATATATATATATATATATATATATATATATATATATATATATATATATATATAAAGTCTTGAAGACCACCAGATGCACACGAGACACAAACAGAAAAGAAGCAATCACAAACAAATAACAATCGACAATGCACAAGAAATCAACACACATGAATTTTTACATGGTTCGCATTAACGAGTTTAATCCATGAAACCACCTCGGTTCCAAGCTTCATTATGTCAATCACTTTCAACAATGGATGATTTTACATAGAGAACACTCAGAGAGCCTTTTACCAACTCTCACGGTACAACACATGCAACTAACTGTGCAATATCTAATTCGGCCTTTAAATAAGCTAAACCACATAAAGAGTCTATATATACTGTATTCACATTACATTATAACAAGCCCAACTCTTATTCCACTAGCCCACAGCTTCAGGCAATATTACATTGCTATACAATATATTATAGGCTATACTTAGTGCACATATTAACTAATTTGATATTTTAACTTAAATAATTAGATATCATGACTCTTTTACTTTGACAAATTCAAATATTATTAGTGGTATTAAATAAATCAAATTAAAAAAAATTAAATATTAAATTGATTAAATTAAAATTTAAGAATCAACTCAATCAAGTCATTAGTATTGATATACTAAATTCATTGTTCAATACAACTAATAAACTAGCGTTATTTTATAAATATTTCGATGAAGATTAATACTATTCAATTTTTTTTTTCAAAATTTCTAACAGGGTTACAACACCTCCAAACCCTCATATGAGGCTGTTGTTGTGGGCGGAAGCAATAAATAACGGTATGTGAATATATCAAAGCGATAAAATGAACACATATAATTTACTTGGTTCGACAATTCGCCTAGGTCCACGAGAGGCAGTAGATATTATTTGAACTGAGTAGAAAATATACAGAATACAGATACAGATTTCCTCACTAATAATATCTCTCAAGTGTTTTCCCAAACTTATAGAAAACTCTCAAACTCAGAAGTATTTTCTCTCTTTGAGTTTGCTTATGCTCTCTTTGATTTTTCTGATTTTTGCCTTCTTCTTCAATGCATGAACTCTTTCCTATTTATAGATGAAGCAAGACTCCCTTTCCCTAAATTGTTCCATAATTTAAGCCTTAAATTAGGCCACTAATTTCCTTAAATTATGTCACTAATTTCCTTAAATCATGCCACAAATTAGGCCACTAATTTTCCTAAATTATGCCACTAATTTGTTACTTTTAGAGCCAATATTCAACAATCTCCACCTTGGCGAAAAAGTTCATAACGCTGCCTCCAAATGCGCCCTAGGTGCTCTAAGCTCGAGAGATGTTGATCAAGTTCAAGCAGTGTTGAAACTTGATCCCTGTAACCACCTTTGTAAGCATATCTGTAGGGTTATCTGCAGTTCTGACTTTCTGGAGTATAACATTCCCTTCATCGATGATTTCTCGAACAAAATGAAATCGAACATCGATGTGCTTGGTACGACCATGATGAACTTGGTTCTTTGCCAAAAAAATGGCACTCTGGCTGTCGCATAAAACCTCCACGTTCTTCTAAACAATACCCAAATCCTTAGTCAACCCGAGAAGCCATATAGCTTCTTTGAATGCTTCTGTTACAACTATATACTCTGCCTCTGTAGTAGACAAAGCTACAGTTGATTGCAATGTTGATCTCCAACAAACTGGTCCTCCTACCATTGTGAACACATAACCAGTTGTAGATCGACGCTTATCCAGATCTCCAGCATAGTCAGAATCCACATATCCAACTAGGTGTTTGCCTTCAGTCTTGTCTCTTTCAAACTTCAAACCAATATCCACGGTACCATAGATGTACCGTAGAATCCACTTCACTGCTTGCCAGTGTCCTTTACCGGGATTATGCATGTACCGACTCACCATACTAACAGCGTGGGAAATATCAGGTCTGGTGCAAACCATTGCATACATCAAGACACCAACAACATTTGCATATGGAACACGTTCCATTTGCTTCTTCTCATCGGTGGTGCTAGGTGACATCAATGCACTCAACTGAAAGTGAGGAGCAAACGGTGTACTTACTGGCTTGGTTTTTTCATCAATGTCAAACCTTTGTAGTACTTTCTTCAGATACTGAGTCTGTTTCAGACAAACTGTGCTTGCAACTCTATCTCTTGTGATTTCCATCCTAAGAATTTTCTTAGCTTCTCCAAGATCTTTCATTTCAAATTCTGAACTCAACAGAGCCTTCAATCTGTCGATCTCCACCTTGCTCTTAGATGCAATCAACATATCATCAACATATAAGAGCAAATAAATGAAGGTACCATCTTGGAGTTTCTTAAAATATACACAGTGATCAAACTAGTTGCGTGTGTACTTCTGCTCTCTAATGAAGCTATCAAAGCATTTGTACCATTGTCGCGATGATTGCTTCAAACCGTAAATTGACTTGCTCAGCTTGCAAGCCCAATTCTCTCGTCCTGGAATTTTGAAGCCATCTGGTTGAGACATGTAGATTTTTTCGTTCAAAGTACCATGGAGAAAAGCTGTTTTGACATCGAGTTGAGCTAACTCGAGATCAAACTGTGCTACCAAAGCCAATAGTATCCGAATAGATGAATGCTTAACAACAGATGAGAATACCTCATTGTAGTCTATTCTTTCTTTCTGAGCATAGCCTTTTGCTACCAGTCTGACTTTGTATCTGATGTTGTCTTTACCAGGAATACCTTCCTTCTTGGCATAGACCCATTTGCAGCCAATAGTTTTCTTTCCTTTGGGAAGTTGAACCAACTCCCAAGTCTAATTCTGGTGTAGAGACTTCATCTCTTCATCCATTTCCATCTTCCACTTCATACTATCAACTCTCTGCACAGCTTCTCTGTAAGTGCATGGGACATCATCATCAATTACTGGAAGTGCGAATGCTACCATGTCTGTGTATCTGGTAGGCTTCCTAATCTCTCTTCTCTGTCGAGTAGTGGCAATAGATTCTGGCTGCTGATTGATAGGTGGTGATGGTGAGAAAGCCTACACCTCAACTGAGATCTCTTCTTGATCATCAATTTCATCTTCACCATGATCGGTAGTCGGTGCAATCTTTTCTGGATCTTCCGGAGTCTCAAGCATCACCTTAGAAAAAGTATTTGGACTTTCATTCTCTTTTTCTGAATTTTTCTGTCTCAGCATAACAGACTCGTCGAATGTAACATCTCGGCTTAAGACGATCTTCTTAGATTCATGTTGCGTGTTTTTCAACACACAAAAACGTGCAAGTATACATGGTCACAAGTAATAAAATTTGTAAGTAAAGTATCGTTCCCACGGAGATTTGTAACTATAGTTTGTTGATTACTAAAATTGTCTCAATCTGATTTTATTCAAAACGTTCGTTGATTGTAGGAAATGTAAGAAAAATTTAAAAACTAAATAAACGAAATCTAGGATTGCAATTTTTCACCAAATTAATCAACTCAAATAATTTTATTTTCTTTTGATTTATATTTTTTAGTACATTTAATTTGTCAACCGAAAACTTCTAATTTTATTCATACATCTCTTCCGAGCTCCGTACAAACACACCTCGTTAAATTAATTCACTATATTCCTATGAGAATTAAATTCACCGAAATTCATTACGTTTTAAGTTTTCAAATGGCCACACATACAATTAGGGTATATTCCTATCCTTCATCATACATGTCATTCTATTTACGAGCAATATACACACAAATGCCTCTTCCAAGTTTATTCATGTGCCACAGATCATTTTGATAAGATTCGTAAATAATCAAAAAGCATTAAGCACAAAATAGAACGAACAAATCGAACGTCATATAAATCTATCAAAAATAATTAAAATAAAAGCATCATAAATTTAGATCAAATGCAACCCTAGAAAAATTAAATTACTTAAAATTAAAATAAAAATTACAACAGATACAGAAAAATAAGATGAAGAAGAAGGAAAATTAAAACAACACTTAGAAGAAATATTTGGCACACGCAGAACACAACAAAAGTCAAAAATGGCTTCTGCGTGTTCCACAGCCAACAAACAAACACCCCAAAAATTACAAACTCAAAAAAACTTTCCAAAACTTCATCTTATCTCCTATTTATAGCCAAAAATAATACATCTAAAATATTACATTTTTTATTTTATTTTTTATAAAACGCGTAATAATTTCTGTATCGAAAAATAAAATAACGCGTATCGAAAATCGTATCGAAAATATTAAATAAATCACGCGTGAGAAAGGGGCGCCGATTCTGCGTTTTTTTAAATTCTTTATGCGTGCCACGTGTCAGTATCTGATTCGTTGAAAGGAATTAACGCGGACATGTGGCAGCTTCTCATTGGACGCGGGAAACAGCGCAGGGACATGAGAGCATGGGAGACAACGGCCACATACGGGCGCGATCCTGCGCTTTCGCGCTCATCGTAACATGCCACGTGTCATTACATTATTGACTGAAAAATAGAGTGGGACACGTGGCAGTTTCTTATTTGATGAACGGATTCAGAGTGAACACGTGGCAGCTTTTGATTCAAGGAAAAACCGGTTGCACGCAGAGATCGTCGCACGGGATCAGAGGCGCGTATATGAGGGACAGCGGCTGACACGTCAGAGAAGTGGGTCCCACTCGCACGCTGTCCTGCGCGGCAGGTGGGCCCCACTCGGGCGCCGAGCCGCGTAAACGAATCTGCACCCACGCGATCTGGTCGGGCGTGAATGGCACGCGCGAATCTCAGCCGTTTCTTCTTTGATTGGACGGTCCACGTTTCGCGCGTGCATATTGGCGCGTGTTTCTTCTCACCTGCGCAGAAAATTAAACTTTCATTAATTGGATTTTGGCCCACAAATTTATTTCAAATTACATTTTCAACTTTCTTTAATTATAGTTTAGCCCTTTTCTAATTTAAATTAAATTTTTAAACTTTTAATAATTAAAATCAAGCCCGAATTTAATTTAAATTATATTTTTGACTTTTATAAATTGCAATTAAATACTGTTTTATTTGAAATTATATTTTGGACCCAAATTTGTAATTAATTAAGTTTTTCGATACAAATTATTTAATTTTATTAAAATATATAAAAAACAGTAAATACTAATTTATTAAATTAAAATTAACTAAAAACATTGAAAACATAGCAATTATAATTAATAAAATAGGTGAAAATAACTACATAAAATACAGTTATCAATTCACCACACCAAAGTCGAAATCCTTTAACTCCTTCCTTAAAGCCTAGGAAAATAGCTTTTTTTGCTCTAGGATCCAGTTTGGATTCACTAACATGAAAATATGTTGGACATCCAAATATTCGCAATGAATCATAAACAGTAGCAGGTTGTCCAGACCATACCTCTTTAGGAGTTTTTCCATCTAATGCAGTCGCACGAAGTCTGTTGACTATATGAGTTGCATATGACAAAGCCTCGGCCCAAAATGCCTTGCTCAATTTGGATTGAGATAGCATACATCGAACTTTCTCAACCAAAGTACGATTCATTCGTTCTGCAACTCCATTATGCAACTCCATTCTGCTGTGGTGTATGAGGAACTGAAAAATGTCTGATTATCCCTTCATCTTGACAAACTTTAAAGAAGGGATCTGATTTATACTCGCCACCATTATCAGATCTGAGCCTTTTAATTTTCCTACCTGTCTGAGTCTCGATCATTTTCTTCCATTTAAGAAAGATATCCAGAACTTTATCTTTGTGACTCATATTGTATATCCAGACATATCTAGAGAAATCATCAATAAAAGTCACAAACCAACGTTTACCTCCAAGTGAAGCATTCTTTGAAGGTCCCTAGACATTCGTGTGAATATAATCAAGAGATCCTTTAGTACGATGAATGGCAGTGCCGAACTTGACTCTTGTTTGTTTTCCCATTACACAATGCTTGCAAAAATCAAACTTTCCAGTCTTGGCACCTTTCAAAAGACCTTGTTTCATTAAGCCTTGCAAAGCCTTTTCACCGACATGCCCTAAGCGCATGTGCCACAGGCGGGAAAAATCATTTGTCTTTTCTTCAGAACTACTTGAGACGGCTACTCTTCCTGTAACTGTACTCCCATCTAGAAAATACAAGTTCGCCTTTCGAGTACCCTTCATCGCTACGAATGCACCTCGTACAACTTTCAAGACTCCATTTTCCAATGTTACCTTGTAACCATCAGAATCTAAAACACCTAAAGAAATAAGGTTTTTCTTTAGGTCAGGAATATACCTTACATTTGTAAGTCGTCTGATTGTACCATCGTGCATATTTAGTCATACTATTCCGATCCCTTTTGTCTGATAGACATTGTCGTTGCCCATAAGCACAACTCCTCCATCGAGCTCTTCAAAACTCGAAAACCAATGTCTGTTTGGACACATATGATAAGAACATCCAGAATCAAGGATCCACTTATCTGAGTAGGTTTTTGAATATGAAACTGAAAAGGCTGATTCTTCATCTTCATCGGCCTTCTGTGCAACATTTGCATTTGACTTGTCCTTGTTTGGACAATCTTTCTTCCAGTGCCCTTTCTAGTGACAATAGGCACACTCGTCCTTTGCAGGACGTCTTCTAGATGAATCTTCTCTAGAATTTGATCTGGATTTCCCCCTATTATTTGATCCGCCAGATTTTTTGTTGTTAGTCCTACCTCTGGATGCCGTCAATGCTTCTGATATTGAGTCTCTGTGATCATGTTGATCCTTCTTCCGGTACTCGTTATTTACCAAAGCATTTGAAACATCTACGAACTTAACCTCATCCTTTCCATATAACAAGGTTGTGGTTAAATGCTCATAGCTCTTAGGTAATGAATTAAAAAAAAGTTTTATCTTCATCGATAATTTTAACATCTAAATTTTGCAGATCGACCAAAATTTTATTGAAATTATCTAAGTGCTCAATCATAGGGGTACCTTTCTTGTATTGGAAACGGAAAAGTTTCTTCTTCAAGTAGAGTCTGTTCTCAATACTTTTCGTAATGTACTTGTCCTCTAGTTTCTTCCAGAGAACTGTGGCTACATTCTATTTCATGACAAAGTATTTCTGATCTTTTCCTAAGCACAATCGAATTGTGCCACAAGCTTGCCGGTTTACATAATTCCAATCTTCATTTGAATAATCTCCTGGCTTGGTCTCCAAGGCTATATTAGATCCTTCTCGAAACAATAGATCTAATACCTCACATTGCCACATGCCAAAGTTATTGGTGCCATCGAATTTCTCCACCTCAAACTTTGCGTTGGACAACATAGTTCTTCGAGTAGAACAACTTGGCTTGCCATAAATTCTATGGTCAACTTTTCCACCTTCTTCGATCTCTCTTTTATCAGCCATAAGTACAAGCAGATAACAAAAATTTTGTACTTACAACTTAAAACAGTGTTTTTTTCCAAATTTTATACCTTATTTGAAAAAACGGAGTCTGTAGTTGAATCCGGAATGATCCAATTAGCTAAGAATAGATCCAACTCTGCTGAAAACGGATGAAAAACGGACCAACTCGATCCAAATATCACTAATGGTTGAGTTGACTCAGTGGTGGCAGCAACGCTCCGGCAGCTTCTGGTGGCGATTCTGACTTCTGATTTGAGCGATTCTTTCACTGTTGTGTTCGTCTCGTCGAGAACTTCGATTTTGATATATAATACTTTTATATTTGGCTCTGATACCAATTTGTTGTGGGCGGAAGCAATAAATAACGGTATTTGAATATATCAAAGCGATAAAATGAACACATAGAATTTACGTGGTTGACAATTCGCCTAGGTCCACGGGAGGCAGCAAATATTATTTGAACTGAGTAGGAAATATACAGAATACAGATACAAATTTCCTCATTAATAATATCTCTCAAGTGTTTTCCCAAACTTATAGAAAACTCTCAAACTCACAAGTATTTTCTCTCTTTGAGTTTGCTTTTTCTGATTTTTGCCTTCTTCTTCAATGCATGAACTCTTTCATATTTATAGATGAAGCAAGACTCTCTTTCCCTAAATTGTGTCATAATTTAAGCCTTAAATTAGGTCACTAATTTCCTTAAATTATGTCACTAATTTCCTTAAATCATGCCACAAATCATGCCACAAATTAGACCACTAATTTCCCTAAATTATGCCACTAATTTGTTACTTTTAGAGCCAATATTCAACAGTTGCCCCTAGTAAAAATGCTTCTGATTACAAAAAGCACTTCAAAATCAAAAAATATTTTTCTAGAATTGCATTCATGTCATTTAAAAGCATTTTTTATGCTTCATGATAAAATCACTAATTATTCGCATCTCTTGAAATAGCAAGTGATTTAGCTTAAAATTTCAATAAAGTTTGGGGTCTATTTGTTTCTACTTCTATAATATTATAAAAGCGCTTCTCACATAAAAGAAACCCAGGGACCAATCAAGAAAAAATTATTATAAGCGCTTTCAAGACTCAGTAAGAACATATTATGTTTGCTGACATAAGCACATGATTTTCTTCCTAAAATTACTTATGTTTGAAACCACTTTTAACATAAGCACAACAATGATTGCATAAAAAAAGAAAATTAGTAAACATCATATTCACAAACCTTGTTCCACATGAAAAGCAAGCAGCACAATGTCCACAAGGAAGAAAGAAGCATTCTCTGGGTGCATCATAGCAAATGACACAAAGACGGCGCAAATTGTGACTATTTTCCTCTTCATTTACTGAGATAAGTGCTTCTTGCTCCTCTTCATCATGAGAAACAGAATCATAAGATGATCCCAAGCTTGAAGCATCATCATCTTTATGTAAAAGCAATGGGGTTCTTTCATTTGCCCTTTGCCTTTCATAAAACCCCCTTCTGTAGTAAGCTGTGTATGGGCCTATTTTACAAAATCTAAAGGCTAATGCTATCACTACTGTCATCAAACCTGTTGAGACATATATAAAAGAAAATGTGAACTTAGATGTTACATAACTATGAGTTTAATTCATGGGTAAAAATGTATGAAGGTTAATAAGAAATTACCTGATCCAATAAAATAGATAATCCATCTATGTTCATAAGACAATTTCACATTCCAATTATCAACAGAAGTTTCCTGCAAGAAACTAAAGTATGTTCATCACACTTTTACTTATGACATAGTTTTATCCAAGGTACTAATTTGGTACGTACTCCACATTTTTTTAATTTAATCAATTTAGCTCATAATATTTATCTATTCCGACCAATCTAGGGGAAAAAATAATTTTAATTTGATCAGTTTTGTAGTTTATCCTTCAATTCTTCATCAATTTACAAACGAGATTAATTTTACCTCGTCATGACTTGGAGATGTTAAAACAGCAGTGTTTGTTCCTAGTAGAGAAAGCTTCAAGCTACATACATGATTGGCAAGTGAGCACTTGTAATAGGCCTGACTTGTGTTGTAAAGAAAAGCTTGTATGGTAAATATCATCTCTACCTGTATAATGCAGTAACAATGTTTATTAAGCCTTTTCATTTTTTTTTGAATAACTACTATTTTTCTAACTATGAGATCATAAAGTAGAAGTTACCTCCACTTGTTCAGAGTTCAAGTTTCCAACTGCAATATAATAATTTGAAGGCTTTGCAATTTCTTGATGAATCTTTCCACTTCCTGCCACGTTAAACCCTTTAGAATTTGCATGGTATGATTAGGATAAACTTACAAAAATATTATCAAACTATTTTATTTATTTCGTTTATACTGTAAAATTTTTTAATCCTGTTTATACTACATAATTATTGTATTTGTTTTATTTATAACATTATGTTAATCTTCATCTAACAATGTCACGTTTTAGTAATAGATTTGTATAAACTTAAATAGATAAATAATAGATTTAGAATTAATTAGATAATCAATTGTAATATTTAAAACAACATTTTGTTTTAAATATATTAGTGATATTATTTTAAATCTATCATTTAAATATTTGAGGTAAATTAATAAAATAATGTAAAATATTAAAACAATTATGAATTATCTTACCGTGGATTATATTCCAAGATAGAGTTGTATTGGGATACGAAGGATCCTCTATCCACTCAACCAAGTTTTCTCTAACTGAAAGTTTTTTTGTGTCACAAAAAATTGAAATATGAAGCACTTAAATGGTTCAATTAAAAAGTTATTTATTTATTTTTTTACTACATCGGTAGTAATTTATAAAAGTCATGGTGTTAAAAAAAACATAAGTATATCCGTTAAAAAAATACAGCTTTTTGTGATTTACCTTGTGTTTGTTATCGTAATAATATTTATTTATTAGTTTATTCAAGTTACAATTTTGAATTATATCAAATATATTTTTATCTAAAAATAAAATTGTTACTTCTTTGCTAGCATATTTAAGTTATTAATTATTATCATAAAAACAATAATAGTAGCTTACATGTAAAAGAATTCTTTATTTTTTAAGCTTGGTAATCAAAACAACCAACAATCCAATACAATAGTTAAAATTGTAATATTTAAGAATGTCTTAAATGCTTCACATATATTATAAGCTGGACATTACTCACATATTTTTTTTTTGAAATTTGGGCTCATGAAACAAATCAAGTCACGAGTATAATGTGTATAACTCATGTACATGAGGAATGTATAACCTTGCATAATTTATGCATGTACATGTTTTTACATAACTCTGTGTAATGATTAATCTATAAATTAATAGTGAAAACTCATAATTTTGAGAGAATTTTTCTCACTCTAATTAAAAAAACTAAGAGATTTTAGTAATTTATATTTGTGAAATAGAATAACGAGAAATGCTTCAAAGTAATGCACTGGTTTCGAAAGATCGATGATGCTTTGAGTTTTGAGTGATGATTCAAATGAAACACAAAAATAATTTCTTTTTTTGTTTTTGTTTTTAATAAGTGTACAAGATCACATCTTTTTATATAGAGTTTTATTTTTAATCTACATTTCAATGCTTAACATATATATATATATATATATATAAAATAGCGTGAAAAATTATATTTAATACTTTTTTTATAAATGAAATAAACATATGTTTTCTTAAATGATGAAATGAACATTTTTTTAAGTGTTAAAACTGAAATAAATTAAATAATTTTATTATAAAAGAAAAATAAATTATTTTTTGAAAAACCAGTTTATACTAAAAATCACTTTAACATAAATGCAAGCAAACACCTTAACTTGTTTGGGATAGAATAAATGTTATGATTAATGGTTAATAAGTAATTGAACATTAACTCTAGTAAAACCTCTAGTTCCTTCAATACATGAGAAAATATTCATTCATATTTGACCAATATTGATGTGTTGGTATATATCAATGAATAATTTTTCTTATAAATTTCAATGATAAAAAACAATGAAGTCATTTTTAACTCGTTTTATTCTCTCTCTTATAATCTTATGACATTGGTTGGGAGTATTATTCTTTAACAAATCAATAATTACTCTCAATACATGATCACAATTCAAAAGTTTTACAATTATGAAGGTTGAGAATAATTACCTGTTGCAATGATTAGTAACAAAGGTGGGGTACCTAAAGATATAATATTGAAGGAAACATCAATTTTAGACCCTTTGTTTAAGAAATATACCCACTCCTGCAAGAGGCAATGCAGTTTTAAATAAAAGTCATAAAAATAAAATAAAATAAAATTAAAACAGTACTATAATATAGATCTAGTAGAACTGACAGAGAACGAGAGGTATAAAATACACAGTAGTAGTATGGTAGTGGATAATTCTTGCCTTGTGAAAAGTGGCAGGTATAAATGTGTTATGTGTTTCACTCCAAACAACTTCATTATCCAAAGGTGGAGGTTCATAGAATCCATATAACAATATTGGTACATGTTTTGCTTCATCCAATTCTTGTACCTGTATAAAGATAGCCACAGTAATAGGTATCAATGAGTTGTGATATCAGGTAATATTTGGTTATTATAATTAAAATAATAACAATAATATGATCATTATTATTATTACATCTGTTTGGCCCGTAAAATCAAAATAAAGATAAATAAATAAAAGTAAAATTTGTAAAATTATAAATAAATTAAAATTAAAAAATTAACCTTTTTTTGATTACTCAAAATTAAAAAAATAATAATGACGATAATAGAAATATTTGAAGAAAAAATTATGAAAAAAATAAAGTATTTCAATGTATTTTTTAAAGAATTTTAGAAGAATGGGTTTTTCTCTTATTATTGTTAACTAAATATGACATAAGTATACATTCGTTTGTGTTTATGTATTTAGTAATTTCTATTTACATGTGTTACAAACTCAAAATATTCTACTATTAAAAAGGGTATCACATTTCAATTATATATTAAATTTGTTCTTCTTAATTGTTAAATGATGGAGTTGTTCACACACTACACAATTGACCCCTCGAAAGTACATTGACTTTTAAACTCGAACCATATCCCATTATATCCAAGACTATTCATTTAGTTACATCCTCCTAAATCGAGTATCCATATTTCATCGATTACACTAATATGATAATAAATAGTTAAAAATTATCACACCTTGAAAATCTAATTAGTCTATAACAATATTGTTGAATTCTTGTTGTGATCTAACAAGAGACCTACCATTCGTTCAGTCTTATGTCACATGCGATGCCTATATAGGTTCACTTTCATTTTAGGATTCATCTTGTGTAAGTACATATAATGTAAATTAGACCCTAACTCTAATACTAATTATTAGGCTTGAGTTTTCAACCCAAAAATTAACATATTAAGAGAAATAGAATATTACAACTATAAACCAAGTTATTCTTAACAAATTTCACAATGTCTAACACGTTTGCACGCTCAACAATTTCTATAAAATTGTTTTTAGAATGAAATGCTCTCGAGAACAAATACATTATTTGTATTCTAATAAGAAGCATAAGATGTAATTTGAAAGCCTAAAACCACTTACAACAAACTTTTTTATATTTATTATGGAAGTGTTTGTTTTATTTATTACCGAAGCTTTTGCTTTATTGTTAACATAAATAGGAAAATTAAGAGCAAGGAGTGAATCACCTTAATGGCTTTCACAAAGAAAGAACTAGTTTGTATCAGATGCGAGTACGTAGTTTGGACCCAATTTTAACTTGACAGCCCCATAGAAACCAAGAGTCAAAGTCATGGACGCTGCAGCAGATAAACACAAAACCCACATGCAAACCATGTCAAAACATATCAATCAGGCTCTCAAATCTTCGTTACCAGATTATCTAACTATGTTACTGAGATACACACAAAAGAAAAAGGGAAATAAATAAATAAATAATAACAAAAGAAGGAAAGTAAAAAATTATATTTTTTTTAGTCAAACAATATTAGATATTAACTATGTATTAGAATATAACTAGACGAAACAAGTAGATATACTTTTATCATTTGGTCATCTTTTGTCATCTAAATTGAGATCTGCTCTCGATATGAGATTAATAGAAGTATTTTGTTTACATTAATAAGTAAGATAATTATGAGCCAACTTTTAGATTAAAATGAAATGGTGTGGTTAAAAATAATTTTAACAAATATATTTATGTGTTTGAAATAGAAACTTTAGAAGTGGTTTTGAGTGAGATTTTAGTAATTATTTTAAAAATAAAACATACATCTAAACTATTTTTTTTAAAAGTAAGTATTACTTAATTATCCTAAAGTATTAATAATGCTTATTAAAATGTTGGAAGCACTTCTCTTGAGAGATTATCAAAAATATTTAGAAGTGCTTTGGGCCATTCAAAACCACTTTCAACCAAAAGGAAAAAACATGTACCCTTAGTTACTCAACCAATTAAGGTTTATTTTAGGATAAGGAAGAGAATTAGTTATTTAACAAAAGGATATGTTTGCTCATAAAATAAAATGATTTCAGGAAGAAGAATATATAATTTTTTTTTTGTCCATAATCACAAAATAAACTCTGTGAGCTCTAAAAGCGCTTTTATATGATTCCAGAAGTAGAAGGAAACAGAAATTAAGTTACCGATTATTCTTACTAAATGAACTAAAAGAATGAGAGAAGAGAAAGAAGAATAAAAAACTGACCAAAGAACAAAAATGTGACAAGCACCATAAAGCAAGACCAAAAATCATCTCCAAAACTATGAGATGCAGTGAAATTAGAAAAAGACAAGTTTATCTGATAAGATAAAATTGATGTTTGTTGATGATTTCTTTGTTGGTTCTGATCATGATCATGATCTTGATTTTCTTCTTCTTGGACTCTTGAAGTAGAGGGCAATGAAGAAAAACAGGAAGATGGAAAGTGTTGATGTGGTGGGTTAAAAACAACATGATATTCTTCCATAGTGTGAGAACTGAAACAAACTGGTTGAAATCAAACAATGTTATAAAACTGAAAACTGCTTTATTTGTGTAATGTTATTTTGGGGTTTAATAAAATAATCTGCTTTTCAATCTTGCTATCTAGCTGAGGATATTAATATGAAAGGGCCATGCATTGAGAGTACAAAGACTGCTGTGAAGAATCTGCTTACAAAATCACCACCAACAATCAGTCAGTTAGTTCTCTTCTGTCTGATTTCCCCCCCCCCCCCCCCCTCTTTCTAGCTAGATTGGTAGTTGGGGAATAACAGTTGGGTGAAGCTTTGAAGGGTCTTCTTTTAACTCCTTCGTTGGATGGATTACATTATTGTCATTGCTTGAAACATTTTTATTTTTATTTTTATCATTCTTAAAATGACACGCAAAATATTTAATATTTTTTACACATTGATTTTTTAAAAAAATATATAAAAAAATAAGTAAAATTTGCATGTATCTTTTAAAAAATATACAAATAAAAAAAATATAATTAAGAGTAATGTTATGTTATACAAGTTGTACGTTTTGAGCCGGTGGTTCATCGCTATGTGGTGGGCGGTGAATTTTTTTATTTCCTTTCATTATTTATATCACCACATAAATTATTTATTATTTTCAAATAAAATTAACATATTAATTCAAACTAATAATAATATAGAGTATAGATAAGTGTGATTTATGTAGTAATAAGATTTATTTATCTACTTTTTAAATCACAAATTCGAATAATATTAAAATATTATTTAATAATTTAAAAAAAAATATATATAAGTTAGAGATTTGAAGAGAGAGAAAATATGAATGTCTTTTTTTTTCTTTCTATTTTTCTCCCTTTTCTTGACCTAGATTAATTTGTCATTATATAAACTAATAAATAATTTCTAGTGTCATCATATATTTTTTAAGATGCTTAAATGACTTCGTATTAATGTTTAACCCTTTCTTATTGTCTTCTTATAAAATATTACAATAATTTCATAAGAAATTTTCATTTTTGATTTCCCTAAGTTACTTTTTTTCTTAATCAATTTACATTCAAAAAAAATTTCAAAAAAATTTACACTCAAATACTTGTTCAAAAATGAAATTTATTTTAATACATGTTTAAAAATAATATTCACTATCCAAAAATTTTCTTGAAAGTATTACATGATTCATTAATGTTTTGAGAATTTTATGCTTTTAAAATATTTTTAAATATGCATTTAAAAATAACTATAAATTTAAAATAAAATCATTCTTTAAAGTAGTAGGGCAGTTAAATACAATGTTCTCTAATTTGAAGTTAATTAAATTATAATTAATAAAATGTAGATACATAGAGAATTTAAATTTCGTGTCTTAATTATAAGTTTATAAATAATAGGTTAGCTATTCTAAAAAAATTATTAAATAAATTATAGTTAACCATGTTCAATTCTCGTCTAATTTTTCTAAAAAAGAAAGAAAGAAAAAGAAATCTAGTCCATTTGCTTTTAATAAAATATAACTACTTTGATGACGTTTGGTTCACAGAATAAAATCAGAATCGAAATCGGAATAAGAATGAAATAAAATGAAAAGAAAATAATATTGTTTGGTTTGACCATTTGAATTAAAGATGGAATTAAAGAAGGAATTAGTATTACAATGTTTGGTTTTCCACTGGAATGAAATGAAAAAAATTATAAATTACCTTAATATCCATATATTCAGTAAATTTTAAATAATATCATTTAATTATTATTTTTTCGTCAAACAAAATATATTATTAAAATCATTATTTTTCTAAATAATTATTACTTAAAAAGAAATATATTATTAAAATTATTATTTTTCTAAATAGGATTTAGGGTTTTGAGGTTTGGGATTTAAGATTTAAGGATTTATGGTTTAGAGGTTTGGGGTTTAGGGTTTAGAGCTATATTTATAGGTTAAGATTTAGGATTAAAATTATTATTTTTCTAAATAAGGTTTAGGGTTTTAGGATTTGAGATTTTGGATTTAAGGTTTAGGGTTTTAGGATTTTAGATTTGGGTTTTGAGTTTAGAGTTATATTTAGGGTGGAGGTAAAATTGGAAAAAAATTTGAGATGAGAATGAAATCATGATTCTTAAAGGTGGGAATTCCTTCTCCTTTAGAAATTGATTTCATTCTTGACTATTTTTTCAGCCCAACAAAACACACAAATAGAAAGAATCAATTTTGATTTTTTTTTCATTCCCTCTAACCAAACACAACATTTATGTTTTCGAATGAATTTAAAAGTAAATGATGAGAAAGAAACATTAGAATATGTTTATATTTAATGCATTGTATTAAATATATTAAATATAATTAAATAATATTATAATTAATTTAAATATAAAAGTTGAATAAAATTAAGGATTATATGTTATGATAACTCTATATTAACTAAAATATCATATATGACTCTCTCTCATTTAATTTTTTACGATAAATTTATTCTTAGTTTTCATTAATTAATTGTAATTTAATTTTGATTAAATATTTATCTAATTTGACCAATCAAAATTGAATAACTGTCCAATTAGTTGGAGTTTAGTCAATTAATAACCCCATTCGTCAAAATTTGGTCGATTGTATCATACTCACCAGAGTTAAATTAGATATATGATCAATTGAATGAATTTTAATCGACATGTGATCACAGTTCTAGGTTAATATATATTTGAATCACTGATTATAAATATTTTCTTTGCATTTATTCATATATTTGGTTGAATAATTATTCAATTCTATCATGTAAAATTAGACATATGTCCCTAAAATAAGATAATTTGTTTTTAATTGTACATATGTCAAACTCTATGTTCATAAAATGTATAAAGAGAATAATAATAAAATTACAAGTTTATGGTTAAATCTAGAATAAATATAGTGGTAGAGGATCATATAAATCTATTTTTTTTAAATGAATAATAAATATTTTAATAATTTTTTATTTAAATTAATGTTTAGTTTTTATATATTTCATATTTTTTAAAATATAAAAAATATATTATTTTTGATTTGAAGGAAAAAGAGTGAAGATATATTTTTAGAATTAGAAATTTAAATAAATTAAATAGAATATTTAATATAATTTAAACAGATAAAAGACTCCAGAGGTTTATTTACCACTTTGGTTCATTTTCTTTTAGTTGAACACCTAAGCTACATAGTTTTTTAAAAGGTGCAAATCCAGTGATGACTTGTACCAAGGATAAACTTGAGTTTTCAAATTGTAATTTTTTCCTCTTCATGTCCTTCAACCCTTAAAGTGCTACCTAAATTCAATATTCACTTTATAGATGGTACGAGATTATTGTCAAAATGCACTTTCTTAATTATACAAATAATTATAATATATTTTTACTAATCTCTTTTTAAAACACAAATTTAATAAATTTTAAAAAGTGATTCAAATTTTGACAAATAAATACAAAATGAAAGTAATTAAAATACATGTTAATTGATATATTGTACAATGACATATATTTATTATTGATAGTTTAATGAGCATGTTTCAACATAATCTACGCATATTTGTGTGATTGTGTTATCTTTCCTTAGAAAAAATAAAACTATAAAAAAAAGTTGTAATATATATCCAACTATCTACAAAAATAAATCAATAGTAGATTAAAAAATATTAAAAATAAAATACTAAAACATACTTTAATAAATATTTTAAACTTTTATCGGTCAAAGAAAAAATAACGAGGAAATTAAAAAAGGACAACAATGTAAAAACTCAAGCTTACCCATAGATAAAAACAAGTAATGTACATATCATGTGTAATTTTTTTCTTATATTAGAGTGAAAAGTAAATTTGCATTTATATTTAAAAAGAAAAAAAGAAAAAAAACCAACCTAACAAAATAATTAAAATTATAATGACAAAAAAGATTTTAAATATTTCATTACAAAATTTGCACTTATTTTACACATTTTTAAAAGTTAGGTGACTTGAGGTGCTTAAAAATAATACTCAGTTTCAATAGCAAATGGATATCTAGAACCATTTATCAGGTCTAAATCCACACTTAATGAATCAATTTTATTATGTATAATTTAATAAGATTTTTCAGTCAAATTTATACTAGGATAAAAAAGATAGTTTAATTACATGGTATAACTCTTTTTTATATTAATTTTTATTTTTATCCTTAAGAAAAAAATATTTATTTTTTTATAACATAAAATAATATATATTTTTTAACTTTGTTAACAAAATGAATTTTTTTTATTAAGATATATCAAAAATAAAATAATATTAAATAACTATATTATTTATGCACTTTTAGGAAAAAAGATTATGGAGTATTTTAGTACAGGTACATGGTAGAGTTTATCATGTAAAAATTTCAATGATGTCCTTAACTTTTAACATAATTTTACATATGCTCTTAATTTTTATAAAAAGAGTAATAATGTCCTTAACTTTTGACTTAATATCATTGATGTCTTTGAAAAGTTAACAAACAATGTTAACTTTCTACCAACAATGTATTTTTTCCTATGGCTTTTATGCAAAATTATGAGTTAGTTTTTCAAACCTAGTTGTTGTTAATTCCTACATCTTATTAATTAAAGATAAATCTTTAATTTTCTTATTATGACATGTTTCTTCTCATTTTTTATTTATTAGTTTTATAAGTATTATGAACAAATATTTAATCATTTAAGATTCTTAATTGGTTTAAAATTATAATTACCATACCTAAATTTAATTGAGTCCACCATGGTCTTTCTTTTTATTGTTCGTCTTCTTTTATTACATATAATATACCTCAATTTGCTCAAAATTTAATATCTTCTTGGTAATATTGAAGCCTTTACATTTGTACATATTATGGTTTCTAAATTAGACTTACTAATAGGTAGGAAAAGAGTGAAAACACTCTATTTTATTCGTAATATTGATCATTATTATAACACTAAAAGCCAACAAAGAACCATAAAAAGAATATTAACAATTCATGATTCTTAGATACATAATTGATATATTGATAATTTTCTAGGGTAGTGAGAATGCTCTAATAATTGTTAATATACCAACAAATAATTGTTTCCAAAATGAAGAATCACTATTTTACCCTTACTTTAATAATTCATCTATTTTTCTATTTTGGGCCTTTGGATCTTAGCCATCCTTTTCCTTGATATGTGTTGTCCATTAAAGATGTGAGTTTTACATCTTTATTTTTTCTTTGTTGTCTTCTACCGATAGTTCTTCATCTTCATTCTTTCTTGTCATTTTCTATCGACAATTTTGATGATGATGCATCTTTTTCTTCTCGGTCCTTGATGCAATAAATACATCTATGATCTTTAGTGATTTTTTTGGCATTGATGCAAAAAATCTTTCTTATTTCTTGACAAATTTCTAAGTTGTTGTTGAAATTTGACTTGAATTTGCTAATTTTTTCATCATCTTCTTCAATGAGGGTCATATTGCTATAGAAAGTGATGACGATTTTACTGGTTAAATAATTTACTTTGATCTGAGTAGATTTTTCAATCTTCTTGAGTTCATAGTAAATTTTTCATAACATTTGGCATTTTAATATACAGAGTTCATCTGTGTCGAATTCATTTTCTAGAAATGTCATTGGCTTGTGAACTTCTCTGTTTGTGTTAGAAATCTCTAGCTTAATAAAATTATAGGTATTGATACAACTTTCTCATTCCAATCCATTAGTGAACTGAAAAATCTAAGATAAACATACTTGTCACTTGTTCTAATCTTCTTCCCAAAGTTCTTAATAACCTTCTTGAAATTTTTAGAAAAGTAATTTAATTTACTTAAATCAATTTCTGGATACAAGTTTCAATAAGACTTGTATGCTATGCCACGTAGATAAAAATTGGATTATCTACTTAAAAAAATATTAAATTTACTTCTCGTAAGAATTTTTTTTTTCATGGTGTAAAATTTTATATCTTTTGTAAATTCATGGGTAAACTTTCTCGTTAAGTTATAAAGACTCAGTCATTGTGGTTTAATATTGGTGATCATACTATCTTTCTTAGAATTTTTAACCTGCTTGGTGATATTGGTTGTTGTTGTAGTGTTGTAGAGTATTTTTTTTACAATTTCCCTTGAAGTTGTTAATTTTGGTATTTTGTATTTAACATAATTGCCTTAAGCTTCTGTCCTATTGGTAAAGGTTCTATGAGTTACTTCACTGACTTTACTTGTTTTTGCCCAATTTTTGTAGATTTCTGGTTTATGGATCATTGTAGATTACATAAGTCTTTTTCTACTTCATCTGCCCAATTGAGTTTTTTTTTATTTTAGAATTTGTTTTCTTCTTTTGAGCTATTAGGTTCTTCCTTATCATTTTCAATTATTTCTTCAAAAGTTTTAGTTTCTTTAGATTGAATTTTTTTTATAAGAATTCTTCTTTAGAGTTTTTGACTCTAAGAGTTGTTTTAAACAATTAAGTTCTTCTTGTTTATTTTTTGTCACTAAAGGAGACTTCTCGAGATATAAAGCTCGATTTGTTCTTGAAATATTTTTATCTCTTTTTTCTTTGTCTTGATCTTGATATTAATATTTTTTATTCTTGCAAAAACATAAATAATTAAAGATGCTAATTCTTTGGTAAGAACATCTACTAAACTATTCTTGTTTTCTAAAAGATGTTTAACATCAAAATTATAATGGTTAAACCATTGTTGTCATCTGACTCATCTTCTTTGTTTATAATCACTAGCAATATTAGTTCTTATAAAATAGCCAAAATTCTTGTTATCAGTTATAACAATAAATCTGAAACTTATGACATATATTATAAATTTCTTAATAGTGTTTTTAACAACTAAATATTCTTTTTCGTTACTATGATAATTTAATTATGGACAATGGAAAAATCATGATGTATATCTACAAAGATATTCATCTTTACCATCTATTTTTGCTTTCAAAACTACTCCCCAATATTCATGTGAAATATCTATTTCAAATATCATTTTATCATTTGGACCTGAATGATATAAAATTGGTAAATTTTTTACTTGTACTTTTAATTTATCCATATACAAAGTATCTTATTCTGTCTATTTCTAGATATAATATTTTTCAATTTTGTTTGTAAGTGTTTTTGCATTTCTATATGTTTTTTGATATATACTTCAACATATGTTAAACATTCTAGAAATCTTTGTAATTGGTTTTTTTCATTTAATTCACTAGAGAATATTTGAATATTATTTAATATATATGGTTGTAGATTGTGTTTTCCATCTTCAATTTCTAACCTTGTATACTTAATTTTTTGTTAACTAATAATTGTTTTACTCTACAAAAATATAATATCTTCTTTCCTTTATGTAAACACAACAAATATTTTGTAATTTCTTAAAGATATTGTCTATATACTTTTGAAAGATAAATGATGCTTGTTTTAATCTAAATGTTACAACAGTCTATTAGAATAATTATTGAGGGAAACTAAATGCTGTTAGTTTATGAGATTATTTATCTAGTCTTAATTGCCAAAATCCATTTTTATAATAAAAACTTGATAAATATTTCTTTTATTTTATTAATGATAACAATTCTTTTTTTAATAAAGTATCCATCATGAGTGGTTAATTTTTTATTCAATGTTTTAAAGTTTATTACTATTCTTTTTCTTCCTTTTCTTTTTTCAGCTTATTTTTTGACTAAGAATGCTGGAGTAGAATGAGATGAATTACTTGATATTATAATTTTTAGTTCTAAAAATTCTTAAATTTATTTTCAACCTTTTTTTCTTGTTATTATATAGTAGGAATGTGAAAATTTTCTTCTTCTCTTATTATATCTGTATTTTTTAAAACTTTATTAAGATTTAATTGTAATATTGTTAGCAATTCTTATAATTAAATCTTTTGGTGTCTATTTTCAATGTTTTTCTAGAAATACATATTTACTTGCTACACATATATTAGCTTCTATATCTATATATACATGTAAATGATAACACACATAGCCTTTAAAATTTAGTCATACTTTAATATAGGTACTATTTTGATTTATAATACTATACAAATCATTCATCTTCTGATGAAGAGTAACAGTATTATGAGTGTTAATATTCTGAGTAGGTTATTTTCTTATTAGTTTCTTTTAATAGATAAATACGATAAGTATAATCTATATTTGA
This sequence comes from Hippophae tibetana, assembly GCA_037013495.1. Classification (NCBI taxonomy): domain Eukaryota; kingdom Viridiplantae; phylum Streptophyta; class Magnoliopsida; order Rosales; family Elaeagnaceae; genus Hippophae; species Hippophae tibetana. The sequence continues at coordinate 20,311,071 of CM072803.1, forward strand.
TTTCTCAATTGGTTATAATTTCAGCATAAAAACTTCTTCTAAGATTTTTGATTTTTTTTAAAATTCCTTTTAAAATTCTTTCTTATTTTGAAGCTTGTTAGGACATTCATTGGTATAATGTTCTTTCTCATTGCAAATCCAACATCTATATTTCTATTTTTTTGATGGACAATAATTTATGTTTTTTGGTGACTTGTACCTTTTTTCTCCTACAATATCTTCTCTTATATGGTTTCTTGTTATACCTTCTTTTAAATTTCTAAAAATTTTGTTTCTTAAATTTATATCTTTTAAGCGTTTTGTATTTTTACTTATAATTTTTTACGTTGCATCCATATTTTTTGGTATTTTAAAATTTCTTGTATCACAATAGATTTTATCATTTTCTCTTATTTGTTTATATTTTTGTCTTTCTTAACATTTAATGATTATCTAATTTTTAAGACTTCTTATTCTTTCTCTTAAGTTATTTGGTATAGTTTTCTATTTTTTTATTCCACCATTCTGTTAAGGTTTTATACAATGTTTTGAAGTAATTTCTAAAATAACATTTTCTTATAATTTTTTTTTGTATAGAGAATGGTAATTTATGATAATAAATTTCATATTCACAAATAGAAGAATCTAAAAGAATCTGTCTTATCTTTTCCAATAAATTCATTATGTATTTCATTTACTATAGTTTCTAAGTATTCTATACATATGGGGGGTTCCCCTGTATTAATAGATATTGTTGTTTTGTTAAATTTGTAAATTGAACTTTAACATTTTTTTGTCAATTTGTGAGCTACTAGGACTCTACAAATAGAAATGTTTGATTGTGTGATTAGATTTATTTATATGATTGCACTCGTACCACTAACTTGTTTATCTAAGATTTTTTTTTATCTTTTATATAATCTAAATCTAAAAGATCATATGTAATTTTCATAAAGTTTGAACTCTAATGAGATACTACCTCTAGTTCTCCAATGTAATCCTTCTTTTATTTTGAGTTATCATTTATTTCTATAAGTAATATCAAGTTCTTTCGACCTTTATCTATTTCTTTCTTTTGTACGTGGATTTGATGTTTCTTCTTGATAAATGACTAGTAATGAAATTTGTTTAATATGACTTTTTGGGGTTACGATTTTTAGTTCAGAATCAATTTCACTTACTATTATCATATCATTTTCTTTTTTATTTGTACAAAGTTTTTCATCATAATGTTTTCCTAGTTCTTCATTTGTTAGGGTTATAACCTAACTAATTTTTATATTTTCTTATTTTCAAGATTCATAAATTATTTTTTAATCATTTTCTGTATTTCATTAAATTGGAGAAAAAATAAAAAATACCCCCGAAATTTTCAATATCTTCAAAAATACCCTTAATGTTTAAAATAAAAACTATAATAGCCCTAAGATTTAAGGTATCTTCAAAAATGCCCTTATTATTTAATATAAGCATAAAAAAGTCATGAAAAATCACATCAATATCTAAAAAATCTTTTCTACCCCTACCTATATAGCTTTTTAAATATTACTGTTGAGAATATTATCGCAAATACTCTTAAGGTTTTGTTTTTCTTCAAAAATACCTCTACTATAATAATTAATTTAACTTTATCAAAAATACTTATGCTATAATAATTAATTTAATTTCATCAAAAATATCACTCCTACAATAATTAATTTAACTTTATCAAAAATTATTTTGCTATAATATTTAATTTATCTTCATAAAAAATACCCCTACTTCTCAATAACACGATATAAAATATTTTTCAAAAAATACCCCTAAAGATAAATTAAGTTAATAAAACACACAATATCAAGTTAAATATTTTTGGAAAATATTTTATATCGTGTTATTGAGAATTAGAAGTATTTTTGATAAAGATAAATTAAATATTGTAGTAGATACATTTTTGATGAAGTTAAATTAATTATTGTAGCAAAAGTATTTTTGATGAAGTTAAACTAATTATAGTAGAGATATTTTTGATAAAGTTAAATTAATTATTATAGCATGAGTATTTTTGAAAAAAAGTAAAATCTCAAGAGTATTTGTGATAATATTCTCAACGACAATATTAAAAAAGCTATATAGGTAAGGGTAGAAAAGAAATTTTCAGATATCGATGTGATTTTTCATAGTTTTTTGATACTTCTGTTAAATAATAAGGACATTTTTGAAAATATCTTAAAGCTCAGGGGTATTGTAGCTTTTTTTTAAACGTTAAGGGTATTTCTGAAGACATTGAAAACCTCGGAGGTATTTTTGATTTTTTATCCCACGGGAGTGATATATGTATATGGGTGAGATTACCATTTTGTCCATAATATTAAACAGAGATATAATGCTGATAACGTTCATGAACATTTTTGATATTAAATAAAGCTTAGGGGTAATTTTGAAGAAACGCAAAATCTTAGGAGTATTTGTGATAATAATCCATTAAATTAAGATTATAGCTTTTTCTTTATATTTATATTTTTTCTTTTTTCATTCCTAAGTATCAATGCATCTTATTTTTTAGGTTGTTCTTTTTTTAATCATGTGAATGGATAAAGATTATGACTTATAATTTGATTGTTTATGGGTATGTTATTTATATATTTTTTTAATTTTATAATTTTTTTATATATATCTTGTTGTAATTTTTTATTAAATTTTCTTATTTCATTTATGAGTTTTATTTTATATCTTTTAAGGACTTAATGTTTGATTATTGTGCTATGTCCATTTCTTTTGCTAAAAGTGTCAAAGATTTTATTATTGTTATATAGTATTTTTTTAATACACTTGCTAGGCTTCTATTAAATTCTAATTATATTAGTTAAACTTATTCTTTTAGTTATATACCTTCTTTTTATTTTTTTAGAAGTTTCTTATTTATAAGCTATAAAAGTAAATATTTGTATATCATCATTTTTAACTACGTTACTTTTTCTTTATGGTATTAGAGGTTTTTCTTTAATATCTAAATATCATTCTTCTAATATTTCAAAGTCTATTAGTATTTTCGATTTTATTATTTATCCAAATTCTTGAAAAATTTGATCTATTTTTAAAAATTTATTTTGTCTATATATTGAATTGTTATGACTATTTATTAATGAAAACTCTATTATGTAATGTAATGTAATGAAAATAGATTATTTATCTCATTCATTAAATCTTGTTGAAACAAGTTTGTTAATAACGGTACTGAAACAATATTACTGAAAACCTGGTATGAACTGTTTTGGTTGAGTCGCAGACTAGGTCGCTCTCTTTAAGATGTTTTGCGGCTCTGCCCAATTTGTGTAAGCAAACACAGTCCCGTCGTTCTCAGGATAAAACAACCCAGAATCTTAATCTCTGTCTCAGAACTTCACTGCACTGATAAAGACTGGAATGCTACACTTGAAAATTTGTTGCTCGGAAAACTAAACAAAAAAAACTTAGAATTGCAGAGAGAATTTTTTTCCGTAGGAAGATGAGTTTTCAGATTGTTGTGTTAAAATTGAGAGTTGAGGCCCTCTATTTATAGGTTTTAGAAACCGTGTGGAAATTATGATAATAACAGTAATGTCTGAGAATTAAGAGCGTAACAGTCATTCTGAGTAATGAGGAGTAACAACCATTTTTTGAGTAAAGAAGAGTAACTGACATTTTTGTGAGTAAATACAAGCAATAGATATTTTTCTGAATAAAGAAGAGAAACGACCATTTAACGGTCATATTCTGATAAAGAAAATAACGGTTGTTTTTTCTGGGAAAAAAATATAATTTTTCCAAAAAATGAAATGCCACCTCATACACACGTACTCGGCTCGGCACGACACGGCCAGTTGACGGCGGTGTGCGCGTGTGGGGTATTACATTTGCCTAGGTCCTCTCCCCTTTCACAAAAATGGGTACCCCTTGGGGCCCAATCCCAATAGCCAACTCTTCACTATTTATACCTCTTTTAAATAATGTAAAAAAGCAATGTGGGACAAGGCTTTAAATTTTTTTTATAAACTTCAACTTTTCCAACAATCCCCCACTTGAATTTTATATAAAAATAGTTTCATCGAACAACTGACCAATTAAAAGTATAAGATTGCGCATAAGCAAAGGTGTTTATCGACTTGAACCTTTGCATAGTGTTGATGCTTTAGAATATACTAGAGTTTTGAACTCTATCTCTAACAACATTACACACACAACCTTTCCAAGGTGTAGTTCTAAAATCCCTTGCTTTATGGCCATGCACGTGTATCCGAGTATAGTGAGCGCTCTAGTAAATTTTGCCCCAAAATTTTTTCATAGAAAGTGGCCACACTTCCACATTCACATAAGTGAGTCTATCAAGAGTACTCCTGTAGCTATGTACTCCACTCCACATAGAGTATAGAACTCATTAAGATTTTAACAATTAACTCATCCTTTTCTATCGCTTCAGGACTTCATGCTTCTAACAATATAGAATGGGATTTGAAAAATAGCATGATACATCTCATATCACTTCATGACTTGTTATTACCCTTTGAACTTATTTCTTGGGATCTCTAGTCTATAAGTTGGGTTACCATCACAAGTGACTCTTCATTCTAAGGGCATTAATCTCATTCCTTTTGAGGTTTTGAAAACCTTCTCTCTCGGTAATCCTTTCGTCAAAGGATCTGCCAAATTTTCATCAGAACGTACATGATCCACTCTTACAGCTACTGTAGAGAGAAATTCTCTAACAGTACTATGCTTACAACATATCTGTCGTCTCTTGCCGTTGTAGTAACGGTTCTGAATCTTTGCAATAATCGCGGTACTATCTCTGTGGATCAAGACAACTGGTATCGGTCTTTCCCACAAAGGGATCTCAGCTAACAGACTTCTTAGCCAGCCTGCTTCTTCACTAGCAGTGGCTAGTGCTATCATTTTAGGCTCCATTGTATATTGAGCCAATATTGTTTGTTTCTTAGACTTCCAAGAAACAGCTCCACCAGCTATGTTAAATATATAGCCGCTAGGTGCTTTGGAGTCTTCTGATAAAGTGTTCCAATCTGCATCGCTATATCCTTCTAAAACAGTGGGAAACTTTTTATAATGTAACCCAAGGTACATAGTTCTCTTAAGGTATCTCATAACCCTTTCAATAACATTCCAATGCTCTACACTAGGTCTATTGGTAAACCTATATAGTAGTCCCACAACATAAACTATGTCTGGTCTAGTGCAATCAATAGCGTAACGTAAGCTACCAATGATGCTCATACTCAGTTTGTCTAACACCATCTTCGGTGTTCTTGAACAACTTTACACTATGATCATAAGGAGTACATGCAGGTTTACAGTTAAAGTAATTATATTTCTTTAAGATCTCAATGTAGTGAGATTGATCTAGAGAAATTCCTTTTTCAGACCTAGTTATCTTTATACCAAGGATTACACTCGCTTCTCCGAGATCTTTCATATCAAAATTAGCTCTTAACAACGTTTTCACATTATTCACAACATAAATATTTGATCCAAAAATAAGCATGTCATCCACATATAAACATATAATAGTGCAAATATTATCTTCTAATTTATAATAAATGCATTTGTCACTTTCATTTATTTTGAATCCATGTGAGATAACTAGATTATCAAATTTTTCATGTCATTGCTTAGGTGCTTGTTTTAGACTATAAAGAGATTTATCTAATTTACAAACTTTATTTTCTTGACCTGGGATAACAAAACTTTCAGGTTGATCCATATAAATTTCTTCTTCTAAATCACCATTTAAGAAAGCAGTTTTAACATCCATTTGATGTACTACTAAATCAAGGAAAACAGCGAGAGAGAAAAGTACATGTATGGAAGTTATTCGTGTAACTGGTGAAAACGTATCAAAGAAATCTACATTTTCCCTTTGCCTATACCCTTTAACTATAAGACGAGCTTTGTATTTTTCAATAGTACCATTAGGTTTTAATTTCTTTTTTAGTATCTATTTACATCCAATGGTTTTGCAACCAGGAGGTAAGTCAACTAAATGCCAAGTCTTATTATACTCAAGTGAGTCCATTTCATCATGTATGGATTCTTCCCATAAGTTGGCATCTAAAGAAGATAATGTTTCTTTAAGAGTTTGGGGATCTTTCTCTAAGGTATAATTATAAAAATCAGACCCAAAATCCTTAAGGGTTCGAGCTCGTTTACTTCTTCTAATTTCAGTGTCTAAAGGTTCAGATTCTCTAACTACTTATTTATGTGAAGTTTTGGTTATTTTAGCTTGACTACAAAAATCACATTTTTCAAAATCATTTAAAGATAGTTTAGGAATTAGTTCTAAGCTACTTATGTTCTTGATTATGCGTTTATTAACATGTCAAAGTCTAACATGCCAAATATTAAAAGAACTTAACATGTAAGCATAAGAAGAGGTTTTATTGATTTCAACATTTAATTTAAACATGCCATCAATGACGTACCTTTTCCCAAAAAATATATTATTTTTAGTTATAGTATATAAGTCAGCCCCTATAGTTTGAATAAACCCATCTTTGTTAAGAAGATAGCCTGAAACTAAGTTCTTTCTCATCTCTGGAGTATGCAGAACATCCTTCAAGATGACAGTCTTTCCAGAGGTAAACTTCAATACCACCTCACTAGTACCAGCAAATTTAGTGGAATGAGAGTCGCCCAGCAACACTTTCTTGTGCTTAGAATCAAAATAGGACTTGAACATGTCTCGATCATAGCAAACATGGCAAGAAGCACCGGTGTCCACCCACCACCCCTCGAATCCACCAACAAAATTGACTTCAGATATCATAGCAATAAGTTGATCTTCGGTAAGGTTCGCCTGTGGGGCAGGACGATTCTTGTTCCAGAAGTTCCTAGCCAAGTGGCCAGGTTTATTACAACTATAACACATGAATGTGTTATTCCTTAGGAGGGTTGAGGTCCATTCTGGGGAGGATAGTTTCTATTTCTTTTTTGGTGGTTGCGGTTTTGATTATTACTACGATTATGAGTTTTCATATTTCTACCTTTAGGTTTCAGAATTGTAGAGGAGGGTTTCTTATTGGTACTGTTATTTGAGACTATGAGTACTTCATCTCTTTGGTCTTACTTTCGAGCTTCTTCTTCTATTCTTAAACAGATTATAAGACTTTCTAAAGAAAATTCCTTAGTTTTATGCCTAAGTGTATTCTTAAAATCTTTCCAAGCAGGGGGTAATTTATCTATTATAACAGCTACTTGAAATTGTTCATCTAAAGTCATACCTTCGGAAGTTATTTCGTGTGCTATCTTCTGCAGTTCGTGTGATTGAGTTTTCACTTATTTTCCATCAATCATTTGAAACTTCATGTATCTACTGACAACATACTTCTTAGTTCCAACTTCCTCAGTGTCGTACTTCTTTTGAAGTGCTTCCCAAATTTCCTTAGCAGACTTATCATAGTTATAATAATCATACAAGTCATCAGCTAAACCGTTAAGAATATAATTTTTGCATAGAAAATCATTTTCCATCCAGGTGTCTAAATCCTTAGTTGCAGTTTCAGTAGAAGGATTCGATTGTATTGGTTTTTCAGTAGTAAGAGCATAAACAAACTTTTTCATGGTTAAGAAAACAACATTTTTTGTCTCCATCTTTTAAAGTGTAGTCCTTCAAAACGGAATGGTTTGTTGAGATCAGCAGTTAGCATTTCAGTAGACATGGCAGATAGAATTCGTCTTAAAATTGTTGAAACAAGTTTGTTAATAACAATATTACCGAAAACTTGGTATGAACTGCTTAGGTTGAGTCGCGGACTAGGTCGCTCTCTTTAAGACGTTTCACGGCTCTGTCCAATTTGTGCAAGCAAATACAGCCCCATTATCCCCAGGATAAAACAGCCCAGAATCTTAATCTCTGTCTCAGAACTTCACTGCACTGATGAAGACTGGAATGCTAAACCTAAAAATTTGTTGCTAAGAAAACTAAAAAAAAACTTAGAATTGTAGAGAGAATTTTTTCGTAAGAAGATGAGTTTTCAGATTGTTGTGTTGAAACTGAGAGTTGAGACACTCTATTTATAGGTTTCAGAAACCGTGTGGCAATTATGATAATAACGGTAATGTCTGGGAATTAAGAGCGTAACAACCATTCTGAGTAATGAGGAGTAACGACCATTTTTTGAGTAAAGACGAGTAACAGACATTTTTGTGAGTAAATACGAGCAACGATTATTTTTCTGAATAAAGAAGAGAAACGGCCATTTAACGGTCATATTTTGATAAAGAAAACAACGATTGTTTTTTCTGAAAAAAAAATATATAATTTTTCCAAAAAATGAAATGCCACCTCACATACACACACGCACACGGACTCGGACTCGGTTCGGCATGGCACGACCGGTCTGACGGATGGCGACAACGCGTGTGTGGTATCACATTTGCCTAGATCCTCTCCCCTTCCACAAAAGTGTGTACCCTTTGGGGCCCAATTCCAATAGTCAACTCTTCACTATTTATACCTCTTTTAAATAATGTAAAAAAGTAATGTGAGACAAAACTTTAAATTTTTTTTATAAACTTCATCTTTTCCAACAAATCTTTTCTTTCAAATTCATAAGCTAAACTTATCACTTGTTTTAAGTTTTCTATTCTTATCATGAATATTAATAGCAAACTTAAGATATGTTGTGAATTTTGAATTCAGATATCCTAAATTACTATAAATCATTATTAATAAAACATATTTCTTATTCTATTATTTAAAAATGTTAGTTTTATTAATGTATTAATTTCTTCTTTAAAATGAACTTTTATTAATATTTAGATTTTTCATAAATAAATATATCAAAGTTTTTCCTTATCATTTGGAGGGATTTTCAATAGCTTATACATTATGATTTGTTTGTCAATTATTAATAATATGTTATACATTCGTTTTATAATAAATTATATTTTTTCTTAAAAATATTTTCATGGATTTTTAAATCTTTTATTGTTTTAAGATTTAATCTTATTTTTTTTAATTTTTTTACTAATTATTATATATAGTAAGAAATATCATATATATTCTATTTTTACTTCTAATATTTTTTAATTTTTATTATCTTTATTATTTTTTAGTATAAATTTTTTATTAATTTTAATTTTTGTTAAATTTAAGAGATATTTGTAATATTATTAAAAAGTTAAAAATATACGTGGTATTACTTGAAAATTTAGGGTATCAATCATATTGTCCCGTTCGTCGTATATTCCTCGGTCATAAACCCACAGATTTTCCAGGACTTTGAGAGGACTTGGATTACATTACCAAAACCGCGCCAATTCTTTCCCAATTTGCGAGGAAATCAACGAGAACCAGATAAGAATCGTAAACCCTAGCATCAATTATGGCAGAGAAATTGGCTCCAGAAAAGCGACACAGCTTTGTTCACAACGGTTCGTTTCTCTCTTCTAGTAATTGAGTCTCTGAATTGTTTTGATCGTCAGTAAAATCATTGAATGATTTGATTCTTTTTTTCTTTTCAGGTCAGAAGGTTTTCGAATGGGATCAAACATTGGAGGAGGTGAACATGTATATAAGTCTTCCGCCTAATGTCCATCCAAAGCAGTTCTACTGCAAAATTCAGTCAAAGCACATTGAAGTTGGAATTAAAGGCAACCCTCCCTACCTTAATGTCAGTCATATTAATAAAATTCTCTTCCTTTTGTTCACTCTCAATATATTTCTTATATGTAATTGTTTATGCTGGTTTGTCACTTCAACTATATGTTTCAATGTCGGTTCGATTTCATTGGGTTTGTAATTGCAGCATGATTTTACTTGCCCTGTGAAAACGGATTCCTCTTTCTGGACATTAGGTATCTTCTTCTTCTTCCTTTCTTTTGTTTTCTTAATCTTGTTTCTGCTTTTGATACTCCGTAAAAATTTTATGGACCAAACAGAAAAAATAATAATAACTTGCCCTAAGAGGATTCAGTTCTAAAAAAACACATTTTGTATGCTTCCTGAAAAAGAAGCACAAATTATTTGTTTATTCCTAAGGTAATTTTGGGACTATTTGCTTGTGCTTATATTAAAAGTGGTTTCAAATAAAATCATATCAGAAAAAAAATGGTTTCAGGGAGGAGTACATTGTACGCATAAAGTGTGTTTTATGAGCCCTGAAAGCGCTAATGATTATTTTTTCCCTATTTGGTCCTGAAGCACTTTTTTTGCTATTATAAGTACTTTTACTGGATCCTAAAGCAAAAATAAACAAACCCTTATTCTGAAACCAAACCAAAGTACAAGCAAATGGACCATAATCCACAAGTAAGTTGACCTAAATGGAAAGGAATGAGGGAACAGTAATTCGATGCTATTGTTTTACTAGTTCTACATTCTTGTAGCGACTAACAGTTTCTGATTTCTTTTTGATTTACTCCAATTTTTTGAATATTTTTTTGTTTGTTAATTAAGTTTTTTGATGTGGCAGAGGATGATATTATGCACATAACCTTACAGAAGAGGGACAAAGGTCAGACATGGGCTTCTCCCATATTGGGTGAGGGTCAGCTGGATCCTTATGCTACTGATCTTGAGCAGAAGCGTCTCATGCTTCAGAGATTTCAAGAAGAGGTAATTGCAGTTATTTCCTTGCTTCTACTTGAAGTTAGTATCTGGATTCGAAATGACTCTTAAGATATTCTTTACATGCTTTGTGCTTTTGCTGATTGCCTGATTCTTTGCTATCACTGATCAAAAGCCATCATTTTGGTTCTTGATTACTAGTTTCTCATAACTGATTTTGAATATTAGGGCAATGTGCTATAAATAAGCAATGTAAGTTATTACAAGTTTCCTATTCCTGTTATCACATTGCTTAGTTCTGCAGCAATGAGCTCTTAAGTATTTTTCAGAATCTATATGGACCATCATGGGGTATTTAGCCTTGTTTACCATGTTACATCGATTCTTTAATTTATGTAAAATACCCGTATCCAACGGACATACATGGACATAGGTGTTGGTACTCAACATTCTAAATTGGTGAAGATTTATAGAAAATTGAAGAAAATAGGCACGTCTGTAAACTAGACACATACTCATGTTAACACACTTTTAGCCCAGTCCATATAAAATAGATGTTTACATGCTTTATGGTGACACCCCACTTTATTGTCAATGCTTCTCCCCATTTTAAGCTTTAGTTGTTGGTCATAAATGTGTTTCATTGATCCAACAAGCATTTGTATTTAAGGTTTTATTGTTTAGCATTACATCATTAATCAGGTTTTAAGCGAATGATAATTGAGACACAAATTTCTAATTTTTTTAACTATTCCAAGTGTGAAGTTTGTGATAATTTAAGCAATTGTTTGGGACAAAGTGATCACTTTAAGCGTGCCTTGTTTCTTCTTGAACTTCCTTGCATGCTCTAGTTTTATATTCAATTTTCCTTTGTTCAGATGTTCTTCTTGAACTTCCTTGTATGCTCTAGTTTTATATTCAATTTTCCTTTGTTCAGATGTGTTTTAATCTTAGATAGAAAACTTTTGTTATTACACCAGTTCCAAAATGTGTCAAAACTTCAATTGTGCAATTTAGACAAGACTCTGCCACAAATTTGCCTTTAATATGTTTTCTTAATGTAGCCCATGTATTCTATTTCATCGTTTGTGGAAGTTAATAATATACGGATCTAATTAACTTAGAGGGAGTGTATATGTTATTTTTAAATTTTATCAATTTATAGTTTAATAATCTAAACAAAGTGGTCAGACATGTAATCGCATATAAATATAAAGTACGAAAATTAAAGAATAACGCACGATATTTTTAGGTGAAAACAATTTAGGCCACAACCATGACTTAAAATAAAAACAACCGGTCAACCGGACTACCTAACTTTACAGTATAAAAACCAAATGTTCAAGTACAAACTGTCTTATACTACACTCTCTAAGGTAAGTACTGTCCCAATGTACCTTACTTACGAGTTATTATTCTATTTTTATAGTTTTCAAGATTAGCGTGAATGATATTCTGATCAACGTTTCAATAAGTTCCATGCCAATCAGATACGTTCACAGAACAACTGCAATCAAGATTAGCACAAAAACACAAGTGTTCATGTGTTTTTTAGAATAGATTTAATAATAAATAATTCTAACTAGATGATTCAAAGCATATATTAGTTAAATTAAATCAACTAGCAAATCTTAGACCAAAAAACACAAGTTCAATAAAAATAATTTCTTTAAAATTTAATAATTAAATTAAATAATCTTGATGACACAAAATTATTTAATCTAAATATGGAAGTATTTAATCATAAAAAAAACTATATAAACATAAAAATATGTAGTAACTTGGTTATAAATTATGGAAGTATAGTGAATCAAATGTCATAAATAAATTCTCTATCATTGCCTAACTGCATCAAATAGTAAGTTAATTGCTAATCACTTATTCCTGAATACTAGAAAGTTGGTTGCTAAGTCATCAGGTCAAAATAGTTAATACCTTAAATTGAGGAATCAATTCTTGGATATGTATATAAATCCTTAGGTGCCGCCACACACCTTTAATGATGCCAATGATTTATTTATATTCAATTTTTTAGTTTTTCGGCTGCCGCCACACTCTGTTTATTTATATGTCCTCTGATGGCCGAATGAATTATATATATTGTTAAATGTTTTTACGGCTCACTCACAGAATAGGTTTAACGCATATATATAGGTGATAATAAAAACTTAATAATATTAAAATTAGTTACTTTTGGGCTTAATTATCCAAATCTCATTAAAAACCTTAGTAGTAAAAAGTCATTTTTAGAATACATCTTATTAAAAACATTTAAGCACATTTAATAAAAAGTTAATTGGTAATTTCCTAAATTAATTCAAGTTTAAATAAATATTTTAATAATAAAAATAATTCCAGTTTTGTGAACATTTGCTAATAAATGAATGAGTACAATCTTATGTGTGATAGTTATAGAAGATATATTTGAAGTATGTGAAATTTTTTTTATTTTGTTTAATAGATTTGATAGCGAGCTTAAAAAACAAGTTTACATGCAAATATTTTATCAACGAAAATAGCCAACACCTATAGTCCTTACAAACTCTTCCTTTAGCATTTTTGTGTGGCAAAACCTCTCACTAATTGTATGACACTAATAGGAGTAATGTAAAATTACATTGATGTTCTAGACTCTATAGTAAAACTATCTTATGGTCCAATGAATGTTGCTTTGCTGCAATTTGAGAAACTTGTAATTAAAATGACATAGACAAATCATACGATAATTTGGATTGAAAGCCTCATCGTAGATTAGTTCAGTTTACATAGAAATAAACAAAATATAAAGAACAATCATGTAGTGCATGCATTTATATCAATCAAGCTCATAATAAAACATAATGATGTAATGTAAAAGCATCGACAAAAGCATTCTCCTCCTAAGAGTGTTCTCACCCTATATGCATAACAACGTAAAACATGATAATGAAACAATGAATCATTCTCCCCTTTATTGACATACAAAAAGGACAAAGCATTGGAGAAATTACAAGCTTAAGAACAATTAGAAAGAAATGTATGTAATGATACCATGGAGCTAAACTCCCTGTAAAAGTAAAAGGACAATGTAAAAACATATCAATGCTAAAGTATAATGTGGTTTAAACTCCCTCTAAATCCTATAACTCCCTAACTTTAAAACCAATTAAATAGTTAATAAATAAAAAGAGATAAATAAATAAAAATTTGATTTTTTATATTTTTTATTTTTTAATTTTCATAAATATTCGTATAAGTTATTAAATTCATTTAATTACAAACAAGCACACAATCAATTGAGAACTCATTTTTTTACTCAAATTTTAATTATGTATTGTATAAATAAGCAAGTGAAGTAGATAAATATACAAACATATTTAGCACATATAATAACATATTGACATTTATTTAAAAGTAGTATATATGTCTGAACTTCACAAATATGTCAATTAAGTCATTTATAATCAATCAAGAAAGATTCAATCAAAAAAGTATCACCTATCATGTAAGATTGATATCGAGTATTCAATCTCACAAAATAAAATATATTTATCAAGAAAGAACTTAAATTTTTTATTTTTTATTTAATAAATAAAGAAAATGATTATTTAGTTATTTTTAACCTTTATTGGCGTTTTCTTTTTGTGCATGCTAAGTATATTTTTTATAAGCAATCCATTTTTTTTATTTTACATGCATGAGTCTTAAACCTAACATGATGATTTTCACACTAATTGTGAGGTAGTCCTCTTCGCTCACTGTGGTAATGTCACGTATCATAGTAGGTAGCCCTCTCAATACTAGGTGTCTTCTTATGATAAAAATTTTAAAAGCAAAAAATAGAACTCAACACAATTTTATAGCCAAAATTAGTTAGAGACCTAGAGTCTTTTAAGAGAATTCATAAACTTCAAACATAAGATACACGTGTGTTCGTGAGTATGTGAGTAAGTTTATATCAACATCGATCATTACATGTAAACATATGTGTGTACACGTTAAGATTGTAGAATCATTTATACAATAAACATTAAAATGAGTAAAGCCACTAAAAACAAAGTTATATCTGTGTAAGTGTTGAATAAGTCCAATACTTTCTTGGCCAAAAAATGATTCTATTTTTTTCCTAAATTTAACAAAGAAAATAAAATAAAATAAATGAAATACTATGAAATTGCTCACCTAGGGGTTATTTAAGCACTTTAATGAAAGTACTTAGGTGAATCAATAATAGACGGTCAGGTGATCGGGAAAAAACAATTTTTTCTAACTCAAATTTCTTGAATTTTAATTTTCCTATATTATTGGGTTGGGCTAAACTATTTTAGGTTTCAAAGGCACGTTATTGGACATAGTTGCACTTTTTACATTCATCCTAAATGAAAATGCAGTATGCATGGTAGGATGATGATAATGAGTTCTAGAATCAAAAATATTGAATTTTACTTGTCTATTTGAACCTAAGACTTCATGCTTCTTATTAGAATTTTGAACGCATTATAATTTTCATTCATCCTAGAGAATATGATGTAATATGTATAGATGGATGATGGTTATGAGTTCTACTATATGAGACCTGAAGAGAATTATAAAATTTAGAAGCATTCATCAAAAGTTTATATTTTGGTCTTGTATGACTTTTCTTACCACAATGATAACAGATAAGCACAAACTTAATAGTTTTTTTTACCATAAGTGCAATGATTCTTTGTCAATAAATAGTAGTAGTAATAGGAGTAAGTTTAAGGGCCTTACAAATGTGGTTTTTGATGTATTTTATCTAGGCGTTGAGCTTCAATAGTAAGTCTCTTCTTTGTTTCACATGATTCTTTAAGCTCGTACACCAGTTTTTTATTGTCTGCAACAAGCTTATTATTTTTTTATTTCAAACCTGCAAAACTCAAATTTTAAGCGTTATATGTTCTTGTAAAATATTCATCTTTTAATTTATTTGAAAGGTTTTCATTTGTTTCAAGTTGTTCATTTAACTTTTTCTATTTTTACATTTAAACTACTATTCTCTTCTATGGTTCTAAGAAATTTAGAAAATAATTCTTTAAAACTTTTAATATTATATTTAGAGAAAAAAGAATATTCAAGTTCCTCATCATCTAAAACTATAACCCTCGATAAAATAATTCATAATAAAAAACCATAGGAACAACACTAAGTGTATCTAATATTGGCTCTGATACTAATTGAAAGTTTATAATACATGGATCTAATTAAACTAGAGTGGGATGAATGAGTTATTTTTAAATTTGATCAATTTATAGTTTAATAACCTAAACAAAGTGATATAATATGTAATCGCATATAAATATAAAGTGCAGAAATTAAAGAATAACACATGATAATTTTTAGGTGAAAACGGCTACAACCATTATCTAAGAGGAAAACCACTGATCTATCAAATCACCTAACTTTTCATTATGAAAACTAAATGTTAAAGTACAAACTCTGTCTTATATTACCCTTCTTGGGATATTATTCTAATGTATTTTATTTATGAGCTTCTATTCTGTTTTTACAGTTTTAAAGATTAGCGTGAGTGGTATCTAGGTTAACATTCTAATAAGTTTATCGCCAATAAGACAGAACAACTACAACTAGGATTAGCACAAAAAACAATATTCGTATGTGTGTTAAAATAGACTTAATAATGAATAATTCTAATTAGATAATTCAAGACACATGTAAATTAAATTAAATCGACTAACAAATCTAATCTTATATTAAATAGATTAAGCACAAGTATAATAAAAATAATTTTTTTCAAATTTAATAATTAAATTAAATAATATTGATTACATAAAATTATTTTATCTAAATATGTAAATACATAATCATAAAAAAAACATATAAACATAAGAATATGTAGTAACTGGATTATAAATTTTGGAAGTATAGAGAATCAAATATCATAAATAAATTTCTGTCATTGCGGCACCAAATAGGAAGTTAATTGCTAAGCACTTAGTTCCTTAATACCAGATAGTTGGTTGGTTGCTAGGTGATTAAGTCAAAATAGACATGTATATAAATCCTTAGCTGTCGCCACACACCTTTAATGATGCAAATAATTTATGTATATTCTTTTTTAAGTTTTTTGACTGCCGCCACACTCTGTTTATATATATGTCCTCTGATGGCCGAATGAATTATATATATTGTTAAATGTTTTTGCGGCTCACACACAGAATAGGTTTAACACACATATATAGGTGATAATAAAAACCTACTAATATTAGAGTTAGCTCTTTTTGCGCTTAATTATCCAAATCTCGTCAAAAATCTAAAAAGTAAAAAGACATCTTATTAAAAACATTTAAGAAAAAGTTAATTGTTAATTTTATAAATTAATTCGAGTTTAATTAAATATTTTAACAATGATTTAAGTTTTGTAACGATTTGGAGTTACCACGTTTCTTTGACTTTATTTGATAAACTTGATAATAAGTTTAAAAAACAAGTTTATAAGTAAATGTTTTATCTACGAAAGTAACTAATATTTATAATCCTTAGAAGATTTACGATCACACAAATCCTCCTATTTTATCACAAATTTTCTTGAAGTTTTCTTTTACTTTTGAAACTTTTGAACTATGTAAGTAAATATTTATCCTAAAAACGTTATGCCAACACACACAGAGAGAGAAGAAAGTTTTCTTTTACAGGGAGGGAGGGAGGGAGAGAGAGAGTAATGTAGTTATGGCCACTGTTGCCGATCTGTTTCTGACTTTCTGTAATGTAGTTATCTGTTTTTTCCAATGCAGAACCCTGGTTTTGATTTCTCCCAAGCACAGTTTTCAGGGAACTGCCCTGATCCAAGGACCTTTATGGGTGGTATCCGCTCAGATTGACAATCTTGATATGCTGTAAAATCCCTGCTGAAAGTTTAGTTAATCAGTCTAACTATGACAGTTGTATCCTTTCCTTGTCCCTTGGGTTCTCTCCCCGGCAGGGAAACTGAGTTGCGGGCTATAAGTTATATGTAATAACTTGATCAACTTCGTTTGTTTTTCTTCGTTGTCTAGTTTAATTTTAGTTTTTCATGCTTAAACTGTAACTTAAAAAGTATAGATTTTATGGATTTCGAAGGTTTTTAGGCCCTTCTGATGAAGCATTGCATCTTCAAAATCTTCCTCCTGGTTGCATTTGGATCCAACTTCCACCTTAGTTGTGGCCAAGTCTCCGCGTCTCTTATTTGATTATAATTTCCATAAGGATGAAGAGCAGTAAAAGCTATAACTAAAACGGGAAATTATCATTGATGCTATTAAGTTTTAGTATATCTTTACATATGCTTATGCTTCTAAAGTTTATAGAAAGAGATTTAATACCTTCTATTTTTATAGTTAATATTACTAATGTCTTTAAATGTTTAATTATGTTCATTTTTATTTAATTGTGTATTTTTCTTTTCTATAGCTTTGATGGTAAATTGTAATTAGTTATTTTACAATATTAATTGTTATTTCTTGTAGATTATTATTTAAAGAAAATTTTTAAGTTTATTATTAAAATATTGTTTTAATTTTATAATTTATTTATATTTATTTTCGTATAGAATTGGACGTTTTATTTTATTTTTTATTAGTTTTATAAATATTGTAAACAAATATTTAATCATTTAAGATCTTTAATTGACTTTGAATTAAAATTAACATACTTGAATTTAATGTGTCAATTATGGTCTTTTTTTTTGTTATATTTGATATGTTTTAACTTGTTCAAGCCTTATATCTTCCTAGTAATAGTATTTTTTTTGCATTTGTATATATTATGATGTCCAAATTAGACTTTTTAGAGATTAGAAAATGATTGATTATTTTATTTTATTTATAATATTAATAATTATTATAATTTTAAAAATCAATTAAGAATTTTGAAGAGATTCTTATTCGTTTATAATTACTAAATATATAATTATTAGATGAGTAATTTTATAGAGTTTTTTATTGTTAAAATTGTGTTAAACAATAAAAAAAACACTATTTTACTAATATTTTAATAATTCATTTAATTTTTTGTTTTTGGCTTTTGAATTTTAACCTTTTATTTTCTTGACGTGATCTATCTATTGAAGATTTGGGTTTTACATCTTTATTCCTCTTTGTTACTTTTTATCCAAAGTTCTTATGATGACGTAAACGATGATGTATTTTCATCTTTTTATATCTAATATAGTAAATGCGTTTGTGATCTTTAATGATTTTTTTTGGCATAAAAACAAAACATATTTTTTATTTTTTTTTGATAAATTTAGATTATTATTGTTAAAATTTGTTTTAATTTTACTGATTATATTATTATGAAAAGTGATTATAACTTTATTAATCGAGTAATTTATTTTGACTTTAGAAGAATTATTATTTTTTAGTTCATGATAAATTTGACCTAGCATCGGTCGTCTTAAAATATAAGTTCATCTATAGTGAATTCACTTTTCTGGAAGTGTACTTGGTTTAGAAGCTTCTCTATTAACGTTTGGAATCTTCAATTTGATAAAATGGTAAAAACTAATACAATTTTATTCATTCCATTCCATAAATGAACTGAAAAAAAATATGAGATGAACAAGCTTGTTAGATACTCTAATCTTTTTCATGAAGTTCTTGATAATATTTTTGATATTTTTAGGAAAATAATTTAATTTATTCATATATACATATTCTCAATTAAAGCTACATAAACAAAAAATAGATTAGCTTCTTCAAGAATATTAAATTTACTACCTGTAGAGAATTCTTTTTTTTTATTATTATATAAAATTTCATATCTTTATATTGTTCTTTTTCATCTCCAATGACTAATGTATTCTTAAGGGATATATCCTTGAATAGTATTGGTTTGTATTATCTTTACTGTCTTTGTGAGTGATTTTTCTCTAAATATTATTGGTGGTTGTATTATATTTCTAAGGGTTTTCAACTTGTTTAGTGATGATGATTGTTGTAATATCGTAGAGTAATTTTTAACTATATCTTTTAGAGTTAATAGTTATGTGCTCTATAGTTGGCATAACTCCCTTTGGCTTCCATTCCATTAGTAAAAGCTGTGTAAGTTAACTATTCCACCAAATAAGATAATAGTTTTGCTTGCTTTAGGTTCGTTGTTGTAAGTTCTTGATTTTGGATCATTATAGACCACATAAATCTTTTCTGGTTTTTTTTTTTCTATTTCTTCAACCCAATTGAGTTTTTCTTTTTTCTTTTCAGAGGTGTTACTTTCTTTTGAACTGTTAGGTTCTTCCTTTTCATTTTGAATTACTTCTTTAGAAGTTTTATTTTACTTAGAATGATTATATTATTCCTTTTCATTTTAAATTACTTTTTTAGAAGTTTTACTTTACTTAGAATAATTATATGAGGTGGATTTCTCTTTAGAGTTTTGGACTCTAATGTTGGTTTTGAACTATTAAGTTCTTTATGTTTAATTCTTGTCTCTAAAAGAGACTTATCTATGTATAAAACCTCAAATTGTTCCTGATAATTCTTATCTCATTTTTTATCTTGATTTTGATATCAAGATTTTTCATTTCTGTAAGAATAAAAATAGCTAAATGTGTTAAATTTTTTATAAGAACATCTGTTAAACTATTTAAATTTCCTCAAAAATGTTCGACATTAAAATTATAGTAATTAAACTACTGTTAACATCTGACTAATCTTCCTTATTTATAATCACTTGTTATATTAGTCCTTGAAAATAACCAAAATTCTTGTTTTCATTTCTCACAATGAATCTGAAACTTATTATGTATATTACAAAAAAATTAATAGCTTTTTTGAAAGTTAAATATTCTTTGCATTACTATAATAATTTAATTTTGGATCATGGAAAGATCATTATGTATATTTATAAAGATATTTATTTTTATCATCTACTTTTGTTTTTGAAAATACTTCCTAATATTCGTGTGAAACATCTGTCTCAGTTATCATTTTATCATCTGGACTTGGATGGTATAAAGTTATAAAATCTTTTACCTGTCTTTTTACCTTATCAATATATAAAGTTTCTTGTTCTGATAATTTTCAAACATAATTTTTTTAATTTTTTTTGTAAAAGTTTTCGTATTTTTGTAAGTTTCTTGATTTATGCTTCAACATATGTTAAACATTTTTAAAATCTTTGTAATTGATTTTTGTCTTTTAATTTACTAGAAAATCTTTGGATGTTATTGAGTACATGGGACTCCAAAATTATGTTTTTCATCTTCAATTCTCAACCCTAAATATTTAATTTTTTGCTGAGTAATTACTCTTTTTTTTAGAAAATAGAATGCCTTCTTTTCTATATTCTTATGCATTATCGTAGAATATTAATAATATCCAAATAATGTTTATTTAATTCACTATTGAAAATCAAAATATCATCTATGTAAAAACAACATATATTTTGTAATTTCTTAAAGATGTTGCCCATATACTTTTGAAAGATATTTGAAGCTTGTTTTAATTTGAATGGTACAACAATCCATCAAAATTTTCCTTGGATGTAATTAAATGTCGTTAGTTTTTAATATTCTTCATTCAGTCTTATTTATCAAAATTTAAAAAATATTGTTTTTATTAATGATAATAATTCTTCTTTCTTAAGAATAAAGTATTAATCATTAATTGTTTCTTTATTCAATGTTTTAAAGTTTATTACCATTCTTTTTTTTTCCTCTTCTTTTTTCAACTTCTTTTTCGACTAAGAATGTTGGACTAGAAAGTGATGAATTACTTGGTATTATGACTTTTAGTCTAAAAAATTCTTAAATTTGTTTTTCAAACTCAATTATGTCTTCTATAGTATAAATCATAGGTTTTACTCTAATAACTTTGTTAGGGTTTCTTAGTTTTATATTAGTAATATTTTAGATTTGTTTACGTTTGGATCTAAAGAATTTTTTAAGCTTATTATTTTTAATAATTTCCTAATACCTATTAAGGCTTTAACTTCTTGAATTTCATTAAGAAAAAGTTGTTTCTCTTTTACATTTAATAAAATATTATCTAAATAAAAATCACCTCTATTTTACCTTTTATGTTATTGCATAAAAGTTAGATTTGATAAAGTTAAAGTTTTTCTTATTTTTGACACATAAATGGTTTTGCCATTTACTATTATTAAACTTATTTTGTCTATATATTGTGTAAATGTTGTTTAAAATCAACACCAACATAATAATTAAAGATGTAGAGAAATAAATGTAGTTAAAGAAGTAGAGAAATAAATGAAGTGTTTGAAGGATGTAGAGAAATAAATGAAATGGTTGAAAGATGTAGAGAAATAAATGAAATGGTTGAAGGATGAATAAATAGGGTGGTTGAAGGTTTTAAAAAAGAGAAATGCGTAGATAATATTTGTGTGGCTAGGATTATTTATTAGTTTTATATTTGTGTGGTGTAGATTGTATGGTGAAGACTATAAATAGCCTACATTGCATTTGGTTTAATCATTCCATAAAAAACAAATAAATCTTTGTATTCTTAGATTAATTATGAGTTGAGAGCTTTCTCTTTGAGTGTTTTTATTTCTCTTCACTTTGTGAGTTGCCTTTGAAAGGTGTTATAATAGGTATAATACAAGTAGTTTGTTTACTTGTTTGGATCTAATATTAGTAAATTTAGAGTTATTTATTCTAAATTTTACTCAACAAATGGTTGATATAATTTTAGAAAATTATTTTATATTAATAAATTAACTCTTGTTTATTGTTGATATATGGTAGAATATGAAAATTTCCTCCCTTTATCATTATATCTTTATCTTTTAAGACTTTGCTAAGATTTATTGTAGTATTATTAGTAATTCTTATAATTAAATATTTTGGTGCTTGTTTTCAAAGTTCTTCTGAGAATATATATTTTCTAGCTATACACATATTAATTCCTATACATATATATGTATGTTAATGGTAACTTGTATAACTCTTAAATTTCAATCATACCTTAATATACGTACTATTTGAATTTGTAATACTATTCAAATCATTTATCTTCTAACGAATAGTATTTATATTTTGAATTAGTTATTTTTTTCTCAGTTTCTTTTCATAGATAAGTACTATAAGTATCATCTATAATTGATTCCTCTATTAGTTCTAATTTCATTTTAAAAGATTTTTTTTAAGATTTTTGCTTTATATGAAAATTTCTTTTTAAATTCTCTTTTTTTGTTGTTGAAACCTGTTAGGGTATTCATTTGCATAATGTCATTCCTCATTATATATAACATAAACATTTATTTTTTCCTAATGGGTAATAATTTTTTAATTTATGATAGCTTATACGTTTTTCTTCTAAATATCTTTTTATAAGGTTATTTATTATATCTTTTCTTATAGTTTTGAAAATCTTATTTTTTAAAATTTATATCTTTTGAATATTTTGTATTTTTTATATTTTTTAAACTTTTGTTTGTAAGATTTTATATCGTATCCATATTTTCTTGGCATCCTAAAATCTATTATATAACAAAATATTTTATCATTTTCTCTTATTTGTTTATATTTTTTCTTTCTTGATATTTAATGATTATTTAATTTTTAAGAGTTTTTATTATTCCTCTTAAGGTACCCGATATAGTTTTACTATTTCTTTTATTTTATCATTCTATTATAGTTTTATGTAATATTAAAGGTAATTTCTAGAGAAAATATTTCCTTATAAGTTTCTTGCATGGGTGTGATAACTTGTGATAATATATTTCATATTTACAAATAAATGATTCTATATAACATATGTCATATATTTTTATATTTGTTAAATATCATTTGGTTTCCTCAATTTCATTTTCAATGGATTCAATGATATGTATATCTTTGTCTTCTCTAATAATTTTTTTGTATATTTCATTTAATATAGTATCTAAGTATTTCCTACTTGTGGAGCATTCTCTTGCATTTGTAAATGTCATTATATTAAATTTGTAAACTAAATTTTAACATTTTATGTCAATTTTTAAGCTACTGAGACTTTACAAGTTGAAGGATTTGACTGTTTGGTTGGAAAAGTTTATATGATCACACATATACCACTAAACCATTCATCTAGAGATTTTTTCATGTCTCTTATACAATTTAAATCTAAAAGATCATATTTATAATTTTCATGAAGCTTGAATTATGGTAGAATACTATCTCTAGTTCCATAATATAATCATTATTTTATTTTGTGTTGTTATTTTCTTCTATAAGGAAGGTCAGGTTCTTCTGAACTTTGCCTATTTCTTTTCTTTACGTGGATCAGATGTTCCTTCTTGATGAGAAACTGGTATTGAAATAGGTTTCATTTGATTTTTTGGTTCATATTTTTTAGTTCATAATCAATTTTTCTTACTATTGTCATATTATCTTCTCCTTGTTTGTACAATTTTTTTTATCATAATATCTTCCTAATTCTTCATCTGTTAGGGTTGGCAGACTAATTAATTTTTCTATTTTCCTATTCTCAGGATCTATAAAATTTTCTTCTAATTCTTTTATATATTTTATTAAATTGGGATTATAGCTTATTTTTCCTCATTATTTCTTTTCTCATTTATAGGTATCAATGTACTAATTTCCTAAGTGGTTCTTCTTTTAATCCTACAAATAGATCAAATTTATAACCTATAATTTCATGGTATATAGGTATGTTATTTACATCCCTTCTTAATTCTGTAAATTCTTTGTGTATGTGTTGTTGTAATTTATTATAACCATATTCTCTTATTTCTTTTAAGAATTTTTTTGTGTTTTATTTATGTCATGTAAAAACTTGATATTTGATTCTTATGTTATATTCATTTCTTCTACTAAAAGAAGTAAAGTTTCTGTTATTATTATTTGTTTTTTTATATGCTTATCTGACTTCTTTTAAAATCTAATTCTATATCATGTAATTTATTTTTGAACATTATTAAGATAATAATAATATTATTTTATTCCTAACATTACGTCAAGGACTAATATTTTTATTATTTTAATCTTCTGTTTTAGATGTGTCATAATTATTTCTTTGTTAAAGGTTTCCCCTTCAAGATCTATAAATGTAAATCTTGATACATTATTTTTTCTTCCTAGTATCAAAGATTTTTCTTTAACATCTAAGTTTCATTCTTATGGTATTTTAAAGTAGGTTAATATTTTTAGTTTTATTATTTGTCCAATTTTTTGAAAAATAATTATCTATTTCTATTAATTCATTTTCTTCATATAGTGAACTATTATGTTTGTTTGTTAATTAATATCTTATTATATAGTGTATTAAAATTTGATGATTTTCTTATTTTATTAAATATTCTCTTTGAAATTTATAAGTTAAACTTAATACCTGGTTTAAATTTTTATCATTAATATTAATGAAAAACCTAGGGTATGTTATGAATTTTAAGTTTTTCTATCCTAGATTTTCATAGATTATTCCTAATAAAACATATTTTTTATATATTATTTTATTATCTAGTAATGCTAATTTTATTGGTGCATCAATTCTTTCTCTAAAACATGTTTTTAACAATATTTAGATTCCTCCTAAATAGATTTATCTAATTTTTTCTTTATCAACGATTTTTTGATAATTTTTTGATAATTGTTTTTTTTTCAATTAATGATATATTATATATTCCTTTTGTATTCGTAACATTAATACTTATTTTTTATTGTTTATTTCATAATAATATATATCTTTCTTTTTTTAAACATTTTTCTTATTCTTGAGAATCATGAATTTTTAAATCCATCACCAATCTTAAGATTTAATTTTACTTTTGTATTTATTCAAATTTCTTTTTACTAATTACAATTTTTTGTTAAAAACATCATAAGATGTCATATGTTTTTATTTCTATTACTTCTTGTTTTCTATTATTTTTGTCATTTTTATGTATAAAAAATTATTATTCACTTCTGTTAACTTTAACTTCTATTAAGTTTGAAGTTATTTGTAATATTTTTGAAATCCTATTGGTATTTGTGATATTAATTCAAAGTTTGAGATATTATTGATATTATCCCTAATTAAAACTAAGTTTTTTTTAACAACCCAACTCGATAGGGGTGTCCACCGGTCCGGTTCGGTCCGATTTTGGTTAAAAAAATTAATCGGATCAGACCGAACCGTTTGAAACGATTTTAATTAATACAAATCAGACTAGACCGTTTGATTTATAAAACTGTTCGGTCCGATTCGGTTTTTGGTTTGGTTCGATTTTTTGACACATTTAATGAGAAATAATGTGAAAATTTTAATATATTATTAAACCGATCTGGTCTGGTTCGACCAGTCTAAAATTAATACAAATCAGACCGGACCGTTTGATTTGTAAAATCGTTCGATCCGATCCAATTTTACGATTTGATCTGATCCAGATGGACACCCTTACAACCTCATAAACTTGTAATTACGATTTGAACGAGATACTAAATATATCCATACGTGACATGTGTATATTTTAAAAATTTGTATTTTAATCTAAATCTAGATAAAAATTTAGATTTATAATGTTAAAGATCGTAAATATTACACTAACAAGTTTTGATTAACTTTACGAATGAATTAATGACAAAAACTAAGCTCAAATATAAGGATTATTCATATACAATCTTAGGTTGAGTCGGTTATCTCAAAATACCCAAGTTTTGATTAACTTTACGAGGATTTATATTTTTGAGATTGGTTTGGTCTATTTGTTTTTAGAAAAACGAAAATGATACCACAAGCACAACTACTGGTGATATTATAAGTTTTCCAACAACAGCTATTTTGCAGATTTCTGCTGAAGTTTTCTTCACATCTATTTTGTTTCTCACGCATTCTGGTTAACAGGAGGTAAAGATGAAGAGCTCAATTAAGCTTTAGATCCTTATGGGTGAAGTAATAAATATTCTTGCAAAATATATTATAGTTAATATTAGAATAAAATTAATGCACAATAGAAATACTCGTTATGTATATGAAGTAAATAATATTAAAAAGGAAAAGAAATCTCATATTTTCATTACTAATTAATAAAAAACAAACAGGCTAACATAGGTGATTACTCATTGAATTTTTTGTTAAAATAATTAACAACAATAATCATATTCAAATATAATAAAACTTCGTTTAGTTTTTTTTAGATTTCTTTTCTTCTAGTACTGATTAAAAAATCCTTTGATTCTTTCTTCTACTTGTTTTGCTGTAGCATCTACATTTTTATGGTATTTCTTTATGTAATAAATAATAATCAATAACCTGTAAAATTTTGACCAAAAAGAAATATAACCTATTTAATTGAGAGTCAACGGTAGTTTCTCGTTGACAATATTATTTACTTTCTAATTGCTACTTACAACCTGAGCAAAGAAAATTAGCAGATACAGCTATCAGGATGTTTATTTATTCAACAGAATATGAACTAAAATATTATATAATATTTTTGTCAAAGCAGAAGTAATAGTTTGAATGCTAGCAGATGTACATCAAAATGATAAATAGTTTTGATACAAAAAGTAGACTGGAAGAGAGTTTTAGTAGGTCATACTCACGTAACAATATAATTTATTTTTATTATGTAAATTATGATATCATTTTACTATCAAATACATGACTATGCAAAAATTATACAATTATAATATTTAATAATGTATAATGTACAATTATAATATACCCTCTGAAGGAAGAATATAAAATGTTACTGATTGGCAATGTACAACTTCTCGACATTACGTACGTTATAACCTTTACATTCAGATCTTGAAATTTTTGAAGTTCACATCCGATAATTTAGATTCAATCAATAAGAGCTTATGATCATTAAATGTGCTTGTAAAATTAATTTGATTTAATGTCTTGGTAGACGCCAACACAATAACGGCCAGGGTCTGCGCATCTTACAAGTCTAAGAAAAACAAATGAATAAATAGAGAAATTATAAGTTATTCCAGTAATAAATGATGTGGTAATCTTCACTAATATTATTAGTTGTTGATCTAAAAAAGTAACGGTAGTTATGCTTTTAAAAAAAATATTACATTTATATTTCTGCTCATTGATCTAGAATACCACATCATCAATAATTTATGATTAATGTATAATTTCTCCCATAAATAAAAGAAACTCATTAAATAAATCATATTGCTTAAATATTGTATATTTGCCACCACAAGATTTTATTATTATCATCATAAAAAAGCAAGCTGGAAACAATGCTAGAATTTCTCCAAGTAGAGGAACTAGTTGGTCCCCTATTATCTCTCCCTCAATTTCAAGACAGCACAATGAAACCCAATTTTTTTTCATTAAATTAGGAATAGACTTTTCTTCAGTTCCTAAGATAAGATTATTGATATAACTATATAAGCCCACTATCATAAAGAAGGTGAAGCTCAAACTCAAACCAGTATCTTAAGTCTATTTGTTCTAATGGCGGCTGAAGAAGATTCTTATAAACCGAAGACAAATGAAAATGTTGCTGCTATCTTTGGGGTTACTGGGCTTGTTGGAAAGGAGTTGGCTAGAAAACTCATCTCAAATTTTCAATGGAAAGTTTATGGTATTGCTCGAATTCCTTATCAAAATACATCCTTTAAGCCTGTGGATTCTAATTTTCATTTCATCCAATGTGACTTGCTTAACCATCTTGAAATAAAAGAAAAGCTTTCTTTGTTACAAGATGTGACTCACTTGTTTTGGGTTACATGGGCAAGTGAGTTTCCATTGGATAGCAAAGAGTGTTGTGAGCAGAACAAAGCTATGTTGTCTAATGCTTTGAATGTCATCCTTCCAAAAGCCAAGTCTTTGAAGTATTTTTCACTTCAGACGGGGATGAAACATTATGTATCATTGGAAGGGTCTTTTGATGATTCAAAAGTTCATTACTACAATGAGGAGTGTCCTAGAGTGAATTCAAGCTTTAACTTTTACTATGTTTTAGAGGACTTTCTCAAGGAGAAGCTAAACCATAAGGTGGCTTGGAGTGTGCACAGGCCTGGTTTGTTAATGGGTAGTTCTAATAGAACTCTGTACAACTTTATTGGTAGTTTATGTGTTTATGGGACTATATGTAAGCAATTAAATCTCCCTTTTCTGTTTGGGGGTACAAAAAAGTGTTGGGAAGAGATTTACATTGATGGCTCAGATGCTAGACTAGTAGCAGAACAGAAACTTTGGGCAGCAACAAATGAGTCTATTTATTCCACTAAAGGCCAAGCTTTCAATGCAATAAATGGTCCAAGTTTTACATGGAAAGAGATCTGGCCAGCTCTTGGAAAACAATTTGGAATTGAAGTTTCAAACGAGACGTTTTCGGAGAACTTTTGGTTTTCAAAAACCATGGAGGACAAGGGAAAAGTTTGGGAAGAGATTGTGATGAAGGAAGGATTGATGCAGACAAAGATGGAAGATTTGGCAAATTGGGCATTCCTAGATGTACTTTTTCGTTGCCCTTTTAAACTTTTGGGAACCAGAGACAAAGCTGATCAGCTTGGATTTACTGTGAGATACAAGACATTGGATTCTATCTTGTATTGTATAGAATCCATGAGAAATGACAAATTAATTCCATAGGCTTTTGACTTTTATGTGAAATGATAAACACAGAAGAATATGGAGCACCACAAACTTATTGAAAAAATATAACTAGCTGTTATGTTTATTTCTTCAAGCTAATTGTCTCAATATTGTTTGCAATTTCTATTGAAACTAGTTAAATAATGCACATACCTTTGTTTGCACTTAACTGTCTCCTGTTTTTGCTCATCTTGTCTGGGATGGTAGCAACCCAAAATGTTGCTTATGTTCCATGTTCCAATCACCATACTTTCTCCAATGCAAATGGCTATTCTATTATTGTAATAATACACATTAAAGTATTGGAATGGGCAATATATTGAAATCATTATATTAATATAAATATATAAATGTTTGTAATTTATTCTATCAATTGAACTAACATTTTCGAAGAATTATCTACTCTAAATAACTCTTGATCAAGGTAAAAAAGAAGAATTATGCTCATAATGACAAGTCTTCCACAAATATTATATCACCAAGTAAATACCGAGTAAATTGAAGAGTATCTGTCAATATTTTGAGGATGTGATTAACCTTAAAAGGTCCAGCAAGCAATGTACTTCACCAACAAAGGGTTCATCCTGGTAGTCTTTTTGCCTCTCTGATTGTCGAATATCATTCCAGTCCTCATAGATACGATCAGTCGATCGTATGACTAAACGATCTCATTGTTTTCACCCTCTTTTCACCTTCTCTGAAAGTTTAGTATTTTGACTGAGAGAGCAAACGAGCCAAAAAAGAGGATAATAAAACCAATGAGCGCTCCTACTGATGGCCAAATCATCCCCGGCTCATACCCAAGGCTAGTTTCTACGTACTTGTTTACAGGCCCCACAAAATTAGGTCCTACAACCGTAGTTTCTACATCACCAAGCTGAGAAGAAACAATTCCTCTAAGTGTCCATGCAACTGGAGAGATATAATAGAACCAAATCCACCATCCAGGAATGTTCTGAAACATTGAAACATATTAGGACAATAAAATTCCTCATAACTTTCTTTTGAAGGACAAATTCAATGAAGCAGGCACGTTAACTTTAAGAAACTCAGCTACATTGTTAAAAAATTCTATCCATGTTTGAGACAGATATTCATTACATGCGAAGAGATATATTACTTACTGGTTTAGGAATTAGAAATCCTGACTGTAGATTCCATAAGGAATAAAATGCAGAAGAGATGACAGCAGCTAAGTGTTGAGAAGGTGTAAGACCAACAGCCATCATACCATAAAAGGTGAAGTAGGTGAAAGTGAGGAACATAAAGAGTAGATAGAACAAAAACTTTCCTGCAATAGAGACCAAACATTCCTTTTACATTACATTAGCACAAATGTAATTATAATAGAAGCCCCTAAAACAAATCGAACACTTACCAGCTGTCCTTTCAAAATTAACCATAAAATAGGTGATGACACCATATATAAGTGTCTGCGCAGCAATGTAAGGTATCTCCACAAGTCCCTGTTAAAGGACAAGTACACAAATCTGGTTACCTCATTTCTAATTTGCAAATGTTGATCTTCCTAACTTTTAAATAGGATGCTTACCTGAGCTGCCGCATAAGCTAAAGGAGAATACATTCCTGCTGCTCTTTCACGATAGAATACCGTCCTCTCAATCGAAACAACTGGTTGTACTGAAGAAGCATTATTAACACCAAGAAACAGACAAGCAGAATAAAGAGCTCCCATAACTGTGAGTAAATCTTGAGTTGTGCTCCTACGGAAAAATTTATAGAATGCATGCAAATTGTAAATGTTCATTATAAAAATCAGATGTCAAAACGCAACAAAGCATACATGCGAGTCAATTATATTGTGACCAGAAGCAAAATACCAATATCCATAGTAGGTATGAACTAAATAAAAACATGAATTCAGATGAAAAAACTGACATTTTCTTAATTTAATAGTTTCTGAAATATACACAATATCATATTTTAGGTTCTCAACTTTATTGTTTATTATATCATATGAGAAATATACTCTAAAGAGATCTGATAGACTCTGATATATACCACACATGTTACTCTACTAAGCAATAATTTTAAAATAGTTTATCATTTTTTTAACAAATAGTGTGTACTGTTGATTAATATTTAGAATAAATAACTCTAAATTTACTAATATTAGATCCAAACAAGTAAACAAACTACTTGTATTATACCTACTATAAAACCTTTCAAAAGAAACTCACAAATTGAAGAGAAATACAAACACTCAAAAAAAAAAAAAAACTCGCAACTCACACTCAAACTAAAAATATAAAGATTTATTTGTTTTTGATGGAATGATTAAACCAAATACAAGGTAGGTTACTTATAGTCCTCATCATGCAATCTATACCACACAAATATAAAATTAAGAAATAATTCTAGCCACACAAATATTGTCTACACACTTCTCTTTTCTACAACCTTCAACCACCCTATTTATTCATTCTTCAACCACTTCATTTATTTCTCTACATCTTTAATTATTATGTTGGTGTTGATTTTCAACACTCCCCCTCAACACCAACTCTCACTATTTTTATTGTGTCAAGCTGACGGCGAAACATTTCGAACTTACCAACGCTTAAGCTTTTTGTGAACAAGTCTACAACTTGATCATCTGTCTTGATTTGTCTCATTTTAATTTCTTCTTGTAGAACCTTTTCTCTGATAAAGTGATAGTGTACTTCAACATGCTTAGTTCTTGCATGAAAGACCGAATTCTTTGCCAAATGAATTGTCGATTGATTGTCACAGTACAACGGTACTGCATAATCTACTGGTTGATGTAGATTATTCATTAGTTGTATCAACCATATACATTCTTGAGCGGCCATTGCCGCTGCTCGATACTCAGCTTCAATGGTTGATAATGATACCATTGGTTGTCTCTTGCCACACCAAGAAATTGTTCCGGAACCCAGCTTAAACACATACCCATTTATTGATCTCTTGGTGTCATGATCTCCTGCATAGTCTGCATCGCAGTAACCAACTAATTTGCAGTCTCCACCTTTCTTGTACAAAAGACCATAGTCAATTGTATTCTTCACATATCTCAGTATTCGTCGAACTGCATCCAAATGAGGCTTCTTTGGATTTTACATGTACCAACTCATCACACTAACTGCATAAGAAATGTTAAGTCGAGTAAGGTTAAGTAGATCATACTGCCTATCAATTGTCGATACATCGTTGCATCTTCTAAATCTTTTCCTTCACGTGTACACATTTTGGAATTTGGTTCCATCGGCATCGAAATCGGCTTACATTCGAGCATTCGGAACCTCTTCAACAAATCTTTGGAATATTTTTGCTGACAAAGAAATATTCCTTCTTATGTGCAATCAACCTCTAAACCAAGGATGTGTTTGAGGTGGCCAAGTTCCTTCATCTGGAAACGGACTGACAAATTCTCCTTCATCCGAAGAATTTTTGTCTCATCATCATCGGTTATGATTAAACCATCTATATACACTAGCACAATAGCTAGCTTTCCTTCATTGGCTTTGACAAATAAGCTGGAATCTGCAGGTGTTACTGAATAACCACTTTGTGTTAGAAATTCAGCAATCTTACCATATCACGACCTGGGTGCTTGTTTTAATCCATAGAATACTTTCCACAGCTTACACACATATTCAAGATGATCTTGGCTCTGAAAACCCATTGGTTGGATCATGTAGATCTCCCGATCTAGCTCTCTATGAAGAAAAGCATTCTTCACATCCATCTGTCATAACTTCCAATCTTAGTTGGCTGCAAGTGCAAGTAGGACTCGAACCGTTGTAAGTTTCGCCACTGGACTAAACATTTCATCATAGTCTAGTCCATATTGTTGAGAAAAACCACGAGCTATCAATCGTGCCTTGTACCTCTCGATTGACCCATTTGGACGACGCTTTATCTTGTAAACCCACTTGTAGGATATGGGTTTCACATCTCTTGGCTTTCGCACCATATCCCAAGTTTGATTTTGCTGAAGTGCATCAATCTCTTCTTTCATAGTTGTCATCCACTCAGATCTTTACGATGCTTCTTCAAACGTCTCAGGTTCTATTGCTTCTTCAATGCATATTTGGGATTTGGCCTTCATGTTCTTGTTGACCTATGGAGTTGAGATTGTGGAGTTGATTCTTTCATTTCACTAGGCCCACCTTTTTCATTTAGTTGTTGATATATGCTAGTTTGCCAAGGATTCTAAGTTACTCTTTGTTCAACACCATCATTGTCTAGATCTCTAGATTCATCTAAACTTGGTTGGAATTAAATAGTATGCTCCCCCATCTTTTGTTGCAGCTTATCTCCAAATTCTCTTGAGTCCAGCAATGCTTCCTTCTCTAAGGACCACCAAGAAGATGCTTCATCGAACACCACATCTCGTGAAGTGTAGCATCTTTTACTCGTTGGATCACAAATTTCCACCCTTTTCTCTGACTGTCGTATCCCACAGATATATCTAACAGCTTTCTTGTAAAATTTTCTCAATAAATGATCAAGAACAAATACATAACATACACAGTCAAATACTCGAAAGTAGCTAACTGTAGGTTTCATGTTCCACAGTTTCTCAAAGGGTGAAAAAAATTCTAACCTTGGTTGAGGAAGTTTGTTGATCACAAAGGCTGCAGTCCTCATCGCTTCAGCCCAAAACCTCCCAGGTACATTCTTTTCCTGTAGCATATTCCGAAAAATTTATACAAGATGCCGGTTCTTTCTCTCTGCTATACCATTTTGTTGTGGCGTGTTGGCACAAGTGTATTGATGACGTATTCGACATTCCCTTAGGTATTGAAAGAACTCGCTTGAGCTATATTCTCCGCCGTTGTTTGTGCGCAACCAACGAATCTTCTTTCCAACTTCTCCTTCAGTTGACTCTCTAAACTCTTTAAACTTTGAGAATACGTCAGATTTTTCTTTCATAAAGAAAACCCACACATACCTTAAGAAGTCGTCAATGAATGTCACCATGTATCGTATACCGCCAATTGATGGTTGCTTAACAGGACCGAATACATTAGAGTGAACTAACTCCAATGGTTCTTTTGCTTTAAACTTTGATTCCTCATATGGTAATTGGTGAGCTTTACCATATTGGCATCCTGCACAGACTGTGTCTGTTCGCACGTCTAGTTGAGGAAGCCCTTTAAGCATCGACTTCTTCACTATCACACTTAGCTCGGAATAGCTAACGTGACCTAACCGCATATGCCATAGATCTGATGTCTCATTTCTTCTTGTCTTGTCTACATATGCAGATTCTACTGAAATCACGTAGACTGATTCCAATCGTTGCCCTTCCATTGTCAGTGTTTCAGAGATTTTGAGATCACGATACATCTTCACGTCTCAGGGACCGATAGTGGCCTGATGATATTAATTGAGCCACAAATAGAAATTTTTTCTTCTTTCATGGGACATGATAAACATCTTGAAGTGGTACTTGGTTAGTACTATATCAAGGCGTAACTATCGTCTTACCAATGTGGGCTATCAGTAACCTTGAGTTGTCAACTGTCACCACTACACGACCTACCGTGTACTCAGACATGCTTTCCAACTTCTGTTTATCACATGTCATGTGATTTGAGCATCCTGAATCTACGATCCAATCATTCTTATAGTCAATCTATTTTGATGTTGTCACCGTAAGAGCTAATTCTTCTTCCTTTGTAGTGAATAATGCTTCGACATCCCAACCATCTTCGCTATGCTCCTTAGAATTGGAAATAGTTGTATTGCTTTCAATAGGCTTTTTCTTACTCCAACAATCTTTTGTCAGGTGACCCTTCTTCTCGCAGTTGTAACATTCACCGTCAAATTTTCTATTTGTATTGTGGTTCTTCCAAGCTCCTTCTGGACAAAAGCCTCCATTTTCTTGAGGAATTTTTTCTTTGTTGCTATCATTTTTATATTCATTTTCATTGTACTGCTTGAAAGTGTCTCTACTTTTGCTAGTGTAGAGTGCTTCTTCTTCACCCTTCAGCAAGACTCTACCTATTTGCTTAGCCATAGCTTCTTGACCGGCCAGCAAATTCTCAAACTCAACAAGAGATGGTTGGGTCGACCATCCTTGTATAGTAGTAACAAACCCTCGATATTCGAGTCTCAAATCATGAATAATTATTCTCTTGATCCTTGTTTCTCCAATAAGAGCTTTTGGATCTAACTTTAAAATTTCGCGACATAACGACTTTACCTTGTGAAAGTACTGGAAAATTGTCGTGCCACGTTGTGCCATCAATAGCAACTCATTCATGATAAGTTGCAATCTTGTATCATTCTTTTTTGAAAAAAGTATAACAAGAGTGTCTCATGCCTCCTTCGGTGTTTTGGCATCTCGAATATGCTACAACATTTCTTCTTCAACTGTAGTCTTTAAATAAAACATCGTTTTCCCTGCTTTAATTTTCCATTTTCATAAGATGTCGTTTGCATCTTCTGTTGCTAGTTGTGTAACTTCGTCACCACCAACAACCTCCCATAAGTCTTGACCTTGTAGGTAAGACTCCATACATGTTGCCCATGTGTTATAGTTTTTGTTTTTGAGCTTCTTGATTCCTCCAACTACTTGAAGATCACCCATCGTGTCGGCAAGACTTCGACTATACCGACCAAACTTGAATAATAAACTTGCAGAGTACCAAACTTCTCACGACTCAAGATAGCTCCACTAAGAACGAATACAAAGACTTATTTGTTTTTGATGGAATGATTAAATCAAATGCAAGGTAGGTTATTTATAGTCCTCATATGCAATCTACACCACACAAATATAAAACTAAGAAATAATTCTAGTCATACAAATATTATCTACACACTTCTCTTTTCTACAATTTTTAACCACCCTATTTATTCATTCTTCAACCACTTTATTTATTTCTCTACATCCTTTAACCACTTCATTTATTTCTCTACATCCTTCAACCACTTCATTTATTTCTCTACATTTTTCAACCACTTCATTTATTTCTCTACATTTTTCAACCACTTCATTTATTTCTCTACATCTTTAATTATTATGTTGGTGTTGATTTTCAATGTAATAAAAAGTCAGGACATCCAAAACATTTTTTCCTTTACAATGTAACTAGAACAGACAAAGGGACCTACCTTTTAGAACCAACATTCCAGAACACAGAGCCAAATATGAGCGCACTCAGTGTTGTAAAACATAACCTCATGGCATTATATGGAGGGGTTCTCCAATATACAAGGGTCTGTTTCCATAAGCAGGTTCGAAACTGATATAAACTGCTTTGTGCAAAAGTGGAAGAGAAATGCAATTTTTCTGAGCCAGCAGCTGGAGTACTGAAGTGCTTGATAGATGCTTCCACCTCCCTAATCAAAAGAACACAAAAGCCTTAAATATCCAAATTATGACAAAATATGTGCAAAGAACCAAAGGTACAAGGAAGACGAAAAGATAAGAGATGCACACAGAGTATTGGTACAACATCAAACTAATATACCTGAAATGATCAGAATTTGTGTAAATTGTTGCAAAATCCTTGCCAATCTTCTCTTCAGCAGCTGGTGTAGATATCTCAAGCATCCAAGTTGCTGGATTGTACCCGCTAGAAATTGGAGGGACTCCTCTAATTCCCTGAACAAGCAAAAAAAGACATTGAGTAACTGCAAATAAAACACAATTATCTTAGCAAAAAAATTGAATTTAAAATTTAGAGCTTAAAACTTAGCATTAGAGTTGGGATAAAAAATATAATTATGGGTTCTCAATTTTAGAATTTAGAGGTCAATGAATTTCCCTTTTAAAAGAAATAACTAACACAAGTGCTTGATGATCATTTGCCTCAATTTTTACAAAATTATTATATCTTATCTTAACGATTAATATTTATAAGAAAATGAAGAGAAAAAATTGATCATTTAAATATCGACCATTAAGATAGGGAGTAATAAATTGTGTAAAAAGTTGAGGCAATTGATCTTATCCCCTAACCACATAAAGTTTCTGTTGAAAATCATCACCAATTCAATAAATGAAGTGATTGAAGAGAGTTGTTGAAAATCAACACCAATAAATGTAGTGTTTGAAGAATGTAGAAAACATAAATGAAGTGGTTGAAGGATGTAAAAAATAAATGAAGTGATTGAAGGATGTAGGAAAATAAATTGAGTAGTTGAAAGATGTAGAAAATAGAAGTATGTAGATAATATTTCTATGGTTAGAATTATTTGTAAGTTTTATATTTGTGTAGTGTATATTGCATGGTAAAGACTATAAATAGTCTACCTTTTTGGTTTAATTATTCCATCAAAAACAAATAAATCTTTGTATTCTTAGTTTGAGTGTGAATTGAGAGCTTTTTTTTTTTAGTGTTTGTATTTCTCTTCAATTTGTGAGTGCCTTTGAAAGGTGTTAGTGTCTTTTATTGTGAGTATAATATAAGTAGTTTGTTTACTTGTATAGATCCAATATTAGTAAATTTAGAGTTGTGTATTCTAAATTTTACTCAACAATTAGTATCAGAGCGATACAGTCAAGGATCGTTTTTAGTGGAGTTATCTTGAGTTGTGAGGAGTTTAGTACTCTACAAGTTTCTTAGTTAAGCTTGTTCGGTATAGTCAAAGTCTTGCCGACATGATGGGTGACCTTTAAATAGTTGGAGGAATCAAGAAGCTCAACAACAAAAAATATAACACATGGGCAACATGTAAGGAGTCTTACCTACAAGGTCAAGACTTGTGAGACGTTGTTGGTGGTGACGAAGTTACACAACTAGCAACAGAAAATGCAAACGAAATCTTACGGAAATGGAAAATTAAAGCAGACAAAACGATGTTTTATTTAAAGACTACAGTTGAAGAAGAAACGTTGGAGCACATTCGGGATGCCAAAACATCGAAGGAGCCATGAGACACTCTTGTTACACTTTTTTCAAAAAAGAATGATATAAGATTGCAACTTCTCAAGAATGATTTGCTATCGATGGCACAACGTGACATGACGATTTTCCAATACTTTCACAAGGTGAAATCGTTATGTCCCAAAATTTTAGAGTTAGATCTGAAAGCTCCTATTGGGGAAACCAGGATAAAGAGAATAATTATCCATGGTTTGAGACCTAAATATCGAAAGTTTGTTACCGCTATACAAGGATGGCCGACATAACAATCTCTTGTTGAGTTTGAGAATTTCCTGGCCGATCAAGAAGCTATGGTTAAGCAAATGGCAAGAGTCTTGTTGAAGGGTGAAGAAGAAGCGTTCTACACCAGCAAAAATAGAGACACTTTCAAGCGGTACAATGGAAGTGGATCTAAAATGAATGGCGACAAAATTCCTCAAGGAAAATGAGGCTTTCGTCTAGGGGGAGCTTGAAAGAATCACAGTAACAACAGAAAATTTGATGGTGAATGTTATAATTGCAGGAAGATGGGTCACATGGCAAAAGATTATTGGAGTAAGAAAAAGTCTGTTGAAAGTAATACAATTACTTCCAGTTCTAAGGAGCATAGCGAAGATGGTTGAGATGCCGAAGCATTATTCGCTACAGAGGAAGAAGAATTAACTCTTACAGTGACAACATCAAAATAGATTAACTACAAGAATGACTGGATCATAGATTCAGACTGCTCAAATCATATGACAGGTGATAAACAAAAGTTGGAAAGCAAGTTTGAATACAAGGGAAGTCGTGTAATGGTGACAGTTGACAACTCAAGGTTACCGATAGCCCACATCGGTAAGATAATAGTTACGCCTTGATATAATACTAACTAGGTACCACTTCAAGATGTTTATCATATACCAGGAATGAAGAAAAACTTGCTATCTGTGGCTCAATCGATATTATCAGGCCACTATGTCTTGTTTGGTCCCCGAGATGTGAAGGTGTATCGCAATCTCAAAATCTAAGAAACACTAACAATGGAGGGACAATGATTGGATTCAGTCTAAGTGATGTCAGCAGAATCTGCATATGTAGATAGGACAAGAAGAAATAAGACAGTAGATCTATGGCATATGCAGTTAGGTCACGTTAGCTATTCCAAGCTAAGTGTGATGGTGAAGAAGTCAATGCTTAAAGGGCTTCCTCAAATAGACGTGCGAACAGACACGATCTATGTAGAATGCCAGTATGGTAAAGCTCACCAATTGTTATATGAGGAATCAAAGTTTAAAGCAAAAGAACCATTGGAGTTAGTTCACTCTGATGTATTCGGGCCTATTAAGCAACCATCAATTGACGATATGCGGTACATGGTGACATTCATTGATGACTTCTCAAGGTATGTGTGGGTTTTCTTTATGAAAGAAAAATTTGACACATTTTCAAAGTTTAAAGAGTTTAGAGAGTCAACTAAAGGAGAAGTACGAAAGAAGATCTGTTGCTTGTACACAAACAACGACGGAGAGAAAGAACCAACATCTTGTGCCAACACTAATAAATGTAGTGGTTGAAGAGAGTTGTTGAAAATCAACACTAATAAATGTAGTGGTTGAAGGATGTAGAAAAATAAATGAAGTGGTTGAAGGATGTAGAAAAATAAATAAAGTGGTTGAAAGATGTAGAAAAATAAATGAAGTGGTTGAAGGATGTAGGAAAATAAATGAAGTGGTTGAAAGATGTAGAAAAATAAATGAAGTGGTTGAAGGATGTAGGAAAATAAATGAAGTGGTTGAAGGATGTAGGAAAATAAATGAAGTGGTTGAAAGATGTAGAAAAATAAATGAAGTGGTTGAAGGATGTAGGAAAATAAATGAAGTGGTTGAAGGATGTAGGAAAATGAATGGAGTAGTTGAAGGATGTAGAAAAAAGAAATGTGTAGATAATATTTGTGTAGTGTATATTGTATGGTGAGGACTATAAATTGCCTACCTTGCATTTGGTTTAATCATTCCATAAAAAGCAAATAAGTGAGTTAAGAGTTTTCTCTTTGAATATTTGTATTTCTCTTCAATTTGTGAGTGTCTTTGAAATGTGTTATAGTGTCTTTTATTATATGTATATTACAAATAATTTGTTTACTTGTTTGGATCCAATATTAATAAATTTAAAGTTGTGTATTCTAAATTTTACTTAACAATTTCAAAACATCTTATTAAATTTGTATAATTATTATAAGACCATGGCATATTAATGAAAGCTCGAAAGTGTAAGTACAGTTAAATCATAAATAAGACAATTTGGATATACTTTACTATTTAAAATTTAAAATTTACTCTTTAGGCTTTTATATTTAGGTTTATTTTTTTTTATGAAAATGTCCAAGGTTTAGCATTACTTCTTCCTTAGATTATAAAAGGATCTTATTATTTAGCAGACACTTCCATAAGCTCTGCAGCCTTTTTTACTCATAATTACAAAGATTTTTTTGGTTAAACACATAAATACAAAGATATGTATACATATATGTCACACATACATGAGTTCCTAGAGGTATGCTGCTTCTCCCTGATCAAAAGACCCAAAACACCTTTTTCCTTAGGTAGTGGGGAAAAACAATTGTTAAGGTTTTCAAAGTATGAAAAGAAAAAAGGTTCATTCGTGCCTTTTTCCTGCGAAATTGTAAACGGAGTATATTTATTTAGGAACAGTGGAAAACTTTCAAAGAGGTTCATTTTGCCTTTTTAAAGGAAAAAAGTGGTTTGTCCATGTTCAGAAAAAGAATACATGTTACTGAAATTCCACCACTTTGGACACTTGATTTTAGTTTGAATAGTTTATAAAATAGGCTTGGCCTCAAAAGTCTTATAGTTGCTATTATCAGAAACCATAGTTGTGTTGTACAATTATTTTCACGATGCAGTAAAGTTTTATGTTAACAGGGGTTTAAGTTTGACATTGTTCTTTCCTTTTAATTTCCTCCTCTGTGATGCGTTAGACATTATTCCCTTGCCATATCACGCTAGAAGTTTATTTCTATAGCCGATAGGTAATGATAAAAGAAACATGGAGTACAAACCTAATTAATAACCTTATCTTTTCTTCTCACCATCTTAAAAAAGTTTAAAAAAAATTAAGTTTATCATGATAATGGAAATGAAAAGAAACATGGAGCAAGACCTAATTAATAACCTTATCTTTTCTTCTCACAAACTTGAAAAGGTTAAAAAAAACAATTCAGCTTATATAGTAAAGCATAAATAACATAGCATCACCTGAAAATAGTTTATCATTGTTTGCGAGTTCATACCAAGCTCTCCTCCATATATAACATGGCCCCCGCGTTTCATCAGAATAAGCTGTGCATATCAATTCAGTTAAATAATTGAAATAAAAATATCACGAAATATAAAATTTCTCGACTAGTTCAAGGAAGGTGGACAACCTCATCAAATGCCTCAAATATATCAATACTTGGTTGATGAATGGTGCACACTACAGTTCTTCCTGTATCAACAGTATTACGAACTGTTCTCATTACAATTGCCGCTGCTCGTGCATCTAGACCAGATGTAGGTTCATCCATAAAAATAATAGATGGATTTGCAACAAGCTCTACCGCAATAGTTAAACGTTTTCGTTGCTCGGTTGATAAACCCGAACTACCAGGCAAACCAACCAAGGCATTTCTCAGATTGTCAAGTTCAACTAATCTCATTACTTCTTCAACGAATTCCTGTAACACATGCCAATTAAAAAAATTCAAGATCAAGATTAAGATAAATCCAGAAAGGATAAAATTGAGCTTTTATGTGTTGGCTTACTTGTCTAATTTCTTTACTAATTTCTTTAGGAAGACGAAGAGATGATGAAAACCAAAGAGATTCCTCCACTGTCACTTGAGGAGAGTGTATGTCATTCTGCTCAACATATCCTGAAACTCTGGCAAAAGTGTGTTGCTCTTTTGGGTAACCAGATATTATAATATCACCTTCAATGTACCCATCAGTTTTTCTCCCAGCAAGGACATCCATCAAAGTAGTCTTACCAGCTCCACTTGCTCCAACTAAGGCAGTGAGAACACCTGGTGAAAATACCCCACTCACATTTGACAAAAGTTGCAATCTTGTTTCTGGTATACCTTTCTTCCTCATTTCCTGACCATCACAATACAAAAGGTTTTACATCAACAGCACTAAACTTTTAATAAGTAAACTGCCTGAACCCAAAATTTGTCATAAGAATTAAAACAAGGAAAATTACCCACAGACAAACAGATCCCCTAAATTGCTAGATTTAACACCTTTTTTGCATTGTTTATCTTTGAAAAAATAACAAGTTTCCAGAATAGCCAATAAATCTAAATTTTTACACAATTACTTGTCTTTCACAAACTAAAAGCATGCAGGAAAGTGTCAAGTCTAATAAAGCAATTGGTCCATTAGTTATTCTTCATATAACAGGGTTAATTTGTCATTAGACAAAGCTCAAGGGAGATATTTACAGATCACCATCAAAACAATTGATGAACGCACCTTTGGCATATCAACATAGTAATTGAGATTATGGAAAGTCATTGTTAATGGCTGGAATGGAAGAATCATTCCCTTCCTTTTGGTGTCAACCCCCTGTGATGAGCTTGACTGAGTGCCTTGAACACTACCTACATGATGAGCTAAGCACTATGGAGATCTCACAACGGAATAAGTAAACCATTATTGGAATCCGGGAGGCATAATGAAATTTCAATGGGACTCACCATCTACTTCATTAGGACTCTCTTCAGTTTCATCAGTTGGAATGACTGTTTGAGCTTTCCTAAGTGCTGTAAAGCAAATAAAATTAGAGAAATAGCATATAAAGGAGAAATTATTGAAAGAGACGACTTCTAGGAGATGTCTAATACAAGAACTATGATAAAAGGATCCTATTTGATTTTACTGATAAAATAATTGATTATTAGACTTACGATTGAGGTAGGTCAAGGCTAGAGTAACTAAGGTGTTGAAGAGCAATGCATAAAGTAATAAAACTCCTATCCCGATCCAATACCAATTCTCATTGGTCGGTAAGCTATGTGAGTGCAGAACATTGAAGCCAATTGTATTGTCATTGATAGCTGATCTCTACAAAATAATAGGTTCCAGGGCAAATAGTTAAAATTCAAACATCACCGAATGCAACGAAGATGATGAATGTCTTTTTACAGACAGTCATGCATGCATACAACATTTAAAAAAAATCATTAAGTTTGCATTTGTGTAGGGGATGTGGGTGTATTAAGTATACCTTCATCCATCTTGTGGCACTAAATTCGTTGACAGATATTGCACTTTGTCCATAAGATAGCGGAGACAGCCAAAATGCCCAAACCCACCATGGTTTAATTGTTTCTGAAACAAGTGCAAATATCACTCATTATATTACTGCCTGTATTATTGAATAAAATTCTGTAGTCATACCTTTTGGAATGATGAATCCACCCAACAAGAATATTACTAGAAGTACAGCCGACCCAAATGTATTAGCAATGATCATATCTCGTGTGATAGATGCCATCATTCGGAAGAGACCTAGTGCCATTTGGTGCACTGAAAATAGTAAAAGCATGTAACGGAAAAACCTGAAACGCAAGACAAGTTTATACACAGTTAATTATAAAAAATTACTCTATAAACCAATAGAGATTAACTTGTAAATACCTCCCAGCTGCCGGAGCAAAACCGACAGAGTAATAAACAACACAGGACCACACAACAGCTTCGATAATGGAATAAGGTATACGCAACAGCCAACTACAGACAGACCACGACCATGCAGGATAAAACAAATTATCCCTCTGCTTGTAAAAGACTGGGAGGCGAGATATCATAAGGGGAAGCTCCGAGAATCCATTAAACATCATATGCACCAGCCCAAAAAACAGACAAGAAAGGTACAGGTTTCCATTTGCTTCATCTGTTGGGTGCAGTTTTGTCCGTAAAAACATTGTGCATGTGACGAATCCTACAAATGCAACCTTAAATAGAAATAAATATATCAAATTTCTTGTTAACAAACTTATAGAGATTTATAGTACTTCTGCAAGAAGACAGAGACGTAAGGGGAAAAAATAGCAAACCTGACATGTCCTGAAAATATATAGAAAACGATGCCTTCTAATCAACAGTGCTTCTCTAGCGAAGCATGCTTTAAAAAGGCCCAACTTTGAGACGGCATACTTAGTTTTTGACAAAGCTGAAGGACGTTTATTAGACTTCTCATAAGGAACAGAAAGATCGGAAGCCAGAGACTTTCCAAAGCTGGAATTTTTATAGGCTTCAGCTATTTGTGCAACTGAAGTATAAACATATCGTTTAGAGGGATCGGCCCAGTACT
Source organism: Hippophae tibetana (assembly GCA_037013495.1). Classification (NCBI taxonomy): domain Eukaryota; kingdom Viridiplantae; phylum Streptophyta; class Magnoliopsida; order Rosales; family Elaeagnaceae; genus Hippophae; species Hippophae tibetana. The sequence goes on from CM072803.1 coordinate 20,355,323, forward strand.
GAGCTTGATCCTTCCTAGAGGTCACCTGCAAAAGACGACTTTAGATAAGGACAGAGAAGAAATCAAACCGCATATAGATATCATGACGGAAATACCTCTTGAAGAAAATCTGCAACGCCCTTACGTGGTGGTAGTTTAAAGCCCAATGACTCAAAGAAGTCCACCACTCCAGCTCGAGGGCCTTGATACACCATATATCCTTCTGATAAAAGCACAATATCATCAAACAACTCAAATGTTTCGGGTGCAGGCTGAAGAAGAGCCATCAAGACAGTTGCTTCCATTTGCTGAACAAAGTTACGGACGCATTTTACGATTTGGAAAGTGGTCGAGCTATCAAGTCCAGTAGAAATTTCATCCATGAATAGAGCTTTCTTTGGCCCAACGACCATTTCTCCTGCATATAGAAATAGCATGTATTTGAATCCAATGAGGGTCAATGACTCGGTCTGTCATATAATAAACAGATCAAAAGGGGAACAGAAAGTGTCGAAATTCTTTCACAATGATGTACTAGACTTCAAAATGAAAGATATTGTGCTCCCGCTAGAAAAAAAAAGAACAAAAATAAAAGGCAAAAAAAGAATGTAAACAATTACAGAATAAGCGTATGTAGCCCCTCCCTCCCCCCAAAAAAAGAAAAAGAAAAAATACAGAATGAGCGTACTAAAAGCACGACCCCTATCAGTATACAGTACAACTACGAATTTGCAAAACACTTGAGAGTGATACCTAGTACATTAGTATTTAACACAGGAATGTGTTCCGGAAGCGTAAAAAATAAATAATAAATAAACATTCAAGAACTTTAAGTGATTTGATAAATTATCTGATCCATATCTAAAGTCACAAATTTCACTACTATAAATTATTAAGTATAATATTTTTCTAATAACAAAATACATAATATATCATAATAATTTAAAATAACTCTCAATCTCAAAACTTCAATACATCCAATATCATTCTCATTCACAGAATACAATAAACATAAGAACTTAAATTCACTGATGTCATCTTCTCCGATTTTGATTTGTGTCACAAAATAGCCTTAAATTACACCACTCTAAGTATACACACGGTATATATAGCACCCAGAAAAAAAAAAGGCTGTTGGCTTTCTTCATACGCAACAATATCCTTGAAATCATAAAACATATGATTAATATCAATTTATTAGTTAAGTAACTTCCTTTGCTAGCCAAAACTAATAGATTGACTTTAACATACTTAAACTCATGTCTAATGCAGAAATTTGACTCATCAAAACATACATATCCACTTTTTCATATTACACTCTAATAAAGCCAATCGCTTTTTGCTTTTATGATTTTTTAAGCCATTAATCCGACATTATGCTTCAGAAAAAATCGCATACATTAGCACAAATTAATTATTGCATGTCTGGTACTAAGTTATGACTTACCAAATTTCTTACGCTAAGTAATTTAAGTGCAATAGTTTTATTGTGATTATTGTGCAATATCAAACATTATGATTTATTATTGCTTGGACAGCATTAAATAGCCCTAGAAAATCCAACAAAGGAAACAGGATGGTGTGAGGATGGCGGTCTCTTTGAAATGGAAGGGAAGGCAATGACAGACCTGTTGTAACTCTTTTTCTTTGTCCTCCAGATATGCCTCTGAGCATTTCATTGCCAACAATTGTGTCTGAGCATACATCAATACCTAGCACTTTCAGCACATAGTCCGTAGAAACACTGTGTTTTTTATCCCCAATAGATGATGCCTGGAAGTTAGATTCATTTAAAAAAATAGTTCATTAAATAGTAGTTTAATGACAAAGGAAGTAGTTAACATAGTAATGGATCAAAGTCCCAGGAAGCAAAAGTATTAATGGATAAGATCAGTAGGCATTTTGTTTGTTAATTATTTTTTAAAAGTTATGAAGAGAACCTTCATGAATGCATCAATTTCTGGAATTGGCCTAATCTTATGCTCCTTCTCCAAATAAGCTAGATCTTTCACATATTCTGGAAGCAATAGAAGGAAGACAGGAAGAGTTAATTCCTAAGCGTCACAAACCATGAAAATACCGAATTATCAAAAATACGCATTGACTTAATTTTTTCTGTAATAAGTCAAAAGAAGGTTTTTAGCTTGTAAAGCTAGGTAAAACCAACCTCCAAAACCTTTGCTGGCACCTTCGCACCAAGCCGCAAAGTCCAAGGTTTCTCTAACAGTCAATTCTGCGATGTGATTGTCCGTCTGGCTGATGTAAGCAGAAGTCCTTTGAGGATAAAATTCATTAAGCTTTTGACCGTTGTAAGTGATATTTCCGGTTTTCTGAAAATATATATTTGAATAGAAGCATTAAGATTTCATTGGAAGCAGCGTATATATATGATTCAAAAGATTAATAGAGAGGAAATTAATCATGTTGTTTATATGTTGAAGCAACTAAACTGAAGGACTCACAAGTCACAAACATACATTTTATGTAGTTTCCCCTATTGTAATATTTGTCAGCTAGAAAGTCTTTGGCGGCCAGCTATATGTTAATTAGTTTTGGACAAATGTAACTCAAGTGAAGCTGAGGATGGGATTAATTAATTTTAATTTTTTCAGATATAACACTGAAGTCTTATGTTTACAAAGCGTAATTATTATTTTTATGAGCAAAGCTTAATAAATCAATAATGGTTCTTAAGGACAAACTGAATCACCTCCCAGGGTATACAACCTATTTAACTAAGAGAAATGCTAAATGTGTATAAGTTTATACTCATAAGTATTAATTATTATACAGTATATGACAAAAAAAATTTGAAAAATAAATAATTTTTTTCATTTTTAAACTCAATTTAACATGCATCATAATATAATTAATGTAAACGTAGATGTGTGTACAAATTTATAAGTAAAAATAAATTTGAATGAATTATTTATGCTAAATAGTTGGATGTACATGTCGTCTTTATTCTAACTGCAACACCCTCGAATTTGATAAGACTCGTAACTAACCAAATCGAATAACCAAAAAGTACCCACAGACAATTAAATAACTAAAGAACATTGTAATGATGCGATAACATGTAATTTACACCATAAAGATCGTTCGTCTTTTTTTATAACAACCAATTTAATAAAGGAAAATTTTATGTTACACCAATGTAACTTATATCCACTCACTCTAGTTATATATAGTGCAAAGAAAATAACAGGTAGATTTTTTTAAATGATTAAATAGATGAAAACGCTTAGATTTATTTTTAAAAAGAAGGCATGTACCTTGAACAGTTACATCTGTCCTATTCTTTTTTTATTTATTTTAACAAACACATCTCTTTTTTGACATGATATTTAGCTCGTAGTATAGAAACATATTGAACATGATAATAGTAATAGAAAATGAATCCAATAGAAATAATGTCTTTGAGTATTGAAATTATAAAAAAAATGAAAATAAAATTTATAAAATTATAAATTATTTAAAATTAAAATAAACTTTTTTACTATTAAATGAAAAAAAATAAGAAAAATAATAATAAATAGTGTGATATGTGATCAAACATCAAAGGTTGGATTAAGAGTATTATATAACATGTGTGTAGGAAGGACAAAATGGAATTTTGACATAATGGCTAGGGCTATATATATAGCGGGATTGATTCCCCTATGTATGGACTAATGTCCCTTCAAGCAGGCTTTGACCTCCCTTTTCTACGTAGTTTATACTTTTCCAAAATTATTAGCTTGATTGATCGAGAAAATGGGATTGATCATTCAAACTCATAAGATTTCATGGGAAAATTATAGAAATGGGCACAGGTTTTAGGCTAACATTTTCTTGTAATTGACATTGGGAGCGTGTATAAACATCATTTGTGCCATAAATTCATTTGGGAAAGCAATAGAAGATTAGAGAAATTTGAGAGAAAAAAGAGAAGTAAGGAAGAATTAAGGTTTTTCTCCATTGTTGTGGGAAAGAAAGCTTGATGTTTTTAGACAACTCTTTAGCTTTGAACTATTTTAAGGTATTGTTCTCTCTTTTCTCAATTCATTGTTAACATTGGAATATAAAAATATCTTTATTGGAGGAGTGTGAGGCCTAAGGTAATTATTGGGATTAAAATGGAATTATGTGATATTTGTATGAAGAAGAGAATAAATGATTGTATTGCTATTGAGTAGCATACATTGTAATAATTTTTTATTCATATTAGAGTATTACTTGGGTGCTTGAGTTGTGGATGCATGCTCCATAATTATAGAAAAAAACTATGTTAAATCTTTTATGTTTATTTATTGTTTTCTTGCTTGTTATTTTTCTTGTCATATATTGTCTTTGTTTGGGTTAGTTTTCATTTGGTTCTCCAATTGGCTCATTGTTTGATTGGATAACAATCAATTTACTTGTTAACTCCATTGTGAGTCAAAACACAACTTTTGGTATCAAATCTCAAAGTTCCAGCTTGTGTGGTTTGTGTAAGTTTCAACTTGTGTAGTTTATGTATTGTTAAATTCTGTGGTTTGTTATGGATTTTTGTTAGCAGATTTTTTGTAAAGGTTGTTGCAAATTTGTTTGAATTTTTTTTTAATGTAATCAATTATGAGTAAAGTTGATATAGAATAAATGTAATGGTTTTGATGACTTCCATATATGTAAGGGAAAGATAAAAAGTATCTTCTTTCAACAAAAGGTAACATAAACCTTGTAAAGTGATTTAGAGCTTCCGATGTGTTCATTGATTATCAAAAGAAGGAATTTGAATAGATCAATTTTACCTCCATTTATTTACTCTTGCATTATGACGTTATTCATGAGATGTAGTGTGAGGTGACCATAAATGATTTATGGGAAGAACTTGGACATGTCTATTCTGAAAATATTTTGTCTTATAAATTCTATTTAAAAGAGCAATTGTTTGATTTTTAGATGGATGTGTCAAAATGCTTAAAGTCTAATCTTTTAGAGTTTTGGAAGATTGGTAGTGACTTTGCTAATATTTAAGAATGTATTTTCATAAGGACCTTGCACATCTCTTGTTACATAATCTACCTAAATTGTATCATGAAGTGAAGATATGACTCAAGTATAGAAAAGAAAAATTTTCTTTGGAGCAAATGATCTCTTACTTGAGAACACAAGAGCAAGAGCTACATCTCGATGGTGATGGTAATGGTAGTGGTAATGCTTTTGTTTTCTCGTTGTATAGAAAGTGATGGAACCGAAGAATTGAAAAATATAATTCGTTCTCGATCTAAGTTGTGAGGAGAAAATAGGAAAATTATGTGTTATCATTATCAAAACACACAATCACAATAGAAGGTATTACTCGAAAAGGGTAGCATACATGACAAAAGTGTCAAGTAGTGAAAGAAATTTAGTGGTAGATGAGAAAACATATTATGATTATGTCAAAACACTTGCAATTTCAGTGGATGGTGTAGATTATGGCATATGAATCTTGGATTTGTGGTGCTCATTTCATATTACATATCATAGGAATTGGTTTATTGAGTACAAATCATTAGATAGTGGTATTGTGAATATGAGATATAATCATCCTTGTGAAGTTGTTGGAAATAACATGGTATATATTCGACTTAGTGATGATTCAATGTTCATTATTAGGGTATGAGAAACATTTTAGAGTTGAAGAAGAGTTTTATCTCCTTGGGTATGTTGGATAGCATGGGTTTTAATTTAGAGGGAAAATAAGGTAATCTTAAGGTGTGTAAGGGTTTATTGGTGTATTTTTGCAACAAGTGAAAAAATGAATTATATATTCTTAATGGTGTTATGAAAATTGAAGATGCAATAAGTACCTGTATTAAAGTGGATGTGAATTGGTGGTATAAGAGGTCTAGCCGTATTAGTGCTCAAGGATTAGAGGAATTAGACAAGAGAAAATCTCTCGTTGATTACAAGATGACATTTTTTTATCATTGTTAAAATAGCAATGATAAGAAAGTATCATTCTCTTTGACAAGGTGCAAGGGAGATAACATATTGGAGTATACGCATTCAGTAATTGTGTGTGAATTCAGTAATTTTTGGAGGTGCTATAATTGTGGAGGATACCCATATATGACATAATACATAGTTGATAAAATGAGTTCTCTGTATGATGGAAAAGCACGAGTATTTATTCCTAGACGTGCAAGCAATAATGAGAACTGTTGGGAGAGCACGTTGGATAATGTTGTGCCTGAGCTTGATTTGGCAGGATATTATGCTAATGTTGGTGCAGTGGTGTTTGCACAACAAAAGGTATCATGTTTTAACACTTTGACTTGTTTATTGCAATATCTTATATTACTATTGATGTGAATGTGGATGTGGAAATGATTAATTTTTTGGATGCGATGTGGAAAACTTAGGATATACATTGAATATAGTATTGATATATCTTGGAGATAAGAATGGAGTTGATCACTTATGTGCTCAACTTGTTTATGTGAAGTTTGATATATTGGTTTGTGTAATTTAGATAATTCATGGGTGTACCTGATTCAATAAGTTATGAGATCATTGTACAACTAGTTGAGGATTGGTATTCTATCGTGATAAAATGTGTTATTAGATCGGTGGATGTGAATAAAGAGACTTATTACCTTAGGCAAGTTGTTTCACTTGGTAGAGATGACCAACTATTCATAGTAGTTGAAAAGTGGTGGATACCTAACAAATATATTATCTAAGGATTGACATTAAGGTGGATAGTTTTGATATGTGATTCAAATCAATGAAAGATGTTTTAGAACCAATATTAGTGTTCAAACATCAAATGTTGAATTAAGAGCATTGCATAGCATGTGTGGAGGAATGACAAAATGGAATTTTGGCCAAACATCAAAGGGATCGATTCCCTCATCTATGGACCAATCTCCCTCCGAGTTGGCTTCAATCTACCATTTTTGTGTAGGTTATTTTTTTCCTAAGTTTACTAGCTCAATTTATTGAGAAATATGGTTGATCCATCGATCCCGTAAGATTGCTCACAAAAATTACCAAAATGGGCAAAAAATTTAGGCTAAGGACTTGGAAATGAATAAACTTTCTTGTAATTGACATTTGGGAGTGTATAAGTATTCCTTTATGTCCTAGCGTCATTTGGGAGTGCAAGAAAAGATTAGAGAGCTTAGAAAGAAAAGATAGACATAATAGGGTAAGGTTTTTCTACATTGTTGGTGAGGAATATAACTTGATGTTTTTGAACAACTATTTGGGTTTAACCTTCTTTATGACATTGTTTATCTTCATTGGAGAAGTGTGAAACTTAGGAGAATTCTTGGGACTAAAATGAGATTAGATAATGTTTGTATGAAAAAAAGTAGTAAATAATTGTATTGTTATTGAGTAGCATATTTTGTAATCTTCTTTGATTCATAAAGGTATATTACTTTTGTAAAAGAATCACGTTAAATCTTTTGTTTTCTTTTTTTCTAATTAAATCTTTTGTATTCAATTATTGTTTTATTGCTCATTATTTTTCTTATCAATTAATTGGTGTGGTTATGTATGTATAACTGATATTGTTTTTGTACGAGTTGGTTTCCATTTAATTCTCCTGTTAGTTCATTATTTGATTGGATAACAATCGATTTACATGGTAACTCTTTTGTAGATTAAGATATAACTTTCACAACAAATGATCATACAAAAATATGAATAAAATATAACATTACAACATATTCTTGAAGAGTGTTTTGAATGTTTTCAATTTCATTTTAAACTAACATTTAAAACAAACACATATAAATCTAAAATTCTTTTTACTAAGTTCTTATTGTTAACTAAATTCATTTTCTTTTAATTTCTACTATCTTAAAATATTAATTAGAGAAATTAATCATTACTCTCAGGTTGGATAATTGATGATGTGATATTAAAGATTAATAAAATACAATATTAATATATTTTTTTTAAAAAATACAAATAATTAATATTTAATTAAAAATTAAATAATATAATTAGTAGGAAGTATTGAATAACATCTATTCTGGTGGTTAAGAGCATAAAATCATTCAGACATAATTAGTACTTGAGAATCTTTCTGCGGCCTGCCAAAGGAACACAATTTCTTGAAGCCCGCTTAGCAAGTATGAATGATTGGAAAAGTTATACTCTGTTTTACTTGTTGGCTTTCTTTTACAAGGATAAAAGGTTTATATACTTGACATACCCTTATCTATATATAATTTTTATTTTTAATTCTTATTAAAAATATACATGTTATTTTTTTTATAATATAAAAATATATATTTCTTGCGTTTTTCATAAAGTAAATTTTTAAAATATATATTTTTACGCAATTGGATATTCTACACGTGATATATATGCATGTGAACAATCCCAACATCTACAGACCTTTAATTTTTTGTCGACTTTACCCGCAAGAGCTAAAAGCAAGGTGGATTTCCCAGAGCCCGGAGGTCCTAGAAGCAAGGTCATCCTGCAAAAGGAACATCAAGTCATCAATATGTTAATTAATATACACCTGTCACGGTTTTCTGATTACAAGAGCACGTGAAAGTGATGAAGCTTTCTAACAAAAGGATAATGGCTGTACAGTTGTCCCCAACAGAACGTGATATCCCTTTTTTGGAAAATAACTTGAATATCAACAAATTTCCAACTCACTTAAGAAACAATTAGCAGTACTTCTTTTCCAAACAATTATTGAAAATTGCTTGCGTACGATGCGTTTCAAAAACGGTACATGATAAAATTTCAGTTTATTCTAATTATTATCATGTTTGGATTGGTTAAACCTCTCTTTTGTCACTGGGTTTGTAATCTAATGATTTATAAGATTTCATTTCTCTAGTTATTTGTAACATCATTACATCTGCATGTGTGGTACTTCATTCCAACAGCCACGTGAATCAAAATATACACAAAACCAGAAGAATAATGAATTCATATTAAAAATAAAAGATAATGATATTATCACAATTAATTTTGTTATTATTATAATAAAAATAATAAAAATGTCTATTATATTTCTAAAATTAATCACATTATAGTAACACTATTAATAAATAAAGCTATCATTAAAGAAAAGTAATTGTGATAATAACAATTTTCATCTTGGTAATATCATTACTTAAAGTAAATTATTATTATTTTTTGGTTAATGTACATAGTTATTGCATAGTGAATGAAAAACATTAAGTTAATATGCATGCATATTGCATAAGGATTTCACATTAAAAAAATCTAGATTAATTACCTTCCCGGTTTCACAACGCCGCTGACGTTATTAAGAATGGTTAAGGTGTGTCTCTTTGGCTTAAAGATCCTCAAACTTGTAAAGATACCCTGTATCAATTCAAATACTACATTTAATTATTCTAATCCTTTTGTTGGAAATTCGTGGAAAAGTTGCTCCAATACTATTAATCAAAAGCACCAATATATATTAATTATGTGAAATACGAAGTTTGTTTTTCTTGACAAATGGTCTATTATTCATGATGTGTTAAATCATTCATAAATGTTTGGAATACTTTATATAATCTCAAATTCATCTTTAGATATAGATATAAAATATATAGTTAGAGATTAAAAAAAGTTACAGGATCCTAATCACATATATATATATATATATATATATATATGATTTACTTATATTTTTAAAAAGTTATTCTACTAATAAAATTTTCAATATTATTTTAAATTATTATAAATTTTTCATACCTTATGTCACGTTAAAAAAACTAAAAATAATTCAAGTTTGTAATATCTTTAATAAAAGTACACATTAGATTAATTTATTATCTTTACAACAAAGGTATAAAAAATTTATTTTTAAAAAAATTGTGAACATCATCTTTCTTAATCAAATACATGACATATATATTACAGTTAAAATGTACTTACTCTTTTAGCAAAAATAGTAGTTTTATAGTGACTCATTAAATAAATACGATATAAAGTGATGGTTTAAGATAATGAGTTATAATATCTTTTTTCACGTTAAAATTAATTTGATGTATAAATAACATACCTCGAATACATTGCGAGCAAAATTAATCAAAGTAGGCAAAGCTCTCGACCCACTTCGAACATCAGCCACAATGTTTAAGTTCTCGAATCTTACTTCAATTTTCGGTAACTCCAATCCAACTCTTTATCGCAATAAAAGAATTAAGAAAGAGAGAAAGAAAGAAAATAAAATAAAATACACACAATGTTAATAACGATTAAAGAGAACTAATTAATAGCTAAACACTGCCTTCATTTTCATGACATATTAGATAAAGTCATAACTACAAAAGCAATCATTAAAACTCTTAAAGAATATTGAACATAAAATTAAGATCCAAATGCATTCATTAATAAAAAAAAGTTCAATTGTAAAAATCAAATAAGATATATTTTCAATTGAAAATATACCTATTAAGACGTTCTTTAATGGCCGATAGAAGCATGTAATTATCCTGATCATTGGTAGCCAAAGCTTTTTTCACAAGAAGCTCACGGTTACGACGATCGAGCTTCCGAACATCGATAGCTTCAGTCCTTCCTTCTGCATCCGAAGCCGTTCTACGCATCACAGCGAAGTTATTCCGCTTTTGAGAAGGCAATCGCTCGATTGCCGCCCAAATAAGCTCTTCTTCATCTTCCGCCACCGCTTCAGCGTTCGACGGCCTCGCAAACGTTTCGCTTTGTAAATCAAGATCAATCTCAAAATACTCGCTTCCATTCGAAGCCGCCATTGCTAAAGATCGAAATGTATAAAACAAACTCTCTCAGTTTTTTTTTTTTTTTTGGTTATATATATGAATGTAAGAACCTTACTACCGATGGATTCAACTTGGAAACGCAAGAGTCTCAACCAAAAAGGACACAAACTGAGCAGACAATTGAGGGATGGCCTTCGAGTAGTGAGTTTCGCGTTACTATTACTATTTGTTAAGACCCACGAATTATGAAATCTGTATTTTCCAAACTGCCCTTTCTAGAAATTTAGCTTGCTCCTCAAGATGTAACTATTTTTTTTTGAATATTTTCCTAAAGGAATACCAAGATATTATATATATATATATAGACATACGTACATATATGACTAAATAATCAAATTATACAGTTTTGGTTAATTGGTTCTATACATTAATTGAGTGGTTAAAAACACTCACAGTTTCCTTTTGTCCACTTCTTTAGGTTGTACAGAAAATTTGTTCATTTTACTTCCAATTTCTTGTTTTTCTTTTCTTTGACTTATAAATTTTTTGAAATAAAATATTTCACACACCAGTTTTAAGTTACGTATTTAAAATTTATATATTCTAAAGATGTTATATACATAGTATTAACTATTTTTCAATTATTATTTATTTTTAATAAAAAATATTATCATGTGTATTATTTTAGTAAAAAAATATTTAAATTATTGATTTTTTTTTAAATATTAAATGTTAAAAGTAGACATATAAAGTGAGTCATCTTATGGTCTCTAATGAACTCATTGTATAATATTAGTTTTTTTTTATCTGATATATATTATAATTTTAATGAACCTAATTTTAAACGTATATTATATCATTTTTATTATTAAAATTATATTATAAATTATCATTTATCATTTTTTTTATTTATTTTTATATTCTTATATGTCTCATATAGTTATATTAGAAACAAATGAGTTATTTTAATTAATATTGTTTTACTATTATATTTTCCGATTAAAACTTAAATAAGATAACATGAGAAAGATTTTAAAAATTAATAAACTATAGTGTCTCATCTCAATTAACATCTTTAATTTAAATTTTAAAATTCATATAATATACAATGTATTCTATGTATGTAAGTTATTTATTATTATGCTTTAAAAATTTATGCGTAGAAAATTTACGTGAGAAAATGACACTACTCACGTTCAAATAGATAAGCCGCAGATTGGATTTAAATTCTTTTTAATATCACTTGAAGAATATCAAATTGCGCAACTGACATTTCACTTCTAATCTTTAAATTCCATTAGGCTAAAGGAAACCCAAATTTTGAAACCTAAAAGCACTTTTGACGTATGAACAAACCCAAATTTTGATTTCACAATACACAAAAGGAAAATTGATTTCGTTGGACCTTATATACTTTTGGAAGTTTAGCAAAAATATGTTTAAGGTACTTTAATATGGACAACCTTAAATAATGGTAAACCATTTCAAAATGTACAATTGTGTGTATCGGTTGGTATCCTTTTTCTAGCTAATGTAAGGTTATGGGATTAAGTCCCCACTAATTACCTGTCTAAAACTTAATTTTGATGTTAAAATAAAATTAATGTCATGTTTAAGTATCCAGTTTGATTGTATTGTGTTTATGTTTGTCTGTTAGTTTACGTATCAAAAAATTTAAAAAATAATAATTTGAGATTGTATTATGTATAATAGTTGCACATATCATCCATGTAGATTAGTGGTTAAATAATGCTTAATATTCTGTTAGATTTAACAAAACAAAATAATTAATATATGAGTGTGTATAATACGTATTAACCAATTATTTATAATAATAAAAACTATTACTTATCTCTTTTAAATTTATAAAACAGATAATAGTACAATTTATTTCAATGAACGAGTTAATGCCCGTACCATGAATATACCCGATGTGATTATGCGGTTCAAAATTTCAAGGAAATAAATGCTATTTCTCAAAAGATCCTCGTGGTGGAACAACCGGTTAACAATGTATTTAGGGGAATTTTTTTGGAAAGATGTTGAGTAACCCATGAAAGTAGTTCAATTTTGCATAACTTTGATTTTTCATTTAAAAGATTTTTAATTAATATCTAATTAGATGATACAATTAATTTAAATTCAAATATATTATATTTTTAAAATTGGATAAAATTGAATAAAATTAAATTGATGTTAAAATTTATTTGAGAGTTATTCTCGTATATAAAACGCAATACATGCATTTGACTAAAAATTAGAAGACATAACTCTAAATTTACTAATATTATATCAAAACAAGTAAATAAACAACTTGTATTATGCACACGATAAAAAATATTATAACATTTTTCAAAGACAACTCACAAATTAAACTCAAACAAAGAATATAAAGACTTATTTGTTTTTTTATAGAACGATTAAACCAAATGCAAGATAGACTATTTATAATTCTCACCATACAATCTACACCATACAAATATAAAACTAAAAAATAATTCTAATCACACAAATATTATCTACACATTTTTTTTCTACATCTTTCAACCACCACATTTATTTTTTTACAATCTTCAACCACTCTATTTATTTTCCTACAATCTTCAACCACTCTATTTATTTTTCTACATCCTTCAACCATTCCATTTATTTTTCTACATCTTTCAACCACTTCATTTATTAGGTTGCTTTTTATTTTCAACACTCCCTCTCAACACCAACTCTCACTATTTTTATTGTGCCAAGTTGACAACGAAACATTTTGAACTTACCAATACTTAAGTTTTTTTGTAAACAAGTATGCAATTTGATTATTTGTCTTGATTTGCCTCATCTTAATTTCTTATTGCAAAATGTTTTCTCTGATAAAGTGATAGTGCATTTCAATATGCTTAGTTCTTACATGAAAAATTAGATTTTTTACCAAATGAATTACTGATTGATTGTTACTGTATAACATAACTGCATAATCTAGTGATTGTTATAGATTATTCATTAGTTGTATCAACTATGTACTCTCTTAAGTTGTCATTGCCACTACTTGATACCCAACTTCAGTAGTTGATAATGATACTATCGACTGTCTCTTACTACACCAAGAAATTATTCCAGAACCAAGCTTAAACACATACCCAGTTAATGATCTACTGGTGTCATAATCTTCTACATAATCAACATCACAGTGACTAACTAACTTGTTGTCTCCACCTTTTTTGTACAAAAGACTATAGTCAATTGTACTCTTCACATATCTCAACATTCGTCGAACTGTTTCCAAATGAGGTTTCTTTGGATTTTGCATATATCGACTCATTACACTAACTGCATAAGAAATGTTAGATCGAGTTAAGGTTAAGTAGATCAGACTGCCTACCAATTTTGTATACATTATCACATCTTCCAAATTTTTTCCTTCATGTGTACATATGTTGGCATTTAGCTCCATTGATGTCGAAATCGGTTTGCATTCAAGCATTCCGAACCACTTCATCAAATCTTTAGAATATTTTTGTTGACAAAGAAATATTTCTTCTTGTGTGCGCTCAACTTCTAGACCAAGGAAGTGTTTGAGTTGTCCAAGTTTCTTCATATGGAAACAAATTGATAAATTCTCCATTGTTCGAAGAATTTTTGTCTCATCATCACCAATTATGATTAAATAATCTACGTACACTAGTATGATAGCTAGATTTCCTTCATTGGTTTTGACAAACAAGCTGGAATTTAGAGGTGTTACTGTATAACCAATTTGTGTTAAAAATTCAACAATTTGACCATACTATGCCCTGGGTGCCTGTTTTAATCCGTAAAGTGATTTTCGTAGCTTACATATATATTCAAAATGATCTTGGCTCTGAAAACCCATTGGTTGGATCATGTAGATCTTCTGATCAAGCTCTCCATGAAGAAAAGTATTTTTCACATCCATATGCCATAAATTCTAGTCTTTGTTGGCTACAAGTGTAAGTAAGACTCGTACAGTTGTAAGTTTTGCCACCGAACTAAACGTTTCATCATAGTCTAGTCCGTACTGTTGAGAGAAACCAAGAGCTACCAATCGTGTCTTATATTTCTCAATTAACCCATTTGGATGATGCTTTATCTTGTAAACTCATTTACAGGATATGCGTTTCACATCTCCTAGTTTTCGCACTAGATCCCAAGTTTGATTTTACTGAAGTGCATCAATCTCTTCTTTCATAGTTGTCATCCACTCAAAACTTTGCTATTTTTCTTCGAACGTCTCAAATTCTATTGCTTCTTCAACTATGGCCGTATTGACATATTTGGGATTTGTTTTTTATGTTCTTGTTAACCTACGAAGTTGAGATTATGGAGTTGATTCTTCCATTTCACTAGGCCCACCTTCTTTATTTAGTTATTAATATATGCAAATTTTCCAAAGATTCTGAGTTACTCTTTATTCAGCACCATCATTGTTCGGATCTTTGGATTCATCTAAACTTGGTTGAAATTGAATAGTATACTCCCTATCTTTTGTTGCAGCTTGTCTCCAAATTCTCAATGGTAACATAAAAAGACCTTCTCAATACCCTAAAGTAATAAGCATTTTTCAATTGCTTTTCCAAGAGTTTAACCTTTATGATTAGGAACAACACATCAATCAATGAAATGTGTCATCAAATACATCACACCTTTAATTTGTCTTTCTCTTTCAAGTAAGATTTAGGAAATTAAGTGAAACAATGACACGAGAAGGAACTTGAAACCTAGATTCTAAATGTGTGTTGTATTCTCTAAATCCTTATCATTTTTAGGTTTAAATGCAAAAAGGTGAATTCTCAAGTTTGAAGTACCAATGTGAATTCTCAAGTTTGAAGTACCACTTTTAACACCTTTATATGCATACTTAATCCCACAATAATTACATTTAGCCCTACGATTTCCCCCCTTTCATAATATGCTAAAAGGTTCCATGCTTCTGAATGAGGTTTAGAAGTTTTTCTCTTACCAACTTTTTCATCTTCAAAATTCATGTTTGGCATACAAGTTTGAAGACTTAATGTACGCAACTAAGTTTCATGTTGAATATTTGGTTGTGATACTTCTATTGCCATTGTTTGAATAGAATCTTTGTTAGCAATCTTTTCTTTCTCAATCTATAAAAATTAATATGAAATTGTAATTAATAATTTGTATTAGGGAAAACTAAATCCATTGAACATTCAAAACAATTACTGCAATTTTACAAGAGTTTGTGTTAGTATGGCATGAATACTAGAACATAATTTACAATTTTAGCAATATTATCATTTTATGTTTCCCCAAATACTTCTATAGTAATACTCTGATTGATATAGATAAGGGGACAAAAACTATATAGATTTATGATTAATAAAAAGGAAATAATTAAATTATCATGCAAATGAATTAAAATCAAACCAAAATGAAACAGAAGATAACAAATATATTCATTGAATACCTAGATATTAAGCAAATATAACAATAAAAATAAAAAAAATCAAAATGTTATTTGTATATGAAGCGAGATAAAGATGAAGAGAAATAAATAAAGAGATATAATATTAGTCCAACAGGGTATAAAATAATCAACAACATAAATCTATCTTGAATTGTCGTGGACTGGTAGTAGAATTGAAATGTTGGGGTGCTGAGGTAAGAATATTTGCAATAAGAGAGTTGTTCTTATTGGCAAAGTATAGCTTATGGTGAGAGAAAAGCAGGGAGTGATTTGGGTTTCTATTTCATTTTAGATGTCTTAAATTTTTTGGAAAATAACAAATTAAAATGTAAAAGAAAAATGAATAGTTGAAGGAATCCATTCAAGGTTAAAAAGGAAAGAAAAAATGAATATGAGATTGAAAAGAATAATATGAAAGAATGGAAATGGTGGGATTTGAATTATGGTATGTTAGGTTAGTTTTCTAAACCCCTCTTATATGTTGGGTTAGTTTACTAAACCCTTCACTTGTTCATCTCAATTTTAAAGATTGAGTTCACACACCTTTTGAAGATTAAAATGAGTTTTTCTACTTATATTTTTAGCTTCTTATTACATCAATTTATAGGAAACAAACTACTAAAATTTCAACAGTTTTACAGAATTTCAGGAATGAAAAACACCACTCCTTAAAACTAGGAACTTATGCTCACACCACTCATGAAAATATGGAATACTCTACTCATGAAAATATGGAATGCTGAAAACATGGATTGCTTAAAACAATCCTAAAATTAAGACAGTAGCAGCAGCTACTTTCAACACCCTCCCTTAAACTGATTTTTCTGCTAAAAAATAGTTTAGAGTTTTCTTGATTGATTTTCAACTTTGAGCAATCCTCCCTTGTTTGAGACTAAGGACTAAGCAATTTCCCAAGTTTCTCAAAACTTGGTTGCTTGAGAGGTTTGGTTAGAATATCTTCTACATGTTCTAAACTTTTGCAATACTTTAACTCAATAACCTCATCTTGACATAAGTCACGAAGAAAATGAAATCTGACATCTATATGTTTGCTCCTCCCGTGCATTATTGGATTTTTAGACAGTTTGATAGTAGACATGTTATCACAATAGATTATCATAGGGTTGTCTTGCTTCATTCCTAGGACTTCAAACATTTTCTTCATCCAGATCCCTTGGCAGGAGCTTGATGTTACTGCCATATACTCAGCTTCAGTAGTTGATAGAGTGACTATAGGTTGCTTCTTTGAGGACCATGAGATAGCTCCTGAGCTTAACATATAAGCATGGCTTGATGTACTCTTTCTATCATTTAAATCTCCTGTATAATCACTGTCGGTGTAACCATAGAAATATGAGTTATCACCTTTCTTATAAAACACTCCATACTCTAGTGTCCCATTCACGTATCTTAGAATTCTTCTTGCTGCATTCAGGTGCACCTCTGTTGGGTTTTCCATGTATCTATTTATCATGCTTACACCATACATGATGTCTGGTCTAGTTGAAGTAAGATACATGAGACTTCCAACGATTTATTTGAATAAAATGTTATCAACCTCTCTTCCTCATTCATCCTTGTTGATTTTTAATCCAGGTTCAACTGGAGTCCCAATGGCTCAACAATCTTTCATCTGAAATCTTTCAAGCACCTCTTGTGCATATTTCTTTTGGTAAATGAAGTTACCAAAAGAGTTTTGAATTACTTCTATCCCTAATAAGTAGTGCAACAATCCTAGATCTGTCATCTCGAATTCTCTCATCATTGAGTTTTTGAACTCATTCAAAATTTCTTGATTGTTTCTTGTATAGATTATGTCATCAACATAGAATGACGCAATTAGAAGTTTACCTCCAGTTCCAGCCGTAGTGTACAATGTATGTTCTGAGGGACATTTCCCAAAACCTAACTTGGCAAAATAGGTGTCAATTCTGTTGTACCATGCTCGTAGAGCCTACTTCAGACCATAGAGTTATTTCTTCAACTTTAGCACTTTTTATTATTTTACCATTTGAAAAAAACTAGGAGGTTGTTCAACATAAACCTCTTCATGCAATTCTCCATGGAAAAAAAACAAACTTTACATCCATTTGTAGAATCTTGCAGGATTTCTTTGCAGCCAAGGATATGAGCATTCTTATAGTTTCATGCCTTGTTACAGGTGCAAAGACTTCATTATAGTTTATGCCCTACTTTTGTTTATATCCTTTAGCCACTAAACGGGCTTTATATTTATCAACCTCTCCTCATTCATTCACTTTTGTTTTGAATACCCACTTTACCCCCAATCTATTTTTTCCCTTTAGGTAAATCAGTGAGCTTCCAAGTGTTATTCTTCTCAATTGACAGTATCTCATTGTCCATTGCCTCATTCCATTTATCTTCCTTCACAGCTTCATCAAAGGTGATGGGATCACTACCAACGAACAAGGCAAAGTTGGTAGTGTCTTCATCTGAACCACTGAAAGTTGTCTCATAGTCCATCATCTAGGGAGGCCTTGTCAGCGTTTAAGGGTTTCTCAAATTGTAAACCCTCATTTCTTTAGATTCCTCGTCACTTTGACCTGATGTGTGAGTTTGAGGCTCTTGCGACGATGTTAGTGGCTGAGGGATTTCAGTCACTTGAGTTGTCCTTTCATCATCTGCTTCACTTTCCACCGGCACATTCTTTGGTGTTTCTGGTTGTTCTCCCCAATTCCACCTTTTGTCCTCATCAAACACCACGTCACGGCTTATCACTATCTTTCCTGAAACTAGGTTAAATAGTTTATAAGCTTTTGACAATTCACTTACCCCTAGGAACATGCATTTCTCTGTCTTGTCATCCAGCTTTTTCCTTCTCTGATTAGGTATGTGTGCATATGCTATGCAACCAAATATCTTGAAATGATTTACAGTTGGCTTTTTTCCATTCTGTGCTTCTTGTGGAGTCATGTTCTTAACAGAAAATGTTGGACTTCTATTAAGAATGTGAACTATCCAACAAACAGCTTCATGCCAGAAAACTTTGGGAACCTGTCCTTTTTGCGTGTAAACTCCTTACCATATTGACTATGGTACGATTCTTCCTCTCATATACACCATTTTTTGTGGTGTATAAGCTGTTGTTAACTGTCTCATAATTCCTTTTTCATTGCAAAACTCAAAAAACTCCTTAGAACAGAATTCTCCTCCTCGATATGTTCTTAGACATTTGATCTTTTTTATGTCTGTGTCTCCACTAAAGAAGTGAATTTTTGAAAGCTTCAAAAACTTCTGACTTTTCCTGCAAGAAATACACCCATACTTTTCTACTGTAGTCATCTATGAAGGTTATGACAAATATTTTACCTCCATTAGATATAGGGGACATTGGACTAGAAAGATCTGAGTGAATCAGCTCCAGGATCTTATGGGCTCTTGTTGATTTTCCTGTAGGAAACATATCACGGTCATGTTTCCCTGTGATGTAGTTCTCACATGTTGTTGAGGAAGGCATTGTGATTTCAGGTAGTCCACCCACCATGTGCTTTTGTTTTAGAGTCCTGAGGCCGTTGAAATGAAGATGCACATATATCTCATACCATCTCCATATATTGAAACATTTTCTTTGGCCATCAAACATGTTTGCACTAATTTAATTTTGAGAGGGAAGAGTCGATTTCTTGTCATCTATACCACTGCAATTGATCCACGTTTGGGATCATAAATCTCACACTCTCCATTTTTAATTGTGATCGTGTAACCTTTGTCTTACAACTGGCCAGCACTTAGTAGATTTGTTTTTAAGTCAGGTATGTAAAATACATTAGATATTACCTCAATGAACTCATTCTTAGTTCTTATCTGAGTATCACCCCTTCCTTCAACCTTTACAGTTGATTGATCACCAAAACTAACAAAAATGGTGAAACTCTCATCTAGCTTAGAGAAGGATGACTTACATCTGCTCATATGGTTACTACAACCTGTGTCCACATACTAGGTGTCTTCATCCATGTCTTCCATTGTATGGAAGGCCATCAACAAAGTCTCTTCTTCTTTCTCCTTTCCCTTTTCTATAAAGTTGGATCTTTGACCATTTTCTTTGGTCATTTTTGTGTAACACTCATTTTTGTAATGACCTAAGTTCCCACATCTGTAACATTCGACCTTAGATTTGTCGAAATGTCTCTTCTTATTTTGATCATCATCCCTTCGAGTTTGAGAAAATGATTTAGTTCCTTTTCTACTCCACTCCCTATCTTCATCTTTTCTGTAGTTTCTGTTGTAAGAGTTTTGTCCTCGACCTCTTCCACGTCCACCACGACCTCTACATTTTCCTCTTATGTTTGAAGACTCATTAAAGGTGGAAACCTTCAATGCCTACATTTCTTCAACTGCACTGATCCTGTTAATTCTTTGCTCATGCATGAGCAAAGAACTCTGCAGTTTATCTATGGACATATCTTCAACTATATTAGACTCCTCAATTAAGCAGACTATATAGTCAAACTTGGGAGTCAAGGATCTTAGTATTTTCTCAACCACAATGTCATCTGTGGTTTTCTCACCGTGAAAATGCATCTTATTTTCCACTGTCATCACTTTTCCAAAGTAGTCATTTATTGTTTCTCCTTTATTCATTTGAAGAGTTTCAAAATCTCTTCTGAGAGTTTGAAGTTGTGCACGCTTCATTCTGTTGGAGCCCTGATACTTATTTTTCATAGAGTCCCAGATGTCCTTAGTCATATCCTTGTTAAGGATTGTCTCCAAAATAGACCTATCGATTGCATGAAATAGGTAATTCTTTACCTTCAAATCCTTCAATTTTAGTGCATCATTTTTTTGCTTCTTTTGAGCAGAAACCTCTAAACTGTCCAGTTTAATCTCTCTAATCCTAGTTTCTATAAGATCCCAAAATTCTTTAGATCTTAGGAATTTTTCATTAGCATATTACAGTGATCGTAGTGACCATCAAATATGGGAATAACTGGTTGGACAAAACTTCCATTTTCTGTAGTCATTTTACTATTGCAAAGTTTTAGCTACTGTGATTTTTTTTAGCTCCCTTCTTGGCTCTGATACCAGATGTTGGGTTAGTTTTCTAAACCTCTCTTAGATGTTGGGTTAGTTTTCTAAACCCTTCACTTATTCATTTCAATTTTGAAGATTGAGTTCACACACATTTTGGAGATTAAAATGAGTTTTTCTGCTTCTTATTACATCAATTTATAGGAAACAAACTACTAAAATTTCAACAGTTTTATAGAATTTCGGGAGTGGAAAATACCACTCCTTAAAACTAGGAACTTATGCTCACACCACTCATGAAAACATGAAATATTTTACTCATGAAAACATAGATTGCTTAAAACATGTACGTACTTGAATTGGAGAAGAAATTGTGATGGAAGCCCAAAAGATTGATGTGATCAAATTATTTTGTGTGGGTTATCGTGTAAGTTTTAATTATTTATAATAAAATTATTTTAAAAATAATAAAAATTTCATAGAATTTATACAAAAATATAAAAAATATTTTAATATATATAGATTTAAAAATATTAATATATAATTTAATCTTCACGTTACGAATTATTAATTTTTTTTATCCAATCAAAATCAATCATTGGATCGAAATCATCCATAATCGTCCAAATAGACGAATTTAATTGATTGTTAAGATTAACGCATGTTTATAAACCCTTACACTTTTTTTAAATTGATAGGAAAATGGTCATAGTTAATAGTGTGATTTTAATTATTATAAGGTTTAATTAGATTTATTATTTTAAAAATGGTTTGTTGTGCTTCCTATGATATAATATGAATTAAAATGTCGACAATGTTATAACAATAATGTTTTTTTTTATACATCCTGATATTTAAACGTGATATTAATATATTTTTGTCAAAATGTCATGAAATTATGGAGAATATTAAAATGTTGCTTAAATGTCTTTTTTTTATAACTAAAATTCCTTGCATATTATTGCTAAATTGTCGTTAAAATATCAATTTTTTTTCTTATTCTTTTTGAGGAATCATTTCAATTCATTTTTTTCTCACTTTTAAAGAAGATAATATATTCTATTTTTTCTTATTTGTAGCATGTTTACTATACATATGAAATAAGTAAGTAAAAAAGAAAGAGAAAATTATATCATATATTACTCCATTTAGTGAATAGTCTATTAACATCTAATCTAATTTTTAAATACAAAATCACCATAAAAATGTTTTATTTTTTACTATTTTATATTAATATTATAGCATGTAGATTTAATGGAAGAGTAAGACTAATTATATCCCCTAAATATGAATAATTTTTTTAAAAAATAATCAATAAAATTTACTTTAATATTGTTGAAATTTATCTATTTATAATAGTTAATACAATTAGATAGTCTACTTAATTATTTAATACATTTTAACAATTTATTTTACAATATTTAACAAAAAATATATATTTTATTATATAATATTTTAATTAATTTATCAATTTATTAATTAATATAAATGTTTTAAGAATTTAAAGATACATATAATAAATAAAAAAATAGTTTAAAATATAAATAATTAATTTTTTTAATGTTTATAAAGATTTATAAAAAAAATTACATATTTTTTATTAAATTTTCATAATTTTTATGATTTTTTACGATAAAAATAAGTTCTTTAATATTTTTATAAAAATTATATCTCAAAAATCTTTGAATCAACGTTTCAAATCTTAAATACAAATATCAAATTCTGCAGGCTAATCAATATCTTGTAAATTTTTATAATTTTTGGTGTCACCTTTTTATTGTGGGTCAGAACAATGTTTTTATTTTAAAAATATTAATATTTTTTGCATTGGAAATAAAAATTCCCTTAATATAATACAGGTAACAGTGTTTCCATTGTGAAAAAAATGCATACAAAACTAATTAAATATATCACAAACGAACCAAAATTACGATAATATAATAGAGATGTAAAAAAAATTAGAAAAATACCAAATTTATTTATAATTATAAAAATAATATCTTTTATATTTAATTAATATTATTATTTAAAAAATATAATCTATCATTTTAGTTTGATTATTATTTAATTAAATATTATTTAAATTAAATTATAATCATTTAAATTCATTAAATATTAAATTTTATCTAATTTAAATTTGTTACTATTTTATTATTATAAAATTTAAAAATATTATTTTATATAATATTTTTAAAATGTAAAAGTTGCAGGTTTCATGACCAGTACAAAACTTTAATAACACTAATATTAGGTTTAATAGCACATTTTTTGGTTTAATATAAATATAGTTTGATTTATAACTCCATGTTTTTTAATAATGTCAAAAGTATATATTTTTATATATTTGAAAAACACAGTGCATATATATATATATATTTTAAATAACATAAATGTGTGTGTTTTTTAAAAATTTAAAAATAAAATTATATAAATAATCGAATCTTGTTAAAAGAAAATAATTATTTTTCTGTCTCTCTTAATCAACTTTATGTTAAATAATATAATTTACTTACCTTTTAGTAATATTTAGAAGACGTGAACACACAAATTGAGCACAAATAGTAAGCAAGCACCAATTCACCGTTGTGAAAAGTTTTTGTTACTGTTTTTCCATTTATAATTAATTGGGTATGTTTGGTTGCATGATCATAAAACACTTCTTCAGTAGTTAGTCGGTGTTTTATATAAAAAAATAATAAACATGATTATTATATTGTTTTATCAAATTGTTTTAAAAATACATTTAGTAATTTGCTTTTTAATTAATTGGAAATTAGGGCAAGAAGTAAAAAAAAATTATTATTTTAAATCAGATTTATATATATATATATATATTGATATTATTATTATTATTATTATTATCCTCGTAATCTAGGATACATGTAAAAAAAAAATCCCCAAATTAAATTTATATTGTCTATGGGTGAAACTTAAATCTCCAAATTTAAATTACAATTAACCTTAAAAAAATCTCAATTTAATACTCTATTTTTGTGACCCGAGAACATTTGTCTCCAAAAACTTATTTAATCAACTTATATCTATTTTTTTAAAAAAAATTTAACGACTATGTATGGATCCCAACTTTTTTAATTTAACCAATTTGATATTTTAAGATATCTTGTTAAATTAAAAAATTTATGTATTAAATTGTTCAAATTAGATAAATTGAGATATTGAATTAATTAAATTTAAAGAGTCATGATATTAAAACTATCAAAAATGAAAAAAAAAAAATAAGGTAGCAATTTATTTAAAAAAAGTTGATATATTTTAAATTTGATATAAATTTTAAATAATATAAAAACATTATTGTTAAATATAATTAAATCTACATAATAATATTTAAAAAAAATTAACACATTAATTAAAATTATGATATATAATATTATTATTATTTCAATTAATTTTTACAAATTAACTTTATTTTTTAATAAATTAGTCAATCAATTATATTTTAATTAAAAATAAATAAGTAAAAGTTATAATAATTTTTGCAATGATTAAAATATTAGTAATGATTAAAAATATATATAGCTTGAAGCATAAAAAAGAAATGATATAAAAACGGTTAAATGGTTAACATCTATAAGAAAGAAAGGTAAAAAAATGTCCAAAAATTATTAGTAATGATCAAAGTTATGGTAATCATTTGTTTTATAGTTTTTTAAAACAAATTATTTTTTTTAAAAAATATTTTTAAAACATTAACTAAGCATCTCATTGTTTTTAAAACTAACTTTTTTAAACATGTTTACTTCTCGATAATTGATAATTTGAATTAAGTTATAAACAATTACTTAAAAGAGTCTAGAATTAAGTTATTGAAAAAATTGAATTCTATATATCCTCTTAAATTAACTTCTTCAAAAATATTTTTTAAATGATCTCTTCAAAAAATAATTATTTCAGCATTAACAAAAAAAATTATTTAATTACACAATAAAATAAGTAAATATTATTAAAAAAAATTAATTCTAATTTAATTTTTGTTATTTTCTTCCGTTTAAGATTAATTAGTGGTTGAATTGCGTCTGATTCAAAAAAGAAAACGGTATTAGAATATGGCGACTCCCAAAATGAAAGGACAAAAATTTCAACCAAAAGTTTTTTATTTTTTATTTTTTTGGATTAAAGAAAAATATTTAAGATAAATATCCTATTGTGCCAAAGTGGGAGGTTAAAGATGGCAAGTGTAGCCACGATGTCGAAATCAATATCCATTATAAAAAGTACTTATCGTTTTAATTCATATTTATTAAGTTATTAATTATAATTATACCATAATAACTTCCTTTTACCCGACTGGTTTCATAATTTAACTGAGATAAGATAGTTGATAATGGAAATATTATCATATTTCCTTAAAAGTATATTTAATCATATTTAAAAAGACATTAAAGACAAATAAAGAATGAAATATCCTATAGCTTAAGTATCCTACTTAAGCTGGGTATTATTTAATTAAAAAATTTAAAACTAATTTAAACAGATAAAGTTTAATTAAAAATTCTAAAGTCTTATCGTAAGTTAGAATAGTGTTAAATTCTACATATATTTTTAATGTATTATTATATATAGGATAAATATAGACAATTTTTTTTTAAAATGTGAGATATTGTTATATAATATAAATTTTTTATTTATATATTTATTAATTATTAATATAAATAAAATAATATAAGAAAAATAAAATAGGTAAGTTGATTCTGATTAGAATTACCTATAAATAAATAGTGTTTCTTTTTGAAAAATAATAAATAAATGAAATCTCTTGGTAAAATCGAGAGTACGAAAGCAGGTTTTGACTTCCTCTTTACGCGCGTATTCAGTCGCATAAACTCAAACCTCCGTTAAAGTTTACCACGTAATATAATCACTAGGAATTGTTGCCTCGAGGCGCCATGTGAATGGCTATTAGAAAAGAAAAGCGAAGCCTTCCTCTAGCAAATGATGGCCTAAATTAGACGATTTAAATATATAGGACGCTATTTAGTAAATAAAATATAAATGTATTAAATTATATTATAATTTTTTAATAGATTTATATTATAATTATATATAAGTATTTAATGATATAACTATTTTAATAAAATATTTTTATTATAAAAATTTATTTAATTTATTTTATATATTAAAAAATATATTTTTAATTTACAAGGGAAGAAAATTAAGTAAATTTTAAATAAATTATTTATTATTGTTTAAATCAATATTTATTGTTAATATTAAATATATATATATAATTGTATAATTTTTATTCTATAAAATAAAATATAATCTCACTTAAAATTAAAAATATAACAGTATGAAAATAGAATTACCTTGTGATTCAAATAATACAAATATTCATTCAAATATAATTTTATTTTATTTTATAATATTTTATTTATTAAAAAATATAATAAAAAAATTATACTGTCAGTATAACAGGTGCAATATAGTAATTTTAACTACCCCACCTTGTTTTTCGTTCATAAACTGAGTGTGCAGCGGTGGTTTCTGAATTTATTCCATTTTGAGCTTTTTGAATTTTGGGTTTTGGGAAAAGCTGATAAGATTAAATAAAAAAGAAAGTTGAGAATTTTGGGGATTGTTTTTGGTTCACCTTTTCTTTTTTCTGATTTTCAAATTGTTGAATGGGAGTGATTTTCCGGGAAAATTCTCGGTAATGGGAAAGTCGTTCAAGGATTCACTCAAAGCACTTGAGGCAGATATTCAGCATGCTAATACTCTGTATGTCTCCTTTTTTGTTTTGTTCTGAAAAAATAAAACTCAAATTTATGAATTTTTAATCATCTATGACCAATGACTTCTTCATTACGCCATTTGAATCCCTTTTGCCAATTTATTTATATAATTTGCATTGCTTGAAATGAAAAAAAGAATGAAAATTTGAATTATTTTTTTAGTTTTTTTTTCTATTATTCACGCTATCTGTATAATTGATTTTTTATGGTACATAATTTGATGGGTTTAATTCAAGATTCTCAACTCTTTGTTACTTATTGGCACTGTCAATGAGAAGATTTAGCTGGGGTTTCAGCTTATTGTTAAACAGTTTCTTAATCAAGAGCCTCATGATTGTGAAATTATGGTGATTTAACTTGCCCTGTTTTCCGTTATAATTATTAAAAAAAAACCTTAGCCCGGTTGATTATTTGCTTTTCATGTTACCCATCAACTGGGAAGAGTGGTTTCGAATTTGAATATTCATGAAGGTCCGTTTGATTGTAGAACATACTATTTTGTTCTTCTTTTTCTATCAATTTAAAAAATAAAATAAAAAAATCAGAGACATGGTCGTCCTGCTGTAAAATTGACCCACCCGGTAAATTCCCATAGGGAATTGCTATTGCTATTGTATTGCCACTTGCCAGGGCAAGAACAGTTCCGAGAAGTTTAGATTTAAAGCCAAGAATTTTACACTTAATTACTTTAGAACAATGCATTTCACGCTGGTAATAGCAATTCAGCTGTGTCCATAGTGCCATCATCAGTGTGCTTAGTTGGATGCAGAAGTAATAATCTCTGTTTTTTTTTAAAAACTTAACATTACACAACTTACATGCCTTAGACCGAACCTTGACCTTAACTTTACATGCCTCATAATGAAGCTTTGATGCCATTGAACTACAACCGCTCGGGTGAAGTAATAATCTCTGTTAAGCAAGGAAATGTGTTAATTTGGTGGTATATGTCAATTTTGCTGAGTCCATGGTACCGTGGGCTGCCCCAACGGGTGGAGAGGCTAATGATTGTTATAAAATCCACTATAATATTTTCTTTTTATCAATGTGTGACTTTACCTCTAATAGTATCCTTGTAGCTAGATGTATGTTAATCATGTTGTTGATATTTCAGGGCTTTAGATTACCCAAGGGAAAAAGATGGAGCTCGTCTTCAGATGAGATTATCCTACAGTCCAGTGGCACACCTTTTTCTTTTTCTTGTTCAATGGACTGAGTGTCGCCTTGCTGGTGCACTTGGGCTGCTTAGAATTCACATTTATATGGTATGTATTGTCATCTATAACTTGCCATTTGTCGTTCACCTTTCTCAAGTGTTCCTTGATGCACGTTATTTTCATCCTCTGAACAATGTAGTATTTTATTATCATTTATTTATTGTTTGAGTGTGGCAATGTATTCGAATTATACAGACCTACGTGGATGGCAAAACCACCATGTCTGTTTATGAAAAGAAGGCAAGCCTCAAAGAATTCTATGGTGAGTAATTATAACTTCTTTCTATGGCATCAACTTTTTTGTTTCTGATTGAATGGAATGGCCTTAGTCTATTTTGTGTATTAAGACTGATCAAGTAGCCTGCTATTTTACGTGTTTTGGCCCTTATGGACAGGTGTTATATTTCCTTCTCTGCTGCAACTTCAAACAGGCATCACAGATTTGGAAGACCGGAAACAGAAAGAGATATGTAATGTTAGATATAAGAAACGAGACGAGGGTGAGAGGGCTGAACGCTCTGACATTGACAAGGAAAGAGAAGAAGAGTGTGGGATTTGCATGGAGGTGAACAGAAAATTTGTATTGCCTAACTGTAGCCACTCCTTATGTCTAAAGTGTTATCGGGAGTGGTAAGCTTTCTTATTTCTCTTACCTTCTTCATGATGCTATTTTTCATTTGAGTTATTCTATATATAAATTTATTTTATTGTGCTTGCGAAACTGAACATAAACTTTAATTCAGGATGACTTATCCTGGTGCACATATCACTATTGAAGTTTGTGGATTTCTTATGAAATATTTTTATCCACCTGTATCCTCGTTTATCGTTTGAGTGATTTGATATATGGTGTTAAGATAATTTGACTATAGTCTAAAACTGAAAGACAATGATCTTCAATGTGTAAACCACTGAAAACTTTCCACAAACATCCACGTGTGCACTTTCTCATCTTATAGATAGTTTTCATGAATTCAACCCCATAAATGTATTTGCTGGTGTATGTAGGAAGTGCGGCATTCATAGAGCATACTATATATCACAAATCAATCATAACCACAAAATTGATGTGATAATTTCTCATTGGATATAGTTATATATGTTTGAATGTAGTTACCAATAAAAGTACTCACATCATTTGAGATTCATCTCAAATTTGGAACATAGATTTTTCCTATCAAACTATCTAATTCTTAGCTGCTCTGAGGTCATCCATTCAGGCTCAGCATAAATATTAACAAATCCTTCAAGTTGGCAAAACCCAATATGACTCAGATATTGACATTTTGTTAAATTCACGTTGGATTTAGTTTTTTTAACAGTGAGCTTCATTTCTCAATACTTGTTGGGATCTAATTATATTTTGCTCTTTGTTTCAGGCATGGTCGATCTCAGTCATGCCCCTTCTGTCGCGATAGTCTAAAGAGAGTAAACTCGGGAGATCTTTGGATTTTTACCGATAAGTCTGAGATTGTTGACTTATCCTCAATTTTGAGAGAGGATCAAAAGAGACTATTCATGTACATTGATAAACTACCTGTTGTTCAAGAGCCTGTGTACGTGCCATATGATTCTCATGTTGGGTAAGGCTTTAGGACCCGCTTCCTGGTACAATCTGTATATAACTCATGGTTGTAAAGTATACGGTGGCATTCTCGACTTGTAAGGATTTATGAACATGGTCCTCTCTGGCTTCGAAGCTGTGATCATCTTAGATGATAATCTAATTTAAGAAATTGAAGAATCAAAAATTGGTTTAATCTTGTGGAAACTGGTTTTGTAGCCTCTCTCTTTCCTACTAATTATGTGTAGTGTGGGTGTGAAAGCGTTTTGAAATAATTTGTGATCTCATGCTGAAGGTTTTTATTATACGTGTGAATGGTGTCAGGGGTCTTATGGCTTAGTGGAGGATAGAAGTCCTATAGCTTTTTCATGTACCAGTCTTATTGCTTTCATATAAATAAGAGTAAATTTTTATTTTGATAGTTGATTAAAAAATTGAGTTAAATTTTATTATATATTAATAATGTAATTAACTTTATAAGGTTATTTTTAGTCATATATCATTATTATTATAATTTTTATTATATAGATATTCCCAAAAAGTATATGACAAAATTTAACCCAATTTTTAAGTTAATAGATAAAGTAAAGTTTTATTGTTAATTTTATAAAATTAACAAAACTATATGGTTCATTAAAAATTGTGAAACTTATCCATGATACCTTTTATTATATCACAAATGTAACATAATTTAAATTGATGTATCAATTTTTCTTATAATTTTAAGAATTTAATTTAATTTATTAATAATATTAAGTCACATGCTCACTAAATAGCATATAACTAATGTAGGCTCATGTGTCTTTTCTTTTCTATTAAAAACGGTTGGCAAGAATTCTATGAGTGCTAATGGATGTCTCCTTGTGTGAAAGTGATTGTTATGTCTCTTTGATAATGAACGTGCATATGACTGATGGGTACTTTCTTTATTTTTTTTAATTTGTTTTCTCTCGAAATCAAGTTTCACACACACATTTTGGTGGGGTTTACTCTCAATCTTAAACACTCACTTTAATAAGTTAGAATTTCAACTAGGCTACAAGTTCAATAGTGTTTGTTGAGTACTTAGACCTCAATATATGATAGAAGTCATGTGATGAAACTATCATACTTAAAGCTCTTGTATTGCGTAAAAGTAACTTTGCAACCGTAGATATTCTGCATATAAGCGAGGATGGTTAACATACGATTCAGCATAAGCACACGCATCATACTTGATACATAAGGCCAGCAATTTCTTCATGAATAGAAATCCTCGACATTCCAAGTTTATGAAGTGTGTAAAAGTATGGTAATATATATCTGAGTGTTGTAACAAATATGTGAAAAATTATGTAAGAATAATATTACCGATAATCTGAAATGAATTGTTTGGGTTGAATCGCGGACTAGGTCACTCTCTTTAAGACGTTTCGCGGCTCTGTCCAAACTTGTGCAAGCAAACACAACCTCGTTGTCCCCAGGATAAAACAGTCCAAAATCTTTTTTTCTGTCTCGGATCTTCACTGCATTGATGAAGTCCAGAATACTACATCTCTTAAATATTTATGTTGCTCGGAAATCTGAGAAAACAATTCTAAATTTTCTTTTCTTTGATTTTGCTATGAAAACCGTAGAACTGTTTTTGAGTTGTTAAGTTATATTCTAAACTGAGGGTTATTTCCCCTTTTTATAGTGGAAAAAATATGTGTAACAGTAATATAATTATGAAAATAACGGACACATAATTATGAAAATAACGGTCATAAAAGTAATGGTTGCATAATTATGAGAATAATGGTCATAAAATTAACGGTCACATAATTATGAAAATAACAGTCATAAAAGTAACGGTCACATAATTATAAAAATAACGGTTATAAAAGTAACGGTTACATAATTATGAAAATAACGATCATAAAAATAATGACCATATAATTATGAAAATGACAATTACATAATTTATGAAATAACGGTCATAAAATAATAAAAAATATTTTTTTTATTTAAATTCATTTCCAACAATCCCCCACTTGAATTTTAAATAAAAATAGTTTCATCGAGTAACCGATCAATTAAAAATATAAGATTGTGCATAAGCAAAAGGTGTCTATCGACTTGAACCTTTGCATAGTGTTGATGCTTTAGAATATACTAGAGTAACTCGTAGTTTTGAACTCTATCTCTAACAACATCACACACACAACCTTTCCAAGGTGTAGTTCGAAAAGCTCATGTTTTACGGTCATGCACGTGTATCCCAGTATAATGAATGCTCTAGTAAATTTTGCCCAAAATTTTCATAGAAAGTGGTCATACTTCCACATTCACATAGGTGAATCTATCAAGAGTACTCCTGTAGCTACGTACTCCACTCCACATAGAGTATATAACTCATTAAGAGTTTAATAATTAACTCATCTATTCTGTCGCTTCAGGACTTCATGCTTCTAACAATATAGAATGTGACTTCATAATAACATGATTCATCTCATATCACTTCATGACTTGTTATTACTCATTGAACTTATTTCTTGGGATCTCCAGTCTATAAGTTGGGTTACCATCATGAGTGACTCTTCATTCTAAGGGAATCAGTCACATTCCTTTCGAGATTTTTGAAAAACTTTATCTCTTGTTATTCCTTTCGAGGTTTTTAAAAAACTTTATCTCTTATTAATCCTTTCGTTAAAG
Source organism: Hippophae tibetana (assembly GCA_037013495.1). Classification (NCBI taxonomy): domain Eukaryota; kingdom Viridiplantae; phylum Streptophyta; class Magnoliopsida; order Rosales; family Elaeagnaceae; genus Hippophae; species Hippophae tibetana. The sequence goes on from CM072803.1 coordinate 20,387,623, forward strand.
GATCAACCAAATTTTCATCAGTACATATATGATCCATTCTTACAGCTCTTGTAGAGAGAAATTTTCTAACAGTACTGTGTATCTATTGTCTCTTGTCGTTGTAATAACAGTTCTAAATCTTTGCAATAACCACGATACTATCGCAATGGATCAGTACAGCTGGTATCGATCTTTCCCATAAAGGGATCTCAGCTAACAGACTTCTTAACTAGCCTGCTTCTTCACTAGCAGTATCTAGTGCTATCATTTCAAACTTAATCGTAGATTGAGCCAATATTGTCTATTACATAGACTTCCAAGAAACAGCTCCACCAACAATACTAAATATATAATTGCTAGTTTCTTTGGAGTCTTTTGATAGAGTGTTTCAATCATCATCACTGTATCCATCTAGAACAGTGGGAAACTTCTTATTATATAATCCAAGGTTCATAGTTCTCTTAAGGTATCTTATGACCTTTTCAGTTGCATTTCAATGCTCTATACTAGGTCTACTGATAAACTTACATAGTAGTCCCACAACATAAGCTATGTCTGGTCTAGTGTAATCAGTAGCATAACGTAAGCTACCAATGATGCTCACATACTCAATTTATCTAACATCGTCCCTCGTATTCTTGAACAACTTTACACTAGGATCATAAAGAGTACATGCAAGTTTACAATTAAAGTAATTATATTTTTTAAGATCTTCTCAATGTGATAAGAGTTGATCTAGAGAAATTCCCTTTTCAGACCTAATAATCTTTATACCAAGGATTATACTCACTTCTCCGAGGTCTTTCATATCAAAGTTAACACATAACAAATTTTTCACATTAACATGAATATTTGACACAAAAATAAGCATTTCATCCACATATAAACATATAATAGTGCAAATGTTATCTTCTAATTTATAATAAATGCATTTGTCACTTTCATTCATTTTGAATTCATGTGGGATAACTATATTATCAAATTTTTCATGCCATTGCTTAGGTACTTGTTTTAGACCATAAAAAGATTTATCTAGTTTACAAACTTTATTTTCTTGACCTGGGATAACAAAACCTTCAGGTTGATCCATATAAATTTCTTCTTCTAAATCACCATTTAAGAAAGCAATTTTAACATCAATTTGATGTACTACTAAATCATGGATAACAGTAAGAGAAAAAAATACACGTATGGATGTTATTCGTGTGACTGGTGAAAAGGTATCAAAGAAATCTACATTTTCCCTTTGCCTATACCCTTTAACTACAAGACGAGCTTTGTACTTTTCAATAGTACCATCAGGTTTTAATTTCTATTTTAGTATCCATTTACATCCAATGATTTTGCAACCAGGAGGTAAGTCAACTAAATGTCAAGTCTTATTATACTCAAGTGAGTCCATTTCATCATTTATGGCTTCTTCCCATAAGTTGACATCTAAAGAAGAGAATGATTCTTTAAGAGTTTGGGTTTAAGAGTTTGGGGATCTTCCTCTAAGGTATAAGCATAAAAATCTGACCCAAAATCCTTAAGGGTTCGAGCTCATTTACTTCTTCTAATTTTAGTGTTTAATTCTTCATTTTGTTCAATAGTTCTAGTTATGGGTAAACTACTAGAAGACGAGCCCCTACTATTTTTAAATTTAAAGGAAAACCTATGTTCATAGAAGTCATCATCATTTGATTATATAACTACATGATCTTTTAAGTTATAGAAATTTACAAGCTTAACTATTCATAGTGTATCCTATGAATACACACTCATATGCTCTACTAGCAAGTTTATTTCTTTTAGGATCATGGCTCCTAACATAGGCTAAACAACCCCAAGTTTTAAAATAAGTTAAATTAGGTTTCTTATTTTTCAAAATTTCATAAGGTGAAATTTTATTTGTAGATTTAGGCACTCTATTTAGCACATAGCAAATAGTTAATAAAATTTCTCCCCACCAATGGGAAGCAGCACCAGAGTTTAATAAAATTGCAACAATTGATTCAGTAAAAGTTCTATTTTTTCTTTCAGCTTTGCCATTCATTTCAGAAGAATAAGGTACAGTTTTTTCATGAATGATTCCATGAGTTTTATAAAAATCATTAAAGATATTGGAATCATATTCAGTGCCTCTATCATTTCGAAACCTTTTTATTTTTCTGTTAAGTTGATTCTCAATCTCAGTCATAAATATTTTTAAACATATCAAACGCTTCACTTTTATTTTTCATTAGATATACATAAGTGTAATCTGAACAGTCATCTATAAAAATTATAAAATAGCGTTTTCTATTTCTTGTTAAATTTCTATCAAGTTCATATATGTCAGAATGTATTAATTCTAAAGGTTTAGATTCTCTAACTAATGATTTATGTGAAGTTTTGGTTATTTTAGCTTGATTACAAAAATCACATTTTTTAAAATCTTTTAAAAATGGTTTAGAAATTAGTTCTAAGGTAATCATGTTCTTGATTATGTGTTTATTAACATGACAAAGTCTAGCATGCTAAATATTAAAAGAACTCAACATTCAATTTAAACATGTCATTAGTGACGTACACTTTCCTAACAAAAAATATTATTTTTAGTTATTGTATATAAATAAGCCCTTATAGTTTGAGTAAACCCAGTTTTATAAAGAAGATATCCCGAAATTAAGTTCTTTCTCATCTCTGGAGTATGCAAGACATCTTTCAAGATGATAGTCTTTCCAAAGGTAAACTTCAATTCCACCTCACTAGTACCAACAACTTTAGTGGAGTGGGAGTCACCCAACAACATTTTCTTATCCTCAGACTCAGAGTAGGACTTGAACATTTCTCGATTATAGCGAACATGGCGAGAAGCACCAGTGTCCACCCACCACCCCTCGAATCCACCAACAAAATTGACTTCAAATATCATAGCAATAAGTTGATCTTCGGTAAGGTTTGCCTGTGGGGCAGGACGATTCCTGTTCCGATAGTTCCTAGCCAAGTGGCCAAGTCTGTTACAACTATTACATATGAATGTGTTATTCCTTAAGAGGGTTGAAGTCCATTCTGGGGAGGATAGTTTCTGTTTCTATTTTGGTGGTTGTAGTTTTGGTTATTATTACGATTATGAGTTTTCATATTTTTTCCTTTAGGTTTTAGAACTACAGAAGAGGATTTCTTATTGGTATTATTGTTTGAGATAATGAGTACTTCATCTCTTTGATTTTGTTTTCAGACTTCTTCTTATATTCTTATACGAGTTATAAGACTTTCTAAAGAAAATTTCTTAGTTTTATGTCTAAGTGCATTCTTAAAATCTTTCTAAGTAGAGGATAATTTATCTATAATAACAGCTACTTGAAATTGTTCATCTAAAGTTATACCTTTAGAAGTTATTTTGTGTGCTATCTTCTGCAGTTCGTGTGATTGAGTTTCCATAGATTTGTCATCAATCATTTGATACTTCATGTATCTACTGACATCATACTTCTTAGTTCCAGCTCAGTGCCGTATTTCTTTTGAAGTGCATTCCAAATTTTCTTAGCAAACTTATCAAAATTATAATAGTCATACAAGTCATTAGCTAATCCATTAAGAATAAAATGTTTGCATAGAAAATGATTTTCTATCCAGGTGTTTAAATCCTTTATTGTAGTTTCAGTATGAGAATTAAGTAGTGTTGGTTTTTCAATAATAAAAACAAAAGTGACATTTTACATAATTAAGAAAAATAACATTTTTTTGTCTCCATTTTTTAAAGTGTAGTTCTTCAAAACAAAATGGTTTGTTGAGATCACCAGTTAACATTTCAGTAGACATGGTAGATAGAATACGTCTTAAAATTGTTGGAACAAATATGTGAAAAACTATGTAAGAACAATATTACCGATAACCTGAAATGAACTGCTTGGGTTGAGTCGCGGATTATGTCGCTCTCTTTAAGACGTTTCGCGGCTCTGCCCAAACTTGTGCAAGCAAACACAACCTCGTCGTCCCCAGGATAAAACAACCCATAATCTTTTTTTCTGTCTCGGATCTTCACTGCACTCATGAAGTTCGAAATACTACACCTCTTAAATATTTGTGTTGCTTGGAAATCTGAGAAAACAATTCTGAATTTTCTTTTCTTTGATTTTCTATGAAAACCGTAGAACTGTTTTTGAGTTGTTAAGTTATATTCTAAACTGAGCGCTATTGTCCTTTTTTATAGTGGAAAAAATATGTGTAATAGTAATATAATTATGAAAATAACGATCATAAAAATAACGGTTGCATAATTATAAGAATAACGGTCACATAATTATGAAAATAATGATCACATAATTATAAAAATAACGGTCATAAAAATAACAGTTACATAATTATGAAAATAACGATTATAAAGATAATGATCATATAATTATAAAAATGACAGTTACATAATTTATGAAATAACGTTTATAAAATAATAAAAAATATATTTTTTATTTAAATTTATTTCCAAAAGTGGGTACTACAAAGTGGCTCTTATTTATTTAGTAATCACAGTTGCAATTGTGTTTTAAGTATATATTTTTTAAAATTTCATTAGTGAACATACGAGAAGCAGTGAAATTTTACCACGTTATTTGATATTACAAAATTTGTTATATACGGTACTGTTCTGGTTTTTCAAATAATGGAAAATGAGCTTGTTAGTAATTAGTTTTAAAAAATTTATATTTTAGTTCTTATTATTTAAAAAAAAAATGTAAGTCTTTTACTTATTTTTAATGTATATATGAGTTCAATTTAGATTAATTATTTCAATTCAATTAATATTTAAATGTGTTAAATTTAATTGTTATCAAATAATAGATAAATTTATCAATATAAAAATATTGATTTTCCTTAAAAAGAAATAATAACCCCTTCTATCATTTACTCTCACCGTATATTTCACGCTTTTTCCCGTTGGTTATTTTTGCTTTCTTTGATAGTTTGTTTTTATTAGTTGAATTTTGTTCTATTAGGGTCGTGAGTTGTTTGAGTTGGTACATTTTTGCCAAAAATGCTAAACAGTTTACATATATTAATTTATTAAGTTAATAATTAAAATCTAATATCAAATATCTTTAAAAAATATTAGATTAATCTATTTATGTCGTTTAAAACATACTTATTTTTAAAATAAATTTAAATTACTTTTTCACATGTTAATGTTAAATTAATAAATAAATTTAATATTTAAGTAACAATTTAATTCAAAAAAATTATAATTAGCATTTTAAATAGTATTGTACACCAATTTAATTTTTTTATTAATTATAATAAATATTTATAAAAATGAATATAAGAGAATAATAGTATAAATTGATTTACATTCTTAATTAATATAAAAGATTAATTAAAATTAGATCATCTAAAATATATATAATATGAATATATAAAATTAAAAATATTGATTTGGAAATATTAAAATATTTAACAACCCAACACAGATAGGTTTTTCATTTTTGAAATCAAAATTAATATATTTATACCTATAAAATATAATAGTTGGTCCCTTCAGCTCGATTTTTGTCAGATAAGTTTGATTAATGGATTATTATGTTTAGTTTGTGACTTGAAGTTCTATTTGACTCTCCAACTTGAAGGTCTATTTGATTCTCCTAATTTGGTGATCCATTTGTTTCTACCACAGGTTCTTTCTCCCTTCTTTCTTTCATATGTATGTGTATGATCTTTGTTAGATTTTTTTATTTGTAATCGACTGTTTAGTTATCGAAAAAAACTAGCATAAAAGAATGGGAGTGGCTTTTGACTTTTGGAGGAAAAGTTATACTTTTATGACTGATAAATTACATGTGTAAATAATAATAAAAATAAAATTATATATACATTAAAAATAATTAAATAAGTTATAATACATATTTTAAAAAATAGTGGATTAAAGTTTATATTTTTAAAAGCTAAAAATAATATAAATGAGTGTCGTTCAATAAAGCTCAATTTTTTGCTTGAAATGCTATCCAAATTTGATGAGAATCAAATAGCATCACTAAATGATCACGTTTTAATTAAACCTATTATTCAAAGATCACTTAATACTTTCATTTACAAATTGTTTGAACATCTGTTACAAATGTTAGGTTGTTTGGATACGAGGCATCAAGGTAAAATTCAATTTAAAAAATGTTATTAAGTAATTATCACATTTATGTCTATATCTTTAGCATCAAATATCTAATAGAGATGAGTTAAATTGTATTGAAAAGGTGATTTAATAAGAAAAATTATATACAAAAATATAAATTTTTAAATTCAAAATATTATTAAGTCAAAATGGGTTTATAAGTTATGGCCAGAAATCTAAAAACAAATTGATTTAGAAAATTGACGACGTACTAATTTAAAGCATTTCGTAACATAAGGCTCTCGGGACACTTTTTATTTTCAATTTTTTAGATCGTGCCTCGCATGAAAAAAAGTGTCACGACCTAAACATTTAATTTTTATTTCTCACGTTTGATCTATTCAAATGTTGTTGAATGTATTATTTTAGGATTTTCACTTATTTTAGACCTGTTTAACCTATCGTCGTTAGAACTTGTAAGGTTTAATTCAGATTTTAATACACATTTGATCTATATCAAAATTGAGAGCTTTTGTCTATCTTTTTCTTTTACAAACCAACTTATCAAGAGATTTATAAACCTTCTGGCGTCTAATCGTCATTGAATCTTTGGTAAATAATATCCATAGAGTCAATATAAGTATTATATTTCTAGGATTAATTTTAATTTATCGTTGGATTTTTGGCCATGTCACTTGAAATTCTCAAACCAATTCGCGTTTGGGAGTTTAAAGAATCCAGTTCATCGATTTGCATAATTTAATAGCAGAACATGGGTTCTGATTTCAAATTTAGATATTTATTTATTATGTTATTTAATTTTTATGTTCTTAATTTTTGTGTCAATTTTCGTCCTTTTATATCTAGTTAGGTACAAATTTATGAATTACAACAAACGAATTACACTTATTCCCTTATTCTCAAAATAAGTCTATTAAGATCAAATGATATCATTTATAAAAAGAGAGAAATAAGTAAGAAAGAGATGAAGTTGGAAATAAAAAGTAATTTTCAAAAGAAAGAGAATGAGTTAAAAAAAAGGGTGAGTCAAAACACGATATGATTGAGTAGATATGCGAGAAAGAGAATAAAAAAGAAGAGTAGATTGTTCTATTACTAATTAAAGTTTAATTGTGTTGCCCAATGGTGCTCTTATTTCCTTGGGCTTAGATTTTACACATCCAGTGGATTTTTTTTAGTTAAGCAACAACTTATGTCCTAGGTTTGTACATAAGTTTATTTTAGACTTGGTCTGTGAATTAAATATGGGTAAGTGTATAATAAGTTTGAACTAATATTTCCTAAACTAACTATTTTCAACATTAGAGCGAAGATTCAAGGTCGAATATTTTTTGAGAAAATGAGAAATGATGATGTAAAATCCCAAATTTTTTTTATAAATAATTAAAGTGCTTAAAAAGAAAATTTTATCAATATTTTAAAGTGTAGAGACGTATCAAAAACATTTCATGTGAAAAATTGGATCGAACTAAATAATTTGAAAAAAAAATTAAATAGCTCATTGTACTTTCATCGAACCTTTACTGAGCCACTAGTGAGGGTGGTTAACGAGGTACTTTCATCTCACACCAAATGTTTTTCCTTTCTTTTCTTTCTCTGATAATTTTTGAGTTTTTAGAGTGCATTTTTGAGATAAATATACGAGAATTTGGAACACGTTTAAGGAAGGGTTTATACTCTAAATTTTTTATTTCATGCATTATTTTTAATAAAAATTCCATGCATCATATGATATGAATAAAAAAGAAAATCGAATTCCATAATTTTATAAATATTGTTAAAACAAAATATCTGTTATGAACATTTTATATGTGCATACATGATTTTTTTTTAAATAAAATGAGTATTGAATTTTGATGCGAAATACTACACACATGACATCTAATATTTTTATAAATGCATTATAAAAATGATTTTATTTGTAAAAAGTATGCTTGTATGTTTTCTTGTGGAATATAATACTCCTCGGCTACTAATTGCAGTATACTATTTACGATAAACTACAGGTATACATGAGCATCACATATATTCTTGAAGTTCTTCAACCTATGGTGCTTTGAATTGTTGACTATTTACGAGCTTCGGAGTTGGACTTCTCATTGTGTTGTGGAGTTGATTGTCTATTGGATCTTGGAGTTTGACCATATATGAGTACTAGTTTCAATGATCAATTTCAATTTATTGTTGGATTTTTAGTTGTATTTATTAGAATTTTCAACCCAATTTGTATTTGTGAGTTTCAAGGATCGAGCTCATGAATTCGCATCAAAATCGACATATATCAATTCTCTAAATAAAAAACCAAATTCGACCTACAAATATTAATTAGAAAACACTAAAACAATCTTTTTAATTAAATTATTGATTAAATGTTAAATATAATATAAACTCAAAGCAAGCATACATTTACTTTGATTTTATATTATGTTAAATAAATATTTACTTTAACTTTATATCATGTTAAATGAATAAATAAAAATTAATATTTAATCAATAATTTAACTAAAAAAATTGCATATTATCATTTAAAATAAAATTATTCACCAATTTTTAAGTAAAAATAATTCCTTAAAATAAATAAAGTATTTACAATTTGAAAAAATAAAATAAAATAAAGATATTATATTATTTTCAATAAATATTTATAAAAAGATAATTAAAGAAGAATATAGATGTTCAATCACTTCTTAATTTACATAAAATTTTAACTAAATAAAGATGACATAAATATATGTGAATTATGTATTATTAATATATATATATATATGAAAAAAGTATACTTAGGATTCTCATACAAAAATAAAACACATGTTTTGTATCCATTTTTTATGACAATTTAGTTATATTATTATAAAAATTAAGTGTAACACACGAATAAAATTAATTTTTCATTTCATTTTTTATTTTTAATAGAGACTATTTTAACTTTAATAAAATATAACTAACATAATTGAATAAATAAAAAAATAAAAGTGGTTATTTTTTTGTAGTTATTTTTGATCTATAAAATAATGCCTCGGTTTAATTCGATATGATTTTCATATAGTAGATTGATTTAGGTGACGTTTGGTTTACGGAATGGGGAAATGAAACAATTTTGTTTAGTTTGATCATTAGAATAAAAAACAAATCAGTATTAAAGTATTTGGTTTATAATTTAAATGAAATAAAAAACACTCTATATTATCTTAATACTCTTATATTCAGTAAAATTTAAATAATATAATTTAATTATTATTTTTTTGTCAAAAGAAAAATAATATTGAAATTATTATTTTTCTAAATTATTATTTTTCTAAATAATTATTACTTAAAAAATATATTATTAAAAAAAATTAAATAAGATTTAGGGTTTATGGTTATATTTGTCTGTTAAGATTTATGGTTAAAATTATTATTTTCCTAAATAGGGTTTAGGATTTTGAGATTTTGGATTTAGGGTTTATGACATATTTGTGGGTTAAGATTTAAAGTTAAAATTATTATTTTTCTAAATAGAATTTAAGATTTTGGGATTTGAGATTTGAGGTTTAGACTTTATGATTATATTTATGGGTTAAAGTTTATAGTTAAAATTATTATTTTTTTAAATATGGTTTTGGGTTTTAGGAGTTGAGATTTATGGTTAAAATTATTATTTTTTTAAATAAGGTTTAAGAATTTGAGATTTAGAATTTAAGGTTATATTTAAAGTTGAAGTAAAATTAGAAGAAAAAAAAACTGAGATAAAAATGAAATCTTTATTCTTTAAGATGAGGAAAAAATTTTGATTCATTTTTTTTTTTTAGAATCCATTTCATTCTCACTTTATAATTTAACCAATGATAAAATTAAAAATAATTTCATTCCGTTGTAATGCACTAATCATATAGTTAATGGTAATTATATCAAATTTAAAAAATAAAAAAGACCATGGAGCTATTTTCCCTTTTTTTTCATTTCCCTATAAATACCCACGGGAATTTGTTTCTTAAAAACAAAAATGCCCACAGTAAACTAAATACCTAACCAGCCAGATCGGATTGAAGTATTGAACAGTTCATAGAGCGAAGAATTGTTTTCTGGGTACAAAGAAAACGGACATCTTCGTCCCCAATCTTCAACTGGCATTCGAGTTCTAGGGTTTGTTTATTTTATTAAAAGCAAATGAATCCATTAACTCTTGTTAAACGCATCCAGAACATCAATTCGAGAGAAGCTGCTTTAGGGATTTCAGAGGAAGCCTCGTGGCATGCTAAGTACAAAGACTCCGCTTATGTGTACGTCGGTGGCATTCCATTTGATCTCACTGAAGGAGATCTCCTTGCTGTCTTCGCTCAGTAAGTTCCATAACTTACTCCTTATCTTCATTTACATCTCATTTTCGGATTTTTGCCTTTTAATTTTGGAGGGTTTCTACTGATAGAAAGTAAGGGTTTTTCATTTGATTGGGTTTCTAGGTACGGAGAGATAGTAGATGTTAATCTCGTTAGGGACAAAGGCACGGGAAAGTCCAAAGGATTTGCATTCGTTGCTTATGAGGATCAGAGAAGTACAAATCTTGCTGTAGGTTTGTTTCTCTTCCTGTTGCAAATCATGTGTTTGTAAATATGTTTGTTAGCCTCTGTTTTATTTTCCTTAAGTAGCTTATTAATTGTTGGGTTTTGGTTTTGTAGATAATTTGAATGGAGCCCAAATCTTAGGGAGAATTATTAGAGTGGATCATGTTTCTAAGTACAAGAAGAAGGAGGAAGAAGATGAAGAGACAGAGCAGAGGAAGAGGGAAGAACGGGGTGTGTGTCGTGCTTTTCAAAGAGGAGACTGTACTCGTGGAGCTGGATGCAAATTCTCTCACGATGAGCAAGTAAGTGAGATTATCAGGAATTTCTTTTTCAGTGAAGGTGCATCTTTATTATTGCAGTTTGCTTGAGATTGGAATTCTGAAAAGGGTTGGGATTTTGAAGTAAACAACATGAAATAGGCTTATGGAGAACTTTAAATGTCTATATACTATATGGAAATAGATTATGCATGTTAACTATTTCTTTTACCGGGCAGTTTGCATCAATAAAATGGTACTTTCTTATTTTATGTTAGAATCATAGTGTACATGAACTCAATTTCCATCCCTTTTAATTTGTTAATTAATGTGACATTTATAAATTGGCTTGATTGGTATGTTAGCACTTTTCTGCTGACATCCTAAAGTTAAAGTTGGTGTGAATTAATGCCTCTTAGACTCCTAGTAGCTAATGGCTGATTCTGATTGCAATTAATTTGGGGTTCCAAGCTTGCTGGATATGACTGAAAATAAGATAGTATTAGCATATATGGCTTACATGAACACTACTATAAGTCTTCCGTTAGTATAGTTTTGGCATATAATGTTAAATTCTCATCAGCTGTCAAATGGCTGCATAGCATTAGTGTGCGCATACCAGTAATCTTAAACCTCATTTGCAGTCATCTTTAATTTTCCTTGTCAGTGCTCAGAAGTTTCTAAAGCTTCCCTTATTTTTCTATAAGTATGAAACCTTTTTCTTTGAACTGCCAAATCACTAAGAGGGTACATGGCCAAAATAGGTTGAAATTGGTGATGCTGGATGGCATGGTAGGAAGATGATTGCGTCTGAACTATGTCAGATTTGATAATACCTTACCCATTCTGCATAGGATTTTATTATCATTTTCTCCTTTATTTATTATGGTACAATTTTCTAATATATTGGAATGAGGAATGTGCCATCTGATTTTATTAAGAGGAAATGGTTATTGTGATATTATTTACTATTAATTACATCTGTATAGGTGCTCATTTTTGCCTCTCTCTCTCTCTTTTCCTTTCATTTAGAGAGCTGCAAACACTGGTTGGGGCGAGAAGGACAAAGGACCAAGTTGGGGGCATGATAAATTTGATGGTCCAAAGAAGAACGAAAGAACACCTGGAACTGTCCCGCAAAGTGATAAGAGGGATGGAAGAAAGATGGGAGGCCAAACTGATGCTGATGGCTACAATATGATGTCAAAAGGTTATGATAATAGGGAAAACAATAGATCTAGAAAGCATGATGAAGGTGACTTTCAGCCCAAATCTAGAGGAGATTATGATATGGAATACAAGAGGTCAAGTAGACATGGTGGTGATGATGACTTTGTGGTTAGGAGAGAAGAAAAGAGATCAAAAAGGGATGGTGACAATGATGAATTTGTGACAAAATCAAGAGATCATGATAAGGAGGAAGAAAAGAGATCGAGAAGATACAATGACCATGAACCTCTTCCAAAATCAAGAGATGGTGAGAGAGGACAAGAAAGAAGATCAATAAAGCACAACGATGATGAATTTCAGTCTAAATCGAGCAGGGAGCTGGATAAGAGGGGTGAGAAATACGGAAGGCATGATTATGATGATGTTGGGCGAAAGTATAAAGAAGTTGATAATAAAAGGGAAGACACACGATCTAGCAGGCACAATGATAAACAATTAGAGTCAAAGTCACAGAAAGATTGCAAAAGAAGTAATGACAAGTGGTCACGGATATAGACTCTGAGCGAATTGGACAGAATTTTGCAGAACGATTACAAAGAGAATGAAGTTTGAATAGTATTCATGGTATCAGAATTTTCCATGTGACTTCATAACACTGAAGCTAGGGGAGAATCACCTCAGGCATGAATTTGACGGGCAGTGATCTGATGAGATTTCGATAAATAGGCTATTTTGACATGACTTGTATCATTATTTTTCTCTTGATTCTTAGCATGAGTAATTTATTTTTTAAATTTTGCTAGACGTATCACCCTTCTATGAGGATAATTATACTTCTTTGTTGGTCACCCCTTACCAATTAACTGGGCTTTGCAGCCGAGGGAAAATGTATTTATTCTACTTTGTGGGTGAATCCAATATGCATGCAACTGTGATGATATGGGTTGCGCTAATAGACAAGTGTTTCAGATTAGCTGGAATTGTCCAGTATGTATTCCAAACGTTATATATACTGAATTTCTACATGCCTATAACTCGAAGTCGGGAAAACTTTACGGGCTAGAGATATCATATGTGAGAAACATTCAAAGCATCCTCTGGATTAGGTTGAATGCATGCAAAGGTGTATAACTCAACCTACTGGCGGCATTAATACCATCGCCCATCTACGAGCATCTTCTGCTATCGTCCTCAATCAGCGGCTGTCAATACTTGGGTGACCTATAAGATTGTCTCTGGAGCTCCCAGTTCATCAAATACTTTGGTTCAAGTTACCAAATCCTCACATGAACAACCCCCATCTCTAAGCACTATTTCTCTATCATATAATCTGAATATAAGTTTGGGAAATGAGTGAATCCCTACACGCACGAAGATTCTTCACAATTCAAATTGGTTGAGATTTTCTGTAGTGATAAGGCCGAAGGCAATTGCTAGCTTCTCACTCTGAAGTTTTAATCCCTGCTCTTTCATATCTTCTTCAACAAGTTGTATCAGTTTGGATGAAGGGTGAGAGTTATCCACTACTAAAAACTCATGGACAATGCCGTCTGCCTCAATTGGGTCTTTCTTCATTCCAGAATCCCACATAAGCTTCCTTAACTCTGAAACTAATTCCCATTTACCTGATTTGGCATAGATATTAGACAAAATCACATAGGTTCCATGATTTCTGGGATCCAACTCAAGCAAGCGGCTACATGCCATTGCCTGCTTAGCAAGTTCCACATTACCATGGAGTCTACAGGCTCCCTAGCAAAGCTCCTCCATACAGAAGCACTCAGAAGGCATTTTTTTCGAGAAACTCCTTTGCTTCTTCCAGACGACCTGAACGACCAAGAATATCAACCATGCAAGAATAATGTTTGACTCCAACCACAACCCCCATAAACTGGTTCCATTTCATTGAAAAAATTTATTCCATCATCTACTAATCCTGAATGGCTACAAGCGCACAGTATTTTGGTAAAAGTCACGGCATTAGGCTTTACCTCAAGCACACAGAATTATGCAGCCTATGAAAAAAGCTGGAGCCTCCTTCAGCTTATCATTTTGTTCATATGAAGAAAAAGGACATTCCCTGCCGCAATATCTTGATAAGGATATGCTTTAAAAACCTGCTGACTCATCTTAATCCCCTAATTGAGCATACACATGAAGCATAATGATCCATGACACAACATCCTTCTCCAGCATCTTATCAAACATTTTTTTAACATCTTCAAGACTCTCAAACTTCACATACACATTATGCATTTCATTGTTTATACCACTTCCGTCACAAAAAAATGGCAAAAAATGACTAAAAGTTCAACTTGTTAAAACCAAGGGTTCTGAAGTATAACAGTTCAAAGACGAAAGTAAAGTGACTGACTACTCAGGTTGTTTTTCCAATATCAATTCCCGACAAGGGTTGAACATCATCTACCAATAACACCCAAATACTTCCTCGAAACCAGCAAAGATTTTGCTCAGTAGTGTCTAAAGATTACTGTGAACTGAGTATATATGCATTCTGCAACTTTCAACTAAAACTGAGAACCTTGGTAGCTCTCATTACGGCAAACCCTTACAAGCACACAGCTAAGAAACTAAAGGCACATTGTAGTGGTCTTGTGATCTTTATGATAGTATACTAGTAGTCAACTTTTGATTTAAGAAAATGCCCATTAGAGTTTTGAGCTCATAACTAACCATGACAGAATAAGACACGTGAGCTGATTCTTATAGTCAAGAAAACAAAAGAACACTAAGGTCATATTTGATTGGTAGAAATGTAATGTAATTGAAATCTTGGGCATTCCTTTGTTTGGTTTGATTTCTCTTATTTTTATTTCTTTCTTTTTTTCAACTATATTTCTTTATTTAAAACATAATTACATTTTTTTTTCCACTTTTACCCTATTTAGACACAATTTTACCCTTATTTTAATACCATAATTTAAATCAAACAAATTGGTAGTAATACTATATCCATTCAATTCAATTTCATCACATAATATTTATTTCGATTTCATTATGTGAACCAAACATAATCTATAGCTATTTCTTTGAAGATAGAGATAAGATTCATAGGAATGAATGAATTCATGACTATAATGAAATAGAAAGAATGATAGAGAGAAGAACAATTTTGTGTTATTTTCCATGAAACAATATATTAGACAGTTTTTTGAAGATAGTTCTCTCATTTCATGAATCTCAACACCCCAATTAATACAACATCAATCCAAGATCCCAAATGTAGTAATGAAGATAATCTAACTAATTGGTTTGTGAATTCTAAGTCTACAAACACAAAGAACACCATGAATTCAGTTTTGCAGAAAGTGAAAACTGAACTTAGACCCAATCGAGCAGAGAATCAACTTGGTAACCCAAAGTGTTCAACCTATAACCAAAACTTGATTGGAGCACGAGGGATGGATATCATGCACTCTTCAATTTTTGTGAAGAAATCAACAGAAAATTGAGCGTGCCCAATAGCTGGATACTGGATACGTATCCAAAAATTAAAACACTAGACCGTGTAACATAAGTTATCATATAACCAAAAGATGTTCATGCCCTAAAACATAGCCAATTCAAATACTTAAAAGGAAGATCACAAAATTGTACCTATAAATACTAGCTTTTCAGATACGAAGAAACTGAGATTTTCAATCAATCAAAACAGAACCAACCCAACACAAAAGAAACAAATTAGTAATACATATTGATAGATGTATAAAATTATTATTGGTTATTGAGAGTTGTGACTCCAGCACAAATAACAAGAAGATGTAAAGGTTGTACATTTTAGTTAAAAATTAATAGAAACAAAAAGGGTATCTTAATACAATTTACACACTTAATATCACTATGGAAATCAATGATCCGTAAAAACAAAAGCAATAACTTAAGAAGCATTCAAACGATGGGTATTATAGTCCAAAACCTCATCATCAGCGAGCGAACGAGAGTGTTGAACAATAGATCGACCAATTGAATTGATCCAATCTTCCTTTTCCTTCTCAGTATCAGCGATGAAGTACATCGTATCTTGACCAGTGGTAGCGAGTTCAAAAGCACAAGGTTTGTGAACGACGTCTTCGGCGCCTTTGACGGTGAGGCACGTGCTGACAGAGATCACACCACGAGGAGAAGAAGAAGGGGTCACGTGAGAATCTTTGAACCAAAGAAGCTTGCCTTGTTTGAGAACGAACCAACGGCGACGCCAGGTTTTGATATAGTCGCCTTGTTTGGTTAACCAGCCGGAGCGTTCTGGGTTAGACCAGAATTGGATTCCGATGTAGTCTTCGGGACTTGGGTCTTGACCTGTCGCTGCTCGCCACAGGCTTTCCATTTTCAGTAGAGACTAGAAAGAGATGGGATTTGATCAAAACTAGGAATCAGAATGAAGGAAACTGAAAGGGAATCGGGATTCCGATACAGAATGGAGCATCATTTCTGACTTTTAGATGTTTTGTTTGCATATGAATTATTGCAGCTGGAGATTCGCAACTGGCTCGTTTGAAAGAAACGCGCCGTTTTGAGGAATGTAATTGAACTGAATTTTGAAGGAATTTTTTTTCTTGGCTACGAATATATATCTTTCTTCTTATTTAAGATATTTAAGCTTATAAAAGATACCACCGTAATAATAATACACCAATCAAAATATCTCTAAATTATTATATTTATTTAATTTACTTTTTATCTCATTTAATTATTATATTTATATTATTTTATTAATTTTTATATAACAATTTTACACTTTTCATAATTAAATAATAAATTTTAAATAATTTAAATATTTAAATATTATATTTAAAAAAAATTATTCTAAATAGAACATTTAACTATCTAAATCTACCATTTATTTATAAGTGTAAATTCAAATCTACTACTTAATTATATAAATTGTTTTAAAATTATTTACGATATCATTAGATAAAGATTAATGGTATAAATGAAAAAAATAAAATAAATAAGTGATATAAATAAGATTTCATAATATAAATATAATAATTTAATAATATTTTTATAAATTTACGTAATAACAAATATATCACTAACACTAATAACAATTCTTTATATATTCCTTTGCTTCTCCATTTGTAGGTGTTAGTATTCATTTAAAATAAAATTTATTTTCTTCTATAAATGAGTGTATTAAGGATTGTCATTATAAAATATTTAATCTGAGAAATTACTTGACTTCCAGCATAGTTATGGTAAGAAACTTGAAATTTTATCACCAATATACTCTTAGTTCTCCTTTGAATTCATAGAATTCTTACCTTTAACTCGAATATTTGCAAAATATTCTAATCAAAATATAATTTTCTAATTTTCTAACAACATCTCATGTATCTTTTGTTAGAGGTAGAAACATATGTATTTTGTTAAATATATGTATTATAAAATTGATGAAATATGTTATCACCATAAAATTTTATTTCTTTTATTTCACACGAGAATTTTATAATGTCAAACTCATCTTAAATATTTTACTTCGAAGTTTGCTCGTTTAATATCATATATTTTAAATCATATATTTAAACTATACACAATTATAATAAAGAATTTAACTGTAAATTTTCACCTCACCTCCAAATCAAAAACAATTGTTTTGTACTCTATGCTACTTCTTATTCACAAATGATAATTAAGTCAAATATATATTTTTAAATTAAATCACATAAATCAAATCATTTTTTTATTAGCTAAGTCTTTTTTCTCATCTTCTTTCATATATTATTTTAATTTGAATTTACTTACGTTGATTTGCATTTTAAATTTAGAATTTTTTTTTATTTTTTTATTTTATGAGTTATTTTTTGTTTTCTATAAATAATAAAATAAATAAATAAATATATCATCAAATTATTATACTTATTTTGGTTACATCGATGAACTATTTTTTGTTAAAAATGCGTGATCGAATTATAAAAAAATTCTAAACTATACCATAATGTAATTTTCCATCCACAACATTTAAAGTTTCTTTAAATTTTATTATTTTTGGATTTAAAAATTAAAAAAAAATCCAAATCTTTTACCATTTATCTTCCTCGACTAAAACGCAACTAAGCCACCATTGAATGCTATCACCCCTGTCGCTACCTCACGTATCACCCTACACACCACCAAAAATTAGATTTGTCTTGCACAATGTGCCTAGTCATGAACAGGCAGATGTATCAAGGTGGCTTGATTTCATTAACCCTCATCCAAATATAACTAAAGTTCACATGCCAAATTCAGAATTGGTTCCATTTACCTTGAACACTCATGCTTTAGAAAGTATCTCAAATTAATATTAGCATTTAAATTCCAAGCAGACAAGATAGTAGCATGATATTGCATACTTATTCAGTTCAACTAAAGTTCACATGCCAAATTTTAAATGAGAATCTCAAACTTAACCTATATTCTACAAACTACAAAACATCAATTTTGATCTGTTCATAACCAGGAAAATTGTGCAAGATGAATATGGTTGGAGCGGGTGGAGTGGTGCGTGGGGTATCGACAATGGTAGTTGAGATGAGTTTAAGGTGAGGAGGATGAACAATAAAAAAAATTGGATATTTTTTTACTTTTGTAATAAAAAATTAAATTTAACCGATGTTGCTTTTGTAAATTAAATTAAAACTTGTTCATAATTTATGGTAATTTTGTAATAAAAAAAGTTTAATGGTAGAATCAAAATAAATACAATAATTAAATAATATATTTGTATGTTTACCTTAAATATTATATTAATGTATTTATTTTAACTTTGAACTTATAATATTTTTTTCAAAAAAGGTTAGCAATGCCTATATAGGTCTTAAGTGAACATTAGTTTTTAAAGATAGAAAATGGGTATCATAAACTGACTAAAAGTGAAAGTGAAAAACCACAGTTTACGCAATAAAATGATAGTATTTGAAACTACTGCTTAAAATAATATAGAAAAACAAGAATATCAATTTAAATAAAAAATAAGAGAGGGAAACACGATAGAAAATTATTGATAACAACAAATTATAAATCCCGTCGAATCCATCACCCTCAATGAACACCCTGTTCGAAAATTCTTTGAAGCTCTTCATTGAATCCATCAATTGTTAAAGTTGAGTTGACTCGAGTGGAACAATGGAAGTCAAAACAATAAAAGAGTTCGTATTTAGAGGCAAAAAGTATGAACCACAAGAAGAGTTAGTGCTAGGAATGGTGGACAAGAGAACAAGGAAGATGAGAATGAACTGCTATATATAGAGTTTGATGAAAAACACTTAATAGCATCAAATCTAAGAGATGGGTTCTTCATTGGAGGGAAATATATGTAAAAAAGATAAATAAAACCGCTTTATGATCACTTTTATTAAAATATTGTTTTTGTTCTTTATTAACAATTTTTTTAAAAACAAGAAAAAAGTTTTTTTAACCCACAGATTAAAGATCCAAATGAATTAATTATATAATTACAAAAACTCTTCCCCCTAATTTTATATATCATAAGTACTTCTAAAAAGCTAGTTATTATTAGAAAATAAAATGAATAAAAATGAATCCTTCAACTATTAATTATAATATACATTTCAACCTTTAAATATCATTTAAAAAAAATTCATTGACATACAATTCATCCCCACCATAAAAAAAGTATTCAATGTCTGCCACTGCTTGAGACAAGAACATGTATTTATTAAGATTTGCTTTTCTTTCATTTCTCTCTTTGCTAATTTCACCTGTTAAATCGCATTTGATGCTTAATGAATTTGCAATGTAAAACGAGAAGAGAGAGAGAGAGAGAGAGAGAGAGAATTAGTTGGAACTAATTCCATACTTCTGGGGTAGCAACATGCTATGTCAATCATATTCATCTAGTTTTAAGTTTTTTTATTGGGTGTTTCATTCATATCATGTTGACACATTTGAATTAGATACAGTTACGTAACCTCATGATTATTCATTGAGTCATGACATTCATAATAGTATGGAGGAACAAACCTTCTAGATAAAGAGAGGTAACAAACTAACTACTTAGCACCATTGATAAATTTTAAGTTTGACACGATAAACTTGTCTCATATCATTCTAGAAATTGGAACCCTAGTTCAATCAATGTGCTTCATTTTTCTGTAATTTTGGTCGTTATTGTATAATTTATTTTATCATAACCTGCTTGTCCACCCTATTATACAATCAATGCACAACTCACATAATTGCTTTATTTGCTTTTGAGCTTTTTAGCAATTTCAGCAACATATTTACCTTGGTGAAAGGCCTGTTGGAGTTCAAGTTCAGTAGGATGACGAGATCCATCTGCCGCATAAGTTCCAGCACCATAAGAAGAACCACCCTTTACCTCATTCATCTCGAACATGCCACCACCGAAGGTGTACCCAAGAGGGACGAATATCATACCATGATGAGCCAACTGTGTTACTGCTGTTAGTCTGCCAAAAAAGCATATATAAAGAACAAGGCAAGAACAAGAAACCACACAAAATTAGTAAACACTGCATGAAACTCAATTGAAGAAATTGGACCAAATGAAAATCAACTTCCAATAGTCATTTTTAGTAGTGTCAAATGAGTAACATTTAATGAGCAAATAAGAGGAAAATGTCAACTCACCTAACTAACACAAATGAGTTAACTCACCTAGCTCATTAGTAGCTCGTGAGCTCATTTAATAAAATATCTTTGTCAAATAATAGTAAATTTATAATTACAATAATGACAATATGATAAAACACATTTAAATTGATAGCACTTTTATTCTTTTCTCATTTTACAAAAATATAATGAAAAAATAATATTTATCTTAACATTTTTTTCTTAAACAAAATTGTAAAAAAAAATTCAAACATGTAAATGAGTCAACTCGTGAGCTACTTAACTCAATTCATTTAAAAGTGATCTGAGCTGAACACAACTCACATAACATTTAAATGAGCTTGGCAACAACTAACTTAAATTGAGTTTAACCTAAGTGGGTTGGGTCAACTCAACTTATTTGACACCTCTAATCATTTTTGTATTTAAGAAGACAAACCCTAGTTGCGCTACTCTATAAATGAAGCCTCAAAATAGCAGATGTTTTGAGTTTGGGTGAAAATTGGCCCCAAATCATAATTTTTAGCTAGGGAATGCTATGTACAAGCCATACATTACAACTTATGTACAGGCTGCTGTGCATATTTTGGGACATTTTAGGCCGAATCTCCAAAAAATGTGGAATTTAGGGTTTGAACTCGCTTTGTGTCCATGAATCAATAAATATACATGTATAATATTGAAAACGAATTCAAAACTGAAACGATGAACTTACGCAGTTAGCTCCTGACCACCTCCATGAAACCCAGTACTCCAAAATATTCCAGCAGGTTTGCCAGCAAGAGCTTGGTTTTCCCATATGTCATGTGTTGCATCAAAGAAGGCCTTAACTTGAGCTGCCATCACGCCAAAACGAGAAGGGCATCCAAACAAAAAACCATCAGCTTCCAAGAGTTGTTCTGGTCTGATTTCTGGGACATCATTTGCCTTAGGACCAGCCTTCATCTTTTGCAGTATCACATCCGAAAGTGTTTCAGGTACCTACTTGATTCTAAACAAGTCAAATAAAGTTCAATTCAGGATAACAAAAGGGTCCTTTCTCACAGGCTTGTATGTTGCTGATAACTTTTGATACAACCCCCCTATGGAATTGAATTACCTGCCAAAGTGTTGCTTCAACACCTTCAACTGCATTAGCTCCTCGCTGAATTTCCCGCGCCATAGTTTCTACATGTCCATATAAGGAATAGTACCTGCATAGTTTCTACACGTCCATATAAAGAGGGACAGAGAGCCTAGACAAAAAGAAAAGAGATGAAGAAAAAGCAAAAGAGTCTTACACTATATAGATCTTTGTAGTAGACATAGCAATGTTGACGGTTAGGAGTTCATTCACAAATTTCCAACTAATTTTGAAGCATTCAGAGTCTCAGACTAATATAATCACCTTCCTGAAAGAATGCAGTCCATATAATACATACATCAGAAACTAGTTCATGGAGCCAAGCCAGCGATTTAAAACTCATAACCGCTTTCATTTCCTAAACAACAAAGCTACACTGTTCTTATTTATTTCACACATCTGTAAGTGTATAAATGATATTCAAAACACATATACTTAGAAATTTACCTTTGCATGATTGCAATTATATCCATACTAATTTTATTTTTCCATGGAAACTATCTAAATCCACTGGTAAATAATGAACAAATTTAAACGGGCAACAGTAATGAGTAAACCATTAAGCAAAAGAACCAAGAACAATACACATCTATAATTTCATAGTTCTTACGAACAATTGGTTGGTCTAGCTTCATGACAAAAAAAATGGTTAAATAAAATACCTCAATCTGTGTTTACTAAAATAACAAAAAGACCGTTCAAGGTTTAGAAAATTATTATTATCTCTTGTAGTAACTTTTTTAGAATTTTAAGGAAGGTGTTTGCAAAAAAAAAAAATGATAAAATAAAGTTATTGCTATATTGTAATATAGCAATAACTTAGGGGTTATAATTGCATATTTTTCAAACTCAATGGTTTTTTCTTTTATTTTTTTATTTTTTTGTGGTTTCAAAAAACTTCAAGGTAATTGCTGTAATTTCCCCCCAAAAAATTGGAAGTCTAGTTCAACGGAAGTGGTTTGAAATGAAATTGTTTGATTCAAAGTGGTTTCAAGATAAAGAAATTTTGCTATGAAATTATTAGAAGTGGTATTTTAGCAATTTTTTAGTAAAAAAGAATGCATCCAAAAAGAACTTTTATTAGGAATTGTCAACCTCAAAAGTACTTTGAGCCATTTGAAAAGGAGAAGCACAATAACATTCAAACGGCTTGACTACAAAGAAGAACAGAGGTTTAATTAAAGCCTGTTTAAATTTCAAGCTTTGAAGAGATAACTGGCAATTTCAAAAGGGATGAAAAAGAAGGTTAAGTAAAATGAAACCCGTTCATTGAATTTATCACATAATAAACAACATGAAATGTTTTAACGTAAACCCTTTCAAAAGCAATTAAAATTGTTCTCTACTTTTTCTAAACAATAAGAATCCAATAACAAAATTCCAGACAGCTAGAAGCAACCCATATGAGGAAAGATTAGAGATTGAAAACACAAAGGTTTATACATAATCAGATCCATAAATAAAATAAAAAATGGACCAAGGCATTTCATCAAATATAAAGAGAAGCGATAGCAGTTTAACATTTTGTAAGTCTAGAAAGGTATAAATAATGAAGAACAAAATCTGAAATTCGAAAAGAAAAGAAACAACCTTCTTTTGGGGCTATCAAAGAGGGAGTGACTATAGGCACGATAACGCAGGTCGAGAAGGATAAACCGATGGGAGAACTTGGGACCCAATCCATTAGATAAAATAAAAGGCACTGTCGTGTTTGACGTGTAAATTACATATATGTTATTATAAACATGTTGATTTCTCATCTAATCAGTGAATAATAATGTTCCTAAAATAGAATATGAGATAATAAACAAGTAGAATTAGAAATAGAAGATATTGTGATATTTTTCATAATAAACGATAATAAGTAAAAAAATTAAAAATTAAAAATTAAAAAACAAAATTAAATTTTAAAAAATGAGATGAATTTAAAGATCTATTATTTTCATTTTTTAAAAAATTATTTCTCAAGAAAGACAATTTATTATGAAATAAGTAATAAATAAATAAACATTAATATCATAGATACAAAAGAAATACATAATATATCATTAATTGACAAAAAAAAACTATATTAAATAAACTAAACAAAATTCTCAAAAAAGATAAATAAAAAAATTGAATATATACATTTAGGAGGAATTCAAATATTAATACAGGTTTATTTTAGAGAATGAATAAATATACAAATAAAAATAACATTACTAGATAACAGAATAATAAATAACTAATATCCTTTATTACGAATGATTTATGGTAACTTTGAATACTATCCTACGTTTGTTATTAATATTCATGGTAAAAATTTAAATCAAGTATTAAGCCTAGCATATGAATTTGAAAGAAGAGATTTAATAAAAAAAGGAATCACTTATTTTCAATACATTATCTAATTAATAACATATTCTTTAACAAATAGTCAGAGTAGTTCAATATATTGACAAAATGAATTTATAGAAATAAATAAAACATTTAAGGAACTTGGATAAATAATAAAACTAGAAATATTAACAAACTTTAAAATACCATAAGAATGACATATTAAGGAAAAACTTATGATAAAGAAGAAAAACTAATGTTAGAAACAATAATATACCAAGATTTATTTTTATAAACCATAAAGGAGAAACCTCTAACCAATAAGAAAGGAAGCATCTCTCTCATAAACATCAAAGATATTAAAGTATTCAATGTTATTTAGGTAGACATCCCCCAGAAATTCTCCGATCACTCGAGATGAGAAGGACCAATATAGAAACCTCAGCAAATCACAATGGTTTAGTCTCTATAAGACCAGAAAATCTACCTAGGAACATATTGAAAATATGAAGTTCTATAGCATAGACAAATAATTTCCTACAGAGAGTAAATTCAATATCTTGGAAGACGTCGAACCAATATTTGTTTATAAAGTTTTCTATGCGGAACTAATAGAAAATATATATTCAAAAATTAATTTAAGTGAATTCAATTATTTCTCATAGAATTTTAAAAGAGCAATCAAGAATTTCAAAAAGAATACTAAAGCAAGAGGCAAGTCTGTTTATCTCAGATTTTTCAGTTCACTAATAGACTAAAATGGAAAAGGGTGTATGAGTCCCTACCATTTCATCAAGATAGGGATTTTCAATACAAATAGCGAATTTCCCAAACTAAAGACACTTTTAGAATAAGAATTCAACACAAAAGAACTCTATGTACTAAGAGGTCAAATGTTAGGTTAAATTTACTATGAATTGAGAAAAATTGGCAATTCTATTAAGATCAAAGTAAATTATTCAACTAATAAAGTCATCATCATTTCCCACAACAATATGGCTTTGTCAGAAGAAGATGGTGAATTTGTTTTCAAATATGAAGCCAATTTTAACAACAATAACTTGGAATTGGTCAGAAAATAAGAAATGTATTCTACTTCTATGCTAGAAAAGCTACCAAAGATCACATATGCATCCACTGCATCAAAGATTGAGAAGATAAAGATGTGTTATCATTAAATTCATCAAAAAGACTGTCGGTAGAAAATGACAAAAAAGAATAAATAAAGGAACTATCAGTAGAATAAGACAAAGAAAATAAAGATGTAAACCTCACATCTTAGTCGGCAACATGTGCCAAGGAAAAAGACAATGACTATCATTTAAAATAAAAAGCAGACAAAATATTTTAAAAAAGGTAAAATAGTAATTTTAGTCTTATAAAAAATGAACCCTTATCTCGTTTCAAAAGACATAGAAAAAATCAGAGCTCTCTACTCTAGAGAACATATAAACTCTAGCATAAAAATTCCCTTTATCTAGAAATCCCAAAATCAGTAATGTTATACTCAATAATTATGAGCAGTTAAGAATTCCTTCAAGATTCTTAATTGACCTTAAGTTGTAATAATTATTATTTTATGAATAAAATGAAGTTCTATTACTCTTGTCTAGTAAGTCAAATATTGGACACTGTATATGTACGAATGTAGAAGGTTCATCATTGCTAGGAAGGCGTTGAGGTTTGAGAAAAGTTGAAGCATAATAGATGTAATAAAATGAGACAAATAGAAGGAAAGATCGTAGTAAACTCATTAAATTTAGGTATAATAATTATAAATTTAAGCGAGTTAAGAATCTTGGATATTTATATATTTACTTACATTAACTTATAATACTGATTAATAGAAAAATGGAAAATATTTTTAATTTCAAAAATAAACAACTAGTTCCAAAAGAAATTAAAGATAAAAATCTAATTCTATTAGAAAATTTTGAGATATGCTATCTCTTAGCATTAAATTAATATTTTAAAAATGAGTATTATGAAATTTGTCTTGAAATTTTTAAAATATTTAATGTCTTGTTAGATATCTACACAGATTATATTAAAGTTATCACAAGTATTATAGACCATCATGTTTCAAGGACATTAATAGACTATTTTAATAAAAAATATGTAAGAATAGAAAAATAGAAATTGAACAACTTAATGTTTAAATACTACTTATTTGAAGATTTTAAATACGTTGTATATACATTGAAAAATTCTGTTTATATATTACAAATAATAAAATAATAAATATTCAACACATATGACTTATCAAAATAATAAATTAGTTAATACGTTAAAGTTAGATTGATTAAAGTTTGTCATAGCAACATATAGTGGTAGAAATTCCAAAAATTGATATGAGAATTAGGAATAAGAATATGAATAGTAATGAGTGGAAAAATTAACATTATTTAATTTTAAAGATATCAACGTATTAACTAAAAAATTTAAAAATAAATGTATACAAGTACATTTGAGATATTATACAAAAAAGTTGATTTCGTTGGGACTTAGACGACTAGTTTAGTTGGGAGTAGATTATATGCTTGTCATAATTAATTTTTTGCTCAATTCAAAATTAATATATATCATAATCATTAATTTTATTATTATTAAAATAATAATTTTATTAATAATAATATTAATTAATTATAAAAATATAATAAATAATTTATATATTTTTATTATGATAATAATAAAAATAATTATTTCAATATTAATACCCATCAAATATTGTAAATGATTTAAAAAAATTGTTATATATATCTCCACTCTACCCCGACCAGTCTTTAAACCCTAACAAAAAAATTAATACAAATTTGTGCCAGATCAATCAAATAAAATTATTATTTGAAAATATGATAAAAGTATTAACTAATTAAAAAATTAAGAAGAAATATTGGAAAGATCATCACTCCTTATGTGTAGAAGATGAGGGGAATAAAACAAAAAAAAATTAACTCATTGAAAATAAGGAGAGTTTTTCTCCTGTTATTATAACATTAGTACGTATAATATTATAAAAGAAGTAAGGATTCACAAACTCATTATCTTTTTATAAAAGAAAAATAAACTTAAAGAAAAATTTTAAAATAACATTTGGTTTTGAATATTGTAATTCTTTTTTATTAAAATAATTATAGTAAAAATTTATTTGTTATTTTATTTATATTTATTTCATATTATTATAAATATGATTGCTAAAAAAATTACCATTTTTTTTTAAAGATACCATGTTATGAGAGTAATTTAGCTGCCTCCAATACCAGAGTCAACTGGTAATTGTACGATGCTTGTTGTTAATTTGTTACATGCGAAAGATTAAATCTTGGGTTACACTTATCAGGGTAAAAACTGAAAGTTTATAAAATATAATAGAGAAAAATGTTTATGTTAGAAATGAATTTAAATAAAAAAATATTTTTTATTATTTTATGACAATTATTTCATAAATTATGTAACTGTTATTTTCATAATTATGTGACCGTTACTTTTATAACTGTTATTTTCATAATTATGTGACTGTTACTTTCATAATTATATGATTGTTATACATATTTTTTCAACTATAAATAGGGGTAATAGCCCTCAGGTTAGAATATAACTTAACAACTCAAAAACAGTTCTACGGTTTTTCATAGCAAAATCAAAGAAAAGAACATGTAGAATTATTTTCTCAGATTTCCGAGCAACATAAATATTTGAGAGGTGTAGTATTCCGGACTTCATCAGTGCAGTGAAATTCCGAGATAGAAAAAGATTCTGGGTTGTTTTATCCTGAGGACGACGGGGCTATGTTTGTTTGCACAAATTTGAGCAGAGCCGCGAAATGTCTTAAAGAGAGCGACCTAGTCCGTGACTCAACCCAAGCAGTTCATTTCAGATTATCGATAATATTGTTCTTACATAGTTTTTTACATATTTGTTCCAACAATTTTTAAGACGAATTCTATCTACAATGTGTACTAAAATGTTAACTGCTAATTTCAACAAACCATTTTGTTTTGAGGAACTACACTTTAAAAATGGAGACCAAAAATGTTATTTTTCTTAACCATGTAAAATGTCGTTTTTGTTCTTATTATTGAAAACCAACACTACCTAATTCTCATACTGAAGCTACAACAAAGGATTTAAACACTTGGATAGAAAATCATTTTCTATGCAAAAAAATTTATTCTTAATAGATTAGCTAATGACTTGTATGACTATTACAATTTTGATAAGTCTGTTAAGGAAATTTAGCATGCACTTGAAAAGAAGTACGACACTGAGGAAGATGGAACTAAGAAGTATGATGTTAGTAGATACATGAAGTATCAAATGATTGATGAAAAATCTGTGGAAGCTCAATCACACGAACTGCAGAAGATAGCACATGAAATAACTTCTGAAGGTATGACTTTAATTGAACAATTTCAAGTAGCTGTTATTATAGATAAATTACCTCATGCTTAGAAAGACTTTAAGAATACACTTAGACATAAAACTAAGGAATTTTCTTCCAAAAGTCTTATAACCCGTTTAAAAATAGAAGAAGAAGCCCGAAAATAAGACCAAAAAGATGAAGTACTCATTGTCTCAAACAACAGTACCAATAAGAAACCCTCATCTACAATTTTGAAACCTAATTAAATGTAGAAATATGAAAACTCAGAATCACAATAATAACCAAAACCGCAACCACCAAAATAGAAACAAAAACTATCCTCCCCATAATGGATCTTAACCCCCCTTAAGGAATAACACATTCATGTGTTATAGTTGTAACAGACCTAGCCACTTAGCCAGGAGCTGCTAGAACAGGAATCATCCTGCCCCGTAGGCGAATCTTACCGAAGATAAACTTATTGCTATGATATCTTAAATCAATTTTGTTGATGGATATGAGGGGTGGTGGGTAGACACTGGTACTTCTCGCCATGTTTGCTATGATTGAGATATGTTCAAGTACTACTTTGAGTCTGAGGATAAGAAAGTGTTGTTGGGAAACTCCAACTCCACTAAAGTTATTGGTACTTGTGAAGTGGTATTAAAGTTTACCTCTGGAAAGACTGTCATCTTGAAGGATGTCCTGCATACTCTAGAGATGAGAAAGAACTTAGTTTCGAGATATCTTCTTTACAAAATTGGGTTTACTCAAACTATAGGGGCTGATTTATATACAATAACTAAAAATAATATTTTTTGTTTATAAAGGGTACACCACTAATGGTATGTTTAAATTGAATGTTGAGTTCTTTTAATATTTGACATGCTAGACTTTGTCATGTTAATAGACACATAATCAAGAACATGAGTAGCTTAGAACTAATTCCTAAACTATCTTTGAATGATTTTGGAAAATATGACTTTTGTAGACAAGATAAAATAACAAAAACTTCACATAAGCCAGTAATTAGAGAATCTAAACCTTTAGACTTAATACACTCTCACATATGCGAACTTGATGGAAATTTAACAAGAAATGAAAAACGTTATTTTATAACTTTTATAGATGATTGTTCAGATTATACTTATGTATATCTAATGAAAAATAAAAGTGAAGCGTTTGACATGTTTAAAATACTTATGACTCAGATTGAGAATCAACTTAACAGAAAGATAAAAAGATTTCGAAGTGATATAGGCACTGAATATGATTCCAATATCTTCAATGATTTTTATAAAACACATGGAATCATTCATGAAAACACTACACCTTATTCTCCTGAAATGAATGGCAAAGCTGAAAGAAAAAATAGAACTTTTACTGAACCAGTTGTTGCAATTTTATTAAACTTTGGTGTTGCTTCCCATTAGTGGGGAGAAATTTTATTAACTGTTTGCTATGTGCTAAATAGAGTGCCTAAATCTACAAATAAAATTTCACCATATGTAATTTTGAAAAATAAGAAACCTAATTTAATTTATTTTAAAACTTGGGGTTGTTTAGCCTATGTTAGGATCCCTGGTCCTAAAAGAAATAAACTTACTAGTAGAGCATATGAGTCTGTATTCATAGGATACGCTGTGAATAGTAAAACTTATATATTCTATGACTTAAAAAATAATGTAGTTATAGAATCAAATGATAATGACTTCTATGAACATAGGTTTTCCTTTAAATTTAAAAATAGTGTGGACTCGTCTTTTATTAGTTTACCCATAACTAGAACTATTGAACAAAATGAAGAATTAAACACTGAAATTAGAAGAAGTATACGAGCTCGAACCCTTAAGGATTTTGGGTCAGATTTTTATGCTTATACCTTAGAAGAAGATCCCCAAACTCTTAAAGAATAATTCTATTCTTTAGATGCCAACTTATGGGAAAAAGTCATAAATGATGAAATGGACTCCTGGTTGCAAAACCATTGGATGTAAATGGATACTAAAAAAGAAATTAAAACCCGATGGTACTATTGAAAAGTACAAAGCTCGTCTTGTAGTTAAAGGGTATAGGCAAAGGGAAAATGTAGATTTCTTTGATACCTTTTCACCAGTCACACGAATAAATTCCATATGTGTACATTTTTCTCTTGCTGTTATCCATGATTTAGTAGTACATCAAATGGATGTTAAAACTGCTTTCTTAAATGGTGATTTAGAAGAAGAAATTTATATGGATCAACCTGAAGGTTTTGTTATCCCAGGTCAAGAAAATAAAGTTTGTAAACTAGATAAATCTCTTTATGGTCTAAAATAAGCACCTAAGCAATGACATGAAAAATTTGATAATATAATTATCCCACATGAATTCAAAATGAATGAAAATGAAAAATGCATTTATTATAAATTAGAAGATAACATTTGTACTATTATATGTTTATATGTGTGACATGCTTATTTTTGTATCAAATATTCATGTTGTGAATAATGTGAAAACTTTGTTAAGTGTTAACTTTGATATGAAAGATCTCAGAGAAGCGAGTGTAATCCTTGGTATAAAGATTACTAGGTCTGAAAAGGGAATTTCTTTAGATCAATCTCATTACATTGAGAAGATCTTAAAGAAATATAATTACTTTAATTGTAAACATGTATGTACTCCGTATGATCATAGTGTAAAGTTGTTCAAGAACACCAGAGATGGTGTTAGACAAACTGAGTATGCGAGCATCATTGGTAGCTTACATTATGCTACTGATTACACTAGACCAAACATAGCTTATGTTGTGGGATTACTATGTAGGTTTACCAGTAGACCTAGTGTAGAGCATTAGAATGCTATTGAAAGGGTTATGAGATACCTTAAGAGAACTATATACCTTGAATTACATTATAAAAATTTTCCCGCTGTTCTAGAAGGATACAACTATGTAGATTGGAACATTTTATTAGAAGACTCTAAATCAACTAGCAGCTATATATGTAACATAGTTGGTGGAGCTGTTTCTTGGAAGTCTAAGTAATAGACAATATCCGCTCAATCTACGATAGAGTTTGAAATGATAGCACTAGCTACTGCTAGTGAAGAAGCAGGCTAGTTAAGAAGTATGTTAGCTGAGATCCCTTTATGGGAAATATCGATAACAGCTGTCTTGATCCACTACGATAGTACCGCGATTATTGCAAAGATTTAGAACCGTTATTACAACGGCAAGAGACAATAGATACATAGTACTGTTAGAAAATTTATCTCTACAGGAGCTGTAAGAATAGATCATATATGTACCGATGAAAATTTGGTTGATCTTTTGACGAAAGGATTAACAAGAGAAAAAGTTTTCAAAAATCTCGAAAGGAATGTGACTGATGCCCTTAAAATGAAGAGCCACTCATGATGGTAACCCAACTTATAGACTGGAGATCCCAAGAAATAAGTTCAAAGGGTAATAACAAGTCATGAAGTGATATGAGATGAATCATGCTATTATAAAGTCACATTCTATATTGTTAGAAGCATGAAGTTCTGAAGCGACATAAAGGATGAGTTAATTATTAAACTCTCAATGAGTTCTATACTCTATGTGGAGTGGAGTACATAGCTACAAGAATACTCTTGATAGACTCACCTATGTGAATGTGGAAGTGTGGCCGCTTCTTATGAAAATTTTGGGCAAAATTTACTAGAGCGTTCACTATACTAGGATAAACATGCATGGCCATAAAACACAAGCTTTTCGAACTACACCTTGGAAAGGTTGTGTATGTAATGTTGTTAGAGATAGAGTTCAAAACTACGAGTCACTCTAGTATATTCTAAAGCATCAAACACTATGCAAATGTTCAAGTTAATAGACACATTTTGTTTATGCACAATCTTATACTTTTAATTGATCGGTTGCTTGATGAAACTATTTTTATTTTAAATTCAAGTGTGGGATTGTTAGAAATGAATTTAAATAAAAAAATATTTTTTATTATTTTATGACCGTTATTTCATAAATTATATAACTGTTATTTTCATAATTATGTGACCGTTACTTTTATGACCATTATTTTCATAATTATGTAACCGTTACTTTTATAACCGTTATTTTCATAATTATGTGTCTGTTATTTTTTACCGTTATTTTCATAATTATATGACCGTTATACATATTTTTTCAACTATAATTAGGGGTAATAGCACTCAGTTTAGAATATAACTTAACAACTCAAAAAATGTTTTACGGTTTTTCATAGCAAAATCAAAGAAAAAAAAATTCAGAATTATTTTTTCAGATTTCCGAGCAACATAAATATTTGAGAGATATATTATTTCGGACTTTATCAGTGCAGTGAAGTTCTGAGACAGAAAAAGATTCTGAGATGTTTTATTCTAAGAACGACGAAACTGTGTTTGCTTGCATAAATTTAAGCAGAGCCGCAAAACATCTTAACCCAAAGAGTTCATTTCAAATTATCAATAATATTGTTCTTACATAATTTTTTACATACTTATACCAAACAATTTATGATTTAGTCTTTTGGGTATGTCTCTCTCCATTTTAAGATATTTTTGAATATTTACAATTATTGTATCCATAGTACTATCGACAAACCCGTATAGCATTAGAACACCTTGTCACTATTGATGTTGAGTGGGAAAAGTAAATGTTATATTGACTTGTGGGGTCGTGTGATTTTGAGACTGTATTTCTCCTTGATATTTAAAAAAATATTTTTTTTAAAGGTGAAATAAAATGTGGGTTAAATGAATTTTCAATTCATGTCTGATAAATAAATATTACTTTATGTACATTTTAGTATTAATTCTTTTATATTTATATTTATTTTATTACTTTCAAAAACTAATATTGTTTATTTTTTATTTATTGAAAAATATAAAAAAAAATTATTTATTTTTATTTCAGGTTGATCAACATAGAAAAGCTCATTGATGCACTTAAAAAGGCCTAGTCAATCTCTAACACATACTATACTATGTGGCTGGTTCGTCTCAACGTTAACTATGAGTTTTTTATAGCCCAATTAATCAACAGCGCGCGTGAAGATCAATGTCTACCTAGTGCGTGCCATGTCAAGCACGTGGCCTACAAAGCCAAGTAATAGTGTGCCTTTAGCCTCTCATGTTAAAAAAAGTATTTTATAATCTTTTATTAAAATATGATTCTTGCGTGTCCATTGATTAAACACAGGATACTTTAACAATAATAAAATAACAGTTATTATAAGATTTTTTAACATAATAATTATTTTAATCAGTTATTATTACTACTTTTATTTTAATATTTTACTAATTTTTATTTTAAAAAAAATAAAAATATGTATTTAAAAAATTTATGTTGTAATATTATTATTGTTAATTTTTATTAAATAATTACATACTAAATTTTTATTTTTATTTTTATTAATAACTCGTATTTTATCATATTTTAATTATTTAATAATAATAAATAATTATAATATCTTTAATTGACATCTTTTATCAAAGATGAGAAACTTAAAAATATTTTTTAAAATTTAAAAAACTAAACAATATTAACTTTATAATTTAAGTGATTTTTGTTTTATAATAACGAATCTAGAATTAGAGGTAATAAGATTATATAAAAAAATAGTTTTTAATTATTACTTGTGTTTTGAGTATAAATATATTCAAATTATTAAATTTATAATAATTTTTTTTAATAAATATCTAAAATTTAAGGACATAATTTCATTTTTGTGCATAAATTTAATTATAATTTTATAAATATTATTTCTAATTTTTTTTTTATTAACTCATACTAATCCCTCTACAACTCATGTTATAACATGAAGCTTATAAGGATTAAGACGCTCTCCTAGATAAATTTTTGGGATTATGAAACCCGTTGTATTTATATATATTTTACATTTTGGTACTTTTCTTTTTATAATTTATTCCATTATTTAAAAAAAAAGTAAATGGATTACTTAAGCCCTTTAATTCATAAATATAGAATGTTACTAGCCAAAAACTACAATTTTGTTGTTTTGTTAGGTTAAATTATGATTAACTGTATTATTATGGCTTAAACATCATTGAAAATAATTCAGTAATAAAATTTCCATGAATTATATAAAGGTTTCCAATTTTCACGTCTAGAATGAAAATGATTCTTATTGAGACATAAACACAGCCAACTAAATTTGGAAAAATTAAGATTCTTATTGATACATGAAAACACATTCACATACCTGACAAGATTACCATGCCAATATCATTTGACATCTTTGTAGAGAGTACTAATTCTACCATCTACGTTTATTTTTCACTCCAAAAAAACTCACTGATGGGTCTTGCCTGATACTTTCAATAAAACTGGAGCTAGTCCAGAAAACAACTGATTGGGGCTTACAGAACTACAATCATTTATCAACAAATGAAGACTCTGCAAGATCTATAGCACGGGCGAGTGCAGCAGCTTTGTTCTCACACTCTCTCTGCTCATCAGCCGGATCACTGTCAGCAACAATACCAGCACCGGCTTGTAGGTGAGCAATCCATTCTCGACGTTTGTTTATATCCTTGTATGAAAACATTGTATCGTAGCGCGTAGTACTCGGAAAAACAATCGTTCTCAGAGCAAGGGCAATGTCCATGTCCCCATTGAATGAAATGCCACCAAACCCACCACTGTATGGGCCACGTCTTGTCACTTCCAGCTCATCAATTAATTCCATGGCTTTCACCTGCATAGCAACAAGATCGATAGAAATGAGGAATCTTAAGAAGGAATATACATAGATTCAATGATGATAATCCTTTCTCTTTTACTCTTTCTTTTAACAGCATTGGCCAGACATCCTTTTTAGGTTTTCCTTTCTTTTAGTCATCACCACCACTTCCATCCTTTTTGCTCAAAGAACTCCTGTTAATTGTTAGCTCAACTGTCTTGACACAAAAGATAGTGGTGGTTCTCACGAAGGCACAACAGCTTAGCAAGATGCACGATAGCATCCACAAGACACAAATTTAATAGATAACAAATATAGAGCAATGAAAATCTTAAATTTTAACAAATGTAGCGTGGTGTAATCTTGAAGGGGAAAAGATGTACTAGAGTACACAAGAGTATTTGAGGAAACCTTTGGAGCTCCACTGACTGTTCCAACAGGTAATGCAGCTCGCAAAGCATCCCAACTTGTTAAGTTATCGAGCAACTCTCCAGTGACCTGCAAGGCAAAACAGATTTGTACCAGTCATAAACTAGCTGCTGAAGAGTTTTCAAAACTACAATCTACAACATAGTGATACCAAAGTAGCAATGAGCAAAATTGATATTTTTAGCAATTTTTGTATTGTATTTATGACAAAGGAGGCTCTGAAGTGTAAAATCAGCAAAAACTATACCAACAAATTAAAATATTAAATCATGCATCTATGACCATTTGTCACAACCTCATCTGATGCATGAGAAAATCAAGTGCTTACTGTGGAACTAATGTGCATGACATGAGAATACCGCTCAGTGTTCCTGAGCTTCTCAACCTTAATAGAACCAGCTTTAGAGACCTGCATGAACAGCCAACTTTAGATTAGAACTGCAAACTTAAACACAGCTAGTACGAAAAACCGAAGGATGATTGCAAAGATTCTTTGTCAGTCATCAGATGACCTCCAACCAAGCATAGTCAGCTAGATGCATGAATTGAATTGTATACAAGATACTGAGTCCTTGTTTTAAGACAAAAAGTAGAGTAAGAACTTGGATTTGTAGAACCTAGCCCTCTCACTGAAATAGCTACATCAATTTAATTGTATTGGTTTGATTATCCATACTAAGCCTCCGATCAACACTTACCATATCTGTACTTCCTAACTGCATAAAAAGATCGTACAACTAATTAAGAACTCCCATGATATAGAAAAGAAGTTTAAACCTTCCCAACATCATTACGTCCCAAGTCCACCAGCATGATGTGCTCTGCACATTGCTTCTCATCACTTAGAAGTTGTTGTTCCAACACTAGATCCTCTTTAGGTGTCTTCCCTCTTCTAATGGTCCCAGCAAGTGGTCGATTAGTGATCTTTCCCTGTTAAAAAAAAATAGGAATTTCACAGCTACTTGAGCTTGAATGAGACTATTAAAATCCATAAAGAGCACATTCATCTTGCAAAACTATGAATGATAGAATAAAGTGAAGATTTTACAACACACGTTTAATAGGCACCCGAATGCCACGATAATCATAGAAATTGGAGATATGTTCAACAAGATTTATCTAAGTTACCTTTTTCACACGTGTGAGAATCTCAGGACTTGAAGCCACAAGAATGCACCCTCTGGCCTGATGGTTAAAAATGTATTTATATACATACAAGCTCAAAATATTAAGACCAACTAGAACCTTCAAACGGGAGTCTTCTGGATAAGTGGCCCACCTGCAAATAAGTCATGTATGGACTTGGATTCACAATCCTTAATGCCCTATAAACTTCAAAAGGATCTGCAAATGTTCTCCGCTCAAAGCGCTGACTCAATACAATCTGGAATATGTCACCAGCCAAAATGTGTTCTTTAGCTTGCAAAACAGCCTCCTTGTACTCATTGCTCATCATGTTTGAAATTTCCAGTTTAGGACCAAAAAGACTCGTTTGCAACTTTATTTGACCTGCGGGCAGCCTTGGGCTGGTATAAACCATAGAAAATAAAACATCTGAAGTCAACTTTTGATAAAGAAACAATGTACTGAAAAGTACAGAATATTGATATACTAGCCAATGCCCAAAAAAAAGGTAGAAAATGTGACTCACGTAACAATGTCATATACTCTAGATGCTAATGCTTCCAATCTGTTTGTTCCATCATTGAAGGCATCCTCAACAGAAGAATATCGATCTAATCGCACCCAGTGAATGATATAAACTTTCTGAGATTGCGAAAATCATAATAAAGAAAAATTACAGTCAGAGTAGGTGCATCTTTCCCCCACAAGCATTTAGAGTAGACATGAGGATAGCATGAAATTTTAATATGCCAAAAAAAAAAAGTCAATTGATCATAAATGAAAAGCCATTAAAAACTAAGACAAGAAAGAAACTTGAAAAGACAGACTAACATTAGTGTTTTAAAGTACCTTCTCCACATGATCAAAAACAATCACATCATCGTACAGGCCAAGATGAACATCAGGAAGATTTCTGTCGTCCAGTGGGGCAGAAGAAAATGGTATCTTTTTCTTCTCCACATACCGCACTGTATCATATGAGAAGTAACCAACCCAACCCCCTGATCAAAGAGAGTTTTACGATTAACATTTTAGGCAAGGGCTAAATTGCAAATAATTGTCTTAAACATTAGACCTGCAAATCAAAAAACCAAATAATAAGTAACAATTTTTTATTTGAGTTAGGAGAGGCACTCCACTTTATACAAGTGAATATACAAGAAAAAAGCATTATGCCATCAGGAAAGTTTCTGTGTCCAGGGGAAAAAAAGCAACAATTGATTAATCTTGTTCTGATTAGTGATTATGGCCCTAAGACTAGATTAAGGGGATCTGAACTAGGGATCGCCTCCCTGACATGGGAGCTGCAGTCTGAGCTACGGCTCACTGCAACAATACACAATCTGTTTGAATTTTTACCATTACTTCTCTAACTTGAAAGAAAAAAATCTTGGAGAAAAAAGCAATTTAAATAAAAGCATACATTGTGTCCATGGACATACAAATACGTAAATATCTAGTGCTCTTCAGTCTTACCACAAAATGCTTCTGGAAGTTCATCAACAAGTTGAGGCATCCATCCCTCCGTTATTCTCTGAGGAATAAGCATTGGATCCTCTACAACCACCTCTTTCCTACACCCTTTCTCATGGTCCATGATTGTAACCATGTTCTCTTTTGCAACTATTTCTATAGTTGGCTGAGCTCCAATCACACTGTATCGCCCCTGAAAATGTTAAAGTACAGAAGTTACCAATAATACATGTTTTATTATGAGAAAAACAAACAAGTGCAAGTGTAAAACTGAAGATCTTACAACACTTGAAACTTGCAACCCGGGCTCAACTGACTCAAAAAGAAAGCTCGGAGCATCTCTGTCATCCTCTTTAACCAGACATCGATATGCAAGTACAGGAGTTAATTGATCCGAAAATACTGTCCGGTACAAGGGAATTAAATTCCCCTTCTTCGAAGCTTCAAAAAATTTCTCTGATTGATCGACTGGAAGAAACAAATTATCAAAATCACGTCCAGGTAAGATACTAGCAAAGATAATCAGTTCAAGATATTGATAAATGCCCAATTATAAAGATTTTAAGATAATCAAACCTAAATAAAAGTTTTCTACTGTTTTTATATGATTTAGTTATTAACATAATTTTACTTTTGATCCTATACGAAAAACATGTTTTTTACGTTATAAAAAAAGAAAGAAAAAATACGAGTACTGCATTTTTTAACATACAAAAAAAAAATATATGTTTTTTTCAAATAAAACTTTATGAAATGACTTTATACTACACAATTAAAAGTAAAAAAATTGACTGATTTTCAAATAAATCATAAACTCAGCCAAACTAGTACAATTTAGTGTAAGGAAATCGCTAGCTATGGTATTGCTGACTCGGAACAAAGGAAATAATACTCAGGAAAGTATATACAAATCAAAATTCTGATCTTCTATGCTTCCTCAAATTGAGCCAAAATATAACAAGAACCACCAATGTAATTATCCAGCTAAAAAACTGCGACTTACGTTATGGATCAAAATACTAACATGAACTAAAATCTGAACAAACAAATTTAAAGTTTCTCCATATTCCGTCATTTTACAGCAAAACCAAACGGAAGCAAAATAACGAAATGCACAGGGTAAAAGTTTACAAGGTATTATAACTCTATGTAAAGGTATAGATTAATATAAAAATTATACAGAAACTTATTTTATAAAAACAGCTACACCATTAATTTTTTTGCTGATGTCATAAAAAAATTAAATATAAAATGTAACGCAGGACAAAATAGTAACTTTATCGTTGTTTTTTTTTAATTATTCATTAATGATTTATATTCGTGAAACTTAATCAAATTTTTTATGATATTTTAAATTAAATTATAAGTATTTGAAAATAATAATAATTTTGATTATGATGTACCTTTAAAAAAATATATTATTTTTGTGTAACTTTTCTAAAACTATGGTACTACTGGGTAAAAACAAAAAAACAAAAAAAGTATCCAACCCCATTCTGAAAATGGACATTATATCAGCAACCAATCAAATAATTGCTCCAAAGACAAAAAAAAATGAAGAAACGCACCTAATTGAGGCGAAGATTGGGTGGAACAACTAAGTACACGGAAACGGCGCCTGGGACGGAGCAGAGGAAGAGAGGTTGAGACTCTTCCATTGAAGTTAACGGAGTTTGAAGAACGTAAACGGATAATAGACGGAAGTTGAGGAGCTAGGGTTTCCATTGTCGAAGTTCTTGAAGGTTCAGTGTTAGGTTTGCTATGGACTTTGTTGAAGAGGGTCCAAGACTTAGTTGAAAAGAAATATAAATGGTGGACTAAAGGGGCGATTTTGAGACCGGCAACGTCTGATGCAAAACCTGTTACTGGCTTGAATCTATTGGATGGTTTTTAGTTAAATATAGGAACGATCATAGAAGAAGACTCTTCAACAATTTAACCAATCAACCGATGGTCTCAGATAATCGCATTGCATTGTCTATGGACTTGGGCGGCAAATTATAGGTCTTGATTGCTTCTTTTTCTGGAAGAAATATAAATCAAAGGAATATATATATATATATATATATATATATAGAGAGAGAGAGAGAGAGAGAGAGAGAGAGAGAGAGAGAGAAACGGTATTTTTAGTAATTAATAAATTAACCACGTCACACGTGTCTTGCATTTTACATAACTTTCTCACTACTATTTGGATTTGACTTTCGTATTATGTGTAAGGATTAGGTGAAGTAACGAAAAAGTCTCCACGTTACTGATCTACTTGTGATTTCGAGAATGGTAATTTTACCTAAATTTTGAAGACGAGGTAGGCACTAATGATTTATAATTACTTATTTTAAATAATTGAATTTTGTAATTATTATATATAACTTTCATAATTTAAAAATATATATAATAATTTTGTTATTATATATAAATAGATATTTTAATTTAATAATTTTTAAATTAAATATATATACTCATATTATTTATAAAAATTATTTGCTATAAATACCTCCTTCTAATACTTTTATATATTAGTGTTTTTTTTTATAAATTATAAGACCAAATGTATTTAATTTTTATAATTATAAAATTGAATAATTTGTAACTAAGATTATAAAACTAAAATATTTATTTTAAATAATTATAAGAATTTTAAAACCTAACATTACTAACATATCCATTTCATAAAATTAAATAATCCTGACATCATGTTCTAAATTTGAATATGGTAACACTTTTTTTAAATTTCAAGGAACCTACCTCTCTTATTCTCTGTATGTATGTGGGTTGTCTGCCCGTCCCGAACAACAAACTAAAGAAAAGCACAAGAGATAGAGTTAAGTATCAACTCACCTCCCCTCTTCCACAATTAGGTGAAGACTACGGGGAGGAAACCCCAACGGGAAACCTTTCATCGTGTCACACGATTCTTTCACGAAGTGCTCTCTCAGATGTTTCCATTCCTACCCCCGCAAGCAAAGAGGTTTCAAGATATCAGGCGACCAAGTGAAAGTGAACAGCCCCGAGCAAATCTTTTAGAAAGCGTACCCTTGAGATTCTATGGACCTTCGACCAATGAGGTGATGACATATGCATGTGTGCACATAAACTTATAAAAAGTGGGTTTCAAACCTGGGTGGCACTATATAACTCAATCCATTATAAGATTATTGGTTTTTTTTTAAAAAGACTCTGAGATAGAGGGGACTTTAAGAAGATTTTACCGAGATAAGGACTTGCAAAAGTCGAGTAGTCGCAAAACTGTCCTACCTTACTACAACATAGGGACAGAAGGGAGAAGGTTGTAAAGGTGGCCTCGTTATCCACACCTCTGGTCGGATGAATGGAGGACTGATCGACCCAAGTTTTCATGAGCGTTGACGAGTCCTGGAGTGACTGTCAAGAACACTAGCGCATACCTTGTGGTGATCATCACTACCTGTACCTCACGTCTCGACAAAAACTAAAATATGTAAGTAAATTTAAAAATTAAATTTTTATGTAATTTAATCATTAATTAAAATATATATTTAAAGTTTAAAATTTTAAAAATACAAGGTTTTAGAATTTAAGATTAAATCATAAGAGTTAAAATTTAAAGAAAAATAAAAATTAATGATCAAATTTATTATTTAATTTAATATCACAAATTTATAACAAATAATTTTTTTTATCTTGTGTCATATTTTGTTTTTCTAAAATGGGTCTACAAGATATTTCATAATTGTACCTGTAGATTTCGTGACAGGATATTGTGATTTTGTTGGTTTAAAAAAGCTAAGTAGAATGATATGAATAAGTCAAAAAAGTATACATAGCTAATTAACAGTAAAAATCGTTAATATTTTTTTTAAGGCATAAAAGTTAAACAACTTTACTTTTTTTTGTAAAATAAATAATAATAGTAATAATAATAATAATAATAATAATAATAATGAAATTTCCTTTTCGTAAGGTGGATATATTTCCAGTAATGTATTTGAACTTTACGAACTTTCCTCTCTGTTTTTCAGTAGCTAATATTTCAATTAACACCTGGTTGACTAAAGTATACACCTATATTGATTTTTATAACCAAATTCTTATTCAATAGGGATTGCAAAACAAATAATGTTCCAATAATGAATATTTTCCATTTAACACCCATTAACTGTAATAATTTGCTTAAAGTCATCCGTCACCTATAAGTTTGCCTTAAACATATTTCTTTTTAAAAAATAACTTTTTATTCTAACTTAATGTAAATGTAGATACAATCATTAATGTCTACTTAACCCATATTAATAATTAAAAATATCATTAAATTATTCAATATTACTTATATATATCATATATTTGATAATTATGTACAATTTTATAAAATCTAATTTACAGTAATATCTACATACACATCAATAATATTACTCTAATAACATATAAAATTAATCTTAATAACCAATTTCACATCAATTATATTATCATAATTTTTTCTCAATTATTTATTATTTGGTGGGTCTATAAAGAATGAATACAAAAAAAAAAGTCAACAACTCATTTCTAGTTTTAGGAAATTAAAAAAATATATATCTAAAACTTATAAACTAAGAAATTCATAGTTGAATAAACATTAAAAAATCAAAATAATACTAATTTAATTTAAACATTTAATATAAAAAAAATTAATAATAAAAAAATATATAGTTATAAGTTTTAAGAATAATATTTTTATTATTGTTGTTATATATATATATATATATATATATATATATTATTGTAATCCATTCCTTAATAGACACATGATTTGTTCTTTAATCTATTCTTTAACAGACATGATTTCTTCATCGTGTTTTATCATTGGATCTGCTCCAAAGTCAAACTTCATCCTCCATTAAAGCCGTGGAACCAATCTTGAATTAAATATGTAAACTACTTGCTTCCCAATGCTTTGGCAATCTGCTCTCAAGCAAAAACACACATTTTTTAGAATTGTCCAACCATGGCCAAGTATAAATTTGCTGCTTGTGATGCTCTTAGAAGTAATTTCCAATAAAAAATATTTTTTAAGAAATGTTTTAGAAAACGGGAAGCACAATCTAAAAGCACTAAAAGTAATAATAATAATTATTATTATTATAATTAGTTCAAAAGTGATTTTAACTAACCATAAGAAACTATTTTTACAAAGTATCAAAAACATAAATAGAAACTAATACACTCAAAATGCTGTTTAACGGGAGAAACAGTATCCAGTTATATAGACTCTTTATTTTTTATAAAATACATGTGTTTAACGGACATAACCTGAATGTGTGAACACTTAACACTTTGAATTGGTTAGATTTTAAAGAAAAATTAAAAACAAAAAACATGTCAAATACTCAAATACGTATCTAAAAATTTACTACACCAAGATAACCCGATGAAAAACAAATATCTAAAATCACGTAGAGAGAATTAGCCTTGAGCATGATTAATGATATATTATTAGTTATATAATAAGACTCGAAATTCTAACTAGAGTTATCAATAAATAGTAAGACAGTTTTTCTAACCTTGATCGAAGCACGAGGCAAACTTAGATAATGGAAGCCACTGGTTTCAGACATAAGAATGAATCGGTAGTATATTTTGACATCAATTACTGAAGAAAGTTACGGAAAAAACGAATTCCCTGTTCCAAAAAAAAAATGAACCTGAACAAAGCAGAAATTGAAATAACAAGTTGTAGAAATTCACTAAGTTTTGGTATCCAAACCTGTAAAGCAAAAGTTATATCTTCTTCATCTACTTTAAGTGCCACCCTTTTAAATTTGTCTTCCCGAGCTTTACCAAGTTTTAGAAGACCCTGATTTTGAATTATGCTCAAGTATTACTTTGAGCTCTTTCCAAAACAAGGCAATCCAAGTATATAAACGTAATTTGATTACCTGATCATGTAGCACTCTGCACATACTAGAAAGTTCGAAAATTCCAGCTGGTGGGATGAATGCCGATTTGCAGATATCTATGTAGAATTTATTCAGCTGCACGTGTTTAACTAGTTTAGTAAATGGTAACGAAATTGCTAAGTAGAGTTTCAATCTATTTAAACTATAGGAAAAAAAAACACCTCTCCTAATGTTGTATCGTTCTTTACTCCCCGAAAAAGCTTTGCAGCAGAACAAAGTATAAGCTGGAGTATAAATGGGGT
This sequence comes from Hippophae tibetana, assembly GCA_037013495.1. NCBI lineage: Eukaryota > Viridiplantae > Streptophyta > Magnoliopsida > Rosales > Elaeagnaceae > Hippophae > Hippophae tibetana. The sequence goes on from CM072803.1 coordinate 20,431,934, forward strand.
GAAAATAAAGGTATTAGGTTCTTTTTTAGTTGTTAAAAACATCTTGTCTAGTGAAAGATACAAAAGAAAATTGAGGGAACTGTACACTGCTTAATGCAACACTAATTTAATCAATTTTCCTGGTAGTGTTCAAATGGCTATTTATGTAACAAGTTGTAATACACAGTGTACTGCCAAATGCAACACTAGTCAAGTAACACAGCAGGTTGAATCTTTAGTAGCTATGTATCACCTGTTGATGTTGCGGAAGGACTTGTATGATGTCCACTACTGGTGATCTAAATGTCTTTGACAAAGCACCAGCCATATGTTCAATCCTGACCTGCAGATAGTTTCAGAATTTGTGAGAAAATAGTAGTATTACAAAATGCCATCAAGTACGAAGCAATTGCTATAAACTAAACCCAATACTCCAGTACAAAATCTGTAACAGATTAAATAAAATAAGCAACTTACAACATCAATTCCCTACTTTATCATGACATCAGCAGCTGAAGCTATGGGCAGCTGAACAAATTCCTCTACCAAAGATAAATTCAAGTTGTCACTAGACTCCCTTAGCTCTGCTTCTAGTATTTCAATTGCACTCCTGAAAGGCTGAAACAAATTAACAAGGGTGAAGCACATGACCTCATGGTCTGCATGAAAAGCACTTTTAAAAGGTAATCTCTCTCTCCCAACAACCAAACATTCAAAAAAATAATGATGAAAAATTAACCTGCAAACAGACAGCACTTTCCTCATATCTCCAGTAACAGCAGAAACTCTCTGTCATTTACCACATGTTTAGTTAACCCATCAGTATATGCCAAAAATAATCAAACATAAGCTAAAATATTACACCAATGTGCCAAGATCAATGTTAAACTAAAACCATTGACTTTATAAGAGAACTAAGGAAAATTGGGCTGAGTCCAGAAAAGGCAGAGATAATGCAGTAATGCACCATCTCCATAACTAATTGCCTGAAGTCCATTGTCAATTGCTCCATTTACTGATACTTAACAGTCTATGCATAAGGTAGCACATTTATGGACAGTGCTGCCAAATGAACTTTGTTTACAGGGGAAGAAAGACTAGTAATGAATCTTCCGTCAAGAACTCAAGCCGGCCTCAAAGTTAGCCTTTAAATAACCTCCACCTCCCAAAAATTTGCTGACTATTTCAATGGACTGAGCATGGTTTCAGAAAATTAATAAGCTATTAATAAATCATTATCTAGATGTCTAATTAAATATTAAGAATACATAGTCAACTAATCAAAAGAGATCAGATACCACATGATCATAGTTTAATTGTGGAAAACTTACTCTAGCACAAAGTTCCAAAGCTTGTGGTTGAAAGATGGTATATGGAATTGCCTGTTAGAAAGAATAACTAATAGTCAAGACTAAATTCATTGCTAATTTACAAAAGTCCAATGTACTAAAAGTAACTAATAGAGCACTGGCACTCCTTGTGTTCGTTACATTGTAGAACTGATTGCATTGCTTTTATAGTTTCAACAAAAAGAGGAAGTGGCTCAAACAAATTCTTATTGGTGGTATTTTACAAAAAATAAGCTGTGGTGTAGACCATTAAATAACTTACCACCAACCTCTCTTGAAGAATCTTCATGATCTGATCTTTGGTGTAAGCACAAAAAGTTATGACTGCAGGCTTGCCTATAACAAAGAAGAAATTGGCATGATAACGTACCACAAAAAGAAATTTATTGCAGAATTGTAGCCTATCATTAAGGTGTGCGACCAGGGTAATAGAAGAATTCAATGGTAAACTCACAATTTAATGCTTGAAGTCTTGGTAGAAAACGGTCAGCTAGGTCTATGGCATTTGCTACTCCTGCATAAGCAAGCAAACTGAAAGGCTCAGCTCTCCAAAAGTCCAAAAATAGGAAGAATATTCAACAGACAAGTTATTCACAACTGCCTTATAAACTATACCTACAAGTATGCATCTGGAGAATGGCAATGTTGTGAGAATGAATAGATCATGAAGCACTGCCCGGTTTCTAGTTATCAAATAATCCAACTCATCCGCAATTATCAACCTGACAATGAAAGGCAGTTGAATAAAACCAGAAAGTGATGCTTAAATTTACTAACTGAGAGAAATACTAGAACATTTTAATCCATCATCGATGTAATTGTAGTACTTGTATCAATAACAAATTTACTTAAAGGACATTTTTAGCTTGCATATATACAAGTTTCAACAAAATTTTCTTACTTCATCTTTCTATCAGTTGAAAGTGGCTTCCGGGAATACACGTTTTGAAGAACTTGCAAGGGTGAAGTAGAACAATTACTTCTCTTTCTCGATTCACTATTACCAAGTATCTGCATTAACCATACCACAATAAGTACATATTTTCCTGAAAAGCATTCAAAAAGAAATTTAATTTTAAACGTGAGTACCTTGCTAAAAATATCACTAGCATTGGTAATTGAAGTACAATTTAAGAGTACTACATCAACTTGCTGCAATCCAGTCTAGTAGTTTCAAAGGATAATCAAGGTCAGCTTTTTTGCCGCATTTGGTTAATACATCATAATTCAATTAAATCCGAGTTTTACATTAATTAAAAAGGTACAATTGCTACTTATAGCCTCAGCGGCCACAGAATAATCAAATGAAAAGGAAACTACATCTCTAGAGAAACAAACAGACAAAAGATATCACCTCTTGTGTCCAATTAACCACAAGGTGTTTCACTTTCTCCATGGCCAATGACTTCCCAGTCCCAGGGCACCCACATACATATAAACTCCCAGCTTTCTCTTGTTCAATGCATGATTTACAGAAATCCAAAATTCTATTTTGCTCATCTTCACGGCACACAGCTACTGATGTTGCAGTCGATACATGCAAAGCCTCCTTCACCATTCTCATATGTTCACTATCTACATTTCCATTAATAATATACCGAATTCACTCAATTTCACCGAAACCTTTTAAACATCAAAATGAAAAGAAAAGAAATATATAACTTAGAAACCTATGTCTAACTCAATCCAATAAGACCTTACAGAGTTAAGAGTTGCATAGACTTATAAACTACACATGATCTTAACTCTAGACCGATCTTAGACTTTAGGTTCTTTAACACTTTCCTTCTACATCGAAGAGGAAGAGTGGGCAGAGATTGCCTTGAGTGCCAACGGAAGATGAACTTCAATGGTGCATAAGAGCCAGGAGCTCAGAGCCCAGCTCTGATACCAACTTAAAAACTAATGTCTAACTCAACCCAACTTTCTTTTTAGGCTAGTCTATAAAACCACTCCCTCTTTTACTTTCAAAACTCAACCTTAGATAGCTTTTATTTCGCATACCTTAACATTTTATGTTTTGTAATATTTTGTAGAGACCGTGTATAAAGAGTCTACTTCGAGCTCATTCTCTTGGGAAAGCCCACAATACCCCAACTTATTGAGCCAAGCATAGAGTGATGCCCCGAGCTCCATTCATGAGACAAGCACCTCAAGTGAAGAGAAGATGTTTAAGCCTTCTCCCTCCACCTATATGTCTCGTCCATAGACCATACCAACAATTAGGTTAAATGTGCCTCATACTCAAATATCTGTCTCGAGGTTATGAAGGAAGAAGAAGAAGAAGAAGAAAGGCACCGGTAAACCCACAAGTTGTACCAAAGGTTAGGTGATCAAAATCAAATGCAATGGATTATCTCCTTAGAACGAGGATAGACTAAGGAAAATGTACGAAATTCCTTCCTCGATTCAAATAATGATTCTCGGGTCTGGTGTTTTTGACAACGATCCACCTATAATTGGGTGGACAATCTTTCATGATAAGGCACTGTGGTTAGGGGTTAAGTTTCCACTATACCTCTTCATAAGGAAATTCTTGGCCAAAACTCAGCTCACACCAGGCCAACTGATGCTGAATAGGTGGAGGTACCTGCTCTGTCTCATATTAATATACATTAATATGCAAAGAGCTCGGGGTTAAGTTAGAGATGCTTGAGTTCAATGAGGCATATGTATTGAAGTAGAATCCCATAGACATAAAGAGGGTATATATGTCAATAAAAAAAGATTAGGGCATAAATGTGATACTAGAAGAATTACTTCTTTTATGTAACTGTTCTGTGGGAGACTCTAGATAGTGATGTTATGCTGATAAGGGGCACCTGGGCTGACACTAAGGTTGTGATAAGGAATATGGATTCCTTTATCATGACCTTGAGCCCTGAGACTAAACAAAGATTGGTTGATATCTACAACTATCTACCAAAGAAAATGTGATGTAGACAATTACTAAACACCCTGTGCTTTTTTGCGTATAGGTTGATGAGATGGGGTTTAATGGAGGCCCCTCACAGGATAATTCGTAAACCCTGGGCACAGTCCAAACACCGGACTTTTCCCACATATTATAAGGGGAGATTTGAAGTGCTTCTTAATGATGGTGAACTAGCCTAACTCTTTTAAAACTAACACCATTTTTTCCTTGTATTTACAGATACCATGGAATTCAATGTCGTTTATCTGGTGGCGCATCTTAAGAGTAGGGTTTCTAAATAGGGGGTGAGCTCTCAAAAAATTATAAGTCCTTCCCAAAGGACAAGCTCTTCCAAAGGGAAGAAGATGAGCAAGTATTCTCGACAGGAGGCCACTCCAACCCTGTCTAAAAAGAAGAAAAAGGTGACCATTGATGAGCTCATACCAACGTCTATGTGTCAATATACCTCCACACCCATTACCTCAAGACAATAAACACCTACCCCCAATGAGGGACTTGAGGAAGAAGGAAGGTGTTATTGACGACATCACTGCAGATATTGAGAGGGTGAACCTATACTAGGGTATGGCACCAGAGAGGTTGGACTACTACATGAACCATCTCCCCTACATGGCACATAAGAGATAACTCGATGCCATGTGCCAGGATGTAGACTTTAAGGTCGTGCTCGACCCACTTTTGTACTAGGTAAGTGTTAGTCTGACCTTATTTCTTATTAAGCCTCGGGCTTTTTATATTTTCATGTCCTTTGTTTTTCTTATTTTCAAGCCCAACTCCTTCATGGGCTTAGTAGAGTTCAAGATGTGAAGAGGTTGAAGCACGAGCTCGTAATGGAAAATGAGAGTCATGCCTTTACCCAGACCAAGAATTGTGTGTTGGTTTCCAAGGCCAATAAGTGGGAAGGCGAGGCCATTAATAAGAAGAAGAAGTTGTCCAAATCCATACACAAGATGAATGATAACTCAAGGTTCTTCGAGGACCTTAAGGACAACCAGAAAAAACTTGAGGCTAAGGTAGAAGCTTATAAGTGCAAGCTAAACAATGCCAAAAACAAGCATATTTGTGATCAAGAGAAGGAGAAGTGCGAGTTTGAGCCATGACTGAACAACTCTCATCTAGCATCGAGATAGGGTATAACTTGGCCATGGACTCCTTCAATGAAGAGGCCAAAAAATAAGGCCTTAAGGAATAATACTATCAAATTCCCAATATCTCGGCCACTCCCAGTACTTTCCTACTCAGACCCAAAACAAGGGTGAGGAACAAGGCTTGGACTCTAGGGGTAAAGGTGATGGACCTGAGGTAGGAGATAAAGAAGGTGGAACTGAGGGTCTTTTAATTTGGAATAGGCACAAGCCTCTTCATTTAGTAGCTTTCTCTTTTAAAAAAACAAAAAAATCTCCCTACTTTCTACAAATTATATGGTCATGAGCTCATCCTTGTAACCAATTATTATTAATGAGAACCACTGATTTTGAAAACAACTTGTACTGTATGTGAAATTGTGCATTCATAGCATTTATAGTATTTATTTATGATGTTGACTCCCACCTTCTTACTTTCAAGGACATGTGTCATTAAATTTGTCCTGACATCATTTCCTATAAAAGGTGGTTAAGGATACTATAAAATTTAGACATATTCTTTTATTTGAAGCAACTAACAACCTTTTTTTCATCTTTCTTGTTCTAACCTTATGGATTTTGACCGGGCAAAAAGACATTCAACTCAAGCTTTAAAACTAGAGAACGGTATGCTCAAAACAAAAGTAGAGAAACTAAAAACCGAGCTATCTAGCCATAAGGATATGATTTCTCTTTATGAAAATACCAAGAGTATGCTTACTTCCTATAAGGAATAGCTATCTCAAACTGGAGATCAAGAGAGGAGGACTATGACTAAAATGGTTACTCTGATTGACAGAGAGTCCTATTAGGAAAACTTCTATATAAAGCAATCTTATGAGTGCTTAAAAACACTAAAATTATCATGATTTAATATACTTTAATTGATTAAATAGATTTATATTTGTATGATTTTATCATATTTTTATATAAATTTATATTTTCAGAATCACAGATATTTTTTTTATTTTTCAGGTATTTTAGTTCAAAAATAACTTAAAGACTTGAAGAAAAAAATACTAGAGGTAATGTATCACAAATATATTGAGAAACTAAATGAGGAAAAGTCAAAATGATCAAAAAATTGGACAAAATAGGTCAAAAATTGGACATAATGAGAAACCAACGCAGCACACCCAGTCCCGCGTGCACAGTCGCCCATCGCGCCAAGTTCCTCGCACACCATCCCATCTGCGCCGTGTCGTGCACGCGCCAGCCACCCGTCTACCTCACCGATAGCCCGTCTCGCGAGATTTTTGCACCCTATACGCACACCAACATATCAAAACGCGTCCAAATTCAAATTTTGAAATATTTCCCCCCCTTTTTTGGTCTTTTCCTCATCTATAAAAGAACCTTCTACCCTCATTCCAACATACACATAAATTTATGAGCCTTTTCTCTCTCTAGAAAGTTTTATTTTTTTTAGTTTTTATTTTTAAAGTTCTTCTCTTTTTGAGAGGAACTAGTTATGTTTTTATAAATTTTTAGTTTTGATTGAATAAGCATATATGAAAATCCATTTAGAGGTTTTCCAGTAACAGAATTAACATCAAATTGTTGAAAGGTATTATACTCTGCCTAAAACTGTGATTAGATGGTTTTTTATTTTCTTAGAAATAAAGCTGAAATTTAATATTTAATTAATTAATAGGCCCCACTGAGGATGAGTGTTCTACCTGATCTGTGGCCAAGGTGATTAATTTTATCATCAATGTCAAAGTGTTCTACCTAGTTCCTAACCGTGGTGATCAGCTCGAGACATATAATATTGGGGGAGAGCGTTGTACCTAGTCTGTTACTAAAGTGATCAAATCTATGTCAGATAACTCTACTTGGTTCCTGACAAGTAATATTAGGGGAAAGCTTTCTACCTGGTATGTAATCAAGGTGATAAACTTAGTATCAGAGTGCTCTACTTGGTTCCTGACCAAGGTGATCAGCTCGTGACATGCAATATTGGGAGATAACGCTCTACTTGGTCTCTGACTAAGATGATCCACTCTCTCTTTTAGCGTCATAACGCTCTACCTGGTTCTTGACCGAGGTGATCAGCCCGTGACATATAATATTGAGGGAAAACATTCTACCTAATCTATGACAAGGGTGATCAACTCTTTCGTATTAGAGTGCTCTACTTGGCTTCTGATCGAGGTGATTAGCTTGACTATCCTCTTCAAGGCTTCATCCCTCTTTTCTTCTATAAGGGTCAGTTCAATTTCTCTACTACTAGCATTTTGATCCACAATTAGGGTTGATGTCACAATGGGCACTATGATCTCAATTGGTATCACTACTTTAGTCCCATATACGAGCAAGAAAGGTGTCTTGTTAATGCTCCCTCTGAGACTAGTCCTGAGAGCCCACAATGCCCCAAGTATCCCATCCATCCATCTTCCTTTAGCACCATTTAACCTTTTCTTTAATAGGTTTATTATCAACTTATTAGAAGACTCTGCTTGACCGTTGGCTTGTGGATAATATGGCGTTGAATGGCACATCTTGATATTGTACTCGATGGAAAACTTTTTGATGTTACGACCCATAAATTATCTTCCATTATTGATAACAAGCTTATTGGGTAGGTTGAAGTGAGAAACTATGGACTTCTAGAAAAATCGAATTACCTCACCTTCTCATATTCTTTTTAGAGGTTTCGCTTCAAAACACTTTGAATTATAATCTATGTACATTAATAAAAATTTATTTTGGCCTCTTGCTTGGGGTAAGGGTCATACTATATCGAGCACCCATTTGTAAAAAGGCCATGGGCTAACTATCCCTATCATAGTGGTAAGCAGTATGTGTGATAATGAGGCGAATCTCTGACACTTGTCGAATGCTTGGGTGTAACTCGTGCAATTTGCTAGCATATTGGGCATGGCCCTTGTCTCATAATTCATTAAGACAATCTTTAATCTTTTTTCACCCTAATGAGAGCCACACTCTCCCTCGTGGGCTTCAAACATAATTATTTCAAACCTCTCCCTAGTTATGCACAATAGCCCGGGTCTAAGTGCAAATTTTCTATACAACTTATTATTTTCTATCATGTATCAACCTAACTTAGCCTTGATTTCTTTCGTGAGCTTCTGGTCATAAGGTATGTCTTTTTTTTCTTCAAGAAGTTAAGTATTAGGGTGAACTATGGGCTCGTGGTAGTATCCATGCTTCGAAATAATTTTTTAGCCTTTTCCAAACTAACCTTTGTCAATATTTTTATTGAAACCACCCAAGTGCATTTGGTTTCACGTATGGTAGCTAGTATGGCCAAAGCATCAACATTACCATTCTCTTTCCTAGAATTTCAAGCACTCATTTCTTAGTCTATCCAAATATATCATCATCCTGCTATCTTTAGCCTCAAACGTGCCAAAGTGCTAGTTGACTACCAACCGTGAGTCACCATGCAAAGCGATGCTATTAACTCCAAGCGCTTTTGCCTTCATGACAACAAATATAGCTACCTCGTACCCTATAATGTTATTAGTTTCTTGAAAATCAATCCTCATAGCATATCAAAACAATTTTCATCATGATCAACTATAACCACACTTAGCCCATCATCGTTGAAGTTATGCATGTTATCGACGAATACATGCCAAGATAGCCTCTCTCTTTGATCAACGCCACATATTTCCACATGTACTTTATCATTGGAAACCTCTTGTGACTCATTGAACTCAACGAAAAACTCTGCCACCATTTATCCTTTAATGGAAGTTCTAGATATATACTTGATATCATACTTTCCCAACTCTATGGAAATTTATTCTAGTATTCCTATGACCTTTTTCCTTGTAAATACATTATTAAGTAGTTTCCAGGTGATTACTACCACTATATGCGAACTAAAGTAATGTCTTAGCTTTCATGCCATAATTTTTAAGGCAAAGGCCAACTTGTTGATCGTTAGGTACCTACTTTGGACGTCTATCAAGATTTGGTTGATGTAGTAGACGAGGTGTTGGACCTTGTTTCTTTTAACTAGTAGTACAACATTGCAAGTATGAGGAGCAACATCCAAATACAAATATAGCATTTCTCCTAAGAAAGGGTTGATTAAGACCGGAGGCTTTCTCAAGTACTATTTAATTCTTTGAAAAGCTTTGTCACAATCCTCGTTCCAGAAATTGGATGTGTTCTTTCACAGCATTTTGAAGAATGGTAAACATTTTTATGTGCATTTGGAAATGAATCTGTTTAGTACCACTATTCTTCTGTTCAATTATTGAATCCCCTTTAGACTGGTAGAAGGCTTCATATTGACAATTTTTGCTCAAGGTTTATATCTTCTCTGGGTTGGCCTCTATCCCTCGAGCATACATAAGATATCCTAAGAATTTTCTTAAAGCAACACCAAAAACACATTTTTTTATGGTTAAGTCTTATATCATACCTTTGGATTAAGCAAAATATTTCTTCCAATTCTTTGACATGGTTTACTGGTTGTGTTGATTTTACCACCATGTAGTCTACATACACCACTAGATTTCTTCCTAGTTTGTCAACAAGCATATTATTGATGAGTTGTTGATATGTATCCTCCACATTCTTCAACCTAAATGGCATTCTGGTGTAACAGAAGGTCTCTTCCTCTTCAACCTCTAGGTGCATTCTGATATGATGGTAACTAGAATATGCATCTAGAAAACTCATCAAGCAGAAACCGATGATGACATTAACTAGATGATCAATACTTGGGAAGGGAAAACAATCTTTAAAAGATGCATCATTTAAGTCTATATAGGCTACACACATTCAAGGTGACCTGTAAGCCTTTCTCACCAGCACCATAGTTGACAATCAGGTTGGGTACTTCACCTCTTTAATAATACTTATCTCCTTAAGTGTGGTGACCTAACTTTTAATAACCTTGTTATTTTCTCTAGGGAATTTACTATTTCTTTGCTTGATAAGCCTATATTTTATATCAACATTCAACCTGTGGGTTATGATCTATGGGTCAATCCCAGGCATGTCTGCAACCCTGCATGCTTAGAGGTTAGAATTTGCTATTAGGAATTGAGATAACTACCTCTAACCTCTATTGTCGTGTCAGTGCTCAATTTTAGAGAGTGGTCATCCTTCTTATCTCCAATTGGTAGATCTTGCACCTTGTTTAAGTTGACAAACTCTATTAGACATCTACCTCTTGGGTTTTTTTGACAAAGCCCTTGATATAGTTACTACTTGGGAGCAGTCTCTTTCATAGTGGTATTATAACAACCTCGTGTCTTTCCCTAGTCTCCCTTTATCTCTTTTATGCCTTCTAGTTGGGTATTTGATGACTCAAGGATGGAATTATAGTGAGCTGGGACATCAATTACCACAAAGTTGGTCATCATCATATATCCCTTCGCTATAACTAGTAACACCATGGTTCCAATTGCATAGAGGGTGCTACTTTTGAATCCCATTAGGGGTAGCTTTCTTCTTACGATGTTGCATTTCTTGATGCCTTGGGTTGATTGAAAAAAAGGTCATTTGAGCTTCTAGTGTCAATCATGATTCAACAAACATTGTAGGATCCAATTCTCTAGGTGATTAGCAAAGTGCCTTCGTGGAGAGAAGAGGCCTTGTCCCTTTCGGTGAAGGTGATTTCAACAAAAGATCTCACTTTATCTAGATTATAAATGTATGGTAAACCGCACAAGTCTCTATCATACCTTATACGTGAGTTATTTGAGATCACATTGAGCCTAGGCCCTCCATGTATAGTATGGACAGTCCTTATGTTGGCCTCATCGTGTGGGTCTAGCCCCTTACCTAATAGAGTAGGTAGCCTTAATGTTTTGATTTCATGTGTCGCACATCTCCTCTATTATTAGTTCTCACAAGGTCACCTAAATACCCTATGGATAATAGATCCTCTATTTATTTCTTCAGATGTCTACAATCTCATGTCTTATGGCCTATCTACTTATGAAAAGCACACGACTTATATGTGTTCCTAAGGAGAGCTCTAATTTTTAGTGGCCATCTAAGATTCTACTCCTATTTCATCCTAAACACTACTTGGGCTAGAATCACTCTCAATAATGGACCCTAGAAATGAGACAATAACCTCTGCCAAGGCTCCCTATTCCCAAACCATTGGTCACTCATCCTAATATTTGGCATGAAAAGTTTGTTTTTGTTAATCCTTTTGTCTTGGTTTTCCCTCTCTGGGCTTATTCTTATTTTCACCTTATTTAGAGTAGTTTCCATAGTTACCTTATTGCCTTTATCCAACCCTAACTCTCTTTCCAAATTGAAAAACTTTCTCGCCTCCTCATAAGCTTTCTCCAACGTCCAGGGGACCGTTTTGGTCAGCTATACAAAAAAATCAGAATTCCTTAGTAGACCCTACCTCAATACCTCTATCACAATAGAGATGAGGCATTATGATATCTCTATTTTTTCCTCTTTTAACCTTCCCATGTACTATTCAGTAGACTCACCCCTTCCTTGTGTGATTGAGAAGAGGTGATGAGATTTTTTCCTTAGAGGCTTGTTATAGGCATAATTAGTGATGAATAACCTGGCAAATTGGGATAATAAGGTTATAATATGAAATGTTAGGTTATTAAATCACTTTTTACCCCATTATACAAGGTAGAAGTAAACATTTTACACATTATGGCATCTTCCTTGTCTTAAGTGAGACTCATAAGGGCTATAGCCGTCTTGAAGTGTTACACAGGAGTTATTGGATCTTTTGTTCCTTGGTAATCTGGGCACTTGGGAGCACTAAACTTGGCTGGAGGATTATGGTGCTCTTTTATCCAAAAAGTGGGAGACACATAGTTGCTTACAATCCTTATCCACATCATAGTGCACATTACCCTTGTCTTGCCTTCCATGGGCTCTTTTACGGGTTTGGGCTTACTTTTTGTTAGCTTCCTCTAATGCTTGAAATTATGCCTCCCATCTTTTTCGCTATTGTAGCAACTACTCCTCACCCTCAATTGTGTTCTCGTCCTGGGTGGCTAAGGCACAACACGATCTGATTCAATCCTACCAACTAGATAAATGGATTGAGCCTCAGAGGTACCTAGGGCTGACTGTGATTGTAATGCCCTATTTTCTTGCTTTGTCTCCTCGAGCTCTCATTTTAGCTCAAGAAGTTGACGTGCAAGCTCTCAATAGGGATCGATCTCTACTCTGGCTTCATTACGGGCTGGCAAGATATGATCTTATGCCGATGTTACCTCCATATTTTCTAGTCTTAACCTTTCCTCAACACGCGTTCTTACCATGATAAACATAATTCTAGTTAACTATGCTTGCTTACCACATCTCTCTCTCAGAACTCGGGGTGAATCCTTGAAAATAAGAGGTCACAAGCCAAAACTTAACCTTCATAACTGAGCCCCATGGTAGGTTCCAAAATATTGGAATGGTTTGATTTATAGAGAGAGAAACTAGAGAAAAGTTAGAGAATTTTGTAGAATATGTGGGTCTCTTATAAGGTCTATGTATATATAGAGTATTACACGTAAACATGTTGATTACATAAGGGGTACACATTGTAGTGTGTCAGAGGGGTACAAGAGTAAAAGAAAATACATATAAAGCTTGAAAGTTGACAATCCCATGGCTCGGGCTAAAGTTTAGTCTTCCAACACCAAAGCTTCTATACATAGGTAGGCTCATACTACGAGTGTCATCATGGGCACGGACAATGGTAGGTCTTCTTAAGATAACTCATTTGATGGCTCGAGTTGTTAGTTAGATTGTACTTCGAGTCGATCCATATGTTCAAATATCTAGCTTACCCAAAGCACCATATAACCTATACCACATCATCAACATTAAAATTCTTATAAAATTCACATAATCTAGAGCTCTTCTAGATATACTTTGCAACATCACAGTGCTACCCACATCCTCTCCCATTTTGAACTGCCTTAATTAAGCTTCATATCCAATTTATACACTACGTACCAAGAAAAGATAAGAAGAAAGAAAGAAGTTGTATTGAAAGCTAAAATTTTATTTTTGAATTAGTTGTTTACAAATGTATGTAGTATATATATAGTTAGTTACAAAAATGAGAATTGTTAGCAAGCAATGATACCAATTTACTAACATCACTAGCTATTTCAACTAATACTAGCAGCCACAATTGACAACTTTGCATAACTAACTGTCTAAGTTCCTTACTTTCACTACCTCCCCCCAAGAGAACCATGAGTTTTGGACACAACAAGCAAAACCTGGGCTCTGAGAGTGGCTCTCTCAAAGCATCGACAAGTTGATGAACTGAATATCCAATGCACTTGAAGCCATTCTATCATACACGAAATGCTAGTTAAGATCAACATGTTTCATCCTTGCATGTTGACTTGGATTAGCAACTAAATTCTTGGCACTATGTTGTCACAAAACAAGATGGGTGCTACTAGAAGGGAGATATATAGTTCAATAAGAATAGACTGAAGCAAGAGAAGATTAACACAAGCATTGGTTAAGGCATGATATTCTGCCTTTGTAGAGGAATGAGCAATGACCTTCTGCTTGCTAGAGGACCAGATACTAAACTACCTCCAAAGAAAATGCAGTAGGCATTCATACTTTTTCTGTCATCAAAAGATGTGGCCTAGTCAAAATCAAAGAAATAGTGAGAGTAAAATCCATTACTTTGTGCAAAGCGACAGTATAATGCATTGTTCTTTGACATACCTTAGCATACATTTGGCTGCAAGTTAATGAACATGAGTGGGTGCACGCGTAAATTGGCGTAATTTATTTACAGAAAATACAATATTAGGCCTTCTAAAACACAGTATTATAATGCACATACGACTTATGAGTGCTTAAAAAGCAATAAAATATCATGATTTAATGTACTTTAATTGATTAAATATATTTATATTTGTATGATTTTATCATATTTTTATATAAATTTATTTTTTCGAAATCACGGATATTTTTCCTCAAAAATAACTTAAAGTTTCAAAGAAAAATACTGGAGGCAATAAATCACAAATATGTTGAGAGAAAAATGAGGAAAAGTCAAAAAATGAAAAAACTGGACAAAATGATCAAAATTGTCGAGTCCTATTCATTGCCAGCACACACCCACACCAAGTCTCGCACGTGCTAGAACACGCTCGCGCCTATCATGCGCAAGCCAATGTTCATTTGTCGCAAATCTCACCCCTCACACACGTGTCAACTTGTCCAAACACATCCAAAATCAATTTTTGAGATTTTTTCCCATTTGTTTTGCCTTTCCCTTATCTATAAAAGAACCTTCTACCTCATTGTAATAATCATCCCCCAAATCTCGAAAATCACACATTTTTCTCTCTTTTTCTCTCTAGTTTTTTTAGTTTTAAAATTAATTCTTTACAGTTATTTTTATGTTTTATTCTATATATTATATTTAATTTATCTGTGATTAAATTTAACATGACTGTATGTTTGTAAATATGATATAAGAATAATGTTTTTATGCTTATGAAATATTAAATAGGTAAAATATTTTTTAAAAATAAATTGATTTTGTTTTATTCAATATTTTATATTAAGGGTGTTAGAGAGAAATATATTATTTTTTATTACAAACTTAAATCTTACAATTATATTTTAAGGTTTAATTTTCCTGTATGATTTAGAGTAGTACTCTTTTATTTGTTGGTACAATCGCCCATTACTTAGAGTTAAATTCTATTTCAAAAGTTTTTATAAGACCTAGAAGTTTTCCCTTTGAGTGCATAATCTTCATCCTTTTCTCACTCATGTGGCCTAGTCTCTGGTGCCACAAATTTGATGTTTCATTGCTTGCTGCAACTGCGATTGAACAACGTGCTCTTGCTGTCATGTAAAGAGTGTCACTCTTCTTGCCTCGAGCAACTGTCATTGCACCCTTTGAAATCTTCCAATCATCACCATGGAAGATTGTAGTAGTATAGCCTTCACTGGCCAATTACCCTACTGAGATTAAGTTCCTTCTTAGGTCGGGAATATGCCTGACATCCTTCAACTCCCAAACAGACCCTTTCAACTTACTCTTCACTACACATTTTCCAATAATAGCACATGGTTATTCATCACCAAGATATACCTTTCCAAGGTTCCCAGGGACATATTTCTTGAAGAATTCTTTCTGTTAAGTAGCATAGAACGATGCTCCAGAGTCTAACACCCAAGATTCTTTCTTACTCTATAAAGAGCATATCAATGCATCATCTCCTCCTCCGGTGGAAGTAACATTTGCCTCTGTCTTCACTTGTTTGTCTTTCGGTGCACTCTTGCACTAATTTTTGTAGTGCCCGGTTCTTCCATAATTCCAACACTCGATAGTCATCGAGCTATGGGAATTATTAAGATTCCTGGATTTGGACCTCCTGTCCTTTGATCTACCTCGGTAGTCTGTTCTACCATATCTATTCCCTTTGGTTGAATTTCTCCCTCTTGACTTTGTATGCAAAACTAAAGAAGTTGACGATTCACCTAACTCTCTACGTTAGATATCTTCACTGAGAACCAAATCATGAACATCATCAAATTTAAACTTATTTCTTCCTGACATGTTACTCACAGTCATGACAGTAGCATTTTAGCTTTCTGGTAAAGAAGACAAAAGTATTAATGCTCGTATTTCTTCATCGAATTCAATTTCCACTAAACTTAAATGGGTTGTGACTATTGAGTTCATTGAGATGTTGAGCTACCGATATGCCTCTGTCATTCGCAAATTGAACAAACGCCTCATGAAGTGTACTTTGTTTGAGGCTGATGACTTCTCATACATATTGGAGAGAGTTGCCATAAGACCCACCGTGGTCTTTTCCTTTGTTATATTGAAAGCAAAATTACGGGATAACGTCAGTCGAATAACTCCAAGGGCTTGTCTATCTAGAAGATTCCAATCTTCTTCCTTCATAGCTGATGAGTGCTCAAAAAGCACTAAAATTACCATGATTTTTTGCACATTAATTGATTAAAAATATATATATTTATATGATTTTATCGTATATTTATACAAATTTGTCTTTTCCGAATCACGGGTATTTTTGTTGTTTTTCAGTAATTTTCACTTAAAAACGTAACTTAAAGACTCAAAGAGGAATACTGGAGGCAATACATCATAAATATATTCATAAAATAAATGAGGAAAAGTCAAAAAATATGGAAAAATTGGACAAAATGGGTCAAAAATGTCAAAAAGGATAAAATCGCACCCATCAGCGCCCGGTCCCACGCGCCGCTGCCCATCTGTGCGCGTTGCCGTGCCCACACTAGCATGACGTCATCATTCACTACTCCACGTTTTCTCCATTTTTAATCATTTTTTCACCCACTTTTTTTTCACATCGTCACCTATAAATACCTTCATTCTCTTCATAACTAAACACACCTAAAAACACATCTTCTCTTCTCTTTCTTTCTCTCATTTCTTAGTTTTTAAGTTTTTCTTAGTTTTTAGTTTTCCTTAGTTAGTTTTTCTTAGTTTTAGATTTCTTCTCTTTTTGAGAAGAACTAGTTATGTTTTTGTAATTTATTTTCTTTTTGATTCAATAAATGGGAGTGCAAATTTCATTTGGAGGTTTTCCAGCAACGGGAATAGTATCAAAGTACTGTAAGGATTTTTTTTACAGTTATTTTTTATGCTTTATTCTTACATGTTATATTTAATTTGTCTGTGATTAAATTTAACTTTGTTGGCTGTTGTAAACATGATATAATAATAACGGTGTTATACTTGTGAAATATTAAATAGGTAAAAATCTCTAAAATGAATTGATTTTGCTTTTATTCAAGATTTTATATTAAGAATGTTAAATAGAAATATATTATTTTTCATTACAAACTTAAATATGAAAATTAGATTTTAAGGTTTAGTTATCCGGTCTAATTTAAAGTAGTGCTCTTTTATTTGTTGGTATAATCGCCCGGTAGTTAGAGTGAAGTTATATTTCAAAAGTTTTTATAAGAATTATTATCTGAAAATGTATTGACAACATGTTTTCAGTAGTGGTTTTAAAACTTGAAAGTTAGTACTCGGATAATTAAATTCTTAGGTTTAATTTGGACACCTTGAATAAAGTTTAAATTGTCTAACCCCACCAAATGTGGCATTTAAATGGTTCATATTCAATCTCTTAGAAAAATGAATTAATTTAATTAACCAAATTAGTTATCAACCCTACTCATAGGTGTTAATTGATTTGTTTAGTTAACAACGAATATCTAACCCCACCAAAGGTGGTATTCATATAAAAAAGAGAGAATCAATAAATATCAATTTATATCTTTAATAACCTAAATAATATGAGCAAGCATAATTAACTTAATTATTATATCCATAAATACTCCATTGTTTTAACAAATAAAATTTGCATAAATGTTTATTGAATCTCTATCTATGTTTATTTTTATGTCAGTAGATTAAAAACATAAAACCCAAAATATCGTGACACAGTGTTTAGGATTTAATTTCGTTTTTAAAAGTTTGAATAATAACTTAAAAATCACATATATTTCTTCCTTAGATCGACCTTGGGAGTATACTTATCATTTTCTACGAAAATGATTCGTGCACTTACGAGAGTTTTATAAATGTAAAACCAAAGTATTGGCAAGATATGTGATGCCGGTTTTCGCTCATCAATAGTCTCTGGCTTCTTTCCTGAGAGAGGTTGATATAGATTTCTTTGATACAAATAATCCTCTATCTGCATTTTTCAAAACCCGAAATCTGTGCCATCGAATTTCTCAAGTTTCACCTTTCCTTCATTTACGGTCATTGCTCCCACTCAAATCTGACTTCCTTCGGATCATTTTTTACTATTTCTACAAACCATCATGTATTAGAACACCTCCGTCAACAAACAAATATTGTCGATGAAATTTCACTATTCATATGAATAGTAATCTTGTAGGAAATTGACAGAAATCACTACCAAAAGCTCTTATACTAGTTGTTGGGAAATGATGCAAATTTCCGATAAGGCAGATTTATGAGAAAACAAGAATAGAAAAATAACACACAAATTTGATAACATAGTTCGGCTAATCTTGTTTACATCTCCGGATCTACTGTAGATCTTTTTACTCAAAAGTGAGAAATTACACAAGATGTTTACAACACTCACAACGCACAACCCAATTACACTCAAGAAAATTACTTTCAATTTTCTCTCACAAAATTTTTTATTTGAATTGGAACGAACACTTAGTATGATTAATTCATTATAATTACACATATATTTATAGGAAAATTCACCTATTGAATTAATTCTTAAATTAATGGTTTTTTAAATTACTCATTAAATTAAGCTCATTGTTTTGTTTCATGTTTTGTTCCTTAAATTAAAGAGTTTTATAACAACCTCCAACACTATTACTATGAGATGATCGGTGATTAATTTTATATTCATCATGTAATCATCAATGGTGAAGTTATTTTTACTAACAATTTGAAGTTGGATACAAAGATCCATAACTTGAGCATGTGAGAAACCAAAGAAGACACTCTAAGTGCACTCGAATAATGAGCAGCAGTGTCTCTTTGGATAAGATGAACAAAAGCACCGTTAGAAATAGAAGCAAATATCCAACTCTTTACTCTACCATTTAATATTTACCAACTCATATAATCAATATTTAGAACAGACAGATTGGGCATCGTAGGCAACGAAATTCGAAAAGAAGAATCAGTGATGTTTTTTAGACCATACGTAGAGATGTGAGACATTAATTGCTCTCTCAATAATAGAAAATTACTAACATCACCAGCTATTACAACTAATACTAACAGCCACAATTGGCAACTTTGCATAACTAACTAACTACCTAGGTGTATTACTCTCACTACTAGGCACTACATATTGCCTGCTGTTTATGTAGTGGTGAATCAGTCTATCGCATATTTGAGATGGTGCAAGAGGGTTTGGTACCTACATGTAACTATGTTAACGTATTGTTAACTTTTATATCATGTTGTTAAAATATATTATTTTAAAACTCTAGTTCGTATTGATATCATTTTTAGTTATTTTAACTAGTATTTTTTGTCATGCCACGTATGTTTTATATGGTAAATTTTACAAAGGTATTATGAAAATTTAAGAAAGAAATAAAGCACCCAAACGGATCTGACTCGATAACTACCTCAAAATATTTCCCTACTAAGTGTCATACATACAAAATGAATTATTATCTAAGAAATAAACCATTAGTCAAGTAAAATTAGGTTGTATGTTACGAATATAATATCAAGGATCAAATTTAGAGTTTTGATTGTGATCAACTATTCAAAATTGAGCCCAAAATTAATAAAATGTTTAATAATTGTCATCATTAATGCCAATTAAGGATACAATATTTTGAAAAAAAAATTAAAAATAAAAACGGATATCATAATAGCCATAATTCAAAAATTAATTTTTTTCTCAAATTCCTACAATTTTCTTATAAAAATTGTCACCTACGATTCATGTGACATACTTTAAGCTAAACAAGAAAATATTATTCAAGACAATTGGATACAAATATTTGAATTGATATATTAAAATGAAATAAATATTTTAATAATAATATACATAAAATATATCAATATATTAATATAGATATTTTTAAAAGTGATGTCTTTTTGCAAATACCAATCAACCAATTCGAGTTTAATATCAAACCATATATATATATATATATATATATCAAAACATACATTGTGTATTCGATTGGAGTTAAGTAAGTTACGAAAATTGAATTAATCGAACCGAACCTATTATATTAATTTATATTTTAAAAAAATATTAAATATATTGTTAATTAATGCTTTATACTTTATATATTATAATTTTAATTTTATTTAAAATTATAAAATCTAAATCTTATTCAAATATTCGAATATTCACTTTTAAACAATATCAAGTGTTAGAAACACAGTAACCATTTTATGTAATTCTTTATACTTTATATATTATAATTATAATTTTAAATTTATTTAAAATTATAAAATTTAAATCTTATTCAAATATTCGAATATTTACTTTTAAACCATATAAGTGTGAGAAACACCGTAACCATTTTATGTATGTTTTGTTGATAGATATTAAGTCAATTTATATATTTATAATATTTTCAAAACTAAAAATAATAAATAATGGATATTTGTAAGTATATTATAAATTTTTAAATATTTAGTTTGTGACAAAAGAGTTATTTAAATTATTATAGCATATTAAATTGTCAACTTAATCTTTTTATTTTTTTGATATTCATTATTATATTTTTTTATCAATCAATGTTTTTAAAATTAATGATTAAATTTTTAAATATTTAGTTTGTGACAAAAGAGTTATTTAAATTATTATAGCATATTAAATTGTCAACTTAATCTTTTTATTTTTTTGATATTCATTATTATATTTTTTTATCGATCAATGTTTTTAAAATTAATGATTTTTTTGCATCAATATATAGACTACATATCCTTGATTGACAAAATAAGATTTCATCTGAATATACAATGTTATCTAATGTTCGTTAAACTATTAAACACATTATAATTTTTTTATTTTTTTATAATTATTATGTAAAATAAATTTAATTACTAATTTTAAAAACAAACACAATTCTATATTTATATAATACTTATTATAATTACCAAATTAATTAAATAAAATATATAATGATAATAACTTTGAAATTAAATTATATGGTATGTTTTTTTTTCATTTCAATTAAATAATATTTTTAGATTATATTAAAATTATATATTCAAAATTGTAAGTGAATTAATTTTATAAATTGGTTTGAAGGTTTTATCTAGGTCATAAATTAATTAAAATTTTAATTTTTTTTAAATTATCTAGATACAATTAATTTATAAAATAATTTAAAAATTGATCTAAAGTGAACCTCCCTGATAAAAAACACAGGGCAAGGTACGGGTAAGTATCAAGTTTGCTTCACCTTTAGGAAAAACCTAGTAGTAAGAATCCATAATATCTTAAGAATTTTTATTTTTTATATAATTAAATTTAGATTATAAATAATAAATATAATTTATTTATCATGTATCATAACATTATATTATAATAATTAAAATATTAATTTATGGATAAAAAATATTATTTTTAATCAATATTTATTTAATTTAACTATAAAATTTTAAAAATATGTAATTTTTTTAAATAAATTATAAAAAAATTGAAGATATTCCCAACCCAATTCTGTTCCCACACAACAGTATTTTTATTGATTTCAAAATTAGAGTTTTCACATATATTTTAATTTATGTGAGGAAATTGACATCCCTGTATAATGCATTAATGAAAAGAAAATTAAATTTAACTCCTAAGGCAAAGTTATATCCTAATTTAGTTAATGATGTATTCAAAAACAAAAACAAAAAATTATGTGTTAAGTTATTACTTAATAATACTTAATATATAATGCAATAATTGATTAAAAATAACCTAATTATATTCTTATATGTCACATAAATTATTTCTAAAGAACCAACTAAAAACGAGGAACTAGGAGAAGGGGAAAAAAATCATTCAAAAAGAGCATGGGATTCTCAAGGAGTGACTGGTGAAGAGATGTTGACCACTTTGAGACTCATTTACTGACCCTAAGAAAAAAAAGTCAAAAAACTCCTCGAACACCATCTCCACCGCATATCACAAAGCTTTTTTCGACAATCATTTTCACATATCAAAATAAACAACCACCACACGATCATACTCATAAAATCACACTGTATACACAATCACAAAACAAGGAAGCACAGCCCTTGGATTAAAAACCAACAGTTCTTCTTCATCCGTTCTCGTGTGGACCCCGGAACTCCCTCCTTTGCTCCCAAAGACCGAGTCAAACCCACCGCTCTCTTTGTTCACCAGCTCATGCATATCCGACTCGCTTCCGATCCGACCCGCCACGACCCGACAAAGCAGCATAGCTCTCTTCACGTTCATAAACCTAAACTCCTCCTCTACCTCCTCAGGAATCGCCACGTGTGCTCTCCAGCTGGTAGATAGTGTAGAAATTCCATCCAACTTGGGTGAGAATCCAGATTTTATAATCCCACACACACTGCAGTACTGCTGATTACAAATGCTGGAACTACCATTATACCCCAAATCACAAAGAAAAGTAGAACAATGAAATCTCAGAAGCTCGTTTCCGTCGAAGATACATCTCTCATTTCCTTTCAATACGGTGCCGTTTCTAGCTGCTTTAGCTTTTACTGTTTCTCTATACTCTTCAAACTTGGATAGAATCTTTGGGCAGTTATGGATCTTCAAGATCCGATTAATTATGGGTTCCTTTAAATTCTCGATCCAACCCGTTTTGAATATGATTCGGACTATATTATTACCCGAATCACCATCTACAAGCTCCGAAACAGCGTGTTTGATGGCTTGGTGTTGATCGAGAAGTTGGGGTTTCGGGAAGATCTCGCCGCAGGCGGTACAAGGGAAAATATCGTTTCGGAGAGGAAAAGGGAGGTGATCTCCGGCCGAAATATCGGATTCTGAGCAAGACCCAGTTGGGTTTCTGAAATGAATGTCCGAAATATGCTCTGTTTCGGGTATAACGAACGATACTATTAATGAGCGTTGGGAAGATCGAGCTGGTGATGAAGGATAAGTCTGAATATTGTTTTTGTAGGACTTGGAAGCGAAGGTTCGTTTAAGAAATGACCAAGAGGATAAAATCGCTTGTTTGGATTTTGGTTTTAGGGATGACAGTTTGCGCTTTTTGGAGGTTTGGCCATGGCGGTCTTTGGAATTGGTAAAAATGAAGCATCCCAAGTGGATGAGAAGGACTAAGAGAGAGATGAATTTGAAGAATGGAGAAATTGCCGCCATTAATTAGAGGTCAAAGAAGCTCTGGTTTAAGTCATTGATAGAGAAAGAAACAGATGAATCAATAAGAGAAAGATATTGGGAAAGCTACGTATTGTGGGGTTTTGGAGGAATCGAAGAAGCAGAGAAGAATAAAGTTGAAGAGTAGGTGATGGGCAACTTCATAATCATATTGCATCTCTGTCTCTCCGTTTGTGATGTTATGATTAATTATTGGCCCAATTACAGTTTTAATAAAAATAAAAGAATATAAGATAGAGATAAAGAATATAAATTCTTTGAATGAGTTATGTTCTATCTTTTCAAAACATAACTAGTTTTAATTTATTTTATTCAATATCATTATATTTAAATATTTTTAATCTAAATATAATATAATGTTATAATAATATTTAAATTTATTTATAAATTATTATTATATATAAAACATAACATACATAAATTTTAATTTTAATTTTAAATTAATATTTTTGTAACAAATATTATTATATATATTAGCAATTAAAAAAATTTAAAATAATAATAAATATATATATATAATTATTAAATTATTATAAATATTTATATTTATTTTTTAAATTAAATTAATAATATAATATAATTATATACATAATAATTATTTATAATTTAATAGTAATTTGTTTCGAATAAAATATAATGAATTATAAAAATTCATCATCTAAATCTGAACAAATTTTATAGTTTTCAATATGATACAAATATAAAATTTATAAATCTAATACGATTCAAATATAATACGTGTGTTAGATTTTTTAATTTAAACAGATTGATTAGATTATTTATTTGCTATTAATTTTAAGATAACAATATCATTAAATACTTGTTAATTGATTTTATAATATTGTTAATTTGGTATCTAGAATGATAAAATGCAAAGTATATGTAAATTTTAGATAAATATATTTATAAAATAAAATATATTAAAATGTTTATTTTATTTTTAATATTAATTATATATTAAATAAAATTATGATTAATAAAATATTTTTATAATAATTAAAAATAATAAAACCAATTTTTATAACTTTAAATATCAGTCTAACACTAATTGATTGCATGTGATTAGTTGAAAACGAAGATGTCAAACCCAACATTTTCCATTTAAAAGTATCCTCTTCCGTTTAAAAGTATTTAGCTTCAGCAGTATACAACCATATCTATAAAAGAGTACTTATATTATGGCACCTAAAATATTGTATGTATTAAGTCATTTAAAAAAACATTTTCCTAAGTAACAACATGTAGTTGTTAGTTAGGATTGTGATTATCCTGATTTCACTTTAAACCGAGATTGACTGTCCTTGATTTGCTAATTATCCCCTAAATTTGCAAAAAAAAGTATGGTTTCATAAAGGTAACAAATAGCTAGCGAGTAGCAAGTGCATTCTATACAAAGATAAATGCTAAGAATTCTATATTTATAATGTGTTATAATTATTTTTTTAAAGTATACGTTATATATAATATGTATAATTTTTTTATTTTTTTTGCATTTCTATTATATATTTTAAAAAAATCTAAAATGTGACAATTTAAAAGAGTAATTAAAATGAAAGTTTAGATACTTTAAATAAATATATTTTTAAAATTAAGAGAATAAACTCACCTGCAACCAAAATAAAATATGCACCAAAGTCCAAACCCCTTAAATCAAATCTCTTTTATAATGATTTATTATTTTAAGAAGTGATGGTAATCTAGTTTTATTACTTAAGTTATCAGTTTGATAAAAGATCAAACTTTAAGCTAACATGAGGTACGGTGGAGACTATCTTTTATAAGGTAAATAAAAGACTCAATCTGGAAACCACGAACTCATATATTTTAAATATCAAATAAAAGTACCAGTTAGATTATCCCAAATTGCATTTAAGGGTTAATTACATTTTATAAGTACGTAGGTAATAATTTGTAAAAATATATAATATTTTTATTTTATTATAGTTATATTTACAACATGAATAATGATAAAAACATCAGGTATATTTCTAAAATCATAATTATATTTATAATATAAAAATTATGATAAAATTATATTTATATTTAAACATATTTTTATTGTTATTTATATATTGTAAATATAATTATAATAAAGTAAATATTTTAGATATTTTTATATATTAGTAGTATAAAAAATAATTAATTCTACTTATGAAGTTTGAATAATTTTTTTTTAACAAATATTAAAGATTTAACTGACTGTGTAAAATAATGAAAATAATAATCATACTGTTTTAACACGAATAAAATAACAGGACAGATCCAAAACATACCGACATAAAAATGATACGAGGGGATATATATTCATATATTTATATACTTTGGTTAATTTAATAATTAACAGCGTAGGACTGCACAATAAGCTTGCTTTGTCGGATAGGAAACGTTTGTGCCAACTCCGCGTAGGCTATTTATTTTGTTACATGAACCAGGCCCAGCAATCATGCTGGACAGGTTATTCATCATTAAAGCGGAGAAAGTAGTAGATATCTAAAAAGAAAAAAATATCATCAATGTCTCACTTTTTTCTTTTAATAAAAATATTATTTAATCATTTAATTTTAAATAATATTCATTTATTTTTATTTATAAAAAATGTATTTATTGATCATTTTATTTAAAAATATCCAAAAAAAATTTACAAATAAAAAAAATTTAAACATATATTAATAAATATATTTTCATTACTTATCCATCATACTAATAAAAAAATTATAAACATATATAGCGAGGATATTATCTTCCATCCTATTTAAAATTAGACGAAGAGTTTGTATCTTCATCATTTTTATAGAAATATATTTTAAATAGTATAATATAAGTCTAATAACTTTACAAAAAATATAAATTTCATTTTATAAAGACAATGTATTTTTATTACTTTACAAAAATTATTTTTGTAAAGATAATTAACTTTTTATACAATTTTAAACTTATTTCAACACATCTAATAAGTATGAAATTAAAATGTATTTTTATTAAATATAACGAACTTAGATTAATATTTTTTATTTAAAATTTAAAATCATAAAAATATCATTAATTATTTTTAACTTGTATATATTTATTGTAATATATGTTAATAATTTTACATTTAATAATGTTAAATTGAATACCGTTTAAGTTGAACTAACATCGTTAGACCTGTTTAATGTTGAATTTATTTTAATTTGATAATATTTAATATAATTGGGTTTTATTTTTATTGTTATAAGTTCAAAGATATTATTTTATATAATTTTTAATATTAAATTTTTTATGAGATGGTACTTTAGACTAATAAAATTATGTTTGATAATAATTTAAATTTTTTAATTTATGATTACTAGTTTTGAAAAAATAAATAATTTTTTTGCCGCTTTATGGTTTAAATTTTGAAAGTAAAAGTTGATACCTAAATATTGTTTGTTTGATAAACAATCCGTAATTTTTGAATTTTAACTTCTTAAGTTCTAAAATCTTTCTAACTTATTTTTTGTAAATTTTCATTAATTTCTTTAATCATTTTAATTAAATTTGTGTATAATTGAATATGGTTGGGTTATTAATTTTTAGTCTTAATGAATAAATAAATATAATAATTTATAAAAAAAATTATTTCTTAAATTAGGAAATTTTAAAATTTAGAAGATAAAAATTAAAAATGAGTTATCAAATATACATAATTTTAAATTTTATAAAATTTAAAAATTAAAATTATTACCAACAGAGTCTTAAATACATTATAAATATAATTATGTAATAGATATTTTATGAATAAGTTGCCTTACATATTGAAATCGTGAACAAATTTATACTTCAAGTCATTAAATAATTCTTCAATAATTTTGTTAGTCTGTTTGTTTTGCCAAAAGTGTAGTATTTAACTTTGTGTAAAACAACTTTAATGAAAAATTTAAAAAAATTAATATTTATTATTCTAAAATAATAGAAAAGAATATTTGATAAATTTTGACCGTAAACATTTTTGGGTCGATAAAAACTTCCCTATATTTAACTTGAATTTTAATTTTAAAAAAAATACTCGAATTAAGTAAATTTAAATGAATATTTTATTCTCTTATTTATTAAATGACATTTGATAAATTTATTATTTATCACAAGTAATTTTGTACATTTTATATTACACTTAAATAATATTATTAATTAGTAAATAACATATCAAGTCTAATAAGTATTTAATCATAGTAATATTAACATAGTATAATTATATCAAAATGATGGAATTATAATAATTATCCTAATGCTCAAATATTATGTTTTATTTATCTTAAATTATAATATAACAAATAATTAATGATATATGTTTACATAAAATATATTTCTACAACATAATAATGAAAAGATGATTATACAACATATAGTTATCCACTATTATTAAATGCTAATTAGACAATTATAAATTATTTGATTTATTTTTTCTCTTATATTCTCATATACATAACATAATATTATATATCTTATAAATGATAATCATAACTAAATATTTTGATTATAACTAAACATTTTATTCCCATAGAATAAAATTAAAATCTTCAAAATCATTATTTAAGATAATAGAATTTTATTTTGTAAAGATAATAAATTTTTGTTGTTATATTTTTACAACAAAAAAAAATAATACAATTCTATTGTAATTTTAAATTTAATTTATACGATATTTTTATAAAAATAAAAAAATTATCATATCTTATCTAATAAATATAAGTTTAAAATTTACTTTGGTTAAACAGATCATACTTAAAAAACCATCCATCCTTTAACTTATATCTTTAAATAATCTACGCATAGTGCATAGTAACATGTAACCCGAAAAACGTGAAAAAACAATCCAGTTTTAAAAAAGTATGTGTAGAAAGCATTGTTTCTCTTAGACACGAGACACTCAAAAACTAGACTTTAGATGTTTATCTATTAATAGTTTATAATCCAAGTGAAACCATATGTTTTTTTATTAATTTGAATTCAGCTGGATCCAAGTTGAATTTTAATATTTTTGATATAAATTTAAATCAAATAATTCTAAATTTAAATATATCAGTTTTTTTTACTACTTAACTTCGATATTGAAATTTATTTATAAATTATTATTATATATAAAACATGATATCTATAACATTTAAGTTTTAAATTTATATATCTTTAACAATATTTAATATTTATAATTTAATTAAGAAAATCAAATGAATAATAAGTATGATTATATAATTATTAAATTATTATAGAATTAATATTAATATTTATTTTTAAATTAAAATAATAATTTAATGCTAAAAAAACTATATTTAACAAGTGATGTGAATAAAAAATTATAATATATATATAAGTGTTCTTTAATATAATTATAACATATAATATTTTAATATAATATATTATAAAATAAAATATTTATTTATTTTAAATTTTAATAATAATTTAGTCGAATCATATTACAATCGATTATAAATTTATTAATTTAAATTTAATTTAATTGATTATATTTTTACCATCTAAATTCAATACAAATATAAAATATATTAATTTAATCTTATACAAATACAAAAATAGTATTAGATTTCTTAATATATATAAATTTATTGGATTATTTATTCACTCTTTAACATATTGCATGATAGTCATGATTTTTTTTTTCTCTAAAATGATAATTAAAGACTTACCCAACTTTAAAAAATAAAGATAAAAATACTTATGTACATCACTCGTGAGAAAAAGTAACTATTTAGCCACAATTATAGTTAATTGACTTGTTCTCATCATCTTTTGTTTTGTTTTGTTTTTTCTTATTAGACTTATTCTCGTTATTTTTATTTTTATTAATAAATATATCCTCATGATCACTACACGTTGAAGTATCCTTTTTTTGAGAACCGGGCAAGCATTGGCATCTGATATCCTTTTTGAAGCTGATAGTGTTGATTTCAATAAATTATAAAATTGTTAAAAAAATATTCCAACTATATATTTATATAGTAATCAAAAAATTCAAATTTCTAGATATGACATAAACGTGTGGTTCCTCACGTGCATGGTTTCCTTGTTGAACGGCCGACCCATCTCAATATTACAATATTGCTGTAACTTGATTCATTATATAATTATTAAATCCAAAGAATATATTAAAGAAATTAGTTAATTTGTTTTTAGCTTCTAATTACATCTCAAATATAATTAATTAATTAAATATTTTTAATTTACATGCGTAGCCATTTCTCAAGGAGATTCCAAAGCTTGAGCTTTTTCTTATTGCTAATTTTTTTTTTAATATATCCTCTAAAAGATACGTGAAACACGTCACATGAATTTTGTCTAATTTGTTCTTCACATGTATAAATCTCTCTTAATTTCAGTGAACACGTATACAATCCACAAATTCAGTTCACCAAACCTTAACTAACAGAGATGAGTCTCGTTGTAAGTGAGGAGGGAGTTATATATTATATTATAAAAAATAATAATTTTTTTATTATTATTACATTAATAATATATAAAATATCTATTATATTTTTAAAATTAATTATATTGTAATTTCATTATTAGAAAATAAATTATCATTAACAAAAATTAATTATGATAATAATTTTTTTTATTGTTATAATATAAGATACCCATAAAAAAAACAATATATCGTAGAATTAGATAAAGTTTAAAAATTAAATATGTGAGACATACTGGACTTATTGTTTATTTATTTATTTATTTATTTATTTATTTATTTATTTATTTATTTATTTATTTATTTATTTATTTATTTATTATCCAATGGTACCTTTAGGCTTTAGGGTTCATGTTGATTTAATTAACGTTCAGAATTGAGATTCACTTTTTTATTGTTTATTGTAGGGGATATTGTTTCTTTTTTCGTGATACTTTTCCGGTTTCAAGTTTCAACCCAATGTTGTCTAGTGATTAGAAAAAAAATAAAAACAAATATTGTTTAGATACTCTATATAGTTGAGGAAAATGAAGGCAATTATTCTCTTTGCTTTTTTTTTTTTTGTTAGGTGAGAAATGATCTCTAAACTTTTTTACGTTATTGACTTTGTCTTTTTTTAAATGGTTTTTTTTCTTTTATTTTTCTTTTATATAATTACTTTTTTATATAATTTATTCATTTTATTTTTTAATTTTTACAAAGAGTAAATATTTTTTTTATAATATAATTGTTACAAAATACCATAATATTGAAATTTGATTTGTTATTTTTTTATTATTAAATTTTAAAATTATTTTACTATCAAATTTTTGTAACTTATATTTATAAAATATTACAAAAATATTATGGACGTAAAAAAATTAATAAAAATTAACAATAAACTATAATAATTTCGATAATATTTTTATTATATTTGTATATTTTAATAGTATGAAAATAACATATATAATAGTTTTGTAATAACTCTTAAAGTTTTAAGATAAATATAT
This sequence comes from Hippophae tibetana, assembly GCA_037013495.1. Lineage (NCBI taxonomy): Eukaryota > Viridiplantae > Streptophyta > Magnoliopsida > Rosales > Elaeagnaceae > Hippophae > Hippophae tibetana. The sequence continues at coordinate 20,462,580 of CM072803.1, forward strand.
ATATTTATTGTGCATAAATTTAATCTAAAATTTGATATTAAAGATAAAAATTAAGAGAAATAAATTGTAAAAATTATAAAATAAATTAACGAAATTATAAGGAATTAAATAACTAGATTGGAAAATTAAAAATAAAAGAAAAAATAATAATAAACAAAATCAAAATGTAAAATATATATATCAAAAAATTAAATCGTTCTCTTTTAATAAGCACTTACAAACGTACGACAGTGGTATGATGGGACATGACATAATACAATCATAATATGATATTATATAAATTATTTTTTCATTAAAAATAATTACGAAATCATTTGTAATCATAAAATTATTAATATTTTATTATTATAAATAAATATTATGACTCATAATAATTAAAATATTTTATAATATTAAAATGTAAGTAAATTTGGTTAAAAATATAAACATAAATATTAAATAAAAAATTAAATTCTCTTTCAAACTTAATTATTAATAAAAATATCAATATTATTTTTATACATTAATTATTATTCGATAAATATTAACTTTATATAACATAATCAAAAAATAATTACAAACAATAATTAAATTATTAAAATTTAAATATAAATTTTTTAATTTTAATATTAAAATTAATTTTTTAGTCATAGGCTAACATGATTTAATAAGCATCCTTACTCACTTATATTAGTGGAGCTCAAGCCTATTTATTATATCATTTTCTTTTTATTAAAATATATAATATAGTTTAAGAACACATGAATTTAGGGTTGAGCATTAATTCGAAATTGACAGTTTTAAAATAATCATAATTCAATCCGATTCAAAATAAATTATGAATTATTCAATCAGTATTTGATTCGTTATAAATATAAATCCAAACAAATCTGAATCCGATTGGATTGAATAGGACCAAGATTTTAACTTATATCTATAAAATAAAAAAATCACATAAATAAGCAAATTATGAATTATTCAATCAGATTCGAACTGCTATAAATATCAATTTGAACAAATTTAAATCCGATATAATCTTAACTTATACAATGAAAAATTACATAAAATCTAAAATAAAAATAATTTTCATACAAATTAAAAAATAGTTCAATAAAAATAATCAAAATGAAAAAATTCAATATAAATTACATAATTTAACTTCACTTTTCAAACATTAATAATAACACGAACTCATTTAGATAATCATTCAAGGCTTAAGTCACCAATACCATCAAGAACATCTGCATTATGAAAAATTAAAAAGTTAAAAATATGTATAAATAAGTAATAAGCTAATAAACATAATAATATATAAAAAACTTTAATTTTCACATAATATGATAACAAATAAATCTATATATATTCAAACTATATATTTGAAAGTTTTATATGATATATTTGGTTCTAGAGCCTCAATTTCATGAAGTGACTCTTGGATATTAATGATTTGAGAGGAATAAATCGAATTTTGAGTGCAAATCAAGGATTGTACAATTTTAGAAGATAAGGAACTCCTATATGGACTAATTGTACGACCACAATAGAGAATGCAGATTCAAATGCTACAGTAGATACCAATATGACCAATACATTTCGAGCTATTAAAGACAAAATCTTAAATCTTAAGGAATGAATATTCCACCAACTTAAAAGATCAAATTTCTCATCATCCATATCAACCAATGCTTCTTACAAGTATTTTTTCATCGCGTATTTGTTTTCTATAGTATGAACTTCTTTTACATGTTTTCTCTTACGAGAAGCATAAAATTGAAATGCATCTACTTCTAAACCAAAACCTTTTGTACATATTTCTAAAGGTTGAGACGATTCTTTTATACTTGATGAAAAATAAGTTTTACTATACTTCTCATACATATATTTCAAAGTTTTTTTCCACCCTTTTTAACTCATTGGTGCCTCAATCTTATCTCCATTACATAATTCTAGCAAACTTAGATGTACAGAACACTCTTTGTGCTTAGGATTAAGTAAAACAGACACAAATAACATCATATTCATTTTAGCTACTTCACCTCAATATTTGTCAAACTTTACCTTCATCTCAGTAGTCATCTTCATTATAACATAGGAATGAAAAAAATGTAAGTTTGATTATCTGAATCAACGATTCAATATTTACTTGATAAATTTTAGGAATGGGTACACATATGATTTTGGATATAAATAGAACATAAAACAACATGTATGATTTGGTTACGAGATTGTAGTGGAAACTATATCCGTTCGTACCCGAAATTAATTATATTTATTTATATATTTAATAAATTAAATTATATTTTTTTTGGATATTTTTTAATAACCGTCCTAAATCGTTACCCGTAGGTAAAAAAAATCCTCGAATTGTAACGATTTTCAGGTATATTTTTTATAATTTAATTCGAAAATGTTTATATTAAAAATTGTACTCGTCCGTGGTCATGATCATCTCTGACGAAATTCCTTATATTAAAAAAAATCATACTTTTTGAAGTAATAAAATTAGATTATTAGTGTGATTTTATTATTTATATTAAAAATATATTATTTACTTCCATTAGTTTTTTAAAATATTAATTAATATTAAATTTAAAGGAAAAAAAATTAAGGATTAAAATATAAAATATAAAATGATAACAGTTGGGTGGATTATAAATTTTGTTTAGTCATTTTTTAAAGTTACAAAAACATATTCTTACCATACAGTTTATGGTTCTAATGTTATCCATTTATTTTTATTATGAAATATTATATTTTCTTTAATTTTGAAGGTAATTAGAGAAAAGAAATCAAAATTCATATTGGAACTATATTAATTGTATTTTTTTTATCTTCTTTTCTCTTTGAACAGATATTGGAATTGTTTTTTCTTTCTTTTAATTTTTTTATAGATTAAATAATATTTTTAAGTGATAATTATTTTAAAAATATATTATATCTAAATGAGAAAATAACAATTAAATGATATTATTTAATTTTAATTTACTATAAAAATATTAATATAATATACATTATTTTCTGTATTTTTAATTGTAAATTAAATATTATAATATTTATTTCTTTGATTTTGATGATAAAACCAAATATTGTAATAATAACACTATTATTTTTACATTTAATTTTATTATTAGTACTATTTTGATTGCTTTTCCATTCAATCGTGAACATTATATATGACTACTTTTTACCCTTTTATAATATTGCTTTGTAATTCCTTTATTAGTTAAATTTTTAATTAGGATCAAATTACCCATTTCCAAAAATAAATGGAAAACTTGAGCCTTTAATCTTTTTAAATATTGGAAGGGAAATTTTGGATACATCTAGAAAAAGCTGAAAGCACATACACTCAACGTATATTTTCTTTAATTTTTAATTTACGTGCAAACATGTGTAGCCATTTCTCAAGGAAATTCCAAAGCTTGAGCTTTTTCTTATTGCTAATTTTTTTTTTAATATATCCTCTAAAAGATATGTGAAACACGTCACATGAATTTTGTCTAATTTGTTCTTCACATGTATAAATCTCTCTTAATTTCAGTGAACACGTATACAATCCACAAATTCAGTTCACCAAACCTTAACTAACAGAGAGTCTCGTCGTAAGTGAGGAGGGAGTTATATATTATATTATAAAAAATAATAATTTTTTTATAATTGTTTTTATTATTATCACATTAATAATATATAAAATATCTATTATATTTTTAAAATTAATTATATTGTAATTTCATTATTATAAAATTAATTATCATTAACAAAAATTAATTATGATAATAATTTTTTTTATTGTTATAATATAAGATACCCATAAAAAAACAATATATCGTAGAATTAGATAAAGTTTAAAAATTAAATATGTGAAGACATGGCCTTATTGTTTATTTATTTATGTTATCCAATGGTACCTTTAGGCTTTAGGGTTCATGTTGATTTAATTAACGTTCAGAATTGAGATTCACTTTTTTATTGTTTATTGTAGGGGATATTGTTTCTTTTTTCGTGATACTTTTCCGGTTTCAACCCAATGTTGTCTAGTGATTAGAAAAAAATATATATATTGTTTAGCTTTATACTCGGGAAAAAATAAAAAATACCGGATATTTTTAATAGTTTCAAAAATATCATTAACATTTAAAATAAAAACTATAATATTTTTGAGATTTAAGATATATTCAATAATACACTTATTATTTAATTGAATTATCAAAAAACCTTAAAAAATCACATCAATATCTGAAAAATCTTTTCTATCATGTATATATAGTTTTTTTGAATATTATTGTTGAGAATATTATCGCAAATATCCTTTAGGTTTTGTTTTTTTTTCAAAAATAACTCTGTTATAATAATTAATTTAACTTTATCAAAAATACTATTGTTATAATAATTAATTTAACTTTATCAAAAATACCCTGTTATGATAATTAATTTAAATTCATCAAAAATATCTCTCTTACAATAATTAATTTAACTTTATCAAAAATTCCCCAACTATAATATTTAATTTATCTTCATAAAAAATACCCTTATTTCTTAATAACACGTTATAATTTTTTTCAAAAATACCCTTGAAGATAAATTAAGTTAATAAAGCAAACAATATCAAGTTAAATATTTTTGGAAAATATTTTATATCGTGTTATTGAGAGGAAAGAGTATTTTTGATGAAGATAAATTAAAAATTGTAGCAAGGGCATTTTTAATAAAGTTAAATTAATTATTGTAGTAGAGATATTTTTGATGAAGGTAAATTAATTATTATAGCAAATGTATTTTTCATAAAATTAAATTAATTATTATAGGAGGAGTAATTTTGAAAAAAAGTAAAACCTCAAGAGTATTTACGATAATATTCTCAATAATAATATTAAAAAAGCTATATAGGTAGAGGTAGAAAAGAATTTTTCAGATATTGATTTGGTTTTTCATGACTTTTTGATAATTTTGTTAAATAATAAGGGTATTTTTGAAGATACATTAAACCTCAGGAGTATTGTAATTTTTTTTAAACGTTAAGGGTATTTTTGAAGATATTGAAAACCTCGGAGGTATTTTTGATTTTTTATCCCGTTGGAGTAATATATGTATAAGAGTGAGATTATCATTTTGCCCCTAATGTTAAACATTGATATAACGTTTACGTGCTTTTTTGATATTAAATAAAGTTTAGGGATAGTTTTGAAAAAACGTAAAACCTAATGGGTATTTGTGATAATAATCCTTTATACTCTATATAGTTGAGGAAAATGAAGATAATTATTCTCTTTGATTTTTTTTTGTTAGATAAGAAATGATCTATAGACTTTGGTCTTTTTTTAATGATTTTTATTTTATTTTATAATTTATTCATTTCATTTTTACAAAGAGTAATAAATTTTTCTACAATTGAATTTTGATAATTGTTACAAAATATCATATCATTGAAATTTGATTTATTATTTTTATATTATTAAATTTTACATTTTTTTTAAAAAACACTATCAAGTTTTTTGTAATTTACATGGAATTAAATTTTACAAAATTTTACAAAAATATTATGAACGTTAAACAATTAACCGGAGTTAACGATAAACTATACTAACCTCGATAATATTTTTATTATATTTATATATTTTAATAATATGAAAATAATACATTAAAGTTTTATAATAATTTTGTAATAACTCTTAAAGTTTGATGATAAAAATATATATTTATTCTCGCATAAATTTAATCTAAAATTTGATATTAAAAGTAAAAATTAAGATAAATAAATTGTAAAAATTATAAAATAAATTAACAAATTACAAGGAATTAAATAACTAGATTGGAAAGTTAAAAATAAAAGAAAACAAATTATAAACAAAATCAAAATGTAATATATATATATCAAAAAATTAAATCGTTTTCTTTTAATAAACAATTACAAACTTACGACATTCGTATGATGGGACATGAAATAATACAATCATAATAGGATATTATATAAATTATGTTTTCATTAAAAATAATTACGAAATCATTTATACTCATAAAATTATTAATATTTTATTATTATAAATAAATATTATGACTCATAATAATTAAAATATTTTATAATATTAAAATATAAGTAAATTTGGTTAAAAATATAAACATAAATATTAAAAACTATTGCAAAATTAAATTCTCTTTCAAACTTAATTATTAATAAAAATATCAATATTATTTTTATACATTAATTATTATTTGATAAATGTTAACTCTATATAATATAATGAATAAATAATTACAAACAATAATTAAATTATTAAAATTTAAATGTAAAATTTTTAATTTTAATATTAACATTAATTTTTTAATCATATGATATCGTGATTTAATAGGCATCCTTACTCACTTGATATTAGTGAATCTCAAGCCTATTTATAATATCATTTTCTTTTTATTAAAATATATAATGTCGTTTATGAACCCATGAATTTAGGATTGAGCATCGGTTCGAAATTTACAGTTTTAAGACAATCCGAATCCGATTTGATTCGAACCAAATTATGAATTATTTAATCAGAATTTGATCCGCTATAAATGTCAATTCGAACAAATCTGAATACGATTGGATTGAATAAGATCAAAATTTTAATTTAAATCTCTAGAATAAAAATGACATAAATATGCAAATTATGAATTATTCAATCATATCTGAACCGCTATAAATATCAATATGAACAAATTTGAATCCAAATCCAAATCCGATATAATTTTAACATATAAAATGAAAAATTACATAAAATCAAAGAAAAATCTAAAATAAAAATAATTTCCATACAAATTAAAAAAATAGGTGACAACATTATTAAAAATAGTTCAACAAAATAATCAAAATAAAAAATTTAATATTAATTATATAATTTAAATTCACTTTTCAAACATTAATAATAACACGAACTCATTTAGATAATCATTCAAGGTTTAAGTCACCGATACCATAAAAAACATATGCATTATGAAAAATTATAAAGTTAAAAATATGCATAAGCATACCATAAGCTAATAAACGTAATAATATATAAAAAAACTTTAATTTTCACATAATATGATAAAAAATAAATCTATATATATTCAAACTATATATTTGAAAGTTTTATGTGATATATCTGATTTTGGAGCCTCAATTTCATTGAATGACTCTTGGATATTAATGATTAGAGAGGAACGAATCTAATTTTGAGTGCAAATTAAGGATTGTACAATTTTAGAAGATAAAAAACTCCTATATGAACTAATTATACGACCACCAGTTGAGAATGTAGATTAAAATGCTAAAGTAGATACCAGTATAACCAATACATCTCGAGTTATCAAAGACAAAATCTTAAATCTTGAGAAATGAACATTACACCAACTTAAAAGATCAAATTTCTCATCATTCATATCAACCAATGCTTCTTACAAATATTTTTCCATTTCAGATTTGTTTTCCATAGTATGAACTTTTAAATGCTTTCTCTTATGAGAAGCATAAAGTTGAAATGCATCTGCTTCTAAAATAAAACCTTTTGTACCCATTTTTAAAGGTTGAGACGATTCTTCTGTGCTTGACGAAAAATAAGTTTTACGATACTCCTCATACATATATTCCAAAGTTTTTCCCCACCTTTTTTAACTCATTAGTGCCTCAATCTCATCTCCATTACACAATTCCAGCAAACTTAGATGTAAAGAACACTCTTTGTACCTAGGATTAAGTAAAAAAAGACACAAATAACATCATATTCATTTTAGCTATTCCTCTCCAATATTTGTCAAACTTTACCTTCATCTCACTAGTCATCTTCATCATAATGTAATCTTGACATTTAATCCACATATCAAGTTGATCATGAATAAAATATGAAAGTTTATAAAATATAAACCTGATTAACCTAGGGAAGGTGAATAAGTTATTTTTAATTTTTATCAATTTATAATTTAATAATCTAAACAAAGCGGTCAGACATGCAATCGTGTATAAAAATAAGTACGGAAATAAAATAATAACACACGATATTTTTAGATGAAAACAACCTAGGCCACAACCATGGCCTAAGAGGAAAACCATCAGTCCACCAGATCACCTAACTTTTCACTATGAAAATCAAATGTTCAAGTACAAACTCGATCTTATGCCACCCTTCTTAGGATATTGCCCCAATGTACTTTACTTATGAGCCCCTGTTCTGTTTTCACAGTTTCTAAAATTAGCGTGAGCGATTTTTCCAAACCAACGTTCCAATAAGCTCCCCACTAATCAAATCGTTCACAAATCAATTGCAAAAAGATTAGTACAAAAAAAAAACACAAGTGCCCGTGCGTGTTCTAGATCAGATTTAATAATAAATAATCCTAACTAGATGATTTAAAACAAATGTAATTTAAACCAAATCAACTAGAATATTCTAGAGCAAAAATATTACGCATAATTTCTGTAAAAATAACTTCTTTGAAATTTAACAATTAAATCAAAAAATCATGACGTTCATAAAATTATTTAATCTAAATACCTAAAAACAAATAAAAAAGAATTAAATTAATTAATACAAATATATATATATATATTAATTACCTTTTCTCCTTATTGATTAAGCCCGAATAGCCACTGTCATTCAAGTAAAAATCCTTTTTGACTGCTCTATTATGTTTTTCTCTTATATGATCTAAAAGAATAATATATGAAGCATCATTCAAGTAAAAATCCTTTTTGACTGCTCTATTATGTTTTTCTCTTATATGATCTAAAGGAATAATATATGAAGCATTCTTAATTCCATTGCAAGGCTAATTTCCTTTTCTTTTCTATTTGTAGCAATTTTGGTAGTTTCACCTTTTTCTTTAGCAGTTTTCCTTTTTTTTTTCTCCATAAACATCAACCCTAATGTATCTATATTTATAGATAATAATAATACCTAATAGTATTAGGGTTAAATGCATTTTGGGCTTAATATTTTTTTTTTCAAAGCCCATTCCAAGTCTTAATAAAAAATATTTTTAAATCACATCTTAAAAATATTAAGACACATTAAAAAAATATTTAAGCACCAAAAATAATTTTAGATTTATGAACATGTACTATTAAATGTATAAATGAAATCCTATGTGTCGCAGTTATAAAAGATATACCTGATATACGATTATCTGAAACTTGAGTAATTTTTTTGGTTTTTCTTGGTAGACTTGATAGCAGGCCTAAAAACAAGTTTACAGGTAAATATTTTGTCCACGAAAATAGCAAACTCTCATAGTCTTTAAAAAATAAATACGATCCAAGAAGAAATTAAAAGTCACACACAAAGATCCAAAAAACATTAAAGTTGCTTCATAAAAAACTTTCAAAAATTAGACAAAATATCTAGCATTATCACAATTAATTGTGGTCGGAGGTTGTTTAATTTCACCTTGACAAAACTATTTATAATATCCTAAATCAGTGATCTCTAACCTTTCAAATGCCTTTTGAAAATACGTTACAGAATCCAACATCAAATAAGTTGAATTTCACCTTGTCGTAACATTTAAACAAACAATTTTTTGAGTATAAAGTTTTTCCATTTTAGTAGCACTCTTAAATTTTTGAAGTCTAATTGGTGATTCTCTCATGTATCTTACAACAACACGAATCCTATTTATTGATATGTTATACTTTGTCAAACCTTGCTTAACAATTAAATTCAGAATATGTGCATCACATCATATGTGCAAGTGTTTTGATTCTAAAATTACATTACCCTAACCATTAACACATTTTTTCAAATAAGTAAGTACAATATCATTAGAACTTGTATTATTAATTGTAATACATAATATCCTATAAATGCCCTAATCTAACAAACATGCTTTAATAGCACTACCAAGTGCATCACCTTTATGATTTGGAACTTGACAATTGTTTTTTTTGTAAATTCCAACCACTATTAACAAAATGAGCAGTTAAACACATATAACATAAATTCTGACAAGATATCCATGTATGAGTAGTAAGACATATTTTTTTACTAGTTTTATTCAACAACTCTTTCAATTTTACTCTTTCAATAACGTACAAATTCATCTTTTATTATCATTCTCACCAATTTTTCTCTACATTTTTTCCAACATTAAAAGTGTGAGGTACAAGACTTCCTTTCTTATGGAAAGCTAAAGTTTTTTGCTTCTTAATAACTCTACTGGGAAACTTATCACATCCAATGACAACGTGTGCAAGTAAATTTAATGTGTTAGATTAGCTTGACACATACTTATATTATTTCTTACAATATTTGCATATAGTTTTACGATATTACCTAACCTTTTTCTATGGTAAAATGAGCCTATGTTTCACTACTAGATCTAGATGAAACCTTTTTACCTTCTTCTTTAGAAGTAATGGAGAGGTCAGAAATTGGAGTACTTAAAGAATCTTCTGCTTGAATTGGTTATGTTGCACTTTAATCTTTATTTACTTCCTCAATCACATAAAAGTGTATCCTTATCTTTATCTAAAGGTATATGTATAGTTATAGAAAAAAAGTATTAGATATTAGTAATAAATAATATAATCATTCAAGTAAATAATAAAACATAGAGTAAGAAACATGATGAATTGGATAAAACTGATGAAGAATCTATTGTTTTGTTTACACTAACTCTTCGATTGTTGCAAATTAATTTGTCGTCAAATGATATTAAAATATAAAGAAATATCTATAATTCATTAAGATGTTAGGAAACAATTGATATTATACAATGTTCAGTTCTAGAAACTCTTGTTCTTAAAAAAATAATTTTTCCAAACAAAATCAATTATATCTATAACCTAGATAATCCTAACATTTGTAATAATTACTAGATCCATGAAAACTTTCATACCATGGGAGGTTCCAAATGTCATAGAAGCTATTGAGGAACAAAAGGTTGAACTAATATATATTTTTGTAATCAAACCAAGGCTATATCAATCATAAAGTATTTTGGTCCTAAATAAAGAACTTGTAACTCACTAAGTTGGTTCTGTATTTTCATATTTCTACATTCATTTGAAACAAAAGTAATAACTATCAATAGTAGCCAAAATAGAGCATCAAAATTCAGAAAAAGAAAAAGTTCAAACAAATCTAACCTTCTGTTGAAGAACGATGAAGAATAGCGAACAACGATAGACGAACAACAATTGGAATGAGCAAACAACGACGAGGGAATGACTTGAGTGAAAGTGTTGGTCATGGAGTCGAGTATGAGAGACAGAGAGACAGATGGGGTTGAAAAACTTTAATTCAGATTAGGGTTTTCAGTTTTGTAGGCTCAAATATAACATTTTCTAAAAGAGACGTCCGTAGATTGATCCACCCTCATGAGGATGCTCTGGTAGTCACTTTCTAGGTGGCCAATAACATTTCACATCAAACTATAATAAATATCAGCATTTGAGCCAACATCCTATTCTTTGAGGCATGGAAGAAAATAAGGCTTTATTATCTTGTCAAGGCATTAGCTACTCCCTTGGTAGGGTTTTTTAGACTCTCACTCATCCTAGAAGGTAATGTGACATTCCTAGTAACAATTGGGTAGGGCGTCAACACAAGAAAAATTATGGACTTTCTTATTATGGACTACTTATCCTTTTACAAGTATATCATAAACATGCCTTTCCTACATCGGGCCAAGGCTGTAGTTTTAACATACCATCTTGCCATGAAGTTTCCAACAGATATGAGAATAGTAGTAGTACTTGGAGAGAAAAAGGTAGCTATAGAATGCTACGACATATAAATTTGAATAGGTTATAAATAAAAGTCCTACCAGGTTTGGATTAGAAAATGCTTACCTCACCACATTTGTTTTTACTTAATGTTTTATAATTTCTACTGTTGTAAAACTTAGTAAAATAAATAGCCTTGTTGGTTATATTTCAATTTATATTCCTAGGATAATTTTAATTACTTTGTAATTTAAATTTATTATTATTAATAAAGGGAGAACTTAGGGTAAATATATCTTTCTATAAATCAAATATTGACACTTAGAAGATTTATCGAGATAAAAAGTCCACCATCATATGAAGAGCGAGCTTGAGTTACCTGGGCATGAAAAATTCAAGAGCTCTTAGTGATCTACACCTGTTCAGGGATTGCACCCTTACACATGCAATGAATAAGAAGTAACCTACAGATGAGTATTGTGCCTTAGGGCCTAGACCATTAAATAGACTATAGAAGTTGTGCATGTGAAGTAATCTTGAAGGATGTACCTTGATCAAAGCTTACGTGGAGAACAACTAACTTGGTTTAATTGCCTCTTAATCAGTCTTAAACCTTGAAAATGTGGCTATTGCTTAAGAGCTACCACCCTGGTATTGAGCCACCCTTAGTATCTTGTTGAGAATATACCCTTACCATGGGTAATGAATAAGAAATAACCTTACAAATGAGCTTGAATTTCCAGAATTTAGAGAATTGAAAGCCCTTAATGCACTACAAATGAGTACTGAATTGTAGGTCTAAGAACCCCAAAAGATCAATGGAAGCTAAATATGTTAAGTTACAACTAGGACACATCCTAATCATAGTTAAGTTACAACTAGGATGCACCCCAACCAAAGGATAAAACTAATGCAAAAAAGTATCCCAGTCTATAAGTTTCGCTCCCTAGTGTCCAGACTATCACACAACAAAATTGAGTGCAAGAAAAGCCTTAGTATCCAACTATATCATACACCTCTGCCAAGGCAATGAATAAAAGGTGTCCCAATATACAAGTCTTGTAATTTCAAGGTTAGGCCACAAGATTATTTCCAAAAGATCAATATGTTAGCCATGTGGTCCAGGCCACAAGATTATTTCCAGAAGATCAATATGTTAGCCATATGGTCCAAGGCACAACTAACACTATAAATAACCTATTAGATTTTCTATCATCTTAGAATGGGCTATGGACCTTGAAAAAGTGTCATAGCTCACAAGTCATACCACCTAAGTAAATAAGATGATAAATCTCCCACAAAGTTATAACTAATTTTTTTCCTAAATTGAGAATTATTTCATGCTTGGACCACTCGAACGAGTTCAAGTACTCTAAGCAGAAGAGTTGATAGACTAAGGAGCTTAACTAAGCAACAATTGGATTGACAAATTACTTCTAACTTAGAAAAAATTCAAACAAACAAGACTTAAACAAAAAAATAAGGCCACATGTACATGTTAAATGTCACCAAAACTTCAAATCCATCGGTCTCCTAAACAAGCCAATACGAGGTCCAAAGATCAAACAACTATCTGGCCAGATAGGTAAGGACCAAGAGTTACGATTAGCCAAGAACGTGATCGGCTAGCCAAGAGGCTGGTTAGCTGGAGGTGTGATCGACCAGGAAGTGACCATTTAGGGGAAGGTTGCATATGTTTGGTAACAATTTTTATTTAGTGATTTAAAAAAAAAAATTATTTATAAATTGTTTGAAAATGCATTATGTTTTTTTTTTTGAAAACTTAAAATATTGAATTCTTTAGATATTATTTACAAATTTTATGTTTTTTAATCATTTTCTTTAAATACTTATAAATATAAAAGTTGTAAGACTTATTTATTCTCTAAAGCATATTTAATAAAATTAAAAAAAATCAAAATTAAAAATCTAATTTTTAAAGATTTATGAATTATCTCATGTTTTAGTAGTAATTTTTTTAAAAAATGAATATTAAAATTTAAAAAATATAGTATAAAAATTGTTTAATGAAACTCAATTATTGTTTATCCCCTAAAGCTAGCTTTATAGGTTGCAAAAGAAGCTAAAGAATTATTAAAAAGAAAAAAAGAAAAAAAAAACGAAGAAGAAGAAGAAGTAGCCGCAGCAACACCAGCCGCAGCTAAGGATCAAAACAGGTAAAGTGAATTCTTCTGAACTATATGTGGTCTCCAATTTTTTGTCTTTTTTTTTTCCTGAGAAAGTGTGGTCTCCAAGTTGAGTCAGCTTCTCTCTCTTTAAGAATATATACTATTTGTTTTTTACACAATGATATTTTGTTTAATGAAACTCAATTATTGTTTCTTTTTTATCAATATAAGATTTTATTAACACGAACAGTCAAATAACAGATTCTAAGCAAAGGAAAAAAACAGACTTTAGTATCCTGTAATTAAACAAAACCAGTAGAAATTCAAACAGAACTGTACACCTGCATTGCCTATGGATAAAGACAACAGCCATTACCAGCAACAAAGCTAGCAGCACCCACTTAACACTCCTGTTAGACAAAAGGAACCAACTATACTATGCTTAATGCTCTCAAGGACCTTACCAAAATAGCAAACCAAAAGCAACAAATGACTCAACAATTAGTAAAAGACTAGTAACACCTAAATTACTTCCTAGCATATCAAGCTAGGTGATAAGAAGTAAACAAAGCTTGCTAATGAAATCAAGGCAACAAGAAGCAAATAAAACTAGGAAAACCTAACCATAGACGCAACTAATAGAAATGAAAAAATTAAAGCAGAAACAAAACACTGAAGCCAAACACGCAAAGTACACCAGCTAGAACAAGCCACCTTAGCTTCTAAATCCAAACAATGTAAGTCAGCATCATTTCCCATGACAGCCTCTAAGTTGTGGTACTCAAAGAGCTCACATAAGTCAAAATCTTCAACCCTAACAGTTTTTATACTAAAAACTTAAAAATATATATAGCCATGACTCTACTAGATCAGGCTTAAAGGAAGTGAAGCAAACACATGACCAATACTAATCTAGAGTTTCGAATCCAAAGAGAAGCATACTCTCGGAGATGATAACGAAGGATGCCAAAAAAGATGTAAGAAAACAAAAAAAGCAACTAGGTAGGCAGAGAAAGAGAAATTTAGTTTGGGTTACGAAAGATAGAAATGAAACCATCAAGAAACAAAAGAGATAAGAGAAGAATTGATATGGATGATAACAAATTGCAATCTAACACCATTTTTAAACTCCAAATCTCAACACCACCTCTAATTATTTGACAACTGAGTCTCAATAAGACTTAAAATATGAACTAAGTGAAGAATTAATAGGAAATAGTGAAGGTTGATATGAGAACAAGAACATTTGTAAAATTTGGTGGAGAGAAGGGAAAGGAGGTTGAAACCATAGCAAAGCTCTCATAGTAGACTCTCATTGAAATAGGCGACGTATTTAAGACATAATGAAACTCAATTGCTGATTACTACTTTTTTACACATGTATATATAAGACAGTAACTCAACTATTTACGTATAAAAATATAAAAAACTATATACATAGGAAAATGTGGCATGGTTATTTGCTTTTGTGTAATATGGTATTTAGTTTTGTAGTTTATAAAATATAATTTTAGGTCTATTTGTTCGTGAAAAAGATGACAATAACAAAATTAACTTTAAAAAATAACAAAAATTAAACCTTTAAAATTTATAACTATAAAATAATACGCACTTAATTCCTTAGATACATCTTATACAATTTCAATATTAAAAAAATCTAGTATAATTTTATTTTAATCATCATTTAATTAGATGTTGTTTAAATAAAATTATGATCATTTAGATCTATTTAATATTGAACATTATTTAATTAGATCTCATTCAATATTATTGTGATATTATTTTTGTTATTATAAGTTATAATGATGTAGTTTTTTGTAATTTTTCAATTAACTTTTCATTTGACATTGTCTATTAAATTTTTCAAAGATAAAGAGACTTACAAACATATTTTTTAAATTAGAAGATTAAATAATACATATTTTTTAAAGAAAGATAGTAATTTAACTATCCACCAAATATATATATATTGAAATTTTCCTCTCCATAATTGTGGTATGTTAGGTGGTTTAGGAACGAAGATTAATGATGATTTAGGACTGATAAAGAATTCTTTTAATATTAATAGATAATTCATTTGATAATTATTTTTATACGAAGATAATCTTCATGAATGCATCAATTTATGGCCTTAGATATAATTTTATTGATGGGAATTATGAATAAAAATAAAGATAATTATTATTAATTGAGCCTTTAATCTTTTTAAATATTGGAAGGGAAATTTTGGATACATCTAGAAAAGGCTGAAAGCACATACACTCAACGCATATTCCTCCAAATATTTTAAACGGTATATACTTGGAGATTTTATGAGATGTAAATAGAATTTGTCATCTTGAAGTCCAAAGGTTGAGTACCCCTTAATAACATTAGGTCAACCAGCCCATGTCAAACAGTATATCAAATTGGGTTAAATAACAACTCAGCCCACACTTTTGATTTTCCACCTAAAGCCCCAAAACTGCAGTGGTTGTCATGCTGCCACGTGTAGTACTGGCCTCCATGTCCAATGAGTACAAGTCCTCATCTTTCAAAATTTTCCTCGTAAAATCACCAATACCGTGAAAGAGAAAGAAACAAAACAAAATAAAATAAAATAATTAGGAAAAAAGAGGAATAAGGATAAGACACTTCTGGAAAACTCACTCTCGGAAGTTGTAATAATCTAAATGTAATATCTTACGGCTGTAGTTCATTTTAAAAAGTCCATGTGGGATATATTATCCTCTCCAATTTGCCACCCTCCTCTTGTTCTTCTCATTCCTCATTACCACCATTTACCAATTTTTCGTCTATCACAAATTAAAAAGCACTTTCACACAAAAGCTAAAAAATGGCTTCTATAATGATGGGTTTTGGGGCAGCTGGTGCAAGCAGAGTGGTTGTAGCAAGAGCAACAAAGGGTGGAACAAATGGAGGAGTACAAGAAGAGAAGGGTCTTTTTGATTGGATTATTGGAGGGCTTCAAAAACAAGATCAATTTTATGAGACCGATCCAATTCTACAGAAGGTAGAAGCCAAGAACAATGGTCGTCCAGTCGTTGGTGGTCGCAAAGGTACTGTTTCTATTCCTCTTAAGAAGAAGGATGGCTTTGGTGGCCTCTTTGCCAAGAATTGATGAAATTTGAATGTGAAAGAAACATTCTCTGCTATGTACTAATATGTCTATTCTGTTTTCTTAATTATGGAACACTAAATTGTTGGGTTTTCTAATTTCAACGGGTAATTTAGTTGATCAAGTTATCCCTTAAAATATAGAGAATATGATCAAATTTTATCAATCTCATTCATTTTTACAGTAAAATGGTGTGTTTATTATTAATTAAAAAAAATCAACTACTAATTACTAATTTTGAGTTTTAACATAAATAGTTGTTTTTTTTTTTGTCTTGTGAGTGAGGTATGATCAATGCTAAGCAATGTGACACTCATGAGAGATATGAGAAGGAAAGAGTAAACTCATATCTACAATAAATATAACATAATTTCATTACTTATAATTATAATTGTATGAGCCTAATTGTAATATCTAATCAAGTTTTGTACCATCAATCAAACTTTCTCACATAATTTGTAACACTTCTTAAGTTTGTGAATAAAGAGATTTCATTGTGGAAAAGAAGAAAAACACTTGGCAATAACAATAAGATTAGTTTTTGCTCCTTCAACACTTCTTGGCAATAACACTTCTTGTGTAAAATTAAAGTTCCCCACGCTTGGAAAAAAAGTTTTACTTTTACTTTTAATCTCCATCCATACAAGGAACATATTTTTTTACTACTTAAAAACTATATATTTTTCTCATGAGTGCACCTATATTTTTTTATCCATAACATAAATACTTTTTTTTAATTAAAACCAGTTAAATAATTAAATAATATAAAAATAAGAGAAAAAAAATATTCCTCATGAGAAAAACAATATAATAAATGCTATGTACATAAATAAATTTTATAATATGAATTGAATTTAAAGTAGAATGTGTTTAATTTGTATTTTGGTGAGTAAGATTTCAACCCTTGATCAAACTACCTATTTTATTTAACTTTTTATATTTTGTAAAATATTTGTATTTAAACGATATGAAATTAACATAAATATAAATACTTGAACAAAAAATAATAATTAAGTGTCTAATACATAAATATATATCCAAAAATTTGTTTCAATTAACATAGCAAACTCCCAAATACTATTTCATCTAATAAAACAATATCTCAAATATAATCTTATTAAAACATGGCATCTAAACTCCAAAGTAATTAGAGGACAAGTTTGTATACTTTATATTCCCTATCTTCGTTTGAATCTCCACCCCAGAATATATTTATTAAAATAAACGATAGAGAAAGGAAAGGCCAGTACAAAAAATGAAGAAAACTTCAATTCATATACACCTGACTATCTAGCACAATGCACACATCACTCCTGTAAAAAAAAAGTGCAAATACATGCTTATCTAAGAGATCATATATGAAAAACTATAAGATCTTTATATATCTTACATAATTGCAACAAAACTTAATAAATTCCTGTGTAAGAGAAAGCTATGAAGATTGGGTAGTAGAGTTTGATCTTGACAAAGTAGATGAAGAGTTGATGAACTTAATGCAATCTTCAACAACTTCTACTCTCTGAGAATCAACAGGAGGCACACTACTGTTATTTGATCTTCTCGACCCGAAATCCTCTCTATCTGGTCTCCTCTCAGAAACCATGCACACAACTCTTGCAACTTTCTCAACAAAATGGTTGAGTAATCTAAATGGTGAAAACCCTGGTCTTTGGGGAAGTACAAATCTAAGTTTTCCAATAAAGCCCTTGTTTCCAGTTACTCTGTTGCTCGAATTACGTTTGTAATAACAGAATGTTCTCTCTGTCCTGTTAGCTCTAGTTGACATATTGAAAAGACAATTAGGGAGACAGAGAAATATGTGAGTGTAACTGAGGAAAGCTAACTAGTTTTGGGAGCAAAGAGATAGTTGATAGTTGGTGGACTATATATATATATATGGAAGAGTGTAGATCACATCTATGTTAGTCAGACTCTTTTAGGATACTGGTAAATTTTAGATACATATTTAAATATTGGACACATCAATTTTTCTTTTTTGTAAAGTTATATCAAATTAAAATGAGTATTCACACCATATCCATATCATGTCACTTAGATATATACTTTATAAAATATAAAGAATTCAAATAACATAGTATCATATATATCGTGAAAACATCAAAAAGTATATCCTAATTAAAAAGTATGATCAGAGTCGTTAAGAAAAGAGATTCATTAAGCAGCATTCAATAAAAAATTAAAAAAATATATATCCTAATTAAAAGGTATGACCAGAGTCAGTAAGAAAAGAGATTCATTAAGCAGCATTCAATCAAAAATTAAAACTTGGGTTTGAATCTTTTGACTAACCAGGAACATCTTTTGACTTGCATGCAGTGCAAGCATAAAGTATTCGAAGGAATGGTTTTTCAAGAAATTTCAACATAATATCAGAACTAATAATCCTATATTCTAATCATTGCAACACCCAATGGTTGGATTTCAAGTATATATACAGTCCAGGGGAGAGATAGAATGTATAAAATATATGTTAACCCATCTCCAAAAAGTTTAATTTTTTGAGAAGATTAGTTTCACACTAAACTCTAACAAAAAAGTAAAACCTTCCATTAAAATCTTGTTCAGGATATGTATGAAGTGTCTGTTTGGGTATTTACCTAGAGATACAACTATTTTCTTCAAATTTTCAATTTTTCGTAAATTTTCATGTATTTGGAGTGTCAAATACTAATATCCATACCAAGTCATATTCATTAGACAAGGTACTCCGGGTACTCCATGAAGAGTTATGTAAAAGAGTAACAAGTCAGAACATCAAAATAAAAGGAGGGTATAAGTTGTAAAATGAAAGGTTGGGGTGTGATGCATCATGATTTAGTGTTCACCCTGATCAAAATTATCTCTAAACCAAACTACAATCATGGATTTTTTTCCTTATTAACTAGAAAAAATCTATTTACAACTTACGTGTCAGTTAATTATAAATTCAAAAAAATGAGTTCTACTGTTTTAGTAAATAATTTTCTGTTATTTCAATTGTGGTTGTACCACAACTTATGACATGAATTGTCCTATCAACTAGCATAATGGGAGAGAATAATATTTTTAGATCCATCACATGTGCACGCATGTCAACGAATTAAAGTTGTTGGGACTATTATATATGACATCTTGGAATGAAATAAGCACTAAACAATACAGGTAATATCAAGATATTACTCTTAGTAGTCTCAACTACACTTGTTCATGCAGCCAAGATAAGTTCCACATAAATGCAATTAATGAAATATCATTTTTCACTTAAAAAAATGCTTTTTATCACAACTTGATATATACATCAATCCACATGGTATTATCTAATTGACCCCTATTTGTTAGTGATCCCATAATCACTTCATCAAATCACATCCTTAACTTTAACTATTTGTTAGTGATCCCATAATCACTTCATCAAGTCACATCCTTAACTTTACGTCCGATAACTTTACGTCCGATCAATAACTGACATGGTGATACATCATTTAATTTATATAACAACTACTCTTTCAGTTAATCTTAGTTGTAAATTTCACCAAGACACCATTTAATGTTCATTAGCCATTACAAACTCTGAATAGAATTTTTTCACTATGAGTCTTAATTGAAAACATTCTGATTCCAACTACTTAAATATGATGAGACAATTGATTCATATAACACAAAATATTTGCACCCAAAAGTGAAATATACATAAGAAGCTGGTAAATTTTGAAAAATTATTCGTTGGTCCTACACCAAACTAATGCCGTGATCCTGTAGAGGGGGAAAAATTGTAAGAGGTATAAACTTACAAATTTTCTCTATTCTTTCTACCTCTTACCATACCTTTTTCTTCCGTATTGATTGGCGTGAACTAGGTCCAGGACCAACCAATCATTCATAACTTCTTCCTTGACTCTTCCCCAACCCACCCACCCACCCCCCTCTAAATTATCTCGTTTCTGAGTTGTGTGGACAATAGGGGGATCAAAAGTAAAAATAAGAACGGATGAAAATATTCCCAAAGAAAAGTGACTCCGAAAAGAAAAAGAAGTTGCAAAAGATATTATTTAATATGCCGAAGAGTAAATCACAAGCAAGCATCCTCTTTAGTGAGACTTGCTTTTTGATTCTTTAGAATTTCTAAAGTTAAGTGGTTCATTAAAAAGTTCAAGATAGGTCTGATGAAGTCCAGGTGTACACATTAACAAGTAATTTGTTAGAAACTAATAATCACAAGTATCTGTTATCATGTTAATTCAGAAATTAACTTTTAAGCAAACTTTTTATGTAAATAGAAAAAAATCTATTAACACTACAACTTTTTGAGAAACTACAAATTCATTTTAGTCAGAGAGAAATCCATGAATTACTATCTCAAGACAAAGAACTATTGTTTCTACAGAGCCCAAACTGCAAATGTAAGATAGTCAAAGGATTGATAGCACTAACCAGCAAAAGTTGAAAGGAGCACAATCCCCAAATATTCATTCATAGTGAGAACCATCTTCTTTTGGTAAGACCATACTGATCAATTCAATTTTCACTGATCATCTTAGATTCTCAATTTGTACAATTTCTTTCCCCTCAAAGACTTTATTCACAAACTGGATTGCTTAACAGATAACAGATGAATTTAAAGATGCATTCATATACTTCATTCACAAGTCACAACCCTCTAGGAACCAAAAGCGAATCAAGTGAAAATTGAAACTTTAGTAGCACCTTATCACCACCTAAGTTGATACGATTGACAAAAATATTCCCATAATATTCAAGATTACAACAGCTCAAGTCACTTTGTTCTTTCATTCATGGAAAGAAAGAAAGGTTCTGATGGGGAATAAACAACGGAAAGCTTTTATAACTGAAGTGTGTCTGAATCTTCATCGGTAAAAGCAGAGTTGAGATACTGATCACTACATCAAATGGTAAATGACAAACTTAGGGTCCTTTAGATGTTTTTCTCAGATAAGTGATTTCAAGAGAAGTAGTTTAAAATGAAGTGATTTGGTCAAAAATGATTTTAAGAAAAGCATTTAGGTGCTTGGATGAAAATATTAGAAGTGGTTTTGATTAACACTTTAGTACTTATTTTAGTAAGTGAATATGCATCCAAAATATCTATCCCAAATGTAAGAGTATTATTTACTTCTACCAAAAATTTGGAAGCACTTCTTTAAGATTGCCAAGCACTTAAAAAAGTGCAATGGGACATTAAATTAATTTCAACCAAAGAAATAAGCAGTTACAAACGAAACTTTAATTTCAAGAGAAGCAATAATCAAATCTTTATTATTCATAATAATAAAAAACTCTAGCACCAGACCCAACAATCTGATCTATAAACTTTCTAACTTCTTCACTATCCAAATTATACCATAACCAATCAATATTTCTCAATGAAATCCAATGCCTAGTTTTCCAAATCCCACCAAACCTTCTAATCTGAACATTAAGTACAATACCCATTAAGGCATCTTCAGACCCATCTAGATCAATGGTAGATGTCCCATTTCGATGATCATGCCAAATCAAAGTCTTACCCTTTGCTTCTAAAGCAGCAATTAGGACATTTATATAATAATTTCCTGTAATTGTATTATGACGTGGCTTAAAGATTACTCTTAAGGGCGTCCAAGATTCGTTCTCTGTTTCTTCAAGTACAAGTTTTTCAAATATCTCATTCAAGCTCGCTCCAGTAAGTGCGTTCTTTTCCTGTTTGCAATCAAAAATAAGGAAAAAGACGCCATCTTTGAATTAAATACTGGAATAATTCAGAAAGTAGACCGTTTAAATTCGTGAAGATTCACGATCGTGAAGAAATTAATGTTTGAAGAAATAATCAGAAGAAGAAATAAACGTTTCCTTCATATATTTTCTTAATTTGTATCGGATATTTACATTGTTTATATAGACAAATACTAATTACTATTTCACTAACCACCATGATTGAATTGTATGATTTACAGCTTGATTGGTAGGCGTCGTGTATATTGGAAAAAATGTTTGGCGTTGATGCAGTGTTTGTTGAATTGTGTTACCGTGTTTGTTGAATTTAACACTCCCCCTCAAGTTGGTGCATAGATGTCTTTCATGTCCAACTTGACTGAAACTTCTGTGAATACTCGATATGAGACTGCTTTAGTGAGGATGTCAGCCAATTGATCTTCTGACTTAATTTTTGGCAATTCCAATGAATTTTCTTCTAACTTTTCTTTAATAAAAAATCTGTCAACTTCAACATGTTTTGTACGATCGTGTTGAACTGGATTATGAGCAATATCACATGCTGCTTTATTGTCACAAAATAACTTAATTGATTCTTTAGCAGGATATGTCAAATCTTTTAAGAGAGATTGTAACCACAAGGCCTCACAAAGCCCAAGTGCCATTCCTCTGTATTCAGCCACTGCGCTTGAACAGGCCACAACATGTTGTTTCTTACTTCTCCATGTTACAAGATTTCCCCCTACAAAAGTGAAGTAGCCTGATGTAGATCGTCTATCATTTATTGATCCAGCCCAATCAGCATCAATATATACTTCAATTCTAGAAAACTCTGAGTTCTTAGTGAACAATACTCCTTTTCCAGGAGCAGACTTTAAATATCTCAAAATACGAATAACTGCATTCATATGTTGTTCTCCAGGATTATGCATAAATTGGCTGACAATACTTAAAGCATAGGCAAGGTCTGGTCTTGTGTGTGCCAAATACATCAACCTTCCAACAAGCCTTTGGTATCTTTCTTTATTTGTTGGAACTTGATCAACCTTGATACATAACTTTAATCCTTCCTCTACTGGTGTATTAGCTGGTTGACATGCCGACATACCGGTTTCTTTTAATAAATCTAAGGCATACTTTCTTTGAGATAAGAAGATTCCTTCTGTTGATCGAGAAACCTCAATCCCAAGAAAATATTTTAAGGAACCAAGGTCTTTCATTTCAAATTCTTTGGACAAATAAGTTTGTAGCGCTTTTCTTTCTTTAAGATCATTTCCTGTTACTATCATATCATCAACATATACAATAAGTGCAGTGATCTTACCATACCCTTTTTTTAGAAATAAAGTATGGTCTGAATTGCTTTGCTTGTAGCCAAATGCCTTCATTGACCTTGTGAACCTGCCAAACCATGCTCTTGGGGATTGTTTCAATCCATACAGTGATTTTTTTAATTTGCACACCTTTTCTCCATGGATTGTGGATTTCTTGATTCCTGGGGGTAAATCCATGTAGACTTCTTCAATTAAATCTCCATGTAGAAAGGCATTTTTTACATCAAACTGATATAATGGCCAATCTAAATTTGTAGCTAGAGATACCAAGACCCGAACAGTGTTAATTTTGGCTACAGGTGCAAATGTTTTTGTATAGTCGATCCCATATGTTTGAGTGTATCCTTTTGCCACCAATCTTGCTTTATATCGTTCAATCGTACCATCTGCTTGATATTTTACTGAAAAAATCCATCGACATCCAACAATTTTCTTTGTTGGTGGACGATCGACAAGCTCCCAAGTTCTATTTATTTCTAAAGATCTTAGTTCTTCATTCATAGCATCTTTCCATTTTTGGTCAGCTAAAGCTTCCTGCACACTATTAGGAATAGATACAGCAGATAATTGATTCACAAATGATACGTTTGATTTTGACAAACGATGTTTAGACATATAGTTACTCATGGGATATTTGACTTTACTAGAAATCTCAGGTTCATACATGGCTTTAGGAATACCTCTGTTAGGACGTGATGGAAGTATTTTTCTGGTTGGTTCAATAGTTGGAACATCCTCTGCAAACGATTGGTTAGGTATATCAGCAGCTTGTGGAGAAGGAATCTCGTACTCATTTAGTGGTAGTAAGGAACTTCCTTGATGATCTTGAAGTTGATGAGGACTTGATTCCATTTCCCTTGAGTCTTTTCTATATTGAGAGTTATTACCATCTGAATTCAAGTTATTTGTATTTTCCTCACATATAATTTGTCTTTCTTCATAAAGAAGCAATTTATATGTAAGGGTCTGAATTTCAGCATGGTTGTACTCCCCCTGAAATTCAGGTGTAGAGGAGAAATACATTGTATCTTCATGAAAAATAACATCCATAGTAGTAATCATTTGTTTTGTAGGAGGATGATAACACCGATACCCTTTTTGTTGTATGGCATATCCCATAAAAACACAACGTATTGCTCGTGGATCCAACTTGCTACGTTGTTGTTTACGTAGGTGCACAAATGCCACACAACCAAAGACACGAGGAGGTAAGTTGGGAACATTTGGTGCAACAATTGCTTCAGTGATGGCTTGTAGTGGTGTTTGGAAGTTAATGAGACTGAAATGTACCTAATTGATTAAATATGCAGCAGAAGTAATTGCTTCTCCCCAATAAGATAATGACATATTAGCTTCGATCAATGAGGCACGGACAACTTCCAACAAGTGTCGATTTTTTCTTTCTGCAACTCCATTTTGTTGAGGTGTATCAACACAAGTAGTTTGATGAATAATGCCTTCTGATTGAAGATATTCTTGAAGCTCAGAACTTTTATATTCTCCTCCATTGTCACTTCTTAGAACTTGGATCTGTGTTTTATATTGAGTACGAACCATTTTATGAAATTTTCTAAATAAGACATTTACCTCACTTTTAGATTTCATTAAACAGACCCAAGTCATTATACTAAAATCATCAATAAATGTAACAAACCAACGTGATTCTCCCAACGTAGAGACTTTGGAAGGACCCCATACATCAGAATGTATAACCATAAACGGAGATGGACTTTTATTTAAGGTTACAGGAAATGAGGAATGATGACTTTTTGCTAGTTCACAGACATCACACTTTAAAGTAAAAAGATCTAAGCTCAAAAATAAACTTGGAAATAATTTTTTCAAATATCCAAAAGAAGCATGACCCAATCTCCTATGCCATAGCCATATATTTGATTCATCATTGTTAGATCCAGTTGCTACCAATGCATGATTTGTTGAATCCAAGTCCAAATAATATAGGTTTCCTTGCCTAACACCACGACCAATCGTTTGCTTTGTTTGAATGTCCTTGAACACACAAAAGTTAAGCCAAAAAATAACAAAACAAGATAAAGCAGTGGTTATTTGAGAAATAGATATAAGGTTATACTCTAAAGAGGGAACAACTAATACTGAGTCTAAATTCAAAGTACTAGTGAGAGACAAAGATCTTTCCCCAATGACTGGGGTTGTGTTACCATTGGCAGTGCAAACAGTTTTGTGTGAGGATGGTTTTGAGATTTGTCTAGAATCGAATGTCATATGATCAGTTGCACTGGAATCAATTATCCATGTATTATTAAAAACAGGAGAAAAAACTTTAAGCATCTTACCAACATGTGCTGAGGAGGTTGCAACATGATCCTTTGTTGTTTCAGCAATTGTGGCAGTAGTCATCTATCGTGGATTTTTCTTCCGAGAGTCACGGTTGTGATCCCACCAGTCAGGATATCCCACCAGTTCAAAACATCGTTTTTTTGTATGACCCTTTTGATGACAATGGGTACATTTAAATGATGATTTATCAGTCACCTTTCGTTCTTGCTGATTAGAAAAAGAACGATTTTTACATATCATGACGGAAGCGTCAACATCTCTAGATTTTTCCTTCAATAAGATTCGACGTACTACCTCCCGTCGAATCAAAAAGTAACAACCTTCTAAATCTGGGATAGTTTCTTTTCCCAAAATTTCTCCACGAACTTGTTCAAACTCATCATCTAATCCAGCAAGGAAAATATGTATCCTTAGTCTTTCAATAAACTCTTGATATGATATTAGATCATGAGGGTCTTTCATGACCACCTTATCACGATGGTCTAGCTCTTGGAAAATTTCAGTCAACTCTCCATAATACTCTGAAAGTGATTTTCCATTTTGTCTAGAAGTAAAGGCTTTTTGGTTTAAGACAAATACCTGTAATTCATCACTTCCATCATAGAATGCTTTTGCCAAAGCACCCCAAATTTCAAGAGCAGTAGGTATGCGTAAATATCACTTCATGATTTCTGGACTCATTGACATAAGTAACCATCTCTTCACTTTTTGATTTTCTGCATACCACTTGTTATAATTGTTTGACGTTTTTTCTGGTTGTAAATTTTTGTCATGAATATAAGAGAGTTTTTCTCTCTCTACAATATGCATTTCTATTATTTGAGACCAAACATCATAATTAGTCTCATTAAGAACAATTCCAGCATTAAACACACCTTCAGACTAAACAGATTGTACAACAACTGGATTTGATTGCTCCATAGGTAATGAAATTATACCCTCTATCATGATATTATGGTAACCAAACTAGAAAATGGTGTAATAATTTTAGGACTAAAGAATTTTTTTTTGTGTGTTTTTAATATATATTTATACTAAATCGGATAAAAACCATAAAACCGGTTCAAAATTGGTTTAAAAAACTTGAAAAAATGAACTAGACCGATGTTAGAAATCCAGAACCGGGAAAAAAAACCGGGTTCAGACCTTTAAAATAGACCGAACCGGCCAAAAATATGAAAATTGTGAAAAACCGAGAAAACCGGGTTCAACCGAACCGTTGGCTGGACCAACCTGAGCCGAGCCAAGGTGCGGACCGGCTACGCCCTCGAGCTGGACCGAGCCACGCTGCGCCGAGCCGAACCAGATGACACGTCATCATCTTCAACCTCCAGACGGCGCGTGGAGGAGCGTGTGGCGCGTGGAAAATGGACCCTTCACTTCAGGCGACGTGTGGGGGCACGTGGAAGGTTTTTCTTCTACTCTATTTTTACCAAAATGTTCAGAATTGTGTTTAGAGTAATGTGATAAATTTAGGTGGGAGAAATACTGCTTAAAAATTGATGTTTGTAATTAATATTTGTAAGGGTGTTTGAATGAGAATTTTTTTCACGAGAAAAAAATATTTTCAGAGAAAGAAATCTCTGTTTTAGAGAACAAGAGTTTCAAATTTGTATAAAGCAACGACTTGGCTTTGATACCATGAAGAAATCAACGTTTGAAGAAATAATCAGAAGAAGAAATAAACGTTTCCTTCATATATTTTCTTAATTTGTATCGGATATTTACATTGTTTATATAGACAAATACTAATTACTATTTCACCAACCACCATGATTGAATTGTATGATTTACAGCTTGATTGGTAGGCGCCCGTGTATATTGGAAAAAAATGTTTGGCGTTGATGCAGTGTTTGTTGAATTGTGTTGTAGTGTTTGTTGAATTCAACAGATTGGGTAACTTAGAACTCGATTATTATCTTCTTTTTACATTTTTACCAAATAAGAAACAAAGGCGAGGAAAAAAAAGATGGGTCGATTTTGAATTGAATTACCTGAAAAAGATTGTTAAGGAAGTAAGGAGACAGAACTGAAGACTGTCTTTCGTGTTAGATTTAGGTTTCCTCGCTTTTCATGGTTCTATTTTTCAATTTCAATGCTTTCAAGGAAACCCAAATAGTCATAAGTTGAATATCAAATTCGTGGAGATGGTTGTGGTTTCAATTCTTAGTTTCTTAGAGTGATTCTGATTTGGTAGGATAGGAATCGAAGATTCTCGAGCCTCAAGGTAGCTGAAAAATGTGCCAGTTGTTCGGTGGCTACTTGCTCCCAAGCTTAGATGATGGACAGGGACAAACTCGGAATGATGGGGTATTTTAATTCGATAACATTTAAGGTGAATATTTTTTTTAAATAAATGTATGATAGAAAATGGAGTGGTAAATAATCTAATTAAAGAAAAATATATTTGAAAAATAATGAATAAGGAGTTCTAATTTTTGATGTTTTGTTTTTTATACTATAAATAACAATTTCAAAGTATATAATTATAAAAATGAAATTTATTATATTTATTTTATATATTTTTAAGATTAAAAAATATGATATATTATTTTACGTTAAATATTATTTAATTCTATGTCGTTTAAATTAAAATAAGATTGTTATATCGATTTTTATTAACATCATGTATGATTTTTCTTCGTAGAATGTAAGATAAACAAATTGTTAGGACATTGGATCACTTTGTAAAGGTGGTATTAAATCCTACAATCCTGAAGTGAGTAACTTTAAGATGAATGGATAAAAGAGATCTTAATCTAATTTTAGTAATTTTATAGAAAAAGAATGTTTAACTTTCATTTTATGATATGAGATGATGATATTATGATATTGATTTTTAGATATTCTATTATGTTATACATATATGACTATATATATGGAAATAATAAACATGATAACTTCTCCTCTCAAATTAGGATTAAGATGTTATAGTATTCTAGATAATTATCTATTGTAGACAATTATCTGTTCTAAAGATTATTGTATGTAGATATTTATTTTTTATTATTTGTTAGATTATCCTTTTAAATAGATAAATATAATCTTTAGGTCTTTATCTATTTAAAACAACTAAAAGATAATTATTAAGCCTATATTTTTCTAAGATAATTATATCGTTTTTCACATTTGTATGACAATTAATACCATTCTTTGACTACCATATGAGATGTATAAAATTACCCTTAATATCAACCCCCTAAACTTTTTACCCTTGGACTAGTATGTTAGGACTAGTATCCACTTTGTCCGGAATGTAAACAAGTAGTTGAACCTTTAACAAGGTACTTGACGAATAATGGTACACTGAGATGTATCTTGATGGGTGTATGTTTTCTAAGGAAACATGTATTGTAGTATTGCTTAGAAAGGTGGTGGCCAAGGCTCCATGGTCTTGGACTTGTATTACTTTATACAATTTATCTTATTTGTATTCGTAGCATTATTTATGGACTTGACTGTCATCCCATATCTTTGGGAGGTTGTGGACCTTTGAGTTGACATGTGAGTATGGATGGATGCATTGGCATAAAATAAAATGTGGATCTTGGACTCATAGTATGTGGATATGGGGAATAATTTCTTGGCCACAACTCAACTTGGTCTAGTAAAAAAAACATGTATGGAATCTTCCCTTGGCTTGCCACATCCTGACCGACAGTGATACTTATGGCCTGCCATTTTTTGGCCAGTCACACTGATAACCAACCACTCTTCTGGCTGGTCAGTCACATTCTTGGCTAATCGTACCTTCTGGTTCTAGCCTATCATGCCAGATGGTGGTTTGATCTTTGGACACATATTGGCTCCATTGAGAGACCGATGGTTTTGAAGTTTGGGTTACGTTTAACTTGTTTTCATAGCCTTTTTGTTTAGGCTTTGTTGTGTTTGTTTGAAATTTTTCTAAGTTGGGGGTGACTTGTTGGTCTAAGTGTTGTTTAGTTAAGCCCTTCGATCTATCAACTACTTTGCTTGGAGTACTTGAACTTGTTCAAGTGGTCCAAGTATGAGATAGTTCACAACTTAAGAAATTTGTAGTTATCACTTTTTTGGAGACTTATTATCTAAGACTTGTAGGCCTAAGTATAATGCATGAATTTAGTATAGTTCCTAAACTTAAGGTGGCGTGGGTTAATAGCCATGGCTCTTTTTTAGGGTCTATAGTCAACTTAAGGGTGATAGGAAACTTGATAGGCCATTCTTGGTGTTAGTTATGGCCAGGATCACATAGATAACATATTGATCTTTTAAAAATAATTTTGTAGTCTAGCCTTAAAAGCATAGAGTTCACATGTTGAGATACCTCTTATTCACTACTTTGGTAGGGGTTTGTGCCTTGTCTGGATATTGAGGTTTTTATTGCACTTAATTCTGCCCTGTAGTAGTTTGAGTGCTAAGGTGAGAGACTTATAAGTTGGGATGCTTATTCGCATTATCTTTGGCCTAGATGGCACTACCTGTGATTAGGGTGCATCCTTCATGGATACTAAACACATTCTTCTTTCGTTGATCTTCTGGTGGTCTAGACCTTAAGGCACAATACTCACTTGTGGTGCATTGAGAACAACTCATTTCTCATGGCAGGGGTACATTCCCGACGAGATATTGAGGGCTACTCAGTATTAGGATGGCACGGCTCTTAAGCCACAATCCATCTTTTAAGGTCTAAGGTCAATTAAGTGACAATTAGACTAAGTTAAGCTATTTTTTGTGTAAGCTTGGACCTTAATGGAACTACTTGGGAGTAGGGTACGTTCTTCAGGATTACTCAATCACGTCTAGCTCTTATATTCTGTTTGGTGATCTAGGCCCTAAAGTGCAGTAATCATATGTAGGGTTGCTTCTTATTCACTGCTAATCATATGTAGGGTTGCTTCTTATTCACTGCTCATTTCTGGTTGGGTGTAGGGCACTGAGGGTTCTTGAATTTTTCAAGCTTAGGTAACTTAGGCTTGTTTTTCATCTGATTGTAACCTTTCTATCAAGTCAAGTTTTCTAAGTGTCAATATTTGATTTGTAGAAAGATGTAGATATCCTAAGTATATAATAATAAATTTAAATTATAAAGTAATTAAAATTATCCTAAGTGCAACAATGAAAATTTTAAAAACTTGTAAGTAAAAATAAAACTAGTAGGGCAAGCATTTTCTAGTCTTGACTATTGATAATATGTCTTAAGTTCCACATGTTTGGGACCTTGGATCCACACAAGTTCTCTAGGCGATAGGCATCTTGTCCAATGACTTTTTTTTATTGTGTAAAGACCTTCCCAATTAGGGTTGAGTGTCCCTGACTCTTTCTCTGCGATTGATTGTGTTGTTTGTTTAAGTACTAGCTCACCTTCTTGGAACTACTATGGGTTTATTGAGTAATTATAATGGTTTGCCATTCTTTATTTGTAGGCTACCAACATAATCTCGCTTTCTTCACGGAGGTCTAGATTCAGGGCTAAGACTTCATCATTATCCTCCAAGTTTTTAACACTTGTTATGTAACTTGGTAGTCCAATTTCGACTGGGATTACGACTTTAGTATAGTAAGTAAGGGAGAAAAGTGTTTCTCTTATAGATGTTCTAGTTATGGTCATATAGGCTTACAAGACTTCTGGTAGTTTCTTGACCCATGCTTTCTTGCAGGTTTCAAGCTTTCTTTTCTAGTTCAGCTTTGTCACTTTGTTTGTAGCCTATACTTGGCTGTTGGCCTATGGGTGCTCAACAATAGAAAAGGTATACTGGATGTGATATTGTTTGCATAAGTTCTGTAGTTTGCATCTAGTGAATTAGGTCCCATTATTCGATACTAAAGTGTGAGAACTCCAAATCTACAGATTATTTTCTACCAGATGAAGTCGATGACTCTATCTTTTGAAATCTGGGGAAAGGACCAACTTCCACCTACTTGGTATAGTAATCCATAGCAATAATTACATACGTGTTTCCCTTGGTCATAGGCAATGGGCCAATTAGATCTAGTCCCTATTGTGCGAATGGCTTAGGACTTTGTAAACATGTTATTGTTTGGTAGATTGTCTAGGCAGAGGTGAATGCCTTTGACATTTGTCACATTTTTTGACATGACTAATTACATCTTGTAGCATTATGGGCTAATAATACCTTTACTTAGCTGCTTTGTGGCCTAGGCTTCTTGCAACTAAATGATTACTACATAATCCTTTATATATTTCAGCAAGGACATAGTTGGCCTCATCTGTTGCCAAGAATCTTTAAGTAAGGGCCATAAAACCCACGACAGTATAATACGTCATGGATCATCTAGAAATGAATAGCTTTGATCTCTATTTTCTTACTTGTTTCCTGTCTATTGGAAAGGTTTCACTTATAAGAAAACTCTTAATTGGATCCATCCAGTTGGGATCTGACTCAACTGGAAGGATTCTATATCCTAGATTTGATGCTAGGATGATCGAGATGATGAATAGGGATCGTTTGATCTAGATCTTCATCTATGGCAAAAGCTTGACGAGAAAAGGCACCAACTTGAGTATTTTCCTCCCTTGGAATATGATTCAAAGTCTAGGATTTCATGGTGCTTAGCAATTTCACAGTCAAGTTTTGATATTCTTGTAGATTAGGCTCTCAAACTTGGAACTCACCCATGTTTCACAACAAGCTAGGAGTCAACAATCTATATGTTGGGCTTCCAAAGCCTCTATCAGGTTTAGATATGCGATGGGGGCTTCATATTGTGCCTCATTATTTGATGTTTTGAATAGAAGCCATGATGCATAATGTAAGGGTTCACTTTTTAGGGTGACCAATATAATTCCGATTCCATTCCCATTTTTGTTGAAAGAACCATCCACATTAAGTGTCCATTTATCCTCTTTTTCATTAGAAGGTTCTTTTGTAGAACTCTTAGCTAGGAAGTTAGCAAAGACCTGACCTTTAATGGTAGTACGAGTGATGTACTCAATGTCAAACTCACTAAGCTCAATAACCTATTTTTTCAAATGGTTAGAGACCTTGGGCTTAGAAAGTACCTATCTAAGTCGGCTGTCCATGTGACAACTATGCTATGAGATTGGAGATATGGGCGTAGCTTTTTGGAAATTACTATAAATGCAAGGGCCACTTTCTCTATTTATAAGTACTATTCTGCATCGTGGAGGGACTTGCTTACATAATAAACAAGTATTTGGACTCCATTGTCATCATTTACTAAGACTATAATAACAACTATTTTTGAGGCTTCTTGATACAGGTGGTATTCCTTTAACTCTTCAAATTCTTTCTTATAACTCTGGTCCTAGTAAAATTAAATTCCTCACATAATACTTTGAAGAAAGGTGCATACTTGTTAGTTGCTCATGAGATGAGATGATTAAGAAAAATCACATTTATTGTTTATCTTTGGACTTCTTTGATAGTCCTGAGAGGTTGCATATCTATCAATGTTTTTATTTTCTAGGGTTGGCTTTAATTCCTCTTTAGTTGACCATGTATCCCAAGAACTTTTTTAAACTTAACACACACTTATTTAGGTTCAACTTCATGTCATACTTTCTATAATGTCCAAGGTTTCACCCAAATGAGTGACATGATCCTTGGCGTGCTTGCTTTTAACAATCATACCATCCATATATACCTCTATTGACTCTTTATTATATTCTTTATATGTTTATCGAGTTGAACGTGTATGCTAAACTTAAGATTTTAGGTTTATTTCTGATGTCATATTGACACTTTGTAAGCGAGCACCAAATAATAATACTTTATATTAGTTTCTGAACTTAGCTATATAATTTTGGGGGAAAATAGTTACTATAATCACGGTCTTTAAGTGAAAAAAAAACATTTAACTTGAATATTTTTAACTCTTTAATTATAAAAAAATTAATATTTTATTCTCTTAATTTATTAAAAATAACACTTTAATAGTCATTTTCAAAATTAAAGTATTAATTTTTAGACTTAACTGTTCATGTTTCATAAATAGTAGACTATAAGTGTCTAAGTTGAAAATAACATCTTTAAATTGCTTATGTTTTAAAATGTTGACCTCTGGTGATGCATTTTCGGGATCAAGCTTATGTTTTAACAGCTGTTTTTTAATAGTTAGTTTTGGTTATTTGATTTTGCTTTTTTTATTTTTGCAGTATATTTTCTTATATTTATAATATTAATCTAGTTTCTTTCTAACTTTAGAATCTTGATATTTACCTAATATATGAAGTATAATAATTAGATAAACATGTAAATACTAAACATCAATAGCTACCCAACAATTAGTGGTGGACTTTGGCTAGGTTAGGCTGGGTTTGGTAATTTGTTTGGGCCAACCCGAACGCTTCGTTTTGATAATGGCTGCAACCCAACCTACTATAAATCGGGTTGGTAATTCGATCCAAATTTCTTTCTATATAAAAAGCCTTGAGGCTTTGGTCGTTCTCCCTACTCTTCTTTTTTTGTCTTCTTTTTCTTTTTATATTTATTATAATGATTTTCTATTAACTTAAAAAAAAGTTTTCCATTTTTAAGTTAAATTTATATTATAACATAAAAAATAGATTTTTAAAGTACCACTTTATTATAAGAATATACACAACAATGACATTAAAATTATATATTTTGATAATATCAATATTTAAATTTTTATTTTTTATATACATCACTTTATATTATGATTATGTCATATATTTACTCCTTTAAATTTACATAAAAACAAATTTTGTTGCTTTCTTTGATTATCTGTTTAATTTTTTTTTGAATTTTTCTTTATCTATTAATATATATAAAAAGCAATAACAACCCATGTACAGTACATTGGTTATTATATGGTCCACTATTTTTTTCACCGTTCCATTATCTTCTTTTTTAACAAAAAGTTAATATCAAAATGTATTAAAATAAATACAATTTTTCTATATAGCTGTTTTATTAGTTTTATTTTGATTATTTTTTCAATTTTTTAGTTTCTTCGCTCTAATATTCCTTTTTAAGGCAAATAAATACTAAAATGTTCCAAAACATATATTTTTTATAAATAATTATTTTATTAGTTTTATTGTGTATCATTTTTTTTTTCACTTTTTTAGTTCTTGGTTTCAATATTAGCTTTCCTTTTACACAAATAAATAACAAAATTTTAAAAAATACATTTTTTTATAAATAGTTGTTTTATTGGTTTTATTATATACCATTTTGATTATTTTTTACTTTTTATTTTTTTAAAACACTAATGAATATCAAAATGAACTTATATGTCTTTCATTTTTTTTATTTCTTGTTAGTTTTTTAAATGTTCATTAGTTATTCTTTGACTTTTTTTTATGTATATTAATAAATGCTGATATATCTCTATATACTTATTAAACTTGATAAATTGTGTATAATAATTGCACAATAATATCAATTATTACTCAACATTAAAAATTATTATATACTTATGAAATTTAAATAATAGAATATTGTTTATTTTTAGTAGTAATATCAATATTTATATCAAATATTAACATAAAATATGAGATAAAAATTAATATATTACTTAACAAATTATTTATAAATTATATGTTTTATTTAAATAATTCTTTCAAAATCAATAACTTTATTAATACAATTATATTTTATATGGTAACCCGTGCATAGTATTGATCTAAAACTAGTATTTGATAAAGTACAAAATATCATACATATATTAATTAATAAATAAATTTTATAATTTATTTAAAGAGTAAAAGACCCTAAATAGTTAAATATGTTTTTATATTTCTTAATAAGCTCACATGAGAGCTCAAAAGTTGATTAAAATAGAGTGGAGAAATTTGTTTTTATTGAAAAAAGTAGAGCTGTATTCTAATATTCAAGCGATGATTAACTTGATTGGTCTTTCTGTTAATAAATCATCATTAATGGTATATTAGTTGTATACAATTAATATACTTTATCAGTTATATATTAGTTGTATGAAACTAATATACTTTATTAGCTGTATATTAGTTGTATGCAACTAATATACTTTTATTAAAAACACTTTTTCTAAAAAGCAGATTCTATTTTCCTGTATTTATACTTGTATTATCATTCATTGTAATTGTATTGTAAATATATATTTCAGTATTTTCTACTTGGTATCAGAGCAGGAAAGAACAAAAAAAAAATTACCACTCAGTAGCGCCGTCGTTAGTATTTTTATACAGCACCGTCCAGTCGTCTGCCTGTCCAGCCGTCCGTGCATCAACTCTGGACCAACCCTACATCTTCAGCTCTCGCACTGCTCTGTGTCTTTGTGAGTAATATTTACTCAGTTTCAATGCAATGCATTTTCCAGTTTTTCAGTCTTCAGCCATTGTCGTTCAGTTTTTCAGTTTTTCAGTTTTTAGCTTTTAGCTTTTCAATAATATTTACTAAAACCTACCTAAGCCCATTAGCCCACTTACCAACTTCAGCCTATCAGCTCACTTACCAACTTCAGCCCATCATCTCACTTACTCATCAACCCTAGCCCATCAGCCCACTTACTCATCAACCCAGCCCATCAGCTCACTCACTAATTAGACAGCCTACTTATCAATTTCAACCCATCAGCCCTAGCCCAGTCCGGTACGTACAAAAAAAAACTTTTTATTCTATTGTACAATAGTATTTATTTCAATGGAAAATTTAATTCCACTTCATCAGCAAGGACCTCCACCAAGCTTTGTATATCGCCATCGTCCTCACTGTTCTTATTGCAATGAACGAGGGCATCTTCGTGAGACTTGTTGGAAATTGTACCCATACTTGCAATCAAAAGCAGACTACTCTGGAGCAAAACAAAAACTTATCGTTCTAGAGCAAAAGTGGTTGTAGTGCAAATTTTCTAAGAACCAGACTACTATGGAGTAAGTGGATAGGATCATCCTATGGAATGTAGAGGTATTCCTACAGCTTCAATATATGTCCCATAGTTGGATTATTGGATCTAATACTTGGATTATTGATTCTAGTGCATCTGAGCATATGACTTATGATAAATCTTATTTTAATGAGTTATCTTTCCCACCAGTGTCTTATGTTACGAATGCTAACGGTGAGGCCTTTTTTGTCTTAGGAAAAGAGTCAGTTCATATCACTTAATCTTTACAACTTCATAATGTTTTATACATACCTGACCTAACCCATCACTTAATATATGTCCCATAGTTGAATATTGAGTCTAAATGTTTTGTAACATTTTATCCTATGTATGTGATTTTTCAGGATCTTCTTACTAGGGAAATAATTGGTCGAGGGTATCTAAGGGGTAGATTATTCCATTTGGATCAGAACTACGCAGGGGAGAAACCAAAAGCACAGGCACGCACTGCATTGACTTCTAGTTCTGATAAGCTAAGTGAAATTTGGTTATGGCATCGCCGCTTAGGGCATCCGTCCTTTAGTCTTATGAAAAAATCCATGCCCACTTTATTTATTGGTATTCGTGAGTCTGTTTTACATTGTGAGACTTGTGTTTTGGCCAAGAGCCATCGTATTACTTATTCTCCTAGTACTTCTAATAAAATTACTATTCCTTTTGAATTAATTAATTTTGATGTTTGGGGACCATCTGAAGAGCCCACTATATCGGGTATGAGATATTTTGTTTTGTTCATCGATGATTGTACAAGGATATTACGGATCTCTCTTCTTAGAACAGAAGATGAAGTTTTTTCTATTTTTTAAACTTTTCATACCCTCATTCAAACACAATACAATGACATCATTCGGATCCTCCGTTCTGACAATGTGGGAGAATATGTTAATCATGTTTTTCAAGACTTTTTCAAAACACATGAGATTATTCATCAAACTACTTGCCCACAAACACCGGAACAAAATAGAGTTTCTGAAAGAAAAAATCGTCATTTACTTGATATGGCTCGTGTACTACTATTTAGTGCTCATATGCCAAAATATCTTTGGGGTGATGCTGTACAAGCTTCCGCTCATCTCATCAATCGTCTCCCGTCTAGTGTCCTTAACGGAAAAATCCCCTCGAGCCTGATTTGGAAGGTTTTCACAGTTTATGCAGAAGGTTGGTTACATACAGAGTAATTCAGACCACACTCTATTTCTCAAACATCAACGAGGGAAGGTAACAACCCTAATCATTTATGTTGATGATATGGTAATCACTGGTGATGATACTGTTAAGATGGATAAATTACAAAGACAGTTAGCCTCTGAATTCGAGATAAAGGACTTAGGTGAACTAAAGTACTTCTTAGGAATTGAGGTAGTCAGGGGAAGAGAAGGAATATATTTGTGTCAGAGGAAGTATATTATTGATATGCTAACAGAGACAGGTACGTTGGATTGCAAACCTATTGACACTCCTATTGAGCAAAACCATTGTTTAGTAAAGTATCCAGATCAGATACCAACTGATCGAGATTGTTATCAGATATTGGTTGGGCATTTCATTTACTTGGCTCATACTAGACCAAATATTGCATATGCAGTAAGTATGGTGAGTCAGTTCATGCATAATCCAAGTGAGAACCATATGAATGTTGTTTTGAGAATTTTAAGGTATTTAAAATTGGCTCTAGGAAGAGGAGTAATGTTCTCTAAACATAACAATCCTCTTGAAGTCTGTGGCTTCACAGATGCAGATTGGGCAGAAAGTATTACAGATAGAAAGTCAACATCGGGTTATTTCACCTTTGTGGGAGGAAATTTGGTTACATGGAAAAGTAAGAAGCAGAAAGTGGTGGCGCGATCTGCAAGTCTCATATTCAAAGCATTAATATGATCAAACAATTCATTTTTATCTTTCTCTAAGCTAGAGGAATTTGTTTTGTGAACATTGATGATATCATTAAGTTTAGTTACTTCTACAAGCAATTTATCTCTCTCTTCCCTGATACCTAGACAATCCATGAATAATTCCTCATAGTTAAATATATTAAACTTAGACAGTAAGAGAGAAGAGTTTACTTCCTCATTTTCTTCATTCGAGCTAAGGTCGGAGTCATTATGATGTGCTTTGGTAGTTGCGGTGAAGGCACAATAATTAGTGTCATCATCCTCTGAGTTACTAGCATTGTCTTGCTCACAAGTAAATCATTGAGGACTAGTGGGTTTACTTTTCTTACCATTAAGGCTAGGAGACTTGATTTCCCTTGACTTTCGGTCATTCGAACGACTAGATTGTCCCTTGTTGGAATGATTATTCTGTTGACCCTTCTTCTTCATGAACTTCTTAAATTTTCGTGCTAACAAGACTAGTGACTCATCATTCATATCATCATCACTATTAGAGATGTTCTTTTTGGAGCTTTTGAATGCCACGTCCTTATTTTTCTTGGGTGGATCAAGAGAAAGCTCATAGGTTTGGATTGACCCGACAAGTTCATCAATTTTTAGTGTGTCTGCATTCTTACTTTCCTCTATTGCTGTAACTTTCATCTTATAGTCTGTTGTTAAAGATCTTAGGAGTTTACATACTTGTATAGGTTGTGAAATTTTCTTACCAAGGTTAGAACAAGCATTAGTGATATCACAAAAGCGAGCATAGAACTGACCAAAAGTTTTTGTATTGCTCATTTTAATGAAATCAAACTGAGATGTTAACAATCTCAATTTTGTTTGTTTCACATGGGAGGTTCCCTCATGAGCAAGAGCAAGTGCATTCCATGCATCTTTAGCAGTCTCATAGTCGGAGATGCGATGGAACTCATCCATTAACACTGCAGCAAATATTGAGCTTAGACCTTTTTGGTTTGCCCCACTAAGGGTGCGTTCTTTAATGGTCTAGTCTCTTCTTGGCTTTATGATTGTTACACCATCTTTCATTATCGAAGGTGGCCGGTTCCCAACCATTAAGAATAGCATTCCAGACTTTTTCATCTTGTCTGAGAAAGGCTTGCATGTGAGCCTTCTAGTAAGGTAATTAAACCCATCAAAGAGTGAGGGTCTAACAGATGACCCACCTTCTTTCATTTGGTCCATAAGTAAGTGTGTGTGTCCCTAAGGATCAATCTCACTAAGTATGTATAGTGTCTGCTATGATACCAATTGAAAGTTTATAAGATATGAACCGGATTAACCTAAAGGGGAGTTAATAGGTTATTCTTAATTTTCACCAATTTATAATTTAATAACCTAAAAAAAGCAGCTAAACATACAATCGTGTGTAAAAATAAGTGCGAAAATAAAATAATAACACATGATATTTTTAGGTGGAAACAACCTAGGCCACAACAATGACCTAAGAGGAAAACCATCGGTCCACTGGACCACCTAAATTTTCACTATTAAATTCAAATGTTCAAGTACAATCTTGGTCTTATGCTACCCTCCCCAGGATACTGCCCCAATGTACTTTACTTATGAGTCTCTACTCTGTTTTCACAGTTTCCAATATTAGCATGAACAGTTTCCAGACCAACGTTCCAATAAGCTCCTCGTAAATCAGATCGTTCACAAATTAACTGCAAAATAGTTAGCACAAAAACACAAGTGCCTATGTGTGTTCTAGAACGAATTTAAATAATGATTAATCCTAACTAGATGATTCAAAACATATGTCACTTAAATTAAATCAACTAGCAAATTTTAGAGCAAAAATATTAAGCATAATTTTAGTAAAAATAACTTCTTTGAAATTCAATAATTAAATCAAATAATCATGATCATTTATATAATTATTTGATTTAAATATATAAGATCTTAATTGAGAAGAAGTTATATGAATATTAAAAATATTTCGTAAATAGGCTAATAAATATGCAAACTTCAAAAATTAAATATTATAAAAACCAATGATAATATTAATCAATTAACTTCAAAATCTTTAATTTTTGCGTGAAAACCCAAACACTTTACCACTAGTCATAGCCACATAGTTATCCATAGGCCAATAAAGGAAGATTGTGACTTATCTATATTATGTTCCTTGATTGATCCGCAAAATAGAGAAAGAGTAGGGTATCATCTTTCCAATTGTTAGCTCTCTGATTAGGCCGAAAATCATATATTTATTTTTTCAATCATATTTCATCTTAGATTTATTATCAGTAATTCTAGGCATACTCATGCGTTAATTTCCCCTTCTTCTTTTTTGGCAGCTTCAGATATTCTTTTTCTCCTATCTCAGTTTTTTATCTCACAACCCTAATGTCTATATAATGTATGTATATATACATATATAATAGTAATACCTAATAGTATTAGGGTTAAAAGTCTTTTGGACTTAATTTTTTTTCCAAGGCCCATTAAAAACAAAAACTATAAAAAAAATCATTTCTTAAGACACATTATAAAAATATTTAATTAATAATTTCATAAATTAATTAAAGTTTAAATAAATATTTTAACATAAAATATAATTTTAGATTTATGAAAATGAGCTATTAAATGCCTGAATATAATCCTATGTGTCGTAGTTATAAAAGACATACATGAAGTACAAATATCTGCAACTTGAACATTTATTCGACTTTTCTTGATAAACTTGGTATGAGGCCTAAAAACAAATTTACAAGTAAATATTTTGTCCAAGAAAATAGCCAACACTCATAGTTCTTACAAATAAGAACGAGGTGGTTTATGATCTTCCTCAATCAAACTGTCTTAATTCCTCAATGGGACCATCATCTCTCTTCCAAATGGAGAGAAGAGAAATTATTTTATGATTTGGTGTATTAAATACCATAATTGAAAGGATATTTATATATTTCTCAATTAGGGTTTCCATAATCCCCTAATTAATGCAAAAAATGGTATCTACTCAATCAATTCATATTAGTTTGAATAATCTAGGGAATTAGCGAAATTTGACTATTTAATTTTAGCCCATTCTATTAAAGGAAAATATTTATTATCTAATTTAGTGTGAGAAATATGATTTCTTAACCATCTCTCAATTGTCAATATATTATTCCTGAATCAATTATATTACAATAATTCCTTAGGTACACATTTGTATGATATTTATCCTTAGACTTCTCTTTAAACAATCTGTTCCATCTCATATATTAGTAGTAGAGCCACTACGACTTTTGTCACAATATAGTCGTGACTAAACCATGATGATTACTATACTAATACACTCAATGACATAGATAAAATATGGCTGAGTAACATAGAAATTACATGCAATGTGATATTAGACATGCTTATTTCTTATTGGTCTTTCTTTAGTCTTTAGTGAGATCAATCTAAAGTCTTTAATGCAATGTGAATATTGCACATAGAAAATATAAGTAAGCTTATAAATAGAATCATAAACCATTACTTTATTTTACAGAAGACTAAATAATCCAATGTTTAAAGTAACACATATAAAACATAAAAATGATTCTCACTAAACCAAGGTATTATCATAATTAACACCCATATGAGTTGTGTGCTCATTAAAGACTTTAGGTGTTAAGCTCTTGGTTAATGGGCCTGTTAGTATAGAATATGGTCCTATATGTTCTATGAAAATCTTTCTATCCTAAACTTTTTTTTAACAACTAAAAGCTTGATGTCAATAAACTTCGACTTCATTGAGCTTCTATTATTATTGGAGTAAAGCACGATTGAGTTATTATCACAATAAATCTTCAATGGCCCATCAATTCCATCTATCATATGTATTCCAATGATAAAGTTTCATAGCCATGTGATTGGATGCCTTATAACAAGTAACAAACTCCGTAGGCATGGTTGACGAAGCTATAAGAGTATGTTTAGTAGACTTCCATGAAATAACTCATTTAGTCAACATAAAGATATAGGTTGATGTGGAGCATCTGTTGTCTTAGCATCACTCAAAATCAGAGTTAGAACTAGAACTCGATGAACTCTAAATTATCTAATCTCTGATAAGTAAGCATGTAGTCTTTTGTTCTTCTTATATAACACATCATGTGCTTGGTTACTTCCAGTGTTGTATACTTGGATCATTCAAATGTTTGACCGAAACTCCCACTATAAATGTTATATCAGGACGAGTGAAAACTTGAGCATACATTAGATTCCCTAATGCTGAAGCATAAGGAATATTTTGCATCTCTTTCCTTTCAATATCAAATTGGATATTCTCAAGAAATCTCACATTTTTTGTTTGAAAAAAGGATCTTGTTGTGGGATTGTAAAATTTGTAATCCCGAGAGAATTCAGCCTAAAAAAAAATAATAGCTAACCGTCCTTGAGTCCAATTTTCTTTCATATGGATTATAAGGTTGTGTCTCAACTGGATAACCCCAAATGTGTAAGTGCCTAATGCTCAGTTTCTTTCTTTTCCAAAGCTTATAAGGAGGAATGATTAATTGTACTTTTTACCACATCCATAAGAGTTCAATTTTGTCACTTTGTAACACTTTTCATGCTAAGTTTTCTTGGCATGATGTATTGTGGAACATTCCACACTTATTGAGAAAAATTACGAAAGGTCCTAGATGATGTTCTTCTAATTTGTCATGCCTCCCATAGTACTTACTACTTTATCAAATTTTATAGCTTTAATTTTCCAAGTTAAAGTTCAACTTTAGCTTTGAAAGACTTGAAAACGTCAAAGGATTGTGACTTCTCATATATGAAATATTGATAACCGTACCTAGAGTAATCATCTATGAATGTAATGAAGTACTGTTATCAATTCCATGAATCCGTAGGGAATGGACCACATATATCAATATGTATAAGTTTTAGGACATATGTAACTCTTTTGGCACCTAATTTTGTAACATCTGTTCGGTTTCCCTTTGCACTCAACACAGACTTAAAAGTCTATCAAATCTTGGGGTTCAAGAATTCCATCCGACACAAGACGTTGCATTCTCTTCTTAGAGATATGACCTAAATGCTTATGCTATAAAGTGGTAGAATTCTCACTTAATTTTTGCTTTGTACCACGTGAACTTGTTTTGCATTATTTTGTTATAGGAATTAATAACATAAAACACATATAGATTATCAATTATAGAACTATAATCAATAAAATTTAAATTTTGATAGAGACAAACTTTTTATTTCCAAAAAAACAAGAAAATCTTAACTTTTCCAAACTAGAAATAAAAATTATATTC
Organism: Hippophae tibetana; assembly: GCA_037013495.1. Lineage (NCBI taxonomy): Eukaryota > Viridiplantae > Streptophyta > Magnoliopsida > Rosales > Elaeagnaceae > Hippophae > Hippophae tibetana. The sequence goes on from CM072803.1 coordinate 20,506,840, forward strand.
CATCTAAAAGACTGTGCAATAAATATCTCAAATAAATTCAAATAAAATTCAATTTTTAATTGTAATATGAAAGTTCTTATAGTCTCCACCCCAAATTTATTGTTATCACTCACAAAGGTGAATCTTTTAGCATCACTTGGTGGTTGGTTCCACATGAAACCTTGAATAAACATGCTTATGTGAGTAGTAGCACCAGAATCTACCCACCAAGTATCCTTAAGTACATAAGTTGAATTAACTTTAGAATAAATTAAAGCTAGAAACATTTATATGCTAAGTGACATACTTGGAACACTCCTTCATGTGTCCCGACTTCTTGCAGAAATAGTAGGCAAACTATTCATCCTACTTATTTTGTTACTTCTACAAAGAAGAACTCACTTTGTATTGCCCCAAGTGTGTAGAAAGAGAGATCAAAACCAAGTGCATGAGCAAGTCCACAAATAGCTCCAACTTAAGTGACTTGAATTTTGATACAAGATGAGACATCTCTATGATGTACTCTCTTATGTTCCCTTTGCTCTTATACTTTATCGCAATGAGTTTATCCAAAAGGTTACTCATTTCCAACTTTTTGTTATTGGTAAAATATTGCTCGATTTCTTCTAGGAACTTGTTGGATACTCTTGATTTTAGTAATAAAGCCCCAAACACTTTTGGAATAGAGCATTACATGATCATGATGCTCATTCAGTTAGACCAATCTAACTTTTCAATTTTAACCTTCTTAGGGTTTTTCAAAATAACAGTGGGTCGATCCAATCGAATTGCAAGATCCAAATCAATACAACCAAGAACAATCTCAATATTTTTTCGAAATTTTGAAATTCGTCCCGCTTAGTGATAACTGTATTTTATATAGTTATTTTCACCTATTTTATTAATTAAAATTGCTATGTTCTTAATGTTTTTAGTTAATTTTAGTTTAATAAATTAGTATTTACTGTTTTTTAAATATTTTAATAAAAATTAAATAATTTGTATCGAAAACGTACTTAATTGCAAATTTGTGTCCAAAAATATAATTTCAAATAAAAGAGTGTTTAATTGCAATTTGTAAAAGTCAAAAATATAATTTAAATTAAAATCGGGCTTAATTTTAATTATTGAAAGTTTAAACATTTAATTTAAATTACCAAAAGAGCTATATTGCAATTAAACAAAGTTTAAAATGTAATTTGAAATATATTTGTGGGTGAAAATACAATTAATAAAAGTGAGTTTTCTGCGTAGGTGAAGAATTCCACGCGGCATCATCCATGCTTCACTGTGGATCGCCAGATCAACGCAGAAACGGTTAGGATGCGCGCATGTTCTTCAAACCCGACCAAGGAGAGTGGGTGCAGAATTCCTGTCACGCGGCTCGGTGCCCAAGTGGGGCCCACTGGCGTGCAGGGTGGGACCCACATGTCGGCTGCGTAGAATTTCCCGAGGCACATCGCTCACCGTTGGATCAGTTGAACGGTCCAGATTGAAGCACGTGGATCCAATTGTCGCGCACCGAGCCACTCTTCGACAAAATCTTGTATGTTGCGCTCCATCGTTTCTCCATGAGCCCGACCTGCCCGTCCAATGAAACGCTGCCACGTGTCTCTGAATTGCTAGCAGCCAATCACATGGCGACACATGGCATGCGTAGAAGAATTTTTTTTTGAGAAACGTGCAGAATTGTTTTCACGGGTGATATTTTTTTATTGCCCCCATTTATTTGTGTCCCCCGCTAATATTAAAAATATATATAATAATAATAAAAAAGGAATAATTGAATAGTGGGGGGATATATGTAACAAAAGTTTTTCATTTGTATGCGTTTTTTGGTTTTTTGGTTTTTTGTTTCGTTTTTAGTTTTCCTTTTGTAGAATTCTCTTCTTCTTCATTTTTCATTGTATTTTGAGCAGAGAGTTTTCTTTCAAATTTTTGAAGGATTTTCGAGTTCTTTGATTTGTTTTAATTATTTCCTCTTAGGAAGTTTTTATTTTTCCTCTCTGCGTGTCTCTTTTACACGTAGAAAATTTTATTTTGACATTTTTGTTGTGTATTATCTTAGGAAAATTACAGAGAAAGAGGTTGATAAAGAAGAAGGAAATGGAAGAAATTATTTTTTATTGAGGAATCGTGAAAGAGTTTCTCCTAACTCATTTTCTTTTAATTTTTGTTTCTCTGCAATGTTTTATTTTTGTGGTGTTGTAATTTTAATTTCTGCTATGAACTAATATATTTGTTCTAGGATTGCAGTGTTACGTAAATTATGAAACTTGAAGTAATTATTTTTGAATGATTTGTAGAACTGTTTTAAGTTGTTTATTTTACCTGCTTTAAGTGTTTTTAATTATCGGAAGATTAATTAAATGATATGTGACACTTAAATAAACTTGAAAAAAGAATTTTTGTGGGTTGCTCGGGATAAAATAACGTATATACATAAGGGATAGAAATATACTTTTATTGTATGTGTAACTTTTTGAGAACTCAGAACTTAATAAATCTAGTTGAAATTAATTCTCATAGGAATATAGTGAATCATTTTAACTGGATGTGTCTGTATGGAGCTTGAAAGAGATATGGATAAGTTAGTAAGGAACCATCAATACCTAGGGACCCTACGTGGATATCCTGAGATCAGAGAACTCTGGTTCAAACAATTACATTTTGCCCCTATTTGATATCAAAAATTTCATTCAGTCATCAATCTTTCCATATACTTTTGAAGCATTTCGCTCTATCGCTCTATCGCTTATACTCTTACTCTTCTCTCTTCAAACAGTTTTTCCACGAATCCACCATTCCAATTTCGTGGGTTGTTTTTCAACAGATTTTCTATACTCATATCTAATAATGCTTCTACTTAAAGTTACTCTAGTTCTAAAGTATGAGATGTTCACTCACAAACTCAATTACTTAAGATTCTTAAATACAAGAAAAGAAACAATTCTTAAATGAAAATATTATTTGCAAATTACAACCCAAATGCAACATCAATGTGATAAGAAAACTAATGTAATTCTAGCACCCATATACATCCATAAATCAAATATAACTAAGAAGCTGATGGATTAATGGCATAAAACTATTATGCATCAAATGTAAATTATGGTTTTTTTTTCAACCTTTTAGAATTTAGTTTGAGAGTATAACTTATTGCTTGTACCGATTTCTTTTTTCATTCTCCATTTACATTTTCCTCTACTAACGATAATATGAACAATCTTGAAGGTTGTCGAAGATTGTTTTAATTTCTTAGAACTTGAAGAAGAATAATAAAAATCTATACTGTTATTGATTTGTTAGATTATGTTGAAAGATCAGCTCAAAACCCGAATAAAGGAAGTGTGGTTGGGTGGGTACCTCTCTAGAGAAAATAAAAATATCAAGTGTAATCACAAATGTTAGATGCAATCATATTTGAAAAATACATTTAATATTTTTGTGATTAAAATTTGGTTAGTTATGTGGCCAATTTATGATCACATAAGGGATATACAATGTTTTTGTCTTAGATATACACATCAATATACCAAAAGAATAATTTTCTTTTAAGAAAAATAGTGTTGTGTATGAGAGAATGAGAGAAAATATTTTAGAAAAATATTAGGATAATATTTTAAAAAAAGAATGACAAAATAATGAGTTTGAGAAACAATTGTGTGACATTATTTTGAGTTTATCTTTAATTTGTTGTATTTTCTCTCATTTTGTATCTATTAATTTTATTAGTTAAAAAAATATTTTTCAGGATTTGTCTCATAAACTTAATTCAATTTAAAGAATGAATTACGTTAAATTATTGGTATTATTATTTATTCTGTTGAATTTATTTTATTTATAAACACCATGTGCTGCGTTAAACATGAACGATTCAGTCTGGTTTAAATTGCTCTAAAGTTGGAAACTGATAAGGGGTACGTTTGTAATTTCCATTTTCTTTTAGTTGAATATCGTGCGTTTTGGTAATAATATTTCCTAGTTGAGATAAAATGGCTGGATTGTTAAGATCCAATCTATTTGGGTTAACTCTGAGCTACATATGTGTGTGGCCGACTTAGAACCTGAATTCTTCAAAACAATATTTAATTGGATGGGTTTGTTTGGATTGTGCGAATTAATTTGGGTTTTATCCACCCCTCCCAATAACGTAAATTCAACAATAATTTTTAATATATGAATTGATTTGCATATTTGTAAGTGAAGTTGTAAAGAAAAAGTTAATTGTTATATATTTAAAACTCAAAGAGTAAAACATACATTAAAAATAATACAATAATACATGATAAATATAATATATTATGTAAAAATATATGAATTGATATTCTGTTCTTTGGTTTGGATTAATTTAGTGACATTTTACACACCTTATTTATATACTCTTTAAGGAAGAAAAAAGAGGAAGTTACTGTGAACTCTATTATGATTTAAGGCTCTGTTGAGAAAATAAGTCTCACATCGACTAGGTTTATAACCAGCTCTTCTGATGGTTCCTTGGTTGATATGAGATTTATTTTCTCAACACTCTCCCTCATATCGACTGTGTTGACGGACGGTGGTGATCTTATTGTTGCTACGGGTGATAGTGTCTGGTAACTCCTCAACCGTTAGGGGGTCCTGCTTTGATACCATGTTAATTCACCTAGGCCTAACTCATCCCTTGAAATCGCGCTTACAAGGGTGAGGACTGCCCAGACTTATAACCAGCTCTTCTGCTGGTTCCCTGGTCGATGTGAGACTTATTTCCTCAACACTTCCTCTCCCATCGACTGTGTCGACGGACGGTGGTGGTCTTATTGTTGCCACGGGTGGTAGTGTCGGGTAGCTCCTCCACTGCTAGGGGGTCCTACTTTGATACTATGTTAATTCACCTGGGCCTAACTCATCCCTTGAAAGCGCGTTTTCAAGGGATGAGTTAGGCCCAGGTGAATTAACATGTTGAGGAAATAAGTCCCACATCGACCAGGGAACCAACAGAAGAATTGGTTATAAGTCTGGTCAGTCCTCACCCTTGAAAGCGCGTTTTCAAGGGATGAGTTAGGCTCTGGTGAATTAACATGGTATCAGAGCAGGACCCCCTGACGGTGGAGGAGCTACTCGGCACTACCATCCGTGGCAACAATAAGACCACCACCGTCCGTCGACACAGTCGATGTGAGGGGGAGTGTTGAGGAAATAAGTCCCACATCAACCAGGAAACCAGTAGAAGAGCTGATTATAAGTCTGGGCAGTCCTCACCCTTGAAAGCGCGTTGATAAGTTAGGCTGAGGTGAATTAAAAGGCTCCAAGTTCATCTTTCCTCTCAAGCAAGCAGGTTTGAATATCTGATTAGAAGTACAAATCCTTTTTTTTGTTTTGTTTAGCACTTAAATATTATGCCAAATTTCACGGTTTACATTTTTGAATAAAGATACTATAAGCATGAGTGAAGCCAATTCTAAGGAATATTTTTTTTTCTTTCACAACTTGCATGCATTAATTCATACATCATAGATTAATAGGAATATTTAAAGCCACTTCTCATTTTAGTTAAAAGTATTTTAAATGAATCAAAACACCTTTAGGAGGGTTTCACTTTGAAGCGGAGAAAGATCAGTCCAAACACTTACTTCTCTTAAAAGTACTTTTATTTACACCATTTCATTTTAAATCACTTCTCTTGAAACAACTTTTAAGAAAGACATCTAGAAAAAGTCACTACATAATTAGCCCCATGTTAATAAGTAGTTATATAATTGCTTCAATATCTAAAGTTTTTAATTTAAATGATACATATAATTATAAGATGATGCATATAATATTATTACAATTCTAATCACTAATTATATTAATTTAGTTATGATTTACTTAATATTCTAAAGTAAAACTCATTCTTTTATGTTTCAAATCATAAATTCGAATAACATTAATTAACATTTCATCTATTAAAAAAATGTTAGATTAGTTGTGTAAAGTATCTAATCGTGAAAATATAATGTATATTTATAATACACAACGAATATTAGTAGCCATAAAATATTAAAAAGATGTTGGTGATATAGTAATAGCTACTCTTAAACCCAATGAAGTAATAACAAAGTGGAAGGCAGACAATGTGAAGTTGAAGGTAAAAAGAAAATGAGTATAAAACTGAGGACTTAAAAGGATTAGAATAGCCAACAAAAGGAGATTATAAAGATGTTAGTGGTGAAGTTGTTTTCGAGTTCAATAATTCTATAAAAAGCACAAATGAACCAACAAATTCTCATATCAAGTCCAATGAAGACATTATCCAATCAAAAACTGTCCAAGAAAGTAAGAACCAATTAGAGGATGTACAAGATTTAAAAGAGCCATATACATATTCGAAAGTGGTAAAACATTTTGAAGGCAAAGTTGTTGCTCCCAACAAACCCATCCATAGAAAGTAAACTAGAGATGCTATCCATATACATAAGTAGAATTGATATTGGGGACTCAAAACACCATGCGGATATCAACCATATACAAAAGGCAATACCTTCACTATGTTACATGTTAGTAAAAATTATCTGGTCGAAACTAACACACAACTAAAGTAAAATTGAAAATAATAAAAATAAAATGGACACAAATATTTTACGTGGAAAATCCCCCGAATAAATTAGGATAAAAAATCACGGATAAGTGTATGAAGATTTCACTATTATAAAATAGGGATTACAACACCTTTTCTCTAGTTATAATGAGATAACAATTATAATCTCTATTATAATAAGAGAAATAACTCTCTCACAAAATAAAGAAAATATTACTTACAAAGAAGGAACAAATTTTCTTTTCTAAGTAATAACTTACAAGATAACTCTTACAATGACTTTTACTATCTTCTTATGGATGCTTTATAATTCATTTTCTCTTATATTTTGCACAAATGAAACAAGTTATTTATAGGCAACATCCTTGAAGAACTTGTAGTAGTTAAAACTTCATGTTCATCTCCACTTTAAATGGACAAGAAATTAGTACTCCACAATGAATGAACAAAAAATTAATGTTCTACATTAAATACACAAAAAATTAGTACCAAGTAAGTAACTTTACCATTAAACAATGTCATCAATTATCACATTACACGTACTCTTGTAAAATGTCAGATACATATCTGAGATTTTTACGTAACTATGTTTCTCATTTTTATGTAAATTTTCACTAGTTTCAAGTTTTGAGTATGTAAATTCATGTCTATGTTACAGGTACTTTGCGAAAAATTAAGAGTCTACGTAACATAGATACTTTGGAAGTTCAAAAAGATAAAGGAAGTGAAGCTGCCAAAAAGTAGTAGCATAAACAACCCTAAACTGTAGCAGATCAAGTGTTATAATAAGTATATGAGATGAACGAAATCACCCACTGGAACTAATATAATAAGTGTAGTCGTTGAAAGAAGAAAACTCTACTCATCATGACTACGTGGCAATATATCATCATCTAGCTCACAAAATTGTATTCAACATTATAAAGTGTTGTATATTGTAATTATCACAAGTTTATGATATTTTATCCTCCTAATCAAGAAGCTAGACCATTAGTTTTAGAACCTTTGTCTTTCAAAAGATGGATCAATTTAAGTATTAAAAGATTTTAAGAATAAATATTTATTGATGTTATTTGAAATTCTTACTTCAAATGGGACGAGAACAAGTATTTGTTGCGGGACTAATGGATTTAACATGACTATTAAAAAATTGTGGAAAAAATGTTTTTTCTTTACTAAAAAAAAATCTCGAAGAATATGAATCAGAATATAATATCAGGATTTAGAGAGGTAATAATTTTATCAAAATAAGAAGCATATATAAAATGGATATTTTCTCTCTTTGAAAAAGATTGTATATTGTTTTTGTCACATATTACTGTAAAGACAGGATGTTTTTGTTTTTTTATTTTTTAGTAAAACTTTATATGTACGTCCGCAGTATTATCTCATCCCTATTACATATTTATTTAAAAATAAATTAAATATTTCATTAATTATTATAATCTTACATGATTTAATAACAAATCTTATTTATGATAACTAATAAAAAAAAAACATGTAACCCCACTTATTTATACATGTAAACCTATTCTTTTTGAAACGATAAAAGATGATAGAACTACCGTGACAATTTGATATTATAAAAAATAAGAAAAACATAATGGTTTAGTAGGTTAAGTATAATCTTATTTCAGTGAATTATATTAAATTGTATAATAATTTATGGGGATTAAAATTTGATAATAATTAATATAATATAATTTGATAAAATTTATGATAAATATTTTAATAAAATAATCTATATTTAAAATAATATGTAATTTAATTTATATAATTCTCTTACTTATTAAAATAATTTCATTATAAAATTTATTGAAAAATTATATAAAATAAGGATACTATCATATTTTAGTTACTTTATTTTTATAAATTAATTGTGATAACTTGTATAATTTGACATAATTTATTACTTACAACTCTAACTTTATTCTAATTTTATTTATTTATTATTAATTTTAGACTTTATTATTATTATTTAAATTTTATAATGAAAATTTAAAATTTTAAAAGCATCTCATTTAAAAAATATCAAATTTAAATTAATATATATATATAATATGATGCTGGGAAATAGATAATATATAAAAGAAGATATGTATTATATATATATATATATAATATGGCGGCTGATAGATATTAATATATATATATAAAGAAGGAGGGAGGATAGGTTTGGAGATATATATATATTATATAACAGGGAGAAGAACGGCGACAGAGCAGACGAAAATAAAGAATAGAGAGAAAGCTTAGAAACAAAAGAAAAAATAGAAGGAAAAATCTGGGAATAACATGCAGGGAACGCTGAAAAGAATTAAAGGGAAAGCATATTCTTTTTCTATACATTTTTTTCAATTTCTTTTATAAAATTAAGGTAAATTCGTTTATATTTAATTTAATTTTTAACATGAATTAATTTATCTTTATTATAAAAAAAAAATATGTAATTTAATTTTATATATTAATTTTAATTATTTCTCTTCGTGTTTGTCTTATTTATTTTGAATTTAATGTTTCTAATTTACTGACCATTAATTAGATAATTTTATTCTTATGATTTAATATCGAAAGAGAAAATTATAAGATAGATATGAAATATTTCTGTTGAGTCCCACATCGATCAGGAATGTCAGCCTAGTGCTAGTTATAAGGTTATGACAACTCTTTCTCTTTGAAAGCTCTTTTGGAGGAAGTTAGGTCATGACTTTCTACATGGTATCAAAGCAGGTCTCTGGTGCGATGAGTCCCTTCTGACTCACCTCACAGTTCCCCTACTATGCGGTGTCCCCGTCAGGTGGAATCGGTCTTTGCGGTGTCCCCGTCCGATGTGAGGGGGAGTGTTGAGTCTCACATCGACCAGGGATGCCAGCCTAGTGCTGGTTATAAGGTTATGACAACCCTTCCTCTTTGAGAACTCTTTTGGAGGGAGTTAGGCCATGACTTTCTACAATTTTGACATAGGTAAATATAGAGATCGAAAGACTTGTATGAACCTGTGTAATTTTAAAAATCATTGGTCTTAATACTTTCTTGATTTATTAAATTGCATACTCTTTTGTAAATTAATGAACAAGATTATTTCCAATTGACTATCGAGAGAGGTTTTTGGATATTCTTGAAGATTGTTAACAATTAGATAGAATTAAATTAAATTACCTAAATGAGTAAAACATAGGAGAGATTAGGTGAAATCGATACAAAGTAATCTTAGTTTTAATTTAGAATTATATTATATTATATATTTTTATTTTTTTTCTTTAGGTGTGTTTTTGACGTTGGATGCACTGTGCTAGAATTCGAAACATTATTCCTTTTGATCTGGAGATTGAAAGAACCTTTAGATCACGAAGAAAGAAGAAAGTACTAGTCATGACTGAAGGAGAACATAATGCATACCCACACACCTTGATGGATTATGTAAGGCCAATTGTTAATGACAACTACTCAAGTGTAAGACGTCAAACCATTAATGCCAATAATTTTGAGCTCAAATTGGCGTTGATGAGTATGGTGCAACAAGCTCAATTTAGCAAATTGCCCCTTGATGATCCCAATATTCATTTGGCGATGTTCTTGGAGATCTATGACACTGTTCTTGAAGACACCATTAGACTAAGATTGTTTCCTTTTTTCATTGAGGGATAAGGCCAGAGGTTGGCTACAATCATTACAACTGGGAAGCATCACTAGTTGGCAAGACATGACAAAAAAATTTCTAGCTAAATTCTTTCCACTTGCAAAAATAGCCCAACTTAGGAGTGAGATTGGTCAATTCAAACAAAATGATTTTGAGACACTCTATAAAGCATGAGAAAGGTATAACAATATGATTCGGCGTTGCCCTAAGTATGGATTGCCAGATTGGTTGCAAATTCAGATGTTCTATAATGGGTTAAATGGGCAAACTGGAACCATAATTGATGCTGCTTCTGGTGGAACTTTGATGTAAAAAACACCTGAATATGCTACTTCTTTTTTTAGAAGAAATGACCTCAAAAAAATATCAATGGCCAACAAACTACAACTCCAGAGTTAAAGCAATTGCCTGATCGTCTTCGCTATGCATCCTTGGGTGATAATTACACTTTTTCAGTGATTGTTGCAGCATCACTTACACCCAAAGAAGAGGAAAAGCGACTTCTTCAATTGAATGAGATGGATGAGTTCTGGAATGATGCTTAGGAAAATAAAAAGATCTACAAAGAACGCATAAAGAAGTGGCATGACAAACAGATTCTTAGGCATGATTTTACTCCAAGACAATAGGTTTTGCTTTTCAATTCACGACTAAAACGCTTTTCAAGTAAGTTAAGATCAAGATGGACAGGTTCTTATACAATTGACAAAGATTTCACTTTTGGAGCAATAGACTTGAAGGACAAGACAAGGAATATATTCAAAGTTAATAGTCATAAATTGAAGCACTATTATGGAGAACAAGTAGAGAGGAATCATGCATTTATTCCTTTTCGAAATCCTAATTGATGAAAATTGAAAATTCTGATTGTAAACTATAAAACAAGCGCTTATAGGAGACATCCCATAAAATTTTATTTTGTTATTTATTACTATTTTAATGATTTGGATTTTGATACTGATTTATTTTGGAGGAATAAAAACTAAAAACTACAAACTAATGCGGATCCACCATAAAACCAAGAAAATTCCTTTCGTTTCTTAAATTTGTCTTACTTTTAATTTTACAATGAGGACATTGTTTGGTTTAAGTTTGGGGGTGCCAACTCCTATAGTCTTGAGTTGTTGAATTCTCTTATCAAGCATGTATTTGAGTATGATTGAATTTGCTATGATTCTAAAATTTGTGATTGAGAATGGTTTTGAGAATTTTTTTTTCAAAATTTGCTATTTTGTTAGTCAAAGTTTTGTGGGTACTTTGATTTAAATCTTTGTCTTTGAAAATAATTGAGCATATAGTAATTTTTTTATACTTCATTTTGCCTATGAAGAGAAGGAGTTGAATAAATTGGGTTAGGAAGGTTCAATCTTGGTTTGCTTTAGAATCCGCGATGAATCCTTGAGACGAAATCCTAATTAATACCAAATATTAGAGAAATGATCTAGATAATTTTTTTTTCACAACCAAAAAGTTTTCCCAACCATCATCATTATCACACCATCATTACATGGTATATTCCCATAGTCAACCATCTTGAGCCTTATTTTACGTAAGTCTTATTTGTTCATTTAACTACATAAATAATTCTCACTCTAAGCTTGAAAAACCATGAACTTACCTTAAATTTTGAGAAAATACTTTGGTAGAAATTTGGATTTAAAGAGAAAGTTAGTTCAAATTAAATAATTTACATTATGTTTGCTCTATTTGATCAAAGAAAGAAAAAAAAGGATAAAAGTGGTTGAAATTAGTAAATATTATGAGTGTCAAGGTAACCACACAAAAAAAAGAGAAAAAGAAGAAGAAAAGTAAAAAGGCACCCTAGAGTATCAAGTTGAAAAAAAGTAAAAGGAAAAAAAAGTACTCCACTTATTGAGTATGACAACAATATTGTCATCAATATAAGCATATTGTCGAGAAAGAGTTTTAGTGTGAATTCTATCTTTATTCTTTTTACTGTTTATTTCTACCAAGTAATTTTCTAATTTGTTTTGATTTTTTATATCCATTTCTTTCTTACCCGTTACCCTATGACTTATCATTACAACTTTAATTAAAGATCTTTTGATCTTTGATTTTGGTATTTGATTATATTAGTAAAAAGAATTTCTAAAAATTGGAATTATAGAGTTAAGTTTTGAAAGAATCTTCTGATTTTAATTGTTCTACTTTTATCTAAAATTGTTGATGGTTTGGAGTTAAATCGAATATTTCACACACATACTAAATGAACTAGCTCTTACTACAAATTGTTAAATTTGGATTGATTTTTCTGATATCTTTGATGTAAAAAGAGTAAGTTATTAGGGATAAAATTCAAATTCAAATCATGATTTGATAAGTGATGTTAGTTCTGTATGAAATCTTGTTGACATTTCCTACAATTGTCTTCTTTTTATCGAGGATAAATAAAGTTTTAAGTTTGAGAGTGTTTAATGACATAATTTGATATAATTTATCATTTCTTAACTTTAACTTTAGTCTAATTTTATTTATTTTTTATTGTATATTTGAAGATAACGAAGATTCAAAATTTTAAAAATATATTATTTAATGATTATTAAATTTAAATTAATATATATATTATAATCTATATATATATATATATACGGAGATATGTATTATATATATAATACGGCGGCTGGTAGTAACGATGCAGGGAACGCTGGAAAGAATCAAAGCGAAAGCATATTCTTTTTATATCCATTTTTCTTTCTATACCTCCGTGCATTCATTTATATTTAATTTAATTTAATTTTTAACATAAATTAATTTATTTTTATTCTAAAAAATATATGTAATTTAATTTTTAACTATCCTTAATTTTTTATGTTAATTTAATTTTTTTTTTCATATTTATCTTATTTATTTTGATTTTAATGTTTCTAATTTACTGGTCATTAATTAAATAATTTTAATCTTGTAATTTATTATCGAAATAAAGAATTATAGGATAGATTTGGAATATTTCGACATAAGTAAATATGGAGATCGAAAAACTTATATGAATCTATGTATTTTTAAAAACCATTGGTCTTAATGTTTTATTGATTTATTAAATTGTATATTTTTGTGTAAATTAATGAACAAGATTATTTCTAATTGATTATCGAAAGAGTCTTTTGTATATTCTTGAATATTGCTAATAAACAGAGAGAATTAAATTAAATTAACTAGATAAGTAAAACATAGAGAGAAATTAGGTGAAATAAATTTCTTAGAAGTTTTCTTCTTATTAATTTGATCTTTGAATAATATGTTTATTTTCTTTTGTACATCTTTTTTTTTAAATTAATTTTTTTAAAATTTTAATTATAACAAATTAAGTGATTTTTTTTAGATAAAATTGAGATTAATACAATTTTGATATTTGTCAAAAGTAAGTTATCAATCCTTAAGAACGATACTCATCTTATCATTTTATTATAAAACTACAATATTATGCACTTGTAGTTTTACACCGATCAAATTGAATTAGTCATTTCTTAAAAATTGTGTACTTTAGTTACTTTATTATTGTATTTTTGAACACTTTAATCATTTTTTGATATTTTTTTTTGGTTTAAAAACTTAAATTGAATTGAATCATACTAATAGAGAGTTAATAGATATTTAAAGAAAAATGTCTAAAAAAAATAGATAAAAGGATTGAAATCATCAAAATTGACCTATAATGACTTAAATATAAAAAAAGTGACTAAAATAAACTAATTTAAAATAAAATGATCAATATGTCTAATTTATGAAAATAACTTAATAACATGTGCACTTTTTTCATAAAATAACACTCATACATTTACAATAATAAAATTAGAACCACTAAAATGAGATTCAATTGGCTAGAGTTTGTTTATCCATTATAGTTTATCTTGAATGATTTTTAATATTAAATTTTTGGACTTAAATTTTTTATAATAAAAATATATAAGTTAGATATATTATTTTTATAGTTTCAAGTTTTAACAATTGTTATAATATTATTTTTTTAAATTTTTTTATATTTTAAAAATAAAAAAAATATTATTTTTATATCAAATACACGATTTTAAATTTAAAAATTTAAATAAATTAAATTAAATATGAAGTATGGTCTAGATACACAATTTTTTTTAACATAATCATATATTGTTAATCATACACTTTAAAATCAAATGCATGCATGTTAAGGCTTATATAGTAAGCATTTTTACTATTTATATAAGAAACATGTCGGTCAGGTCCACAACAGTACTGCTTGTATATTGGTTTTATCCAGAGACATTTTGTTTTCCAGAGGTCTTATTGGAAAGTGCACATAACGTTGAATCTGTACAGTCCTTAAAGTTTATTAAAAGGATATTTAGTCATTTTTAAACACGTACACTTATGCTCATCGGTGAAATTTTACGCATGTAAGCTTTTTAGAAATCTTATCACACCTTTTATATAATTTATGAAACATGCAAGTAGTTAAAGAAAGTTAATATACTACACATAATTCATAAATATATAGTTGCATCAATATGTTTTATTATACATATTTTATTTTTTTTATATGATTTCCATGTCTATTTGCATATTTTTCACGAGAAATTAACATATTTTTTTAATTATTATTTAAAAATATCAATGAGATTTATGTTAAAATCTTTTTTATTAGAATGTATTGATTTGATCCTAGTTATAAGCGGATCTAACATCCCAAAACATGTTACCTCCTTAAGCAAAATCTCGTAATTTTTTTATAGAATCTTCTAATTATTTTAGAATAATTAAAAATATATTCTTCAATTAGAATATACTTCAGGATATTTATCCAAAAAAATTCACAACTCAATCATTTATGATGAAATCATTAAAGATTTGTTTAATTCTATTTATAACTCACTATATACTCGAGAAATAAAGAAAAAATATGTACGAATGTGATATCCAACAAGAAAAAGAAGGAAAATAATTAAATAGATGAACTCTCGAACATTTAGCATCCATAGTGACTCATTTTTTCAATGAATCATTTCTTCGAACAAAATAATATTATGTAAACACTTATTGAAAATCTCACTTATCATATTTCATTATATCTTCCACAATATTTTTCTAAAGAATTCGTCATGATATATTTGATCCATGCATAATATCATGAAAAATACATACTCATTTTTAGCTGTAACTTAGAATAGACAATAGGTCTGAAAAAGTATTTAAATATATCTAATTTGAGCGTAGGACTTTTTTCAAAATGAAATTGTCTTACTCTTTCTTTTTTCTTTTTATTTGTCGCTAATTGTTGTATAATAAAATATAGCATGCTTAGCCCCTAAATCATTCTATTTTTTTTCTTTTATGCCTCATTGTTATGCCAAATTGAGGTAGAATACCGAAGTAAGTACCAAGTATTAGTAGGGGTGTGCAAAAAATTCGATCATCCAATCAATCTGATCCGATGGTCGGATCAGATGGAAATTTTTTCCATCCGTTAAGTGCAGATCGTATGGTAGATTTCACTACGATTCATCTGATAACATCCCATCCGACCGAAATTAATTATATATATATTTATTTGATTTTTTAATGTTTCTTTTAATTCAAATAATTTTATGTTATGATTTATGTGAAAATTTAAAAAAAATTATTTAAAAATACAAAAAATAGAGTTAATTAAGTTTATTGGTCGGATTGATTGGATGTCATCCGAATAGTTTACGGATCGGATTGAGCGGATGTAAAAGGTGATCGGATCGGTTGTGGATCATGATGTTTCAATCCGAACAGATGGTCAGATCAGATCGAATGAGTATACAATCAGCGGTTTCGATCCGATGAACAACCCTAAGTATTAGTAACATAGCAAAAATACATTAATCATCATTAATATGTATTCACGTGGTAATTGTGGCTTCCAGGGTGAATCAATGACTACATCTTTGATTCACTTGCTAGTACTAGTACATTTGAGAATTCTTAATTGGATAAGCTCTAAACTATGCAATAAAGTTCGAACCTACGACGAGGTATTGACAATGATTCTCAAATATCGCAAAACATAATGTGATGAGATAGAATTTAATAGAAACAAAGATTGGGGAAACAAGTTAACCATTTTTAACAGTCAAAATGAATCTTTTCATTATGAATTATTTAATTTAGAAGGAATTAAATCTCCTCAAGTAGGATTAGAATCTATAACCAATTAGTTAACAACTGATTGATGCTATTAAGAAACAACATTAAATTATTTATTTATAATGATAAAAAAGAAGCCAATAGTATTTTCAATTTGAATTAGATAACTAAGTTATAGAATTGTTCATGTTTCTAACACAAGTTATAGAATTGTTCATGTTTCTAACACAAGTTTAATTGTATAGGAAGGGTTGGACAAAAAGACCCAACAATGCATTTATTGTTTTGTTATGATATAATACAATGAATGAATATCTAGTTCTTTTCTAAAGCTTTAAAAATATTATTTTGAACTTCATTTATTCTCAAGTTAATTTAGTTAGTACAAGTTGCATGTCTTTCAGAAGTGCATTCATTATTTAACTAGAGTTTTGAAGAACATGTTACATGATAGTTCCAATACACTTTAAATATGATAGTACCATAAGAATATATGTTAGTTTTATTATCAAAACTAACCATTTAAAAGAAAGATAATATGAAAGCAATTTTAACTTGAGATTATACTAATTTTATTATTTATACTATTTTATATATTAGCTTACAAGTTCAATAAATATTTTAGAATTGTTAAAGTAATTTTCCTTCAGTATTTAGAGATTGCTAGCTCTACTCAGCCTTCATAATGTTTAATTTATAATCACCAATAGATTTGGTCAAGTTCATCTCAATATAATGTTTACAAACTTAGCATGATATCATATCAGTTCAATATAATATTCACAAATCAATATGATATTTATCAACTCTATTTAGTTCACCAAGATATCATATCACTTTAGTATGATAATTATCAATATAGTTCAGTATAAATTTGGTTAAGTCAATGCACACATGGCATATGTATCAACAAAGCCAATTGAGTCATTTTAATGGTTGTATCAAGTAAGTTATCCATAATGTAGTTGAGGGCTAACAATAGTGCTAAATATCTCTCTTGTGTGCAATCAGGTTCACAAGTACTCTTGTCATAATAAAATTAAAATACATTTCTCATGCTTATACTTTCTATTTGTACATTGATTATCCAAACATGTAATTAAGAGTTAGCACCAATACTAAACATATCTTCTGTGTGCAACTAGAACCTCAAATACTCTTGGCATAATAAATTCAAAGTACATTTTTAATGGTTATACTTTTCATTTTAATACTTATAATATAGTATGTTATTATATTTTAAAAATCAAACATAGATTATTTTTATCAGTATGTTACTTCATGGTAAGTCATAAGCATTTCATTCATAGTTTTCAAGCTTGCCTTTTATATTTTTCTCCCCTCTGTAGCATCTTTGAGAAAACATAATGTGATAACAAGTTTGGAAACATATGATCAATATTTTGTTGTACAATTTAGATGGTTTCATCTCTTTACCCTTTTATATAGTTAATGTTGGTTGGTGTGTAAATGAACTAGTAACCAAGACTAAAAAGCCTTATAATTTGATGCACAACATGTATATCATGATTTGTAGCCATGTTAATGAATATGAGTTACTTTATTATTAGGTAAAAAATCATGATATTTGTTAGTATATGAAAATGTATTATATAATAATTGTCATTTTATTGTAGGGTGTTTAATTTCAATTAGGAAAAATTCTACCAATTGTTTTGTAAAACTTATATAGTTATGGTTTTGGCACAACCTAAAAACAGATAAGAAAGCAAGTTAGTCAGTTAGTACGATCTTAGGGATGTATCTTGTGTCATCAAAATAGATTCGGGACGGATCCTAACATCTTTGTATTAGAGAAAATTTTGATTTTCTAGACACAAGATGATTGATGTACATTATAATGGATAGAGAGACATTTGTTATAGCATATTAATGATTGATGAATGTCTAGTGTGTGGCTGAATTTTTCAAGATTATTAACTTAAAGTTGGAAAAATGTACATTATGAGAATCAATTTCAATGTACAAAAATTGAGATGATGAATAATGAATTTCTTATAATTGTATTAGTATTTGAGCCTATGAATTAGACTTCTTATAGAATTAGAACACAATTTCATAATTTATGTATCATTTAGATTTGTGAAAGTATTGTAAAGAATTAAATAGTTAAATAGGCGACATGAGAAACAATAAAACAACTATGTAGTTAGTAGCTTTATGTAGTTAGCAATGGTATGTGAATTTCAAGGATGCAATTCATATAAAGGAAGGGATAATTGTAACACTGCATTACTTACATAAAAGAAAAAATATTTTTAAGAGTATATGTTGTATAATTACGATTTCACTTTCAATATTACCAAAATGTCCTAACTCTTAAAAATATTTCAAGTTAATGAACAAGGATATTTTAGTTTTTACTTAATTATTTTTTAAGCATGAGGTGTCACACTCTTATTCTAAAGATGACACATATCCTTGTGACTAATAAAAAAATATTTGGTGTTTCTAAGATGAGAGTCATATGCTCACATGTCATACTTCTCTTACATATAATGTTAGTGAAATCTTCTCTAAGAATTTTGGCATGAAATTAGCTTAATGTAAAGAAGAAAAAAAAGAGGGAGAAAAAAGAAAAGAAAGAAGAAGTGAAATAAAATATAAATTTTAAGTTAAAGAATAGCTAGGTAACTATTTTGATAGCAAATTAAAGTGGAAGCTCGGAAAGCTTCAAGAAGATATAGACCTTGTTTCATATCTCTTTAAAAAGGTAAAAAATTATATTTTATCGAAAATTTATGGTTTTTCATTTCAAGTTTTATACGCAAAGTTATACATGTTTAACTGATGGTGGTTCTATATAAATCATATTGAAAATCCTGTTTGAAATTAATATGTATTCTTATTATTTAAAATGGTTTGTAAATTGGAATTGAATAAGTTATATATTATTTTAAAGCTTGAAATGTCTAGTTTTATAAATATTTTATGGTTTATCATTTTGAGTTTTTTAGACAAAGTTACACCAATTTAATTTTGTGTATGTTATGTGAAAGTTATGTTAAAAATCATGTTTTAAAACTTAATTATATTCTATATTTTTGGAAAGGTTTTTCATATTATAATTGAGTATATAATACCTTATTTTAAATATTAAAGTGTCTAGTTCTATTATATTTTTACAAAATTATGTTTGGACAATTTTATGCAAAGTTATACCTATTTATGTGATGATAGATCATAATTGTTTTAAAATTGTTTTTATTAAGATGATACAAACTAAAATTTTAGTTTACATAGATTTGGTAATATAAAATGAGTATATGTTAGTTCTCTAGAAAGATGAAAATATAAACTTTTTGAATGTTTTGACATATTTTAATTTGAATATTTTCATTTAAAGTTGTGTGTGTTTGAATGATGAAACTCTTTTTGCTGATTTCAAAATATGTTTCACCTTCATGGCTAAAGAGTTAAGTTTGATCTTTATATTTCAATGAAGTTTTTAAATATTTTGGACATATTTTACTTGTAAGTTTAAAGGATTTCAGAGTATACCTTTTAATTTGGAACTAGCAGCGTAAGAATATCGAAATTATAAGTAACAATTTGATTTCTACTTAAGTATTGAAGAGTACATTGAGTTATATGTTAACAACCCATGTTTAATTTAACATTTTTAGAGTATCATTCAGTTTTAGGTTAGCCAAGTTAGCTATGGTGTTATTCTTGTTTCTAATATAAGTATGATCATATAAGAGTGATTGATTCAAGAGTCATTTCAATGCAATTAGAGAAATTTTTGTGATATAGTATTGTGAGTGGATATTAATTAATTTTAAAACTAGATTACATGATTTTAGATTCTTACTTGACTATTTAGTTTCAACAAGTCAATTTATTTAATTATTTAGTAAAGTTTATGCATATGGATATGAGATTTTCAATGCATTTAAAATAGATTTTCAGAAGAACATATTAGTTATTTATAATAACATGACTTTCATGCCAAAACTTTACTATCGAGTTAGTTATATTCAATTTAAAAATTCATGTTTTATGTCAATGCATTTTATATGCCTATCATCAAGCCATGTTATAAAAACACATTTATCTTTTGGTAATTGAACAACTAACACATAGTCAGTAGCATTAGAGCAAGAAAATTATATTTTGTAAGCTATCTTATTTTAAATAAAAGTTTGTAAAGTGATATTAAGTTTTATTTTCTAAAGATTTCATAGCATCTTTTAGAATACTATTTACATTCAAATAAATTTAGTTGGTTTTATTAACATATTTTTGAATATTAAAGTTCAAAGTACATTCAATTAAATTAATAAGAATTTGAAGAATACATTATATATTAGTTTGAATGCACTTTTAGTATAAAAGTATCATGAGTATATATTTTATTATTATAACTAACACGCTAAAAACAAGGTAATTACAAGTAACTTTAGCTTAATAATAAATCAACGTTATTATTAATACTGCTTTTATATAAACATGTAAATTAAGTGCATTTCCCTTAGTATTTAATGATAATTGACTCTACTCAATATTCAGAGCATTCAATTTTACTCGGTAAGAAATTATGACCAATAGATTTGGTTCAATTTAACTTAGCATAATGTTTACTAACTCAGTATGATATCAAATCAATTTAGTATGATGTTATCATATCAGTATGATATCAGATCAATTTAGAAATGTTATCATATTAGTATGATATTTATCAATTTAATTCAGTATGATATTGTATCATTTCAATATGATGTTACCAAATCATTATAATATTTATCAGTTTAATTCATAATGATATTTATTAGTTCAGTTAAGTTAGAGGGCACATGAAATATGTATAAGCAAATCCAAAATATTTTAATAATTGTATCAAGTAAGTTCTCACATGTGTAGTTAAGAGCTAACACTAGTGTTAAATATCTCGTTCATGTGCGACCAGATCTCCAAGTACTCTTAGCATAATAAAATCAAAATATATTTCTCATGCTTATACTTCCTATTTTTATATTGATCATTCACACGTGTAGTTGAGAACTAATGTCAATGTTAAATATTTCATACGTGTGCAACTAGATTCCCAAATGTTCTTGAAATAACAAATTCAAAATACATTTTTTCATGGTTATATTTTTCATTTAAATACTCATAATAACATGTTATTTCATGAAAACTAATAAAATAATACGTTATTATATTTTAAAGATCAGATAAAAATCATTTTCATCAAAATGTTATTTCTTGGTAACTCATGATTGTACATTATTATATTTTAAAGATTGGACATAAATCGTTTTTATCAAAATGTTATTTCATGGTAACTCATAAATAATACGTTATTATATTTTAAAGATCAAACATAAATAATTTTTATCATAATATTATTTCATGATAATTAGATAATATGTTGTTATACTTTAAAAATCAAATATAAATAATTTTTTATCAATATATTACTTCATAGTAAGTAATTAGTATTTCATTCATAGTTTTCAAACTTGTAATTATATATATTTATGAAACCTATTAATTCACTTAACTTTAAAGCTTACATTTTATATTTTCCTCCTCTAGTTTGATCTTATTACCCTTGTGTATAATTAATGTTAGTTGGTGTGTAAACAAACTAATTACAAAGATTAAAAAAATTTATTATTTTATGTATAATATGTATATAATGATACATAATCATGTACATGAGTTACTTTATAAATACTTAGAAAATTATAAAATTTATTAATTTATGAAAAAATATATATTATATAATAACTTTTATTTGTGAGTTTTAGAGAAAATCTATGTCTAATTTTTTGTAAAATTTATACAGCTATAGTTTTGTCACAACGTAAAAGCAAATAAGAATGTAAGTTAGTCACTAAGAATGATGTTTAAGATAAGTCATGTATTATTAAGATACGTCCTGTATAATTAAGATAGATTCAAGACGAGTATCGACATCTTGCTGTTAAAAGAGTAAAAAGTAATAATTAATTTTAATTAAAATTAATGTATGGTGTGGTGTGAGTTATAACTCGAATTTTCTCTCTCCGTCATAAATAAATAAATACGGAGACATCAACCAGTAAACATTTAACACCATCCTTCATTCTGAGTTTTTGTGAGACATGTCCTGACGTCCTTAATAGATAGGTTAAAAATTATAATATTATTAATAATATGGGCGATGAGATTTTTTTATTAAAAACTATAATATATAAACTTGTAAATAAATAAATAAAATGATATTATTTTTCATATACATTTAATTTTTGAACTGACAAGCAATTGAATAAAGGAGAACCCGGAGAGGTGACTGTTCATTATAGTACTATAGAGCCTACAAATATAATGTTCACATTTATTATATAAGGTAGGTCCAAAATACGTGAACGGTTCAAATTTTAGGTAAAGCTTTATAATGATATTTTAATATAAGAGAGCATCATCAATATTATTAATTAAATATTTTAATTATAAAATTAATAGAAGGTTAAAATTTAAAATTAATTAATAATTTATAAAATTAAGATAAAAATTAAATAACATAGAATTACATTAAATGTAAGTAATTTAACAATTAAAATTTTGTTTTTTTTTTCAGAATAAGAGCAATTTTATTTAGTGGTTAACTGCTACTATGTGGCTAAAATTAAACAAAGCTAATCTAACTCAGTCTTAATCAAACGTCATACTTAGCTGGCATATAGAGGAACATTAATTTGATTAACTCTAATATATATATGCATATGTGTGTTTGAAACAGCTGCATCATTAAACTTTATGGTAGTTAAACAATTTATTAATTAATTATAAAAGAATATATAGTATACTAATTATGGTTTGTTTTGTCGTATAAGACTTAATGGGAAGGAAGATTCTTTGATTCCAAAAAGCAAAAAAAGAAAAGTAAATTTCCCACTAAAAGAGAATCTCAAAGCACATCTTCAAATATATGAAATTATACTTTTTAACATTATTAATTATTTTAAGAATAATAAGCTAAAGAAATGTATAGCTTGGTCCCCATGATTGAGGGTTAGTCAAAACTCTAAAGACTTAGATTTTAGACATCAGTTGAGACTTTTTATAATTATAGTTTAGTTGGTAGATGCCGTACGTTTAGAATCACAAAACAATTATGCTCTTCTAGACTTTAGATTATATATCTATCTTAGATTTTATTTTAAATTCTATCTTATTATTAATAACCTCATAAAATTAATATTATTATTAAAGTTCTTAAAAACTTAGATTATTTTTTTTATAAATAATATGTTATAATTTTATTAGAAATTAGATATAAAAACAGAAGATTCAAAGGTTAATTTGAAATATTATAATTTAATTTCCTTATATTATTAATTAGTATTCTTACAATTTTTCATATATAACTTTCCACTCTTAATACAAGTACATTCTCATGTGTCTCTTTACTCTTATAACAATATTTCATCATAGAAAAATCCAATCCCAGGAGGCCAGCAAGAGAGAAAAACCAGAAATCTAAAATGTTGAGTCCAATTTTTATTATTCGATTTATTAGGTTTTTTATTTTTTATTTTTTTATCAAAGTAAAATTTCATTGAAATAAATAGTTTTTCCATACCATCATAAATTATTAGTTAAATGATATAATTTTAATTACATGATTACATGCAAGGTTTTGCATTCATGGTTTTACAAGACACTATAAAAATACTATCACCTAATATATGAATACAAGAAATAAATTTTAGATCAATATTTAAAATATCGTTTAAATTTACACATAATATATGAATCCAAGAAATAAATTTTAGATCAATATTTAAAATATAGTTAAAATTTACATCCTCACGTTTGTAAATCTAGGTATACAACTTACTAAAATAATTTGGATTGTTAAGTTTCATATTGATTAAGAGTAAGACAATAATATTATTTATAAATTTGGATAAACTTTTAACTCATAAAATAAGTTTTAGATTAAAAATTAGGTCTAAGTTTTTAAAAATGTTATTCGATTTATTCTTTATAGTTAAAAAACTGTGAGAATGCATTAATATCATGTATGTTAAAGATAATAGGATTAGATATCTTAGCCAATTGATACTGTTCCCTTATATTTAACCTACTATCAAATGGGTTGCCTTAAAATGGATAATCAAAGTAAACTATTGAATAAATACTTACTTATATATGTATATATTTTTAATTCATACGATAAATATTTATTTTGAGGTAAAAAGTAAAAGCTAGAAATTTAACCTTAATCTTTCGTCAAGAAAGACACGACTTTATTGACTGAAATATTAAAATGTATGTCATTAATATGTCAAATAAAAACATGACATAATATTCGGTATGTTCTTAAAAAATACCCAACATAAAACAAATTTTATTATATCGATGAGTTGGTGATATTAAGATTCTTTTAGTTATAATACAAAAATAATTTAATTCACTTGTTATTTTCATATTAATTTAATCATTATGTTTTGAAAAAATAATAATATAATGATAAATGATCAATTATTTTTATATTTTTAAATTGTTATTGAGACATCAATTTAATAGATAGTATTTATTAATAAACAATAATAATTATAAAATTAATAAAAAATAAATTAAAAATATATAAAATTTGACCATTTAAATTATGATATCAATTTAATTTTCATATAAAAAAGACTATTAAGAAACCCTTTATCATTTGTATTTTGATGGATTTACGGGTAGAAATGAATTATCACTTTGTAATGTAGTCAATAAAAAAAATTGAGAAAACAAAAAATATAATATATATTATATTAACATCGTATATTTTCATAATTTAAATTAAATTATGATTATTTAGATTTATTTTATTTAAATATCGTTTAATGTTATTAGAATTATATTTTTATTGTTATATGTTTTAAGGTATTATTTTTTGTAATTTCATAAAAATGAAAAACAATCAGTTGAATTCGAACTGTTAGTGCTATTTCTATTTCTATAAGGATTCTTCGTTATCATAGCATAAAGATACTTTGAGAAGGGTTCTCATATAAAATATTAAAGTAAAGAAGAAAAGAAAAGGCATTTTGAACATACGGGGACTTAAGAAGTTAAGATAAAGTGCACATGGAGTCAGCATTCATTGAAGGCTTGCAGGTTTGAGCGTGCCAACCATGTCATTTTGATTGTACGGAAATTGGTAAAATAAACATTTTCACAAAAGAGTTAAAAAAGAACTAAAGTAAGCAGTTGATCGCTATCAATTTCTTGGTTGAGTGTCAGTGACTTTCGCAAATATAGAATTACAATCCAATGGGATGAGATTTATACAATCAATTATTTAATTGTAATCCAAATTAGGTATATTTCATTGTGTTTTTGTTAAAAATTGTTTCAAAATAAAGCGATTTTAAAAATAAGTTAATTAAGTATTCTTCTTTAAATATGATTTTTAAGACCTAAAAGTGTAAAGTGTGATTTTTTTTATTGGTTAATTATAAATGCTTTTCTCTAGATTTTTTGAAATAGTAAAGATATCTCGTAAGTTTGAAAAATAACAACTACATCTTTTCTTTTCAATATTTCTTAATTTTTCTAAGGAGGTATTTAGAAGGAAAACAATAAAAGTTACTAAATTTAGAAAAAAGATATTATAATAAAACAATAATAGAATAGCTGTAATTACTTATTTTTGAAAAGGATATTTTTGCAGCCTGTGAAAACTGAAAACCTCAGAGGGTCATGTAGTAATTTTTTCACTCATTTTTTTAATGGTAAAATGCACTTTTTGAGGCATGAATGTACTTTAGACAAATATTGTTAGATTTGGTTGAAAGTGATATATATATATATATTTATTATCTAAAGCATTTTTTTTCATTCTCCGAATAGAAACTAACATACACAGGCATAAAGACCATATATCAAAGAGTTCTAAACCATTTGAAAATTTTGAGCAATTCAAGTTGAACTACTTGGCTTTTCATGTTGGAACAAAAGTTTAACAGTTACTGTACCAAATTCACGAAGCAAGTCAATACTTAAGTGAAGATAGAGCTGAAAGATCCCCTTAGCACAAAAGTTCAACATAACTGGTAGGACTGCCTTTGAAATATCATAAACAGCCCACTCGGAGAAATCAAGAACTTTTGTGTATCATTGAAGTAAAAATTGTGAAGGTTATGCTTAAAGATGTTTATCTTTCAACATTGGATTGAAGAACTTTGAAGATGCTTATCTTGTGTGATTTCTTTATCTTCAATCATACTTGAAATTGTGGACAATGTCTCACATCAATTATGTGTATAAAAATACATTTAAGCCCCTTAATTGTGATTATAGCTTTAATTGGTTTGAAAGGTTTCGGTTGATATTGGGTTTTTTTTTTCCAAAAAAAAAAAAATCACAATTGGAATTCCATACGTCCGTTATTGATGCATTATGTAGTTCAAGTCTAGAGCTTTGAACAACACTAAATACCGTTTCTGATTCAAAAAATAAATAAAAGGAATAGTCAACTATTTTATCCCAACAGATGCACTAGCACGTGCTTCTTAAAATGCTTCTGCATAATTACACTTCAGAGAGAATCTGTTTTGTGACTAAGAAGCTTTTGCTAACTTCAAATTTTCAAGAAAACACTACGATCAAGTCTCATCTAAAGTTCAAATATCATTGAACTAACTCAAAAGTTCTTGAATGACATATTCACATGAAACTATGAAGAAAAGTTACAAAACACAAAGACATCTATGCTAGTAAACTGAACTAAAAACAAGGCAAATGAAATTGACTCAGAGTCTAATAATAAACTGATATATCAATATTATCCATGAGGGTAGTGTTGTGCAGATGGCATCTGAAGGGCCATGTCTTGAGATCCAATGTAAGAGTTATGAACAGCATTTCTCTGCAGATTCTGACCTTGCATTTTAAGCCCATATGAGTCAATCCCATAATGATTAGACATGAATATATTTCCATGTGTAGGATATAGGCTTTCTCTAGCAGTGCTTGGCTGGTTCCACTGAAAAGGAGTCCTTGACATGGAAGTCACCGGAGGATGTTGAGAGATTGCGACAGAGAGGTCAGGAGAATGATGGTTTTTGTTTTCCGGCGAGGAGGTTCTGGTTTCATCAAGATTGACAGTTGTTATGTCATGAATGCTGGCTCTTCTCTTGTCTTTCCCACCTGATAGTTGCCTTATGAAGTACTTTTGAGCATGACTAGCTACTTGTGTTGGTGTTCTAGTGATCACATAATTGCGTGAGATGTTCCTCCAATCACCTTTGCCGTACTTCTTCAAACCCATTAGAAAGAGCCTATACACAAACACAAACAAACCATCATAATGTTAAAACATCTCGAAGAAATTATTACAACATTAAGGGTCTGTTTCCTTATGTTTTTAAAACTATAACTTCTTATGGAATTTTTTTTTTGAACAAAATTATTAGTGCTTTCTTCTTTTGGCATATTTTAACAAAAATACAAGCAAACAGACCCTAAAATCATAATAACATTTGTCATTCAAGGACTAATTTGAAGAAACTCATCACAACTCTTGCTTTTTATGACCAATCCTCAAAAAGGTTCGTCTTTCAAATTAAGCTTTAACCCAGTTGCTAAAATCACAAGTTGAACATTCAACCTTATGCAGGACATAAAAACATAACAAGACCCCAATTGTGAGACTTACTTATGTTCTTCCTCTGTCCATGGAACCCCTTTCTTCCTTTCATGATCAGAAGGCCTAGTTGATGAAGACCTCTTTCCACCAATACCATAAGATTGTTTGATACCATCATAACCATGACTATTAACCCAATCCAATGTGAATGTTGAAGTGGTATAACCAGGAATTGGAATAAGACCAGCTTCAATATTATTAATATCAAACTCCAATTCTTGATAACGTTTCATCACATCACCAGCAGTCTTTCCCGGGATCCTAGCCGCCACCTTGTCCCACCGATCCGGCGTATCTTTGTCGAACACAGCCAGAGCATTTTCAAACTGTTTGTTCTCAGCAGCAGTCCATGGAGTACAATTGCTATCTTCAAGAAACCAATTTGAGGTAGATAAATAAGATGCAGGTGAGAGAATTTCCATTTCCACACTTCAAAATCTCTAATTTACCATTCAAATTCCCAGTTGCATATCACAAAATTCTCAATTTTTAAAACTTTAAAAATTCCCAACCGATGAGTTGGGATTGAATATCAAAGGGTTTGTGTCATGATTGTGAAATAGAGGATGAACAGAACATGAGAGTAAGGAACTCTTTGAGAAACTGCAGAATTTGGTGGGTCACTGCAATAACATCAGTGTTAAATCAAAGGAGCATTATGGGAAGAATCAGAATACCTTTGTGTGAATAGGAATGGCCTGAGGAATCTAGAAAAGACCCACCTTTTTTTTTTCTAAATTTCAAAAACAAATTTCCCAAAATTAAATTTAAAAAAAAAAACTGAAAAAATACAATCCACTAGCTCCTATGTGGAACCCTAGAGCCCTATAACCTTATTATTGAGATCTATACCTCTATCGAATCTACAGTGAAAGTTAATAAGAACAGTAAAAGTAATAAGAGTCAGAAGCAAATTTTATGTAACGAACTAAAACCCAAGTCAAATTCTATAACAGAACCGCTTACAAGTGAGAATTGGCACTACAATACTCAGCTTCCACCTCCTAATATCCGAAGAAAGAAAGTAGAAGAAGAAGCTGAGACTAAAAAAGTCATTAATTCAAAAAACCTAAAACGCAAAATAGTACAAAGGCACTGAAATCAAAGTAATTACACAGTGAGAAAAAGCTGAGAATTGGTAAAGTTTCTTTCTTTCTTCTTTTTCCTGAGCAAACAAAAAAAAGAGGAGAAAGAGGAAAAACCCAATTATGTTTGAGCAATGACGGTAAAGAGACGAAAAATTACAGAAAGCTGAAAAGCAAAGCTCCTAAACTTCAAGAAATGAATCTCTTTTAATCTCACAAAAATCTCTGCATAGTGAAAAGAAACAAAGAGAAAGAGATTGTTGCTAAAAAGCAAAAGGTTAGAAATTTAAAGGTGTTAGATTATAATTGGAAGTAATAGTGTTTGTGGATACTCCTCTAGTGGAAAAAAAGTTTCCCATTATTATAACAAGTTATTATTGATTAATATTATTGGTATATTAATTATATATATATATATTAATATTAGTATATTACATGCAATTAATTATATAATTTATATTAAAAAAACAATTATATTATATTCAAATTTTATTTATTTAAAATATTACATTATTATTTAATTAATAAATAATGAATAATTTTTTATTATAATAAAAAATTATATGTTATACAATAAATACATTCGTTTAAAATTATAAATATAAAAATAGCCAATCTCATCAATCTAACTCATATAATTTTTTTTTGTAATAATTTATATATTTTAATTTTTAAGTATAGTTAAATACAAATAAATTTATACATAATTTTATACTTATATTACTTATATTATGATACGAAATTATTTGAAAAATAAAAAAAATAATTTATTTTTTAAATGATACACGGCTGTGATTGTTGTTATTAACATTGTTATTTAATAGACTTATTATCATAACAAGTTATTTAAATAAAATATTAACAAATCATATTTTTAGATGAAATTATTTAAAGATATAAATATTAATAAATATATAAATTTATATTAATAAATTATTTTTAAAATGAAAAAAAATATTTAATTATAATTAAAAATATATATACATTAACTTATGTTTATTGAAAAATCATTTATTTAAAATATTTGTATTGAAACTATTGAGATTTCTTAACTTAATTGATTTTTTCCAATTTGATAAAATAATGTCAATACAATTTTTATTTTTATTTTTGAAAAAAAAAACCTAAATTTAAGATTGAGAGTGAAAAGAGGAACGTACCGAGCATATTATGATGTATAATGAAAATTTAAGGTTAGTTTATTGGACGAAATCATTTGTTGACAAAAATTGAAAGATGAAATTTGAACCGTTAGATGTAAATAATATAAGTCAAAAATCAATTGAGAAGGTGGTCCCTGTATAATATAGTTACTACTTACAAAACTTCTTATTGGATAGCTATTCCAAAATTATTGCAAAGGGTTATAATCTCAAGGAAGTGGACTGTTTCAGAGATACTGGGATCGTGCCACGTGGCTGATGCGCAATTCTAGGTCTGGGGCTTTTTGGTCTGTTGGACAAATCAAACCTGTCCACGCAAGTAGATGGGATTTCTTAAAAACAAACGGGCCGAGATCACAGTAATCGAGAACAGATAGTTGTGGACCCCACATCCGCATCCTCTTAGAAAACCAACTACCTACCACCCTCTCACTTTCATTTATTTCTAAACAAAATTAAATAATTTTAAAATTTATAATAATAAAAATAATATTTTACATGATTAAATATATTTAAATAATATTAAACGGTAAATAATTCACTAATTTTTTTTAAAATAAAAATAATACTAACTTATAGTTATCTTAATATAAAATAATTGTTTATTTTTATTATTATAAACTTTAGATGTGTTATTTTAAATAATTTTTTTAACTTTTTATAATAAAAATTCACAAGTTAAACATAATAAAAGATTATATTTTTGTATTTATAAATTTTAAATGATAATATTTTAATATTTTTTTTTGAGAAAAATATTATTTATAATTGGATATGTTACTTTATACTATCATAATTTTATTTTTATCTTTATTAATTGATATCTTATTTTACATATATGATATTTTTAAAGATATTTTTGCTTTTAATTTTTTTCTCTATTCTTTATACTATCTCAGTATCTCTCATCTCTGACTCTCTTCTCTTTCCGTCTAGTTTTATGTTCTCTCTTGTCTCACCCTACTTAAAAATCAAATCCATATAAAAAGATTTAATTGTTTCTTTTTCGTACAAGTGTTACATTTTTCTATACTTCTACATTACTTACTCAATTATATAATAATTATAATTTTTATATATTAAATTATATTATCGATTACATCAAAATTTTATTTTTGTGTTTATGTTAATGGAGTAGAAAAAACACAAAAATGTCAAAAATACTACCCTACAATAAAATCATTTGTGTGGATCATATTGAAAAATTGTATTAAATTAATTTTTTTAAATATAAGTATTATTAAATTATCAATTAATAATAAAAATAAATAAAGATATAAAAATAAAATTAAGATACTAATAAAATAACTAACAAGTCTAATTGTGTTAAGAGAATATACATTAAGCATAATTATTCTGAGTGCTACAATTGTTCATGCTATACTTAAATTTAATTTTATTACTTATTATTTTGATTAGATATATCTAGATTATCATATAATTTATTGATAATAATATTATTACAAAAATATTTTATTAATGGTAATTTTATTTAATAAAAATAACATTAATATATATAACTAATATTATAAAAATTAGCAAAATATGTAATTAATATTATAATTAAAATAAATATTTTTTATTTTTTATTATGATAATATTATTATTATATTTAAAGTTTATAAATAATTAATAATTTCACGGTGTCTTAAGTTGCTATAAATGTCATATATCTCTGTTTGAGGTGGTTTTTCTGTTGCCATTATGCATCATTATTCGTTACAAATGTTGCGTCTAACATTGTTATTTTTTAAGTCATTAATATTTAGTTTTCGAATGTTTTATAAATATACACTCTAAATTTTAAATCTAATATAAAAACTTTAAATAAAATCTTTATTGAAATAAAGAATAAATAAATTAAAATAATTGTAATTATTGTAATTATTTACATATTGATAAAAATAAGTTAAAATTTTAAAAATTATTAAATATTTGTTAGAATTTTATATATTTATTAATAGCATATTTGAATTTAAAATTTTATTTTAAATTAATAATTATAATTTGATTTATTACCGAATAACTCTTACAAATAGGAATATGATAATTATAAATATAAATTAAATTAATTTCTCCCTTTATTTTTCCATAAATTTTTTTTTCCACGATCCATAATCCTAATTTCTTTTATTTCTCTATTTCTCTAATTATATTTACTTACCAATCTACATTTAATCGGAGTCAAACCAAAAGCGAAATCTTTTATTTCTTTTTTCCACGATCATCGTCCCCAGTTCCCCATCTGGCGCGACCCCGCTACTCCTCGTCATCAATCACGCCACCGTCTGCACCCAATCCACTCTCGTGCCACCTGTTTGGCGAACACAGCCCAAGTGCCGTTCGGATCCCACCTTGTCAAAGCGAGCTGATCAGTTTTTCACATCTGTCTGGTTTAGACGGATCGGTCTGGTTAAAACAAAAGAAGAAGAAGAAGAAGAGTTCAAACAACATACACATTGATCCGGTTCGTTCAATTGTTGTATGGTTCAACTGGGTCTTTACTTTCAGAACTTTTATACATCCACTTGTTTGATTCTAAAATTTTCATTTAAATTAGTGTTTAGTTATATTTTAGTAGAAATTTTAATGTATCTCATTAACCTTTCAATAATTTAAAAAAGAATTAATGTTTTTATTTTCTTTGGATCATAAATAGAATGGTTCCATGTGAGCCATTAAGTACTGTTTTGATCAGAGAATTGTAAACTCGTAAGAATTTCTAAAGAGATATTAGAGAGAATATAAATTTAGATTCTTTTTTATTGATATTGGGGTAAGATATATGCCATTATTATAATGATAGCTGTTATATTTGAGGTGTTGTTTGAACAGACCCAAGTAAGATGATTATAAAAATAACCATGTCGCTATTTTTAAGCCGCACAAGATAAACACCAGATAAAAGGATATGTCGCATTCGCTAGGTTGCATTCGCTAGGTCATATAGTGGAGAGCTCACTCAAGTTTCTAATAGAGCTAGATAAACTCCCCAAAATGACAAGTCTTTATTAATGGTTTGTGAATCAATACATTATCATGTCCTTTGCATGAGGGGAAAAACTTATGTATGGTACTTTAGTTTTATGCAAAAGTATAGATTAATAGTACCTTACTTTAGTAAGTGTTACATCAATGGTTTTTTTTTTTTAGAAAACCTTATTAGGTCTCAAAAATATCATAGATATTCTATAAACTTAACGGAAGTTAAAGTTAACAAAATTATATAATAATTTTTATTAAAAATGATAAAAATAATAAAAAATCAAGAAATAATAGGAAACCAAAAAAATAATGAAAACAGAAACATAAGACATCTCATAATATTTTTCATGGAAAATGATAATTAGTAAATTTGTTTTTGTATATTTTTTTTTGAAGAAATACAAAAAATAAATTTAAATCTTAAGGAAGGAGATGAATTCAAAGATTAATCATTCTCAATAAGAAAACATTTTCAAGGAAAGATATAGTTTATTATGGAATAAGTAATAAAGAAATAAACATTAATATTACCGATATAAAAGAAACATATAATATATTATTAATTGACAAAAAAAATCATTATGAATAAACCATCAAAAATATTTTAAAAGGACAAAAGGAAAATTTAGGAGGAATTCAAATATTAATAAAAACACATTTTAGAGAAAGAATTGATAACCGATAAAATTAACATTGCTAGATAATAGAATAATAAATAGAAAAAATGATTTATTAAGAATGATCTATTGAAACCTAGGATACTAGAAATTAAAATTCATAGCATATCTTAGGAAGAAAATAACATTATTATCCCAATAATATTTAGAAATAAACTAAAAATATATAAATTAGATCTAAATGGAAGCCTATCAAGCATATCAAAAAATCAAATAATAATAATAAAAGTTTTAATACTTTTAGCATAAAAAGTTGATATAATACAAGAATCAAACATCAAGTATTTACAAGACATAAGTAAGACATATAAGGAACTTTTAAAAGAAATAAAATAATATAGTTATAATAAAAAACTACAACAAAATATACATAAAATAATTTACAAGATTAAGAATGAATGTAAATAACATACTTAGAAGTAATTAAATTATAGGTTATAAGTTTGATCAATTTATAGGATTAAAAGAAAAATCACTTTAAGTGTCATATGCATTGATACTTAAAAATGAGAAAATGAATAATGAGGAAAAAACCAAAGATAAAAAAAAATCTATAATCATAGTTTAATGGAATATATAAAATAATTAGAAGAATAGTTTATGGACATTGGGAATAGAGACATAAAAAAATTAGTTAGTTTGTTAACTTTAACATATGAAGAACTAAGAAGACATTATGATGAAAAAAATTGTACTAATATAGAGGAGAAAGGTAAACATATCATTGACTGTAGTGAAAATGAAATCAAAGAAGCCAAATGATATTTAACAAATATAAAAATAAGCGACATGTGTTATATAAACTCATTTATTTACGAATATGAAATGTATTATCATAAGTTAT
The DNA here is from genome assembly GCA_037013495.1 of Hippophae tibetana. Classification (NCBI taxonomy): domain Eukaryota; kingdom Viridiplantae; phylum Streptophyta; class Magnoliopsida; order Rosales; family Elaeagnaceae; genus Hippophae; species Hippophae tibetana. The sequence continues at coordinate 20,541,533 of CM072803.1, forward strand.
CACATTTCATGCAAAAACCTTATAAAGAAATGTTTTTTTCCAAAAATAACCTAAAACATTGCTATAAAATATAGCAGAATGATGAAATTAAAGAAATAGGGAAACTAGACACCTTAGAAGGAAAAATAAGAAATCTTAAAAATTGGATAATCATTAAATTTCAAGAAAAATATGAATATAAACAAATAAGATGAAATGATAAAATCTGTTATGATATAAGAGATTTTAGAATGCTAAAAAATTATGGATGTAACATTAAATCTTATGAGCAAAAATATAAATTCTAAAGGCAAAACTTTCAAAAATATAATAGAATGTATAACAGAGAATCTTATAAAGAAGATATTTTAGAAGAAAAATGTATAAGTCATTAGAGAACAAAAATTATTGCCTATTAGGGAAACATATATGCAAGTATTGAATTTACAATGAGAAAGGACATTACGCTAATGAATTCCCTAAAAAGCTACAACATCAAAAAGGAATCTAAAAGGAAATTTTCACAAAAAGAAAAAGTCTTAGAAGAAACTTTTAAGATGAAATTAAAACCAATTCAGGAGTTAGATATAGATGATACTTGTAATATTTATCTATTTGAAGAAATTGAGGAAACAATAACTGCTCCGAATATGAATGTTCAGTATACTATTCATTAGAATATGAGTGATTTGTATAGCATTACAAACCCAAATAGCATTTATATTAAGGTAGAATTGAAATTAAAGGGTTACACAAGGTATCATTCACATGCAATTCTTCCTTTTTCCCATTATTTTCTATCTGATATGAACCCTTGATAATTGTATTTTATATAGTTATTTTCATCTATTTTATTAATTATAATTGCTATGTTCTTGACATTTTTAGTTAATTTTAATGGAATAAATTAATATTTACCGTTTATTTGCTAAGAAAAATATTTTTAAGAAAATTAAAGAATTTGAATCGAAAAAGTGCTTAATTTCAAATATATGTCTGAAAATATAATTAAAATTAAAAAAGTTCTTAATTGCAATTAACAAAAGTCTAAAATATAATTTGAATTAAATAGGGCTTAATTGTAATTAACAAAAGTTGAAAAGTTAATTTAAATTAGAAAATGGCTTAATTGCAATTAAAGAAAGTTTAAAAGTTAATTTGAATTAAATTGGAGGGCTAAATTGTAATTAAAGAAATTTATTTTCTACGTAGGAAAAAGGAGAACACTTGCACCATCATTAAACGCACAACACGCACCGTCAGATAAGAAAATCAACGGTAAGGATGAGCGCGTGTGGTGCAAACGCGACAAATGCGATTGGACGCGCGTCCACAGAAGCTTCGTGCGCCCTTTCATTCGAACAAGTAATGCAATGCCACATGTCTCTAATATTATTTCAGCAAATCAGGCTCGGACACGTGGCATGTGTTGGTTAAAATAGAAACACCAAAATGACGCACGTTTCCAACAGCTTATGTGCTCCCCACGTGTCTTTGTAATTACTTCTCCCCTGCGACGTGTTCCTCATGCTCTCTTCACACCGAATAAATGGATTCCACGTGTCTAATTATATCTTGCAGTGTATCAGATGACGACACATGGCAACATGAATTGAAGCAAAAATCGGCAACAACGCACGTTCCCCTGTTTTGCGTTGTTGCATGTTTAAAAAAGCTTATCCCTCATGTAGATTTAATTATTATTTTTGATATACCATTTTGTCTCCCGCGTGTAGAAAATTATATTTTATGATGTATTTTTTTTAGAGATTTGATGTTATAAATAAGGGATTAATATGATAAATTTAGAGGTTGGTTTTTGAGAGTTGGAGAATTGGACTGTAGAACACGCATAAACCATTTTTTTGGTTTCTATTGTGTTCTGTGTGTGCCAAAATTTTCACCTCAGAATTATTTTAATTTTCTTTTGTTCTTCATCTAATATTCCTTTAGTTTTGTAATTTTCATTTTTATTTATGAAGTACTTTAATTTTTCTAGTGTTTTATTTTATCTAAATTTATAAAGCTTGAATTTAATTATTTTTGAAAGATTTATGATATTTTTAATTTGTTTATTCTATTTGTACTTAATGGTTTTGATTATTGGAAAATTTATCAATTTATCTGTGGCATTTAAATAAACTTGAAAGATGTATTTTTGTGTATATTATTCATCGATAGAATAACATGTACATATGAATGATAGGAATATACCTTTATCGTATGTGTGGTCATTTCAGAACTTAGAACGTAATGAATCTTGGTGAATTTAATTCTCATAGGAATATTGTGAATTAATTTAGCGAGATGTGTTTATATAGAGCTCAGAAGAGATGTATGGATAAAATTAGAAGTTCTTGGTTGACAAATTAAATTTACAAAAAAGTAAATCTGACGAAATAATATGATTTGAGTGGAATAATTTAGTGAAAACTACAATCCTAGAATTTTCTTTTATTTTGTTAACAAACTTTTAGTTAGTTAAAGCTTGTCTCAACTTTTCAATCGTTTGGATAAAATTAGATTGAAATAATTTAGTACTTAACAAATTGTAGTAACAAATCTCCGTGGGAACGATAACTCACTTGTTATCTTTTGTGATTCAATCCATATCATAATTGTATCTCTTTTTTTCTTCAGTTAGTAGAAGGTCTTCTTTTTTGAGATCATTCTTGTTCTCTTGTGTTATATTGGAACGAAGGGTAGGTTCTTGTTTTTCAAAGGGTATAAATGTTTCTATACCATGAACTAAAGAGAGTAGACACTTCCTAGTAGTAGCTCTAGGGGTCATTTTTGGTACCTACACAACTCTGGGTACTTCATCGACCCATTTTCCCTTTACTCTCTCCAGTCGCTTTCATAATATGTTTATAAGAGCCTTGTTTGAAGACTATACTCGACCATTGTCTTATGGTTTATAAGGGGTAGGGTATAACATATTTATTCCTGCCTCTTCAAAAAAGAGACTAAGCCTTGACCTTTGAATTGTCGACTGTTATTTTTTACCAAATCATGTGGTATGCCAAACTTACATATTATGTTACCCCAATGAACTTCTAGACATCACTTTCTTGTATCCTTGCTAATGGCTTAGCTTATATTCATTTTGAGAAATAATTTATCACCACAATCAAAAAATTCCTTTAGCCTAGAGTGAAAGGTAATGACTCTCTATGTGTAAACCCTACTTTAGAAATGGCCAAGAGCTGACTATAAATTTTAAGTCATTGGCTAACTCATGTGGGATATTGGCATATCTTTGTCACTTATCACACTTTTTAGTGTGATCGATACAATCATTTTGAAGTGTAGGCCAAAAGTAACCCTTTCATATAATTCTTTGAGAAAAATTCCTTCATCTTGAATAGGTGGTGCATTACCCTTCATGCAACTCTCTCAAAAGAACTTGCACCTCTTTACTAGGTAAACATTTTAACCACGATCTACCATAGTTTTTTTCAATACAAGACTAATTGGATAATGGTATAGTTCTTTGTTTTTGTCACTATTTTTCATGCCTTATCCCAACTAGAAGGTAAAGTTCCTTGGATGAGGTATTTCCAGGGGTCATCTATGAAGCGCATGATATGGTGTTGATAAGTTTTTTCTCATTCATCTTATCATCCTCTCTAGCTATACTAGTGTTGGATAGGCATTAAATGGGAGTCACCTCTTTTAAATTCGTACTTACCATCGATACTAAGATGGATAGGGAATCAACATGTGAAATCCCTCTCTAGGTATTTGTTTGATCTCAAACATTTTAAAAACCAAGATTTCACTCTTCACCTCTTCTAGGTATTTTTTTTTCATTCGTTCTTCTTTTACCTCAAAGGCATCATTGACCTGATCCATTACCAGTCGTGAATCACTGTGAACTAAGACCTTCCTTACTTCTAATGATCTTAATTGTCATAGCTCCCACAAGAGTGCCTTATATTCCACAACGTTGTTGGTTTCTTGAAAAGTGATAAGGACACACGATTCTATTAACCCCCTGTTAGAGTGAGTATAAAAATTCATACCTAAGACCCTCTCGAGCTGCTAGCTCTATCCATATATACTTTCCATAGATCTGAGGTCAATGTTTCTATGATTAGAACCTTTTCTTGGTCTTCTAATTCATTTGTAGGCTCTTCAGTCCACTTGACAATGAAATTGGCTAAAGCTTACCCTTTTATAGCTAATAGTGGTTTATGTTGTGTTTCAAACTCGCTCAATTCAATGGCTATTTAAGAAAGCTAGCCAAATTGGTTTAGTTTGTCCAAAATATTCTTCAGAGTGTGGGATGTGAGAACGATCACCTTATGAACTCCAAAATATTGTCTTATTTTTTCTAAGACCATTTTTACCGTAAAAACTGCCTTGTCTAAACGATGATACCTTTGTTACGCTACTAATAGGGAATGACTCATATATTATACTAGACGTTGCCTCCTCTCTCTATCAACCATAAGTACGATGTTGACTGCTTTTTTTATGAAGGCCATTTAAAGGTATAAAACCTCCCAAATTGTAGGATTTTTCAAAAGGGTTGTTTTTTCATGTATTGTTTGATGGACTAAAAATCTTACTCACATTCTTCACTCTATAAGCAATTTTTTTTCTTTAATAGTTGAAAAAATAGGGAACCTTTTTTAGTGCACTTGAAAATGAAATGACTTAATGTCGTTATTCACTTGTTTAGTTGTTGGACCTTTTTAACACACTTTGGTGACCTTATATTACCAAGTGTCGTAATTTTATCGGGGTTAGCCTTGATCCCATGAGAAGATACCAGATACCCTAATGTCACTCCAAAAACACACTTCTTTGGATTGAGATGCATTTCATAGCCTCTTATTATAACAAAGACATCTTCTAGATCATAAATGTGATCCTTGGGGCAACTTTTGTCTTAACCATCATGTCATCAATATAAACCTCTATGGTTTGCCTAATCTGGTGTTCAAACATTTTCTTTACTAACCTTTGATAAGTAGCTCCAACATTTTTTAGATTAAAAGGCATCATAGTGTAACAATATGTTCCTTCTTTAGTGATGTACTTCATTTTCTCTTCATCCTTAGGATGCATTTGGATATAATGATATCCCAAGTATGTATCCATGAAACCCATTATTTCTAAATCAACAATAGCCTCGACTAGTTGATCGATGTTGGGCAAGGGAAAATAATCCTTTGAAGTAGTCGTGTTGACATCTATAAAGTTAAATGCACATTCTATGGTCTTCTCTTGCCTTATTTTCTAAAAAATGTTTGACTACTATGTTAGGTAATCGACTTTGTGAAGCTAACCCACACTTTCTTAAGAGTTGACTTTGTTTTTTAGAGTGCCACATTTCTCTCATCAAATTTCCTATTTCAATATTAAATACTAACTTCTTAGTGTGGCATGTAACTGGTTTCCAAGCAAAAAGATCAATATTATTCTTCAAAAACTATATCAATGATTCTCTCATCTCAGTTGAAAGCTTCAAATTGAGTTTCAAAGACTTGTCTTCCTCTGGACCTCCTATCAGGATTGTTTCATAATCTAACTTTTCACCAAGTGTATAGTACCAAGATTTAATTTTCACTTGTTCTTTGATTGCTATTTTGAACCAGATGGTAATGTATTTTTCATAGCGGAGTTGTCAACTTCTCACTTTCTCCTGTTCTCTTATTCTTTTACCCTATCTACTATAGGATATTTGATAAGTTTATGGTATGTCAAAGGGATAACACTTATTTTATGGATCCATGATTTGCCCAAAATTAAATTATAAGAGGTGGGGATATTTAATACCATAAAATTGGTAAGTATAATAACCCTTCTACATAAACCAAAAGCCGTATCTTGCTAACTAACATGGTTATGTTACCATTAAAGCCTACTAATTAATATGGAATTCACTATTGTGTAATCTCTTTGAAGTCTATCCTCATATCTAACAACATTGATAAGTATAAAAAATCCAAAGAGCTACCATTATCCACCAATATCCTACGCACCTCACAATGTGTGATTTTAATTGTGACAACCAATGGGTCATCGTGAGATGGTAAGACCTCTTTTCCTTCAAAAGTAATTGGAAATAATAACCCTTCTCACCACAAAGAGTCAACAAGTTAGTGAGTTTCCCTAGCTTCCCAAGCATACATATATCATGAATTATGAGTATGGCCTAACATTGTCGAACCACCGTGCATAATATGGATCACACATACATTTATCTAAGGGGGTTGATCAGGCTTATTATCTACCTTTTGAAGAGAGTTTCCTGGTGTAAATTTTCATTGAGGATTCACTTCCATGTTCTCTTTTTGTGGACCTTCATTTCTATCAACTAGGTCCCCTAAAGTTTTGTTAGATAAAATTTGCTCAATTTCCCATTTAAGTTTTCTACAATCCTTTGTTTAATGACTCGTGTCTTTATAGAAAGTACAATACTTATTGGGATCTCTAAATGGTGCTCTCATGGGTTGTGGCCATCTTACTTGATCTATTCTATTTATCTTTTATACAGCATCAACCAATGATACATGCAAAGGTGGACCTCTGAAAGGAGATAGAGCCCGCCTCCATGTCCCAGGTCTTCCCTTAGATGCCATTGTTGTCTTAAAATGGAGTGGATTAGAGTGTCTATCAAGAAAAGGCTTCATTTCCTCCTCTTTCTTACTAAGGGTTGGCTTATCTAAAGATAAGAATATTGAGCTTTTATATGACTCGAATTCCATTTCCATATTAAAAAACTTTTAGGCCTTTTTGTAGATTGTGTTTAGGGAACATGGAATAGTTTTAGTCAACTCAATGAATATAAATGTATCCCTGGATTCCCTTTCGAAAGGCTTTGATTGAAATTGAGTTTAGACACCGAGAGATCTCCATTTTTATCATTTTAAACCTTCTCATGTAGGTGTCTATTGTCTCATCATTCTATTGGACAAATAAATGGTGTAATTCCTTCCTACTACATGAGTATTTGGTAACAAAATTTTTTACCAAATATTTACACTCTTAGGATGTAATTTGATAAACCATTTTTGTCGTTTCTTGTAAGGTTGCATCAAATAACTTGCAGAACATGGCATCTCTTTTGTCCTTTGGTATGCATATGACAGCTATGGCCATTTTGAAATTTTTAACATAAGCCATGAGATATTTTGTTCCCTTATAAAGAGGGCACGTTGGATCCGAGAACTTGAAAGGAGGTACTACTAGTTCAATATCATAAGAAAAAAAGGATACCGATAATTGGTCACATACATCAGTTTTTGCTTCCAATTTTTCTTCCATATTTTTAAACTTCACATCCTAATCATTACTGGAAGGTTTATATTGTCCTTGGTATCCTTGTGGAGCAAAGGTTTCTAAGCCATAATGTCTTGGTAAGTATTATGAGGTTGTTTGTCCTAGATATTGATGGTTCATGTATACATTTTCTTGAATTGGGTTATAGGTATGGGTTGCTCATAAGTTGAATTAGGTCGGTATTGGTTGGGATAACTTGTAGGTTCATGAAAGATATTTTTTGATCTCTTTGGATGGCGTGGTCTCAAGAAAGGAATTATCATTTGAAACAAAATTTTTGCCTCATTTAAGTAATTATCTTACATGAAACATTATTTGAGCTCATTGTTACCATTTTATGACCTGATAAAGCTTGTTGTAGTTTTTTCATTTATTGTTGAAGTTTTTTCATTTAAGAAACACATTCAAAAAAATATTGTTAGCTTTGTAACTAACTGAGTTGGTTATGTAAGGAATCATTCTGGTCACCTTGGGTATATTTTCATGCATTATAGGTTGTACATGGTCATATCCCAACCCATGATGTGATGTGATTATAAGGGTTTCTAGAAAGATGTTAGAGAGAAAACAAATTTAGATCCTTTTTATTGATATTGAGAGGGTATATATAAATACATAGTAGGACAAGTGTCATTATTACAATGGTAGATGATCTATTCGAAGTGGGATGGCCATAAAAATAACCAAGTCATTATTTCCAAGCCACACAAGATTGATGCTAGACAAGGTCCCACTCACTAGGTCGTATAGTGTTGAGCTCCCTCAAGTTTCTAATAGAACTAGATCAATTACCCATAAGGATTAGGTCATTATTAATGGGCTACGAATCAATACGTCATCATGTCCCTTAGATAAAAGGAGTATTTCAAGTCGTTAGGGTCATGTCCCTGCCAATTGGATGATACCAAACACTTTTAATGACCATAAGTACTATCGTAATAAATCTTTATATCATTATGTTTCATCCTACCGTGGTTATCCACCTAAGCACAAATCTAGACCAATTCAACATGATTATATGTCAGCTCTAAACATGATCAACATTTTATATAACAAAGGAAGAAATGCTCAGACTAATGGTGTAAAACATATAAAGATAAAATGGATGAAATTTTTGATGAAAAAATAAATAAGCTTGAAAAGATTGAAGAAAAATCAAATTATTAAAATCAAAGCTTAGACATAGAGCTACACTTGCTAATGTTTGTACTTTAGAGGGTATTTTATGTGCTTTGCCTTTTTACATTAGTTAAACAACCTCCTGCTTTAAAAAGAATTCTTGGATCACCTCCTAAACTCATGTTTCAACATTCTCTTAACTCATTTACACTTGTTTCTTATCGAATTCATTGTCCAAACTATCCATCAATATAGGCACCACCTCATCATCCACCCCATTTGACAAACCATGTGTTTTACCACCGTCAAAATCACTTGACAAGTATTATCATATTATTATATTAGAAAATTTTGTCAAAGGATTTCCCATCTAATCATCAAAATTAATCTCAAGCTTTGCTTAATCTTTTGCAAACCCATTTACAAATTTTAATGCATATTTATTAAAAGTTTCTACTAATATGACTATGCATATATATTTTAAATGAGATTTTTTGTTTTCTAACCAAGACATTTTAGTGTCTTTTTTTTTGTTTCCAAGTATTTTGTAGGTTATGATGCTCAAAGATGCTCATTTTTGACTCCTTATACACATATGTTGAACTTTTTTCTGTTGCTTTATGACTTTAGTATTCGTCACGAGTCGAGTTTTTTTAAAAGAAGGAAACTTATTTGAATAAAGAAAAAATAAATTAAGATAATTATGATAAGTTAATATTGATCGCAATAAGTTAAAATTTTAAAAGTTATTAGAAATTTGTTAGGATTTTATATATTTATTAATTACATATTTGAATTTAAAATTATATTTTGATTTAGTGATTAAGATTTAATTTTCTATGGTAAAAGTTATAAAAATAGGAGTATAATTGTAAGTTTACAATCAGACTATGAATATGAATTAAATCAATTCCGTCAATTATCTTTTTCTTTCCTAATTTTTTAATTCTTCCATCTCTAATCTTAATTTCTTCTTTTTCTCTCTTTCTCTAATTCTAGTTCTTTTTCTATATACATCATATCTAAACACTAAACTTCAAAATATAAATCCTAAAATATAAATCCCAAAATTTAACATATATGGATCATATATATAATCAATAAATCTAATTAATTATGACCTTGAATTTACTCACATTTAATGATAATATGTGATTTTTATATTATTTAATTTTTGTTGTAATTTTATAAGTTATTAATAAAAATTAAACACAAAAAAATTGTTAAAATTAAAATATTACAGTTACCTTGATGTTTCTTGCTCATTTTTTGTTTTATGAAAATACATATAAATTAATAATAAAATATACCCAATATAGTTGTTATTTTGATATGGCTTAAGGGTAGAACCAATTTTTATGGTTATGTTTGTTACCAGCAGTAAAACTAGTGTATTATATAATTACTAAAATAAAGTAAACGGTATTAGAGGGAATCTTGCTCAATTCCCATCAATTACCGAGAAAATTGAAATTAATTAGAATGTTATTCCTAATAAAAATTCAAAAGTATCTTAGGCCATATTACATGATGTATTGTGTAACGATGTTTATTCTATTTAACTGTGAAATATTTTTTCATTGGAAAACCAAAAGAAAGATTTTAAGTTACATAACTCCTTTATGTCTTTGTTGGTATTCTTACGTGAAATTTTGTTACAATTAAACCATTTTGATTATGAACATGTGAGGCTGAGTGTTCAACATCAATCCTAAGAGATATGCAATAGTCATTAAATGCTTGGGTTGTAAATTCTCCAGTATTATCCATGTTTATTTTCTTAATATGTTATTTTAGAAAATGTGCTCGTAATCTGATTATTTGAGCAAAAAGTTAAGTAAATACAGTGTTATGAGTTGATAGTAAACTTATATGAGACCAATGTGTTAAGACATCTATCAAAACCATTGATACGGACCTTGATCTCCATTAATCATAAAGTCTTGAAATGGATCAATAGGTCTTTCCAAAAATGCAGAAGATACAATATTGACTTTGGTTAACAAGGGCTTGATAATTAATTTTTCTTGAAAATAAGAAGTGCAAAAGTAATCACTAGGTAATTAAATCCTTTGATTTTTCAATGTGTGTCTATTTGAATTTTTAATGATCCTATACATTGTTATGGAATCCAGTGGCCTAATCTGTCATACCATAACATCAATATGAAGATTTTATAATTAGAAACTTTCAATTAATTCACAACATGCGATTCAATTTTGTTAATGACAGTATAACATAAACCGGAGGAGAATGCATGGAGTCTTTCTAAAATAAGCTTCTACCTTGAGACATATGAAGTAATACATAGATATTCAATATTATTTTCATTTTTGATCTTATATGATATCCATTGCTACGAATATCTTTAAATGTTAACATGTTTCATTTTGATTTAGGGGAATATAAAGTACAATTAATTTTTATTTTTATTCCACCCAATAGTAAAATTGAAGCTCTCCCATAACCTTCTATTAAAATTGTTACTCCATAAATAACACAAACATTAGCCTTGGTTAATGTTAAAGTACAAAAATATTTTCTACTTTAAAGGATTGTATGTGTTGTTGCACTATTTGCTAGACAACATTGTCTGCTTTACATATGTTAGCACCATTTTTCATGTAAGTAGTGTAAATTGAAACGTCCATTTTTCTTCATGCAAAGAAAATAAATAAAAATTAGATAATAAATTTATATTAAAGTAAATGTAAGAAAAGACAAGATAAAGTATAAAAATAAATTAATATGTACATTTTTTTATGTCATTTATTTAATTTAATTTATAATATAAATTGAATAATGCTCAATTTATGTTAATTACAATTCAAAGTGCTATGATGTCATCTTCAATAAAATCTTTCACATCAAATTGGATATTAAAATCTATTGAATCAAGTTTTTTCATGTTACCAATTGTAAAAAGGGACTATCATGATTGGCAAAGTTTATTTTGATCACCTTTTCTTTTCCTTTGACGAAGGCTTGGTAAAGGCCAGTAGAGTGTTCAGAGATACTGGAACAAGTATGTAAAAACAATATAAGAAATTGATATATTGAAATGAACTATTTGGGTTAAGCCACGGACTAGGTCGTTTTCTTTAAGATATTTTGTGGTTCTGTTCAAACTTGTGCAAGCAAACACAGCCTCGTCGTCCCTAGAATAAAATAGCCTAAAATCTTTGTTTTCTATCTCGAAGCTTCATTATACTGATGAAGACCGAAATACTACGCCTATAAAATTTATGTTGCTCGAAAAACTCAAAACAAATTAGTATCTTCTTTTCTTTCTAAGAGCTTTTTCTTCTTTTCCTTAGTAAGAGTTATTTCCAGTTGATGTGTTTAAACTAATAGTTAGGGCCTTTTATTTATAGGTTTGAGAAAATGTGTGATAATTATGATAAATAACGGTTATGTCTAAGTGGAAAGAGTAACAGATATTTCTAAGAAGAAAAATAATAGTCATTTTCTGAGTAAAAACATAATGGCCAATTCTGAGTAAAAAAGTAACGGCCATTTTCTAAGTGGAAAAATAATTTGAATAAAAAAAATTTCCAAAAAATAAAATTCCACCTCACCTCACACACACACACATGGACTCGGCTCGACACGATCAGGCGGTTAGACGGACCGCAATGGCGATGGCAGTGGCGTGTGGTTGTGTGTGGTATCATATTTACCTAAGTCATCGCCCTTCCACAAAAATAGGTACCCATTGGGGCCCAAACTCAATAGCTAATCATTTTCTATTTATACATCTTGTAAGTGATGTAAAATAGTAAAGTGGGACAAGGCATAAATTGACATCATTTTTTTATTGAAATTCACATTTCTAGCAATCCTTCACTTGAATTTTATATAAAAACAATTTTCATCGAGAAACCATTCAATTAAAAGTATAAGATTGTGCATAAGCAAAAGGTGTCTATAGACTTGAACTTTTGCATAGTGTTGATGCTATAAAATATACTACAGTAACTCATAGTTTTGAACTTTATCTCTAACAATATTACACACACAACCTTTCCAAGGTATAGTTCAAAAAGCCCATGTTTTACAACCATGCACGTGTATCCCAATATAGTGAATGCTTTAGTAAATTTTGCCCAAATTTTCAAAGGAAGTGGCCATACTTCCATATTCATATATGTGAGTCTATCAAAAGTATTCTTGTAGCTATGTACTCTATTCCACATAGAGTATAGAACTCATTAAGAGTTTAATAATAAACTCATTCTTCTCTATTGTTTCAGGACTTCATGCTTCTGACGATATAGAATGGGACTTCATAATAGCATGATTCATCTTATATCACTTCATGACTTGTTATTACCCATTGAACTTATTTCTTGGGGTCTTCAATTTGTAAGTTTGGCTACCATCATGAGTGACTCTTCATTCTAAAGGCATCAGTCTCATTCCTTTCGAGGTTTTGAAAACCTTCTCTCTTGGTAATCCTTTCGTCAAAGGATCAGCCAAATTTTCATCAGAACGTACATGATCCACTCTTACAACTCCTGTAGAGAGAAATTCTCTAACAATATTATGCTTATGATGTATTTGTCGTTGTAATAACAATTTTGAATCTTTGCAATAGCCGCAATATTATCGCAGTGGATCAGGACAACTAGTATCGATCTTTCCCATAAAAGGATCTTAGCTAACAGATTTCTTAACTAGCCTGCTTCTTCACTAGCAGTAGCTAGTGCTATCATTCCATTCCAGTCCAGACTATCATATATTTAGCCAATATTGTTTGTTTCTTAGACTTCCAAGAAACAGCTCTACTAGTAATGCTAAATATATAGCCACTAGTTGCTTTGGAATATTCTGATAGAGTGTTCTAATCAACATCGTTGTATCCTTCTAAAATAGTGGGAAACTTTTTATAATGTATTCCAAGGTTCATAGTTCTCTTAAGGTATCTGATGACCCTTTCAATAGCATTCCAATGCTCTATACTAGGCCTACTTGTAAATCTACATAGTAGTCCTACAACATAAGCTATGTATGGTTCAATGCAGTTAGTAGCATAATATAAGCTACCAATGATGCTCACATACTTAGTTTTTTTAACATTGTCTCCGGTGTTCTTGAACAACTTTGCACTATGATCATAAGAAGTACATGCAGGTTTGCAATTAAAGTAATTATATTTCTTTAAGATCTTCTCAATGTAATGAGATTGATCTAGAGAAAGTCTATTTTCAAACCTAGTAATCTTTATACCAAGAATTACACTAGCTTCTCCGAAATCTTTCAAATCAAAGTTAGTACATGACAAAGTTTTCACATTATTCACAACATGAATATTTGACCCAAAATAAGCATGTCATCCACATATAAACATATAATTGTGCAAATGTCATTTTCTGATTTATAATAAATGAATGTCATTCTCATTTATTTTGAATTCATATGAGATAAAGATAACTAGATTATCAAATTATTCATGTCATTACTCAGGTGCTTGTTTTAGATTATAAAAGGATTTATCTAGTTTATAAACTTTATCTTCTTGACCTAGGACGACAAATCCTTCTAATTGGTCCATATAAATTTCTTCTTCTAAGTCACCATTTAAGAAAACAGTTTTGACCTCCATTTGGTGCACTATTAAATCATGGATAACAATAAGAGAAAAAAGTACATGTATGGAAGTTATTCGTGTCACTGGTGAAAAGGTATTAAAGAAATCTACAGTTTCCCTTAGCTTATACCCTTTGACTACAAGACGAGCTTTATAATATTCAATAGTACCATCGGGTTTTAATTTCTTCTTTAGTATCCATTCATATCCTATGGTTTTCCAACCAGGAGGTAGGGCAACTAAATGCTAAGTTCTATTATACTCAAGAGAGTCCATTTCATCATTTATGGCTTCTTCCCATAAGTTGGTATCTAAAGAAGATAAGGCTTCCTTAAGAGTTTGGGGATCTTCCACTAAGGTTTAAGTATAAAAATCAGACCCAAAATCCTTAAGGGTTCGAGCTCGTTTACTTCTCCTAATTTTCTTCACTAGTTCTAGTTATGGGTAAACTACTAGAAGATGATTATTTAAGTAATATAATTTATAAGCTTTACTATTCACAGTATATCCTATGAACACACATTCATATGCTTTACTAACAAATTTATATGTTTTAGGATCAGGGATCCTAACATAGGCTAAACATCCCCAATTTTTATAATAAATTAAGTTAGGTTTCTTATTTTTCAAAATTTCATATGGTGAAATTTTACTAGTAGATTTAGGCATTCTATTTAACATATAACAAACAATTAATAAAAACAATCCCGACCAATGGGAAGCAGTACCAGAGTTTAATAAAATTACAATAATTGATTCACTAAAAGTTCTATTTTTTCTTTCAACTTTTCCATTCATTTCAAGAGAATAAGGTGTAGTTTTTTCACGAATGATTCCATGAGTTTTATAAAAATAATTGAAAATATTGGAATCATATTCAATGCCTCTATCACTTCGAAACCTTTTTATTTTTCTGTTAAGTTGATTTTCAATTTCAATCATAAATATTTTAAACATGTCAAACGCTTCACTTTTATTTTTCATTAGATATACATAAGTATAATCTGAATAGTAATCAATAAAAGTTATAAAATAGTGTTTCCATTTCTTGTTAAAGTTTCATCAAGTTCACATATATTAGAATGTATTAAGTCTAAAGGTTTGGATTCTCTAACTACTGACTTTTGTGAAGTTTTGGTTATTTTAGCTTGACTACAAAAGTCACATTTTTTTCAAAATCATTCAAAGATAGTTTAGGAATTAGTTCTAATATACTTATGTTCTTGATTATGCGTTTATTAATATAACAAAGTCTAGCATGCCAAATATTAAAAGAACTCAACATATAAGCAGAAGAAGAAGCTTTATTAATTTTAACGTTCAATTAAAACATGTCATTAGTAGCGTACTCTTTCCCAAAAAAAAAATTATTTTTAGTTATTGTATATAAATCAGCCCCCTATAGTTTGAGTAAACTCAACTTTGTTAAAAAGATTGCCCAAAACTAAGTTTTTTTCTCATCTCTGGAGTATGCAAGACATCCTTCAAGATGACAGTCTTTCCAAAGGTAAACCTCAATTCCACCTTACAAGTACTAGCAACATTAGTGGAGTGGGATTTGCCCACCAACACTTTCTTATTATTAAACTCAGAATATAACTTGAACATGTCTCGATCATAGCAAATATGGCGAGAAGCATCAATGTCTACCCACCACCCCTCAAATCCACCAACAAAATTGATTTCGGATATCATAACAATGAGTTGATCTTCGGTAAGGTTTACGAGGGCAGGACGATTCCTATTCCAGTAGTTCTTAACCAAGTGGCCAGGTCTGTTACAACTATAACATATGAATATGTTATTTCTTGAGGGGGTTAAGGTCCATTATGGGAAGGATAATTTTTGTTTCTATTTTGGTGGTTATGGTTTTGGTTATTATTGCGATTAGGAGTTTTCATGTGCTATCTTTTGCAGTTCGTATGATTGAACTTCCATAGATTTTTCATCAACCATTTGATACTTCATGTATCTACTACATCATACTTCTTTGTTCTATCTTTCTCAGTGTCATACTTTTTTTGAAGTGCATTCCAAATTTTCTTAGCAAACTTATTAGAATTGTAATAGTCATACAAGTCATCAACTAAACTATTAAGAATAAATTTTTTGCATAGAAAATCATTTTTCATCCAAGTGTCTAAATCCTTTATTGTAGCTTTAGTAGAAGGATTAGGCAATGTTGGTTTTTAGTAGTAAGAACAGAAGAGATCTTTTTCATGGTTAAAAAAGATAATTTTTTTGTCTCCATCTTTTAAAGTGTAGTCCTTCAAAATGGAACGGTTTGTTGAGATCATAATTAACATTTCAGTAGACATGGCAGATAGAAGTACGTCTTAAAATTGTTGGAACAAGTATGTGAAAACAATGTAAAAACAATATTACCGATATATTGAAATGAACTGCTTGGGTTGAGTCGTGGACCAGGCCGCTCTCTTTAAGACATTTTGTGTCTCTGCCCAAACTTGTGCAAGCAAAAATAACCTCGTTATCCCCAGTAGGGGGTGTCCATAAACTGGACCAGACTGGACCAAACCGTAAAACCGGACCGGACCAAACCAAACGATTTTACTAATCAAACGGTCCGGTCTGATTTGTACTAACTTTAAACCGTTCGAACCGGACCAGACCGATTTAATAATATATTAAAATTTTCACATTATTCTTCATTAAATTATAAAAAAATCGGATCAAATCGAGAACCAAATCGGACCAAATTATTTTATAAATCAAACGGTCCGGTCCGGTTTTTATTTCTTAAAACTGTTTCAAATGGTCTGGTCTGGTCCGGTCTGAGTCATATGAACGGTCCAATTTGGTTAAAAAAATTTAGGCAAAATCGGACCGAACCGGACCATGGACACCCTATCCCCAGGATAAAATAGCACATAATCTTTTTTTCTGTATCGGAGCTTCACTACACTGATGAATATTGGAATGCTACACCTATAAAATTTATGTTGCTCAAAAAACTCAAAACAATTCAGTCGGCAGTGGCACGAGCACGTGTGTGGTATCACAATTGCCTAGATCCTCTTCGCTTACAAAAAAGTGGGTGACTTTTGGGGCCAAAACCCAATAGTCATCTTTTCTATTTATACATCTCTTAAGTGATATAAAATTGTAATGTAATACAAGGCACAAATTAACATCATTTTTTTACTGAAATTCACATTTCCAACAGATACAATAAGTATGTGACCAATGTCCTTTTCCACCATATAAATAGCATGATTATTCATAACTATGAGTTTTTCCTTTGTCATTTTGATGTTTGTTTCCCTTAGCCTTCATATTTTTATGGTGAGATGAGATTTTCTTGAGATTTTTGTATTCACCATTGGGCTTCACATTCCAACTATGCACATAGCCACGAATGTGACTACGGCTAGAACTGTGACTATGCTTATTAAAAGAAGTAACATTCACTTTAGGGAATGTGACTATGCTTATTAAAAGAAGTAACATTCACTTTAGGGAATGGTGCGAAACCAATTGGTCATGATTGATGATTGTTTAGCATGAACTCATTGTTTTGCTCAACAACAAGAATACATGCATGAAATCAAGTTTGAGTACTTTTTGAACCTTCTTTCACGATATTGTTGCTGCAATAGCACATTTAAGGCATGAAAAGTACTCTCTTCTCCGCATAGTTTAAATGTTTTAGTGATTTTAAATAGTGCGGAATTATACTCGCTTACAGTTTAAAATCTTGTAAGCGTAGATACATCCAATCAAAACAAGCCTTTGGGAGAATTATCGTCCTTTGATGGTTATATCATTCCTTTAAACTCTTTTAGAGTGTGCATGATCTTTAATAGTTAAATATTGAACCTTAATCATCCGTTGAAATGATGCCTCAAAAATATAATTCTTTTGTGCAAACTTGTTCCTTTTTTTATATATTGTCACCAAGACTCATGGCTTCAAGGTTCATCTCAAGGATCCAAGATAAATATTTTTTTTCTAGATATGTAAAGAGAAATGAATTCAAGCTTAATCAAATTTTCCATTATTGATACAAACTTTTATTTAACAGAAATAATAAGCAATCAAAAATCTTAAAAAAAATCAATCATTTTATTACTAGGATGATGAAAATCATGTAAAAGGAAGATGTATTTATAGCTAAATAAATATAAGAATGATTGAATTAGAGGATGAGTAATGGATCGAAATTGTCTATTTGTGGTTAATTCGAATCCAATTTTATCTCAATTGGATTTAAAGATTTTCAATCCTAATCCAATCTGATGATGTAATCAATTTGAACTAATTCGAAACAAAACAAATCAATTTTTTTTAGAATGGATAATTTTAAATTAATATTGAAATTTATTCATTAATTATTATCATATATAAAACACGATATACATAACATTTAAATTTTAAATTGGTACATATCTAGCAAAGTTTATTATTTATAATCACAACTATGAAAATCAAAATAATTAGGAGTATTTTTGGACAATTATTAAATTGTTATAGAGATTTAACATTTATATTTATTTTTTAATTTAAAATAGTAATTTAATGTAATTATGCCATATAAAATATTTAAATATAATACATTATAAAGTAAAATATGAATTTATTTATAATTTAATATTAATTTGATCTGGATTGGATTTTAACAAATTAAAAATCTATTGATCTGAATCCAATCCGAATGAACTATATATTTTTCAATCTGAATTCGACATATAGGATCTAATTTCTTAATTTAAGTAAATTGATCATATTATTTGCACACTTTTAGATTAAATACATTGATTACGTGAATATTGAAATGGTGCATTACATGAATGTTATTGTTATTATTTGAAAAGAGTTAACGTTTAAAACAAATTACTATTATATCATACACGAATTCATTCGTAATTAAAAATTATTTTATAATTCATCCTATTTTCACCAACATTGCTAAGAAAAAAATAAAATGTATAAATGAGGGCATTTTTTTCTTTTCATTTCTTAGACATATTCAATTATTAATATCTTTCTCTTGGTTGAAGTTGTAAAACTAGCAATATTTATAAAAAAAGATTAAAAATGACAATAGAAATATCAAAATCTAAAATTTTCATATTTATCTATCAATTTATGGTTTAAATATACTTTATATTCCTAATGTTTAGGAGCAGTAGCAAAAATGCAATTCAAATTACTCAAAATCGTTAGATTTTATTTTTTTATTATCAAAATCGTTCGAAAGTAAGACTTATCATTGATAACGGTGATCAAGAATTTTAATAATATATTGTATAGAGATATGGTGTCAATCTCTAATTCTTAATCTAAAGTTGTTTCACACATCTACGGGTGTGTTACCATTAATACTATTACCACTATTAATAGTGTCTTAGCACAACATGTTCGAAACTCTATCAGTTAGTTGATTGTAGGGATTTTACTTTTTCAGGCTCCTAATGTTGTTTTCAGAATGTTGCTCTTGTTTCCTCTATTACCAGTGTTTTATTATCATTGAAGTTCATTGATATAAATTATCTTTTATGGAAGTCTCAATTTGTGAACTATATTGTTATCTATAGCTTAGGGAGTTTATTCAATGGTATACTTCCGCCCTCCACCGATACAATTTATTTTTTTTATAGGAACTCAGCAATGTGAATCAATGTTAGTGTGAAATGAGTTTGAAAATTAGCCACCTTTTCAATTGTGAATAAGTTTTCAATTTAGAAGTTCTATCATTTTTCAAATGTGAATCAGTTTTCAGTCTCACTATTATGTTGTTGTGCATTTTCTTTCTATGCTTTCAAACGGATGATTTTGTCAGTTTCATTAGTATGAATGGTGTTTCTTAGACTATATAATATGGATGGTAGTTTTGGTGACATTAGATATTGCTAATAATGAGTTACAATAGTGTTATATAAACACTATTCATTGTATGTCTATTATGATTATGAGTATTAGTTTTACACTTTTAATTGATTAATTCTGATTTATTTAACTTATTTTCAAATTTTTGTATCTCCTTGGATCTCATTATAAGATTCTTGAAGTAGCAACTTTCTTTAAGAGTGAAATAGATTATAACTATATGTGCTGATAAATTGATATAAAATTAAAAGAAAGAGAGTCAAAGAATAGAAGAAAATCTCATCTGACTGTCTCCCTGATTCAGGCTTTAAGATGATGACGTAGAGGGCAAGACGTGTTTGGACAGTTTATAGTGGCAAAACACTCAAACTTTACGCAAAAAGGGGCATGTGCCAATAGTGCTGATAAGACGTGGCCAGTGACAGCTTCATCTTTTCATGTGCACCCTACTTAAGTCTTTTTTTTAGCTTAACCAACACCACTTTTGGCCAAAGCTTTTTTTTATCCAAACGAGGATGTCATTTTTGGTGTTTTGTAATTTGATGAGCCAAATAACTACAAGATGAGTTTCCGATTTCTAAATTAAGCCGGTTACAGAAAATATGAAAATAGTAGAGTCTGAGTATGAATACATATTTTACACTTTGAATATATTAGTAGTGGTGGTGCTTCTATTTGTTTTGATATCTGAGGAATAATTTGATACCCAACATCGGCTACACTATGACATCCCAAAGGCTGATGTGGTGCCAAGCGACCATTGGATGCCAAGTAAACTGGAAAGTGCTCAATGGAGGTGTCAAATAAATTATACCCTTACTTAAATCACTTAAATAACTTACTTAAATAAATTATAGTGAAATTTAATTCATCAAATTTTTTTATGAACTAAATCTAACTAGCTCATTTTTAAACGAGTAAACCAGTTGAAATGAACCCATTAACCAGATTATTTAAACTTTTAAAATACATATATATCTTTTAATATATATATATATATATACATATATAATATTAATATAAATATTATTTTTTATTATATTTTATAAAAATATAAAATATTTTAAATGAATTTAGCTATTCAATAATCACTTGACCGGACACCAAATGGTTTCATTATGATTGAGTAGTGATGCACAAATCAAGGTCTATGTAACTATGTCGATCAGATTCATGCTAGTTTCACACTGCCGGGGACAAGCATGTAACCATTGGGTAACTGATCAACACAAGCAACAAAACCACACTAGACTAGAAAGCTAAGAACCATTCTTCAAAACAAATGAACCCATGATTTCAAAGGCATGGAAAGATACACAAATCGGCAACATATGCTCTAGAAGTTTCTCACTTTCCACTTGCAAGTAAACCATGTAAGGCACATAAATAAACATGTAATATGCTTTTGTAAGGAACAACATACTTGAATGTCTTCATAGTATAAAAGATTATGACAATTAGACTTCTCATAAACCTTTACAAGATATTCTGTGAAGTTGAATATGAGTTCTTTAGCCTACAATTTCCTGATTTACTTCTTCCATAGTTCCTCAATGGTGTCAAGTAAAACCTCAACATGCCACTATCAACGTTGTTTGGCGAGTACCAACAACTCCGGTTCCGCTGCACTAAAAGCTCTTCTTTTCTCCTTAATCCATTTCCTTTAGCTTCAACTCCACTAGCAATTGCATTACTACTGATCAAACCAGTCACCTTGCTAAGATTGTTCTTACAGCTAACACTATAACTACGAATTAGCTTCTGACTAACAGACCCATTTGCTTCACCAAGCTGCCCCTCAATCACATTGTCCCCAACAAACCTCTCTTCATTTCCACATTTAGGCTCTGCTCCTCTCTGCATCAAACCCCAAATATTCCACACCTTTTGCCATCTTCGTGTTTTCCTAAACACCTTCCTATTAACCCAACCTGGTAGAACACAATCAACATCCTTAGAACTGTGTTCTACAGTCTCCAATTTCTCATCTTTCACCAGTTTAGGATCTGAAATATGCAACTTCGCTCCGTAAAACAATTCGGTAGAAGCAGGGGAAACCTTGAAGTTGGATATCAATTTCAAGTCATCAACTTCAGCCCCTAGTGATTTCCTATGTGCAGTACTAGACCTATCAAAGCCTTTCCTTCGCCTCTGTGAGTACAAAGACTCTAGATAGTAATCTTTGGTCTGAGCTGACCCACCGGGACTCTTTGCACCTTCACCGCAATCTGAATCACCGGAAACCCTGGCATCTTCTACAACTGAAACCATTGGAGTCATCCTTGGATAAGCCTTACCAATCAAATACCCATCCAAGGAAGCTCTAGGCTCCTCAAACGAATACCGAGTTTCGTCCAACGACATTCGATTGGCATCAAACGAAAATCTAGGATCAGTATCACAAGACCTTCGTCCCAATCCATACTCTCCAACCTCGGATTGGGTCTCTCTAAAAGTCCTTCCTCTAGTCTTCTGAATATCCAGCAAAAGATCACCATTTCCACCGTTAATCTTTTTCTTCTTCCAACCCCATATCCCCATTTTTTTGCTGAAAACGGAAGCAGCTTCCCGAAAAACACCAGCAATGTCCTTGAAATCTCTAGCCGTATCCTTCTTTCTCTGAAATTCGAGATCTATAAACTCCTTCATTGTCTTCAATTCCGCACCCTGTCCATCAATTTCATCATCTCTATTTCCCAACATTTCTGTATCCTCAGAAACCCTAACCCCATTCGAGCCCTCCTCTTCCTCTTTCACTTCAAACCCTAAACTTCCCAATCCCACCTCGGACTTCCCGAAGCCACATTTGCTCCTATCGGTTACAGTAAGGAGGTCAGAGAGAGAGTTCCGAGGCCTGACATCGCACGACTTTCTCCGACTTGACTCGGACTCGGGTTGCTTCGAACGGGAGCAAGATTTACTTCTTCGAAGCTCCGAACTTGAATGCTGTTGTCGAGTAGTGGTTTCTTCGTGGGTTGAAGATTCGATACCGGCTAGGCGTTCGCGGAGACATAACGCACAGAAACCGGTGATAGTTAGGGTTGGGTGACGGTGACAGGTTAAAAGACGATGGTGAGTTTGAGACATGTGTGAATGTGATTGGATTTGGGGAGGGGAAGTCATGGCTGTGAGAAGTTTTGAGCTTGAGCTATCATATTAATCAGTAATTGTGAAAGAAGACTACGGAAGTAGAAGAAGGCAAGTAAAGTCGTTTAGAGAGAGAGAGAGTGAGAAAGAGAAGTAAAAAGGACGTGGAAAGCTGAAACCTAGACAAAACCATATTTCTTTCACTTTTTTGGACTTTCTATCCCGCACGGTTGTTGATACCATACGCCTTGATCTTCGTAATACCAGTAAAAATAAAATAATATTGTTATTTCCAATAAAAGTTTGGCTGTTTTTTCAACTGCTTTGGGGGCAATTAATTATGGTAATAAACTAATAATTACGTGGATTAACATAAATTATTTATTCTTTTTAATATGTAATGATATATATTTTATCTTAATAAAATTAAAAATTAAAAATTAAAATTAATTAATAAAAAAATAAAAAATAATCTAATAAATAATAAATATATTTTAAAAATAATGAATAATAATAAATCCACAAATATAATTTTTATGATAGTGTCAAAATAATGTTAAAAAATTTAAAAATTATTTAACATTTGAGAAAATTATAATATATGATAAATATTAATTAATATTAAGATAAATATGCTTATTTAACATTTCTTTGTACTAAAAATATTGTGATAATTTTCTTCAAAACATGTACATGCACGTTCTACTTTTAAAAGAATAATCAATGTTATAACTATGGAGTACTTACTCTTCTTGAATATGAATAACATCTCATTTTTTAGAATACCAATAAGATGAATTCTTCTTTTTTTTATATTAAATAAGGTGGTATTTTAAATTAATCGTATTAATTATTGCTTTAATAAAGTAAGGGGTGATATCTTCGTTAAAATTCATTACATTTGTTTTGTATCTCATTAAAATGAATTACAACATCAATAATCCTCTCGGTTAATAATTTCTCATAATTATATTGGCAAATTGATTTGTAAAAGTTTTGATACTCGGGGTAAGTAGATATTCTTATTGATATATTTAAATTAAAAAGATTAATATAATCACTTCAATTCAGATCGAATTTAATTTAAAGATTTTATAATTAAATTCATAGAAGTATAATGTGATAGTGAACATGTGACAATAAAGCTAGCATCTTATTCACTTACTCTTATGACAAGAATAATAAATGCACCAGTGCACGTGACCTTTAAAAAAATTACGCATAGTTTTAGATCATGATAAATAATTTTTTGTCCTTTTTAATATAGTATTGATAAGTCAAGAAAGAAAAACATCTCTTTTATTCACTTGGAACACATGATATGCAAAAAATGGACTATAAAAATGAGATTTATGCAAAAAAAACTCGATAGAAAGAACCTAATTTGCAAAAGTCAATGGTCAACGTGCACAGAATAACACCAAAAAATACAAGATTATTAATAGAAATGTAAGAGGAGTGACTTTGATACTATGTTAAAAATATTTAATAATTGTATTTTATTCCGTGTTTAAAGGAATGTAAATTATGTATTTATATAAAAGTTATAAATAAACTATATATATATTAACATATATATATATATATATTAATCTATTATTAGATATATATTAACATGATATAACTGTAAAACAACTTTCAAAAATAAAACAAAAATATCAAACTTTAAATATTAGGTGCAAGTTTTAGCCGAAAAAAAAATGAGAGACAATTTTTCTCATTAAAACCTTTCTAATTCAAAATGTTTTCCCTTCTTAATGTGTAAAATAGCTCAAATGGTAAATATTATATAAATTTTTGAGGTTTTTTTAATATGATATGCGTTCTATATTTTTAAATGCAGTGAAGTGTCCAAATAGTTATTTTATTTAAGTTAAATGTATTATTTAGAAGAAAAAAATTAAATCATTTTGTTTATAAAAGGACTTAAATGATACATTGTCATACTACATAATTTTCACCGTAAAATAAATTATTGATAAAATCAAAAAAGAAAAAATTGAAAGAAAACTATGTTTTTAATAAGTAATTTTTATCTCTTTGGTTTTACTTATATTTAAAATTATAATATGTTTATGTATTCTTTTATTTTTTTAATTTATATTTTTATGTTCTTAATATTTTAACATTCACATGAATTAAAATTTCTTTGTAATTAATCAATATCTCAGAGTAAATGTTTGATACAAAAATTCAAAATCTTGAAACTTCTATCTATTATATACCCATAGTTTAAAAGTTAACATGTATAAAATAGTTCTATAAATGATAGATGAAATTTTGATATCACATTCTCAAAATTTTATACACTTTAGGTCACTAAGGATTAGATTGTCAATTCGTGCATAATGTAAATTTAATCATGTTGTGTTTATGATTTTAAGGTCACGTAAGTTTTACTTTCATGTTACTATTAAATAATGCTAAATGAGATATCAGAAATATAAAATTCTTAATTATTAGGTGATTATTTAATTTTTTTTCTAAAAACAAATTTTTATAGTTAAGATTATTATTTTAAAAATAAAATAGCTCTTACATCTTAAATTTATGCTAGTAAATATTGTCATAATAAAATTTTTATTTTTAAAATTATATAATTTGTTATGATAATCTAAACTTTTGAAAATACATATTAATTATCCACTTCATGATAAATTATTTATTATTTTAAAAATATGTGATTATATAATACTTTAAATTAATAAAATTTAATATTAATATATTTTTAAAAAATAAATAAAAAAATTTAATAAAAAATATATTTTAAAAATAATAAATAATATATGTACATTTCATCACTTGGATGACGCGGGATCTACTATCCCCAGGTTTTTCATTTTGACCATATAATCTTAGTTCTGTTTCTTTTGAACAACTGCTCTGTCCATTTTTACTGCAAAAGTAGAAATCTATGATCAACCCATTTCATAGTTTTCTCTTCTCCCATTTGACTTTGTTAGGAATGTGCGCCGAGGCAAATTTAGTAAGGATAAATTGCATCAGTGGTATTATAAATTTTGGTAAATGAGAATATTAATTAGTATAATAAATTTTAATTTAATTACTTTAGTTTAACTTTAAAACGATGTATTTTAATAGTAAAAATATTTTCTTTAATTTTAAAAAATATATATAAATCATGTAATTTTAAATTTTAAGACTAACTTATATTTTTTAAAAATTATATGACTAAAATACTCTGATTAAAAATAACGAAACTAAACTCTAATTTTATAATTTATAAAATTAAATAATTATTCTATTAAATTATTCATATTATTTACATTAATAAAAATTATTTAGCTATTATCTTATATTTTAATGTAAAATAATATATATATGAATAAATAAAATTCCATATAATTAATAAAAATATTTTGAATTTAATATTAAATATGTATTTTTCTACTTAATTATATATTTTATCCGAATATAAGAAATATAGTACTAATATATGTGTATAAAAAAAATTGATTGTTTTAAGAAAAACAACCAATTTTTTTTCTTTCAAATGGTTTTCTAATTAATTATTAAAATATAGAAATAAAAAATTAAATATAATAATTTACTTCCAATTTTAATGTTATTTTTTTTAACAATTTATAATATTATTTTAAATTTATACTTGTATAGTTGTATCATTTTTATTAAATAATTATCTATAAATATAAATTAATTTTAATAAATAATAATACAAAAATAAATTATATAAATTAAGTCAATTTCGTGTTTTTCTTGGCTCATAATATATATGTAACTAAAAGATTATATTTTGTTTATAAATATTAAATAATATAACAACTTTAAAATTTACTCTTTGTATTATATATATATATATATATATTATATCTTCTTACTTCATTAAATATAGGTTTAAGTTCGTACATCGATAAGAGCCAACTAAGTCTTTACATATAAAAAATGAGAATGTTTAGTCGACAAAAAAAAAAATTGTTTCTTTCGTATTTTTGTTATTGTTTTACTAATAAATACCAAAATGTCCATATTTTTATGCTATTTTTTTACTTTTTATATTATTAAATAATTATAAAAAAATTCATATAATAAATAAATTTTTTTATGACTAATTATTTTATAAATATAATTATTTTAATTACATTAAATGTGATAATTTCATAATTATCCATTAAATGATCGATTAATTCACTTATGAACCGTTCATGTATTTTTTGAACTAATAGTTTTTACGTGTAAATCATATCATATATCATATCAATTAAAAAAATAACCAGTTAATGTAAATTATTTTTAAATAAAAATATTTATTAAATTTAATTAAGTCATGTCGGGATTAACTTATTAGATAGTAGAAATATTAATTTAATAAATTTATATATAATTATATTATATTTGACTTATTTATTAAATTAAATTATGTAATTATTATTAATATCATGGTAAATTACTCATGTTTAATGTTTATATTGTATTTAGATTATACTTCTTATAAAATAGTTATTGTCATATATTTATTTATTACTAAACTAATAAATTAATTAACTATTTATTTTAAGAATATTTTTGCAAATTAATTTATAAAATATTTTAACACATATTTTTCAATTATAGTAAAAAGAACTTAAAAATTTATATACAAAGACTCACTTTTTTCTTTTATTTTATAAAATAATTTTTTTGAAATAATAATTGTTATTACTCGATAATTAACTAAGAAAAGTGTCATATAAGTCATTTAGATTAAGTTATTTATTCTGTTTAGTTTCTTAAATTATAAATAGTATTATTTAATCTCTTAACTTTATAAAAAAGATCAATTAAAAATAAATTATATTATTTTAATAATTTTTTATTAAAATATTATTATTTTTTATCAATTAATTAAACGCAATTAAAACACAAGTATTTAACAATGATATAATTACAATTAATATAAAATATTTTATTTTAAATAACTTTTTATTTGAATTTTATTGTTGATCTTTAGTTTTTTTAAATTATTTCATATTAAATTTACTTTTATTTATGTTAAAGATTAGTGTTTTAATTACTTAATATAAAATAATAATATTTTTATATGAAAAATTATTAAAATAATATAATTATACAGATTTTATGAAATTAATACTAATATATATTTATTAAATTTAAATCATTATAACATGCATTCATACGGATTCACGTGGAATCCATTCACTACTTTTGTGGCCGTCTCATGATCACTATTTCTATTAGATAATAAATAAACAATGCAATGTAGTCATACGGTTTGTCATGCTTGATGCCTTTCTAGTTTGTTAAAGATTCCATTTTTTATTAGTTTGTCAAACCTACTTGATAGGCTTGAGTGCTCACTGGCTTTTGAGAGCTAACGTGCACTCATTTGGTTATTACAAAAGCACATGGGACTTAGACTATATAAGCTACTCACATGTGAGAGCAAACACTTAATGAAATTATCAAATTCATCTTCTACATCACTCTCTCTTCTCCATAGCATTTCTTTCTTTCCTCTGATAATTTCTTGCTTGCATTACGAAAATTATCATGATATCATAGCATTGTTTTGTTTCGGGATTTTGTCTATAAAGGGCATGTCTCTTTAAATAGTTTAGAAATAGGCTAAAATGAATTTTAGTTTAAAAATAGGCTAAATTTAACCTTAAACTTAAAAACATAATTTTTAATAAATTTTATTTTTTAAAAATAAAAATATATAAATATTAACATTTTATAAATTTATAATTAATTTTAAATACACAAATCTCTTTTATCATCATATATTAAAATTTTATTTTAAAAAATAAAAAATATTTTATTTTATAATAAAATAAATATAAATTTATACATATATTGAAAATGATATGTTAAATATTTTGATAATTCATAAATAATTATAATATTAATTATAATTATGATATAAAAAATAATATTCATAAAATAATTAAATTATTAAAAAAATTGTGAAACTTTTATATCCAAATTTTTTTACAATATACAATACAAATAGAACATTATATCACAAATTATATCTAATATTATTATAATTAATTTTATTATTAATATAATATAATATATAAATTATATCTAATTAATTATATTTTAATCCTTAAATATAATTATTGTTAATAAATATTTGTTATCTTAATAATAATTAAAATTATAATAATATTAGAGATATTTGTTACAATGTAATCTATTTTTTAATTTTTTTAATCTTAAATAATTTATTTTTTTAAAATATCAATAATTTTTCTTAAAAATTATTGTAACTATTTAGTAAAGTTTTTAATAATTTAAAATTTTATAACTTATTATTATTATTTTAAATTATTTTATAATAAATTTTTAATAAGTTATTTGTTATAAAAAATATATTTTTTATTATATAAATATAAATATAAATTATTTTTTTATTTTTTTATTTATAATAAAAATAAATTATAAATAAGTATATTTTATTTTTAGTATTCTTTTAGAAAATAATAAGAGAAAAGAAGACAATTGAGTATTGGGAAGTAGGGAAAGATTAAAAAAAAATGTTTTTAAAGAAAATGGAGCTTATGGGTTGCTGAAATTAGTAGGATAAGAGTTAGAAAAAGAAAAAAAAAATATGACCGGGAACTTGTTGAATGGGTTATAATTTGCCCATTTTTAAACTTAAACATAATTAATTTTTTTTAAAAATTATTAAATGGGATATGCCCGTTATAGAAAAAACCCCTTCCAGGTGATCAATTAGCTGCTCCACGATGATTTTAAAAGAGAATGATTCAATGGTTACCACGGGGCTCATTTATGGAAACAAGAATGGAAGTAATAGCTCCATTAATTAGCTTAGTTCTAGCAATTTATCTTTTCCTATCAATCCTAGTTTTGATGTAAAATTAGGTGATATAAATTACTTAATTTGGAGAGAACATGAATTGAAAACACGTTGTAACAATCTATGGATTTCAAAATTTTCTTGATGGATCTACTGTTAGACCACCTAAATTTGCAAAAACAAACACTAACACTCAATAAAGAAACTATTGAGAATATGAAGATATTTCAAAGAAAAATCATGATTATGAAGTTTGGGACAAGAAGGATAGTGCTATTAAGAATTGGATCAACTCTTCACTTACACCAGGTTATCTCGAACATTTAATTGGCAAGAATACTTCCTGTGAATACTGGAATGCATTGAAGAAGGCATTCTCTGATGAATCTAGTACTAGACTGATGCAGCTGCGATGGCAATTGCATACAACGACCAAAGACACTTAATCAATAGGTGATAACGTAAGTATCAAAGAATAGGTGTTGTATCTATAAAAAGGACAGAAATAAGTTTAGATGAACTTTTCTCTATAATGAGAACTCATGAGAATCAGCTGGAATGAATGAATATGCCTCATCCGTTTTTGATACAAGCCAATCTTGCTAAGTCTCAAATGCATATTCCTATGTATGGAAAACAAATGCAGCAAACTCCTGCATACAGAAATCAATCTTATGTTCCCTATCAATAGCCTGTACAACCACAAATGTTCCAACAACCTTTACCTCCACCACCCTCACAACCATAAGCTTGTCATCAGCCTGTCCAACCATAGATTTTCAACCACCTCAAGCCTCTTTTCAATTCCCTCCCACACAATGTAGAAGCTATCAGCCACAACCAGAACCTTTGAGGCCATCTAATGATCTCAGATAGGATGGAAACAATTTTGGTCAGAGGCCTCAATGCCAGATTTACAAAAAGTTTGGTCATATAGCTGCTAAGTACTATTTTCATTACTTGCCTTCTAATAACTCCAAACCTGGTCCACCTGGTTTACCACCTCCTTATGTTCCTCCTAGATAGTTTGTGCCTCCTAGAAGACATCAAGCTCACTTTTTTTACTATAGAGTGATAACTCTTGTGTATCACAAGACTCCTCAAATTTTCAAGCACCATACGAATTTCATCCATCTATGTCACCCTATCCTTAAAATCTAACACCTCTTTACAATCTGACACACTAACCACCACCAGTTGTAGCCACTCAAACACAACATCTCTCTATAGATTCGTAAACCTTTCCTTATCATACACCTTGTTGGAATATTATGCATCAAAACTCTAAAAACTCAAAAAACACTCAAGAACAATTTTCCAGAAACACTCAGAAACTCTCAAATTTTTGTTTCTGATTTTTTTAACTTGATTATTACATTACTACTGAGAAGTATTTATAGAAACAACTAATAAATCTAATCCATGCAACATAAACCTACCAAAACAATCTAAACCATACACTTATCTCTTTACCTAACCCATTTATTTTCTTCTTCCCACCAACTAATCATTATATTTTTAGTCTATGTAGACAATATCTTAATTACTGGCAACAATACTGAAGAAATACAAATTGTCATAGACATATTACATGATTGATTTGCCCTGAAAGATGTTGGTGATTTAGGTTATTTCTTGGGGATAGATGTAACAAGAACCACCACTGGTTTCCATTTAAGCTAGCGAAAGTATATCAGACAACTTCTTAAGAAAGTAGAGCTACAAGATACTAAACTTACTTCCACTCCTTAACAAGCAGGGAAGATGTCATCCAAGTACAATGGAGAAATTTTGGATGATGCAACTGAAGAAATCAATGTTTGAAGAAATAATCAGAAAAAGAAATAAACGTTTTCCTTCGTATATTTTCTTAATTTGTATCGGATATGTACATTTATTTATATAGATAATTACTATTTCAAAAACCACCATGATTGAATTACATGGTTTATAGCTGCTTGGTAGGCACCGTGTATATTGGAAAAAACGTTTGGCGTCGGTGCAGTATTTGTTGAAATGTGTTGCAGTGTTTGTTGAATTCAACATTCCCCCTCAAGTTGGTGCATAGATGTATTTCATGCCCAACTTGACTGAAACTTCTGTGAATACTCGATATGAGACTGCTTTAGTGAGGATGTCAGCCAATTGATCTTCTGACTTAATTTTTGGCAATTCCAATGAATTTTCTTCTAACTTTTCCTTAATAAAGAATCTGCCAACTTCAACATGTTTTGTACGATCATGTTGAACTGGATTATGAGCAATATCACATGCTGCTTTATTGTCACAAAATAACTTAATTTATTCTTTAGCAGGATATCCCAAATCTTTTAAGAGAGATTGTAACCACAAGGCCTCACAAAGCCCAAGTGTCATGCCTCTGTATTCAGCCTCTGTGCTTGAACGGGCAACAACATGTTGTTTCTTACTTCTCCATGTTACAAGGTTTCCCCCTTACAAAAGTGAAGTAGCCTGATGTAGATTGTCTATCATTTATTAATCCAGCCCAATCAACATTAGTATATACTTCAATTCTAGAAAACTTTGAGTTTTTAGTGAACAATACTCCTTTTATAGGAGCAGATTTTAAATACCTCAAAATACGAATAACTGCATTCATATATTGTTCTCCAGGATTATGCATAAATTGGTTGACAATACTTAAAGCATAGGCAAGGTCTGGTCTTGTGTGTGCCAAATACATCAACCTTCTAACAAGCCTTTGGTATCTTTCTTTATTTGTTGGAACTTGATCAACCTTGATACATAACTTTAATCCTTCCTCTACTGGTGTATTAGCTGGTTGACATACCAATATACCGGTCTCTTTTAATAAATCTAAGGCATACTTTCTTTGAGATAAGAAGATTCCTTCTATTGATCGAGAAACCTCAATCCCAAGAGAATATTTTAAGGAACCAAGGTCTTTCATTTCAAATTCTTTGGACAAATAAGTTTGTAGCGCTTTCCTTACTTCAAGATCATTTCATGTTACTATCATATCATCAACATATATAATAAGTGCAGTGATCTTACCATACTCTTTTTTTAGAAATAAAGTATGGTTTGAATTGCTTTGCTTGTAGCCAAATGCCTTCATTGACTTTGTGAACCTACCAAACCATGCTCTTGGGGATTGTTTCAATCCATACAATGATTTTTTTTAATTTGCACACCTTTTCATCATGGATTTTGGATTTCTTGATTCCTGGTGGTAAATCCATGTAAACTTCTTCAATTAAATCTCCATGTAGAAAGACATTTTTTACATCAAATTGATATAATGGCCAATCTAAATTTGCAACTAGAGATACCAAGACTCGAATAGTGTTAATTTTGGCTACAGGTGCAAATGTTTCTATATAGTCGATCCCATATGTTTGAGTGTATCCTTTTGCCACCAATCTTGCTTTATAGCGTTCAATCATACCATCTGCTTGATACTTTACTGAAAAAATCCATCGACATCCAACAATTTTCTTTGTTGGTGGACGATCGATAAGCTCCCAAGTTCTATTTATTTCTAAGGATCTTAGTTCTTCATTCATAGCATCTTTCCATTTTTGGTCAGCTAAAGCTTCCTACACACTGTTAGGAATAGATACAGCAGATAATTGATTCACAAATGATACGTTTGATTTTGACAAACGATGTTTAGACATATAGTTACTCATGGGATATTTGACTTTACTAGAAATCTCAGGTTCATACATGGCTTTAGGAATACCTCTGTTAGGACGTGATGGAAGTATTTTTCTGGCTGGTTCAATAGTTGGAACATCCTCTGCAAACGATTGGTTAGGTATATCAGCAGCTTGTGGAGAAGGAAACTCGTACTCACTTAGTGGTAGTAAGGAACTTGCTTGATGATCTTGAAGTTGATGAGGACCTGATTCCATTTCTCTTGAGTCTTTTCTATATTGAGAGTTATTACCATCTGAATTCAATTTATTTGTATTTTCCTCACATATAAATTTCTTTCTTCATAAGGAAACAATTTATATGTAAGGGTCTGAATTTCAGCATGGTTGTACTCCCCCTGAAATTCAGGTGTAGAGGAGAAATACATTGTATCTTCATGAAAAATAACATCCATAGTAGTAATCATTTGTTTTGTAGAATGATGATAACAACGATACCCTTTTTGTTGTATGGCATATCCCATAAAAACACAACGTATTGCTCGTGGTTCCAACTTGCTACGCTGTTGTTTATGTAGGTGTACAAATTCCACACAACCAAAGACATGAGGAGATAAATTGGGAACGTTTGGTGCAACAATTGCTTCAGTGATGGCTTGTAGTGGTGTTTGGAAGTTAATGAGACTGGAATGTACCCGATTGATGAAATATACAGCAGAAGTAATTGCTTCTCCCCAATAAGATAATGACATATTAGCTTCGATCAATGAGGCACAGACAACTTCCAACAAGTGTCGATTTTTTCTTTCTACAACTCCATTTTGTTGAGGTGTATCAACACAAGTAGTTTGACGAATAATGCCTTCTGATTGAAGATATTCTTGAAGCTCAGAACTTTTATACTCTCCTCGATTGTCACTTCTTAGAACTTGAATCTGTGTTTTATATTGAGTACGAACCATTTTATGAAATTTTCTAAATAAGACGTTTACCTCACTTTTAGATTTCATTAAACAGACCCAAGTCATTCTACTAAAATCATCAATAAATGTAACAAACCAACGTGATTCTCCCAACGTAGAAACTTTGGAAGGACCCCATACATCAGAATGTATAACCATAAACGGAAATGGACTTTTATTTAAGGTTACAGGAAATGAGGAACGATGACTTTTTGCTAGTTCACAAATCACACTTTAAAGTAGAAAGATCTAAGCTCAAAAATAAACTTGGAAATAATTTCTTTAAATATCCAAAAGAAGCATGACCCAATCTCTTATGCCATAGCCATATATTTGATTCATACTTGTTAGATTCAGTTGCTACCAATGCATGATTTGTTGAATCCAAGTCCAAATAATACTGGTTTCCTTGCCTAACACCCCGACCAATCATTTGCTTTGTTTGAATGTCCTTGAACACACAAAAGTCAGGCCAAAAAATAACAAAACAAGATAAAACAGTGGTTATTTGAGAAATAGATATAAGGTTATACTCTAAAGAGGGAACAACTAGTACTGAGTCTAAATTCAAAGTACTAGTGAGAGACAAAGATCTTTCCCCAATGACTGGGCTTGTGTTACCATTAGCAGTGCAAACAGTTTTATGTGAGGATGGTTTTGAGATTTGTCTAGAATCGAATGTCATATGATCAGTTGCACCTGAATCAATTATCCATATATTATTAAAAACAGGAGAAAAAACTTTAAGCATCTTACCAACATGTGCTGAGGAGGTTGCAATGTGATCCTTTGTTGTTTCAGCAATGGTGGCAGTAGACATCTGTCATGGATTTTTCTTCCGAGAGTCACGGTTGTGATCCCACCAGTGAGGATATCCCACCAGTTCAAAACATCGTTCTTTTGTATGACCCTTTTGATGACAATGGGTACATTTAAATGATGATTTATCAGTCACCTTTCGTTCTTGCTGATTAGAAAAAGAACAATTTTTAGATATCATGGCGGAAGCGTCAACATCTCTAGATTTTTCCTTCAATGAGATTTGACATACTACCTCCTGTCGAATCAAGGAATAACAACCTTCTAAATCTGGGATAGTTTCTTTTCGCAAAATTTCTCCACGAACTGCTCAAACTCATCATCTAATCCAGCAAGGAAAATATGTATCCTTAGTCTTTCAACAAACTCTTGATATGATATTAGATCATTAGGGTCTTTCATAATCACCTTATCACGATGGTCTAGCTCTTGGAAAATTTCAGTCAACTCTCCATAATAATCTGAAAGTGATTTTCCATTTTGTCTAGAAGTAAAGGCTTTTTGGTTTAAGACAAATATCTGTAATTCGTCACTTCTATCATAGAATGCTTTTGCCAAAGCACCCCAAATTTCAAGAGCAGTAGGTATGCATAAATATCGCTTCATGATTTCTGGACTCATTGACATAAGTATCCATCTCTTCACTTTTTGATTTTCTGCATACCACTTGTTATAATTGTTTGATGTTTTTTTTGGTTGCAAATTTTTGTCATGAATATAAGAGAGTTTTTCTCTCTGTTCAATATACATTTCTATTATTTGAGACCAAAAATCATAATTAGTCTCAATAAGAACAATTACAGCATTAAAAACACCTTCAGACTGAACAGATTGTACAACAATTGGATTTGATTGCTCCATAGGTAATGAAATTATACCCTCTGTCATGATATTATGGTAACCAAACTAGAAAATGGTGTAATAATTTTAGGACTAAAAAAAAAATTCTGTTTTTTTCCTGTTTATATATATATATATACTAAACCAGATAAAAAACCACAAAACCAGTTCAAAATTGGTTTAAAAACTTGAAAATCTGAACCAAACTGGTTTTAGAAATCCAGAACCGAAAAAAAAACCAGGTTCAGACCTTTAAAATGGACCGAATTGGTTAAAAATAGAAAAATTATGAAAAACCGAGAAAACCGGGTTCAGACCGAACCACCGGTTGAACCAACCTGAGCCGCGCCGCGCCGAACTGAACCAACTGAAACGAGCCATGCCAAACCGAGCCAGCAGAACTGAGCCGCGCCGAACTGAACCGTGTCGAATCAGCCGAGCTGAGCTGAATGACACATCATCGTCTTCAACCTCCAGACGGCGCGTGGCAGCGCGTGTTGCGCATGAAAAATGGTACCCTAACTTCAGGCGGCACGTGGGGGCGCATGCTGCACTTTTCTTCTACTCTATTTTTACCAAAATATTCAAAATTGTGTTTAGAGTAATTTGGTAAAATTAGGTGAGACAAATACCACTTCAAAAATGATGTTTGTAATTAATATTTGTACGGGTGTTTGAATAAGAATTTTTTTTCACGAGAAGAAATATTTTCAGAGAAAGAAATCTCTGTTTTAGAGAACAAGAGTTTCAAATTTTTATAAAGCAACGACCTGGCTATGATACCATGAAGAAATCAATGTTTGAAGAAATCAATGTTTGAAGAAATCAATGTTTGAAGAAATAATCAGAAGAAGAAATAAACATTTTTCTTCGTATATTTTCTTAATTTTTATCGGATATGTACATTTGTTTATATAGACAATTACTATTTCAACAACCACCATGATTGAATTACATGGTTTACAGCTGCTTGGTAGGCGCCGTGTATATTGGAAAAAACGTTTGGCGTCGGTGCAGTATTTGTTGAAATGTGTTACAGTGTTTGTTGAATTCAACAGCAACTGTTTATAGAACAGTTGTTGGAGGTCTGCAGTATCCTACCGAACATTGGAGTGCAGCCAAAAGACTTCTCAGGTACTTGTGTGGGACTGAAAATTTAGTACTCGTGTTACGAAAAATTGATATTTTAAACTTAATTACATATACTAATGCTAATTAGGCATCCTCACTAGACTATAGGAGAAGCACTGGTGGTCATTGTGTCTGTCTTGATGGCTCACTTATTTCATGAAGTTCAGGCAAACAAAAAATTGTACTTCCATTATAATATAGATCATTTGGATTCAAAAACTCTTGAAAGAATTGTACCTCCCTTTGCCTCAATCACTTGTAGTGTTTTGTGATAACATTACACTACTACAAAAAAATAGGCATTAAAGTCGGTTCTCTGAACTGACTTTAAATTTAGAGACTTAAAATGTAAAGTTGGTTCACGGGATGAACCGACTTTACAGGTAACATTTTCAGATTTGTTTTTATTTTTATTTTTCGTATTATTCAATATATATATATATATATAACATAAAAAACTAAAATATAAATAATAATACAAATAATTAAAAATTTAAATATATTTAATTACTTGATAATTAAATTTATTACAAAAACAAATAATGCATAAATAATACATATAGTTAACTTAAATTACAAATAAAATAATGTCGTCAAAGTATAATTATTATGCGATCGAGTAAGCTTGGTTGGCTTAGAATCTTGATTGGCCTTCACAAGCATTATGACAAAAAAAGTTGATCCATATAACAAATATTCCCCTACATATATGAGCACGTAAAACATCCATCAAAAAAGCAGTTTAAACTTCAGACATACGAATAAAGAAATTAAATCATTATAAATATTACTATAAAAAAAAAATTACCACGTACAGCGACATTTGACTAACTCATAGTAGCACTTTATTAATCATTTGTCTATATATATGAAGTTATCTGGAATCTCTATTAGTATTTTATAATGTTATATATAATGAACTCTAAATATGAAATCAATTGTAACTTCGATTTCTTACTTGGCTTGTGTGAGTTTTGGTGTCCTTAAACATATAGAACACGTTCATGGGCACCAAAACTCATACAAACCAAGAAATAAATCGGAGTTACGTATACCTGATTTGTACATTTATAGCTCATTATATCATTAAAAATATTAGCAGAGATTCCAGATAAATTCATATTTATAAACAAATGATTAATAAAGTGTTAATATGAGTTCGTAAGGAAAGTAGGAAAGAGAGATGAGATGTAGTTTGGGCCAAAAATAGGAAAATAAAACAATACATTCTCCTAAATACATGAGCATATGATTAATCATCATCAAACAAGTGATTTCAGACACAGGAATAGATAGAGAAATTAAATCATTAAAAAATTTACTGTTATGTTATCATATGCTATTCAAGATCATCAGAATCTTCTCCTGATTCTTCTTGTGATGATACAATTTGAACCATTTGTTCTGCGTATTCCTCTCGTAAATCATCAAAAATTTGTTGGTTGTAACCCGTCTTGTTCCAACCAAAGAACTACATGTATTCAAAATCAAAATAAGAATATAATTTCATTTATTTACAAAAACAAACTCGAATATGTTAAAAACTTGTATGTATATGGGTAAAATATATTACCACATCATCAATTGGAATTTTGATATTTGTGATGATTTTGATCATAAACTTCATGACATAATAACCACACATGACTCCATTATTTTGTTGTGGAACCTACAAAAAAAAGTGCATGTATACATGAATTCTCATATTCGAACATCCTTATTATTCAATTGTAAAATTAATAAAATTATAATATTGAATTGTACATACCATAACTTTTGTCCATATAAGCTTATGAGATTTTTTAAGGGCAATGCCCCTAAACTTGTTCCACAAATTCCATGCACTATCAAGGTATAAAACGATTAGTTTTTATTAAATATTACAAAAAATAATAGAAGAAACTAATATGTAACTATATATAACTCTTACATTTCAACAACTGCTTTTGTATCTTTACTCAGTTCTATGGAAGTTGAGTCACAGTACCAAGCATGATTATTGAACATATCAATGATTACCAACATCCAATGATCTTGGCCTTGTTCAAACCTTAATGACCAAGGGATTATCAACTTTTGATTTCTATTAAGCGTTAATGCTCTATCACATAATTGTTTAGCTCTGATGCTAACATCCTTCTCTTGATATTGATTGACATATGAAGAATCATAGAACATTGCTAAATGTGATGAGTGATTATGTTGAAGTCGATAATAGCACGCCCTATATAAAATACATATATATATATAATTAGATAATATAAATATAATTATATATGTTCTGCATAAATAAAAGAAAACTAACTAGATTGAGGACTCACCTTGTCCACACTTTAATTATACTTAAATTGATCATTTGATATTCAAATATTTGCAATAAGCACTCGATCGATATATAATTTTGGTCGAGGTCTACACCAGAAATTTCAATAGGAAGTGGCACAGTCCATCCATCATTTATGCTAGATACCCTCCCAACAATACTCATCAAAGTGCCAAGATTTCGACTGAACTTTAATGCATAAGTATGACTATACTTTTTCCAAGGCTTCTTCTTGAATGACTTGGTGCACGATGATTGGCCACTAGTCATAGATTTAGCACGAGATACTTGCTTCGTATCTCTTAAATGTGCCGCATTTAAGAGTTCTGGTATAATAGACTAACAAAAAAGTATCATATATGTATTTTTAGTAACAATATAAGATATAATTAAATAATAGTAGTAAACAAGTGTTATTTTTTAAGTTAAAAAATAGTACCATGTCAAAATTTAGAACAACTTGAATCGACGGCCAAGCCACATACTGTCCAACCGCCTCTTGGACTGTGGTAGCATCAGAAGGCACAGGTAGTGGACAATCATGAAACAATGATTGATCAATTACTATTCGCCAATGATTAGGCAAATATTGATTATGAATCATCCGATCATCGCTCAATTGTTGTACCGTTCCAATAGCAACATAGTCCGTTGACGAATGATGTTTCAACAAACATATCATATTCTGTAAAAAATTTAAGTGTTATATATAAAAAATAAAACATATAATAAGAATTTAAAAATAATAGATTATATACACCAGAAATTAAAATCTTACCACATATGATTCATCAAATAGAGGAAGACTCTCATGTGGGGTAGCTATTAGATGTACATTCTTACCAAAATTTTCATCTTGGTTTGATTTATGGTAAGAATGTGCAGATTGCATTGAAGAAAATGAACCACTACTTGATTGCATATGCATTCTTGGCATATAGTGAGGACTAATAGGATGGTTATATCTCATACTGGATGTAGTTTGAGCGTAATGAGATTGTGTGGGTGGCATGCCTGGCATGGATGGTGGCATGCTTGGCATGGATTGTGGCATGCCTGGCATGGAAGGTGGTATGCCTGGCATGGATGGTTGCATGCTTGGCCAATATGGCATGCCCTGGTTGTAGCATGATGTCATGGCTGACAGTTGTTGTGATTGATGTTCTTTTAGAGTGGCAATCTCACTCATCACTGAGGCCTTAAAGGAGTTGAATTCTTCTTCAATTTTAGTGTATTTCTCCTTACTTACCGTCTGAGGCTTATGTTTTGGAATTTTAAAATACTCCATAGAACCATCATATTGGCTACCTTCCCTAACACGACCATGATGCTCGCGTCCGAATGCATGATATAAAGCATCTCTCCCAGGCTCTTCGATTATTTCACCCCTAGATATTTTTTCTTGAACAGCTCTCTACAAATAATAAAGGACACAAACATATCATTCATTATTAAATCAATTATTAAATATCAGTCAGACTTTTTATCAACCGAAATTACTAACCAACTTATTTAATTGTTCTTCTCCTCGTTGACTCATCGGTCTTGCATTCTTCATTTTGGGAGTCTTTGTTTCTATGTACAATTCAATTCGGGTAGCAGGTCTACCCAATTCAGCTTCCTACATAAATTAGGAAAATTTTATTAACAATGACATGAAATTAAATTGAGAAAAATTAATATAAAAATATTTATAATATTACGACAAATTAATAATACCATTCTATATCTAACTTCAGGATTTGAAGACCTCTCAGTACGATTAGGAAGAATGTTATGCATTTGGACATTCTGATGATCTTTTCTAATAATTTGAAATTCATCTGAACGTCTATAATCCACAAAGTCTTTCCAAACTTGAGGTGTAATTCAGGGGTGTCCTTCAGGGATTTTGTAGATCACATTCTCATCAAGTGTTTCCAAATATGGAAACACATAATATTTTTCCAATCTAGAAGTCTTGTATTCCTTCCACGCCTTATTTGCAATCTTATAACACTTGCCCTGCCAACTGTCATCGACTTTGTAACGATTTTGTAAAAACACAGTACAAAAGATTAGATATAATACACCTAATATAATATATATATATATATTGATTATAAAATATAAGAGACTTACATAAATGGTTATCCATATTTTGAACTTTTTTGCATCGTCAACCTCAGACTAATGATTTATATTGATTGGTATACTGGACTTTGCCAGTCGACCAATAGAGGATTTCAATTGTTGATCATTTTCCCCTATTGGATTACCAGTAGCATCAAATATAACGGGTATTCTATCATCTGGGTTAAGTGGAGCATCAGGTATATTCGCCCAACCCCTTCTTTTCAAATACCTCAATGGATCATTTGGATCTACAAGCTGAATATCCATGAAATATATGCAAACAATGAAGAAATATAAATTAATTGACAATTTTAGGAACACATATATATACAAGAGTTATTACAACAATATAGAACAAACATTATGTTTAATTAGGTTGTTGATCGTATACATATATTCCTTCACAATCACTTCGAGTCCATGTCGAAGAATCATCATCATCAATTAGATCATCACGTACATTAGGCAATTTATTTGAGAAATTACTAATATTGGTTAATGTATAAAGCATAGAGTCATCATCTTCTACAACATCACAATGGTAAAACTCTTTTTGTGGAGGCGTTAACACAACAGACCATCTTGGATCAATTTGACCGCTCACGTAAAATACTTGTTTTGCATGAAGTGCTAATGTGAAAGGATCATCTATGTGACTTATCCTGGATAAATTTACAAGGGTAAATCCAAAATCATCTATTTTATATCCAACATTGATAACATCTTCGACCCAATCACACAAGAAAACTGTTTCATGGAAGACCTCATAATCCAATTCCCAAATCTCTTGTATTATACCATAATATCTTCTATCAGAAAGTACAGGATTAACATCTTTTGAACTGGAAAATTGCGTAGTTTGTGCAACCATCTTCACCCCACTATTTTGATTTACTCGGACTTTGTCCCTAGCTTGAGTCGTAAACCTCGATCCATTTATTGTGAAACTATGAAATGATTTGACATCGAATTTTGGCCCATGTGCAAGCCATTGTAAACTTTCTGATATTTTATGATTGGGTTTCTTGAGTTCATCTCGAATCTATGTATACAAAAACACGAAATGTGTTTAGAGCAAAGTTTTAAAACATTGAATAGATCTAGGAAGATACATGCATGATTTTTTGTTTATGACACTTACGTGGTTGCGAAACCAATTAATAAGCTCTCGCTTATGTTCATCATACAACCATTTTTTTCCTCCTTTTTTTTTATAACGAGGATCGATCTTCAATAAGTTTAAATGCATCCTGTAATGTTATTAAATATATATTAAGTTATATATCATCATTAATAGTTAAATAAA
This sequence comes from Hippophae tibetana, assembly GCA_037013495.1. Classification (NCBI taxonomy): domain Eukaryota; kingdom Viridiplantae; phylum Streptophyta; class Magnoliopsida; order Rosales; family Elaeagnaceae; genus Hippophae; species Hippophae tibetana. Next base: position 20,584,393 of record CM072803.1, read on the forward strand.
AAATGAAACAATGAACATTACTTACTCTATGTACGGTTGTGCCTCATTATTATTTACCAAAATGATTCGGTGTGTTTTTTCCCATCAAGTGCGATCAATAAATAATTTCTTACTTCCACCAAGCATAGGGTTACCTACTTGGATCATGTGACGTTCTAAGAACAACTTATGCGTAGGATTCCCAATTTCAATGCAACCATTAAATTATTCAGAATAAAACTCAATGGCCTCTTCAGCAATGTAGCATTCCATCATGCATTCTTCAGGTCGATATCTATTATTTACATATCCTTTAAGGACTTGCATATATCTCTCAAAAGGATACATCCACCTTAAGTAAGTAGGACCACATAATTGAACCTCTCGAACTAAATGAACACATAAGTGAATCATTATATCGAAGAAAGAAGGAGGAAAATATTTTTCAATTAGACACAAAGTTTCTACAATTTCTTTCTGTAAAGAATTTAACTCACCAATTGATATAGATTTCTTGCATATTGTATTGAAGAATGAACAAAGCCGAATTATTGATATTCGAACATGTTTTGGAAGAATTGATCTAATAGCAACTGGTAATAACTGTTGCATTAAGATATGATAGTCATGTGATTTGTGATTTCAATCCACAGTCTCTTATCGGTGATAGACACAAAATTTCTTAAGTTGGATGAGTAACCATCAGGAACTTTCAAACCTTCCAAACATTTACAAAACACATCCTTCTCTTTTGTTGACATTGTATATGATGCTGATGGTAAGTATGTTCGATTCTTATCATTTTCCACCCTTGGTTCCAATTCAGGTCGTATGCCTAGTTTCTTTAAATCCAATCTTGCTTTAATGTCATCCTTTGTTTTTCAAGGTATATTAAGTAAAGTGCCAATCAAGATTTCACATACATTCTTCTCAATGTGCATGACATCTAAGATGTGACGAATTTGTAGGTCTTTCCAATAAGGTAATTCCCAAAATATTGATTTTTTTCCAATAACCATGGTAATTCGGTTCAAACTCTTTTTCATTTTCACCAATTTCATTAGTTGACCTCTTTCGTTTCCCTACCTTGGTGATTTTTTTTTCATCTTTCCATATCGTTTGAATTTCATCTCATTCAATTACCTTAATATCTCAATACCTCGCAAAGGTCAAGTTGCATCATCATGATCTTCTTCACCATCGAACGGTTTCTTTTGGTATCTAAACTTGTGTCCAGATGGCAAAAATATCCTATGTCTTCTATAAGACATATTTCGTCCGTGAACAAGATAATTTGCAGAAGTTCCATCACTACATATAGGACATCCCTTGTAACCTTTTGTTGCATGTCCTGATAAGTTTTCATAGGCAGGAAAATCATTAATTGTCCATAAAAGGACCCCCTTCAAGTTAAAGTATTCTTCTTTATGTGCATCGTAAACATTTACACCATCATTCCACAACGTCTTTAAATCATCTATCAGAGGCTACAAATGTACATCAATATCAACACCAGGTTGTTTCGGTCCTGAGATCAATAATGTTAACATCATGAATTTTCTTTTCATACACAACCAGGGAGAAAGGTTGTATGTTACCATAATTACTGGCCAACAGCTATATCTACTACTGAGGGAACTATGTGGATTAATTCCATCAGCAGCAATGGCAAGACGTAGATTGCGCAGATTAGATGAAAATTGAGGAGATAAATTATCTACTACTTTCCAATTTGGAGAATCACAAGGATGACGTAGCACCCCATCATCAGATCAATTATCTGAATGCCAAGTCAACATCTTTGATATATATTTACTATTGAACAACCTTTGAAAGCGAGGAATCGGAGGAAAGTACCAAAGAACCTGTGTAGGCACGCATTTCGTATGTGTTGTACTCTCATTTGTACCATGCTTCCATCTCGATTCTTTACACATAGAACAATCATGTAATGTCTCATATTCTTTTCTATAAAGAATGCAATCATTAGGACAAACGTGAATCTTATGATATTCCATGCCAAATCGACTAAGAGATTTCTTCACTTCATACATTGAAGATGGTAATTCAATACCCTCAGGAAACATATCGACTAGTAGATTTAGTAATTCTGTAAATCCCTTGTCAGAAAAACCATGTTTTTCCTTCACATTGTACAAATGAACCAATCCTGACATTTTAGTGTATTTTTTGCATTTTGGATACAACGGTTTTTTGGCATCTTCTATAAGTTTATTAAAGGTTTCGGGATCATCCTCGCGTAATTCATCTTCAACACCATGAAACATATTTTCTGTTTGTACATTATGATAAGATGTATGTAATCCACTCACATTCTTATTATAATTTTCCTCATGAGTATTATCAATATTTTCTCCATGATAATACCAACATTTATAACTCAATAGAATACCATTACGGATAAGGTGATACTTAACCTCATCAAATTCATGAAATCGCTCATTTTTACATTTAACGCATGGGCATCGAATCATACTACTTCCAGTATTACTAGTTCTACAAGCAAATTCCATGAAACTTTCAACTCCAGAAATATAGTCTTGCTCAATTCTACACTTTGACATCCAAGATTTGTCTATTTTCTATTAATGACATTAATTAAACATATTACTTAATTATGTATTATTATATATAAATTTCCTAATTATTAGAATATATATCAAAACATACATAATGCAAAACAGTTATCATTTTAATCATTTTACAAAACCATTTATATACAAATTAAAAAATAAGCAACATGTTTCATGAATATATATATATAAACCAATCATGCGGTTGATTTTAATTTCTAAGCATGTTACTATATCATAATTAAAAAGTAATATTAATTATACGTATATAAATAAATTTATCCACGCAAACCCACACAACATTTCAAATATTATTGAATACATACAATAAGTCAAACATTATTACAAGCAAAGTAAAAAACATAACTAAATCAAAAATTTATACAAAATATAAAACAAACTGATCGAATAATAAGCTAGCTGCATTCTGCATAAACTAAGTCAAACATATTTTTTAGGTGTTGTCCGTTTTTGGCTATCCATACATTTTCACAAAGAAACTGCCCAAGGCTAATTATTGGGCATGTTTCATCACAATAATGATGATTATTATCATAATTATGATGAAGAAAATGCCAATTTAAGTTGAATGGATTCAAAAGGATGTTGCTGCATGGATCGGAATTAGAAATTCTACCGCTTTCATCTATTAAATAATATTTAATTACTTGAAAAGTCAGTTTTAAATTGTCAAGTTGCAAATATTTAGTTGACGAGATCTTATTATGGGTTTTTAAAAGGTAATAAAAATTCGCAATTTGAGAGGTTGTTCCTAACGAATTACAAATTAGAATTCTATGATCTGATTCTTTTATCACATTGGAATATTTTCCATCGTTGAATGGGCCTATTTTAAAACAATTAGACGCTGATAAAATTAGCAAAGTTTGAGACTCCTTACTTCTATTCAAGAACGTACGAATAGTTCCTTGATTTTGGCTAAGTACCTAAATCAATAACAGAAAATGGGTATAAACAAATTTTAATATTTTGCTCAAAAAAATAGAAGAACTGACAGATAATGTGAGAAGAGAAATATAACTTACAAAACGACGTTACAAATGGTGGTCGGAGGTGGCCGGAAATGTAGAACGAAGGTGGTGCACGGTGTAGATTTTGGGAGAAAATGGTTCTGAGTGAGGAATAAAATGGAGGAGAGAGGAAGAAAACTGAATTCTGCGTAAAAAATGAGCCGAATGTGAATATATTAGGTGGATAGCGTCGGTTGACGTGGAGAACCGACTTTAAATTCATTATAAGTCGGTTTTTTTCAAAAACCGACTTTACACAGCGACTTATATACTCCTTTTTGTAGTAGTGTTAGTGTTGGTTTTCTGGCTAAAAATCATGTGTTTCACTCTCTTACCAAACACATTGACATAGACCTTTATTTTATAAATGAGAAGGTGATGGCTGGAGAGTTTAGTGTTGAATATACTCCCTCCTAAGAACAAATTGCAGATGTCACGACAAAATCTCTTGGAACTCGGTGCTTTGAAGAATTGAGAACTAAGCTCATACTCTTACTTAGACCATGAGCTTAAGGAGATGTTAGACAATAAATAAACAATGCAATATAGTTATATAGTTTTTTATGCTTGATACCTTGCTAGTTTTGTTAAATATTCCATTTTCTGCTAGTTTGTTAAGTCTACTTGATAGGCTTGAATGCTCACTTTGAGAGCTAACGTTTACTCATTTGGTTATTACAAAAGCACATGAGACTTATATAAGCTACCCACATATGATAGCAAACACTTAATGCAATTATGAAATTCATCAGCTACATCACTCTTTCTTCTCTATAGCATTTCTTCCTTCTCTCTGATAATTTCTTGCATGCATTATGAAAATTATCGATTTCATTAAAAAGAGAGATTTTCCTCTCCTCGGCTGTAAAAAATATACTTCTTGAGAATTGAGATACCAAAACTTTTTATTTTTGCAACACTAGGATTGTTGGCTCGTCTTGATGCATAAGCTTAGATGCATGTATAACATATATATTAATATATAAGTATATAATACAAAAATAAACTTTAAAGTTTTTATATTATTTAATTTTATAAATAAAATACAATATTTTAGAAGTTATAAACTAATTTATATAATTTATTTTTAGATAATTATTTAATAAAATTAATTTATATTTATATCATAATAATAACTTCATAATGACTTTATATGTGTTGAGTGTCCTAAAATGTAAATTGAAGTGTTGGTATTATCATTATATATATTACATTTAAAATTTTAATTTATTAAATTTATAGTATAAATTTAAGACTCAATATTATCATTATGTATAAATAGTGCTTAAAAAATTTAACTTTTAAGATTCATTATTTAAAAAAGAAGGACAACGACAACGAATACAAGATCAAACCATTATATTTAGAAGTCTTCATATTATCATTGTATACAAATATTTCTTTAAAAATTTAATTTTTAAAATTTATTGTATAAATTTAACTTTAAAGAAAAATGACCACTAAGATGAAAAAAAACTTATTTAAGTGTTATTGATTTAATATATGAGTTAGATAAAAAATAATCATAATTTCAAAATGACGTGATAAATGTAGAATAACCTATATAAAATGTAAGTTTAAATTTTGATCTTATTATTATATATTTTTATTCAATAAAGATTGATACGTGAGAAAGTATATATATATATATATATATATAAATAAAACCTATTTAGGTAGTCAATAAAGAAAATAATTATTTAGGTGTAATTTACATTTAAGTGGTAAGTATAAAATGTTACATATTATATTTAAAAATCTTATTTTGTAAAATTATAGTATAAATTTAAAAGTCTTGATATTTTCATTATGTGAAAATTGTGCATTAAAAATCTAATTTTTTACACAATTGGTACTTTAAAAATTCAATTTTTTAAATTTACTAACATAAAGAAATGTTCATAATTTCATAATTTCATAATCAAATGATAAATATAAAATATTACATTTAAAATCATAGTTTTAAGTCTTGATATTTTCATTATACACATTACATTTAAAAAATCTCATTTTATAAATTCATATTATAAATTTATAAATATTAATATTATCATTATGTACAAATTGTATATTAAAATCTAATTTTTACATAAGGGGTGCTTTAAAAATTCAATTTTTTAAATCTATTAACTTTAAAAAATACTTAATCGTAATTTTATAATCAAGTGGTAAGTATAGAATATCACATTTAAAAATCATAAGTTTAAGTCTTGAAATTTTATTATATATATTACATTTAAAAATCTCATTTTTTAAATTCATAATATAAATTTAAAAATCATAATATTATCATTGTTTACACATTGTGCATTAAAAATCTAATTTTTACACAAGTGGTATTTTAAAAATTCAATTTTAAAAAAAAATTATTAACATAAAAAGTGTCATATTTAAAATCATAATATCGAGTATTATTATTATCATTAAACACATTACATATAAAAATCTATTTTTATAAATTTATAACATAAATTTAAAAATCTTGATATTATCGATAATACATAATTTTAATATTATTATTATATGTATTTGTATTGAGTAGATAAATGACTTAATCTAATAATAAATATAAAATATTAATATTATCACAATACATAATTTTAATATCATTATTGTGTACATTTTTATTAAAAAATAATATTTTAAAATTTTACTTTTAATTGATATAATCATAATCACGTGATCTCTATAAAATATATTATAAAAAAATAAAAATTCAAATATTTATATTATCACAATACATAATTTTATTATTATTATTTATGTGTATTTTTATTAAAAATATATATTTTAAAAATTATAGTATAAATTTAACTTTATAAGTAATATTTTAAAAAAAATGTCAATACGACGACAACACAATGAGATCGTTTTTCACTAAAATTCGTAAAATCACATGCACTGAAAAGTTCTCAAAGCATTCATTATCGAACGAGGAAAACAAAAGCCAAATAAAGAAATAACAATAAAACAGAACTGGCATGGAACAAAATCCGGTATGGCTAGCATTACGACCATAAGAAGCATAACCTAATTTGTTTTCAGAATTCATAGTAAAATGCCAGTTTAATATGTCTACACAAGTTTCATTCACTCATTGCTGGGATGGTGTAGAACCGGACTGTCCAGAGCTTGATTGAGCAGAACCTGATGGTGTCAGTGTAGAAGGATGTTGGTAACTCGATGATGTGGGTGAAGGAGGATGTTGGTATTGCTGGTTCATTGATGGCGGTTGTGGTGGAGGCATTGCAGAATGGTACGGAGGATACTGTCCGTAAGGCTGTGGAGGAGGCATATAACCACCATATGCAGGAGGATAATATTGCTGGTGATACTGCCCTTGTGGTGGAGGCATACCTTGATAAGCATAATGCTGTCCGTGTTGAGGCTTCTCTGGGCCAGATTTGTTCTCAGCTGGCCCCGATGGTCCACTTGGGGGGCCTTCCTGGGAGGAAACAACAGCACCCATTCTTTGAGGATCCATTGATGGATAAAATGTTCTGTCCTGCTGTGGAGGGGGAGGGAAGTTGTAGTAGTGCATTGGTGCGTCTTGATCATTAGTTCCAACTTGATTCTGTTGTTGAGATATAACAGCACGTGGCAACAACCCACTATGAGCCACTGCTGCCTGCCTTGCTTCATCGGAACCTTCTGACTCTGATTTGGGTGCTTGTGGCCTACCCCACATTAACTTCAATCTCAAACCCTTAATGACCAATTTATTTGAGAGCTCTTCTGCAGCCTTCTCCGCACCTTCCCGAGTTGTATAGGTCACAAAACCACATGCCCGCTGTAGCACCATCCTAACAGATTCGATCTCACCATGAGCATAAAAGTTATCCCTTAGATCCTGCTCAGTGATTCTAGCATCTAGCCCACCCACATAAAGAGTTCTAATACCCTCATCTTCGGGAGGTTCTAAAGAAGGCATCTCTCCGGCCTTGCCAAGTAGCTTTAGAGCCACAGGATCATTGACTCTGCAAAGGAGGAACATGAAATATAAGCAAACATGATACTCGATCTAAATTTAAGAACCAAGATTTTGAGAAATAAGAAGTGCTTCTAAACATGAGGTCAGTTGGGGGATTTAAGGGTAAAGAACAACATTGAAACTAGCCACAATGTAACAGATAAAATAAGTATGAAGATGCCAAGCGCCCAAACACTTGTGGTTGGGTAGGCACTGAAATATGAATAAAGCAAAGGAATAACAGTAAACTTTCACATCATGATTAACTAATCAATAAGTCTGTCTCGCAATATTAGGCTACTAGCGACCAAATGAGTGAACAGTAAATCATCTAAACCAGTGGAGTAAATGTGCTTAACCCATGACAATTAAATTTATCAAGAAACCATAGGCTTACAGAAAAACACAAGGAATGAAAGTACCTAAAGTCAAAATCTATTTGCAAAATTGCACATGTTACTTGTGTGTGTGTATGTGAGAGAGAGATTAACCACTGGACATACCCATAATAACGATCTTTAATATTTTGCTGTGATAACTCCCCAGTAATGGGCATCTCATGCCTGTAAGGACATTCGGCACCTCTGGTGCATTCACCTCGAATGTAAAAGCTGCATACATGTGCTCTGTTCCTTTTGTAATATGGAGTTGTTCTTTGGAGTTTCAGAATGGTGTCATTTGGACGGGCTTTTCCATATGAAGATTCATAGTCTATACCTGCTCTTGCCTGCAGTGAGCAATTAGCATGATGTCATAATCATGAGCACCATAGAGGTATGACAAAGAAGAGCTAATAAGAGTGCAGTCATCTTAAATACTGACTCCTAACAAAGAATATGACCAGGATTAAACATATGGTCCTCTGTCATCAAAACCTACTAAATATTACTGCAACACAATATAGGACATATAGCTAGCAAAGAGAAGGAGCATTAACAAGGAGAGAAGCTTCAAGTACCGTTCCGCAGCATAAAGTTAACAACAATGACATAGGTCTGAGATCAAGGCTAGAAAAATAAAAAAAATAAAAACACCAGAGACAAGGTATTGATCTTTTTAACACTTAATAAACACAACTACTAAGGTTAAGATAAAGCATAATAGCAAAATTCAACTGAGGATAGCTAAGGTACACACTGGACTGCTCAACATTGCTAAATGTTTTTTATTGGTTAATTCACAAGTACAAGGCATGATAGTAGCAATGTGCCAACAATGGAACCCAAAGGAAGAAATTTTTAATTAGTTTCATTCTGTGAAATCTACTCCCACTGAGAGTAAACTCTACTTCAAGTGTAAGCAGCATGTTGAAAAAATTAATGTAGAACAGAAGCACGGAATCCAAAAATTGCATTCTGTAAGGGTCAAACAATTATAGGTGACCAAGGCTCAATCAAAAATACAAGACCCATGGTGAACTACTCAACAAAAATTAAGGTTGGCCATCTCAACAACATATGATAGAAGTATCATATCAATCAGATGTTTACAAATATCACGAACCATTAACATGAAGATATAACAACAATGATCAACTCAAAGGACCTAAAATAAGCTAAGGATGTCACTACATCCAGAGTCAAACAAATCCAAACCCATGAAATTATGTAATGCAAATCACAAGAAGCTAAGGTGTGACTAGCTTAATACAGCCATGAGCCACCACCAAAGGGAACTAAATTAAAACTAGCAAATATTTTGAATTTCTCAACACAGTTACACACACATTTGGAACTAAAGCAATGATCTTGATAGCATAAATTTTAACATAGATAAGAAACTTGTCCACAATTTAGTCATGGTAGCAAGAAATTTGAGCACTGAACCAAATTGTTCCAGATATTAAATCATATAAAGGCCAGAATAGTGTCACCAAAATCAATATCATGCTTGTCAATGTAAGTACCATCAAAAAAGAAAAGCATACCTTGCGATCATGCTCCTCAGCAAAGTACTCCCTATTAACATCACTCTTGGGTATGGAATCGTTTGAGTTGATACTCATAGCAGTGTCTCGTACTTGGACAGGCAATCCATAGTCCAGATCCAGGAGACAAACTTGACAGACATTTTTCAACTTACTGCAAGTTTGACAGATCTCAGTTTTTTTAAACCTTGCATCACGACCAGGTCTCCACCTGAAAACTGTGAACGGCCGAGTACAGATCTTGCACTCCTTGTCATAATCTGCTTTGGACTGTACACATTCACAAGTATATCAGTAACAGTACCAAAGCAATCAAAACGTCAGAAATGCATCATAACTGACAAAACATCCTCTCTAATAACCAATTTATCAGAAAGCCACCGAATTAAGGCATACATAGATAATTTAAAATATTATAACTACCAGAAACGGCTTGAAAAAATCAGTGCATAGATCATAAATCTACATCCTTGTTAATTTCTTCACACATTAAAGGGAAATCCAGCACAAAAAAAGCTAGTTTTCTTTACGCTTTTAACATCACTGGAACCAAAAAAAATTGATTTTTTTTTTAAATGAGCTATTCAGTACCAAATTAAAATCTTACCATGCTAAATTCTAATGTAATTGTACTATTATTGTGCGTACAGAAAAGATATATTTTAACGCGCATAACCTAACCATTCTATGCAATCCAGAACTTCAACAAAATATGTATAACCGATTAGGTTTACATGAGAATCGAATAAATAGAAAGAACAATACCATTCGAACGTAAGGATTGTCTCCAAGGCAAGACTCGCAGATAATAGGAAAGTCGGAGCGTTCCCATCCATCGGCTTCCACATCTCTCAATAGCCTATGCGCCATAGCCTTACCACGAACGAGCCAGAGAAACAGACAGAAAACGAGGGTTAGAGGAATTTAGGGCAAAATCGTACGTATGAGTATGACCCGTTATCTGTATTAATAATTTAATATGTAATATGATCGACCCGCTCTTTTCGAGTAAAAAAGTGCCCGTTTATAATTTGGATCAGAATCGGTGTATGCCTATTGTTGAAGCAGAATAATTTTCCAACAAAAATACCTTCTTGAATTCTATTGTGTTCTACAAAAATTTGGATCAGAATCGGTGTATGCTTTGAATTAAATTGTGTTGTTGAAGGGCATAAAATATTATCACACAAATATGTTATGTATAGCATATTTAGAATTTGTATCTTAGAGAAACACTACATATATATTTAAAAACATATATCACATAAGTTTTTAGATTAGGTTGTTTAATTTTTTAAATTAAAAACAACATTATTTAATTGTTAAATTTTATAAAAAATATCAATTAATAAAAAATTATATCATTTTAATAATTTTTATTAAAATATTATTATTTTTCTATCGAGTGATTAAACCGTATAAAAAATTCTAAAATATTTGTTTTTTAATATTTTTTAATTGTTAGTATTTTATTTTAATATTTTATTAATTTTTAATTTTTATTAAAATTTAAAAATATATATATAAATAACATTTTTGTTTGAATTTTATTATTCTTTATTTTTTCTTAAAATATTTCATATTAAATTTTATTTTTATCATTATTAAAGACTCGTATTTTAATTATTGATAGAAAATAATTATATTTAAATAATATAATTTATCTTTAATTAACACTCTTTATAAAGTTAAGAAGATAAATGATATTATTTTTTTTAATTTGAGTAACTAAACAATACAAATGTTAGAATGAACCCTCACTCAAAAATATAATACTATTTATTTTTTTATTAATATTTATTTTTAATTAAAAAATATAATATTAGTTATTTTATTTTAATGAAAATATATTTAAATTATTAAATTTATAGTGAAATATTAAGTATTAAAAGCCTTAAATTTAAAATTCAGGTGGATATAATTTTAATTTATGTATATATTTTATCTATTATATTATAAATATTAAACTTAAAATTTTATTTATTGAAAATTGAGGTTGGACATTGTAACTTTTTTCAAGCTTCTGTATATATATATATTCATACCTCTTCATTCTTGTTAGTTTTAATTTGTAATTTCATATTGTTTTTAATGTATCTAGAAAAATAGGAGCTAATGTTTAATGTGTGTTATTGAACTTATTTTTTTCTTTAATGAAGCTATTCATTATTTTATCAAAAAAGAATTATGCTATTAAAAAATTCTTTCAAAAAACTTCTCATGTGTTGGTAGGCTAGAGTGAGATGGAAAGAGTGATTAAATAGTCTCCAATTTAGGCAGGGGTCGGTACAAAACATAATTCCTATATTTTTGAAATCGCAAACTATTATGATTATGAGAATCATATTCTCACTATAAGACCTTCACGCCACTTTTGAGTTCCACTTTAAGTGATGTGATAAAATTTAATTTTAAATTAAATTACTTCAATAAGTAATCTAAATCAAATCTAATTTAATTACAAAAATAATCCAAATCAAATCTAATTTAATTATAAAAATATTCTTCTTATCTTACAAATATTTAAATAACTATCAAACATTTTAATTTAAGATTTTAATATTTTAATTAATTCAATTAAATATTTTTTAATTAATTAATTAAATTAATTCGAATATATCAACTTATCATAAATTGTCATAATAAACGTATATTCATTTTAATTATATAAAATAATTAATTTAAATTATTTATTTATTTATCTCACAAGTAACACCATTTAATCATTATTATGGAATAGATTTATACACTTATGGAATTAGGAACTTAAGGTTAAATAAAACATTGATACATTAATTAACCTTTCAACTAATTATCAACATTTATTAATCTTAAAATTACTCTACTATCTTGAGATTAAAAACTCTTGAAATATCATAGCTAGTATTTACTAACACAATATATATATGAGTAATCTATTGATATAAACATTAGATGCAACTTCCTCCACAACCAATTTGTAATGCAATTAAGGGTATTAAGTATTATTTATCTTTTTTATTACATCTTTTTTTAAGTACTCGTGATACGTATAAATAATTATATATAATCATGTGATAGGTTTCATAAACAAGATAACTGTTATTTAATATTATGAATAGATGGAATAAATTCGACATTTTATGAAATAACCTTTTAATCCACCATAAAAATTGAGATACCATTTTCTTTATTTTTTTAATTTTTACTACATTTAACTTAAAATTTGAAACCAAATTGGAATTAAACTTCGAAAAGAATTCAATTTCTATTTATAGCTCTGTTACCATGAAAATTGTAGGAGATAGTTTCCATTAATTTTTGGTGCTTTTTTATTTCTTAGCTAAAAATAAAAAAATTGGCTTGTGGCTTGAAATTTGAGTGGTGGTGTCAGTATATTAGGCAAAGGAAGCAATTTATTTTGCAATGTTAACAAATTTGGAATTGGAAATCGGGGCAAAGTTGGAATTCGCAAAAGATGACTAGTTCCTGAGCTAATGTTAATGCTTGAAATGGCAAAAGTAACAAACAAATTAAGCTAAGGTGATATAATTGTTATTCTTAAAAGCCATAGTATAATTATTACCAAATTCAATAATTAAAATTAAGGATTCTAAGGGGATTGTTTGTGGATGTATTAAAGCCAATTTTGGTCCCTAAATACACAGTTTGGAGAACACATCGTTGGCTTATTCACTACAGAAAGTAAAATGTTTTTGGCCTTTTAGAATATCATAACGTTTTTTTTTTTTTTTGAAGAGTAGTTCACCTTCATGTAAATGGGGAGGTGGAGCTTAAAGGATAAAATTGTCAATTTGTTTCCTTGTTTTTCAAATGTTAGACATTTGGATCTCAAGTTTTTCTTTTTTAATTAATTTGATTCCAAAATTCTTAAATAATAACATTCAATTGTTTAAATTATAAGTTTTTCAAAAGATTTTAAAAATAAATTTCTAAAAAAAAAATATTTTGTATCAAACATACGCTTATTTGAATATATTTTGTAGTTGTCCACCAATTAAAGGTAAACATAATAACCAATAAATCAAACTATTCGACTTAAATCAAGTTAAATCGAACTTAATTTTATGTTTTATATATTCAAATATATTGAATTCAGTTTTTAAAAAATAAAAATAGACATGTGTTGAGTCGATTAAGTTTTAATTATAGTTTAAATGTTATAGTTATTCTCAATAATTTACTCATTTTTAAAAGTTATTTTCTACTTGAAAAAACTAAATTATAGTTTAAATGTTAATATATAATTTTTTAATTAAATTATTGATTAAATAATAAATATTATTTATTAATTTAACATTAATATAACCGATATATAAATTGGTTAAATACTTTTTAACATAGATCGGTTTTGATTTTTAATTTAACAAACTATTCGGTTAACATTATAGGTCAAAACTGATCAAAATCGAACTGTATCCATCCCTAACTCTATTAATTTGGTGGTAAAAGTTGTGTCTTGTATAATGTTCGAATCCCTTTTTTTAGTTTAAGATAGTAAGTGTTTTAGTGTATATCCTAAAGTGAATTGTATTGATTGAACAAAAAAGAATATATTTTATAATTTCTTAGTAATATTATAGTAAAATTTACATCTATTTCGTTTAAAATCATACTTTACGAAGACATGCAATTAATTAATGAGTTATACCTGGAGAAAAAAAAATGTAATAAGTAATCCATTCACAATTATTATTTGTTTTCACAAACCTTTAATAACAAAGTAATACAAGTTTATGATTAGCGAATAATTTATATAATATTTTTTATTAAAGTGATTTTAAAGTTATAGAATCAAGCTATAAAAATGTGTGTAAATTTTTTAAGGGGAAAAAAGTCACACCTTACAAATCATTGAGTGAAAATCATTTTCACCGATTTCTAAAGTAGATTATTTTTTTCTTTTGCTAATCACTAAAGTAAATAAACTTTGTGATTAGTAATTACCGCAGCTTGGTGAATAATATTGTTTTCCCTTTATCTCTTTCAATTAATATTTGAATAACGATGAAAAATCTAATCCACTTAATTATTAGGTTAAAAAAAAGATTTTATAGGTGAAAAATATTTTAACCCTAAATTAAAAATAATCTCCAAACACATAATGTTTTATAACTAGCATCTGTTGGTAAGGATCACACAATTCTACACATATCTCATATTTTAAAGTACCAAATAAACCAATGCACCTCCTACCAAGATTCTTATTATATATTATTTTAAAAATATATATATTTGTTTAATTCTACATGCATGTTTGAAATTAATAGAAAACTAAAAGCACAGAAAAACGTAGACTTGAAAAAAGCGAATAAAATAAATCTACAATTGAATGATTGATTAAACAATATAATTGTGTAATATATATACAATAGACCTAAGCTTTTGATTTGGTTAGAAACTAACTAACCTACTAAAAATTATTGAAGTATAAGCTACAAAACTACCACATTAACTATATACAAGCACAATACAATCTTAACATCCCTCTAAAACTAACTGAGGTTGAAGCAATATTATGAGTTTAGTTTTCAAAGAAGTGAATCTAGCTTGGGTAAAGGTTTTGTTAAAGTTTTTATTACCTGTTTGAATGGGTGTGAACTAACACTTTTAACTACTTAATAACCACCAAGTCACATATAAAATAAAAATAAATATCTAAATCCTTCATGTGAACATGCATGATTGGAATTGATGTTAAATGTTTTGCACTCAAACTGTCAGTGAACAAAACAAGAACACGAGCCTCTTGCACTTTTAACTCTCTCAACAAAGACCTTAGCGAGATAATTTCTACTGAAGTAAGAGCAATGACTCTATATTTTGACTCGACACTGCTCCTTGAGACCATCTTCTATTTTGAGGACATCTTGTTAAGGACTATGCCAGCATTGCCAGCACCTCCATGTGTCAGCTGTAATGATACTATGTCAGTACCTCCATAGACCAGTTGTAATGATATCCTGCATGTGTGCTAATGTGTAGACTTGTTGTCATTCTCTTTAACCTTATTGATTACTTTATATATCTGTTTGTAAGTTCATTTATAACAACAACATTAGAAAATGCAGAAGTAGAAATAAAAATAATGTTTAGTTTTCATTTGTTCTCTAATTCTATCATGGTATCAGAGCATACCTGTCGAGAATTAAAATAGCCACCAGTCTATCAGTTTGTCGCTACTAGTTTCGTCAGTTTCCATACCAGTTTTGCTACCAGTTTCGTCAGTTTCCATACTCATAGTCACCACCCAAATCGCCACCAATAGTTTTCATACCCAAAATCACCACTAGTCTGTCAATTTTCATACCCAAAACAGTGACCCAAAGCTGCCACCCAAAGTCGCTACCAGTTTTCAGTTTTCATACCCAAAGTTGTCAGTTTCCATACACAAAGTCACCACCCAGAGCTGCCATCCAAAACTGACACCCAAAGCTACCACCCAAAGTTGCCACCCAAACCTGAGATCTTCGGCTTATCAAACCAATGCTCTATAGCACCAGTTCCATTCCAATGCCGCGTAGGAAAAGCTTTAAGTGGTGCTGCGAAGAGGAAACCATGGATGAACAACGCCAGAAAAAGTGCCACCTAGAGAAGGTTGAATCGTAGATATGAACGGCGCCCGGAGAAGGTTAAATCGCAGAAATGAACGACGCTCGTTCTAGTTCTGCATGTTCCAATGCCAAATCTTCTTCCTTTGCGCCCGTTCCAGTTCCAGTTCTAGATCCTCCTCGACGCAGTTCTTCTCCCTCTCTCGTTTCAGAGAGGACTAAGTCGTATAAATGAGAAGCGTGATACGCGATACTTAATATATATTTGGTTGTTAGGTTTTTTTCCAAAAAAACAAAAAAAAATCTACAATGAGCATTAATGAGTGCACCATTTCTGGGATTTCCTTAACATCCTTAAATAGTATAGGAGTTATAGTTCAACTATAAAATCAGCTCATTTCTCTTAAATTAAATTATTCAAACTACCTTTTTTGGAAACACCAAGTGCTCACTACTGTTAGAGGGTATGGACTCGAACATTTTCTTTCTTATACTAACAAAGCTCCAACAAAGTTCAAAAAGAATACAAAAACAGGAGAAAAAGATATTAATCCAAATTTTTTAAGCTGGACAAGGCAAGATCAGCTCCTTGCCTCATGGTTTCTATCCTCTCTATTTGAGAATCTTTTAGTGATAATGGTCGGTCTAGAATCATCTTTCCAAATCTGGGAAGCCCTAGAGATAAATTTATCATCTCAATCTACAGCAAGGAAGATGTTATACAAGCTTCAACTCTCATTTATCAAAAAAAAGCTCTTTACCTATGAGAGACTATCTGAACAAGGTAAAGTCTTGTTGTGATTTACTAGCATCAGTTGGTCAACCAATCTCAGATGATGATCAAGTAATGCAAGTTTTTGCTGGACTAGGAAGTGAATTTGATCCTATTGTTGTTGCAACAACCTCAAGGATAGAACCATGTAAACACAGAGAAGTTTATGCTATGCTCCTAAGCTATGAAACTAGGCTTGAAAATATTGGATATCATTTTGTCAACACTGAAGGCTCAATTCCTTCTGTGAATGCTGTCACTCAATCCAACTTTCAGAGATGATTCAATAATAATGGAAATGACTATCAAAGAGGTAGAGGAAGAAGCAACTTCCAGAATTCAAAAGGAAGAGGTAGGTCTTCTTATAGAGGAAGAGGAGGAAGGAGTTTCAAAAGCTCAAACAAGAATAGATGTCAGATCTTTAACTACATAAATCACACTGCTAATAAGTGTTATTACAGATTTGATGCCAACTATGGTTCACCTTCAAATACTTAGACTATGGCTTATAACTCTCAAAATTTCACAACATATCCAGTCACTAAAACAAGCTCTTCTGAATCAAAGATAGACATGTCTTGGTATGCAGATTTTAAAGCATCCAACCATGTGACAAATGAGCTTAGCAATCTCAATATTGCTTCAGAATTTCAAGGCACCAACAAGGTTTAAGTAGGGAATGGATCAGGTTGTGCATTACTCACATTGGTAGCTCACAAATTAAGCCTCATAATTTTCATAAAACATTTCTCTTAACTGATCTTCTTCATGTTCTTGAGATAACTAAGAATTTGATTAGTGTATCACAATTCTCCAAAAATAACTCTGTGTATTTTGAATTTCATCCCACTTTTTGTTGTGTCAAGGACCAGGTTACACATCAAACACTCCTCAAAGGCACTCTTAAAGATGGACTCTACAAGTTTGATATTCAACCACTCAAGTCTCAAACTGTTCACTCAAGCACCACTCAATTACCTTCACATGTTTCAACTCGTCTTGTCAAGAGAAATAATCAAGATATTCAACTTTGGCATAATAGATTGGGTCATGCTTCAAATAATACAGTAAAAACTGTTCTTGGCACAGTTCTGAAGAATTGTAATTTCTCTAATATTTTAAATAAAAATATTTTATATGATTCTTGTATGAAGTCTAAGAGTCGTCAATTTCCTTTTCCTATGTCTGAAATTGAGTAGCATCATCCCTTTGAGCTTATTCACACTGATGTTTGGGGTCCTTCACCACAAAAATCCACTAATGGCTTTCAGTACTATGTTACTTTTGTTTACCATTATAGTAGATATACATGGTTGTATCTTCTTAAACAAAAATCTGAAGTTCAAAATGCTTGCATTCATTTACAAAACATTGTTTCTACTCAATTTCAAACCAAAATTAAAATGGTTCAATGTGATGGAGGATGTGAGTTTATAGGCCTTACAAAAACTTTTAATGACCATGGAATTTTACATAGAATCTCTTGTCCCTATACACCTCAACAAAATGGTCTTATTGAAAGAAAGCATAGACATATTATGGAGATGGGATTGTCCTTGTTAGCTCACTCAAACATGCCCACTCAGTTCTGGGATGATGCCTTCACTACCTCAGTCTATATCATTAATAGGCTTCCAACGAAGATCCTAAATCATAAAAGTCCCTATGAGATGCTTTTCAAATCTAAGCCTACCTATCTCCATCTAAGAACATTTGGTTGTCTCTACTATCCTTATCTTAGACCTTTCAATAAGCACAAGTTGGAATACAGATCACAGCCAAGCACCTTTCTTGGGTACAATAGAAAATACAAAGGCTATAAAACACTATTGCTAAATGGTAGAGTCATAATATCTAGAAGTGTGGTCTTTGATGAAAGTAGATTCCCTTTTTGCTCAAGCTCCTAAATATCATAATACTCACTCTCAATCATCCATTCTAGCACTTCTACTAGACGCTAATTTCTCTTTACCTTCTCAATTACACTCCAACTCTACCCCATCCCAGCATACCTCACTTGTTAAAACTTTCCCTTCTTATTCTACTCACTCTCACCAAATGTCTCTTCCGTCTCATCACTCGCCTATTTCTATTCCTTCTTCAACTTCAAGTCATACTTCTACTCCTCTTATTGATGAGCTACCAACTGAGTCTAATGCATCTCCTCAGTCTATTAGTAATACTAATGTGAATGATCCAACTCCATGTATTCTTAACAAGCATCCTATGGTCACAAGGTCAAGAACTGGGAACTTAAAGCCAAGAGTCCTCAATGCAACGGTGACTGACACACAAGAACCCTTTTCCTACAAGGAGGCTCTTCTTAATCCACACTGAAAAAAGGCAATGGAAGAGGAGTATAGAACTCTCATGAAGAATCATTTATGGACCTTGTGTGACCTACCTACTAATAAGAAGGTTATTGGTTGTAAATGGGTATTCAAGGTTAAGAGACACTCAGATGGGAGTATAGCTAGGTATAAAGCTAGATTGGTATCTAAAGGTTATGATCAAGTACCTGACTTTGATTTTTCATAGACTTTCAGCCATGTTGTGAAGTCAAATACCATAAGAACAGTGCTTTCTATCTCTGTAAATCAAGGATGGACAGTAAGACAACTCGATGTTAACAATGCATTTCTAAATGGAGATTTGGACAAGGAAATGTTTATGAGTCAACCACTAGGATTTGAATAAAAGAATGATGGTGATAATGAGAATTCCTTGAAAGTATGTAGATTGGCCAAAGCATTATATGGGCTTAGGCAAGCCCCTAGATCTTGGTCAGATAAACTCAAACGTACTTTCCTGAGTCGTGGTTTTTCTTGCTCAAGAGCAGATAACTCACTTTTTTTCAAAAATACCTCTTTTGGTTGCATCTGGCTTCTTGTTTATGTTGATGATATATTGGTCATAAGAAGCGACATTAAAGGCATTCATTCTATCATAACTCATCTTGATAAGAAATTTTCTTTGAAAAATTTAGGTGAAATCCATCAGTTTCTTGGATTAGAGGTTACTCATACCAACTATGGTCTTCATCTCAGTCAAGGGACATATATTAAAGATCTTCTCACTCGAGCTGCAATGTCTCAAGCTAAGGGTCTGCCCACACAAATGGTTTCCTCACTAAAATTATCTAAGTTTCAAGGTATGCCTACAGTTTATCTTGCCTTCTAAAGAAGTATAGTTAGTGCTCTCCAATATGTTACACTCACTAGACTAGAAATTACCTATAGTGTTAATAGAGTATGTCAGTTCATGCATTGTTCTTTAGATGAACATTGGAAGGTAGTGAAAAGGATTCTCAGGTATTTGGTTGGCAAAATCAATCATGGGATTCATTTTACTAAGGGACACAGTCTTGATCTGGTAGGATTCTCATATGCTGATTGGGGAGCTGATATCAATGATAGAAAATCCATCACTAGTTTTTGTATCTTTCTTGGTAAAAATCTTGTCTCATGGTCTTCAAAGAAACAATCCTTAGTATCTCGATCAAGTATTGAAGCTAAATACCGCAGCTTGGCTAATGCTACTTCAGAGGTAATATGGCTTTATGCTTTGCTTAGGGAGTTACATGTCATACTCCTACAATTTTGGTGGACAATCAGAGTACCATCTCCCTTGCTTCAAACCATGTGCTTCATGCTAGAACTAAACATGTGGAATTGGACATACACTTCATTCATGACCTAATTCAGAAAAACCTAATTCAAATTAGGTTTGTACCATCTTGTGATCAAATTGTAGATATCTTCACAAAACCTTTGAGTGTTCAATTCTTCTCTCGGTTGACACTAAAATTGACTATCTGGCCACTCACCTCGCTCGACTTGAGAGGGAATGTTAAGGACTATGGCAGCACTGCCAGTACCTTCATGGGTTAGCTGTAATGATATTATGCCAGCACCTTCATGGGTCAATTGTAATGATACTATGCTAGCACCTCCATGGACCAGTGGTAATGATATCCTACATGTGTGCTAATGTGCAGACTTGTTGTCATTCTCTTTAACCTTTTTGATTACTTTATATATCTGTTTGTAAGTTCATTTATAACAACAACATTAGAAAATGCAGAAGTAGAAATAAAAACAATGTTCAGTTTTCATTTGTTCTCTAATTCTATCACATCCAAGATACAAGATTATCCACAAAATAAATGTAGTATGCGCTTGTGCTTTTCGTGACATCACTAAAACTAGCCTAGTCTCATGTGAAAAACCAATAAATCCAAGCACATCAGAATTATGAAAATGCAACCTATGATTGAGAGAGCTTTTGAGGAGCACCCTTTTAGTTGTTATCCAATGTACATCAGTAGGAGTATGGAAAAATTGGCATAATTTATTAACAACAAAATTTATTTCAAGTCTAGTGATAACATAATACTAATAAGCACCAACAATGCTCCTAAAATATGTGAGATTAGCAATGAGATTATCATAATATTTTGATAATATGGAACCTAAAACCATAGGTATACTAAGAGCTTTGGAAGAATCTAAAACAACTCTAATAAGAAGCTACTTGATGTATTTTTTTGGCATAGGTGAAGTGTGTCTACATACCTCCTGACTTCAATCCCCAAGAAGAAGTGCAAGTCACCAAGATCTTTTAAAGAGAACTTAGAGTTTAAAAGTGGAACTAGTTGATGCAAATAAAAATTTTTACTCCTAACATCAATGATAGCATCCATATAAACCAACACAATGGTTTTTTGATGTTTAATAAACTTGAAAAACATTGATGTGTCAACTTTTGAATTAACAAACCCTTGATCTACGAGATTGGCACTCAACTTTTGGTATCAAGCTTTAGGTGCATGTTTAAGGCCATAGAAAGCCTTGGTGAGCTCGTTCACCTAATGAGGATGAGCATGATCAAAAAAACTAGCTGGCTACTTCATATAAATAGTCTCTTCCAATTCCTCATTTAGACAAGCGTTATTAACATCTAATTACTTCAAATCTCATTAAAGTGATAGAGCCAAAGAAAAAACCAATCTAATAGTTTGAGACTTGATTACAGGGGAGAATATCTATGCATAACCAATGCATTTCGCCTGTGTATATCCCTTGGTAGTAAATCTAACCTTGTATTTCTCCAAAAACCCATGACTTTTCAATTTTGTCTTATAAACCTACTTACAACCAATAGGATTCACTTTAATAGGATAAGGACAAATTCCCAAGTTCTATTATCCAATAGAGCTTGAAATTTTTTAGACATAGCATGTTCTCATTCTACAATGCCTTATGCATCAGAAATCAATATGACTCAATAAATATGACTTGTTTATGAGGAGAATGTAAGGCCAAATAAATTTTTGGTCTTAGAGAACTTGTCTCAAAATATGTAACCATGGGATGAGTAAGACCTTAAATGATAGGAACAGTAAGCTCAAACAAAGAAGAAACAATAAATAACTCAATGACTAACTCATCTAGAAAAGAGTCAAATGTATGAGACAACAGAGGTAGAGAGCAAATTGAATGACCAAAATTACAAAAGAAAACTTATGAATAATAAATTAGGGAAGAAGAATGAACTGATGAAATACAAAATTCATTTCAAGTTGGTGACAGATAAGGAGAAGCTAACACACTGAGGAAAACACTTTAAGAAGGAAAAGTTGTACAAATTAAAGATGATTGTGACACATCAAGAGAACTTAAAACAAGATATTAAGTGAACTATTCCTTGGTGTGTATTGGCTCAAAATTAGGGTTAATAGAGTGAGAGACATACAAAAGAGAAGAGTAAAGAAAAATTGACTCATCAAAAGTAACATACCTACTCGTGTATAACTTACCAAAAGACCTATCAAGACACAAATAACCACGTTGTTGTGGTTAATAACCCAAGAACATACAAGGTATTGAACTAGGCTAAAGTTTATGTGTGTTAAAGTCTTGAAGGCACGAGTGACATAAACAACCAAATGAACAAAAGAAAAGTAAAATCAAATTCCTTGTCATAACAAAAATGGTAAGAAATTTCAATATGTAAGGCCTTGGATGGTAATCTATTGACCTTAAAAAACAGTTCTAAGAAAGGCATAAATATAAAATTTTAAGAGAAAATTAGCATGAAATAAGAGAGTTAATCTCCTCTTAACCACTCTTATATTTCCAGACTCTACTACACCATTTTGTGATGATTTATGAGAAAAAGTGATTATGTGTGTAATGCTAAGATGACTTCACTTTGTTGTGAAAAAAGAAAACTCTTTACCATCATTAAATTGAAGAGCTTTAACTTTGACCTCAAAGTTTCTTTCTACCATGTGCAAAAAGTTAAGAAAAGTAGATTAATCCTTATCTTTGGTTTTTAAGAAAAACAACCACATGAATTTGGGATAATCATCAACTATTAGAAGAAAAAAAATACGGCATCAATGTTAGAAACAAAAAAAATCCACAAATCAACATACAATAGATCAAAATGATGAAAATATTTGGCATGAATATGCTAAAAAGGAAATTTGTGTGATTTGGTAACCCAATAAGAATTACACAAACTTTCTTTAGGTAGTTTAGTGCAAGGAAGTAAATATGAAAGCTTATTAAAAATCTAGAATGCCAAATAGATAGCTTTATTGAAGAAAGAAAAATAGAACCAGTAATAGTACTATAATATCTGTCGTTATACTAGGAACAAGATTACCATAAGAAATTTGAGAACCAGTAAGGAGATTTCCATCCAAAGAGTATAAGCCATCATTGACCTTGCCTTTGGCCAAAACATTTTGTGTTAAGGAATCCTTAACAAAAACAAAAACATCAATAAGCTCCATAATGACTTTGTTATAACTATACAACTTATGAACATACACTAAATTATGATACACTAGTGGTACAAGTAACAAATTAGAAAGATGAAAAACAGACACAAAGGTAAATGGTTTAATGAAAGTAGAACTATGAATTTTAATTGAGAGAGATGAATCATTATCCATTATAACGAATTCAACGCCAAGAAAATGACCAACATTCTCAGCCACATTTGACTCATCAATGGTAATATGGTGTGTAGCTCTAGAATTGATCGACCAATTCACTTTCTTTTAAGAAGAATCAACATTAGAGCTTTGTGTGTTAGAGATTGCTATAAAGCTCCTTAATTTAAGGAGCAAATTAAGGAGCAAAACATGGAGTAAAACAAGGAGCAAAACATGGAGTAAAACAAGGAGCAAAAGATGGAGCAATTCATGGAGAAAAATAAGGAGCTTAATTCAAGAAGCCATTTAAGGAACCATTAATTTAAGGAGAAATTCAAGCAGTGAATTTTCCTATAAATAGATATGTAATTGTAATGAATTGATCATCCAAAGTATTCATTCCAATTGAGAGAAAAGCTTTTGTGAGAGAAAATTGAGACTAATTTTCTTGGGTGCAATTGGTTGTGAGTTGTGAGTTATGAGTTGTGAGTATTGTAAACACCTTGTGTAATTTCTCATCTTTCAGTAAAAAAGATTTGCAGTAGGTCCGGAGACGAAAGCAAGATTGGCCGAACTCCGTTATCAAATTGGTGTGTTATTTTTATTCTTACTTTCTCATAAATCTAGCTTATCGGGAATTTGCGTAATTTCCCAACAATTGGTATCAGAGTTATTGGTGATGATTTCTGTCAATTTTCTGCAAGGTTACTATTTACGTGAATAGTGAAATTTTGTCGACGATATTTATTCATTGATAGAGGTGTTCTAATACACGGTGGTTTGTAGAAATAGTCAGAAACGATCCGGAGGAAGTCAGATTTGAGTAGGAGCAATGGCCGCAGATGAAGGAAGGGTGAAACTCGAGAAATTTGATGGTACAAATTTCGGGTTTTGGAAAATGTAGATAGAGGATTATCTGTATCAAAAAAATCTATATCAACCTATCTCAAGGAAGAAGCCAGAGGCTATAAAGGAAGAAGGTTGGAATCTTCTAGATAGACAAGCCCTCAGAGTTATTCGATTGACGTTATCCCGTAATGTTGCTTTCAACATAGCAAAGGAAAAGACCATGACGGGTCTTATGGAAGCTCTCTCCAATATGTATGAGAAGTCATCAGCCTCAAACAAAGTGCACTTGATGAGGCGTTTGTTAAATTTGCGGATGAATGAAGGCGCATCGATAGCTCAACATCTCAATGAACTCAACACAGTCAAAACCCAATTGAGTTCAATGGAAATTGAATTCGATGAAGAAGTACGAGCATTGATACTTTTGTTTTCTTTACCAGAAAGATGGAATGCTACTGTCATAGCTGTGAGTAGCTCGTCATGAAGCAATAAGTTGAAATTTGACGATTTCCGTGATCTGGTTCTCAGTGAAGAGATTCGACGTAGAGAGTCGGGTGAATCGTCAACCTCTTCAATATTGCATACAGAGTCAAGAGGAAAAGATTCAACCAAAGGGAATGAACGTGGTAGAACAAACTACCAAGGTAGATCAAAGGACAGGAGGTCCAAATCCAGGAATCCTAATAATTCCCATAGCTCGAAGACTATCGAGTGTTGGAATTGTGGGAGAATCGAGCACTACAAAAATCAGTGCAAGAGTGCACCAAAGGACAAACAAGTGAAGGTAGAGGCAAATGTTACTTCCACCTCAGGAGGATATGGAGGAGATGATGCATTGATATACTCTTTGGAGAGCAACGAAGAATCTTGGGTGTTAGACTCTGGAGCATCGTTCCATGTTACTTCATAGAAAGAATTCTTCGAAAAATATGTCCCCGGAAACCTTGGAAAAGTATATCTTGGTGATAATCAACTGTGTGCTATTATTGGCAAAGGGGTAGTGAAGATTAAGTTCGACGGGTTTGTTTGGGAACTGAAGGATGTCAGGCATATTCCCGACCTAAGAAAGAACTTAATGTCAGTAAGGCAATTGGCTAGTGAAGGCTACATTACGATCTTCCATGTTGATGATTGGAAGATTTCAAAGGGTTCAATGACGGTTGCTCGAGGTAAGAAAAGTGGCACTCTTTACATGACAGTAGGGGCACATTGTTCAATCACAGTTGTAACAGGCAATGAAACACCAAATTTGTGGCACCAGAGACTAGGCCATATGAGTGAGAAGGGGATGGAGATTATGAACTCAAAGGGAAAACTTCCAGGTCTACAGTCTGCAGAGATAGACATGTGCGAAGATTGCATACTTGGAAAGCAAAAGAAAGTCAGCTTTCAGACAACTTGCAGAACCCCAAAGAAGGAAAGGCTAGAACTTATTCACTCTTATGTTTGAGGACCAACGATTGTCTCATCCATTAATGGGAAACACTACTTCGTGACTTTCATTAATGATCACTCTCGGAAGGTATGAGTTTACTTTCTAAAGCATAAGTCTAAAGTATTGGAGGCTTTCAGAAGATGGAAAGTTATGGTGGAAAATGAGACGGGTTTAAAGATCCAAAAACTCAGAACAGATAATGGTGGTGAATATAAAGACACCAGATTCAAAAATTTCTGCTGTGAGCATAGGATCATAATGGAAAGAACTGTGCCAGGCACACCTCAACACAATGGTGTAGCTGAGCATATGAACCGAACGTTGACAAAAAGAGCCAGAAATATTCGTATACAGTCAGGTCTACCGAAGCAGTTCTGGGCAGAATCAGTCAACACGGCAGCTTACTTGATCAACCGAGGCCCATCTGTTCCATTGGAGCACAAAATACCAAAGGATGTATGAAGCAAAAAGAAGGTGAAACTATCACATCTAAAAGTTTTCAGTTGTGTAGCATTTGTGCATATAAGTGATTTTCAATGAAAGACTGATGTATAAGGTCATGCATAAAACAAACACCAACGACTCAAAGCAGAATGAGTATGTATTTTTAGATGCAGATGATGTCCCAGATAGTTCCGTGAAGGAACCAATTGTAGCAAGTCCTCAGCGAGAGGAACTCGTTGGACAAAGCAGTGCGCAACAATCTGACACACCACAACCTCCTACTACAGCTCCTGTATTGAGAAGGTCTTCTCGACCTCATATGTCTAACAAGAGATACATGAACTATATGTTGCTGACTGATGAAGAAGAGCCTAAATGATATGATGAAGCTTGTCATACTCGAGATGCCAGTAAGTGAGAGCTTGCCATGAAATTGAAGTTGTGCTCAACTTAAGTTGATCTGTTAGAGTAACAAGATTAGAAAAGCTATTGCATTGATCGAGGTGTGAAGACAGATTGAAATCAGTCTTCAAGTGGGAGATTGTTGGAGATTGCTATAAAGCTCCTTAATTTAAGGAGCAAATTAAGGAGCAATTCATTGAGAAAAACAAGGAGCTTAATTCAAGGAGCCATTTAAGGAACCATTAATTTAAGGAGAAATTCAAGGAGTGAATTTTCCTATAAATAGATGTGTAATTGTAATGAATTGATCATCCAAAGTGTTCATTCCAATTGAGAGAAAATCTTTTGTGAGAGAAAATTGAAAGTAATTTTCTTGGGTGCAATTGGGTTGTGAGTTGTGAGTGTTGTAAACACCTTGTGTAATTTCTCCTCTTTCAGTAAAAAGATCTGCAGCAGGTCCAGAGACATAAGCAAGATTGGCCGAACTCCGTTATCAAATTTGTGTGTTATTTTTATTCTTGCTTTCTCATAAATCTGACTTATCAGAAATTTGTGTAATTTCCCAACATTGTGCTCCCATTGCAGAAGCACGAGCCTTTTTTGCCGATAAGGTGGTCTCGAAGCTAGAAGCATTATTTACACCATGATCATACTTGTTACAAACCTAATAAATAATCTTGGAGCCACTATTGCCTTTCTTGTAGTTGAAATTTTCAGAATTATGTGCATGGTCTTGCTTTTTGGACTGGAATAATGAACTACATTATAAGAAGTCTTGAAGCTTCCAAGGTGAACCATTAGAAAAACCAGAAGATTCAGAAGGTTTGGTTGCACTAGAAGAAGGCCCTTGGATATGCCAGCCAACAAGATTAGCAATATTTACACAAAGTATATTGTTATCATCATGAGAATTTTGACAATCCAAACGCCTCTCTATGTCAGTAATTCACTATGAAATACATCAAACCTTATAAGTTCAGGTCTCATATTAAAAGAAGGGACAAATAAATTATAATTCGAGTTTAAAACTCCTAAGCCATAAAGCATTGAATCTTTATCTAAGATTATTTCACCTATAGCACACAAGTCATCAGCCAAAATTTTAAGTCTAAGTACATATTCCTCTACTGGTGATCCATCCTTACTCATATTTTGCAAATGATGATGAAGACCTATTATTCTAGCATGTATGTGATGAAGTTAAGAACACTTGTTCCAAGGATTTCTATTGTTGAGCAGCAATAGCTCCATGTTTCAAATACAAGTTCAGGCTAAGAGTGAAATATGTATAGAACTAGCTCTTGATAAGACTATTTAGGTGATTCCATTGAGCAATTCATGATTAACTATAGTAGAATTGGCAAGATATTGAACCAGAGATTGAATCTGTAAATCAATGACTAATTCAAGACCATAAGTAATTAGAAGAATAAATAGAACCTACTTTTTTCAAATCAAGAAGTTTGTATGGTCTAATTTGATTGCAAAACTGAAGTTAACTAGAGGAATTCCAATAGAAGAAAAGATTGATTGTTGTCTACAGATAAAACTGAGATTGCGTGACTTATCTCTACCATTGCTATTGCCATTGGAAACCATGATAGGATATTGTTGATCTATAAGATTCGTAAGCTCTGACATCATCACTACTACAAAAAAGGGTATTAAAGTCAGTTCAGCGAATCGACTTTAAATTAAATGACAAAGTATAAAGTCGGTTCACCGCATGAACCGACTTTAATTTTTTTTTTCAAATTTATTCATTTTCAACCTGTATTCGAGCAGAAAAAAAAACCAAAATCAGTTTAGCAAATAGTTCAAATAATACAAATATTTGAAAAATAAAATATTAATTAATAACAGAAAAATTACCATGGTTTTGTTCTATTTTATTCAAGATCGTCATATTCTTCTCCTTATATTATAATACAAACCTACATATATAATACAAAAATCTATACACATAATAACAGAAAAAAATATGAATAATAGGGGATCTAAAAGATTAGTTAGAGAGGAAGAAAACTCGCTAACCGATGTTGGAAATGGCAGTCGTAGGTGGCCGGAAAATGAGAAAGAGTGGAGGAGAAGTGGAGGAGGAGGTTTTCGGTTTTTTAGAGTTCTGCAACGCTAAAAATAGTTTCTGTCTGGAAAGAAAGAAGAGAAAAGATTTATCCACATGTGTAGCATCGGTTGACGTGTCGAACCGACGCTATGTTACGTGGATAGCGTCGGTTCCAGGTGTCAACCGACGCTATGCTACGTGGACAACGTCGGTTCCAGGTGTCAACCGACGCTACACATGGACGTAACGTTGGTTGACACCTAGAACCGACGCTACGTCCACGCATAGCATCGGTTTGACACATCAACCGACGCTACGTCCTACGTGGATAGCGTCGGTTCTATACCGAACCGACTTTAAACCAATTTAAAGTCGGTTTTTAGAAAAAAAATTGACTTTACGTATCGACTTAAATACTCATTTTTGTAGTAGTGCATAATAAAAAACTAAAAGCAGAGAAAATGTAGAGCTAAAGAAAATGAAGTAAACAAATCTTTAATTGAATGATTGCATTAACAATATAACTGTGCAATATATATATACAAGAAACCTAAACTCTTAATTTTGTTAGTAATTAACTAATTAAACTCTAACCTACTAACAAACTATTAGAGCATATTAGCTACAACATCTATTACACTAACTATGTACACCCATAATACAATCTTAACATAAGTTTATATGATAGAATGATAATTAAATTAATAATAAAAAATTCATTTAAGTTTTTCAGTTAATTAGAGCATACATATCAAAAATTGATATAATTCTAATAAGTTCAATGTAAATTTTTCAATATTATAGGATCATTTTTAGTTAAGATGTTTAACTTAATTTTTTATAATATTTAAAATAAAATATAAATAATAAGATATGTTATTATTTTAAAATATAAAAGTATTTTTATTTAAAATTATTTTATACATGATTTAAACTTTTTTATATAGAATAGATACAATAATAAGTTGTCATCTACACAATTAAGATAATTTCAATTTAGATTCTGTAACATTATCCTCTCTATGCATATTAAAGAGAGAACATAATGAAGAAATCCATGGCCTAACTCCCTCCAAAAGAGCTCTCAAAGAGGAAGGGTTGCCATAGACTTATAAGTGCAACATAAACCCAATGCTTAATCGATGTGGGACTTCAACACTCCCCCTCACATCGATTTCCGACCGGGGAGAAGAAATAAACGTTTCATTCATATAATTTCTTGATTTGTATCGGATATTTACATTGTTTATATAGACAAATACTAATTACTATTTCACCAACCACCATGATTGAATTGTATGATTTACAGCTTGATTGGTAGGCGCCGTGTATATTGGAAAAAATGTTTGGCGTCGGTGCAGTGATTGTTGAATTGTGTTTGCAGTGTTTGTTGAATTCAACACTCCCCCTCAAGTTGGTGCATAGATGTCTTTCATGCCCAACTTGACTGAAACTTCTGTGAATACTCGATATGAGACTACTTTAGTGAGGATGTCAGCCAATTGATCTTCTGACTTAATTTTTGGCAATTCCAATGAATTTTCTTCTAACTTTTCTTTAATAAAAAATCTGTCAACTTCAACATGCTTTGTACGATCGTGTTGAACTGGATTATGCGCAATATCACATGCTGCTTTATTGTCACAAAATAACTTAATTGATTCTTTCGCAGGATATGTCAAATCTTTTAAGAGAGATTGTAACCACAAGGCCTCACAAAGCCCAAGTGCCATTCCTCTGTATTCAGCCTCTGCGCTTGAACGGGCCACAACATGTTGTTTCTTACTTCTCCATGTTACAAGATTTCCCCCTACAAAAGTGAAGTAACCTGATGTAGATCGTCTATCATTTATTGATCCAGCCCAATCAGCATCAGTATATACTTCAATTCTAGAAAACTCTGAGTTCTTAGTGAACAATACTCCTTTTCCAGGAGCAGACTTTAAATATCTCAAAATACGAATAACTGCATTCATATGTTGTTCTCCAGGATTATGCATAAATTGGCTGACAATACTTAAAGCATAGGCAAGGTCTGGTCTTGTGTGTGCCAAATACATCAACCTTCCAACAAGCCTTTGGTATCTTTCTTTATTTGTTGGAACTTGATCAACCTTGATACATAACTTTAATCCTTCCTCTACTGGTGTATTAGCTGGTTGACATGCTGACATACCGGTTTCTTTTAATAAATCTAAGGCATACTTTCTTTGAGATAAGAAGATTCCTTCTGTTGATCGAGAAACCTCAATCCCAAGAAAATATTTTAAGGAACCAAGGTCTTTCATTTCAAATTCTTTGGACAAGTAAGTTTGTAGCGCTTTCCTTTCTTCAAGATCATTTCATGTTACTATCATATCATCAACATATACAATAAGTGCAGTGATCTTACCATACCCTTTTTTTAGAAATAAAGTATGGTCTGAATTGCTTTGATTGTAGCCAAATGCCTTCATTGACCTTGTGAACCTGCCAAACCATGCTCTTGGGGATTGTTTCAATCCATACAGTGATTTTTTTAATTTGCACACCTTTTCTCCATGGATTGTGGATTTCTTGATTCCTGGTGGTAAATCCATGTAGACTTCTTCAATTAAATCTCCATGTAGAAAGGCATTTTTTACATCAAACTGATATAATGGCCAATCTAAATTTGCAGCTAGAGATACCAAGACCCGAACAGTGTTAATTTTGGCTACAGGTGCAAATGTTTCTGTATAGTCGATCCCATATGTTTGAGTGTATCCTTTTGCCACCAATCTTGCTTTATATCGTTCAATTGTACCATCTGCTTGATATTTTACTGAAAAAATCCATCGACATCCAACAATTTTCTTTGTTGGTGGACGATCGACAAGCTCCCAAGTTCTATTTATTTCTAAAGATCTTAGTTCTTCATTCATAGCATCTTTCCATTTTTTGTCAGCTAAAGCTTCCTGCACACTGTTAGGAATAGATACAGCAGATAATTGATTCACAAATGATACGTTTGATTTTGACAAACGATGTTTAGACATATAGTTACTCATGGGATATTTGACTTTACTAGAAATCTCAGGTTCATACATGGCTTTAGGAATACCTCTGTTAGGACGTGATGGAAGTATTTTTCTGGTTGGTTCAATAGTTGGAACATCCTCTGCAAACGATTGGTTAGGTATATCAGCAGCTTGTGGAGAAGGAATCTCGTACTCATTTAGTGGTAGTAAGGAACTTCCTTGATGATCTTGAAGTTGATGAGGACTTGATTCCATTTCCCTTGAGTCTTTTCTATATTGAGGGTTATTACCATCTGAATTCAAGTTATTTGTATTTTCCTCACATATAATTTGTCTTTCTTCATAAGGAAGCAATTTATATGTAAGGGTCTGAATTTCAGCATGGTTGTACTCCCCCTGAAATTCAGGTGTAGAGGAGAAATACATTGTATCTTCATGAAAAATAACATCCATAGTAGTAATCATTTGTTTTGTAGGAGGATGATAACACCGATACCCTTTTTGTTGTATGGCATATCCCATAAAAACACAACGTATTGCTCGTGGATCCAACTTGCTACGTTGTTGTTTATGTAGGTGTACAAATGCCACACAACCAAAGACACGAGGAGGTAAATTGGGAACATTTGGTGCAACAATTGCTTCAGTGATGGCTTGTAGTGGTGTTTGGAAGTTAATGGGACTGGAAGGTACCCGATTGATTAAATATGCAGCAGAAGTAATTGCTTCTCCCCAATAAGATAATGACATATTAGCTTCAATCAATGAGGCACGGACAACTTCCAACAAGTGTCGATTTTTTCTTTCTGCAACTCCATTTTGTTGAGGTGTATCAACACAAGTAGTTTGATGAATAATGCCTTCTGATTGAAGATATTCTTGAAGCTCAGAACTTTTATATTCTCCTCCATTGTCACTTCTTAGAACTTGGATCTGTGTTTTATATTGAGTACGAACCATTTTATGAAATTTTCTAAATAAGAAGTTTACCTCACTTTTAGATTTCATTAAACAGACCCAAGTCATTCTACTAAAATCATCAATAAATGTAACAAACCAACGTGATCCTCCCAACGTAGAGACTTTGGAAGGACCCCATACATCAGAATGTATAACCATAAACGGAGATGGACTTTTATTTAAGGTTACAGGAAATGAGGAACGATGACTTTTTGCTAGTTCACAGACATCACACTTTAAAGTAGAAAGATCTAAGCTCAAAAATAAACTTGGAAATAATTTTTTCAAATATCCAAAAGAAGCATGACCCAATCTCCTATGCCATAGCCATATATTTGATTCATCCTTGTTAGATCCAGTTGCTACCAATGCATGATTTGTTGAATCCAAGTCCAAATAATACAGGTTTCCTCGCTTAACACCACGACCAATCGTTTGCTTTGTTTGAATGTCCTTGAACACACAAAAGTCAGGCCAAAAAATAACAAAACAAGATAAAGCAGTGGTTATTTGAGAAATAGATATAAGGTTATACTCTAAAGAGGGAACAACTAGTACTGAGTCTAAATTCAAAGTACTAGTGAGAGACAAAGATCTTTCCCCAATGACTGGGGTTGTGTTACCATTGGCAGTGCAAACAGTTTTGTGTGAGGATGGTTTTGAGATTTGTCTAGAATCGAATGTCATATGATCAGTTGCACCTGAATCAATTATCCATGTATTATTAAAAACAGGAGAAAGAACTTTAAGCATCTTACCAACATGTGCTGAGGAGGTTGCAACATGATCCTTTGTTGTTTCAGCAATGGTGGCAGTAGATATCTGTCGTGGATTTTTCTTTCGAGAGTCACGGTTGTGATCCCACCAGTCAGGATATCCCACCAATTCAAAACATCGTTCTTTTGTATGACCCTTTTGATGACAATGGGTACATTTAAATGATGATTTATCAGTCACCTTTCGTTCTTGCTGATTGGAAAAAGAACGATTTTTAGATATCATGGCGGAAGCGTCAACATCTCTAGATTTTTCCTTCAATGAGATTCGACGTACTACCTCCCGTCGAATCAAGGAATAACAACCTTCTAAATCTGGGATAGTTTCTTTTCGCAAAATTTCGCCACGAACCTGCTCAAACTCATCATCTAATCCAGCAAGGAAAATATGTATCCTTAGTCTTTCAACAGACTCTTGATATGATATTAGATCATGAGGGTCTTTCATGACCACCTTATCACGATGGTCTAGCTCTTGGAAAATTTCAGTTAACTCTCCATAATACTCTGAAAGTGATTTTCCATTTTGTCTAGAAGTAAAGGCTTTTTGGTTTAAGACAAATACCTGTAATTCATCACTTCCATCATAGAATGCTTTCGCCAAAGCACCCCAAATTTCAAGAGCAGTAGGTATGCGTAAATATCGCTTCATGATTTCTGGACTCATTGACATAAGTAGCCATCTCTTCACTTTTTGATTTTCTGCATACCACTTGTTATAATTGTTTGATGTTTTTTCGGGTTGCAAATTTTTGTCATGTATGTAAGAGAGTTTTTCTCTCTCTGCAATATGCATTTCTATTATTTGAGACCAAACATCATAATTAGTCTCATTAAGAACAATTCCAGCATTAAACACACCTTCAGACTGAACAGATTGTACAACAACTGGATTTGATTGCTCCATAGGTAATGAAATTATACCCTCTGTCATGATATTATGGTAACCAAACTAGAAAATGGTGTAATAATTTTAGGACTAATTTTTTTTTTTTTTTTTTTTTGTGTTTTTAATATATATTTATACTAAACCGGATAAAAACCATAAAACCGGTTCCAATTTGGTTTTAAAAACTTGAAAAAATGAACCGGACGGGTGTTAGGAATCCAGAACCGGGAAAAAAACCGGGTTTAGACCTTTAAAATAGACCGAACCGGCCAAAAATATGGAAACTGTGTAAAACCGAGAAAACCGGGTTCAACCGAACCGCTGGCCGGACCAACCTGAGCCGAACCGAGGTGACCTGAGTCGAGCCAAGGCGCGGACCGGCTACGCCCTCGAGCCGGACCGAGCCGCGCTGCGCCGAGCCGGACCGGCCGAACCGAACCGAACCGGACGACACGTCATCATCTTCAACCTCCAGACGGCGCGTGGGGCGCGTGGGAAATTTTCCCTCCACTTCAGGTGGCGCGTGAGGGGTTTTTCTCCTAATCTATTTTTACCAAAATGTTCATAATTGTGTTTAGAGTAATCTGGTAAAATTAGGTGGGAGAAATACTGCTTAAAAATTGATGTTTGTAATTAATATTTGTAAGGGTGTTTGAATGAAAATTTTTTTCACGAGAAAAAAATATTTTCAGAGAAAGAAATCTCTGTTTTAGAGAACAAGAGTTTCAAATTTGTATAAAGCAACGACTGGCTCTGATACCATAAACCCAATGCTTAATCGATGTGGGACTTCAACACTCCCCCTCACATCGATTTCCGACCGGGGATATGGAGCGCCTCCCCCTCACACCGACGCAGGGTCCATCCTCTACAATCGGCCGGGTACCGACCAAGACACCTGGCTCTGATACCATGAAGAAATCCATGGCCTAACTCCCTCCAAAAGAGCTCTCAAAGAGGAAGGGTTGCCATAGACTTATAAGTGCAACATAAACCCAATGCTTAATCGATGTGGGACTTCAACACATAACACAAAACAACACCAAAGACTTAATTAATTAACATTCTCTAGAACAAAGGGATCAATATCAAGGTTTCACGACAAAAAAATAATATGCAAAATCTAAATATTTTATGGAAGTCTGGCTTACATATAAATACTTATAATTAATAATAATGGCATTTTCACTTCACCAACATTCATAATTCTTTAACTGTCACTACGATTTGGCTTGTCTGAATCAAAGGGAACCTGAAACACAAGGATGATTCAGCATAAGTAGTTAAGAAGCTATATATGTATATCATACAATATGCTAATTATTTTTATTATTATTTTGGCTGAAATGAGTATGAGATTCTTAGTTCTTACAGTGTTTGAAGTCTCTGGAATCCAATCATTGGTGGCTGGGTTACAAGATTTTCCAGAAGGTTGAGAGTTAGTGAAAGAATCAGGTGCTAAGTTATAGGATTTCTCACTGGTACTTTTCTCTTGCATCTTTATGAATCCTGTTCCTGTCTGAATTAGATACACATTAACTAAAATCATTATCACTACTCTCTAAATTAGGATGTTAATACTGTCATGTTGTGTGTTTGAGTTATGTGGATCATGTTTTAAGTTAATAGCCCAAATTACCATCGGTATGTTAAATTAGAGTTGAGTAGAAGATTTAAATTGTTAGTTTTTGGTTAATTTGAATCCAATTTGATCTTTATCAGATTTAAAGATTTTCAATCCGATGATATAACTAATCTGAATCTGAATAAATAAGATTTTTTTGGATTACATGATATTAAAATCTAATTATGAATTATTTTTATATATAACATACTATATATACAAATTTAAATTTTAAATTTTTATTATTATTTTTAATCACAATTAAAAAATGAAAAGAATAAAAAATAAGTTGTATAATTATTAAATTGTCATAAATATTTATACTTATTTTTTAAACTAAAATAATAATCTAATACGTATACACAATATTTAGATATAATATAATATAAAATAAAATATATATTTATTTATAATTTAATAGTAATTCGATTCAAATCGAATAGAGTGAAATATAAAATCTATTAATCTGACTACAAACAAATCGTATAATTTTCAATCTGAATACGATTTAATTATAAAATTTATCAATATAATCTTATCTGAATCCAACAAAATAAATCAAATAAATCAGATTATTTACTCATTTTTAATTTAAATATAGTTTTACTAATAAAAAAAACTTCAAATCATTATAATAATCTCTAACATTATATATTAGTACTTTAAAGTGGGTGAGAAATGTGTAGTGTGGCCAATGTTTTCCATTGTGTTAGCGTTTTATTAACAAATGAAAATATTCACTCAACTTATGATCGTGTTACATGTATAATAATTCTTTTTTTTAATTGAAAACTTAAAATAATGTTAATGTTAAGTCTCATATTGGCTAAGAGTAAGGTACACTTTTGTTTATAAGTTTGGGCAATTTTCTAATTCATAAGCTTATTTTTTGTATCAGAGTTAGGTTCTTGACTTCTGTGTACTCTCATCGACCCTCGTGTCGTATTTACAGTACTGTGTCGTAAATCCAAACTTTAATCGATGTAGAGAGGCATGTTAAGTCACATATTGATTAAGAGTAAGTCAATAATGTTGCTTATAAGTTTGGACAACTTTTTAACTCATAAACTATCTTTTGATTCAAAATTAGTAATGTGTTTCTAAGAATTAGCATTGATTTAATGTTACAATATATAAATGCTAATGAAACCTAACAAGTTAGGGAATAGTAAATACCGTGTGATGTTGCTTGTTAATACAGTTGAGATCCTCATAGTACTCTGTCTCCACAAATTCATCTGCAGCTTCGCTTCCTTTGTAAACCAGTTTCTGTTTTAAACAAATTTCTTTAATTTTGACAAATAAACAAAGTATGGAACTTAGCGCTTGTAGTCCAGCGGTTTCCAAGCAAAAGATCAGGATTCGACTTTCGACAGACTCAGGCTTACAATCACATTTTACAAATTTAATAGCAGTTTATTATTTACATTTATAATAATCAAATAGGTTTTAATTTCTTTCACGTAATATTTGTATGAGAAATTCTCTAAGTTAATATAATCTTGTTGTAAAGATAATAGATCTAATAAATACGGATTGTATTTTTATTAAAGATAATAAAATTGTACTAATTTTTGTAATAAAAAAAAACTTAAATAAAAGGTTTCAATACATGAATAAGTATTTTTTTTTACCCAAATATTATATATATCTTTAAAAAAATAGAAAGAAAAGACAATAATTATATTGATAGTAGCAAAAGCTGACCTGATCATGATCAAAATTTTCAAGACGTTGAAACTCAAGAAGTTCAGGAATAATCTCTTGATGATGAGTAGTATTATCATCGACATACTTGGATGAGTATTCACTACGCTGAGGCTTAGTATGACGTTTAGGAGTTATACCATCGAAATATTCTCTTGTATTTGCTTCTATTTTCCCTTCTTCCTCTTTTGACAAATGAATATCACTCCTGTTTGGTCTATTATTGCAACACTCCATTTTCTTTTTTTCTTTCTTCACTTTGGTCTTCTTTGGCCAGATTAATAGAGATCTTTCAGAGATATGTGAGAGAAGATGAGAGTACTTTTATTCTATATAATTGTTTATCACTATATTTTATTGAGAAAACAATAGTTATGTTTAAATTTATAATTATAAAAATAATATTTTTTTAATATTTAATTTATAAATTTTTATTATTAAAAAAAATTAATATATTATTTTATTTTTAATGAAATATCAATCAAATCAAATCAAATTAACATAATTTAAATTTATTTAATATTTAATTTTATTCAATTATATATCATTTAAAATTATTATATATTATTATTATTAGATTAAAGTGTATCATTAATTCCTAATGTTTAATTAAATTTACATATAAATTTTTAAATTTTTAAAAATACGATTTAATGTATAATTTTTTAAAAATTTATACATAAATCTTTAAATTTTTAAATCATATGATTTAATCCTCAAACTTTTAAAACTTCATTTTATATTTTTGATTTATAAATATATATTTTAATATTTAAGTTAAGATCTATAAAAATTTTAAAAATTTAAGAATTTAAAATTTTAATTATTTATGTATTATTTTTAAAGTTTGATAATTAAATTATATGTTTTAAAAATTTAAAAATAATTTAACTAAAATTTAAATATTAACGATACAATTTTCATTTTATTATTATACATTTTATAGTATTATTTTTATAATTTTATAATTTCATTTTCTTTTAAGTGTTGTTATTATAGTTAGGAAATATGTGACAAATAGATAAAGATATTTTGGGGAAAAAAATCTGAGGAATCTTATCTGTTCGGAGTACTTGGATTGGATCGTATTGAGTTGATTGGTGGGAAATTGTCAAATTGGTGCCTTTCTTTTGAACCCACTATTCTAAAATTGAGGTCCCATTGCATTAAGTTGCAAAGCAATAGAAGTCTTAAGCTGATATTTTAATAATTTTCAATGGTAAAAAACTTGAAATTTTATACTGTTTAGGTAATAAAATGCGACCCAATTATTTTCTTTTCCGATTCTTAATGTATTGAAACATATATCACCAATATGGAAGGGAAAAAAACTATGAAATAATTATTCAAATTCATAAAAATAGTTTTTATTCATTTTTAAAATATATATTATATTAATTTATAAAAATTTATGAATCATTTTATATATCATTAAAAAAATTTAAAAATCTATTTTCTAATAAATCTTAAGGTGTGTGATTTCGAATTTTTATTAAAGATTATGCACATTTTAATAGTTATTATTGAGATTTAGAATAACATTATTTTACTCATTCTTAAAATATAAATTGCATTAATTCACCAAAAATTATAAATCATTTTAGATATTATTAAAAAATTCTACTAATCTAATTTCTAATGAATTTTATGATTTATTATTTTGAGTTTTTTATATAAAATTATACTTATTTTATTAATAATTATTCAGATTCAGTAGAACATGTTTGACTCATTTTGTAATATAAACTGTATTATCTTACAAAAAATTCTAAAAATATAATTTCTTTTAAAAAATTACTATTTATGATTTTAAGTGTTTTATATAAAGTTATTCTCAATGTAACTTATCTCAAACTAAAAATTTAAAAATAATTATTAAACAAATAATATTCAATTTTCAATTTATATTTTTCAAAATAACAATTAAAATTTTATTTTCAAATAATTTAAATAAATTCAATAAAAAAAATTAAATAAGTTATCCAACTTAATTCATATATAAATAAGTTAATTTTATTTAAAATTTAAATGAAATTAGCTTTAAACTCAGTTTAACTATTACAACTAATTTGAAATCTATATAGTTAGCCAATGTTTATACTTGTAAGCTTATCGTTAACAAATTAAAATATTCACTCAACTTGTGATAGTGTTGCATATATATGAAGATTAAATGCTATTTGATTAATACAAAGATTTTTTTTTTCCTCTTCATGATGAGTAGTATTATCATCGACATAAATATTCACTACGCTGAGGTTTAGTATGACGTTTAGATGTTATACCATTGAGATATTCTCTTGTATTTACTTCTATTTTCCATTCTTTCTATTTTGAAAAATAAATATATAAAATAATAATAATTTTAACCTTAAATCTTGTACCATAAATATAACTCTAAATCTCAAATCTCAAATTTCAAAACCTTAAATCCTATTTAGAAAATAATAATTTTAACCCACAAATATAACCCTAAATCTTATTTAGAAAAATAATAATTTTAACCCTAAATCTTATTTAGAAAAATAATAATTTTAACCCTAAACCTTAACCCATAAATATAACCATAAATCTTAAACCCTAAACCTTATTTATAAAAATTATAATTTTAACCCTAAACCTTAACCTATAAATATAACCATAAATCTTAAATCCAAAACCCAAAACTCTCAACCTTATTTAGAAAAATAATAATTTTAACCCTAAATCTTAACCCATAAATATAACCTTAAATCATAAACCTCAAAACTCTAAATCCTATTTAAAATAATAATTCCAATAATATATTTTATTTTGAAGTAATAATTATTTAGAAAAATAATAATTTTAATAATAGATTTTATCCGATGAAAAAATAATAATTAAATTTTATTATTTAAATTTTATTAAATATATGAATATTAAGGTAATATACATTGTTTTACGTTCTATTCCAATTATAAACCAAAATTGTGATATTGATTTTTTCTTTAATTCTAATTATCAAACCAAATATTTTTTTTTTCATTCCATTTCATTCTTATTATTATTCTGATTTTATTACGTGAACTAAACTATATTTTAACGTTTACTTTTAAGATTAAAATATAATTTTTTAAGAGTATGAACTAAAACATTAAAATCAATTATATTAAGACATTTTTTTTTAAAAACATTATGAGATTTTATACTCATTATTTTTAATTAAATTTTGTTTAAATTTAATTATGATTATTTAATTAAATTATTTTTATTATTTATAAAATTTATAATATTTTTTTTATAGTTTTAATTTCTTTCAACTGTGATTATTATATTTTGGGAATATGGGACCAATATATATAAAGATATTTTGGAGAAAATATCTAAAGAGCCTTATCTGATTAGAGTACAGAGTACTCGGATTTGATCGTATGGAGTTGATTGGTAGGAAAATTGTCAAATCGTTGCTTTAAGTTGATTGAGGTCACATTGCATTAAGTTGTAAAGCTACAGAAGTCATAAGCCGATATTCTAATAATTTTCATTAGTAAAAGAAACTTAAATTTTTTAACTGTTTAGGCAACAAAATACGATCTAATCATATTATTTTTAAGATTAGTCCAAATCTCCGATGAAAGTTTTAGTGTATTATACATATATCATTAGGGTGAAGTAAAAAAAAATATTTTAAAGGAAATTATAGTGAAATGTTTTTAAATAAAATAAAAAAATTATATTTAAATATATAATGAATATAGATATAATAAAAGATTACAAGTTATGATGTAATCTTAAAAAATATATAGAATTAGTACATTATAAGTTATAATAAAAATTATCTAATATAAATAAAAATATAATAATTTAATAAATATTAATATTATATATGTATAATTGTTAAATTTTAAAACTAAAAAATATATTAAAATATAAATAATAAGTTTTGATTTGAAATTTAAGATAGAGATTACATTTAAAAATACATATTTTTTAAAAATAAAATATTAACAAATATAATTTTTTAAAGCTTATTGTATTTGTGTTTTTGATGAGCGAAAACCGGCATCGTCGATTCTTGTCAATACTTTGGTTTTAATATTTGTAAAACTCTCGCAAGTGCACGAATCATTTCGTAGAAAATGATAAGTATACTCCCAAGGTCGATCTAAGGAAGGAATGTATGTAATTTTTAATTTATTATTCAAACTTTTAAAAACGAAATTAAATCCTAAACATCCTTTCACGATAGTTTGGTTTTTGTGTTTCTAATCTAATAACATAAAAATAAACATAGATACAGATTCAATAAATATTTATGCAAATTTTATCATTTATAATATTGGAGTATTTATGGATATAATAACTAAATTAATTATGCTTGCTCATATTATCTAGGTTATTAAAGATATAAATTGATATTTTATTGATTCTCTCTTTTTTATATGAATACCACCTTTGGTGGGGTTAGATATTCTTTGTTAACTAAACAAATCAATTAACACCTATGGGTGAGGTTGATAACTAATTTGGTTAATTAAATTAATTCTTTTTTCTAAAAGATTGAAAATGAACCATTTAAATGCCACATTTGGTGGGGTTAGACAATTTAAACTTTATTCAAGGTGTCCAAATTAAACATAAGAATTTAATTATCCGAGTACTAACTTTCAAGTTTTAAAACCACTACTAAAAACATGTTGTCAATACATTTTCACATAATAATTCTTATAAAAACTTTTGAAATAGAGTTTCACTCTAACTACCGGGCGATTGTACCAACAAATAAAAGAACACTACTCTAAATTAGACCGGATAACTAAACCTTAAAATCTAATTTTCAGATTTAAGTTTGTAATGAAAAATAATATATTTCTCTCTAACATTCTTAATATAAAATCTTAAATAAAAATAAAATCAATTCATTTTAGAAATTTTTACCTATTTAATATTTTGCAAGCATAACAACGTTATTATTATATCATGTTTACAAACAGCCAGCAGAGTTTAATTTAATCACAGACAAATTAAATATAACATGTAAGAATAAAGCATAAAAAATAATTGTAAAGAAAATAAAATCCTTACAGAACTTCGATGTTATTCCCGTTGCTAGAAAACCTCCAAGTGGAATTTGCACTCCCATTTATTGAATCAAAAAGCTAATAAATTACAAAAACATTACAATTTCTTCTCAAAAAGAGAAGAACTCTAAAACTAAGAGAATTTAACTAAAAACTAAGAAAGAAACTAAAAAAAGCTTAAAAACTAAGAAATAAACTAAGAAAAGCTTAAAAACTAAGAAATGAGAGAAAGAAAGAGAAGAGAAGAATGGTTTTGAAGTGTGTTTAGAAGTGAAGGGAAGGGGTATTTATAGGTGAGGATGGAGAGAAAAAATGAGTAAAAAAATGTTAAAAAAATGTAAAAACGCGTAGTGCAAATGCTGAG
This sequence comes from Hippophae tibetana, assembly GCA_037013495.1. Classification (NCBI taxonomy): domain Eukaryota; kingdom Viridiplantae; phylum Streptophyta; class Magnoliopsida; order Rosales; family Elaeagnaceae; genus Hippophae; species Hippophae tibetana. Next base: position 20,627,719 of record CM072803.1, read on the forward strand.
GTCATTGATGACGTCAGCATGACGTCGTGGGGCAGCTGCACGTGAAAAATGGGGTGAAACGGGCGTCGGCGCGCGGCTGGGTGCGGCGGCGCGATTTTTTTTTTTTTTTTACATTTTTGACCTTTTTGACCCATTTTGTCTAATTTTTCCATTTTTGTTGACCTTTCCCCATTTATTTATTAATATATTTGTGATGTATTGCTTCCAGTATTCCTCTTTGAGTCTTTAAGTTGCGTTTTTAAGCCAAAATACCTGAAAACAATAAAAATATCCGTGATTCCGAAAAAGACAAATTTATATAAATATATGATAAAACATATAAATATATATATTTTTAATCAATTAATGTGTATAAAATCATGGTTATTTTAGTGCTTTTTGAGCACTCATCAGTTTTTAAGCAGCAAAATGAAATAATATTGTATTAGTAATGAAAATGGACAAAAAAGTATTCAAAAAATATTAAAATTTTAAATAAAATAAAATGTGAAATAAATATTAAAGAAAATAAAAATTTAGACTTAAATAGAATACGAGAAGATATGAATGAAAAATATTAATAGCTTTATTTTAAGTTTATCATCATATTTATTTTTTATTTTAATTTTTATAATATTTGATTCTAACATTTTATTATCATAAATTAAAGTTAAATATATAAAATATATTTGAATTAAATTATATTAACTTAAGAAATATTTTTATATAACACATATAATTATAATTCTATAAGTGCAATTAATTAATATTTGATAAATGAATAAATAAAAATATTTAAGTTTAATCATTTTACTCACGATTTATTTATATCATTTTTGTCTACGTGTATGTTGAATATTATTGATATATATAACATCAAAATATGCATATTATAAGTAAAATATTTATTTAATATTAAAATATACATATAATTAATTTTTTATAACTTTTTTTTATCCAAATTAGCTTTTTTTAAAGGATATTAAAAAAATTATTAAATAAAAAGAACATTATATTAATAGGATTTTAAATTAGATATATTATAAGAAAGTAGAGATCCATATAATAACAATAAAATAACTCAGAAGTATAAATTTTTACCAACTTCTTCGTTGTTATAAATCAAGCTACTATACATAAAAAAATTAGTGTTTTTCCTACTATTGTTGCCTCATTTTTTTTGTCTATCAAGTAAGTTTGAAGCGGATAGAGGACCTATATTTCATTCATAATACATGGAGGTGGCGTTTGGTTCGGAGAATGAAATCGGAATCAGAATCAGAATGAAATGGAATGAAAAGAAAATAATGTTGTTTGGTTTGACCACTAGAATCAAGTTCGGAGTCAAGATTACAGTATTTGGTTTACTACTGGAATGGAATGAAAAAAAACTATAAATTACCTTAATACCCCTATATTCAGTAAAGTTCAAATAATATCATTTAATTACTATTTTTTCGTTAGACAAAATACATTATTAAAATAAATATTTTCTAAATAATTATTACTTAATTAAAATAAAATATACTATTAAAATTATTATTTTTCTAAATAGGGTTTAGGGTTTTGAAGTTTGAGATTTGGGATTTAGGATTTAGGGCTATAGTTGTGGGTTAAGGTTTAGGGTTAAAATTATTAGAATTTGGGATTTTGATTTAGGGTTTTATGATTTGAAATTTGGGGTTTAGGGATTTGAGATTTCGGGTTTTGGGATTTGAGATTTAAAGTTTAGGGTTTCAGGATTTAGGTTTTAGGGTTTAGGATTTTGGGGTTTAAGGTTTTGGGATTTTGGGTTTTGGGATTTAGGTTTTAGGGTTTTGGGATTTGGGGTTTTGGGTTTTGAGATTTTGGGTTTTGGGATTTTGGATTTGAGTTTTGTGTTATATTTGGAGTGAGGGTAAAATTGAAAAAAAAAATGAGATGAGAATGAAATCATAATTCTTAAAGGGGGAGAAAGAATTGTGGTTTCTTCTCCTGTAGTAATCGATTTCATTTCTTACCTTCTTTTCAGCTCAATCAAACACACAAATAGAAGGAATCAATTCTGATTCATTTTCATTCCCTCCAACCAAACATAACTGAAAAGTATATCTTTTATAAAGGTTCTTCGATGTCTGATAGAGCACCAATGCATCAAAATATTATAATTTTTTGTATTAAAAATTACTCTATAAAGACATCATATATTACATTAAATATAGTGATTAACATTATTGGTTTAAATTTGATAGATACCGTTAATTTATTGCATACTTGCACTATTTTTTAATAAAAGAAAAAAATTTAAAAATATTATTTTAATTTATATTTCATTGTAATTATATATTTTTGACTAAAAAAATTTACAATAATATTATCTTATTATTTAATAATATTTAATTTTTTTATTTCATATAATAAATTAAAATGAAATATATTATACAAAATTAATAAAATAATTATTAAATACAACATAAAACTAAAAATATTATATAAACTAAAACAATGATTTAACAATCGGTTAAATAATTTTTGAATAATAATTAGTTAGTTAAATATAATAATTATTAAGAAATTAATTAAAAATATATATTATATATTATAAAGAAATATATTTTTTAATACAGTACTTGATATCTTGGATTAGAGAAGAAAAAAAACATAGTGCAACTTTTACACCAGAATGGTGCAATAGGGAAGAGATGCTCTTAGTGGACAAAGTTTTTTTTAAGTAACAAACATAACTCTTAAAACATGCTACCATGAAAATAACATATTTTATATCTAATTTATATATTTTTATAAAAAATTTAAAATCTTACTCATCATTACACATTAAAATAATGCTATTAAATTCATTCAGCATTGAATTAATATTATTAAAATGTTGTTTTTGTTGTTACAAATTTTTAAAAGATTATATTATTTTATGTAATTCTCTCTATTTTAAATATCAAACCAGACTTAAACACGTTAAATTCACATTACTAGAATTATAAATCAATTAGGAATATTAATTTATGAAAATAAAAAATTAAGAATATGAACAGTAATTTTCCTTTGTTGGGAAATCATTAGGGAATAAGGAGAAAAAACTTAATTAATTACTTTTAATCTTTCTAAAATCGCCTTTCATCTATTTTAATAAGAAAAAACTTATTAATATTGAGATTTTTTTCTAATAAAAATATATTAATATCCTATTCCTATGGAGAATTGGAGAATGAATGAATAATCCATTGAATTCCTAACAATTAAAAATTGCAAATGAACAAAAGAAAAGGAAAAACTATTTCCTAATTTCATCAATTATCACCAACTGAACCTGCCATTGGTATGATTGAAGCATGTAAATAAGTTAATGGGTTGAAGTTTTGTCTTTTGCTTGTTGAGATCAATTAGGTTTCCTGTGTCAGCTTGCATTATTGTAATTCTGTGGTGATGTGTTTAAATGTCCTTATTTCAAGGTTCATATAAATACATTTTGAAACTTCGACTTGAAAATTACCAAAATACACATAAAACTGCAACTTAGTTTAGAGAAAATTATACAAAATACATTACAAATACAATGACCATTCTATTTCTAAAGGACAAATAGAGCAGGTTCTGGATCTATCAAAGTGTAGTATAATAGTAGTACAAAGACTAAAAATGTTACAAAGGCTATAACAGTAATTTCAATTTAACAATATTACTGAGGCAAATCGTATAACTCCAAAGGAAAAAATGCTTATTTGAGTTTGACAAGCAAAAGCTGGGAACAGATTTATGGTCTTCTGAATAAATTCTTAGCCTGCATAGAAAACAATGACTCAAATGAGAATTGAATGCTATTGCTAGTATTTTTTTTTTAGTTCAATCAATAAGCACACTTTGGGTACTACTGAGGAGGGGGTGAGATTGGTGAAATGAGATCAGTAAGATTCGATCGTACTCCTATTTTGAGAATAATAAACTCAACCAACTGAGATATCGGGTAATCCACTTTATTGATATTTAAGTAGAAGGAATCAAGTCCTCAAAAATCAAAACCTAGGAAATGATTTACTATATATATTAACTTACTTGCTCAAATGTCAAAAACATAATCGCATTCCAAGATCCTAACCGTCCAAAGTTTGGGAGGAACCCTTTATAAAAGGCAAAGAATCCCTGCAATGCATTCATTGCAATGAGTTACAAAATAGTCTTTAAAGCTCATGCGGTTATGTTAAGCTATGTTTTTTTTTTTAACCAAAGGATAAGTGAGGACAAGAGTATTAAGCCAGGGTATTATCTGAAAAAGTACAATTCTTTAAATGTAAGAGAGAGAGAGTGGTGATATCATGCTTATTGCTTATGGATATGAAGTGCTTTTGAGATTTGGGTGCAAGGACAAGGCACAGAAGAATCAACAGTTCATTATGACACATATACATGCCAAAAAACTTCAAAGTTAGTCAACTTATTTTGCATTAAGGTGACAAGAGTTGCTTAGGGTCTAGATTAGTGGAGCCACTTTTTGGTGAGATAAAACATATATAGAAAGATCCACTAAGCAACGAGAAGGCTAACTACCCATTGTTGCTAGCATTGCAGTTTTCACAACAGTGCATCACAGAGACCCTTCAAGTCCTAACTCCTCATTTTGGTAACACATGTCATCTTTCTAATGTCAGTCCATATCAACCTAAGCAAGGTCCTAAAACATGTAAAACATGACCATGTCTATGTCGAATGGAACCACCGTCATTTCAGAAAATATCAGAGGGAAATGACAGATGTACCTCATTCTTCAAAGTTTTGATGAAGCATTCAATAGTATTTTTATAGGCTGAATCTCCCATCATTCTTGATTTCACCTAACATTAGAAGCACAACATGCAAACCAACATTAGCTAACTAGTATACCATGAAAAACAACATAAAATATCTATGTCGTACATGAAACAAACATCATTAAACTCTTTGTCAGCTTAATACTGCAGTAAATTTGTCAGGAAATTATATATGTATGCAACACCATTTGGTATAAAAGATCAAACTGTATAATAAAAATCACTGTGACTGATGCCTATTTTTTTCCCGAATATCTTTTATTGCAATTTTCAGGATACTAAATGATTGACATGCTGGACAGCAAGCCCTGTTTTCTTTATTTTCTTGATAATTAAACCAGCCAAACACAATGATTGTCAGTAATTTATTACTCTTAGTTTTCTTCATAAACTTCACTCAGAAGCTATTCTCATGTTCGCAATATTATTGTAGTTGTTGCAAAAAGTTTCCAATGGCCAAAATTGATAAAGAATCCTGACTATAAACATTTAGGGGAAATTGGCCAATTGTTATATAGATGTTTAGGCACTTCTATTAGTTTGCTTGTATGCATAGGAGTTTGCTATGTTCATAATTTACAAAGAATTGCATTTCCAAGGGGAGAAGAATAAATATAGTCATGTGAAAATAATAAAATATATTTTTGGACAACCAAAATGATTACACTAGGACCAATGCGGGATCTGAAGGGAGGATTAAAAGTGACTTTAAGTGCTATATAGGAACATTTTCCTCCACTCCTTTGCCTTATTTTAAGGGGGGGAAATTTGTTATTTTTTTATTGGGGGAAGGGGGTTGTGGGACTCGGGAGTACAGAATCAAGAAAGAACACCTACCACATCAACAGGAGAACCAATACAGACAGCAACGAAACCTGCACCTAGACCAGCCAGAAGTTGAGTGAAAATATTGTCCATGAATCCTGGAATTTTCAAAATTGTCTGCATAAGTATAGAGAATCAGGACATTACTCGGGTTAACACCCAAGACATAACAGATGATAATGTGGTAACAGACTAATAGCAACATATAAATCAAGGGAAAACTCAATAAACCAATCATCATGTATTACCTGCTTCACTTGGTCATAACTGGCTAGTTCAGCTGCATTTATAATAGCATTACGTGTTATATTTGGCCCAATTCCAGTCCACAGAGCCCCTATTCCTTCCTAATTTTAAAAAAAGAAAGAAGAACAATTAAAAATGAGAGAGAGAAAAAAAAACTCGAAAGTTTAAGGAACAAGTCAATACTATGGTAAGGTAAACTAACCTGTTTCACTATAGTTGTATATGCATCCAAAGCTCCAGAATAGCGCCTAGGTACCCCGGGAGGCAATTTTCCTTCAGCCTGAAGTCGAACTTTGACGAGATCAGTTGGATTAGCCACCACAATAGCCAGAGCACCTTTTTTTCAACAGAATTCCGTTATATACATCTCAGTATTAATTGAAAGAGCAAGAATAACATAAAAACAAACTGTCTTGACTTCACAACGAGGGCAAACACAAGTTGCTCATTAACAAAACCGGACAATGTTCATAGTAACAAAGATATTATAAATGCTAACCGGTGACAAGAGCAGCAAGTATTTTATGGTACAAAGGAATATCTCCAACAAAAGCATCACCAACAAGGAATGTTTTTACCTGCCCAACAGAAGTAATTGATACATAAAGTGTGTTAATATTCTGCCTTGAAAACAAATTGGCTTACGGTGAGAAATAGTTGAAACTCACGGGTGTGTATAATCCAACCCTTAAACCTCCATAAATACATTGGCGCTGCAATCCTGGAATGATGCCTTTCCAAAGGGCTAATAAACCTTCCTCCTCAGCAATGGTAGCAACTGTCCCCAACAAGCCCTTATACTTGGGAGAGCCCATTCCATCCCCAACAGCTGATTTTCTTTGTAGCTGTAGCCTCACTTTAGCAGTGTCCAAAGGAATAGTACAAAACTGCACAATTTCCAACCCAAACAAATGCTTAAAAGGGAGATCTTACAACTCATATACCTCTTCCGGTATTGAACCTAAAGGCAAACATTTGCAGTCTGAATTTTTCTTTCTTTTCTTTTATAAAACAAAACACACAAAATGATGAACAAATCAATCACATAAAGACCATTCAAATGCACTTCATTTGGCTAAATCATGGCATTGAATATTCCATTAACATGACCACACAACTTAGGTTAGCCAACTTAGATTGCTGTATACGTAATGGTTGAAAGATAATGAGCAATCCAACCATCCTTCCAGCTAAACAGTTCATAATTTTGTTTAAGCTCTGAATTCCAGGCCAAACCAATTTCCAAAAGCATCAAATCGAGAACCCATTATTGAAAAACTAATAAAAACTAGAAATATCGTCCAATTGAGTTAAGAATCGCAAATAGATATAGCATGAAGTTTGAAATTGGAACTCTCATAGCCCATATGGGAATGTATAAATATAATTATAAAAAGTAACATTTTTCTCATTAGAGAAGTAACCCAATTACCTGAATGTGCAAAAATCACACATATAAAGTGAGCTAATAAACAAATCTATTAGCTACCCATGTACACACAAGTTAGTGCCGACAAGGAACAAAAGCGAGATCAGACATACCTCGGCGAAACAAGCTGCAAAAGCACTGCACAAAAAGATTTCAAAGAATGAGATCTCAGAACTGGGTCCGAGATCTGCCATTGTAAGAGTGAAAAGAAAAGGTCAGAACATATGATTGGGAAATGGGTTGGCAAATTTTGGTTGGGTAAAGAAGAAGTTCAATGGTGTTAATAAAAAAGTTCTGTGGAATGATAAAAACGAGGGAAAGAAGGAAAGGTACAATAAGAAACACCCACATTGGCCAGTGGCTCTACCACTGTTGAAGGCTGTGAAGGTATAATAACTGGGTTTGTTAATTTCTTTCTAGTTTCTCAGTATTTCCTATTCCACCTGTCTCTTATGAAGAAAAATAATAATTTCTTTATTTTTTATTTCCATTTAAAATGGTGTACTTGCATTTGTTTTATCAATGACTTCTTTTAAATTCTTGAGAAAATTGCACAAAGAGTAATTTATTATTTTTATTAGCTTTTAACAATTTAGTCTCTCTTTTTTTTCTTTCTTCCTTTTTGTTAATATTATTTTAAATATTATAACTAAAAGTAATAAATAGATATTATTTTTATTTTTATTTTTATCTAAACTTTATTAATAAATAAACAATACAATCAATAAACCTTACAAATAAAACTAATCAATAAACATTAAAAGGAGCAAAAACACTAATCTAAAAGACCTAAATGACTCCATCATCAACATTATAGATATAATGTACCCTCGATCACGTCTAACAAGTATCTAGCACCAAGTTAATAGCAAACATATAAAGAAATCTACAAAACCCTTATCATTATCCCGTTAAAAAGACAAAAAGAGACACCCCAAGTATATAGACATAGGAAACACAATACATATACAAAACTCACATATAACTAACCAACTAGATCTTTTACAACCTTTCTTGTTTTAGCACTTATTTGAGATTGTTATAAAACTACTTAAATTAAGGAGCAAAATAAGGAGCTTAATTCAAGGAACTATTAATTTAAAGAGTAATTGAAGGAGTGAATTTTCCTATAAATATATGTGTAATTATAATGAATTAATCATCCAAAATTTTCATTCAAATTGAAAGAAAAACTTTTGTGATAGAAAATTAAGAGTAATTTTCTTGAGTGTAATTGGATTGTGAGTTGTGAGTTGTGAGTGTTGTAAACATCTTGTGTAATTTCTCCTCTTTTAGTAAAAAGATCTACAGTAGGTTCGGAGAAGTAAGCAAGATTGACCGAACTCCATTAACAAATTTTTGTGTTATTTATCTTGCTTTCTAATAAGTTTGGTTTATCGAAAATTTGCAAAATTTCTCAACAACTCATATCAGAGATTTTGGTGGTGATTTTTGTCAATTTCCTACGAGGTTACTATTTAAATGAATAGTGAAATTTTGTCGACGATATTTGTCCGTTGACGGAGGTGTTCTAATACACGGTGGTTTGCAAAAATAGTTAGAAACGATCCGAAGGAAGTCAGATTTGAGTGGGAGCAATAGTCGTAGATGAAGGAAGGGTTAAACTCAAGAAATTCGATGACACAGATTTGGGGTTTTGGAAAATGCAGATAGAGGATTATCTGTATCAAAGAAATCTATATCAACCTTTCTCAGGGAAGAAGCCAGAGGTTATGAAGGAAAAAGATTGGAATATTCTAGAAAGACAAGCCCTCAGAGTTATTCGATTGACGTTATCCCATAATGTTGCTTTCAACATAGCAAAGGAAAATACCACGACGGGTCTTATGACATCTCTCTCCAATATGTATGAGAAGCCATCAGCCTCAAACAAAGTGCACTTGATGAGGCGTTTGTTTAATTTGCGGATGACGGAAGGCGCATCGGTAGCTCAACATCTCAATGAACTCAACACAGTCACAACCCAGTTGAGTTCAGTAGAAATTGAATTCGATGAAGAAGTACGAGTATTGATACTTTTGTCTTCTTTACCAGAAAGATGTAATGCTACTGTCACAGTTATGAGTAGCTCATTAGGAAGCAATAAGTTGAAATTTGACGATATCCGTGATCTGGTTCTCAGTGAAGAGATCCGACGTAGAGAGTCGGGTGAATCATTAACTTCTTCAGTTTTGCATACAGAGTCAAGAGGAAGAAATTCAACCAAAGGGAGTGGACGTGGTAGAACAGACTACCAAGGTAGATCAAAGAGTAGGAGGTCCAAATCCAGGAATCCTAATAATTCCCATAGCTCAAAGACTATCAAGTGTTGGAATTGTGGAAGAACCTGACACTACAAAAATCAGTGTAAGAGTGCACCGAAGAACAAACAAGTGAAGGCATAGACAAATGTTACTTCCACCTCATGAGAAGATGATGCATTGATATACTCTTTGGAGAGCAACGAAGAATCTTAGGTGTTAGACTCTGGAGCATCGTTCTATGCTACTTCACAGAAAGATTTTTTTGAGAAATATGTCCCCAGAAACCTTGGAAAGGTATATCTTGGTGATGACCAACCATGTGCTATTATTGGCAAAGGTGTAGTGAAGATTAAGTTGAACGAGTCTATTTGGGAGTTGAAGGATGTTAGGCATATTCCCAACCTAAGAAAGAACTTAATCTGAGTAGGGCAATTGGTCAATGAAGGCTACACTACGATCTTCCATGGTGATGATTGGAAGATTTCAAAGGGCGTAATTATAGTTGATCGAGGCAATAAGAGTGCACTCTTTACATGACAGTAGGAGCACGTTGTTTAATCATAGTTGCAACAAGCAATGAAACATCAAAATTATGGCACCAAAGACTAGGCCACATGTGTGAGAAGGGGATCAAGATTATGCACTCAAAGGGAAAACTTCCAGGTCTACAGTCTACGGAGATAGACATGTGCGAAGATTGCATACTTGGAAAGCAAAAGAGAGTCAACTTTCAGACAAGTTGTAGAACCCAAAAAAGGAAAGGCTAGAGCTTATTCACTCTGATGTTTGGGGACCAACGAACGTCTCATCTATTGGTGGGAAACACTACTTTGTGACTTTCATCGATGATCACTCTCGAAAGGTATGAGTTTACTTTCTAAATAAGAAGTCAGGAGTATTTGAGGCTTTTAGAAGATGGAAATTTATGGTGGGAAATGAGACGGGTTTAAAGATCAAAAAGCTCAAAACTGATAATGGTGATGAATATGAAGACACCAGATTCAATTTTTTCTTCTATGAGCACAAGATCAGAATGGAAAGAACTATGCTAGGAACGCCTCAACACAATGGTGTAGCTGAGCGTATGAACCAAACGTTGACAGAAAGAGCCAGAAGCATTCGTATACAATCATGTCTACCGAAGCAGTTCTGGGTAGAAGCAGTCAACATGACAGCGTACTTGATCAACTAAGGCCCATCTGTTCCATTGCAGCATAGAATACATGAGGAGGTATGGAGCGAAAAAGAGGTGAAACTATCACATCTAAAAGTTTTCGGTTGTGTAGCATTTGTGCATATCAGTGGTCAAGGCAGGAATAAGCTTGATCCCAAATCCAAGAAATGCACCTTCATCTGCTATAGTGAGGATGAGTTTGGCTATCGCATTTGGGATGACGAAAACAAGAAAATTATTCGTAGTAGAGATGTGATTTTCAACGAAAGGGTGATGTATAAGGACATGCATAAAATAAATGCCAATGACTCAGAGCAAAATGAGTTAGTATTTACAGATGCAGATGATGTCCCAGATAGTTCCGCAATAGAACCAATTGTAACAAGTCCTCAACCATAGGAACTTGTTGGACAGAGTAGTACACAACATTCCGACACACCACAACCTCTTACTCCAGCTCCTGTATTGAGAAGGTCTTCTCGACCTCATCTACCTAACAGGAGATACATGAATTATATGTTGCTGACTGATGGAGGGGAGCCTGAATGCTATGATGAAGCTTGTCAGACTCGAGATTCCAGAAAGTGGGAGCTTTCCATGAAAGAAAAAATGAAATCTCTCATCTCCAACAAGACATGGAAACTAGCTGAGTTACCTATGGGAAAGAAGGCACTTCACAATAAATAGGTGTACCAGGTGAAAGAGGAGCATGATGGTTCCAAGAGATACAAAGCATGCCTAGTTGTCAAAGGGTTTCGACAAAAGGAAGAAGTTGACTACACTAACATTTTTGCTTCCGTTGTGAATCTCAATACTATCAGGTCAGTGTTGAGTATTGTAGCCATTGGAGATCTTTATCTTGAACAGTTGGATGTAAAGACTGCATTCCTTCACGGAGATTTAGATGAAGAGATATACATGTACCAACCAAAAGGTTTCTTAGAAAGAGGGAAAAAGAATATGGTGTGCAAACTTAAGAAGAGTTTGTATGGCTTGAAACAAGCCCTAATACAATGGTACAGAAAGTTTGACATCTTCATGCATAAGGAAGGTTTCCATAAGTGTAATGCCGACCACTGTTGCTACTTCAAGAGATATAGGTCCAGTTATATCATTTTACTATTTTATGTTGATGATATGTTAGTAACATGTTCAGATATGGATGATATCAGAAGGTTGAAGCATCAATTGTCAAAGAAGTTTGACATGAAAGACTTGGGTCCAACAAAGAAGATTCTTGGAATACAAATCACAATAAATAAGAAGAAAGGATCCTTGCAGTTATCTCAAGCAGAGAACATCAAACGTGTTTTGCAGAGATTCAACATGGGCGACGCCAAGCCAGTTAGCACACCCTTGGCCAGTCACTTCGCCTATCCAAGGATCAGTCCCCTCAGACAGAGGAAGAATTCATGGCTAAGGTTTCTTATTCTTTAGCCATTGGAAGTTTGATGTACGCAATGGTCTGCACGAGACCATACATTGGCCATGCAGTAGAAGTTGTTGGCAGATTTATGTCAAACCCAGGGAAAACTCACTGGGAAGCAGTCAAATGGATTTTGAGGTACCTACGAGGCACCACAGAAAAGTGCTTGTACTTTAGTAAAGGAGAATTAAAAGTACAAGGTTATGTAGATGCAGACTTTGGAGGTGAAGTTGATCACCGAAGAAGCACCACCAGATATATATTTACTGTTGGAACTACAACCGTTAGTTGGATGACACAAATACAGAAAATTGTCACTCTATCCACTACAGAGGCTGAGTATGTAGCAGTGACCGAAGCCAGTAAAGAGATGATATGACTTAAAGGTTTGTTAACTGAGCTGGGATTCAAACATGAAAAGAATGTTCTGCATAGTGATAGTCAAAGTGCAATACACTTGGCGAAGAATTTAGCATTTCATTCTAGAACCAAGCATATTGGACTTCGTTAACACTTCATCAGATCCCTATTGGAAGATAACATGTTAATACTGGAGAAGATTTAAGGAAGCAAAAATCCAGCGGATATGTTAACAAAGGTGGTGACTATTGACAAACTGAAGTTGTGCTCAACTTTAGTTGTTCTGCTAGAGTAACAAAGACTAGAAAAGCTGCTGCATTGATCGAGGTGTGAAGACCGATTGAAATCAGTCTTGAAGTGGAAGATTGTTGGAGATTGTTATAAAGCTCCTTAATTTAAGGAGCAAATTAAGAAGCAAAACATGGAGCAAAACAAGGAGTTTAATTCAATGAGCAATTCAAGGAACCATTAATTTAAGGAATAATTCAAGAAGTGAATTTTCCTATAAATAGATGTGTAATTGTAATGAATTAATCATCAAAAGTGTTCATTCCAATTGAGAGAAAAGCTTTTGTGAGATAAAAGCTTTTGTGAGAGAAAATTGAGAGTAATTTTCTTAGGTGTAATTGAGTTGTGGGTTGTGAGTATTGTAAACACCTTGTGTAATTTCTTTTATTTCAGTAAAAAAATTGTAGTAGGTCCGGAGAAGTAAGCAAGATTGGCCAAACTCCATTAACAAATTTGTGTGTTATTTTTCTTACTTTCTCATAAGTTTGGTTTATCGGAAATTTGCATAATTTCCCAACAACACTGTCATCTCCAACAAAACTGGTTCCACCCCGACTGAAGGGCTTGGATATTATTCAAAAAAGAAACCTCTCCCAAGCTTTGCCTCAATCTTTTCCCTACACCACATCAGTAATACCAGCCTTATGTTCATTCCACTACTAGAGGCTTTATTTTCCTTTCCTTTGCCCATTCCTTTGCCACCAATATTCTACTTCTCCACAACACTACCAGCACCAACCACAAAGCCTTCAAGTCCCTAGTATTCAAACTACCATCCTTTTATGTGTAATGGTATGCTCATATTTATGTTAGCACAAAACTATTCACCAAACTGAGCATATTTTCGACTAAATGTGATACTCACGTCACTTATAGCCTCACATAATCGATTACTATGTATAATATATCCTGCTATAATAGTAACAAAATCTAAGAAAATCTCTCATATAATATTAACAAAATATAAGAAGTCTCTCATACTTTAACTCTATCTACAAAAAATCATCAAGGAATCTAAGCTCTTGGAACCAAAGCCTTTGTGATGTCAAAGCTAATACGAACCTTAACAGACCTCATAGAACCACCAATAAAAAAAAATTATCTACTTGAAAAACTGGACCAATATGACACATAACTCATGTAACAATTACCTAACTTCTCCAATTTATAGAGAGATCACAAATTTGTACCCAAATAGGAGTGAAATGAAATGATAGGTACGAAAGAGACATGAAAGATCATATTCGCTATACAATGATGAAACCATTATCAAAACTTCATAGAGCTCTCCTTAAAACAAATTTAAAATCCAAAGCCTCCTCAAAGTATAATATAATCCCCTAATTTATGAAAATAAGATATTTTAGTGTAAAAATGTAATTTAATCTTGAGACAAAAGTGTATTATTTTAAATAATTATAAGACTAAAGTACTTATTTTTAATAATTTTGAAACTAAACGTACTTGTTTTTCATAATAATATAACTTATATTTGATCCAAAAATAATAGAATCAAATTGAGACCATTATTAACCCTCATAGTTTACTAATATGATAATATTGTATACTAATCTAATTTTAGTTAGATTTTTAAATATTGTACAATATTTCACAAAATATTGTTAATTTTTAAGTAAGTTAGTCATATTTTTTATTATTATATTTTTTTAAATATATAAAATTATAAAAAAATTAGTATTTAGTGATTGGATGTAGCAAGAATTGTGATTCCCTAACCTATCGTACAAATGTATTTTCTACATCTAAAAAAATGGATAATACTAAATGTGACTTATAACTGGCCGTTAGGAAAATTATAAATAATATTTCAATTGTGTAGCAATATTTTTATAATATAAATTATTATGTAAAAATAATAAATGTAAAAACTTTAACTATAAAATAGTATTTCTTATATATATCTCATACATTTTTATTTAAAAGAAAATCTTATACATAATTTTATTTTAAATACCATTTAAATTAAATTATAATTATTTAGATATATTTGATATTTAAGGTAGTTCATTTGAACATCATTTAATGTTATTGGAATATTATTTTTATTATTATAAGATTTAAAAGTGTTATTTTTTATAATTTTTCAATTATTATTAGCATAAGAATATTTTATTAATAAACAATTTTATTTAATAATGATGATATTAATGTATAAATATTATTATAAATAAATAAATATTTTTATATTTTTAATTTGATAATATTACTACTTTCCAAAACTTAATTATAAAAAAAAAAAATTAAGTTAATGGGCCGATTTAAGTAGACAATCGTATTTTATCAATTCTAAAAAAATAAAAAAATAGCGGGAAATCAATAGCAAAAACACCCGCCAATCCAACTCAAGCTTTTCCAAAACGATTAGTATATAAACCCACATCCAAACATCTTCATTTATCATTCTCTAATTTTCCCACCCATTTCCCAAAATTTTCAAACCCTAAAACTCTTCCGTCTACGCCTGAAAATGTTGGAACTACGATTGGTTCAAGGTTCCCTTCTGAAGAAGGTCATGGAGGCTCTTAAGGACCTCGTTAACGATGCCAACTTCGATTGCTCGTCCACGGGGTTCTCACTTCAGGCCATGGACTCTAGTCACGTTGCTCTGGTAGCTTTGTTGCTCAGATCTGAGGGTTTTGAGCATTATCGTTGTGATAGGAACATTTCTATGGGAATGAACCTCAACAACATGTCTAAGATGCTAAAGTGCGCCGGAAACGATGATATTATTACTCTTAAGGCCGATGATGGCAGTGATACCATCACTTTCATGTTTGAGAGCCCGAGTATGTTTTTTTTTCTATTTCTTTTCTGCGATTTACTTATTTTCCAAATTTATTGTCCTTATGCTAATTAACCGAAGGGTTGTTTTCAAGTGGCTTTCGTTTTTGTATGCTCTTCCTTTCCCTTCATTGATGTTCTGATATATAGGCTTAATTTTTAGAATTTAATTTGATTTGTTCTTGTGATTTGGCTTATTTTTGCTTTAATTTAAAGCCTGAAAGTATCTTAGACAATGAATATAGTTTTAATGCATGAGGAGATGTATCTTATTCTAAAGTCTGTAGAGTCAATTCATCAGACCATACCCAATCCTAAAATGTTAACTATAATGATGATAAGGTCTCATTTTACATGCGAATATTATATTAATATCATTCCTAAACGTGGCGACACTTTTTGTTTAATTTAGCACTTAATGAGTTGGAATGTTGGAAGAAACGAGCAAGAATTGATGGTTTTCTTGTGTATTTAGATCATGGTTTCTTTATTCTAATTCAATATTGTCACTGATTTCTATTTAGGGAAAATAGTAATGAGTTCATACTAGTTTGGTAGTCCTCTTGATAATGGCTATTTAGCCTGAGCCACATGCTAACTAGCTTACTGATCTCTATGTTCTGTTTTTGATTTATACTTATTTATTGTGGGTAATTGATTACAGCCCAAGATAAAATTTCTGATTTTGAGATGAAACTGATGGACATTGATAGTGAGCACCTTGGGATTCCAGAAGCAGAGTTCCATGCTATTGTTAGAATGCCTTCAGCTGAGTTTGCTAGGATATGCAAAGACCTCAGTAGCATTGGTGATACTGGTACCACACCAATTTATTTATTTATCTTCTTAGAAATATGTGGTTTTGAAACCTTGTTTGTTCAACATCCTTGAATCAATGACATCATGGACTCATGTTATTTTTGTCTTATGTTTGTTGGAAGTTGTAATCTCTGTAACTAAGGAGGGTGTAAAGTTCTCCACAAGAGGTGACATTGGTACTGCTAATATAGTCTGCAGGCAGAATACTACTGTAGATAAGGTATTACTTGTAATGTCTATACTTATATGCACTTCTTAATTTTTGCACACCTGTGCTTATGCTGCATAAAGTAACTTGTGGATTTTTGGTGGTTTGTGGTGATTGCAGCCAGAAGAAGCAACAGTCATTGAGATGAACGAGCCAGTTTCTCTGACATTTGCTTTGAGATACATGAACTCTTTTACAAAGGCGACCCCATTATCAAACACAGTTACAATCAGCTTGTCTTCTGAGTTGCCTGTTGTCATTGAATACAATATTGCTGAGATGGGTTATATTAGGTTTTACTTGGCTCCAAAAATAGAAGAAGATGAAGATGAGACAAAGCCTTAGTTTTAATCTTTGTTTCAGAGTATCGTTTCAAACTTTAGAGACCAACCCGATGACACTCTCCTATAGGGTACGTGACTGTTGGAGGTGTTTCGTACACATTGAGCCTAGGCCATGCTCATGCGAGCAAGCAAATTGATATTTTACATTGTTTTCTATGTCCAGGCTTTATTCTTGTGTAGTAGACTATGTAGTTTAAACATCTATAACGTTTTTTCGGAGCATATTGATCAATTTGTTTTTTTATGAGGAAATTGGTTGGAAAGGTGATAAGCTTGTATTGTATTTGTTTTGGATTTATGAACTTGTTAGCGAGTGCCATGTAACACTATATATGATTTGTATCATGGATGTGAGGGTTAAATCATTGACAAGAGCATCAAATAATACTTCTGAAGACAATCAAGACACTACTTAGTTAGGACTAATTCTTGCAGAACGAATATTGTGTCCATGGTGTATCAGTCTCTAGTGCAGCAACAGAAAGTGGCAGCAAAATTGTACTCAGATGTCAACAGAAAATCCCTGAATTGAGTATTAAGGTTGTCATTATCATACTGATCTGTTAATAGTTAATTATACAACATACAAGATTTTAGTGAACCAAGAAAGAAAGAAAAATGCAATTTTCTCCAAAGTACTTCAAGAAGCTGCAACTGAGACTTCTCTACTCTTCCTTCCCTAATTGATTCGTTGATATTAGCATGTAGAGTCTCAAATTTTCTAATGCTCCAAGAAAACAGCAGTGTGACAGAATGCAACCTGAAAAGGCATTGCACAAACTGGTTTGATAGGTTCATTGCAGCTCATCTAGAAGATAGAAAAGAACAGGACTCTATTTAGTACTCCGTTTCTTAGCTTCACTGTAGAGGACGACGCTGGTTACTATAAGAGCGTATCTAAGCATCCACGTCACTGATACTGGATTTCTGAATATCAATATGGAGATAACCACAGCAACAGCTCCTTTTGCATTTCCCAATACCTGCAAAGTATACATTCAAATACTCATGGAATGGCAATAAATTAATATTATGTTCCCAAAAGAGCTTCTTTACCCCATATATCTATAGCTATGTTAATGCAATTGTATTTGTTTGAGATTGTTATAAATTTTCTTAATTTAATAAGTAAATTAAGGATTAAAACATGTAATAAAATAAGTATTAAAATATATATGTAATTAAGATTTGTCGAACTCCGTTATTAAATTTGTATTATTTTTTTATTTTTTATTTCTCATAAATTTGACTTATTGTGAATTTGTGTAATTTCTCAATAATTGTTAATTTCTTGCATGTTATTATTCATATGATATTTGTTCATTGATGGAGGTGTTCTAATACACGATGGTTTAAAGAAATAGTTAGAAAATGATTCAAAGGAAGTTAGATTTGAGTGAGAGCAATGACCGTAGATGAAGGAAGGGTGAAACTTGAGAAATTTGATGACATATATTTCGGGTTTTGGAAAATGTAGATAAAAGATTATCTATATCAAAGAAATCTATATCAACCTTTCTCAGGAAAGAAGCCGGAGGTTATGAAGGAATAAGATTGGAATTTTTTAGACAGATAAGCTCTTGGAGTTATTCGATTGACGTTATCACGTAATGTTGCTTTCAACATAACAAAGGAAAAGACCATGTCGGGTCTTATGGCAGCTCTATCCAATATGTATGAGAAATCATCAGCCTTAAACAAAGTGCATTTGATTAGACGTTTGTTCAACTTGCAAATGACAGAAGGTGCATTGATAGCTCAACATCTCAATGAACTCAACACAGTCACAACCTAGTTGAGTTTAGTTGAAATTGAATTCGATAAAGAAGTACGAGCATTGATACTTTTGTCCTCTTTACCAGAAAGCTAAAATGCTACTATCATAGCTGTGAGTAGCTCGTCAGGAAGCAATAAGTTGAAATTTGACGATGTTCGTGATCTGGTTCTCAATGAAGAGATTCGACGTAAAGAGTCGGGTGAATTATCAACCTTTTCAGTTTTGCATACAGAGTCAAGAGGAATAGATTCGACCAGAAGGAATGGACGTGGCAGAACAGACTACCAAGGTAGATCAAAAGACAGGAGGTTCAAATCCAGGAATCCTAATAATTCTCATAACTTGAAGATTATCGAGTGTTGAAATTGTGGGAGAACCAAGCACTACAAAAATCAGTGCAAAAGTGCACCAAAGGACAAACAAGTGAAGGTAGAGGCAAATGTTACTTCCACCTTAGGAAGAGATGGAGGAGATGATGCATTGATATGCTTTTTGGAGAGCAATGAAGAATCTTGGGTGTTAGACTCTGGAGCATCGTTCCATGCTACTTCACAGAAAGAATTCTTCGAGAAACATGTCCCTGAAAACCTTGGAAAGATATATCTTGGTGATGATCAATCGTGTGCTATTATTAGCAAAAGTGTAGTGAAGATTAAGTTGAACGAGTTTGTTTGGGAACTGAAGGATGTCAGACATATTCTCGACCTAAGAAAGAACTTAATCTCAGTAGGGCAATTGACTAGTGAAAACTACACTACGATCTTCCATGATGATGATTGGAAGATTTCAAAGGGCACAATGATAGTTGCTCGAGGCAATGAAATATCAAATCTGTGGCACCAGAGACTAGGCCACATGAGTGAGAAAGGGATGAAGATTATGCACTTAAAGGGAAAACTTCCAGGTCTATAGTCTGTGGAGATAAACATGTACAAAAATTGCATACTTGGAAAGAAAAAGAGAGTCAAATTTCAAACAAGTTTTAGAATCCCAAAGAAGGAAAGGTTAGACCTTATCCATTCTAATGTTTAGGGACTAATGACCGTCTCATCCATTTGTGGGAAACACTACTTTGTGACTTTCATTGATGATCACTCTCGAAAGGTATGAGTTTACTTTCTAAAGCATAAGTCTGAGGTATTTGAGGCTTTCAAAAGATGGAAAGCTATGGTGGAAAATGAGACGGGTTTGAAGATCAAAAAACTCAGAACAGATAATGGTGGTGAATATAAAGACACCAGATTCAAAAATTTCTGCTATGAGCATAGGATCATAATGGAAAGAACTGTGCCAGGCACACCTCAACACAATGGTGTAGCTGAGCATATGAACCGAACGTTAACAAAAAGAGCGAGAAACATTCGTATACAGTTAGGTCTACCGAAGCAGTTCTGGGTAGAATCAGTCAACACGGCAGCTTACTTGATCAACCGAGGCTCATCTGTTCCATTGGAGCACAAAATACTAGAGGAGGTATGGAGCAAAAATGAGGTGAAACTATCACATCTAAAAGTTTTCGGTTGTGTAGCATTTGTGCATATAAGTGATCAAGGTAGGAATAAGCTTGATCCCAAATATAAGAAATGCATTTTCACCGGCTATTGTGAGGATGAGTTTGGCTACCGCATTTGGGATGACGAAAACCAAAAAGTGATTTGTAGTAGAGATGTGATTTTCAATGAAAGAGTGATGTATAAAGACATGCATAAAACATATACCAATGACTCAACGCAGAATGAGTCAGCATTTGTAGATACAGATGATGTCCTAGATAGTTCCGTGAAGGAACCAATTGTAGCAATTCCTCAGCCAGAGAAACTTGTTGGACAAAGTAGTGCGTAACATTTTGACACACCACAACCTCCTATTACAGTTTCTGTATTGAGAAGGTATTCTCGACCTTATGTGCCTAACATGAGATACATTAACTATATGTTACTGATTGGTGAAGAAGAGCTTGAATGTTATGATGAAGTTTGTCAGACTCGAGATGCCAGTAGGTGAAAGCTTACCATGAAACTGAAATTGTGCTCAACTTCAGTTGGTTTACTAGAGTAACAAGATTAAAAAAGATGCTGCATTGATCGAGGTGTGAAGACAGATTAAAATTAGTCTTCAAATGAGAGATTTTTGGAGATTGTTATAAAGCTCCTTAATTTAAGAAATAAATTAAGAAGTAAATTAAGGAGTAAAACATGGAGCAAAACAATGAGAAATTTAAAGAACCATTAATTTACGGAGTAATTCAAAGAGTGAATTTTCCTATAAATATGTGTAATTGTACTGAATTAATAATCCAAAATGTTCATTTTAATAGAGAGAAAAGATTTTGTGAAAGAAAATTGAGAGTAATCTTATTGAGTGTAATTAGGTTGTGGGTTGTGAGTTGTGAGTGTTGTAAACATCTTGTGTAATTTCTCTATTTTTAGTAAAAAGATCTGCAATAGGTTCGAAGACATAAACAAGATTGATCGAATTCTGTTATCTAATTTGTGTGTTATTTTGTATATTTTGTTTTCTCATAAACTTAACTTATCGAAAATTTACGTAATTTTTGAACAACATTAACATGAGCAGACTCGTACCTAGGTACTAATAACTAATAAAAGCATGATACATGTACAAAGATATAATCATTGCTAAAGGATGATTCATTTTGAATTAAAGTAGATGGTAAATAGTTTCATTTATCATTAGATTTGTTTGAGGTAACTATATAATTTTCAATCCAATTTAACTAATTATCCGGTTGAAACCATTACAAATTCAACAGATTTAATCAAATTGGTTGGATTCATGGGATGATATCATATTTTGCATTCTCTAAATAAATGGTATAATTTAATAATGTAAAGAATAAATGATGGATATCACGGGTATTATATTGATTAAATGTAATCAATTTTATTAGACTAAAGTGGTGATCACATGAAACTATTACATCTAAAAGTTAATACGTTTACATCAAAGAGAAGAACAAAGAAAATGGAAAGAAAAGAATCAATTGGGGAGAGAAAGTTACCCGGAGAGTCAAGGCGCTGGTATGTTTTGTGACTGAAATTTGTTAAATTGACAAAATATGCAAGAGCAGAATTGAAGAATAGATACCACAAAACTGTTGCATCATCTCTAATTATTATTCCAATTACATCATCTTCCATATAAATTGCAGCAGGAAGAAGGGCAATAACAGCTACAGGACCCATGTACAGAAGTAGGTTCATGGAATTAAGCTTTTCCCCGACAATTCCATCAATGAAAAACCTCTAAGTACAGTTCAAAATATGATCATAAGCAAAACAGAGACCGCACTTGTTTAATAAAACAAACTTTCTAACAGCAACTCCAACCCTGCACTATCCCACCAAAATTGTGATTTTTTTGGGTGCAAAAGTTGTTCTAAATCAGCATTAAATTTCACAACAAAAACGGTACAATAAACAATATTGCACCACATTTGAGGCGACACTTCATTTTAGTAGTAAATTTTTTAAAAAATTATTGTTTAATTTTTAATTATATATAATAAATTAAAATTAAGTATATAATATAAAATAAGTAAAAAAATTAATAAATAAAACATAGAGCTAAAAATATAATATAAAGTAAAATAATAATTTAAGATCCTATATAATTAATTAATTGATTAATATAATAATTATCAAGAAATTAATTAAAAAAGAAAAATAAAATAAATATTTTATTTTATTTTATAAAAAAAATATGTTTTTGTGTAATATTTGGTATTATATGTTAAAAAATAGTAAAAATTTAATGTAATTTTTGCACCAAAATTTTACTAAGGTTGGACTGGGTCAAAGATAAGTGGTTAAGCTTATTACGCTTCAGAAGACAACAAAATTCCTTGAACCATTGTTTTGAGCGCTCGCGCTGCTGTTGCACCAACACACATTACGAATACGAAGAGAGGAAAACTTGGTTCTCCCTTCACTCATGCACACATTACTAATAGGTTGCATTGGTATAAGTTTTATCTAGATTCACGCATATATTCACACGTAAATTTTTAAATTTATAAACATTTAAAACTTCACATGTATACTTAAATTTTAAAAAATATGATTTAATTTAAAAAAAATTAAAACTTCATAAATAGATCCACAAATATATATTTTAATAATCAAATTATGACTCATGTATAAATTTTAAAAAATTTAGAATAATAATATAATTTTAATTTTTAATTTTTTTAAAAATAAATCATATGTTTTAAAAAATTTACCCGAATTTAAGAAAAAAAATAAAGTAATTGAGCCTAATAGTTAAAAATAATAATCTCTAACTTCTGTCCAAATTCAAAACTTAATAGAGACAGGATCACAGGATCACAGGATCATGTGTTTTAAATGTGAGAATTTTAAGGTCAATTAAGTAATTTCACATTATAGAAAAAACAAAATCATCTCTTCACTTGGTTTTTTTTCCCCACAAAGCTATTATCAATTAGAAACTTCTGAAAGGAAAATTTTCACCTTATTTACAAATGATCCATTGCCCCAACAACATATTCAATTTAAATCAATATAACAAAGGCGAAAGAAAGAAGTTAAAAAAATAATATCAAATTCATTTTGTTTACCGTTGAAACTCTGAATCTCCAAAAATGTAATAATTTCATCAATAAATTGAGGTTAACAATTACAGTCCAGACCAATTAAATTTGAATATGAAAAATTCAAAATAATTATTTTATGAAAAATACTACGTATTATATCATTAGAGATTGTTATAAAACTTATTAATTTAATAAGCAAAACATGGAGTAAAACAAGAAGTAATTTAAAGAAACATTAATTTAATGAATAATTTAAAAAGTAAATTTTCTTATAAATAGATGTGTAATTGTAAAGAATTAATCATTCAAGTAATTTTTTTGGATGTAATCTTGTGTAATTTCTCACTTTTTAATAAAAAGATCTGCACCAGGTCTGAAGACGTAAGCAAGATTGACCGAAATACGTTATCAAATTTATGTGTTATTTTTCTATTCTTATTTTCTCATAAATCTAACTTATCAAAAATTTACGTAATTACCCAACATATACGGATAAACAAGACTACTTATAAATTTAATAATTAATTAAATTTTTAAAAGAGTAATGTTATAATATAAGTGAAAGCAATATTGTTGACGGAAAACAAATCTAATAATTTATTAAATTTTAAAAAATTGTACAAAATTATTAGATAATTAATACATATATAATATTAAATAATTGAATGATATTACTAAGTATTTTTTTTAAATTGTACAAAATTATTAAATAATTGACATATAGATCACATTAGGTAATTCATTGATGTTAATTTTCAAATATTTTTCTTATTTTATGGATCATGTTCGTCTTATTTTATGTGAATCCAACTTTCTACTGTTAATATCAATAAATTGATCCCAAAAGTACGAAAACAATGTAAGAATGAAAGGAATAGAGGGAAATAATAATAAACGAACAGAACATACGATAACACCACCACTACCAACAGGAACGAGAGTAATATACGTAAGCCAGCTCTCTCTCTTAAGAGTCATCATATACGCAAACACAGCTGTAAAAAACGGTGTCGTAGCACCGACTGATTGATTAAACGAAACAGGAAGATAACGAAGAGAGATGTTTCCACCGACGACGGAGAGCAGAGATCTTAAAGAACTGAACGCGAGTCGACCTAATGCTCTGTAACGGAACGAGTTTGAGCCAAGAGATTGCAATGTAGCTGAGAATTGAACAAGCCATCATGTGACACAATGTTAGAAAGATCGGGTACTAGAATCCATA
The DNA here is from genome assembly GCA_037013495.1 of Hippophae tibetana. NCBI lineage: Eukaryota > Viridiplantae > Streptophyta > Magnoliopsida > Rosales > Elaeagnaceae > Hippophae > Hippophae tibetana. Next base: position 20,652,260 of record CM072803.1, read on the forward strand.
ATTGCTCAGCAAATATTATTCAACAATACAACACCGATGTTGGACGAGTACCAGAACGTTATAAGTCCGATCGTGAATACACGGTTCGGCAACTTCATTATTCTCTTCGCTTAAAATTTTCCCGAAAAATTTATTGTTTGGATTCCGTGAAATTAAATGGTGCCAGCTTTTACATGGACGATGTAATTACAATTTCAGATCAAACTCAAAACCCAATAAAGAGAAGATTGATTACATTTATAAAAACACTATATATTATTTTTAATTAACTTGAGATTTAATATATTCTTCTATATCGATTATAGTTCAAATTTACATTACGAATTTATAACATAAGAATCGATAAAAGTATAAAGAAGTAAAAAGTAATTCTGATAACAACTTAAAAATTTCTAAATTTAAAAATTAACTTATGAGTTAAAGTATTGTACAGACTTATGAACAATACTACTGCATTACTCTTAACTAATATAAAAATTAAGAGATGTTATTAAATCGTAAAATTTGAATATGATATACAAACCTGGTTTTCATATTATGGAAAAAATGAAAATAAAATAGAGGGAAAGGCATTTTACTCATTCTTCTTCTGAGAATTGTAGACACGAGAGTTTCGATTTTTTTTTTAGAGAATTAGAGGTAAAGTCGGAAAGAGCTTATTATTAGATTGGTTTTAGGTTCAGATTTTGCTTTAATTGCATTACTTCGTTTCATAATGAATCGTTATTTTTAACCTTTTATAAGTATGTTTTATATATATCTATATATATATATATATATATTCTTTTCTTTTCGTGAAGAAAAAAAATATACATTTTTGAAGAGTAAGGAGTGAAACCATGTATGATTTACCCATATATTTGTTTAGTCGACAAACGTTTTAATTCATATTAAAATTTGAAATTTTTAATTTTTTTTATCAATTTGATACCTTCCATATTCAATTATATATCAATTTGATATCTAAAAACAAGTCACCATATTGTCAGTAACACCTATCTACTTTTTATAATTCTACAAAAAAATTATATTCCATTCAATTGTTTAAAAGTAACTTATTTTATTAAAATTTAACATTAATATTATCAAAATATTTAATTGAAACCAAATTAATAGGGAAACAAAATTAAGATATTAATTTAAAGTAAATTGAAGCTTGTAATGGAAAATAAAACATTTTCCCCTTTTTATGCTTTTTAAGTTAACTATATAATAGCTCATTCAAAGAGTATGTCTTGAAATTCCGAAAACACTTGGCGTTAAATATCAATATATATATATATATACTTTATAAAAATAGTTTATTTCTTTCAGAACTAACGAAATTCCTTCCCGCAATAAGCATAAGCGATGTTCGAGCTCCAATAAAAGTCATCGTAAGAATTAATTATTCTTGAGTGCAGTGGTTGATATTTTTACTTGGTATTATTTTTACTTAAAACATAGGTATTTTATTTCGTTTTGTTTTTGTTTTGCTAGTGATGGACAAAGAGATTCTATCTTGTTGTTAAGCACACTTCAAGATGTCATATAAAATGATTATACACATTATTTTAACTTTAAAAACCCATTTGCTTTTCAAGAATATATATATATATATATATATATATATTAATTCATTTGCTTTTAGGTTGTGCACGAGAAATCACTTAAAAAATGGGCATATAGATCAACTTTTTATAATAAAAAAGGTCCAGCAAAAGTAGAGAATAATAGAGTACCCCTTTAAAGAGTTTATAAGATTATATAAACATAGGCAACGTGTAGATAGAATTCGAATCCATTCAAACCCCCTTCAACCGTCTACATAAACTTTTACTGTTTTACATGTTTGAGGTATTTGGGAGTCTAGAATATTTGCACTCTTTCACATTCTTCAATCTCCTATACTCTCAAGCAGTAATTCAAACACTCGAGTAAAAGAAAGTCAAGTACTAAATATTTTGTGAGATTGAAAATTAAAAATTTTACAATCCTACACTCATTAGTTTAAGAGAGTAAAATTTTGAGAACACCTGAGGAAATTGATTAGGACGATTGCCTCCAATCTTCACCGGCATAAATAGCTTGATCCCCAAGCTCTTCTTCAATTCGAAGCAACTACAGGAAAATTTGGATTGTAAATCTCATCACTTACCTTGAAGTCGACCAAAGAATTCATGCCTATAACTTGTGGAAAACAGACCTTTATACCAACGTGAACGAAGCTATAGTTTACTAAAAGTAATTAAATAAGGATAGCTTTAATGTCAGAACAATATTTCTATTTTTAGAAGTCCTAGAGCATTAAATTGTTAGGGAAAATATTCAATTACTCTCACAATAGCATTTTGTGTTACGGAAATAGAAATTCCCTTAAATAAATGCTAATTTTACTTCTAGATTTTGAGCCATAAATAAAAAATAATAATAATGACAAAGAAGAGAAAGAGTGAATATGGAAAGCTAATAAAGAAGTCTACCTGGTTGTACTTTGCTAGCCGCTCTCCTCTGCATGGAGCACCTGCCTTGATTTGACCCGTAGAGAGACCAACAGAGAAATCAGCTATGAATGAATCTTCAACTTCACCACTTCTATGAGATGTCACAATTCCCCAGTGAGCATCCTTTGCCTGCTTCACCAGTTCAATGGCCTTTGTAACCGTCCCAATCTGATTTATCTAAATTTGAATATAATTTCAACTTGGTCACTGTTTTCAACTTTGACTTATGAATTATGATCAAAACTCATTAAAACAGAGTTTAGAACGATGGCACACAGGAACTCTTATTCATTATCTAAAATCAGGGACCATATGCATTAGTTGCTTCTAGCCATTGTTACTCTCTTAGAAAAGTAAAGAATGCTAGAGAATAACAGAAATGAAGAGTTGGTCCTTTTTGCAATACAACAAAAATATAACTATATAAGTACTACACCTAAGGTATCTAAATAATTTCTTCCGAAGTAAGCTAGATACCTTGAGAAGAATAGCATTGCATGAGGACTCATTTATTGCTCTCTCGAGACGTTTCTGTTTTGACATTAACAAGTCATCCCCTACTACCTGCAAAATAATCCATAGCTCATCTGATGTTACCATGTAAAGGGTGATGAAGGACGTCACAGAATAATTAAATGTAGCTATAACTAAGTTTTATGGATAATGTGGCTTGACTCTTGACTACACAGCTCAATCACCAAAAACTTCATTAAAAATAAATAAAATAAAACCATAAGTTCATGTTTCCTCCATCCTAATGTGCCGTTTATGTTTGTACCATCCAAGAGCAAAAAATCAAGCAATTTAGTAATTATATTTTCCCCGAAAAAATTCATAGCAGAATACGAAGAAAGGGGACTAAAATGAAGAATCGATGCCATTGAATAACACAGGCTAATTTGGCCAGAGTGCTAACCCGAGAACCATGGTCAAATGTCAATATATCACTAGCAATGAAATCACACACACCTGACAAAGTCCAAGACTAGAAAAGTGCTTGACATGTTCCCAGTCCTCCTTGTCGAATGGATCCTCAATTGAAACGATTGGGAACTCTATGAATACAGAAATATTTTTCTTTAATAAAAATCAATGCAGGAAAACTAAGAAGAAAATAGGAACAAATGTAAAGCTAAGAATCATGTACGGCTACAAAGCTCTCTGTACATCTCTATCATATCTTCTGCTGACTTGAAACTTTGTCCCGACTTATTTGGAGATTTTGAGTCCAGGTCGTACTTTGTACCTATATCATGGGTAACAAGAAACCAAATGGTCAGCTGGTGGTAAGCATGCAGCTAGATTGCACCAGAAGAAATCCTAGGCAACACCAAGTTGATATGACACAGGAACAAAAGAGAGGTGATGTTAACAAGCAAAAGTTAGGATTTCCTTAAGCCGTTAGGACAGACTGACAGAGAACTAAAGCTGGCTTTCAACTAATCATACACAAGGGATTCTCATCACCTATGCAAAAATCAGTGGCTGCAACATCCATTGCTATCTTTATTTTCTCACCATATCCTGTTCTACCAATGGCCTCTTTTACAAGATCCAAGGATTCTCTAAAACTGACAAGATATATAGAGCATAGTCAGTAAAGATACATGGCACAGAGTCTGAAAAATTGAAGGAAAAAGGGGGGGGGGGGGGGGGGGGGGGGCTAGGGTAACTATGCAGATCAAAGTTATAATTAAATCAACACCAAAAAAATTGATTTATTGACAAGGCGATTTGTAAGTAAAATGACATCCCATCAAGGGATGGCCTCTTTCTTCTAAAGAGCTTCATTGGAGGCTGTAAGATGTACTTAGGGAAATGCCTACCTGGATATGTTTGGAGCAAAACCACCACCTTCACCAACATTACAATGATGTGCACCATATTTTTCTGTAATAATAGCCTGCTCTTTTTGTTAACAAATACAACGAATGGTGTTTTAGCAAAAAAAAATACAACCAATTGTGCACATAGGAGTATGTCCATATGCATGACGATAAAAACATTAAATGAGAAATTATTACATCTATGAACTTAAGGGGAACGAAAAATTGATGCATGCACCATTCATACCTGCTTGACCAGTTAAAGTAGACAATGGGACACAAAAAATTAAAGTTTATTTGTCTTTACCATGCATGTTTGCTCAGGAGCATTTCGAGGAAGCATATAAAATTCCAAAAAGAAACATCAAACATTATATATATGAAATAAATGATGGGAAAGATCAAGCCAATTGATTGGTCCAATTCCATCTCTTGGCACTTAAGACCACCTTCCTTCTTAAAAAGAAAGAAAGTAGAAACCAATTATTAAATAAGCATAATCGCTGTCATAAGTCTGTTTGATTGAAATATTAATACAACTTATATACTTGTTCCTCCAGATTTACCTTACTGTTACCTTCCTTCTTAAAAAGAAAGAAAGTAGAAACCAATTATTAAATAAGCATAATCGCTGTCATAAGTCTGTTTGATTGAAATATTAATACAACTTATATACTTGTTCCTCCAGATTTACCTTACTGTTAGGTCTAAGCAGAAATATTTTTAAATTTGTACTGATGTTTCCATATTCTCGAGTCATAGTTTAAGATCAGCATATAAGTTTGCCTAACTAAACGGCCAAGTTGAAAACCTTTCAATTAGATCCACCACAGTTTTAAAAGAAAAAATGGGATAAAACCTCCCACACCCCCTTTTAGTAACAGCAATATAGATTCTCAAATAAATGAAAAAGCTGAAGATTGCAAAACAATTAATACTTCTCTTTTTGCAGACAATGTAAAAGCAACCTCAATATTTTCTCAAAATGAAAGGCAGTTTTATCTAAAAAGATCCAAGAACATTACAAATATCTAAAACAGAACAAAATACCTTCAAGTGATGATAGGTTTCAGAGCCTATTTGTAATGCTTCCTCAAACCTGCTTGCTCCGATAGGGAGAATCATTATTTCCTGACAACATTCAGCTCATCCTCATTTAAACTGGCATACCTCATAATTAAAGAATAGAGCAATTTTTGAAAAGAACACAAAGAAGAAAAACTGAAGCAACTGAATGAACATGAAGGAGGGAATGGGAAAGAAGAAGAAATACTAGCATTAATGCAAACCAAAAAGAAAGAAAGAAAAGTCTTATTATTACCAGCAATGGTGAATTCACCTTCACGGCCTTCACATATAAAAAATTTAATTTTCAAGCACCTAAGATTCTATGGTAGATATGAACATGTTACTAAGAAAAAGGTTAAACTCACGTATCAGTTATTGAAGCTTACAGAGGTGTACCTGAATGGCCAGATTATTCCCAGCATGTTTTCCTCCACTTATAACGGTGAAAGCTGGGACAGGAAGAGTCATATTGACTTTTCCAGAAAGATCAGCAATATGTCTGTAAAGTGGAACCTGATATTTGTAATATCTTTAGAATCTTTAATTTCAAGAATGCAACTTCACAAAATAACCATGTAAAACAATTAAAATATATGTATAGAGAAAAAGGCATGCCTCCTTTCCAGCAGCACCTGCTTTGCATACAGCCATCGAAACAGCCAGCATTGCATTTGCTCCAACCTTGCCCTGTAATGTAATGTGAGCTAGGACAAGTAACCCAAATAAAGTGCAAAAAAAATGATAAAAGAAAATAACCCTTCACAAAATGTACTCGCAGTTTCTTCCAGCAAGCACATCATCTCAATGGAGATTTCAGATTTGTAGATACACCACACTCAAGTTAGTTAGATCATCTAAATGAAGCACTTCAAACTTTAAGTGCTTTAATAGACAACCTAGTTAAAAACCTTGGGAACAAAACTGGAACAAGCAACTGATAGACCTCAAATAATTATTTTATGCCATTAACACTAAATTTCCTTTTAAATAGCCTCTAAGTAATCAAGTTGGTATTTTCCTTTTTTGGAATAAAAACCATGATGGTATTTCAAGGCAAGCAAAAGCTTCACTCCTTTTACTAACAAAAGAAAATAAAATAAGAAGAGCATGAAGCACATAATATGCATTGCACGTCATTCCAAATCAAACAGATAAGGAAATCAGAATCAGTAAAAAATCAGCGATACAAATAAAGAGTTTCAATAAAGTTAACAACAAGATTAGGCCTGACTATCAGAAGCTTTATTCTTTACGCTTTTTGAACTATCATGACTCTGAAGAGGCTACTTCTAAAATCAGTAAAATAATAGAGTAGAATTAAACCAAAACAGCTAGTCACATAAATTTATGCAAGAAATTAATGATACTAAATAAAATACCTTCTTTTCTGTTTTATCGAGGTCTATCAAGGCCTGATCAACCTGTGATTGAAGAGTCGGATCCATGCCAACCAATGCCTCAGATATTTTCTCATCAACATTTTTTACAGCTCTAGTCACGCCATTTCCAAGATACGTTCTTTTGTCTCCGTCACGCAATTCAACAGCCTCATACCTATATTCCACAATGAACCATTTTTCGTATAAGGAAACACAGATCTTCCAGTTGAATTAGCAGGACTTCAATAAGTATAAATAATTTCTATGAAAATTACAGTAAAAGCTTTTACTGTTTCACAAATGCGATTTGGTAGACAATTCTCGGGTGCCATTTATGATTTGTGCTTAATAGCTACATGCATTTTTAAAAAAATTATACAAAAGAAATTAATGATCCAACTCAAATAAAACAATTAGTAGACTACACAAATAGATCGTCGGAACCTAACAACCAAGGACGGAACTATATGAGGGCTGGGGTGGACTGAAGCCCAGTCTAAATTTTGGATAATAATTTTTTTGTACTATATATATCAATTCACCATCCTTTAAACTGAAGCATGATGTTTTTGGATAAACTTTGAGTTAAAATAGCTTCAAACGTTGAGGATCAATTTTTTGATTGAAACCTCCATTTCACTAAGGAAACTAAATCTCATGAGAGAATTACAAAATGATATGGTAAAAGATGCTAAAAGTAGTGATGGTATATTAGGTCTAGTATTAAAAGACAAACAAGAAATAAAGCTGTAAATAAAATAAAGTAAATGACAATAAAGTAAAATGACAAAATTGCAAATAAATAGGTAGAGTAATTAATATGCTTCTGCATCAGTTTCTTGTAAAGAATTCGACTCTGAATTCTCAATAAACACGGCAATCATATCAACAAAATTTTTGTACTAATAAGAATAAGCCACTTGAAGATTGAAAAGGAACTTAGGCCCCTGAAACTTGCAATAATGAATATCAGCCACTTGAGAACTTTATCAATTGAAATATCATCTTTAAATCCACAAGCACGTGGATTTAAGATAAAATTCATGTGCATTTTGCTATGTATTGGCAGCAACAAAGAAGTTTTGGCCAAGTACAAAGTTGAGTCCATTAAGCATGTGCACTAGTTGTAGGATGAATAAAGAAACAATTCTTTCCAGTTCAGCTACACACTTCCCAGCTCTGCTATGTTGATCCAATTCTGCAAGAACACAATCCAGTGGTCCCTTTCCTATCACAATTACCTTTCTTGCTCCCAATTCATATAGCCTAACAAGAATTTTGCAGTACTCAGAAAGTAGATAGACAACATGGTCTGGAAGAGAGAACTGGAAAGATCTTGGAGAGAAAGGCACCAAGTAGTAATTGTTTACAAAATTATTGCCAAGTACTTCTGTCAAAATATTTTAAATATCCTTTCAAACGAGTAGCAAATACAGACATGTTCCAGCAAGCAAAAGCAATATAACAACAATCAAGGAGCTCTTTCATAACATTTAGGTATCTATAAATAACATCATGCATAGACCAGTTAATAACTTTTTGCTTGTAAAAATAAGAAAGAACACCAGTAAGCTCCCCCAATGCTTCATACAATATGATGTATGCAAAAACAAATTGAACTTGAGGCAGGGTTGCTTCTATCAAAGATTCACATTTCTTCAATTTAGGCTTGCTAAATTGCAAAAACAAATAGGTTATATAGGAACTTCACAGGTTATACCTACTGCAATGCCAAAGGAACTTGACAAAAAGCTCAGATAATGATTTAGTGTGTGGTTGTATGGAGAATGGACTACTGAGAATTTGATGTTTGGCAAAAATATTAGGCGCTACCTGGATTAGATTAAGTGTAGGAGAAAGTACGGGATTTTCCTTGTCGATGAGAATGTATAGAAGGGATCTTTTAAACTCTTGGTTAATGATACTTACAGTGAACTGAGATTCAATTTCATGTTCCATATTCATGGTGGGAGAGAGAGATCAGGTGGTCCTTAGCTCAACAGGGGCTTTAATAGCTTTGTTGAGACTCCAACTGTAATAAAGAACCATTTCAAGTTCAAATTCAATCAAACAAGTCCCAACTGCCAATTCATCAAACTCTTGAATGTATTCACCAATATATAGATGTCCCAACTGATAACATAGGTGAGGCTGAATAAAGAAATCTTTTAAAACATAGAAGATAAATTGTTCTTACAAGATTTGAATCATGATCTGCCATTCTATAAATTCTTAGCTCACCTCTCCATGTATGAAAAGTGTGAGTCAGACAGGAATCAATTGTAATGTCATTGTATGAACGCAAAGACACATACACCGACTTCCATTGTTCCTTCCATTAGTACTTAGGAACCTCTTTGTAGAATTCAGGATTGTTAGAACTCAAGGCTAACTTTCCTTGAACCTTTTTAGCAAAAATAATTCCACCAAAACATAAGATGGCAGCTCGCATGAGATTAATAGGAGTGTACTCATCATCATCAGAGTCGATTGAGGAATGGATACAATTTAGTCTACCTACTGCATAATTTGCTGAGAATGGCTTTGTGTTCACAAACAACAAGTGGTTGTCATGGATTAAGGAAAAACTTCCCTTCCCAACTAAAGCACAAGAATTATCAGTAAAAGGTTCCCTCAAAAACTTAAAATCTCTTCCTATATCAGCAACATTCATAATCCTATTAGTCGACTCCACTAGTTCATACTCAGTAACTCCCACAAACTTAAAATAATTCTCAATTAGACTCAATCATTCTAGAATTTAATCATGACAAATAATTCCATCAAAGCACATGGTGACAATTTGATTTTCAGTCCCAAAGTTCTCACAAGCCTTAGCAAAACAAAGATTATTAACATACCTATGTTTTTTAAAATCACAATCCTGAAATTGTCCCTCAATGCTTGCCCTGGACTTATTAAATGACAAAAACAGTGAGATGGTTTCCCTGAATTCAATGTGAGGATAGTGGGGTGTTTGTTTTATGAAATCGATGGGTGGATAAGGTCGACAAGCTAGAGTGAACTCATCATCTTCAAAATCGACACGGTCATTGGTTGCCAACGGGAGTAGTGGTGGTTGGTTTTTAGGTGGTGATCAGCTCAAGTTAGGTGGTCGAGAGTCCAAGGTGAGTGTTTCTACGAATGGGTTAGAATGATCATCATCTGCATCGATAGGGGTATAGGTAGTCATCGAAGGTTGGTTAGACCATTGTGATGGAGGTGGGTGGTGGTTCCTCAATAGAGAGTGGACCCTGGGCGAATGAGTAGGAGTGGGTTTCTGGATGATTCGTGACTAATGAATTTGGTATTGTGATCAATGGCTGAAATGGGTTCTACGTATTTCCACAATGGGATGGGGGGTGGTTGTTCAAGATGGGTATGGGTGGTCGATAGGAATGAAAACGGGGACGATTTTGATATAACTGTCCCCGAACTGAATTATAAAACCTATACTCAAAATCGTCCGAAAATTGTTACGATTCGGGGATAATTTTTTACCTGCGGATAACGGTTCGGACGGTTATGAAAATAAAACCCAAAAAACCCAAAAAAAAAAAATTTATTAAATATATATACTTAATTTTCAATTTAGAATTTAATTTATTAAATATATAAATTAATTAAATATAATTAATTTAGGGTACATGCGGGTATGGTTTTTAGTATAACAGTAACCGAACCGTATCCGTTGTTTCATGTTCGATTTTTACCCAAAACCATCCCGTCCCGAAAATTTATCGGTTAAAAACCGAACCGCCGGTTTGGATAACCGAACCCGCAGTTTTTTTGTCCATCCCTAGTGGTCGACATTGGCCATTCTAGACAATGTTGGTGGTTTTGTGAAATGGGTGTTGATGGTTTTCAGGAATGGGTTGATGAAATGGATCTCTCTGTTCAATGCGATAAGGGTAGATATAGGCTTTTGGGTGGTGGCAAATGATTCGGTAACTCACAAGGAGGTTCTCACATGGGTGGTTCATGAGGAAGGTGGCGATGGTGGTCGAACATAGTTCTGGGGTGGAAATGATTGTGGTGATGGCATTGTTGAATGGATTTTTTGGGGAATGGGTGTATTCTACAGTTCATCCACATCTTGTTGAATTTCAAAAATTTGATTGACGAACACTTGAAGGGATCGACAAAAGTCACGCGATATTTCATTAAGCCAACTTTCAATATGATCTCCTAAGCCTTGCATTGCAGCATATTTTTTCGTGTCGTGAACATCGTCACTCACACGTCGACTACCATTGTCGTAATTTGTCATTGGAGCTCAAGGTAATCTTAAAGCTCTAATACCAATTTGACCAGGAGGTCTTTGGATAAACTGAGCCAAAATAGCTTCAGAGTTTGAGGATCAATTCTTTGATTGAAATCTCTATTTCATTAAGAAAACCAAATCTCATTAGAGAATTACAAAATGATATGATAAAAGATGCTGAAAAGAGTATGTGGTGTGGTTTTATACTAATGATGGTATATTAGGTCTAGCATTAAAAGACAAACAAGTAAATAAAATAAAGTAAAATGACAAAATAGCAAGTAAATAGGTAGAGTAATTAATATGCTCCTGCATCATAAACCTATTAAAACTTAAACATATCAACGTAGTCATTATTTAAAAAAAGAAATTAAAAATATTAAATCAAAATACTAAAACAATATTATAAAAATTCCTCTAAATAAACAACAAACATCAAACAAAATCTAATATAATCTCTTTCCACCATGTTCCTTCTTTTACATTTCTTTTATTTTTATTTTTTATTTCATTAGTTGCTCTTAATTTTTTAGTCTAAAAAATCTCATTCATCTTCCTTGTTTTGTTTTGATATTTTCTCCTCTCTTTTGAGCTCTTGCTAGTTACTACTAGTAGGTGAAACCTTCGTCTTCATGATTAATTGGTACATAACTTGTTAATATTATTTTATAATAGATGATGTTATGCTTTGAAACATCGCATAAACCACTTTATTAACATTTTATTGTACTTGCACTATCATTGTAATTTTAATATAACATATTTTATGGTAATAATTATGATGTTCGTGAACATTTGTGTAGAATTTTTAATTTTATTACTAATTAACAAAAAATTCTCACGCAATCGAACTTTTCTGTAAAAAGATATATCAGCACACCCAAAAATAACTTTCTGCCTCCGCCACTGCTAACAGCTCCAGTTAAAGAATTCAGAAAAGCAAAGACAAATAGAACATACATTCCAGCAGGATCGTCACTAGGAACCGAAGCACGAAACGTTCCTTTATTGGTGTGAAGGTCCACTTCAACCGTTGGAATTCCCCTACTATCGAGGATCTGTCTAGCTTTAACCTTCGTGATCACAGAAGGCAGAGATTTCCTCATGTGATTTGACTGAAAACAAGAGAAAACCAAAAGAGACAGTTCAGAAATAGTCGATTAGATTGAGCTACAAGCTCCATTATATATTTCAATTAGCAGAGATTTTAACAAGGCGTATTTTTTTTCTTGCACTTTCTAGGGAAATAAACAGAAAGAAGGAAGAGGAAAATTACGATGAAGAGAACGGGATCAGGACATTTAGCCCTAACGGCGGCGTTGACGGCATCTTCGATCTTCCGAGGAAGCATGTGCTTATCCAAGTACTCTTGAACCGACATTTTCTTCTTCTTCTACAATTTTAATCTCAATTTATAAAAAGTGAATTGGCTTCAAAATCGAACTGTCTGTGGCTTTTCAACGGGCTAAGCTCCGAGCTTTCTCAGCTGATAGCTCAGGTCATCAAAGTATGAAGTGAGCCTCCCAATTCCTAGTCTCTAGAATCCGGCATAGAATTGCAAATTCGCAAACGACCCGTTTGGGTTTTGGTGAATGTATTTTATTTTATTTTATTTTTCTGAATTTTTCATCTCCAAAGAAGAATTTGAACCTGTTATTTTTAATTTACCATATTGGGCTTACTAAGTCACGTGCATTTGAATGTCTTATTCTTCTTTCTAATAATTTATAGAGAAAAGTTTTTTTTTTCAAAAAATAATAATAATAACTTATAGAAAAAAGAGTTAGATAGATTTTAAATTAAGTTAGGTGAGGGTTTGGTGTAATTTAATATTTAGTTTTAAAATGTTATAATTTAATTCAACAGAGTATATTTGTGTTTTTTATAGCATAAAACATATATATATTTTTTATGTATATTTAAAAATATCATACACATAAATTCTTAAAATGTATATTTTTTAAATAATATTAAGAGAAAAATAATTAAGTAAATATAACACATAAAAATAGGGAAAATCATAACAAATTATATTATTTTAATTATTTTTTATTAAAATATTATTTATTTTCATAAGTAATTAAATTACGAGTTTTTAATAATAATAAAAAAAAATTAAAATACGTATTTAAGTAATTCTTTTAATAAAATATTATTATTGTTGATATTACTTAAATAATTTAATATTAAATTTTATTTTTACTTTTTTAAAAGCTCCTTTTTAATCATTTATAATAATTAAAATAATATTATTTATTTTTAATCGATTAATTTTACTAAATTAATGAGACTAAATAATATCATTTTTAATGTAAGAGATTAAATGATGTTAATGATCTAATCTATAGGATATGAAAATTGACATTTAGTAACAATTTGAAAAAGTCTTAGTACAATGAGATATCAATAGAATTTGATATAATTTAAGTGGTTAAAACAATTGGGCGCGTATCAAAAGAGTGTTTTAAAATTAAAAAAAATTGCTTAAAATAATACTTTAAAAATCATAACAATAAAAATAAAATCATAATAATATTTAATGGGATTAAATTAAATAGAATTGAACGTATTTAAATAATCAAAATTTAATTTAATTTATATAAAAAATGTTATAAGTATTATTTTCCTCAAAATTATATTATTTACGTTAATATATATATATTTTTACTTAATTCGATGAAAATGGTTTCATTTTGTGAAATCCAATGATATGGTTATATACGAATGAATCTTCATCAAATGTCCTATACTTCATTTACAATAACAGTATTTTTTTCAATTTTAAAAATAAAAAACAAGTTTTTTTAGATTTCTATGCTATTTTTGTCCATGTAACAAAATGAAATAATTGTGTTTTATTAAATAAAGTTAGACATAAGAGATCGCATAATTATTTAATTTAAATAATTTAATCTTATAATTATTACATTAAACATTGAAAGTCTCATATTTAAAAAAAAAATCATAATAGTTTATTTTAATAAATTATAAGACTAAAAGTTATTACTTTTTATAATAACAATAATATTTAACTCATAAATTATAAAAATAAAATATTTATGTTGAAAATTTACAATAACTCCTATGCCTAACCATAATAATTATGGGATTAATGTGATTACTTCTATTCATAAGTCACTATTTGCAGCACGATGGAAGAACTCTTCCTTTTAAACTTTGATTTGGAATTCGGATAGATTGATAGAGCAAATACTCAAACATTGGTAAGCAAGAATCACCTTTACATCTGTGACTGAAATGATATAAGATATTAAATTTCGAAACCATGATACTGAATCAGCCATCAGCCAAACATTTAGCACGAAATATGGTCTTACAAACTGCTATGCTGATACACACAACACAGCCATTATTATGCTACTACAAAAGCACTAGATGAACCCGTGTAATGACGTATAGATCCCATAAGGCTCTTTGAGGCACCAAAATGTCTCATTCTGTATACACCAGAGATGGCGGACTTAGGGATTCTCCACTCTATTGTTGCCTGACTGTGAGTGCTAAGTTTTGAAGGTCTTGACCACTTGAAGCGCAGGCAGAAATCGTCGTCATCATAAGCTGGGACCCACGTATTCTGTCCTTGAAGGAGCTCCACAAGAGTAAAGGTTCCTTCAGTCATAAGGTCATTACGTGGGCAAGCCGACCAGAAGATAACTGTCACCATGTCACCTCTCTTAAATGTAGAATTGCCGGGAACATCATGGCTGACATCCCCAAAATTGACACCACGAGGGGTTGCATCCATCACAACTGGTGTCAGAAAGCTTATTTGCTTACCTAAGAGATCAGGGGGTTGTGGCCCTGGTTCAACAGGCATGCCATTTACGAGAGCAGTTGCGAGCTTCTTAAACTCCTGAATATAAGCACTTAATGTGTGTGGCCCATACAAAGTTGAAGCACCCTGATACGAAATTCGCCAAAAAGTGTCAGAATGACATAATTAAGGTATAGTAGCCAAGATCACTAAATCATTAACAACAACAGTTCCAGTATTGTATATGAATATGCCTGCACATGCATTTTGGTAGGGAGAAGAGAAAAAGACATTAGTCAATCATAAATATGAAGCTCTACGGCATGAGTATTTTATTTTACCTCTTTGGAATCAGAACCTCACCATAATTCTTTTCAGGTTTACGAACTATATATATATTAACTCAAATCCCAAAAACTCTCCCCAAACAGGAACAGGAAAATGTCAATCTAGTTCAATGAGAACTTTATAGCCTTGTATTAACCCATATGCGACATTTTCTGGATGAATAATTTTCTGGATTATTCTAACTGACAATATTACTTGCCACATTCAAGCATCATGCATATTATGATACATGTTAAATTCTACTCCTTCGATGCTAATTTCTAGGAATTCGTAGACGCACTCACCTCATATCTTTGCACCTGGTACTCTTCGAAGGTGGTGATATACTGTGAATAGGTATTAGTCAACCCTGCTATGACAACATGAATGTTTTTTCCTTTACTACCATTGCTGAGCACAGTCTTCACAGCGTCCCGGAGATGCCTACCAGCCATTGTTGTGAATTCTGCTTGAAAAGAAATCATTAAAAAATATATTCAGCTAATCCTTCAAATTTATTAAAACAATAAAGACACAGTATAAATTCATCTGGAACTAAGGCAAGGAAACCACATTATGTTAGTTCATCTTCATGTGCTATTGTGTTTGTCCAAGGAAAGCATAAAAAGAACTAGTATAACATCACAAAGAAAGAAAATATAGAGGAAACTACTACCTCCAGGTACACTAAGAATGGCTAGCTGCCCAATCCGAAGAATCTGAATTGGGATTACTGAAGGCTGAAAAAACAGGACAAAAAGGATCTTCAAACACTCTAACATATTGATATTGCATGTAAAATAAGCAAAAAGAGCAATCTGCTACCCACCGCCCAATCATATGGTGTTTTCATTTCACCGGTATCAAGCAAAATTGGCTTTGGATGTTGACAATCAATTTGTTCTTTGACTGGAGTTTTAAGTAAATTGCCGACCAATCTCCAGAAAGGATTTCCCTGAAATGACAGCATGATAAATAGTACAAACTCAAGACAGAAAGGAAAGAATAAGAAATTCGACAACCTAAATCCACCTTGCACAAATTACCTTGTCATCACCTTGCTTAAAATCAAACGCTCCAGGTCCATCAGTTGTCCCAGCTGCAAATGCAAACCCCATTGCAGCAGGACATGTTTTAACCTTCTCAGTACCTCCTCCCTGTTTGGGTAATTCTACTTCAAGTTTGGAGATGTTTAGGTAAGTGTGGCTATGATCAACATTTCCCTTTAGCTGTTCAGATGCTGTATTCAAAAGGTCGACAGCTTTTCTGAATTGTCTCTCTCCAATAATTCGAGTACTTTCAAATTCATCTGGGTAACTACCATGTCAAGCATTAGATATAGATTAGCATTTGAAGGGCCCCATATACATATATTGTTAAGAATTAAAAGTCATAGTATTCATAAGATCAAGTACCTGGGTCCTCTGCCATAGCATAGTTCATTCTTTCCACCGCATGTGCTGTGATTGAAGTCACAAGGTAGCCCAGTGTCTATACAGAAAGCTCCAAGAACATTTGGGCTAACATCGCCACAGTTTGTCTGACAAAAGGCAGATACAAAACCAGGCTTGCCAGCCTGCCTCAGTGTACCCCTGACACGTCTAGAAACACTCAAAGTTCTGGTTGATGGTTTACCAGGAGTAGACTGGAAGAGCGCAGCAAGCTCAAGTAACTCATGGTCTGCATCAGAAAGACTTAAACAACTATTTCCACGCTTCTTAAAGGTTCTATGAATAGAGAGATCAGCAAATGTAATATAACTTAAAAAGGTTAATATAGAATTTTACACTTCCAAAACTGCATTTAGAATCAACCTTTTGCAACAAAAAACTAACTGATGTATATGTTTGGGATCTAATTTACAAACTCTGAATTCTGTTTAAGCTTAACATAAGATGAATCATGCTTAAGTACATATGGAAATATTGCTAGGAAAATATACTTCAAAAGATGCAACAAACCAACATAAGACACAAGTATTCCAAAATTTAAACTATGTGATATGTTATATCAGAAGAGTTTGTTAAAGCCCACAGACAAATAAAAAGAAGCTACTCACGTTTAGAAGCACCGCTAGAAACTACGTCTGAGATTCTTCGTGGAATTCTGTCAGTGACAAATTCATCAGAGTATGAACTTCTAACATGATTTTGCTCAAACCAGTCTTCCATAAATCTTGCGGCAGCACCCTTGTTGTCCCCACTTATCAATGAGTTTGTACGACTCATAGAAGTTCCATGAGTGGCAAACCAATTGAAACTACCCACTGGACCCCATTGATCATCGACAAACTTCAGAAGGGTCATATCTTTATCAACATCATACTTGTATTTGCTACGTTCTGCCACAGGATTATTGAGATAAGCACTAGGGCTTCGGTTTATGCCAGCATCTAAGAGCTCTCCTGTAAATTAACAAACATAACAGAAAAAAGTTGGGTAAGCTGTGACTACATAGTTTTTCCTTGAAAATAAAAACTCTTCTAACCCTTGTTAACAAAAATTGATCCTGGACGAAGATTTCCATGAGCCTCTATGATGCTTTTCTCAATGCCATCGACAAGCACATCAAATGACTGTCGCACAAATCCTAGAGAAGTTACAATATACACAACATATTGAAGATAACCGCCAGGACCAGCATGAGTGTGAATTCCACTAATGGCAACATTATTTTCAGTATATAGTTCTCCATACCTGCAAAAATAGTAAGTATATAAAATTAAAATTATAAACTACCCAAAAAGGAGATCCATTTCAAGAAGTTGTTAATGCCAAAATGCATGCCTTTTATGGAACATAATCACAATTTTTTGCTCTCTCTCTATGAACCTTCAATAGAAGCAGTCATGCATTTGAGCAAAAAATTTACAGAGCTTGTATATGCTTACCTTGCCTTTAACCTCTCAAGCACTTTAATTGTAACAAGTTGTGAGGCCATGCAAGCATCCAAATTCACAAAAACCACCCTCTTTCCCTGTGGCTCTGCAACAATAAATGTACGAGCTCGAAGCCTGAAGTGAACCCCTGATGTAATCTGCTCTGTGTTAGCATATCCCATCATATTGACATCAGCAGCTGGTCCTGTAATGTCATAGCTTCCAAGACCTATCAAATAGTTGGAATCTGAAACCACTTTTTCACTGCTATATAGCACTATTAAAAGTGCAATAGAACCCCAGAGACAGATACATCGTCTCGAGAATTTGAATCTAACAAGATGAAATGGCCCCATCAGAGCTCCAAGAAATGCCCTAATTATAGTTTAGCCAGTCCTCCTAACTTCCTGTCATCAAAGACAAATCCAAACTGAAAACGATTTTCAATTGAAAAACAAGCATAGAATAACAAACCAATTGGTACAAAACAAACTAAAATCCTCAACTCATAAGATCAATCAATAGCCTAAAGCAATCAAATACACAACCAAACAAAGCTTTATTTATTATTTTTTTTCTCTACACCACAGCTGCGCCAAAATTGAAGAAACAATTATGCAATATAGAAAGTTGAATGGAAACCTTCTCTAGCACGATATAAGCTATAAAAAAACAAACCAATTGGTATAAAATAAACTAAAAAAAGTTGAATATAATGGAATATATTTATTTACACTCTTGAAATACAATGAATGATAATACATATATATATATAGAAAATAAGAATCTGCTTTTAAGAAAAGTGTTTTTAGGAAAAGTATATTAATTGCATACAACTAATGATGACTCATTAACACACACCCTCAAGTTGGCGCATAGATATTGATCATGCCCAACTTGCTTAGTAAGTCGTATAATGACTTTTTGGAAACTCTTTTGGTAAGTATATTTGCAAGTTGCTCTTCAATAGGAACAAAAGTAAAGCTCATAAGTTTAGCATCTAACTTCTCTTTTATAAAGTGACGATCAACCTCTACATGCTTAGTCCGATCATGTTATACTGGATTTTGTGATATATCAATGGCTGTCCGACTGTCACAATACAACTGCATAATATTTTTGAGTTCGAAGCCCAAATCAAACAACAAAGTTCTTATCCACATCAATTCATAAACCCCATGAGCCATATCTCTATACTCAGCCTCAACACTAGATCGCGTTACCACTTTTTGCTTCTTACTTTTTCATGTAACCAAATTTCCTCCCACAAAGATGAAATAATCCGATGTTTACTTTCTATCTGTAATACTTCTTGCCCAATCTGCATCTGTGAAGCCACAGACTTCAAGAGTATTGTTGTGTTTAGAGAACATTACTCCTCTTCCTGGAGCCAATTTCAAATACCTTAAAATTCTCAAAACAGCATTCATGTGGTTCTCACTTGGATTATGCATGAACGGACTCACCACACTTACTACATATGCAACATCTACTCTAGTATGAGCCAAGTAAATCAAACGCCCAACCAATCTCTGATAGCGAGCTCGATCCGTTGGTATCTGATCTGGATACTCTGCTAAACAATGGTTTTGCTCAATAAGAGTGTTAATAGGTTTGCAATCCAACATACCCGTCTCTGTTAACAGATCAATAATGTACTTCCTCTGACACAGATATATTCCTTCTCTCCCCCTAGCTACCTCAATTCCTAAGAAGTACTTTAGTTCACCTAAGTCTTTCATCTCGAATTCAGAGGCTAGTTGTCTTTGTAATTTATCCATCTCAACAGTATCATCACCAGTGATTACCATATCATCAACATAAATGATTAAGGTTGTTACCTTCCCTCTTTGATGTTTGAGAAACAGAGTGTGGTCTGAATTACTTTGTCTATAACCAACCTTGTGCATAAACTGTGAAAACCTTCCAAACCAAGCTCGAGGGGAATACTTAAGACCATATAAAGACTTCCTCAATTTGCATACAAAATTACCAAGAGAATCAGCTACATACCCAGGTGGAAGACTCATGTACACCTTCTCGACTAATTTTCCATGAAGAAACGCATTCTTGACATCAAACTGCCGAAGTAGACAGTTTAGGTTAGCGGCAAGTGAGAGCAGAACCCAAATTGTATTCATTTTGATAACAGGAGCAAAAGTCTCATCGTAGTCTACACCATACGTCTGAGTGAACCCTTTTGCTACAAGACGGGCTTTATACCGATTTGCAAATCCATTACCATTATGTTTTACAGTAAACACCCATCGACAACCAATTGCCTTTTTCCCTTGTGGTGGAGGCACAAGTTGCCAAGTATCGTTCTTCTGTAACGCCTCCATCTCTTCAGCCATTGCCTTTCTCCATATTGAATCTCCCAATGCATCATGCACTTTGTTAGGTATTGATACAACAGATATTTGATTCACAAATGATTTATATGACTTAGATAATCTTTTAGTGAACATGTAGTTGGCTACTGGGTATTTTGATTTTGCATAAATATTTGGTTCATACCTTTTGGCCGGTTGACCTCGAGTAGACCTATTTGGTAACGTATACTGTCCAACATTAGACTCAATGCTATTAGTATCAGTGGTTGTACATACCTCAGATGAGTGACCTTCAGTACCAGGGAGTTGTTGATTAGGGGTAGGAATGATGCCTGAGGGAACAATTGTCTTCAATTTCATTTGTTGTAAGCGAATCTGGTGCTTGGATACTTGAAGCATCTGCTTCTTCGATGACTGGATTCAATGGATTAGGAATCTCATCTGGTATCATCGAAACATCAGTTGGTGATTCTTCTAATCCTCCCTCTCAACATGATACAGTTCTTCGAAATATGTATTCTCCCCCTGACGAGCAGTATCAAATGAGGAAAAATAACTCATGTCCTCAAAAAAGGTAACATCTATAGTGACATAATACTTTCTGGTCGGTGGATGGAAGCACTTGTACCCTTTCTAGTAACCTTCATACCCAACACACATTTAATTGCCCGGACATCTAATTTAGACCTTTGATTTTTAGGAACATGCACAAAAGCAACATAACCAAATACACGGGATTCCATTGTATTGTGTTTGAAAGAGGGTATGAAAAGTTTGAAAAATTGAAAAAACCTCGTCTTTTGTTCTAAGAAGAGCAATCCACGACAACCTTATACAGTCATCGATAAGCGAAACAAAAAATCTCATACCTGATATAGTGGGCTCTTTAGATGATCCCCAAACATCAGAATGAATTAATTCAAAAGGAATAGTACTTTTATTAGAAATATTAGGAGAATAAGTAATACGATGACTCTTGGCCAAAACACAAGTCTCACAATGTAAAACAGACTCACGAACACCAATAAATAAAGTAGGCATGGATTTTTTCATAAGACTAAAGGACCGATGCCCTAAGCGGCGATGCCATAACCAAATTTCACTTAGTTTATCAGAACTAGAAGTCAATGTAATGCGTGTTTGTGCTCCTGGTTTCTCCCCTGCGTAGTTCTGATCCAAATGGAACAATCTGCCCCTCAAATACCCTTGATCAATTATTTCCCTGGTAAGAAGATCCTGAAAAATTACATACATAGGATAAAAGATTACAGAACATTTAAACTCAATATTCAACTGTGGGACATGTATTAAGTGATGAGATAAGTTAGGTACATATAAAACATTATGGAGCTGTAAAGATTGAGTGATATGAACTGACCCCTTTCCTAAGACAAGAAAGGTCTCACATTAGCATTCGTAACATAAGACACTGGTGGGAAATATAACTCATTAAAATAAGATCTATCATAAGTCATATGATTAGATGCACCAGAATCAATAATCCAAGTATTAGACCCAAGAGAGTGAGAAATGTGTAAGGTCATACCAATCTTACCACGACCAACTATTGAAGCTGTAGGGATACCTCCACATTCCATAGGATGATCCTGTCCAATTACTCCATAGTAGTTTGGTTCTTTGACAATTTACACTGCAACTGCTTTTGCTCTAGGACGATAAGATTCTCGTTTTGCTCCAGAGTAGTCTGCTTTTGATTGCAAGTGTGAGTACAGTTTCCAACAAATCTCATGAAGATGCCCACGTTCATTGCAATAAGAGTAATGGGGACGAGGGAAATTGATAAAACCTGGTGGAGGTCCTTACTGATGAAATTAAATTAAATTTTCTATTGAAATAAATAATATTGTGCAGCGGAGTAAAAAGTTTTTTTTTGTACTAGACTGGATTGTGGACTGATGGGTTAGGCTTGATGAGTAAGTGAGTTGATGGGCTGAAATTAGTAAGTGGGTTGTCTGATTAGTGAGTGGGCTGATGAGCTTAGGGTAGGTTTAGGTAAATATTACTAAAAAACTGAAAGCTCAAAAACTCAAAAAACGGCACTGTGGTGAAAACTGAGTAAATATTACTCACAAAGATGCAGAGTAGTGCAAGAGCTGAAGACGCAGGGCTGGTCCGGAGCTGATGTGTGAATGGCTGGATAGGCAGATGGTTGGACGACACGGGATGGATAGCGTTGACTGAATGGCGCGGGTTGGACGACGCGAACTGAATGGTGCGAGCTGGATGACGAGGGCTGGACCGCACGGGTTGGACGACAGAACTGCAACGGACGGACAGATCTGTAACGGCGGCACGAACTGGACAACGCGGGCTGAATGACGGATCTGTAATGGACGGACAGATCTACAACGGCGGCACGAACTGGACAACGCGAAAAGATTAACGACACTGTATAAAAATACTGACGGCGGCAGTGCTGCTTGGGAACTGGTAAAAAAAATTTATTTACTACTCTGACACTAAGTTGAATATAATGTAATATATTTATTTATATTCTTGAAATACAATAAATTATAATATATATATATATATAGAAAATAAGAATAACAAAAAAATCATGGTTGCCGCGTGAGATTTTAGAACCCCAAATAACTAGTAAGATTCTCAACCATTAACCAAAATCCAAACAAACCAAACAAAAACTAAATAAGAAAGAAGAACAAGATAAAATCTCACTGACTGCCCTTCAAAAATAAATTGGGAAATTAAAAAAAAATCTTAAAACTTATAACAACAAAAATGAATATAGTCAATCTAAATGAAATAAGTTAAAAATGAAAAAATGTGCGAAAATTTTCTTCAATAATAAAAATATATGAAGCATATATAAAGATATTGTTTTTGTGGTTATACGTTTTAACGGAGATTTTCGTTGTTTACTAATGAATTCTTCATATACATTCTCATATTTCGACCACAGAGCAAACAAAAACATCTTGGAGCTAAGAATTGTACCTTAAAATAGACGAAACTGCGATTACATGAAAACGCCGATTTGAAAACAGTTAGTGATGATTCAAATTCCAGCTCAAGTAATCGGTAGGTAAGAGGACATGTGGGTCTCTGTGAGAGAACACACCTACAGTTTCGCGCAATATAGTCAGTGTAAAGAAAGTCATACTCGTGAAGATGGGAAAGACATCGACAGATTTTTTATGCGTGCATAAATTATTTAATTATTTAATTTATTTTAATTTTTACTTTTTTAATAAAATAATATATATATATTTTATAATATTAAAAAAATTAGATATCTATATTATAAAAATAAAATTTTATATATAAATAATTTATATCATCAATTAAACTTTTTTACTTTGAATTTATTTGTTTTGAATTTTTTAGCTAATTTTATCGACAGAAAAATAAATATCTCAATTTAATTCTCACGTTCTGTTTTTATATGTAATTGTTTTTAGGATAATACAACAAAATTACCATTGACAGAGTATCGCTTTTTGATCATATGAACCTTACATGAACAATTTAAATAATAAATTTAGATAAATTATGAGAAATTGGGGATAGTTTTGTTGATCATGTGAAGTTTATTTGATAAAAATGCTAACATTTTTTAGTTAAATAATGGTTATAATATTTTTATAATATTTATTAGAAATTTGTTAGTATTTTTTTCATATTTAAAAATTAAGTTATAAATTTAAATAAATTATAAAATTTTGGTGATATTTTTATTAATTTATCCTATATTTAACATTTTATGAAAATTGCCTACTGTTTTAAGTTTATATTAAAATTAGAAGGAATTTAGTTGCTTAATTTAAAAGAGATATTATTTGTTCTTTTTATAAAGCATTATACATTTTGTATTTTTTTTTAAATATTAATAATTTATTTTATTAAATTAGATTATTATATTATTAGCTATTTCAATAATAATAAATAATTACTCAATCTAAAAAGGTGGTTGAGTTTGTTTAAAGTTTATTAAAAATATATTTTATGAAAATCCGTTAAAGAAATAAATTTTATTAAAATTATAGGAAGATAATTATGCGGTGAAGAATCCATTTATATTCAATATTTGACAATTTTATTTATTTACTATTATTATTATTATTTTGGTTAAACAGCATTACTGACAATTGTTAAGGTATATCATCTGATATGTAGCACTGTAGTAGGAAACAGATGCTCTGATTTGGTCTACTTTTAATGGAATGATTTTGATAATTAATTGGAAAGTTAAAAAATTATAATAATAAAAATAATATTAAATAATTATAGTTTAATAAGAAGGAGAAAATAATATATTAAATTTTTTTTCTAATAAAAATATATAAATTAATAATCATAAATAACAATATTTTTATGATTAATTAGAGTAATCAATAGTAAACATGCACAACATATTCTGAAAAATTGAGCCTCCGATATTCTAAAAATAATAATAATAATAATAAAATAAGTAATATAGACAAGCATGTGAACTATTTAGCCTCTCATTGGTTTGAGACTTTGAGTAATCTAGCGTTCAAACAATGAAAAGCGAAACAAGAACCACAAACTACAAATCATAATAGGCGAAGGCGAAGGCGTAGAGACGTGTCAGAAAAAGAGGTAAAGAGCATGATTTCTCTATGCTCGATGTAATCATTTGAATCGTCTCCCTATCCGATTTTACTAAATAATAAAATTAAAATGTTTACTCTAAATTATAAAACTAAAATTTTTATTATTGAATTTTATAAATATTATAAAAATATCATTAACTTTTTTGTTAATTTTAAAAATGTAAAAAAAATATTATTGATGTACTAATAATTTAGATAATATTTTTTATTATAGTATAAAATTTAATGAAATTAATGTAAAAGAAATTGGATAATTAATTATAAAAATAATAGTATAAAAAAATAAATTAAAATTCGATAATAAATTTTTTTTATATACTTCTAAAATTTATATATAATTATAAAATTACTCTAACATTCCCTCCAATTTTATATATAAACAAACCCCACCGCACCATCACACCCACAGTGAACGATGCGAATAATGTCTCCATTTCTCACTACATCTAACAAGGTAACCGACCTGACGAAGCAACCCAAGCTTTTGACGAAACTTGGATGACACAATGGAAATATGTCTGATAAATAATATCTCCAGATTTTACACCAAAATTTAAAATATTAAAATATAAATTTTAAAAATACTATCATCATCCATAAAATTTTAAAATAATTGATTAATATAATTATAAATATTTTAATAATAAATTATTTATATTTTAAATTAATTTTTAATTTAATACATATAAATATAAATAAATGTAATATTTATTTCTATTAATAAATTAAAAACTATAGGTAAGTGCTTAAAATGTTTAAAGTAATAATCATAAATAATATATTTCCATATTATTTGATATTTTATTTTAATATTATAGTAATATTTATATTATTAAATGATATTATATTAATATTTTTTTAAAATCTAAGCTTTATACGCATTATTACAAATAACGTATCTTGATGTCATGATGTCTTAACCTCTAAAACGTGAATATTGTCTAACATTATTTATAATATCAAAAATATTTTAGTTATTTATCTCAATTATAATTATTAATATCAATGTTGATAAAATATTAATATCGAGAAAATATTGAATAATATTGATAAAAAATTATTTACCATTAATTTTATTTATCTTTTAAAAATAATCATCATTATATATCTTTATTTATTTTATAAATCATAAAATTATTAATTTAAATAATTCTTTTAAACATTTTAATTCTATATTTTATAATTTTTTAAATTTATTAGTCAAACTAAATTTATATTTATACATATATATTAATAAGATAATTAATTTAAAAAATAAAAAATAAAATATTTTCAAATTTTCAAATTTTATTAAAAAAAATAAATTTTATTAATCATAATTTAGTAAATTACCTATTAATAGTTTTGTATATTTTCGACATATTCATGAAAGTTAAACGTTTGTTTTAAACATTTATGACTTGTGAATATTTCAAATCTTGGACCGACAAGAGCAAATATTAGCTGTATCACTTCGATTCCATCACACGAAAGCTATAACAACGAGACAGGGAAAGTTGTTTATACACAGAAAAAAATAAAACTAGTTTGGATCCGTGCAAGGATAACTTTAATTCAATAAATATATAATAATATTAATTCATAATAATTAGTATTATTTTAAAAAATTATATTTAAAAATAAAATAAAATAAAAAATTAATTATAATAAATGGAAAAATTAATGTTAAAATTTTATATAAAAATATAAAAAACACTTTTAAAATAAATATACAATAATTATTATTTTATTAATAAAAAGATAATTAATTTACTATATACATAATAATTATTATTTTATGAATAATAAGTATTATAATTTGTTATACTAATAATTCATAATAGTTATTGTAATTTGTGACTGTCTAAACATAATTCATATTATATTTAATAAATTAATTAAATATAATAGGAAAATATATGAACTTAATATATGATTACTCGTTAATGATCTTAAATACAATAGGATAACATATATAACATATATAGTTATCCATTTAATGATTACTCATTAAATATGTAATAATTAATTTTATAAATTATCACACTCAATATAATAAAAATAATTATTCATAAAATATATATTTATTATATAAATATTTTTATATTTATTGATATAAAAAACTAACAAAAAGATATAAAATATGTATTTATTATATAGATATTTTGATATTTATTGATGTAAAAAATTAAAAAGAACTATTGTGACCAAATATTATGGATTTTTATATATAAATATATCATAAGTGAATCGATTAAACACTTATTAATAATATAAATTATCGCATTTAATATAATAAAGATGATTTCTTTATATAAAATAGTTATTCATAAAATTATACTTTTTAGTCTTTTTTTATATTTATCAGTGTAATAAATTAATACAAATATAATATATATATATTGATATTTATTAGCGTAAAAAAATAATAAAAGAAAAAAAATAATTGATGTATTATGACTTAAAGATATCGCAAGTTAATTGATCGAACGTTTATTAAATATGTAATTATTAATTGTATAAATTAACACTTTTAATGTAATAAAAATAATTATTCGTAAAAATTTATTTATTATATAAATATTTTAATATTTATTAACATATAAATAAATTAAATTATTGAAAGTTTTACTTTTAGATAAGTGTGAAATATATTTTTGGTTAACTAATTTTATCACTTCAAATATTTACTTCATTAACAAAAAGTTATAAATTTTTTGATCACTTATTTTTTATATTTTATATATTTAAATTAAATTTAAAAATCAAATTAAATTATATTATTATATTCATAATTAATGTATTAAATTTTTTTATTTAATCTGTTAATTTTTAAAATTTAATTTATTATTTTTAAATTTACATTAAAATTATTAAATATAAAAAATAAAAATAAAAATTATAAAAAAATTATTGAGTAACTAATATATTAAAAGTGATTAAGCTCGCCTTTAGATAATTGTATTAATGAAAAAAATATATAATAATTTTACTTCTTTGCATATAAGTATTCATTTTGGTAAAACAAAAAAGTGCTTTTTGAAAATTTAAAAGATACAATTCGTGATGAGTTTACGATTTATATTAAAGAAGAATATCATATATATAAGATTGTTCACTCCATAAATTAATTTTAATTTTTAAATATATATATATATATATATATAATTGTAATTAAATATTTTTATTTTATTTTAATAATTATTTATGTTGCTTAATTGGATCATTTTAAATAAACATTAATTACTCAAATTATGGTTTAGATGTTAATAAATTTATATATCATTTATTATATTTTCATATAATTAAATAAAATTTTATTTCAACTATAACTTAGTTAATAATTTTTTTCCTTTTAAACAGCTTTTAAAGATGTACAAAGGTTTTTGTTAAGATATGAGATCTGAATAATGAACTTCCTTAAATTTAGTACCACTATCCCCTATTATATAAACGGAAGGAAGTTAGTCTGCCCAAAAAAAAACATTAATTATTATCATGTTAATTACATTTTTATCGCGCGTTACTATTATTATTATTATTATTTGATAAATTACTTGAAATCAGGGGTCATCAAATAAAAAAAACACCATTTATAATACACTTTAAAATTTATAAGTTGTAACAAAAATAAAATTATATTTTTTATGTCTAATTTACGGATTCTTATAACAAAAAGAAATTCAATTCAAAATTTTAGATTGAATATAATCTAATTATATATATTTAAATTAAACTCCAACCGGTTTAACTTTTAGTTAATGTTATTAATTATTATAAATTCAAGTAATATTACTATATGTAATTTAGCATGAATTTTTATTCGATTATACAGAGAAAGTTTAATAAAATAAATTAATATTTTTAGAATATTAAATATTATTATTATTATAATAAATTATATACTTTAAAAAATAAAAAATTTATTCTATCAATAATAAATATTTCTGATAATATTACTAACGTTGTATATTTTTGGTAAATTCATTAAAAGCATATTACTAATGTTCACGGTATTAATTACTATCAAGCATATTAATAGAAACTAGCATGTACATTAGATTATATTCAAAATTAATAATATTCGTGGATAAATCTAACCAATAATTTTAATAATAAAATAATTTAAATTAAGATATAAATATTATTATAATTAAAAATTAAAAAAAATAATACATAATAAAATATTTATCATTACCTTTGAATAATTCAAAAATTAGATACATTTAATTAAATCAATAATTTTTTCTAAACCTTAACAATTGGTTAGTCAAATAACATAAGTAGGAAATAATTAATGGCAATAAAGTTTTTTTCTAATAAATAGTTGCACATACGTACATTTTATATTAAATGGAATTCATTATTACTAGACGTGAAACCCCATGGGACCTTGAACAGGTTAAAGTTAAGTCTAATTTTGATCAAATTTTTGCATACCACAAACGCATCATTATTTAAAAAACAAAATCAAGTATTAAACAAAAATCTTGCTCTAAATGAAAAAAATAAATTATTTATCTCTTTCCATTTTACTCTTTCTTTTATTTTTCATTCTTTTCTTTTTCTTCATCATTTTATTAAGTATTCTTTTTTTAGTAGAAAAATATCACTCACCTCCTCCTTTTATTGTTATTTTTGTCAAAATCTTATGAAATAATACTTTTTAATGTACTCTTATATTTATAATTAAATGATATATAATTTTTTTTTATAATAGATATTTTTTTATAATAAATAGAGTTCTTAAATGAGTTAAATTAGCTTAATTTACTTGATATAAATTTATTTAAAACAAGTTGTAACTCAACTTAACTCATTTAATTTTTAAATATATAGTTGATTTTGTTTTATTTTTATTAAATTCATTTAAATTATTTAAAATAGTTGACTAATTATTAAAAACTTAAATAACTAAATAAGATTACATATAATTAAAACTTTATTCAATCCAAATGGAAGCTATTAGTATTAATGTTACTAATGTAAATCCACAACATTAACATCTAAATTATAATACTATAATTTTTTTATGATTTCTATTCATATATTTATCAAAGTTAATAATATTTTTTTCCTTCATTGTAATAGATACACTTAACTCATGAGCCCATCAAATCAATTTTAAATAAAAATGGGATGAGTCGAACAACACTTGATATCTCTAGTCATAAAGAAAATAATAATACTTTGAACAAGCATGAAAATATCGACGACATCATCACAATAATATCAATATTATGTATATTTTGATATCGAAAACGTAACATCCATATCTTTTGGATAAATTATCTCAAAATTATCGCTTAAATATCGTTATTGTTACATTTATGTTAAAATAACTATTTTTGCTAAAATATCATAGATATTGTGAATATATGTACTAAAATATCTTTAAAATATTGACATAAATTACCAAAATATCAAAATATAAACTAACATTTTTTACACCGTCAAGATTTATCTATTTATAATAGCAAATATAATTAGATAATATATTTAATTAATTTAAATCTTTTAATTACTTATCCTACAATATTTTACAAAAATAATATATATTTTATTACAAAATATTTTAATTAATTAGTTATTAATATAAAATATTTATTTAAAATGCAAGTAATTAATTATTTTAATAATAAAGTTTTTATAATTTTCGTGATTTTTTTCTAAGTTTTTAATAACAACGAGAATATATTCAATATTTTTATAAAAATTATATCTCAATATCTTGACCGAACATTGACATTTCAAACCTTAACTTTAAAGCATTATATAAATTATTTTGTAGAGTATTTATATTAAAAAACCATTTTGTAATATCTTATTCTTTTTATGTTATACCTTTATAATTTTAATATAACATATTACATAATAATATTTTCATAACTATTTTTTTATTTATATCACAACAAATAAGTATGAATTCATTTAACCCTATAATTAATTCAGTGCTATTATGGATAAAAATGTCATAAATAAAAAATAATTATGATAATAATAATTTAAATTGTAAGAATATTACCACCAAACATATTTTGCAATAATATTTATAATGTTCATGAATGATTTCATGTACAATTTTTTAATTTTACTATTAAAGTTTTTTTTTTCATACAATTGAGTCTTTTTACAAAACAATATGATAACCCACCTAAAATTATATATTTCAAAGTATAAAAGAGAAATAGATAAAAAGAAGAATTTTCTTAGACTAATTAGGATTATGAATTAGATTACGGGATAAATAATATTCAATTCATGTATTAAAGTGACTAGTGCACAAATATGTTATATTTATAGAAGAATATTGATAACTAAATATATTGTTTTAAAAATATAATAAATTTAATTTAAAATTTAAAATATGATAAAATAAATCTTAATCATATATTAATCTAATTTAAATAATTTAAAATGATATGATATATTTATCATAATCTTTATTAATATATTATTGCATTACAGTACAGTGCTCGTACAATTTAGGATATTTGTGACATGTTTTTTTTATTCATTAAGTATCAACTGCGGCTAGTATTTGGAAAAAGAAAAACTAAAAGTAAACTTTTCTTTGTTCGCTCTCTTACGAAACCCTAGCTATTATTCTTTTCTTCCTCCTCCTCTTCTTCTTTTTATTATTATTTTTACCGGAGAGAGTTTATTTTATATAAAAAAATTATCTTTGATAGATTAATTATTATTTATTTTTTAAATTTAGATCTAATGCGATAATCTCTTCACCTAAATCTGATTTACGGTGATACGGAGATACATTTTGTTATATTTTGTCAACTTTTTTTCAGATATATTTTGTTAATTTTTGAATCACAATGAATCACTGAACATCCAAGTGACGCTCACAAATTATCTCATATTTGCATCTCACCATTTAATGTAGTATAGGTAAAACAAATATGCAGTGTTACATCATCCAAACAGAAGAGGCTTCCATGGATCAAGATAAGTGAAGATAGGGATTCCTACATTTGATCATTTGATAGTAACCCAAGAAGGGAATTGACTCATGTAACAAGCTTGACTGAAAAAAGATGAAACAAAAAACTATACACTTTTTATTTTCTGTATTTTGGCTTCCAATAATGTGCCATCGTTTAGAGTTTCTTGTGCATCATTTTCCATCCCCAAACTCTTCAAGGAAGCTGCTTGAAGGTAGTAGGCTGTGTGCCAGTCAGGGTTTACCACTTGGGCTTGCATTGCATCACCAAGAGCTTCTTGTGGCATGCCATTCATCAAGTAACATAAACATCGCCTAGCAAACACAGTCGGCGATATCATTGTCCCGCTGTCGATGAACTACAAAACACAAAATTGAAAATTCCACATTTGGAGTAAAATCATAGTTGAATCATTCCCTGTGTAGAGAACTGGTCTATTGTCAATCAACAATCAAGATCTTATGATTAGTGCCTTCATAAGTGCCAGACTATAAGTGTTTCGTTTTACCAAACGAGAAAAAGTATTACTCAAGAAAAATTATACTTCTAAATGTGAAATCAATGACTTACATGTGTATAAGAATCTATTGCAGTACTGAACTCTTTAGATCGAAATGCTGCATCTCCATGCTTCTTAGAATTCAATGTCTCTTGTATTTGGTTTGTCCACAGTTGGAAAGAAAGCTGCCAGGTAGAAAAAATGGCATCAGATTGAACTGTAGTAGTATGTGGAAGCAAACAATGTAATGACTAGTAAAGTAAAATAAAATAAAATAATTAAAAAAATATCCATCAAATTTTCCAGATATTTTTGAGCCAAATGAATGGTATTACAAGCATCATACAAAGATGAGTCTTAAAAAACCAAAGTAGAGAAATATAAAATGTGCTTTTCAAGTAGGGGTATCAATCGTGTTTTGTTGTGTTGTACATATTTGTGTCATGTTTTTTCGTGTTGTAAGTGCCGTGTATGTGTTTTTGAACTCAAATTCACATATTTTTTAATATTATAAAAAATAAATTATTTTTAATCAATTTATTATTTATTATTTATTTATAGTGGCAAGAAAACTCAAAATCTTTACAAATAGTTCATCCTAATTAAAAATAATAATTTGGGCTGAGTTTGACAGTGTTCGTATTAGCCTAAATTGCCACCACTACTTTAAAATATAAAAAGAACAATTAAAATATCCTACTTCACATCATATTTCATTCAAAGTTATATGTCTCAAAAGAAGCATTTCGTATATAAATCTTTCACTTGAAAGTAATATTTTACCTATTTAAACAAATATTGATAGCATGAATAATGTATTAATATCAAAGTAGTTCAAAAGATCTTAAAAATGGTTGGAGACGTTCTTATTATGAAGAAACTAACCTCATTGGCAACTCCTTCATCGTCCTTGTATCCAATCGTTTCCAACATTTCATGAATTGCCGTTAGGTCTAATCTCGAACATGCTTCAGCAAAAGGACATAATGGAACTTGCTTAGGGGATGCATTTCCTTGTGGAATACCCAACAAAACATATGACAAAACCTGCAACGTGCCATTGAATGAGACAACACAGAATTTAGAAGGTTATATGGTGTACTAATGCAAAGTACCGCCATAAACTTCAGCAATATAATATATGTTTCATTCATAAAAAATATATCAGAATAGAAATTGAGTTTACCTCAGTTTCCTTTTGAAGAGGAGTGAGAGCAATTACAAGAGACTTAGTATTTGGCCTCTCACGAGGTTCATATTGTAAACAGCATGAAGCGAGTCGCACTAGTTCAGCTCCATCATCATTTGAGAAGTGACCTTCAAGGCATGAGTCCATTAGCATCAAAAAGTTCTTGCCACGTATCAGGTCAAGTGCCTATCAAGAAATAGGGATTTAACATGCTTTCAGTTCATTATTTAAATCGAAGTATCGAACAATAACCAGGACAAGAATCCCAAACTTTCAACCTGACCAAGCGAGCATCAACCTAAGATATATAGACATATAGCTTTTGAAGTGAATGAAAGCTTACATGGCTGGGTGGTATATGCTTGCCACTAAGAAGATCAAGCAATAGGGTGCCAAAGCTGT
The DNA here is from genome assembly GCA_037013495.1 of Hippophae tibetana. Taxonomy (NCBI): domain Eukaryota; kingdom Viridiplantae; phylum Streptophyta; class Magnoliopsida; order Rosales; family Elaeagnaceae; genus Hippophae; species Hippophae tibetana. The sequence continues at coordinate 20,686,237 of CM072803.1, forward strand.
AAACCATGCTTTCTGGGGTCACCCGACCTGATGAGAAAAAGATCTAGTTAGCACAAGCCTTTAGAGTTCTTGGAAATTATCTTAGTAGCAAGAAACATGATTTCTACTGTGATTTATCTCAGGTTAATCTGACAAATAAAATTAAAAGTTTACGAGTGAGGCAAACAGATGCACAAACAAAAAAATATATTTTTCTGCCATAACTGTACGATCGCATTGGTTACTGTTTACAAAGCTAACGAGCATAAACCCTACAAGAGTGGAAATATGAAACTTCCATTTATCAAGATTTAGACAAAATAACATTTCCAACGCTACAATATGATAAATTGTATAAGTTAATTTCTTGCGGATTAAATAAGCAGCAGCAACTCTACTACAAGACATTTTGATGTAAAACAGAAGGGAATTAGGGGAGAAGTAACAAACAGAATAGAGATTAGGGATTTGATGAATAGAAAAGAATGAAACTAGATAAAAAAACTAACAATTGATAATTTAATTTATTCTGATATGAAATTCAACTATAATGTTATGTCTTATATGACGGTACAAAAGCTAGAAAACTATAAACTAATTATTAAATCATAAACGATAATTACGAAATTCAAATAATAGATAAACAAAACTCAACTAATAGATAAATGTTAGAATTCTAAACCCCTAAATATTATACCATTGGATTTGCATTACATTTTTAGCATATAAAGAGATGAATGTTGCAAGGTTACTAATAGCATCTTCTATAGCAGTAGTGATGAAACTACCTGTCCTTAAGTACTCTGGAGGAGTAAAAGCCAAATTGGTGCTATAACTCTTTCCATCTCTGCTATTTTTCATAAGCCCGAAGCAAGAGAGTCTTGGATTACCATCCTGGAAATTATAGTAAGCATAAGTAAGCCTATAAAACCTTCGGACCAATTTAAAGAAAATACGAAACCCCAAAAAAGTAACAGCAACATACATTATCAAACAAAACTCTGTAAGCATTGAGGTCATGATACAAAGCTCGTCCCTTACTACTACAATATTCCAGAGCTTCTGCCAAATACAATGCCACTCTTAACCTCATAGCCCATTTCATTGGTTGAGTCTCCCCTGAAATCATTTCTATTACCAATCAATAAAAGCCTTAAAAAGATTTAAACATAAAGTATCTTCATATCGTACAAAACTAAAAAGACAAGTACTTTTCCATTTCTATTTGTAGTAGACATTATTATTCTACATGTAGTAAAACATTACTTCATTAAATCATAATCATGGGAATATCCAAAAATAACTCGGAATTTAGACTGAACACCCAAATAGGTTAAAAAAATTGGGGTACTAATGAAAATTGTAGATACGTATACAAGTGTAGTACACCTTTTTTTCAATTTTCTTTAAATTTTCATCAATTTGGAGTATCGAGTACAAGCATAGGTTCATGTTGTTCCAAAAAAAAAATGAAGCGTCCATGTAACACTACATCCAAAAACAAAGATTTCAAATGCTAGAAACTTCAAAACTATTACAGAACTTAACCCGAAGAAGATGTATACTAATAAGCTTCAAAGCAAAATCTACTCATTTAATAATTTTCTTACATACTTCATCAAAATCCTTTAACATTAAACTTTTGAACCCTTTTTTCCATAAAGCAAACTATAAATGCAGAAACCAAGATCACCACCACCTGTAAAAGGAGAAAAGTGAGAGGAAAAAAAGAACATACAATGGAAAAGATGCTTTGAAAGTGTTTCATTGGGCATGAACTCAGCAACTAACAATCTCTCATCACCCTCAGCACAACATCCAATCAAATTCGCCAAACGGTCGCTTCTCAGCTGCCCAACAGTTTTAGCTTCTTCCTAAAATCCAACGAAACATCCATTATCAGCAGACCCAACTCATTACAGCTTATTCCGAAGAATAACAAGTTATTAATAATGATAAATATACAAGCTGATAGAAACCCGAGTTTCCAAAAAAGGAAAGGAAAAAAACCCACGGACCAGAAATTGCCGAGAATCGGGCCAAGCCGACCGGTTGAACCGTTTGACGGCGATCCACTTATCATCTTCGAGCTTCCCTTTGTACACAACATTGGGAGCTTTCTCTCCGTGTTCTGAAACAACGTTCTCCGACGAAAACCCACAAGTTGCAGTCTTGAGTTGGTCCAAGCTGAATTCAGTACAACCAGGCAACGAGTCGTTCTCGTTTTTGCTTCCATTTTCTATATCGCAAATCCAAATGAACAAACAGTGGAGTTAAAGTCAGCAACTTTCTCGAGAAAGTTCAAAAAAGAAAGAAAAAGATATAAGACGTTAAAAACCTCACCGATATGTGACAGGTCCTTGAGATTCGATTTGATGTTCGAAGGCCAAAAGCAAAGAGGGAATTTCGAGCAACTAGTTCCCATTGTTTTTTTTTCTTCTTTTACACGAAAGCTGTTACTCTCTTTTCTGAAAAAGCTCTGCACTTTTCTTGAGCCTATAGGGTTTGGGAGGTTTTCTGAACTGAAAGGACAGATATGAAATACGAGGAAAGAGGTAGCATTTTGTTTGGGAAGCGAAAAAGTGAGAGAGAAAATCTAGATTAGTTTAAATAATTAAAAAACAACCCAATTGAGAGGAAAAGAAAAACAGAGGGAATTTGAAAATATGATGAGGTTTTTGGATCCAAGGCTTTGATGTGTTGCCCAAAGTTTTTGCTTTCTTCATCATTTTCTCTCAGGCTCTCTGCCAATCCTTTGTTTCCGTTTTTTTCTTTTTATCTTTTTTCCGTTTAATCGGTTTTTTTTTTGCTTTCGCATTTATCTTTCCATTAGTTTCCGAAATCACAACACACTCCAATTTTCATTACTCACCTGGCCACCTTTAACTCTCTTTTTTTTTTCTTTCCCTTTCTCTACAAGGCCACCTTTAACTTAGCACGTGAGATACACGCACCTCTTACACGAAAAACAGGCTGATATTTAGGGATAGTTGGAGAGTGAGCATGTATTTTTTATACTTATATTATTAATAGTTTTTGGATATATAATTATAGATTATAATATGATTTAAATTTAATAAATATACAAGTTAAATACATATCATTTCTCAAATGTGCATCATCTTAATTAAATCTCTACATATAATAATATAATAAAAAATAATAAAAATAAATTATAACTTCAACTTCTTCCTCAATTGTACATATTCACTTCTTATGCATTAATTCTATTTAAGTCTTAAATAAATTTGAATCAATCCTTGAAAAATAGTAACATTTATGATTTCTATGAGTTATTTTTTTAAATTTTTGTTGAAAAACACCAAAAAAAAAACAATTTATATTTTTTAATAATCCAAAAACAAATTTTGTAATAGTGATTCTAGGTAAGATCATCGTTCTCCATAAATATTATTACAATCAATAATATGATTAAGGTTTTTTATTGTATTTCTCTTCTTTTCTTAAATTTCTTTCCTTATTATTCTCATCATTTTTAACTCTAGAAATTATCATATTATTTTAAAAAATATATATATATTTTAAATTTATAATCAGATTATTTATCCACTTTATGTGTTTTAATTATTAAAAAAAATTAACATATTATTTTATTTTAAACATTATCTAATTAAATATGATTTAAATTAAATTAAATTATTGTGGATGGAAGTTTCTATATTTATTATTTTTTTAAAATTTTCTATTTTTCTATGAATATTAAATAAAGTAAAATTTATTAAATAAAGTAAAATCTGTTTAATATGATAACTAACAATAATTTAGTTCTAACCTTTTTAATTGCGACTGTACTTTTTTTATATACAAACTTATAATTTAAGTGTATGGAATATTCTCCTTGATTCATTTTATCACATTACGAAATATATGTAAGATAATCTTAATAAATATGTCAAGTACACATTTAATTTTTGTAACATTTTATCATAGTTTAAATATATGTTCACAATGTTTATTTAATATAATATGATTATATATTTCTTATAAGTATTGAAATTATGTGAATGAAAATCGTATCATTATGTAAGATATATGTGTTAATTATTATCTTTAAAAATGATAATTTTTAATTTTTATATTTAAAAAAATATTAAATATTAAAATATATTTTAAAATTTGTGTTAAATATATGTCAAAATGTATAAAAAGTGAGATATATGTTTAATGAGTTTTTTTTCACAAAATAAAATATTTGTATTTGAAATGTGAGTGGTTTTTTATATCTTGATATCAGTTGATAAGTTTGGGGTGATAGTAAACAAAAACTAACATTTGTTTACAACTCCCATTCTTTTACGCTTTAAATACATATATTTATGATTCAATTAGTGATACGAAGATAAAATATATCATTTATATATTTTAAATTATAGATTACAATCATACAATATTATATATATATATATATTTATCTTTGTTTTTTTAAAGAGAAGATACGAGTATTCTTTAAAAAATGAAAGATGCCTATAATTAAGTTAGATATAATTAAAGCTAAAAATCAGTTGTATTTAATAAAGAGGTAAAGTGTGGATGGACTACTCTATACTTGTGTACATATTAATTGCTTCATCGGAAAATAAATGATGTCTATATCTTAAAGAGAGTAAAACAAAATTCTTGCATGTGCTTATTAACTATTTCATTTGTGATCACTATTTACTAAATGATATTTGATCATATGATTTTTTTTACAAATCACTTACAAAATATATATTTTTTCATGTTAAAAAGTATCAAAACAAGATAGGTTTTCCAAAATAAATATTACATATATATATATATACAATGATATAATTAAAACCCACTGTTTCGGTAGGAAAAAAAACATATATTATTGCATATACATTAACTCAAGTTACACAATTTGCTATATTACAGCTCATTATTCTCAATAAAATAAAGTAAAACTATTGAGAAATTACGTGATAATTTAATTAGTTGAATTTATTTATGATATAATTCTAATTAATATAATAAAAATTATTAATTAAATCAATATAATTTCCTTATATCCTACGTCCATTTACATCAATTTGGAAAAATGTAACTTATTGAATAAAAGAGAATAGAAAAAAAAAATTGATAAAAAAAGCTTTAAAAAAAATAAAAAAAGAATTACAGACAAGCACAGATACGAACGGTGATAATTTTTGATATAATTATTTTTTAATTAAATTATAAAATTTGTATTCAAAATCGTTACGATTCAAAAATGATTTTTTACATACGGGTAAAAGTTTGAAACAATTATTAAAAAATACTGAAAAGAATAGTTTTTTCAAATTTTTTTTTTCATAAAACTTAATTATTAATTAATATATAATTTAATTTAATAAAATTTAATTATTAATTAATATATAATATATAATTTTTGATAACTTAACCGTTATTTAATATTCGGTTTTTATCTAAAATATTATTCATTTTTAAAATTTATCGGATAAAAACATAATTGTATCAATAATCGAATCTATAGTTTTTTTTTAGAAAATTCCCAATTATAGTACAGTTTTTTATTTAAAAAAATATTTTCTTTTATAAAATATAATATATGAGATTGCGTTCATCCAGAATTTGGGAAATCATCGACCAACTTTCCTAGTATTTTCCCAGCACAAATCTGCCAGCTGTGACCTGTTAATAAAATAATTGTACTTGCATAAATTTAAAATAGAAAAAAAATATGAAAAGAAAGAAAAAAAGAGATCACACAGACCTCTTTGCCATCTATAGTCATGCAAAATCACTCCTTAGGGCTCAGGTCACAAGCACAAAAGCATGTCTGCTTTATAAATCAGAATCAGAATCAGAATATACATCTGACAAGCTAAAAAGTATTAAGATAATAATAAAAAATCCAAAAAAATATTAACAATATTTAAGAATTAACCAAAAATAATAACCATCTTGATTCAGACTAATAATATAAGATAACATAATAAGAAGTAATATTATAGATATTTTCTATATTTTACCTTTATCTTATAGTACTATTCTATATTTAATTAATCTAAATCAACATATTAGCTTAATCTATGGTTAATTAATAATTTTTAAAATTTATATCACAAATATATATTAATCATAAATAATATGTAATCGTTCAATATAATTTCAATTTTAATAAATAAATATCGTGCCCCCAAAAAATCATAGATTAAGCATGTTCTCTTAAAATTGCAACTCTATTTCTATACATTAATACTTTGATATATACTAGTTTGAAATAGTTCAGTTATTACTGTAACTTATGTTATACGTATTAGATTGTAAATTTGAATATATAAAAGGATTAGTAAATTTATTAAAATCATAGGAACGAGAATTCTTTGTTAGCTTACATTAATATTCTATATATGATGATCCAGTAGTTAAATACAGTTACAGTCACGTCCTTTGAGGTTTTTTCTTAAAAAAAAAAAGAACTTTGATATATTTTTATGGATTATCAAGAGATATAATTCAAAATATGATGAAATATTGTAAAGATCTTTTATATTAATAAATTTGTGTAAATTAGTTCATTATATTATAAAAGTGTTATTTAGTTCTTTACATTTTATAAAAAAGTATCAAAGAATAAATTTTTTTACTATTTATTCAATATTTAATAATTTTATGATAAAAAAATTAACTATTCATTCCATATTTAAACAGTTTTTATGTTAAAATATCATAACAAAAAATCATAATTATTTTTTCTTTATTCACAATAAAATAAATTATTAAAAAAATAATATTATTAATTTTTTTTGTCATTCTTTAGTTTTTTTATAAAAATAAAATACCAAATAACACATTATTTTCTCTTAGAAACTAAATAAAACTTTTAGTTTAATGTACGTATCCTGTCCAATATTTTCTTCTTCTTTAAAATAAATAAAATATTATATGCTTAAATGAAAAAAATATAATACACTTTTTATCATCTCTCACAGTAATATTTTCTCATTTAACTAGCTAATGATTATTATTGGCAGGGAAAGTGTTACATGCTTATTAGCAAAAAAATCAATAATTTAAGTCTAAACACTTAACATATTAATTATGATTTAATATTTGAGAGGAAGAATGTATTGATATAAATATAAATATTTTTAAGTATCTATTTTATAAATTTATTCAAAATTAACTTACTAATAATTTTATTGAAAAAAATAATTGTGATATTTCACAATTAATATGATAATTAATTATATATAGATTAAAAAAATAAATCATATTATTTTAATCAATAATTATTTCACAACTTATAGTATAAAAAAATGATTAATTTTATATATGCTATAAATCTTAATCATTTTAAATCTTATATTCATCCTCGCTTATTTTATCATATTTTAAATTACAAATTCTAATAATTCTTATAACAAACCCATTATTGAAAAACCATCACTAATGTTACACCAATACACTTCTGTTCATCATATATGCAAGAAAGACATCTCACAATAAATATTAAGTCATTCCCTCAAAATGTGCATTATTTCATACCAATTAATTAAACGAATTTTCACTCTAAACACATCACGTGAGAAGCACATGAATTTTGGAGTTTGGATCCTCAACAAAGTTTCAAAATATGAACAAGATAGTACTATTGCAATACTACTTAGACAAAAGTTCAATGATAGTTTTACAGCTAAAATATATAATTATGTAATATTCAATCAGATTTTTTCACATACTAGCTATAAATGCATTTCTTTGCATCTTAGTCCCATCAAATCTAAATGTAGTTTGGACTTTCCTTTTCAGTAGTTTAAAATGGTTATTTAACGATCGAGTGTATCTTAAAATAAATTGTATTGTATCCATTGAGTATATATATATATATATAAGTTTTACAATTTTGGGACCTGAAAGGAGTAATTTTTATATTTATTCTTTATCACAGGTAGGACTGAACAAAGCAGATACAATATTAGTCCCACAGGTGGAGCAAAAAGGAAAGAATAATAGTTTCTTGGATAAGTTGGGAAACCTAGGATAGGCATGTGATGTTACAAGTGTTGTCTCCAAATTCATGTATAAACATCCTATGAAAAGTAAATACACATGAGAAAAAAGCAAGGAAAAGAAACTAGTGGTGGTCCTGTGTTGGACATCAGACAAGAAACGTTATTAAATTGCATGGATTTATATATATTCATGCCGGTCCTAATTGCCAAAAGGAGTTATCACATGTCTCTTCTCTATCTGGTCAGTACTGTATCTCCTAATTATGTACTCCATCTGACACCAACCAAAACCATAGTTCCCTTTCTATCTTTTATGCTTTATGAACATACCTTGTCAGCTCAACAACTATGGTGGACCATTCATATTCAAACATGACAACCTGGTGCTTATAGGATATGAACTTGAATTTAAGGGTTGATAAACTCCCACGATGACCACTTTTATCAATATTGAGGTTGAGAATAGACTCCCGCTTATACATAATATAATAGCTCACACGTTTTCCAAGTATTAAGTATTAAATAATACGCGTAAATGTAAGTATTATAAATAACATATAAATAATTTATATGTTATATATAATTTATATATAGAGTGTAATTAAACTACATAGGTATATATAAGAGTAACATCATATATAAAATATAAAATAATATTAATTATTTTTTTATTATTACTTATTTTTAAATAAAAAAGATGTTATATATATATATATATCTTATTTTAATAAAAACATGTTAAAAATATTGAGTATTAAAAGTTTAAAATTTAGAATTAAAGTGAGACCATTTTATTTTATACATTAATTTATCTATAATTTTATAAATATTATAACTAAAAATTTATTTATCAAAAATTGAAGTGAGATACATGTCTTTTTTTCCGGCATATATATCCACCCTGTGTACACATGTACAAGCTAACATACTAATTTTGAGAAGTTTTCAATTATGTACGATATATACGTGTTATTTTGGGGTTCAAATGTGTTTTGAGTCTAGGCAAAAATTTGCTTCAATAGCATTTTCAAGCTATGTATAGACATGTACAATTCTGTATAGGTTTTATGCCGACAAAATGTGCAGCTTTGGAATATTTCAAACCAAATCTCCAAAAATGCGCTATTTAAGGCCTTTACTCATAAAGACATGTGACATGCACAAAGGATGAAAATAAGAGCCAAAAAACAATGGAGCTTAGCTGCCTATTGAACATCTAAAACGTTCCATCATATTTTCAACAATAACACAGATTAGTTTTATCAGCTTTGCTGAAAGACTAACGATTGCATCATAAACATACTCTTAGGGAGTATGCCAAACTTTATCAGCTAGTGTTGTTAATTTATGTACTATAAAGTTATACTCTTTCTTTATGTTCCTATCTTTAAACTTAGGATCCACCAAATTTTATATGCTTTGGAGGAAACCCCCATTTCACCGGATGAAATTCATTCGATCAGTACCCCAGGAATTGACTCTTCTTTATTCCTGCTATCCTTAGGGAGTATGCCAAACTTTATGAGCTAGTGTTGCTCAATGGTAGTAGTGACTGAGAAATTGGACAGCCAGACCGGTCAGGCTGTTCTGTCAAGTAGACAAATGAGTCACCATTTGTATAAATGAAATGCAATCTTAAAACAATTAAATCAATCTTGTGTATCTTCGTACAAAATTTATCTTGTATTGGAGATAAAATTAAAGAGTAAATTAAGGAGTTGACACTACTTAATTTAAGGAGTAAATCAAAAACCTTAATTCAAGTAATAAATCAAATAGTTATCATTTTTAATTTAAGGATTAATCCAAAGAGAAAAACAAACATTGTTATTCCTCTACTGAAATAACATATACTTATAGCTTTTATAATTTTATCTCTGTTTTCAACAGCAGAGTCTGTGATGTCTTAAAGTGTATTTGACACTCTATCAAAGCGATTTCTTGTTCCATTTTTTTTTCAAACTAAACTCTTGGCGATGATGGATTAAATCTCTCCTATAGCTTCTACTTACCTGATGTGAAGGATGAGTATTGTGGTAAAAGGAAAGGTCACACATTGAGACCAAGCTCTTGGTGATGATGGATTAAATCTCTCCTATAATTTCTACCTACTTGATGTGAAGAAGGAGTATTGTGTTAAAAGGAAAGATCCCACATTGAAACTAAGCTCTTGACGATGATGGAATAAACCTCCCTTACAGCTTCTACCTGCTCGATGTGGAGGGGAAGTATTGTGGTAAAAGGAAAGGTCTCATCTCGACAACTATATATATATTTTTGCTATCTTAATCAACATTTTGTTAGTTTTACCTTTGTTGCATTGACTTCTCATCAGTTTCAACGAATTCTGTGCAAGCTTAGATCCATAAACCTTATAGATCCAGCTTGAGGGGGAGTATTGAAGATAAAATTAAGGAGTAATTTAAGGAGTGTCAACTCTTTAATTTAAGGAGTAAATCAAGAACATTAATTTAAGGAGTAAATCAAGAACCTTAATTTAAGGAGTAAATCAAGAACCTTAATTTAAGGAGTAAATCAAGAACCTTAATTCAAGGAATAAATTAAAGAGTAAATCAAGGAGTTATCATCCTTAATTTAAGGATTAATTCAAGAAGAAAAACAAAAAATCCTTAATTCAAAGAGTAAAACAAGGAATCATTAATTTAAGGAGTAAATGTTCTTATATATAGCTATAGAATTGTAATGAAAATATGAAAGAAATAATACAATTTTGAGAGAGCTTGTTTATTTAGTTAGGCCTTTAGGCCTTGGCATTCTCAACACAAATTTTCAACATCTTGCAATGATATTTATCAACTCCCAAGAGGACGAAATTAATTCCAGATCGTATTTACTAACCTGCAATCTTTTGTCAACAAAGAAAACCACCAAATTTACAATATACTTGCACAAGAATAGCAGCTTACATCCAAACTGTAAAATAATATCTTACTTTAGAATGTTTTTCTCAAAGCAGAACATCCCCTTACCATGCAACAATGACGACATCATTGTAATGCTTGGGAGATTCAATAATAAGGCTACTCTAAACCATGGCAACAAACCATGCAAACTGCATAATAAACCTACAAAGATAACTCGTAATTTTACAATAGAAAGAAAATTGAAGGCCATGGATCACAGAAAGGTAAAGAAATCCCCTTAATGGAAAAAAAATACACAACTTAGAATAGATGGGATTAGATGCACTAAATAATGATTCCATTCCTCTTTGTCCTAAATTATGGTATGTGCAAAAAAATATCAAAGTAAAAATAATATGTGATGAGAAAATTAAATCACCGCAATCATATATAACCCCTTTAAGAACTACATATTTATATAAACCAAATAAGTAGAGTTATAGAAAATAACATCATAATTATTAGAATACTGCATAAGTGGACTTAATTATAACTACCAATTGATCAAAAGCACTTCAATTGTATTCTTTGGAGGATCAAGCCTAGTAAGTTTTGAGCCTTGAAAGAGAAAGTTGTACCTGATTGTAAAAGATTCTTTTAATCACAAGAAATTGATAATGATGAAAAAGCAATTCATTGTTGAAAATCAACACAAACTCAACATATGAAATGGTTGAAGGATGTAAAAAAGGAGTGATTGAAGGATATAGAAAAACAAATGGAGTGATTGAAGGATGTAGAAAAACAAATAGAATAGTTGAATGATGTAGAAAAATAAATAGAGTGGTTGAAGGATGTAGAAAAATAAATGAAGTGTTTGAATGATATAGAAAAATAAATGGTGTAGTTGAAGGATGTAGAAAAAAAAAGTGTGTAGATAATATTTGTGTGGCTAGAATTATTTTTTAGTTTTATATTTGTGTGGTGTAGATTGCATGGTGAGGACTATAAATAGCTTACCTTGCATTTGGTTTAACCATCCCATCAAAAACAAATAAGTCTTTGTATACTTAGTTTGAATGTGAGTTGAGAGCTTTCTCTTTGAGTGTTTGTATTTCTCTTCAATTTGTGAGTTGCTTTTGAAAGGTGTTATAATGTCTTTTATTGTGGGTATAATACAAGTAGTTTGTTTACATGTTTGGATCTAATATTAGTAAATTTAGAGTTGTGTATTCTAAATTTTACTTAACAATTAGTATCAGAGCGGAACGGTTAAGGATCGTTCTTAGTGAAACTATCTTGAGTTGTGAGAAGTTTGGTACTCTACAAGTTTCTTAGTTAAGCTTGTTCGATATATTCGAAGTCTTACCGACATAATGGGTGACCTTCAAGTAGTTGAAGGAATCAAGAAGCTCAATAACAAAAACTATAACACATATGCAATGTGTATGGAGTCTTACCTATAAGGTCAAGACTTGTGGAAGGTTGGTGGTGGTGATAAAGTTACACAACCAATAGCGGAAGATGCAAATTGCATCTTGCGAAAGTGGAAAATTAAAGCAGGAAAAACGATGTTTGCTTTAAAGATCACAGTTGAAGAAGAAATGTGGGAGCACATTCGGGATGCCAAAATACCAAAGGAAGCATGTGACACTTTTGTTACACTCTTTTCAAAGAAGAATGATACAAGACTGCAACTTCTTGAGAACGAGCTGATATCGATGATGCAACGTGACATGATGATTTCCCATTACTTTCACAAGATAAAATCGTTATGTCACAAAATTTCATATTTAAATCTGAAATCTCCTATTGAGAAAACTAGGATAAAGAGAATAATTATCCATGGTTTGAGACCTAAATATCGAGAGGTTTGTTATCGCTATACAAGGATGGTCGACACAACCATCTCTTGTTGAGTTTGAGAATTTATTGGTCGGTCAAGAAGCTATGGCTAAGCAAGTGGGAATAGTCTCGTTGAAGGGTGAGGAAGAAACGCTCTATAACAGCAAAAACAGAGGTACTTTCAAGTTGTATAATAGTAGTGGATCTAACAAGGATGGTGACAAAAGAAAAAAAATTCTCAAGGAAATGGAGGCTTTCTTCCAAGGGGAGCTTAGAAGAATCACAATAACAATAGAAAATTTGATGGTGAATGTTACAACTGTGAGAAGATGACTCACATGGCATAAGATTGTTGGAGTAATAAAAAACTTGTTGAAAGTAATATAGCTACTTCCAGTTCTAAGGAGAATAAGGAAGATGGTTGGGATGCCAAAACATTATTCGTTACAGAGAAAAAATAATTAGCTTTCATGGTTACAACCGTGAAAAATGCTGGCAACTCTACTCTTAAGAAAAGTGCAGATCATGATCTAATTGTTGAATGGGATAAAAATACAACTGCAAGTGGTTTAACCAAAAATCAGTGGGAAGAGACAGATACCTCTACTTGGGGAAGAAAAGCCAAAGATGCTCTGGGATCTAACAATCCTATTCCGCTTTCACCACAATGGCTTCTACCAAAGCTAGGAGATATTAAGCCGACAAATACAACTATAGGAAACCCTCCCAACTCAAATCCTTCATTTGGAAATCGCTCAAACATCACGAAGTTATCAGGAAAATAGTGAGGAGATTCATGATATCCAAAAGAAAAATGATGTGTTTAGGCCATTCTTATAATATATAGAATCTGGTAGTCATGATCAATGTCGTGATGAGAAAAGAGACACCAATTCCTCTTTGTGCAAAAATCGCTGGAGAGATAGAGATAAAAAGCTTGGTGACAACCGCAGAATGAACCGTTGGATAGAAAGTTCAAACATGAAGAACTTTGGAGAAGGGCTTCGTGTTCCATTTGACTGATGGACAGACCTGAGTAACAATGATTCCAATTATGAACAAGACACCTCTTCTACAAAGTCTGATGGTGAAACAAAATCAGATAGATCGATAGAGAGATCAAGTTATGATAGCACAAGATTTGATGTTGCAATGAACAATGTTACTGATTATGAGATTCCATGGGAGGAAGATGATAAGATCTAATCGCATCCTTCACTGGAGAGTAGATCTCCAGAGTCATCTCTGAGGTCGAACAGTCTGATAATGGTGACGGTGGCATCGACGACACCCTCAAAACAACCTAACCTTACCCCTGCCAATCCCGTAACAACAACAAACGAGGAATGACAGTGGAGGAGGTGGAAGAGAGAATTTTTGGAATGAAGGTGCTACGACGGTGTTGATTGATGCTTGGGGTGAAAGGTACATGAAACTAAGTAAAAGGAATCTTAAGCAAAAGCATTGGAAAGATGTTATTGATATTATGAATAGTAGAGATGACTATTCAAAGAATCCTAAGACTGATATTCAATATAGAAATCAAATTGATATTGTGAAGAAGAAGTATAAGAGTGAGAAGGCTAAAATTGCTACAGATAGAGGACAAAGAAAATGGCGTTTCTCTAAACTACTAGATGAATTAATTGGTCATTTGGATCCAAACGTCAGTTATGTCGTGCTAAAACAAGTATTTAGCCAATTTGGTGAGTTAATTCATAATAAAATACTAGTTGGGAAAGCTTGTGGTTTTATACAGTTTATCGATAGGAAAAATGTTGAGGATGCAATTGAGAGTCTAAATGGAACGATAATTGGTAAGAAAATCGTTCATCTTTCATGGGTCGTACCTCAGGAAACAAGTAGTAAAAAATGGGTTAAAATAACAAGTGAAATCAGAAGGAACACCTAACAATTGGAAGGAATTAGATGCAAAGTGACAGATGAATGTGAAGAGCACTTTTCTTCGTGGAGAGTTGGTGTTTCTGGTTCAGATACTTCACACATCCATTAAGATAGGAGTCATTTCAATTGATATATCCATTTAGTATTTTTTTTCATGCAGTGATTGTTCTTATGATATTAAATTAATTATTACTCTTGTCAGTGCTGAGAAACGAGAATATCTGACAATGAATGCCTGTCAGAAATCATTTTAGTTATGAGCCCAATATCTAGATGTAACTTATATATAAAGAAGCATTTTAATTCCTTTGATGTTTTGTTACATGTCCTTACAATTAAACTGTGATCGGGTTTGATACGTATCTCATGGTACAGAATAATGAGCAAGCATGTATCTTATTCTGCTATATTTCCTAACAATTCCTTTAGGCATAATTTTCAACTTTTTTAGGTTTCTCAAACTCTTTGTATCATTGAATATTGAATAAAATTTAAAATATATAACTTTAAATTTATTAATATTGGATCCAAATAAGTAAACAAACTACTTGTATTATATTTACAATAAAAGATACTATAACACCTTTCAAATGCAACTCTCAAATTGAAGAGAAATACAAACATTTAAATAAAAATCTCTCAACTCACACTCAAACTAAGAATACAAAAACTTGTTTGTTTTTTATGGGATGATTAAATCAAATGTAAGGTAAGCTATTTATAGTCCTTACCATGCAATCTACACCACATAAATATAAAACTAAGAAATAATTTTAACCACATAAATATTATTACATTCTATACACTTCTCTTTTCTACATCCTTCAACTATTGTATTTATTTTTCTACATCCTTCAACCACTCCATTTATTTCTCTACATTATTCAATCATTTCATTTATTTTTCTACATCTTTCAACTACTCCATTTTTTTACATCCTTCGACCATTTCATTTATTGAGTTGGATATGTAACACAACATCAAAGGAATTAAAATGCTTCTTTATATATAAGTTACATCTAGATATTGGGCTCAGAACTAAAATGATTTCTTACAGGCATTCATTGTCAGATATTCTCGTTTCTCAGCACTGACAAGAGTAATAATTAATTTAATATCATAATAACAATCACTGCATGAAAAAAAATACTAAATGGATATATCAATTGAAATGACTCCCATCTTAATGGATGTGTGAAGTATCTGAACCAGGAATCTTAGATGGTAATTTTTTTATGATCATTTACCAAAAATATACCCATATAATCTAATCAAAGATCATCTTTAACATAGAGTTGGAGAAGAATGGAAAGTCTAAGCGCTGTTCAAGAAGCCAACTAAAACTTTTGCTCTAGCATAATTTTTTGTATAATTACATTTAGTTGGTATTGAACAATAACTAGAAATAGATAGCTATAGAGTCTAGGGATTTGAAATAAGAATTGACATGAATTAATTGTTTATCTATTCCTGGAAAAACTGATGTTGATTAGCTAGCTTAATTAATCATATCTGCGACCGTGAGACTTGTATTTACTTATAGTAAGCTATTAAGTGAGGGACATCTTATGGACAAAAGTGAAAGCTGACTTGGGAAATTCAAAACAATTTTAGTATTATTATTTATTCACCAGTTAACGGAGATCACTAAAAAAAATGCTATGGATGAGAGATGGGAGATTGTGAAATTACCGCCACGAGAGAAAACCTATCAGTTTTAAGTGGGTTTTTAAGGTGAAGCTCAAGTAAGTTCATTCTCTTGTATGGTACAAGACAAGAATGGATAAAGATGATTCTTAGTATTACTGTCACTTGAGGATGGGTTATTTGACAATTAGACATCAATAATGCTTTCCACAATGGAGATTTTAATGATTTTTTTTTATAGATCCTCCATCGGGTATGAGATGACCCCTGGTATGGTGTATAGGCTTGAAAAAACTCTTTATGGTTTGAAACATGTTTTGTTGAAAAACAGTGTTTGAATAATATTATCGAAAACTTGAAATAAATTGTTTGGGTTGAGTCGTAGACTAAGTCGTTCTTTTTAAGACGTTTTCGCGACTCTGCTCAAGTTTGTGCAAGCAAACACAACCTCATCGTCTCTAAGATAAAACAACCCAGAATATTTGTTTTTTTTGTCACAGAACTTCACTACACTGATTAAGACCGGAATGTTACACTTGTAAATTTTTGTTGCTTGGAAAACTCAAAAGTAATTTAGGGTTTTCTTCTTTTTCTTTCTAAGAGAACTTTTTCTTTAGTGAGATGAGTTTGCATATTGTTATGTAAAAACTGAGAGTTGAGATCCTCTATTTATAGGTTTCAGAAACTGTGTGATCATTATGATAATAACAGTAATTGGGGATGGAGAACTTAATAGTCATTTTTCTAAGTAAAGAAGATTAACAACCATTTTTTGAGTAAAGAAGAATAACGATCATTTAACGGTTATATTCTGAGTAAAAGAAAACAACGGTTATATTCTGAGTAAAAGAAAATAACAGTTATTTTCTGAGTAAAAATGTAACAATCATTTTTTTGAGTGAAAAATTATTTTAATAAAATAAAATAAAATAAAATGCCACCTCTCACACACACGGACGACGGTGACGACGTGTATGTGCGGTATTACATTTACATAGGTCCTCTCTACTTCCACAAAAGTGGGTACTCCTTAGGGCCCAATCCCAATAACAAACTCTTTACTATTTATACATATTCTAAGTAATGTAAAAAAATAATGTGGAACAAGACTAAAAATTGGCTTCATTGTTTTTTTTATAAACATTCACTTTTTTTCAACAGGTTTCACATGCTTGATTTCAGAAGTTGAGTTATGCCTATGCTTTCATGGGGTTTCTAAATGCAAAATCTAATACCTCTTTATTTGTCAAGATTACCTCCTCTTTGACTCACATTTTGATAATTGAAAGTGATATAACCATGGTTTATGACTTGATTTCTCATCTTCATTCTCATTTTACCTCGAAAGACCTAGGACCACTTTCTTATTTTCTTGGAATAGAGGTTACTATGGACCTATTGGTATCCATTTATGTCATCGTAAATATATTTCAAATTTGGTGGATAGGTGTGGTCTTACTTCTTCTAAGCCTATGGACTCTTCTATGGTTTTTGCTCCTGTACTTACCAAAATTGATAGTGTTCCCCTTGAAAAATCCATCTCAGTTTAGGAGTTTGATTTATGCTTTGCAATATTGTTGTCTTACTCAGTTTGATGTTTCTTTTGTGGTTAATAAGTTGTGTCAGTTTCTTTCGTGCCCTATTGACACACATTGGGTTGCTCTCAAACATTTGGTTCGTTACTTAAAAGGGACATCTCATTTTGGGTTGCATGTTCTTATTTCCTTTTCTCTTGAATTAGTAGTTTTTTAATAATGACGATTGGGTCTCTTGTCATGATGATAAGAAGAATATTGGTACGTATTGTGTATTTTTGGGCGATAGTTTGGTGTCTTGGCATTAAAGTAAACAAAAAAGTTGTCTCTCGATCTAATATTGAGCTTGAGTATAGAGTTGTGGTTATTGTTGTTGCTAAAGTACTTTGGGTGAGGACTCTCTTGGTGAGATTGGTATATCTCTTGTTGTTGTCCTATTATATTTATCTTGCTCACAATTCTGTCTTTCATGCTTGTTGATTGGATAGGAATTGTATTAAATGAATACGTAAGTATATTTATTACAACAAGTAATATAATAATAAGAAAATATCGTTTCTACGAAGATTATATTATTAGAAATTAATTTTTAAGACAAAAAATAAAAATCAATTTTTTTTATGTTTTTTATATTTTAAGGAATATCTGCATCAAATATTGAAAAATAGAATCCTCAAATTAATGGATAATTAACAGCATTTTGGTTGAAAGTTTCCAACTACGGAGTGACATCTTCTGAATTACCTGCAATGAAAACAATTTTTTTGGTGGTGGGAATTAAGAGGAATATAATATAATATAGCAACATATATAAAAATTGATAGAGGGGAGGGGTCCTTACCTAGCACATCTAGCCCTTTTGTTCTTCAAAGTTAGCACTTGTTGTCCTTATGTAGCATAATGTCCTAATTCAAGTGACATAAACATCACACGTGAATCAGGTGGTTACCACTTTCAGAGGAAAGGGATGCTTTATAATAGCTTTCAGCTTCCAAAGCATATTTCCTGCCAATTTTTTGGGCAATAAGAGGTATTATTCATGGCAAAGCTGTCGAAATGTGATGAAATTATATATTTTCGCCATCAAATTGGCACGAAATATGCATTAAAAGGTGGATAGCAGAAAGCTATTACAAAGGCATCCTTGCCCCCTCAAAGGGCCAAACTGGCGACTCTTACTTAAGGGAGAAAAAATATATATTTAATTACGAGTTCATGAAACAAAAGGATAATCATCCCTTAAGAAAATTTAATATGTTCTTTCTCTAATACATATTTTATTCAAAAAGTATGATATTTTGGTTATTTTATTTTCATAAATTCAAAATTTTAGTTAACTTTTAATAAATTCTTACACTTTATATATCTTATTATTATTGGTTTTTAATACTATATTTATTTTTTACTAATTTTAGTTTTTTATATAATAAACTTAAGTTTTATCGAATTAAACTTTACTAATTAGTAGAGGTTTTAAAAATAAAATATCTCAAAAAATAAAATAAAAAGATATTAAATTTATCTAAAAGTATTAAAATGTTCATAAATATAATAATAATGTAATTAAAATATATTAATTTAAGTTATTAACATATATTTTGTTAAATTTTAACAATAACAATACATTTGAGTTACTATAATTGATTGAGATTATTATTAAATTTATGATAAATGTACCAATAATTTAAATGAAAGTATTTTATGTATTTTAATTGAAAATTAAAATAATAATAAAAAAATATTAAATTAAGAATATAGATTATCAAAAGATACCTATCCTTAACTCGTAATAACTTAGTAATAACCTTTATTTTAGTATCTAGATATTCTGTGTTAAATTAAATATTTTCTCTTTGTCTCTTAATCATATTTTTTAAACTTAATTTTACTAAATTTTTTAAGACAAGTTTTGTTTATTTATATTTTTTTGGAAAAGGTATATATGTCATAATGATTTAGGACAAAACATCTTGACTGCATGGCATTCTGTCACCAACAAAAAAGGGAAAAAAATTAACTTCTTTTTTAAAAGCATAACCAAATGCTCAATGAAGATTTTGTTTCAACTAATAGTTACATTAAACCTTTATATAATAGAAAATGCTGGTTCTAACAGGGTCGTTGTAGTATAGTGGTAAGTATTCCCGCCTGTCACGCGGGTGACCCGGGTTCGATCCCCGGCAACGGCGATATTTTTTGCATTTTGGAATTTTTAAACGTTTCCTAATTGTTTGTCTCCAAAGGAAATCCGATCAGACCCTAGCCCTACACACTAATTCCGATTCCTAGTTTCCTACACTTGGAAGCTTCAAAGTTCAAACTTAAATCACTTCCAGCAACGACAAAACCGTTTCTGATCACCGGCGACTCCAATTGTGTCGCCGGCGTCCATATCGTATAGGGTCTCATTACTTCCCGTGTTTATTCTTCCTTCAGTTGTTTCCTTTTCTCAAGCTTCATTGCTTTGGCTATCAATCAAACTATGAAAATCAACAACAATGGATATGAGGTGGTTACTGTTACGATGGGGGAGGTTAATCGCATTGTTCTGCGGTTTGGGATTTTGGGTTCGGCAATCAGTTCGGTTTTTGGATGTGGGATTTTTGATAGTGGCTTATGTGAATTTGGTTCAATATCTACGAAAGTAATATGGTTGAAAGTATTTTTGTGTTTGATTTAATTGATAATTTTGATTAAAATGTGAATGATTCTAATAATAATAAAAATACTGGTTCGTGTGTTAAAATGTTATATTTTTTTCCATATATTTATATAATAATTTATTATTTATTATTTTAATTTTAGAAATTTTACTTTAATATTTATATTCATTGAATTTAATTTTTATAAGTATTCCTATTTCCATTACATTATCATTTTATCAACCAAACTATCTACTACTGTTACCACTGTTATTAACTTTCCATTCTAATGCCAAGAAAAAGAATTATCCAGATGTGTTTGACTAAATCTGCTTATCTAAGCTTAGAATCTAAATTCCTGGTGTAAGAGTAGTTCATACTTAAAACTATATTGCACATTTTGTTTCATTTGGCCGCTATGGCATGATTTACAGATAATGACTTTTTTGGCAGACAAGAAAAGTTAGTTTCACAAAGTATTATCAATATTGTATTATTACTCCTTGAAAGATCGAATAATCTAATAGTTTTAAAACAAATTGTGGTAGATCATGCATTTATATATTGTTAATATTGGGAGTTGTTCAATTGCTTCCCTATTTTATATCACTATTATATTTAAAAGCAGGGTTGACCAAATTGAGCTGCTAAGCTAAGGTAATGTTTCTCAGTTTCTGCTCTATCAAGTTTTCTATTTATTTATTTTATTTCATAAACAATAGACCATTGAGATTTTCAATATCTTGGGATCTATCCCTCTTCTAGGTTTGGAATCTCTAGTAAAGATGTTGAGTGTCTCATTTTGTCTCTTACAATTTTTTGAACAAGCATGATCTCTTTGTTCATATTGAGAACAGAGTTATAGATTTCTTCAATCAGAAAAATCACTTGGATGTATTTGATCTTAGATGAACTATAGTTCCATGGCAAGGAATCGAGTTACGATTCTCAGCTTTAACCGTCTCTGTTGTGTTATCTTGTTTCTTTCTGCTTTCTCATTCATCTCCTTTATGTATTGGTGCAATTTCTATGGCCAGTGCTATTCTATAGAGTGGAGACAAAACCAATCTTCTATTAACCTTCTTACATACCCTTATGCATGGAACCATCTTTCTTTCTCCTCAAATCCACCTCCTAAACTTCTTAAGATTGCTGTATTTGTCAAGAAATGGCCTCATAGATCTCGTGCAGGTGGACTCGAACGCCATGCTTCTACTCTTCACCTAGCACTTGCCGAAAGAGGCCATGAGCTGCACATCTTCACTACTTTACCACCAAACTCCACCATCCCAAAATACTTAATCAGCAATTTACATTTTCACATTTCAAAACCAACAGCTGGTGGTTATCTTGATCAAGCTTCTATTTGGAGTCAATTTCAGTCTCAGAATTCAACAGGCAGGCCCTTTGATGTAGTGCATACAGAGAGTGTTAGTCTCTTACATACGCGTGCTCGTAATGTGACTAAACTAGCTGTTAGTTGGCATGGAATTGCATACGAAACTTTTCATTCTGATATCATTCAAGAACTTCTTCGAAACCCTAATGAGACAAGAGCACCTGCTCTGACTACAAGAGCTATGAAGGTTATTGAAGAGGTAAGGTTCTTTCCGAGGTACTCTCATCATGTTGCTACTAGTGATCACTGTGGAGATGTTCTAAAGAGGATTTATATGATCCCTGAAGATCATGTTCACATTATTCTTAATGGTGTAGATGCAGAAATTTTCAAACCAGATGTTGATAAAGGAAATGATTTTAAGAAAAAGTTTGGTATACGCGAAGACAAGACTTTAGTTTTGGGAATGGCAGGTAGATTAGTGAAGGATAAAGGACATCCACTAATGTATGAAGCTTTGAAACAGTTGGTAATTGAAAATGATAAATTTAAGAGAAATGTTGTTGTTCTTGTTGCTGGAGATGGTCCTTGGGGTTTTAGATATAGAGAACTTGGGTCTAATGTACTTGTTTTAGGGCCATTGGAGCAAGCTC
This sequence comes from Hippophae tibetana, assembly GCA_037013495.1. Classification (NCBI taxonomy): domain Eukaryota; kingdom Viridiplantae; phylum Streptophyta; class Magnoliopsida; order Rosales; family Elaeagnaceae; genus Hippophae; species Hippophae tibetana. Next base: position 20,708,628 of record CM072803.1, read on the forward strand.
AACTGGCAGAGTTTTACAATGCAATTGACATTTTTGTGAATCCTACTCTTCGAGCTCAGGGATTGGATCATACTTTGTTAGAAGCAATGCTTTCAGGTAAGCCAGTAATGGCAACTAAACTTGCTAGCATTACAGGGTCTGTAATCGTTGGCTCGGAATTGGGTTATACGTTTTCGCCAACAATAGACTCATTAAAAAGAGCTATTCTGAGAGTTCTTCTCGATGGGAGAGGAGTTCTTGAGCAAAAGGGCTTGGTTGCTAGACAGAGAGGTGCACAATTGTTCACTTCTACCAAGATGTCAGCTGCTTATGAAAGACTTTTCCTCTGCATAGCTGATGATGTAAACAACCCAGGTAGTTATTGTCATTACCAAAATCTGGTGAATTGATTTGGCAGATGGGTTCGCATAGTGTGACAGATAAAATGTTTCACGTCAATTGTTTAGAATCACAGTGAGTATTGTTTGATATAATATGACAGGTAATTATGGTATTAACACTTGAAAAGCTAATTGAAACAACCGATAGAGGTTCTATAAGGTACCAATCCTTTTGGATTAAATGAGTCAAATTGGTGGTTCACTCAATGATCTGGCGGTAAGATTTATTCTCTTTTCAAATCATAGGTTTTAACCACACTAAGTATAGTTTGACAGGAAAAATGAGTCAAGTTGAAGCATTTTCTTTGAGACCTGTGAAGAGATGCTGGCTCTCATAAATTATCGACTTTTCGAGACTCACGAACACAAGGTGCGCAAGGCAAAATGATTTTTGGAAGGCAGTTAATAGTTAGAATCCATTCTATGCTTCAATGTGGTTTAAAGCTTCTAGTCACCCAAGAGTTCCCATTAAGAAGCTGGAAGCATATATGGAAACTACTATATGCATCACGGTACATTTCTTTTTACTTTGTAATTTGTTATCTGCTAGACTAAAAAAGTATACTTTCTTTGTATATATTTTTTTATTTACTTTGGCTTGGGTGGAATATTATCTTCTTTATGAAAGTTACATATTTAACCATTCAAATATGATGAAATTCATTTATAACTAGGAATAGCATTGCTGTTGGAAATTTCTTAAGGGTCCTTTTGCTTATGCTTCTGTTAAATGTGGTTTTTGTCAAAATTGATTTTAGAAGAAAGCTCTTTCAGAATAAGCACAAAACACTTTTGCATGGTGTCAAAACAGAAGCAAAATACCCTAAATCTCAATCATTCATAGTTAGAAATTTAACACAATGGAGAATCTTGACAAACTGTAGGAAAATTCTCAGGACTCAAATAATTATATAGTAAACTCCCAGAGAACGATAATTAGATTTTAGATAGATAGAAAACGTGGAGATTCTGATCACCGTAAGTCTCCTACAAGCTCTGCCCAAGTCCACTACATTATCTATACATAACAGTCACATCTTCATACTAATAACAGGCCTTGAAACAGAGTTTCTGCCCTATGAACTTATTCATATAGCAATATTTTCATACTCTGAGACCTCGATAAAACTCTCTTCCTGCAAAATATGAAAGAAGTTAGTGATGCTAATGAGTCAAAACTGTGACAATGTCTATAGTCAAGAAGTTAATAATCTTCATTAATCATAATTATAGTAATAAAGTGAAACCATTATAAAATGAAACAAATACATTGAGAAAATTATGCCATCGTGAATACCAGAAAAAATTATCTCAATGATTATTAAGAAAATTTCTAGAAAATTGGTGCTAGAATAAAATATGGATTTCAGAATAATTTGTGTTACAAGATTTTGGAGTTTTAAGTGTAAAAAAAAAGTGTTTCAAAATCACAAGTATTGACAATGTACAGGTTGTGCATGAATTATGTAAGCGATTTTGATTCATTGTTTTAACAAATCTCCAAACTCATCTATTTATGTCCCAAACTGGTTTTGTTTAATTACTTGAGTGAATTTACCGGGAAAGTATCAGTAATCAGTCAAAACAGTAAGATCGATCCTTAATAAAAGGAGTGAACACAAACATTACTATACCTCTAGAATTAGATGGAGAACACACGTAGCTTTGAAAAGAAATGTCCTAATAATAAAGAGAGCCTGCATAAATATAAGTTAGATATTCAGTGTCTTCAAAAACACACACGGAGCTCTAGCAACCTTGGTGACAAACGGCCATCATAATACTAACAAACCATGCTATCCCTTTAAGAAAAGTTTTGGACTGCAAATATTACCTTGAACATGTATTTAAATGAGTTTCATTTTGAACACGTATTCAATTTATACATGGGTTCAAAAATGAAAAACTGCTATCTATACATTGCAGGACATCATATATTGAATACCTTGCCACCAATCTCCTCTAAAGGCAATATCAGGATTGCTTGTATTATTACTTACTATGCCATCCTTACCTACCTAACAATCAAATAGTAAAAACCACAACTTTAGTTTCATTACATTTTTGCATAAAACTAATAATGCTTGAAGAAGAACAATGATGTACAAAATAAAACTCACAATCGGGTAAGACCCTGGGATATGGTCACTTGGGGACATGGAAAAGAAGTCTTTACCACCATAGTAAAGAGATTGACATGTATGACATGGTTCTACTCTTCCTTCATCAAGTATCTGAAGAATGGATTTCCTTTCCTTGTTCATCATGTTACTATGTACACCTTTGGACGAAAATGTCAAGTTAGAGAAAATATTCTTTAAATATATGAGTTTTTGTGTTCAAAGGATTACTCTAATATTAAATATATGAAAGAAAAAAGTGTACTACTTATCAAGTCATTGATTTCGTTTGGTCTTATATTAAAAATGAAGTCATTTAGTCTATTATTTTAAAAAATGTCTCGATTAATGACAAATTAAATTATTTAATGATTTTTTTATTAAAATATTTTTTCCTATCAAATAATTAAAAAGCGAAAAATACACACATTTAACAATGCTAAAGTGACAATTAGTATGAATTTTTTCACAATATAGTTTTTTTTAATATTTGTTGATTTTCACAACTTTATTTAATATTTTATTAATTTTTAATTTTTTTTCTTAGAAATTAAATTATATATTTAAATAGTTTTTCGTTAAGAAGTTATTATTGTTGATTTTTTTAAAATAATTATATATTAAATTCATTTTTATTTTTATTAACGGTTTTTTAATCTCGTTTTAATCACTTAAAAAAATAATTAAAACAATATAATTTTTCCTTGACTAGTCCTTTTTCAAAACAAAATGACTAAATAACACAATTTTGAATGTATGGTACCAAATGACACCAATAATCTAATCTAGAGAACCTAAACGTCCTGCATCCTATATGAATTATATGAAAATTTAATGTTCATTGGTTCTTTGAAAGCATATGAGAACTTTAGTTTTAGAATAGTTAACCAGAAATTTTATACATGTATTGATCATTTTCTGGTAATTACTTGGTTTAGAAAATGAAACTTGATAAGCATACATTGAAAGAATTCAAAAGGGTCATTATTAACAAATTACCAACCTGTGACTCCTTGCTTTGTGTTCAATGTTTCATTTTCTGTTTCCTGTTTAGCCCAAGTTTCTATTATCTCAGAACTTTCAATCTTCTTTCTCTCCACCTACAATTAAAATAAATGAATTAAACACATACATGAATTTGATAACTATTGTGACAAATCTATCACCCAACTCTTTATCATAGTTACAAATTTACAACCAAATTTGTTAGTAATGATACAAATTTATCACCTATTCTTTATTAATTATACAAATCTATTAACAAAAAATAACTTATGTATAATTAATTATAATTAAGTGTTATTTTTACTATTTGATAAAATTAAATAATATGTTTGTAAATTTCGCTCCATGAAATATTTGTTAGTTTACTCAAATAAAAAATAAAATCTCAAGTGAGACCATTTAAGAATAAAGATTTAGTGTTTGAAGTTTAGTGACACCAAAATCTGATTGTAAAGCAAGTAAATGTAATGACAGTGTTTGATTCCTTGATTCCGAAGACATGTGAGTTGTGAAATGATATTTCAAAAAAGAAGAATTAAGCCACTGAAATAACATAACAAGTGAAAAACAAAACAACAACAATCTCATGAATGCAAATTAGCAGGAAAAGCAATATAAACCTTAGATAGAGGCGACTCCTTGGCGCCAAAAAGATCAATAGACAATGAGGGAGATGATCTACCATTTTTCTTACTCTGCTCCATTGAGTTTTGATAAACTAACTACACAAAATACCTTAAAAAAAGAAATTCCCAAAAGTCCCTTCAAAGAAAAGATAAACAAAGCAGAGGCAGTTAACAGAGAATGTAAAGAAGATGAAAGATGTGAAGAGTTTGAATCCTAAAACACTCAAATTTATACAGAAGACGGCACTTAAAAAGTGACCATGTGCGTTTAACAGTTTAACGATGCACTAAAAAGTGTTTTTCTTGCTATTTTCGTGAAAGATTTATTTCCATTTCAATGAAAAGACATGACAGATTACTCAGCAGTGTCCTCACATTCTATTCTCTTAATACTGGCAAAACAATATCGTCATCATTTTCCACAAAAGGTAAAATTGAATAAGCGTCACTTGGGCTCCACATGTTCTGCAAAGTAAATGAAAAAAAGTTTGGAAAATTACTTCAATTAACAACAAATACTTGAAATTTTGCAAGAATAAAAACAACGCCTTCACCTTAAATTGATAGGAGTACAGGTTAGTGTTAGGATGTTATTTTTATTAATGAATTTTAAAAGCTTTAAATTTTTTTATTTTTCTTAAAAATTTAGCCAACAATTTTGTAATCCACCAGCAATTGTGTGTTGCCCAATGAAAAAGGTGTAAATTTAAATCTAAAGAATTGCTTTTCCTACTACTCAGTATAGTTCCTTACAAATTACAATGTAATATTGTCTGTATAAATATCTTGTACAGTACATTCACTTTCTAATGAGAATTACAGAGTTCATTTCGTTCTCTCTTTTGGCCAGTCTTCAGCTTCTTCTAGTTCTTCTGGTAGGGATAATTCCAGTGACATAAGAAGGAAATGTATATGTGCCAAATTTGTAATAAGCCAGGTTATAATGCCTTTAATTGCTTTCTTTTGGGTGATATTTTGCCTTAAAAGCATACTGTTCTCTTTGACTTCCTGCAACAGCTATGAATGCTTTCGATGGTTATGAATGGGCGTAGGACAATCATTCCATAATAATTTTGGATCTATTCAGTCAGATATAAATAACAGTTTTTTCACCGCTTAATTAAGTTTTTAATTTTTTTTTTATTTATTCAAAAATATATTTAATTTTTTAAAAAATAAATATACTCTATTATATTATTTAAAATATTAAACATTAATTTTTATTTTTTAACTATTTAATACATATTTATAATAAAAATAAAAATAAATAAAATACAATCTAATTATTCAAAATATTATCTGTTTTATTATTAAAAATATTTTTTTTATATAATTATATGTATATAAAACATAATATTAATATATATTCGGTTTCAATTAATTATAATTTTAATATTATAATAATCATTTTTATCTCATATTTTATTGGTTATTTTTCGGTTAAATTTTCATAAATAATTAACGTTTTATTTATTCATAATTAAAATATTGATAAAGTGATAATTATTAAAGAGAAAGTTTGTATAATACTCTAATGATGAATCTGAATACAAGGCTGTGATTGCTACTAAATTACTTTGAATACGAGCGCATCTAAATGAGATAGGTGTTTCTCTATTCACTCCTCCTTTTTATGATAATCTAATTGATACTTATTTTGCACACAATTCTATATTTTATGCTCAAACCAAACATATTGATATCAATTTTTATTTTATTTGTAATTTGGTTCAAAAGCAGCTTTAATTTGGATATTCAACATGTGGGTGCAGTTGATTAGTTGGTTGATTCTTTAACCAAACCTATGCCTATCTCTCAGTTTTTATCCTACGGAACCAAGCTTTTGGTGCTCTCATCTCTCTCGGGGGGATGTAAGGATGTAGTATACTTACTATAAGTCGTGCTGTACTAGATTGTAATCGATTAATTTGTTACATAATTAGCTTCTAGCGAATGGTTTCTCTACTACTAATTATAACTACCTACAGTGGTTTGAAAATTATTTATATTCTTAAATTTTCTATTTTAATAGTAAGCTATTTTATCTTTTTAAAACTCATGACTTGTATATGTGTATTTTATTATGTTTTTACAGTATCTTACTGGTATGATAATATAAATAAATATCAGATATTATTTTTTTTTGAAAATTTAAGCTTATAAAAAGAGAGATAATAATCATTAATACTATTTAATAATATTTGTTAATTCTTAAGTATTCTTGTACTACATCGATCAGGAGTCTTGGCTGATGTAGGACAAGAATACTTAATAGTCATCTTTCACATGGTGGATAGAAGTGAACATATGACTCATGGTGAAACTCTGGTATAACTCAAGGTCTAAGCACATAGAGATCATGAGTAGAGCTTGTTGGTGTGTGTTGTGGTGCATGCTGTAACAGTGACAGATACCAATGTTTAATGGAGCAAAGAATGACAGACAATAATGTTAGTGGAGTCATAAAATATGGGTGTGTAGCAGCTTCTATGTGGACAACTACTGCTAGGGTTAGGTTTAAGGTTTCATTTTAATGTTACATGAATATATTGATAATTATCATATTTCACAATATTTATCATGGTATCAGAACAAGTTATTGCTGACTAATGGAATAAGATAGCTACATGCTACGCTGATTTCTGATTATTGATTTCTGGTGTGGCCATTCTGGTTTACACTTTCCTCGACACTAGTTCGATCTAGGTGTTCGTTCTAGTTTACTCGTTGAAACCGTACTGTTCTAACTGGTTGGGTCCAACATTGGTTGCTTGCTAGTGTGGTCGGTTCCACCATCATTTTTTTTTTCAAAAAAAGAAACAGAACAGAGTGATAAACGGCGTTGAAGTCGCATTCTTTGTATCTACATTTTGGGTCACAGATTGCTCGTTGGTCGTGGAGCTGTTGCAGTCTCTCTATGCCGTCGTGGGCAGCACACCATTCTCCTACCTCGGTGAAACTTGAAACGCAGCGTCGTCTCCTCAGCAACATTTTTTTATGGTTGGTCTTTGTACGTGTGGCTGGTTAGAGCTGTACTGATCTAGTTGCTCGTTTGAGTCGTCACAGTTCCTGCGTTCCATGTCTATCTACTCGTTGGGCCATCGTAGTCTCTCTACATACCTGTTCAGCTGTCGTCATGGGCAGCTGTACTGTTCTTCTAGCTCGAAGAAACTTGGAACGAGAAGGAAAGTGTTGTAGAGGGTTGAGCGAATGAAAAAAAATGAATTAGGGTTTCAGAATATTCTATATATATTTGGCTGGTGTACGAAGTGCAAAAAAATATTAATGGGGAAAAAATAGTTTAGATTTCATGACAAAATCTAAAGATTTAACCATCAATTCCATATTGAACGATTTGACTACAAAAATGACTTAAGTTCTAACTAGAGCTTAGATCACCTCACAACCTCCACTATCTGAAGCGTCGACTACTCCCATTAGTATCAAGTTAGGAGGATCCAACTATGTCTTGTGGTCCTAAGTGGTAGAGATGTATATCTCTGACAAGGATAAACTAGGATATATTAATGGGGATTTTCCTCAACCTGTTGAAACCGACCCCTCATTCAGGAAATGGTGCACTGAAAATTCCATTGTCAAGGGATGGTTGATCAATTCGATAGACCCCTCATTGATTGCAAATTTTATCTCATTCCCAACTGCAAAACAGGTTTGGGATTCTACTCCTACAACCTACTTTGATGCGAAAGACACATCTTAAGTGTATGATCTCCGCCGTCGAGTTACTCGTATGAAGCACGCAGGTGGATCCATTGAAAAATACTACACTGACCTTAAAGGGTTGTGGCAAGAAATTGATTTTCATCTTGTTAACCCAATGAACTGTGCGACTAACATACAAAATATAACTCTATCATATAGGAAGATCGAGTGTATACCTTCCTCGATGAACTTGATGACCGACTAGATAAAACTCGCAGTGATGTGCTTCAAATCAAACCATTCCCTAGGTGGAACATGCTATGGATTCGTCCGTACGGAAGAGGTCAAGCAAACCGTGATGATCATGGGTGGAGATACGACCCCCGGAGTAGTTATGGCTTTCAAGGGATCAAAGGACATCATAATCCGATGCCACCAAAACTAGGAACTCCTTCTTTGGGTAGAAAGAAATCCACAGGAAATCCACATTCTGTTGATATAAAATATGCCCATTGCGGAAACTCCAAACACACTCGTGAAAACTACTTCAAACTATATGGGTATCCAGATTGGTGGAATGATCTTCAAACATGGAAGAAACGGGAAACCATTAGAAGAGATGTTGTGGCTACCAATAATGGATCATTATCCCTTATTCCTCAGGCCGAATCTTCCCAAGATCCAGGTACTTCAAGTAAAACATTTTACATCTCTACGCGTAGTGATAATGAGGATTGGATTCTCGATTCTGAAGCTACAGATCATATGACTTTTGACCTAAAAGATCTGTACAATACAACCCAACTGAGACGGAGCCGTGTTTCCAATGCCAATGGGGTCACTTATCCAGTTACAAGGGATGGAACAGTGACTTTATCTCCTTCATTATCATTATCTAATACATTACTTGTACCCTCTCTTTCAAACAGACTAATGTTTGTAAGTCAAGTTATTTCATATCTTAACTGTGTATTATTGATGTATTCTACCTTTTGTCTCCTTCAGGATATCCTCACCAAGGAGATCATTGGGTGTGGTACTAAGAAAGGAGGCTTATATTACATGGATGACCTCAGTTCAGGAAGAGCCAATCACATACAACACACGATTAGTAATAAGGAGTGAAAAATTTGGTTATGTCATCGTTGATTTGGGCATCCATCATTTGGGTATTTAAAGCACCTACTCCCTAGTTTATTTTCAAATGTCACACACTCGGATTCCAAATGTGATACTTATATCTTAGCAAAAAGTCATATGGTGTCTTATCCTATGAGCATGCATAAAAGTGTGACTCATTTTGCTTTAGTGCATTCTGATGTTTGGGGACCCTCCCCAGTTACTACGTCATCAGGTCATCATTGGTTTGTAACTTTTGTTTATGATTGTACACAAATAACATGGCTTTACCTTCTCAAACATAAAGATGAAGTATTTTCTACGTTTCATTTATTTCACACAATGATTCAGACACAATTTTCTGGAAAAAATTAAAATACTTAGGTCTGATAATGGAAAGGAATATGTTAATCAACAATTTCGGACATACTTGGACAACCATGGTATTCTCCATAAAACCTCATGTTCACAAACCCCACAACAGAATGGGACTATGAAGAGAAAGAATAGGCACATTTTAGAAACTACCTGGGCCTTACTAATTGGTGCATATATGCCTAGTAGATGGAGTGATGCTGTTACTACAACTGTGTATCTACTGAACCGTATGCCTACAAAAACCTTACAATTTCAGATTGTATTAAAGGTACTATCTGATCATGTTCCCTTGCCTACTATTTTTATGCTTCTGCCCCAAATTTTTGGATGTGTTGCTTTTTTCCACCTCCATAAAAATCAACGAACTAAGTTGGATCCATGTGCTGTCCGATGTGTATTCTTAGGGTATGGCGTACAAAAAAAGGGATACCAATGCTACGATCCTATTACTAAAAGAATCTACATTATCATGGATATCACCTTCCTAGAATCTGAATGGTTTTTCCCATCATCAGTATCCAATTACCCTCTCCGGGGGGAGAGTTATGGTGAAGAACAAAATTGGCTTGATGTTGAAGTGTTAGACATTAGTAACAATCCGACATACTCAGATAATGCCAACAATATGGATGATCCAGTACCTAAACCCAAACTTGAACTTCTAAGAACTGAATCTGAACTAGTGATTGAATCTCCAGAAGATGCAGTGGTTGATGCACTCATCCACTCTCTAGTATGCAATGATTCTCCTGTTGAGAATACTCCTAGGGTAAGCTATCCTATCACACCTTTACAAACTAATGCTACATCTTTTGGTTATGTTCTACCTTTCAGACACAATCAAGACAAACCTTCGAATCGATACTCTCCAGACAGAGAAGAATGACAATCCAAGTATCCAATAGCCAATTATGTATCTACTCAAGGGTTATCAGAACCTATAAGGGCGTTTGCACAAACACTCTCCTCATGTCAATTCCAAGTAGCATTGAAGAAGCCTTATCTGACCCAAACTGGGCTCAAGCTATAAAAGAAGAATTTGAGGCATTACAGAAGAATAATACGTAGGTGTTAAGCGAGCTGCCTCAAGGGAGGAAGATGGTAGGATGCAAGTGAATTTTCTCCATTAAGTATAAAGAAGATGGGTTAGTTGATCAATACAAGGCGAGGCTAGTAGCAAAAGTGTATACATATAAACATGGTATAGATTATCAAGAAACCTTCTCACCTGTGGCTAAACTAAAAACTGTTAGAGTTTTGTTATATCTTGTAGTAAATTTAGATTGGCCATTGCCCCAACTTGACGTGAAGAATGCCTTCCTTCATGGTGACCTTGAATAAGAGATTTACATGGATATGCCACCAGGATATATTGTTACATCAGGAAAAGAAACTGCATATAGATTACAACGAGCATTGTATGGACTAAAACAATCATCTCGAGCATGGTTTGGCAGGTTGAGTTCAGCAATGAAGAAATATGGGTTTCAACAAAGCAACTCTGATCACACTCTTTTCCTAAAACATCGATTGGGAAAAATAACAGCCCTTATAGTCTTTGTAGACGACATGATCGTTACAAGGGATGATAAAGAAGAAATCTCTAGGCTTCAAGAACAACTGTCAAATGAGTTTGAAATGAAGAACTTGGGAGGGCTCACATACTTCTTAGGCATTGAGGTAACAAGATCAAAACAAGGTATATGTCTTTCCCAAAGGAAATATACTCTAGACCTACTGGTAGAGCTAGGATTACTATATTATAAACCTGTCGATATTCCGATGGTCCAAAATTATAAACTTGGAGAATATGTGGACCAAGTACCAGCATATAAATAGAGATATCAATGGTTAGTGGGTAAACTCATATATTTATCTCATACTCGACCTGATATTACTTATGTTGTGAGTGTCGTGAGTCAGTTCATGCACTGCCCAAGTGAAGACCATATAGATGTCATCATGCGAATACTTCGTTATTTAAAATCCTCCACTTGGAAAGGACTTATGTTTTCAAAGAATGGTCAATTGGAAGTTATTGGATATACAAATTCAGACTGGGCAGGGAATATCAAGGACAGTAAATCTACTACTGGGTACTTTACTTTTGTGGAGGGCAATCTTGTTACATGGAGGAGCAAGAAGCAAAATGTAGTTGCCTTAGCTAGCGTTGAAGCAGAATTTCAAGGAATGATCAAGGGAATATGTGAGCTCCTTTGGTTGAAAAAAACTTCTAACTGAGATTGGTGTTGCTCCTAACTCTGAAATGAACTTATTTTTTGATAACAAAGTAGTCATTGCCATCTCCCACAATCCAGTTCAACATGATCGCACGGAGCATGTTGAAGTGGATCGGAACTTCATCAAACAGAATCTTGAAGAAAAGATTATTCAGCTTCCATTTGTTAAATCAGAAGATCAATTGGCTGATATACTCACAAAATCTGTGTCTGCAAAGAACTTCTACAACTCACTCGAAAAGTTGGGCATAAGAGACATATATGCACCAACTTGATGGGGGGTGTTGATGTGTGTTATGGTGCATGCTGCAACGGTGGCAGACACCAATGTTTAGTGGAGTAAAGAATGGAAGACAATAATGTTAGTGAAGCCATAAAATATGGGTGTGCAACAGCTTCCATGTGGGTAGCTGCTATTAGGGTTAGGTTTAAGGTTTCGTTTTCCTTAGTATACATACACTGATACTCTTGTACAAAAACCAGAACAGAAATTACATGAATATATTAATAATTATCATATTTCACAATATTTGTCATAGCTCTGATATCATGCTAAAAACTCAGACCTAACTTAATCTAATAAGATCTCATTGAGTTTAGTTGGGTCTAAATTTCTAACATGGTATCAAATTTGAGTTTAATTTGATCGGTGACTTGAGTTTTGTCTTTAAGAGTTTCATCGTAGCTTTGTGAGACTACCTCTGTCCAGGTGGAAAGATATTGTTAAGTTTTCTTAAGTCTGGTTAAGAATTCGAAAACAATATTGTTATTAATAAGTTTATCAAGTAAAAAACAATCAAATGACATGTGTCCTAAATAGATAATCTCTAACTCTTTAGATTCTCACATACATATGATATCTTCCTTCTCTCAATGTCTGAATGGAGTGTATCTTCCTTTGTCGGTATTTTGATTTTCCTCACTATATTGAAATGAAGCCTCGACCATTAACTTTGGAAAGAGAGAGGAAATAAAACAAACAAGATAATTTAGATAAGGTTCTCTGTTTTTCTAATTTTATATTTTAGTAATTTTTTTCATTTTTTTTTTTGTTTCCTAAGTCAATTTAAGTTTGAATCATAATTTTATAATGTTTTATTTATTTAATAAAAAGGAAGATTTTAATAATTTTTAAAATAAATAAAAAAGTTGATAATAACACCTTCGTACTTGTCTTAAGCTCTCATTCTTATATTTTCTTCTTTAATTTCTCAATATATAACTCGTATGATAACACTTACAAGGCAGAACATATTGGAATGGTGTGGAGTGTGGAGACACATTTTATAGGGGATATAACGATTGAAAAAAAAATTGGTTACTTCTTTACAATGAAGATTTGGTTAAGGTTAAGAATTTTTTTAAAAAATATTAGTTAATTATATGATTGTTTCTAATACAAATTATTTAAATAAATATTCTTACAAAATAATCTTAATTTTTGAATAAACATAATTAGCAATAAAAATTAAGAAAAATTCTCAAAAAAGTATTATTTATTTATTATATATATATATATATATAATTGTTCCTAATACAAATAATTAAAATAAATATTTTTTATAAAATCATTTAACTTTTGATTAAATAATATTTATATTTGTAACTAAATATTTTCTTTTAGTTTTATAAATTATTTATTAATTTAAATTTTTATATTTATTAATATATATTTTTAAATAGTTTCATCCAAATATTATTATAATTTGTCAATATTATTTATATAACTTTTTTATCATCGAAAATGTTATATATTTCTTTAAGTGGGATGCTTTGATTTTATTATTATTATTATTATTATTATTATTATTATTATTATATTTTAACCTCTCTTTTTTTTGTTAAAATATTATATTTTACCTGATAAGATAGTAAAGAAATTGGCACATAAAATTGGTTGAGTAGCTTGTAAAATAAAATAAAAGTATGGTGTATGAATTTTAATGGAATTTACTTAGAGCTGGTATAATTATTGATTTTTGAATAAACTAATGTTACATGCGTATTTAACTTTAAATTTGATAATTAATTGATATGTAAAAATAATAATATTATATTAATTATTTTTATTATTATTATTATAAAAAAAGTATATAAATTATCTTTTTATCTTTATATATTTGTTTATGCTTTATTGCAATTATAATGGAGTAAAAAGAGTCGTGACTATAATAAAGTGTCATAATATAGCTAATATAAATAATTACAAAAACTTTTAGTCACCTCAGTAGTATTATTAATTAGATGTTATTATGTCGGCATTTAAATATTAATAAAATCATTCATATTTTATTTTTTAAAATTATAATTTTATTTATACTCAATAAAACATTAATCTTATTTAAATGTTAATTTTTTATTATTTTTACATATAAATCACCATATTAAATCAAGTATAATCCACAAATAATTATAATTTATGTAATTTATTTTTAAATATATATAAAAAAAATTATTTTTCATCATCTCTTTTTAAAATAATATATACATGCCCATAGCAAGCTCTTCTTGTTGAAATGTTTTTATTAATATTTTAAGTTAATAAAATTTAATATTAATATATTTAAAAAATATATAAATACATAATAAAAATTATAATTAAATAATAATAAATAACATATCTGAAGTCTGAACAATGTTAAAGTAATTCCAAGACAAGTCAGAGCTGCCTTATTTCTCGTTTTTGCGAACAATCAATTTGTTTGACTTTTAGTGATGATAGTACACGAATAGATAGTTTGAAAAGTGAAAGCAACCACCGTTACTTCACGCGTATCATTAAATGCTTTTTCAAATAATCAAATTCAAAAAGTATTTTTATATTAAATTATTGTTGTAAAAGATATAAATAATAAAACATATTATTATAGATTTTTTTTTTAAATAAATGATATCATGGATTATAATAAGATAAAAAATTAAATTTAATCATTTTTATTAATAATAAATTATCATATTAATTATTATTTTATAATAACTTTTTATAAAGAAATGTTTTAATAAGGTCATATCGGTAATAGCTAATAACGGTGATGGCATTAATTTCTCCGATGTGTTATATACATATCTTGATATACGAAGAAGAGCAACAAGTCGACCACTAAATGTAAACCATACAATCAAACTTTACGATTTGTATAATTTTCTTTTTATTTAAAACTTTATGATTTATTTATTAAATAAAATTATCATATTTATATTATATTACTTATAAAATAATTAATATATATATAATAAATATGCACTTAAGTTTCATTTTTTTTATTAAATAAAAAAATATTATATTATTAAAATTTGAAATTGGGTTAGGAACTTAAAGTTATTACAACTTAATTATAAATCAATCTTAAATTATTATCATATATTTATTTATTATTAAAATAATAAATTAATTATTTATTTATTTCAAAATTTTAGCATATTTTCTTTTGAAATACACTTCCAAAGATGATATATAGTACTAGTGTCTTTGGGAAGTTACTATTTACGTGCTTAATACACTTTCCAACATGCTAGATTATGAAAGATGTAATAAATTTAGTAAAGTTGTTAAGAAAGATTATTTTCACGGCTATAAAAATGGGTTTTAAATTCGATTAGTTGAAGCGACTTTAAATTAAAAAAAACTTAAAATTTAAATTCGGTTAACATGTTTAATAGATTTTAAAGTTTTTTTTTTATATATTTTAATTATTTTCTATTCTACTTAATAACTTATATTCAATGACATATAAATTTATATAAAAAAAATTATGATTATTAAGATTTTTTTAAAATAATTACATTACTTCAAATCATAAATATTTTAATAAATATCATATTGTTGAATCGTGTCTTTTCTATTTCATAATATTTATACAAAACTTACATAATAAAAATAATAACATACATATAATAAAATTTATACACATAATATATATAAAATAATACAAAGTGAATGATAAGTGTGTATGGTTAATATAAATACTTACAAGAGATTAAGTAACAAAATGAATGAAATAAAGAAAAAAATGATATTTTGAAAGTGAGAAAATGAGTATAAAAAATTTGAGTATTCCACTAAAAAAAATAGGGGATCTGGAAGATAGTTTGGAGAAAAAAAAACTCACTAAACAGTGTTGCAATTGGTGATAGTAAGTGACCAAAAATGAGAAATAGTGGAGGAGGTAAAGCTCGATATTGGGTATTTGGGTGTTGTTTAGAGTGCTGTAAATTAAAATTTATGTCTCATAGGGGAAGAAAGAAGAGAAAAAGAAAAATTCACGTGTATAACATCGGTTCAACACATCAATCGATTCTATACGTAACGTCGATTCTTCACCGAACCAACTTTAAATTAATTATAAGTCAATTTTTTCAAAAATTAACTTTATATATCGATTTAAATGCCACATTTTATAATAGTGTTTACCCCACGATTGTGTCATTGACTTGTTTTTTTACAAATCCACCTCAAATAAATTACTCTAGTTAAAAAAAATTCTTTTAATAAAATTTTTGTTATCAAATGTGATCATCAAAATTAAATTATGTTAAATCAAAACATATTTTTAAAATTAACGAAGTTTTAGTATATTATTTACAAGTTAATAAATTAAAATATTGAATAATTTTTAAAATTTATGGACGTATGTAATAAAAAAAAATCAATAAAAATAAAACAACAACTTTAATTATTGAATGAGTAGTTCACATAATTCAAAAATAAATTGAACTTTAAGACAGAAAAATTAAAAGGGAAGCATTTTGGAGGTTTAGTCTGTTAAGTAAGGTTAAAGGTTTGATAAAAGCTATTGAGAAGCGATAAAAGCTTATTCGACCATTTATGTAAGGAAAAGTTTTTTCAGTTGCGATGAATTATTAATTTAAGTGTCAGATTACAATTAAATGAATTTATTTTTATTATTTAATTATGTTTTAATATATAAGTTGATAATTTATCTCAATTTAAAATAAGTATAAATGTTTTTTATAAAAAACAAAACGTGAGGGATAGGATTTGATCCTCCACGGGCAAAGTCCACACGATTCCTTGTCATGCCCAGTACCACTCCTGCAAACCCCGCTTTCATTTGAAAAGTAAGTTTTGGGTTGATACTTGTTGATATTTTGAATTTTGTATTGATATAAATATTGTTAAAAATAAATGATAAAATGGACTAAAATAGAGAGTTAATAAAAAAAAAAAATTTAAATATAAAAAAATATTGACTTAACGATAATATTATTTTATTAATCGTTAAACTTTAAATCTTAAATCATAAAACTTCAATCTCAAATATTAATCTCTAAATCTAAATTATAAAATGATTATATTTATAATTATTTTAATATTTTAATATTTTTAATGTATATATATGTTTTATTTTTTAAAATTATGTATCTTAAATATTAAATATATTATTTTTATCTTTTTTATTTATTAAATATAATACTTTTATTATTTTTGTATAAATACCCAATAAATTTGATATTTTATTTTGATACTTTACATCTTATATTTTGTATAGGATAAATGATAAGAGAATTCTATTAAATATAATCAAAATATATTTTAATTCGTTAGTTATTAGATATGATATTATAAATTCATTATTGAAAATTTTAACCCAAATTTTAGTGATAAAATTGACATTTTATTAGAAAGTTATTCTACTTTACTAAAAATAACGAAAATAAATATTTAAAAAATATATTTTTTATAAAAATAAATAATTTATAGTTTAAAATAATAAATAAATAAAAGTATTCAATATTAAAAAGATATCATTAACATATAATTCATCCTAAGAATATGGATTAGATCTAGTTATGAATAATATTTTAAAAAATATTTATTTTTGTTAAAAGAAAATAAATTTTTTACAAAATTTTAATTTTTTCTTAAAAATTTGACTTAAATCTTCCAAATAGATTTCAATAACACTTTTAAAAGAGATAATAAATTTGTATTGTCTTATTTAATAACTATTAAGTTAAAATATATTTTTATTAAAAATAATAATATTTTATTATCTATACTCTTTTATATAGTTCAGATCCACCGACTTTAATATTTTAACAATTCGATATATATTAATTGATTATATAATTAGAATATATTATTTCTTTTCATAAGTTATCTTTATATATTTAAAATAATGTTAAATAATTTACTATTTTCTATCAATTGAAAGTATGATATTTAATATATAAAAAATTATAAATTAATATTAGATTAATGATGATGTGTTAGCCTACACCGATATTCATGTACCTGGACAAACTCATGACGATTTAGAATTACATATAAGTAAAACAAAGAAAAAGTGGGTTATTTTTAACTTTTTTTTTATTCACTCATCTTTATGATTATGGTATCTTCTTGGCATGGGCATTGGTATGATGCAAATGAATTATTCTTCTTAATATATACTAATATTAAATAGAATAATAATTTAATGTATGTTATTAAAATGTATGTTTTATTATATTTTGGTGTATATTATACATATGTTTTTACAAATCATAAATTGTCTTTACATGAGGAATGCTACTATCCTTCCTCATTTAGCAAAGATTAATTAAGTTGTACTAATTGTGATTTATAAATCTGTCTTTACTCCATTATTCACGCGTTTAAATCAAAGAAAAAATATTAGCGAGAGTTAGAGATATTTCTTTAGTTATTTGTTCGCAAGTGAGAAGTTAATACGAGAATAGTGAATTCATATATTTTGTAAGAATTTTATACACGTAGATTATATCACGATAATAATTAATTTTTTATTGAATATAATTATATAAATTTAATTATATTTATCAATAATATTATATTATATTACTTATGATTTATCACGTGATAAATAGATTTTTTATATATATATTTATGATGATATTTTTTTTAGTAAAGTATTTTTATTGTTACATCATTAAAATATGAGCTTTGTATTAAGATTAATTTTTTAATAATTATATTATTCACATATTTATAATTAATTTTACTTTCATATATACCTCACGTGATCACAATTTCTATCTGAGACATATCACCTACCTACCTATATTTTATTGATTTCAGTCCTATCGAATAGGTTGGCCTGTTTATGAAGAAGAAGAAAAAAATAGATTAGCCAGTTTAATTAACTAACTATTTTCCTCCATTTTTGTCGGTGTCCTCATATTTTTGTTTGGATTTTTTAATGGTGAAAAAAATGCTAGAAACTTTGATTTTTGACAATGGGAGCAAAGGCTACAATTAAAATTAGAAGAAATTTGGTTAAAATTTTTTAATTTTAAAAAAATTAAGTATTTTAATAATCATTTTACTTGTATTATCAAGACGTTTTAATCATTTATTTTATGAAAAATATTTACCTCATTATCTCGATAAAAACGAGATAAGTTAATCACTTTTTAATAATAAAATATTATTTTATTAATAAAAAATTATGATAAAATAATAAAGTATATTTAATTACGAAAAATTATCATTTAATTTTTTTTATTTCACGCTCTTCCTTTATTTTATGGTTGAGTTTGGTTTTATTTTTTTCAACTATAAAGTTAAAAATATTAGTATTTTTTAGTTATATTCTCCTTATTTTTTTTATAGATTTTTTTCGGTTCTTCTATTCTCTAGGTAGCTAGAAAAGAAAGTGGACTATATACTATATACCATCCTCAGTTAAAAAAGAAAGTGATTGATATATTGTAGTCTAATTTATTTTTCAGCTATGGAAAGAATAAAGAAGATTTACAAAAAAAAATTATGAAAAAATATAGAGTGTACAAAAATCAAATCGGTACAATTTAATTAAGTCGTAATGTAATTTTTTTCGTATGATTTATAAATTTTATAATTTATAATCGATTCACATATCATAGTTATTTAATCTAATCTGATCCATTATATGAATAAAGTAGTTCATATTATCCTACACAATTTATTAAATAATAATTTTCATATTATATAATATTTTTTAATAAAAGTTATATAAATTAAGAATTCATATTTCTTAAAATTAAAAACTATAATATAATATACTTGAACAATAGTATTATCAATTAATTTTATAAAAGAACTAATAACATTGTCAAAAATAGAAAATTAAAAAATAGAAAATGGAAAATAATTCATTGAATAATTTCAATCAAGAATTTAAAAAATTTGAAAGTAATATACTTATTTTATTAATATGTGTATACCAAAGGTTAAATTTTGAGTATAAGTAATAAAATTATTAAAAATAGCTATAAATCTATAAATAAATATAAAATATTATATTTTAATATATACAAATTGGATTGGAATTATGTGACTTTAAAAATACTAACATAATATATGATGTATCCTATTCAATTCAATTCGATCATGGAATACAAATCATCAACAATTTTTTAGCTGAAAATGGAGAGATGATATGATGAAATTTGAACGTTGGTCGGATGAATAAATATTTTGTATATTCCAAGATAGAAAGAATATATATAACTAAAAATAATAATATTTTTAATTTCATAGCAAGAAAAATGGAGCTAGAATTGAACAATAAATGGAGGAAAGTGTTTAAAGAAAGAAAAATTTTAAAATTATAATTCTATTATATTAAAAATATTTTATTAATAAAATAATATTTATTTATATTAAAATATATATATATATATATATATATATTTATCTATTATAAAAATAAAATAATTATAATATCTATTTAATATAAACAAAATAAGTTAAAGATATTTCTAAAAGTTAATCATTAGAGACACATGTCTGGAGAAAAATACCTTTAAAAATTAAATATCTTATGTACACGTCGAAAGTCTTATTAATTAGAGTACGCTGTAATAATAATAAAAAAAGTATTTAGGTGGCGTTTGGTTTGTGGAATGAAATGAGAATCGGAATGGAATGAAATAGAAAGGAAACAATTTTGTTTGGTTTGACCACTGGAATCAAGCTCAGAATCAGGATTATAGTGTTTGGTTTGCCACTGGAATGAAATGAAAAAAGCTGTAAATGACCTTAATACCCCTACATGCTGTAAAGTTCAAATAATGTCATTTAATTACTATTTTTTCGTCAGACAAAATACATTATTGAAATCATTATTTTTCTAAATAAGTATTACTTAATTAAAAAGAAATATATTATTAAAATTATTATTTTTCTAAATAGGGTTTAGGGTTTTGAGGTTTGGGATGTGTGATTTAGGGTTTAGGGATTTAGGATTTGAGTTATATTTGTAGGTTAAGGTTTAGGGTTAAAATTATTATTTTTCTAAAAATAGTTTAGGGTTTTAGAATTTTGGATTTAGGGTTTAGGGTTTTAGGGTTTTAGGGTTTTAAGATTTAAGGTTTAGGGTTTATGGTTTTAGGATTTGGAATTTGGGGTTTAGGGTTTTGGGATTTATGTTTTAGGGTTTTGGGTTTTGGGATTTATGTTTTAAGGTTTAGGGTTTAGGGTTTAGAGATTTGGAGATTTGGGGTTTAGGGTTTTAGGGTTTAAGGTTTAGGGATTTGGGGTTTAGGGTTTTAGGATTTGGAATTTGGGGTTTAGGGTTTAGGGTTTTGGGATGTATATTTTAGGGTTTTGGGATGTATATTTTAGGGTTTTGGGATGTATATTTTAGGGTTTTGGGTTTTGGGATTTATGTTTTAAGGTTTAGGGTTTAGGGTTTAGGAATTTGGGATTTGGGGTTTAGGATTTAGGGTTTTAGGATTTGGAATTTTGGATTTAGGGTTTAGGGTTTAGGGTTTAGGGATTTGGGATTTGGGATTTATGTTTTAGGGTTTTGGGATTTATGTTTTAAGGTTTAGGGTTTTAGGGTTTAGGGATTTGAGGTTTAGGGTTTAAGGTTTTAGGATTTTAAGATTTGGATTTAGGGTTTTGAAATTTTGGATTTAGGGTTTTGGGTTTTGGAATTTTGGAATTTTGGGTTTGAGAATTTTGGATTTAGGGTTTTGAAATTTTGGGTTTAGGGTTTAGGGTTTTGGAATTTTGGGTTTGAGAATTTGGGATTTAAATTAAAGGTTATATTTTAAGTGAGGGTAAAATTGGAAAAAAAAATTTAAATGAGAATGGAATAATGATTACCAAAGGTGGGAGAAGGAATTGTGATTCCTTCTCTTTTAGTAATTAGATTTTATTCCGTTCTCCATTCCGTCCAACCAAACACGCAAAATGGATGGAATCAATTCTGATTCCATTTCATTCCCTCCAACCAAACATGGGGTTAAGGTTTATCTAAGAAGTGACCCTTGAATTAGGTGGAATATTATGAACGAGGTGAGAGGAAGGATACCTTTACCTTCTTTATCTTTTTTATAAAGAAACTTTTAGTTTTAATATTTATAAAATTATAAATAAATATATACAGTTAATTTTAAATTTTAAATCTTTTTAACTGATAAATTTATTATATTTTAAGTTTTCGTGGGTAAATATTATCAATATTTAAATAATGTTAATAACATTTTGAAAATTTAACGAAATTAAGAAAACATTAATTTTAAAGATAAAATATTAATTTCCAACACGGATAATTAATACTTCTCTTGCCAAACGAAATCCACTCTCTCACGTAACCCCTTACTTCCTATTTATCTCTAAGACGAAAAATTTAAAAAAATATCGAATCAAAATTATTTATTATTTATTAATTTAAATTCAATTTGATATAAATAAATCTAAATTTTTTAAATTTAAATTTAATTTAATGATATAATAAATTTGAATTCAAATAAAACTGATATTTAGATATAAAATTCATATTGAAAATTTATTTATTAATTATTTCAATATATAAAACATAATATATATAAATTTAAATTTTTATTATAAATTTTTATATTTATTTTTAAAATAATAATATAATATAATTATAGTATAAATAATATTTAAATAATATATTATAAAATAAAATATATATTTATTTATAATTTCATAATAACTAGATTTGAATTTTCAAAAACACTCTAACCCGGTCAAAAACCAGCACTAAGATACCCTAGCAT
Organism: Hippophae tibetana; assembly: GCA_037013495.1. NCBI lineage: Eukaryota > Viridiplantae > Streptophyta > Magnoliopsida > Rosales > Elaeagnaceae > Hippophae > Hippophae tibetana. Next base: position 20,731,154 of record CM072803.1, read on the forward strand.
CCAAAACTTTCGTATCCCTCACCCTCTCCCTCTCCCTCTCGACCAAGGTATTAATGGGCTGAGACAACAATGGAAAAAAAAGCTTCCATTTTTAACAAGTCTGAGTTTATTTCTCAGACCCGTGTACCACCCTTTAGTCAGGGGACGAAGACTCACAGCTCTTTCATTGTAACTGTATCGGCCTTTGCATCTTATGTTGACAATGTGTCCTTAGAGAGGATAGAGGTTGTAGCACGGTTAACTTCAATGCGAGGATTGTGTCCATTGTTGGGTTCAGTATTGGTGGGTTCAGAATTAGAAGAAGGTTGTCGAGGGTTTTGTGTGAAAAAGTTGCCTTGGGATTTTCTAATGGAGGTTCTGGGAAGCTCGTCGATGGATCAAGGGAATGCCGAGTTGGTATTTAGTTTCAGATTTCAATGTTATTTCAATTTTTATTTATTTGCACCCATCTTTAAAATATGAGATGAATTAAGTGATATGTATCTTAATTTTGATGCATAACGTTTGATGTAAATGGATATAACTTCAGGATTATTGTTTACGATTTCTCATCAGATGTTTACTTTGGGTTTGGATAATATGTTTCTTTCATTTTGATTTTGTACTACTTTTGGCTTTTTGTTTTTATGTTATCTTGGAGTTTTTATATCTGTTCTCACTGCTATAAAAAAGAGTATTAAAGTCGGTTCGTTGAATCGACTTTAAATTAAATGACTTAAAGTGTAAAGTCGGTTCAAGGTGTGAACCGAACCGACTTTAACTTTTTTTTTTAATTTATTCATTTTCAACCTGTATTCGAGCAGAAAAAAAAACCAAAATCAGTTTAACAAACAGTTCAAATAATACAAATATTTGAAAAATAAAATATTAATTAATAACAGAAAAATTACCATGGTTTTGTTCTATCTTATTCAAGATCGTCATATTCTTCTCCTTATGTTATATTACAAACCTACGTATATAATACAACAATCTATACACATAAATAATAACACATAATAACAGAAAAAATATATGAATAATAGGGGATCTAAAAGATTAGTTAGAGAGGAAGAAAACTCACTAACCGATGTTGGAAATGGTAGTCGTAGGTGGCCGGAAAATGAGAAAGAGTGGAGGAGAAGTGGAAGAGGAGGTTTTCGATTTTTTAGAGTTCTGCAACGCTGAAAATAGTTTCTGTCTGTGAAGAAAGAAGAGAAAATATTTATCCACGTGTGTAGCGTCGGTTGACGCGTTGAACCGACGTTATGTTACGTGGATAGCGTCGGTTCTCCACGTCAACCGACGCTACGTCCACGCATAGCGTCGGTTAGACACATCAACCGACGCTACATCCTACGTGGATAGCGTCGATTCTATATCGAACCGACTTTAAACCAATTTAAAGTCGGGTTTTTTCAAAAACTGACTTTACGTATCGACTTATATACCTAATTTTGTAGTAGTGTCTGTAACCGATCGGTTCGTTTTTTATTTTTAATTTCTATTTCCGTTTTTCTATAACGAATTATTTATTAGTCTAAAATTTACGTGTCATTGAATACTTCGTTAGTTATGGGTGAAGTTGATAGCATATGTCAATGTTTTTATGGGAAGTATGTTTATAAAATGGTTGTTATGGTCCACTCAACATACAATTTCAACGCAATATATTATTTAATTTGAGTGATGTTAAGAGCTTAAAAATTCTAAACACAACAAGTACTTTATTTTTGATTATTTTTAGAGTTTGAATAACAATTCAATGATTGGAGGTAAGATCTTTGCTTTAATTTTTTTTGGATCTCTTAAATTTGTTTATTTTGCATTTTGATCGATTAATTTATACTTACATTTGATATCATAACACATATTACTTTTGTCTTGATAAGTTTAAAATTATCATTGTTTTTCTCTGTTTCACCAAGCATTTTGAAATTGTTTTTTTAAGGCTCGGTTTTGGTGCATATGACAATTATAAATGATTTCATTATAGATAATTTAATGATTCTGTAAATTAAAACATGAAAAATCATGAAAAATATCATTTTAATTCATTGTTTGCGTTCATTAGAATGTATTAATTAACTTTTTATTTAAAATTATGTTTGTGATTCAAAATAAGATCATGGATAACTTAGAAATTCAATTATGAGAATTTTGCTAAAAACAACATTGATTTTTGTCTCCAAAATTGCGAGATATGATCGGGGCTTCGATCGGGTTGAAACGGGTTCATATTGACACGATTGTAGGTTAAAGATGAAGTAAAACAAAAAAAATGCCATTCGTGTGACTCAAACTCGAGTCTCTTGGGTGAAAGCCAAACGTCCATACCATTGTGCTACAATAAATTTTTGTTATTTTGTATACATGGCTTATTATTATTATTATATATATTCAGAATTTGATTTTTAATTTTGGATAATATTAATATTGAATTAAAAAATATAATTTTAATGTGATTAATTTATTTAATTTAGGTTTTTCTTGTGTAAAATATTTATTATACATGTGACATTTATTGAAATAATTTTGACACATTAAAATTTATTTATGATTAAATACATTATGCTTAAATTATTTGTTTTGGTATTTGTATATATACACCATATATATGAAATTTGGTTAAATAATTTATGCATAATGAAATTAATTTTTAATAGCTCTTTATGAATTTAATTTGTGCTTATATTATTTATTTTGCTCGTATAATTTATTGTCATTTATTTATTTATACATGTAATCTTAAGATATATAATATTTGTACATTTGAAATTAAATTAATATTACTTGTAGTTTTATGCAATAATTGAGCATAATGATTTAGTTAAAATTTAAGTGATTCATATGGTTTAATTAATTAGGGAGTGACCACAATATCTTTAATTAATTAAAACTATAATAAGGTTTATTTAGGATTATATTTAGAAAAATAAATATTAATTGTGATTAATCATATGTGATATAATAAATCTTATCCCATAAATTTTTTTATTATATTTAATGTGATTAATTATGATATAATATCAAATTATATTTTCTAATTTATCAACATGGATGAGGAAAATGAACATAATTTGATAGTTTTATCGTAAAGTTAAAATGAATATAACTGAATTAGAACTTTAACCTATATATAATTTTTATATCACTAGATTGATATTTTTCATAATTTACTTTGGTAAAGAATGACTTTAATTTAGGTCTCAAATTTTAATGAGTATATAATCTTTAATCATAACTTCACAACTTATGAATGTTTTTTATATTTGTTGTGACATTTTCGAATTGAAAGGAGATAATTATAAAGTATGGAAGGAAATAATTCTCCTTCATCTAAAGTGGATAAATATTGACTATGTTATTAGGAAAAATAAACCAACTAAAATTACTTAAACCAACACTCCATCAAATATCACACTTTATGAACAATGAGAACGATCTAATTGAATTAGTGTGATGTTTATTAAGACTACAATCTCTACTGATATTCATGGTTCTTTTGATCAGCATAACAATGTTTAGGACCTACAAAAAGTTATTAATGATAAGTTTGTCACTTCAGATAAGGTTTTGACAAGCACCATTATTATGAAGTTATCTTCCTTAAGACTCACGAGTATGAAATGCGTGTGTGAACACATTATGCAAATGAGAGACTTTGCATCTTAACTTAAAAATCTCGAGGTTGAGATGCTAGAATCTTTCTTGCTGTACTATATCCTAAATACTCTCCCACAACAATATAAGTTGTTCAAAATCTCGTACAACACACATAAGAATCAATGATCAATTAATGAGCTAATGATCATGTGTGTTCAAGAGGAAGATAGGTTTGGTACGAAGCTCGATGAAAGTACAATGTTGGCTACAACATGTGAGAAAGGAAAATATCAAAACAAACATAAAGAAAAATGGATAGTTCCATCTCAAGTTGATATTAAGAAAGAAAGAAACCAAGTATTTCTTCCGTAGAAAGAATGGACATATAAAAAAGGTTATGTTAGAGTTATGCTAACTCATCGTAAAGAACTCTTAAATATTAAGAATATTAGAGTATGTTATTTAAATATTGAAGTATTGTGAATATATATGAAAATTTAGGAGTATTGTTGAATTTTTTTAAATGATATACATAAAACATTATTCAAAGAAAATAATACTATAATGGAAAAAAATATTTTTTTACTACATATATAAATGCAATTTCTAACTTAAAAAATTCTTGATCCATCATTAATTTTATTATATTTGACTAATATAAGATCACAAATAATATGAGTGAAATATAGATTTGACCTAAAAGAAAAGAAGATTGATATTATCAATTTTAATTTATTATTGTTATGATAATAATAATACATAAATTATTTTATTAATATAATTAATTTTATTTTTATAAAATAAATTTATTATTGTGATAATTAATAATTATATGGATTGAATAAACAATTTTCTAAAAAATAATTATGTTAATCAAGCACTATTTGAAACTGCATACCTCGCGACTCTTGACTCTCCACTCACGAAACTTCTCAATATGCATGCCCTGGCAATAAATATACAATACTTAATTAGTACATAACAACATATTAACAATAAATAATTCCATAATCAACCAATAAAATTTAAATAATGGTGCGAGAGCATACAAAAACTGAAGATTAATAGGAGATAAATTATTCTTTATTATTATTATTATATGTGGTAAAACGGTACTCTAATTTAATGAAAATTAAAATTATTGTAATTTTTTCTTCAAAAAAACAACAACTATCTACTAGAAAATAGAATAAGAAATGAATATTATCGGTGAAAAATATATTTTAAAAATAATTAAAATAATAATAATGTTTTCAATTATTGTGACTTATTACTTTGGAGATGAAATAAGCAAAACTAACATGTGAATCTACTTGGTATAGAATATCAAGTGGTTTATGATCAAAATATATGGAATTTGAGTTCTAACTGGAGATACTTAAATTATAAAGAAAAATACAGCTAGAGTTTCCTAGTCGTTACTCTTTTTAGTATTTTAATTTTTTTTAAAGTGAAATAATAAGAAAAAATGAATATTTTTTATTTAATTTTTTTCAATTTTTAAATTACTACTTTTTATGAAAAAAAATTATCATTTATACTTGTGAAATGGTGACTTTTAGAACAAATTTTTCTTATTTTCTGTATCCATGACATATACCATTAATCAAGTTGTGTGAATGTGATATTAGTGTATTTTGACCGTTCTAACCAAAATTTTCTATTTATTTTAATATTATTTATATTAAACTATGCTACATAAATTTTTCAAACTATGAGAGATTAAATTAAAAAAAAAACGTACGGCATCTAGGTATAGGTTTTCCGGTTAGAAGTTTTAAAATATATGTAAACCCACCCAAACATTAATAATTTAATTTAAAATTTAAAATAATCAATGAAAATTGAACAAATTCATATAATATATTTATTTATTTATTTATTTCTTTAATTTGTATTTTTTTTCATTATTCCTCCCTTACTTTCTTCAAAAATTCAAAATAATCATATTGCAAAACTAGTATATATGTGTTGCATATTATATATAATGTTTTTTCTCCAAATATTATATATATATATATATATATATAGATATTTAAATTAGTATATATATTTAAGTGTTTTTATACTATATAATGTTAAAAATCTAGTATATATGTGTTACAAAGGTTAGATGTTAAAACTTGGTGAATCAAATTTATTTTAATGACATGAAAAATTATAAGTCACAATTTAATGAAAAAACTAAAAGTTTAACACTTCTTAATTCAATATTTTCAATTAAGTTTTAATTGATTTGAGTACTTTAATTAGTTCATTTCAAGTTCAATTTATATTTTTTCAATAATCAATTATATTAAATTGGTTTCGATTTTTGGTTCAAATTTGAATCAATTTTATTTTATATATAATTTTGAAAAAAAAAATGCATTTTATTATTGACTAAAATTATAATGTTTTAAATGGAAAATGTATTTTGGAACATTTTAATTACTTTAACTTCAATTTATATACTTAATTTATAACCTATAAAAAAGTAAGTTTTAATTACATAATTTTAAATAAAGTGTCACTAATGACGTGATTTATAATTAATTATGTTTTTAATTTTTAATACTTTTTGAACATAAGTTTTTAAAATAAGTGTTATTTAATTATTAATTAAATTTTTAAGTTTAAAATCATATTAGAATTTGGTTTCATTTTTACACTTTATTATCTTTGAAACTAAAAAAAAATTGAAAAACAATATTTCAAGTTAAAATTTTCTTTTATTAGTTAATTTTAGGTTACTTGTTGTGGCTTAAAAGTGAATAAAACAAGAAAATAAAATCTTTTACAAAATATATTTTTATTTTTATCTAAATAAATTAAAATATATAATTCTAATTTTAATTAAAAAAATATAACTTAAAAATAAAATTTATTATAAAATAAAACCCGTTTGTCCCAATTAAAACCATATTAACTAATATATATAAAGAAAAAGAGTTTCATTGATGTCTATTAAATTAATTAATTTATATTATTTTATAATTTATATTATAAATATTTTTATTTAATCGTTTAATTTATAAAAAAAATAATTAATAATAAATTCTAATTTTAATTAAAAAGATATAACTTAAAAATAAAATTTATTATAAAATAAAACCCGTTTGTACCGATTAAAACCATATTAACTGATATATATAAAGAAAAAGAGTTTCATTGATGTCTATTAAATTAATTTATTTGCATTCTTTATCATTTATATTATAAATATTTTTATTTAATCATTTAATTTATAAAAATAATAATTAATAATAAATTATATTATTTTAATTTTATATTAAAATAATACATTTTGAAAATAACGTACATAATTTAATATAAAACGACTACAACCCGTTTCCTTGAAAAACACAGGTTAGCCAGATGGTTGGTCACAAAGAAGGAAAAATAGAGAAGAAGACACTTATCCCGATAAAAATATATTAATTTTTAATTTTTTGAATGAATTATCACAAATTCATTAATTATAAAAAAATATTAAAATTTTAAAAATTAAATATGTACCATTTTAACACATATACATATTTTTTAAATTAATAAATACTTGTTAAAAATTATCAAAATTTATATTTTTAAATTAAAATTAATTTAAAAAATATATAACAATTTAAATATACATATTTTATTTTTAAATTTTTAATATTTTTATAGTCGGTAAAACTTATAAGGTTACACACAATAATTTTATCATAATTAATACCTTATAATATTACCATTTTTCACAACAACAAAAAAGTACTACTACTGACACATATTCGAAAGGAATCGATAGTGAGCAGTGTTCTTGACAAAATGTGAAACCTGATTTTTCTTTATGATGAGGACATTCATGCAGGCAAATGTCGGGTTCAGTTTGGTGCTCAAATTTGAGAGGGTACGATCTGTTTTTACAAGATTGAGAAATCAATTAGAATAAAAATAAAGATGAATTAAAATGGAGGAAAAAAAATAGTTTATTTTGTTTTTTTATTTACTTAAAAATGATAATTAAAATATTAATTTATTTAAATAATCTTTTTAAAATAATAATAAATAATTTAAAATAATTAATGATTTTGTAATTTTATCATATAAATTTATAAAAAAAAATCAATACTAAAGAGTAAAAAAACAAAATAATATTTAATTACATTATATAACATTTATTGATATATAAAATTTTTATTTATAAATCTTAAAAAAATATATATGTTTATTTTTTTTATAACGTAAATAAATATGTGTTTTAGTGTTATACAATAAAATTTAAATTAATATTTAATTATAATTATAATCACAATATATATATAGATGAAAAATATACGTGTTTAAATTTATAATTATATTTATAAATTAGTAAATATTTTAAATATATTTATAATTAACCTAGTCATAAAACATAATTAATTCTTTAATTTTTAAAATATTATAAATATATCATTGTATAATACAATGACTTACAAACATATTTTTACAAATATTACAGTATAATGTATAAAACCATATAAAACTTAAATTTTTATAGAGAGCTATATAATGTTTTAACATATTTTATAAGAAAATTTCGTTTAACCACTAAATTTTGGATAATACCTGAAAACTATGGAAGGATAACAAAAGTTACATTTGTGTTACAAATTGCTTTTCCCATCCCAATGCAACAAAATTATGCAAAAATTTCGTATTAATTTAATATTAATATTGAGCTTTGAAAGTTTGAAAAACTCATACATAATTCGTTCAGTTTTCTCTCACCTTATTCCTTTTTTTGGCGCAAAGTTTTTTAATTCGACGCATCTCTCCATCTCTCCATCTCATTCTATCATCGATCAATCCGTCTCAGGGTAAGTTTTGAGAACTTTCTAGAATCTAGATCTTTCAATTTTACACACCCTCGGTATTAATGTGAATTATGTATGTTTTTTGTGTTAAAACGTGTTGATTGATCGATGGACTTATCTGAATTTAGGGTTTGGGAGATCGGAGTGGGTGAGGGTTATGGCGCACAGGGTAGACCACGAGTACGATTACCTGTTCAAGATCGTTTTAATCGGAGACTCAGGGGTTGGCAAATCCAACATACTTTCCAGGTATACAAGAAATGAGTTCTGCTTGGAATCTAAATCTACTATCGGCGTCGAGTTCGCCACCAGAACTCTTCAGGCAAGTCTTTTTTTGGTACTTTTTTGTTTGTTGTTTATTAAGTTCCGGCATTTCTTTTTTATTTTCAGCATTTGATATGTTTGATGTTTTCGATTTCCAACCCGTTTTCGTTAGTTTTTTTTTTTTTGGTGGATCAATAGTCTTTAACTCGACGATTTTGTTTTGATTGAAGAACTTTGAAGTTATGTCCACTTTGATTGCAGCCGATCAATTTAGTGTTGAGTGAATTTGTGCCTGACTTTCTTGTCCTATAAATTTTGACGGTCAAACTCTGGAATGTGTTATTGGTTTCTTATTTATTATTAGCATTATAGGTCATAAGAACCTCCCAAAGATTAGATTATTTTGCATAATCTCCTGCCTTGGCTGTCAAAAAGTGCATCTATGTAGATCAGTATTTATTATGATTGAATATAGTAAATAGTGGTAATTAAAACCAAGAATTTCCATTTTAATGTCAGCCATGTTGAAGTAGAATCAAACACTATTGGTACTTTTTTTTTAATCCTTGAAGGCACTTTTTGTTGTGTAATACAAATTTTATAAAGGGGGAAATCAATAGTGCACTTTTTAATAAAAGATCATTTTTTTATTCTGATGTCCCCAAAGGACTATTGGCACTTTTTTTAGAAAACTAGGACCTATATCACAAAATTTTCCCGAATGTGATAGGGCTACGCAATTACTTGCTTGTAGAGTTCTGAATCATGGTATGATCTAAGTTATAACTCATTACCATGAACCAAGACACTTCCACAAATTCACAATTCCTTATGAACTGCATTAATCTATAATGATGATATTATGGCTGCTTTTGTCGTCTAATAGTAACCTTCATTATTCATTGACTTTGTGCAGGTTGAAGGAAAGACTGTTAAGGCACAGCTCTGGGATACAGCAGGGCAAGAACGATATCGTGCTGTTACAAGTGCTTATTACAGAGGGGCAGTTGGTGCACTTCTTGTATATGACATAACTAAGAGGCAAACATTTGATAATGTCTCGAGGTGGCTTCGTGAATTGAGGGATCATGCTGATTCTAACATTGTCATTATGATGGCTGGAAACAAATCTGACCTACACCATCTCAGATCGGTTTCAGAGCAGGAAGGTCAGTCTTTAGCTGAGAGGGAGGGTCTTTCATTTCTTGAGACATCTGCACTTGAAGCAACTAATGTTGAGAAGGCATTCCAAACTATTTTAGTAGAAATCTACGATATCGTTAACAAGAAAGCTTTAGCTGCTCAAGAAGCAGCCGTGAATACTACACTTCCTGGTCAAGGAACAACTATTAATGTTACTAGTGATGGTTCGGGGACTGTGAAGAAAGGTTGCTGCTCTACCTAAGGTAAGAATTTTGGGATGTTGAAAGATATAGTAGATTGAAGCCTCTCTTTTTTTCCACCCTCTAGTTTATAAATATTCCCCACCTCTAGAATAGAATAGCATTTACATCGTTGAATTGTTATAAGGCATCTCGTCAAAATTTGAAACAACAATCTTGTTGGTGCTATCATGAGATGCCTTTTTCTAGTGCACTATTTTTTAAACTTGCTATAAATTGTGGATAAATTGTGGATATTGGGTAGGGACTTGGAATCTCAAGCTACAAATAATAACCTTGTAAATATAGTACTTTATTTTGGATTTTGTTGTTGCAGTCAAGTCCTTGCTATTAAAGCTTTGGGAAAATTACTACAAAATCTTTGAGTTTGAAAAATAGGTAATTGCACCCCTTTACTATTGTTTAATTACAATATCCTTCTTGAATTTGACAAGTTTCATTAATTCTATTGCAATTACCTTTCTTGAAGAATTCAGAAATAAAGGCAAGAAGAGGTATAGTTGTTATTTTCCAAATCTATGGGTTCTTTTTGTTGTTTCAAAAAACATAAAGAGAGGTATTTTTAATTGACTCTCTAAAGTTTTTAAGTTTCAACCTTGCTCTAATTGGACCATTTTCTAAAATCACTTTTGTCATTATACCTCTTTCTCTTTCCTTATTGTGCCTTTTTGAGCTCTTTCGTTTGCTGAGTTAGTTAGCCCTAATTATGGTCATTTTTTAAGTAGTCACTTTGTAAGTACTGATTTTACTCAACACTTGGGCAAGTGAAAGTTACATTGGTCCTTATAAAGTGATGTAGCCGCATAAATACCTGTTATATCAAAGCGATTGAAGCTTGAATTGTGAGGTTGAACTAGAAAGTTTGAATTCACTTTCTGCTGTATCAATTTCATCAATGGAATTAGTATTTTTAGAACATAAAACACCAAGGTCAGAGCAATTGGATATTTTATTTAACAATTTATTGCTCTATAAGTTATAAAAATAAAAATATTGCTTTGATAATTGTAAAATTTGTTAACGGTAATAGGCTTCTAGGCTACTGTTTTATCAATGCTAATTATTATTTATCTACACAAAACAAGGTCAATTTTATACTAATATAATTACGATATTCATTTATCGAACAAAAAAAAAGATATTCATTTTATGTATCTTCTATGTTCTCTATATGTATTTTATTACTTATTATCTCCATAAATTTAAATTATAATTTTTTAAAACATTAAAAAATTCATTTTCAAACGTAATTAGGTAAATAGTAATAATAATTATTATTTTAAATGAATCGTGTCTATATTTAATTTGAATTCCTCATTTATAATTACTAATTTTGGATTTGTGTAAATATTTAAATTTGATAAATATATAATAATATTAATTAAATAGTAATAATAATTATTATTTTAAAAAATAAAAAATGTAGAAATCTTTAAATATAATATTTTTGGGTTATTTTTACAATGATAAGATAAAAAATTAAATTAATTTTATATATATAAAGGTTTGAAAAAAAATTCTTCAAATAAATAAATAAATAAATATTTTAATAAAAAGTAAATATTTAATAATTATTATTTTATTAGTAAATAGATAATTAATTTATTATTTTATTGAAAAATATAGTGACAATAATAATTATTTTATGATGAATAGGTATGATATTTTATGATAGTGTCATATAATTTAAATATGATTGATGTTTCATTTAATAAATAAATTTAATATAACAAGATAACACATATGAATTTAATATGATAGACAAAACATAATTGAATTAAATATGTATTATTAAAAACATGTTTTTGTTTGAAAGTAATGTAAGTTAGTTGATTATTTTTTAATTGATATTAGATATAATATAATCTTGACATGAAAACAATGATTAGTTTTAACATCATTAAGACTTCCAAAATAATAATTTAAGATTTATAAAATGTAAAGTAAATATAAATATAAATTATACAATTATTATTTATTATAATAGTTTTTTGATATTTATTAGTGTATAAGAGAGACAAAAAGTAAAGTTAAAGCTTAAAAAAACCCAAAGGAGATATATAGAAAACAGAAGTGAAAAAGAAGATAATAAAAAAAAGACAAAGAAAATTTTAAAATAATAATTTAAAGTTCATAAAATATAAAATTAATATAAATAAAATATACAAGTATTAGTTATTATATGAATATTTTGATATTTATTGGTCTACAATAGATAAAAGAAGAATTAAACTTAAAGCTTAAAAAAACAAAAGGATATAAATTAAAAGGAAAAGGAAGATGAAAAAAATTGGTTGGAGAAATTCATAGGTTTATTTAAATTTAATAAATATATAATAATATTAATTATTTAGTAATAATTATTATTATTTTAAATTTTATTATTATTATTTTATAAAAATAATAATTTTTTAAGTTATTTTTATTATAATTAAAAAATATTAATGTTAAAATGTTTTCTAAAGTGGTTTGTAGAAATACTCTTAAAATAAATAAATAATTAATTAGTTTTTTAGTGATAAATAAATATATAATATTACCTATTTTATGTAATTTATCACGATATTTATAATAATTGTATAATTTTATTCAATAAATAAGTAAAATAAAATAGAATAATATATGAACTTATTTAATTAATATTTTTACCATTAAATAAGTTAATACTAAATAACTTATTGAATTTAATAAGCATTTTTAAAAAAAAAAAATAATGTGTATTAATTGATTGTTCTTTTTATTTGATATGAGATATCCTCTCAACATAAAAATTATTAATTTAAGAAAAAATATGATATATTTATAAGTGAATTGATTAAATACTTATTAGATCGATAATCATTAATTGTATGAATTATCCTATTTAATGTAATAAAAATAATTATATTATACAAAATATCAATTCATAAAAAATGTATTTATTATAAGGATATTTAACAAAAATATGATATACTCATAAGTGAATTGGTCGAATACTCATTAAATAGGTAATTATTAATTGTATAAAGTATAGTTTTTAAGGTTATAAAAATAATTACATTATACAAAATAACTATTTATAAAAAATATTTTTATTATATGGATTTTTTAATATTTATTGTTTTAAAAATATATATAAAAAATGTATTTATTATATGAATATTTTGGTATTTATTGGTTAAAAAACAAAAAATATGATATGTTTATAATGAATTGATAAAATACCTATTAAATAAGTAATCCTTAATTGCACTTAATGTAATAAAAATAATTATATTGTACAAAATAATTATTCATAAAAATGTATTTATTATATTAATATTCAACAAAAATATAATATGATCACAAGTGAATTGATTGGATACTCTTTAAATGAGTACTTATTAATTGTATGAATTTTTAATTTTAATGTAATAAAAATAATTGTGTTATACAAGATAACTATTCATATAAAATATATCTGTTATATGGATATTTTAGTATTTATTGATGAAAAAATAATAAAAAGTATAAAAATATATTTATTATATAAATATTTTAAAATTTATTGGTGTAACAATAACAAAATATTAAAAAAAGATTAGACTGATCTAGATCACACGTTCTCACTTTTTATATATAAAGATTAGATGAGATTTGAGATAAATAGAACAAAAATAAAAATTTATATTAATTCATCGAAATTATAATATATTAGATAATTTAATTACAAAAATTAAATAAACAAAAAACTTATGAATATAACACATAAACATTCTTCTTTATTGTTTTGGTGATAGCATCGATAATAATTGTTTATTTTATGGGTTTTTATTTATTTGCTTGCGTTGTTACTAATAGTTTTCATTCCTTCAATTAATCTACGTGAATTAATATATTTGAATTTTAAATTACTAATAATTCCAATAAAAAGCTAATAAATTAGGTCTAGAATGAAACACATACCAAAAATTAATCAAAAATATGTTAAAATTTGCACTAAAATAAATCGATGCAAGAAATAAGTTTACTTAAATTAAAGTTTAAGTGATTTTATTAAATGTAATAAAAAATGTATTTTTTTCTCAAAATAATTTAGTAGCTTAATTTTTATCTTCCTAAAAATACTCTAAAATAGTAAATAAAATTAGCACTTTTTACTTTGTAAATTATGGTAAGTTATTGATGAAAAAATAAATTGCAAAATAAAATATGGAGAAAAAATAAAATGTTATTAGGGTTCTTTTAATAATTATAACAAATACATGCACTTTTATAATAATGCTTCGAAATAGTTACTAGTGTTTTTAATATATTTTTTTTTTGCAAAATTTGTAACTACTTCTCTATAGAATTGCTTCTATAAAAACCAAAACAATTAGAAAGTTTGTTTGTTTGTTTTTTCTTTTTCAAATACTAGGTTTGTAGTACATGGTGTAATATGATTTTTGATATATAATTTTAATACTGTTATTTAAGACAAATAATAATTATTTAATTAAAAATTACTATCAAATTTAACTTTTGAAGAAAATAAATCGGAAATTATGAAGAATAATTGACATGTTCACTTTTGTAAGAAATTTGGATCATATTAGGACTGTTTGCTTTGTAAATTATGGCAAGTTATTAATGTAAAAATAAAATAAAATAATTAGAAATAAAATTGCAAAACAGAATAAAATGTTTTTATAAATAGGTGGTATTAAGAAAATTTATATATATAATATAAAAATGACATAATTTTTTTTATATCATGTTATTTGTACCGTTTTGTAAATTATATTAAAAACCACATTATTTAGTTCCATAACTTTGTAAAATAACTAATTAAAAATAAATTATATTATTTTAATATTTTTTTATTAAACGTAATTAAAATAGAAATATTTAACGATATTAAAATCATAATTAATATACAAATTTATAAAATATTCATTTTAAATATTTGTTAATTATAATTATTTTATTTTAATATTTTGTTAATTTTTAATTTTTATTAAAAATTAAAATATATATTTAATTAACTTTGTATTTAAATTTTATTATTGTTTATTTTTTTTCTTAAACTATTTCATATTAAAATTCACTTTTATACTTATTAAATATTCGTATTTTAAACTAATTGATAGAAAATAATAATATTTAAAATAAAAAATTATTAAAATAATATAATGATTTTTTTATCTTGAAAAATCAAGATGTATATATTCAAAGCAATTGTTTCGATTGTTAACTTGTGCAGTTCTATTAGAAACCAATGGCTGAAGTGGAAAGTGTGCCCGAGCTGCTCATCGAGTATTATAAAATGCTGGTGTTGTCGTATACAATATGTTTCACTGCATAACTTGAAAGGCATTTTTAAAAGTGATTATTTCTACGATTCAATAAAAAAAAACTTAATTAAAGGGTCATGCTCGAAGACTATCATATTTAACCATATTTAACCATATTTCTCGGTAGTAAAGTAACTATATAGATGGTTTTACTTTATTTATTTATTTATTTGATCTCTTCAAAATATTGTTTATATATGTTATTTCAAAAAAACAAAAATATTAATGACACATTTAGAAGCGTACCATTAGCACATCATTTTGAAACTTTATCATATATATATATATATCTTTTAAATTATAGTAAGTATTTCTAAATTTTAATTAAATTCATACATAAATTCTAAATTTTTAAAACATATTATTTGATATTTAAATTTTTAAAATTTTAAACATAAGTTTTCAAACCCTTAAAATGTACTATTTAGTTCATAATTTTTTTTAAAATTTCGTTCCTAAATTTTTAAATTCTATAATTTAGTTTTCAATTTTTTAAAAATTTCACGTATAACATAATTTGTTTATTAAAATACTTATTTGTGAATAAAAAATTTAAGATTTACGTGGAAAGTTTAAAAATTTAAGAATTAAATCGTATAATTTAAAAATTTATGTGTATAGGAATTGTTAGATGTGTGAAGAAAAAAATATCTCAAAATTTAAAAGAATAATAAAAATTAAAGTGAATAAAATTATCAAAATTAATTTAAAACAATTAAAATTTTTATAAATATAATTAAGATATATTTATTTAAAATAAATTGGTTAATGTATTCAACTTATAATAGAATGAATATATATTTAATTTTTTCAATATAGTATATAGGAAAGTCAAATATATAAAAATCTTAAAAATGAGGCAATTTATTGCCCGTATCACATGATACATGGAAATGAAATATTTATTTTGTAGATAAAGAAGGGTGGCAATTTGGTTAAAATTCATAATAGGAATCAAGTATAATATAATATAAATTATTTAATTAATAATTAATAATTAATTTTTTTGTGATTATAAATAAATTAAAAATAATTTAACTTCTTTATAATATTAAAATATATATTAATTGGGAGTAAAAATAACATAAATAAACACAGCACCATTACCACCTCTCAGGCCATTTTCCATGCCTTGCGCTTTAAATTCACTTGTACCACTCATTTCCATTTTATCTTTTATTTAACCTTATTTTTTATATTAAAGTTAAACCTATTCTAGAGGAAAAGATTAAATTAGTAAAGATTTTATTATAATATTTTTTTTATTTTTAAATTATTATTTTTTATTTATAATATTAATTATATTTTAATATTATTATTAGATAAATATTTTATTAATAAATTATTATTATTATTATTAGTTAACAATAATTTATACTATAATAATATCACTATATATATTTACTTGTACATAAATTAAAATAAAAAAATATTTATTTTGTAATATTAAAATAAGATTTATACAAAAATAAACAACAAAAAAATGTGTTATTTGGTTCACGGAATTAAATAAAAATAAGAATAAGAATTGAAATGAGAATGAAATAAATTTAAAAGAAAATACTTTTGTTTGATTTGATCATTGAAATAAAAAAAAAATCAGTATTAGAGTATTTGATTTACAATTAGAATAAAAAAACATTGTATATTATCTTAATACTTTATATTTAATAAATTTTAAATAATATCATTTAATTATTATTATTTTGTTAGATAAAATATATTATTAAAATTATTATTTTTTTAAATAATTATAAATTAAAAATAAAATATATTATTAAAATTATTATTTTTTTAAATAGAATTTAGGGTTTGGGATTTAGGATTTGAGGTTTAGAGTGTAAGGTTATATTTATGGGTTAAGTTTAGGGTTAGAATTATTATTTTTCTAAATAAGGTTTAGGGTATTGAGATTTAGAGTTTAGAGTTTAGGGTTATATTTGTGGGTTAAAATTATTATTTTTCTAAATAAGGTTTTGGGTTATATTTGTGTGTTAAGATTTAAGGTTATAATTATTATTTTTCTAAATATGGTTTATGATTTTGAGATTTGGAATTTAGGATTTAGTGTTATATTTGTGGGTTAAGATTTATAGTTAAAATTATTATTTTTTTAAATAAGGTTTAAAGTTTTGAGATTTGAGATTTAGGTTTATATTTGTAGGTTAAAGTTTGTGGTTAAAATTATTATTTTTTAAACATGGTTTAGAATTTTAGGATAAGATTTGAGATTTAAAGTTATATTTGTGGGTTAAAGTTTATAGTTAAAATTATTATTTTTCTAAATAGATGTTAGAATTTTAGGATATAAGATTTAAGATTTAGTATTTAGAGTTTAGAATTTAGAATTATATTTAAAATTTGGATAAAATTAAAAAAAAATTGGATTAATTGTGAGTCAACGAAAAATTATAATAACTCAATTATGATTCAACCCACCTACACATCCAAACCCAAACCCAAATTCAAAATCTAAAACAAGAGTAACAAAGACTCTACCAAAATAAATGGCAACAGGGAAGAAATAGAACAGCGATTAACAAAAACGCGAGTTGCGTTTGTTGCTTTGTATTTTCAAATTATTTCTATTTGTTGGATTTTGAAGCTTGTTTCAAGGATTGGGGGGATCTGTACTTTCAGAATCATTTGAATGGCACAACAAGGGCAAATTGCGATTGACCATGCCGTACTTGACGACATTATCAATAGGCTATTGGAGTTCCGCCATTCGAGGCCTGGCAAGCAGGTTCAGCTTATGGAGAGTGAGATCCGTCAACTTTGCAATGCGTCCAGAGATATTTTAATACAACAGCCTAATCTTCTTGAGCTCGAAGCCCCAATCAAGATCTGCGGTTGGTTTTTTTTCTTTTATTGATTTAATATATGGGTTATATTTAAATACAGAAGCTTGCATCTTTAAGATTGTTTTCTGTATATTTGGTTGAGCTGCGATGTGGGTTCTTTACGTTTTAAATATTTTTCGACGGTTTAGATGATTAATATGGATATTGGTTTGCGTTTGAGTTAGATGAAACTCATGAAAGTCTATATTTGTTTGAATGCCATATAAGTATTACTTACTACTCACTAAAGTGTTATTTTGACCATTGATCGAGAAGTTTGACCAATTCTCTCATGTGCTGGTCATGTAACCATTTTTTTATGGCATATTTAGAATATCATCATCATTCTCATACTCATCTTCAAATCGTAACTCATCATTACCATGGTCGACATCTTTCTCATGATGATATTCCAAATGTACCTCGTAAAAATGGTCACATTACCAGTGAATCATTAGTCAATGGTCAAAATAAAACTTTATGTTAATTTTGTTAAAATAATGATCTATTTGGTTAAGTAAAAAGTTACAGAACTTATGTGCTCCACCCGTGTAAGTTTTAGGATCCCTGACACCTTTCACCCATCATGAAATTAGGATCTTGTAGTTTTTTTTTCCCTCATTTTTGACTAACTTGTTTTACTTGCCTAGTCTTCACATTAGGTGTTAAGTTATACACATTTTTTAGAGATAAATATCAAACCTATCACATCCATCAGATAAAAGATGCGTGATTGAGATTAAAAGTAGAGCAAAAGCAAGCTGCCAAAGAAAAGAAAAAAAACTGAAGATCAAGTCCCTATATTATATGCCGGCTTGGTGTTTGATATCATAATTTGTAGACAGGAAATGTGACAACTTGTTAAATCCATTGATTTCTCCATGTTTGATCCTTCTCATCCGCAAAAGTTTGGCTTGTTTAGATTGGCTCAAGTCGCTTGAACATAACTCATCTGAGTTGTAACTTAGATCAGATCATTTAATTTTTAAATAAGTTGCGCTACTTATAAGCACCTCATTTGATTTTTTTTTTTGCAATCACATTTATTTTTTTATTAAACAAATTTTTTAAATAAATTGAGTTGTTTAATTTTTTTTTGTAGGTTTATGATATTAAATAAATTTGCTTATTGTTTTTCTTAAACTTGTTTTGACATGTTTTTGATATTAATTTTTTAGATGTTAATTAGTGATGTGATGGTTATATTGTAATTAGTTAAACAAAGAAATTAATAGTTTAAGTTTGTTTATCAATGAAAAATTTGATTGTTTAGAAAGAAAAAAGTTTGTTGTTTGGGTAAAAAATATTAAAAAAAAATCAATCAAAAAGTGTTAAAAAATACGTTCAGTCAAAAAAATTATGTTCATCCAAAAAAATTGTTAAATGAGCTACTCATAGGTTCAAGTGAGTTGCTCATGTGAGCTAAGTGAACTGGGCTTTTTCAACTGATGAGCTTAATGGGTCAACTAATCGCCCCTACTCTTTTTATTCATAAACTCTGCATTGCAATAGTCACCCGTTACTCACACTGTTCTGTACATCTCATTGTCTCTTCCTGCCTTCCTTTTTATCTCTTGCTTACATTGTTCTGAAAAGAGTATGAGTTTTTTTTCTTCTTATTTTTTGAATTAAATGAGATCCGTTTAAAGTAGGTTGGGCTATGCTGCATTTTTATTTCCCTACCCAACAAACTTGTTTGAAAAAAGTGAACATGTTAACTGTGTTCATCTGTAATATTTCACAAAGCGCTGAAGAGGATTAAAAATCCTCTTTTAGTCCCTAACATCCTGTGATGATTATTTGGAATGTTCAGCTGTAGCTGTTTAATTTAATTTTTTACGACTGCTTAAAATCAAGACTAATTAACTGCGTTCGATGAATTTGATAAAAGCATTTATAAGTTTCACACATTGAGTTTCTAATCAGCTGATTCCTTTCACACATCAATTCATTTAACTTTAAATTTGAGTCATTGAACATTATGTTCTCACATTTGTTTATTTCCTTTAATTTGTAGGTGATATCCATGGGCAATATTCAGATCTCTTGAGGCTTTTTGAATATGGGGGCTTTCCTCCTAGTGCCAATTATTTATTTCTAGGTGACTATGTTGACCGAGGCAAGCAGAGTTTGGAAACAATATGCCTTCTCCTTGCCTTTAAAGTTAAATACCCTGAAAACTTTTTTCTATTGAGAGGGAATCATGAATGTGCTTCAATAAATAGGATCTATGGATTTTATGATGAATGTAAACGCCGGTTCAATGTTAGAATTTGGAAAACTTTTACTGATTGTTTTAATTGTCTTCCTGTTGCTGCCCTCATAGATGATAAAATACTGTGCATGCATGGTGGGCTTTCTCCCGATTTAACAAATTTAGACCAAATTAGGAACTGGCCTCGTCCCACTGACATTCCAGATTCTGGTTTGCTATGTGATTTACTTTGGTCGGATCCAAGTAGAGATGTGAAAGGTTGGGGAATGAATGACCGTGGAGTTTCATTTACCTTTGGTGCAGATACGGTGGCAGAATTCCTAGCAAAGAATGATATGGACTTAATTTGTCGTGCTCACCAGGTTATTTTTTTTCCTTGCTTCTTTGTCCCTTTCCTCTTCCCCACTTTTTGGTTGAATGAGCTTAATTAGATGTTTCATCTTCAGGTTGTAGAGGATGGCTATGAATTCTTTGCTTGCAGACAGCTTGTTACTATATTTTCTGCTCCTAACTACTGTGGTGAATTTGATAATGCTGGTGCAATGATGAGCGTCGATGAAAGCTTAATGTGCTCTTTCCAAATTCTCAAGCCAGCTGAGAAAAAATCTAGATTTGGTTGAACAACAAAATGAAGACAAAATCAATGTTCCCCACCTTTGGTTTACTAAAGTAAGTTGGATTGCATATTTTCAGATCAATTTGGCATTTGTTTTTGCTGTGATGTTTCAAGAAATTTCTATATTTTAAAACTAAAGTTTGTCTCTTGTCAATTTTTCTTTTCCTGATAAAATTTAAATTTGATTTAAAAAAAATAACATGGAAGGTCATATTATAATGATGAGCTACATTGGTATTATGTTTTTCTTGTATTTTCTAGGTTATTTATTTTAATAGAGAAGGGCACCAGTGGTCTTGTAACTTTAGATAAGGCATTAATCTTTTAGCTTTCAACTGGAGCACTTTAGTCTTAAAATAGTGCACTTTAAGTCTTAAAAATGGTGCATATAAGTCTTGTAGTTTTGAGCTTTTATAACTAAAGTGTACATTTTTTTAAAGTTGTGGGATTAAAGCATTCCCGTTGAAAACAACAGAATTAAAGTGTTATATAGCACATTTCTTGTGTGAAGTAGAACTTACATTAAGTTGCGTTTTAGCGTGGGATGATAGACATGTAGGTTTGAAGTTTCTTTTTATTTTGATATTGCAAAAGTTCTATATTTTAAATCAAAGTAATTGTCTTTTCTTCTCAAATTTTAATTTTCTTTTGTAATTTTTTTCCCTTAATTAAAAGGGAAAGTCGGAACGAAGAGGTTCTACTGGAGACTCAGAGTCAAGTCAATAAAGATGTGGTATAATTGTTAGACTGCTCAAATTAATTTTGGCTATGGGAATAGAGTATATAGATAGATATAACTTGAGCATGTTTTGTGTTAAGTTGAACTTTGAGTCAGTTTTTTATCATTGGATTTGTAATATTCTTTCAATTTTTCTGTGGGGCATGGTTTTACCCTATGCATGAGATTTTTCTGCTATGTTCTCAGGAGAAAGAAGCTGACAATGGGGCATATCTTCGAACTGGAAGGAGTCATGAATTTGGTATAACCACATCATTTGTGAAGATGAATTGTATGTTCATAATGTTGTGTGCTTAAATGGATGGAACTTTAGGACTTAATTTGCCAACCATTTTTTTGTGTAAGTGGCAAAGGCCTAATTTACATTTCCGTAATTGACACTTCTTCACAGATTCAACATGCCTGTACATAGTACATACACTTGATTTTTAACTCTGCAGGAGCGTTATAATCTCGATGTTCAAAGAAATGAATGATCTCTATGAACCCTAGCATGAAAGCTTGATTGCTGGAGGCTGCCGAGTCCAGATGCAATATTGAAAATGCCAATCAAATGATGGTTGGATTTTCCACTCCGAGATGAGTAGATTCTAGTTAAACAATCTTTTAAGGGACAGTTGAATTCATAAATCTTACCACATACAGTTTAGATAAAAAAAATTGATGAACATTTTTTTTGTTTTCTTGATTATGGGTTTTTGTTGTTTCATAAATTGCAATATCCTGAGCATGAGTACACTATATTGATCACAATGAACTTGGTCGGACCATGAACCAGTAAGCATCTATTTCTTCATACTCGATCATACCACGAGCCACATAGCACCCATCTTTACATCGTATTGTAAGTACTCATCAACCACTCTTCAAGCATTCCACTTATCAACAACCTTCCCCCTGCCTCTTTCTATCCTCTCTTCTAAACAGTACTCTTTTAATTGTCTTTTAGTAGCACTTATGATATTTTAGTGTTATAATTGTAACACTAAATTTAAAAGATATATTTTCAGCTTTTTTAATACATCGATAGTATATTTATTATTCTATTCATAATAAATACATTAACGTTCAAACACTCAACTCCGAGGAGAACAATAGAGAAGATATTGTTTGTTCTTGACGTGTTTACTTTCAAACATAGTATGTTTTGTAAGTGCAACACCAATAACAATTTTCAACAAAATTTTTGTATTAAAAAAACATTTTAGTATAAGAAACATAAACTTGGAGTAATGAAATTGAATTTTTTATTCTTACATATATTGTTGGATAATTTTTAATGATAACTATCAGTTTTGAGTGAGTAACTAATTTTTATGATTTAATTCTTATTCATATTTTTTAATATTTATGAAAATATATTTAATTTAAGAAGTAATTAAAAAGTTAATATAATATTTATTATAATAAACTAATATTAATTTATAATATTGAAATTATTTTCAATTTTTTTAACTATTTATAAAAAAAATAAAAAAAATATGTTTTAAAAATAGTTGAGAAATCAATTCTCTAAAACGTTTAAACAATTTGGAGAAGCATTTATATTATTTTTATACATATATCAATATGTAATAAATAATAAATAAAATTCTAGTTACAAAATTTTGTATTATATAATTATATGTATATAAAAATTATAATATTATTATAAGTTTAGTTTCTTTTTAACCATAATTTATATTTATAATAATTATCCAAATTTAATTTTGAGAGAAAATTGTTGGATTTTCACAAATAATTTTACACGTAGATAATTGCTAAATATCACAACATCATAAATGAAATATCGTGATGTAATTGTCCATTATTTGGCAATAGGCAATATAAGTTTTGTTTTGATATTCAAAACAATTCCTTCCTGATATTCAAAGTTTTGTTATATTTAACATTTTCGTACTTGTAATTATATTGTCCTCATTATTAAAAAAATGGATGATAATATTATTACAATTTATATTTTTATTATCATAATAGTAATTTATAATTAACATTTATGTGGTTAATATGGAAATCTGTACTTATAAGAATATTGCTAGATTTCATAATATCACAAATAATATTGTGATGTAATTCTTCATTTCTTTGTTTTGTTTTGTTTTGATTAATAAAATCTATAAAATTCATTTTCAATAATCAAATGTATAACACTGTTCTACTTGTAATTATATCTTTGACCAATAATTAAAAAACATGATGATATTACCGTAACTTATACAATTATTAAGCTTATAATTAATAAAAGGGTAACAAAGGTATTTCTCAAAATGATAAAGGTTGGAAAAATATGTTATTTTTGATAAAAATATATTATAATTTGATAGTTATTAGTTAGGATAATATAAATTCTTTATATGAAAAACTCACGTAAATTTATT
Organism: Hippophae tibetana; assembly: GCA_037013495.1. Lineage (NCBI taxonomy): Eukaryota > Viridiplantae > Streptophyta > Magnoliopsida > Rosales > Elaeagnaceae > Hippophae > Hippophae tibetana. Next base: position 20,755,305 of record CM072803.1, read on the forward strand.
TCAAATAAGTTTTTAATAATAAAATTTTAACAACTAAATATAAATATTTTAAAAAATATTTTTTAAATATTTACTTTCATTATTTTTGATAAAAAAAACAAAGACTCAATGATTCTTAAAAAGAAGAAGAGAGTAATTAAATAACTATGAGATTAAAATATAATTTACTACTACCATTTATCTTTCTTAAAAATTATTGAAGTATGGTGGCAAGTGAAAAAGTTTTGCTGGGAAAACTCAAAAAAGACTAGTGTTATCGGAAAAGTTGTAAACTAGAATGCAAAACACGAACTGGTTAGTCACATTAGAGAAGAAGAGACATAAAGATTAGAGAGATACAAATTCTTCGCAGCTCCACCATCAAGATTTGTCATATGATGTGGGTTTTCAGCGCTCCTCAATCTTTCCAGCCGGCGACCTACTATGCTCCATTCAGCAACCTTCCACGTAACTCTCTAAACCCCTCAACTTGCTCTTTTACCTTAAACCCATCAATCACCACAAAAAAAGATGATACTAACAACAACCACTTAATTCAATCTTTATGTGAAGAAGGAAATGTCAAAAAAGCCATTCGATTTCTTTCTCACGAACCAAACCCAACCCAACACACCTACGAGGCCTTAATCTCATCTTGTATCCGCAATGAATCTTTATCCGATGGTATCGACGTTCATCGCCACCTTCGCAATGATGGGTTTGACCAAGATCCTTTTTTGGCCACTAAACTTATTATTATGTATTCAGAATTGGACTCCCTTGATAATGCACTTAAGGTGTTTGATAAAACGCGTAACAGAACTATGTATGTTTGGAGTGCTGTTTTTAAAGCTTTAACTTTGGTGGGTAAAGGAATTGAAATGTTAGATTTATATAGGCAAATGAACTGGGCTGGAGTTCCGTCTGGTAGGTTTGTTTATACTTATGCTCTCAAAGCTTGTGTGGCTACTGAATGTTTGGATTTCTGTTTGAAGAGTGGTAAGGAGATTCATGGGCATATATTGCGGCATGGGTATGAGGCACATGTTCATGTTATGACTACTGTTGTAGATATGTACGCGAGGTTCGGTTGTGTTTCTTATGCAAACCGAGTTTTTGGCCGGATGCCAATGAAAAATGTGGTATCATGGAGTGCTATGATTGCTTGTTATGCTAAGAATGGCAAGCCTTATGAGGCTTTGAAGCTTTTTAGGGAGATGGTACATAAGACTCATGATTCAGTTCCCAATTCAGTAACAATGGTCAGTGTTCTTCAAGCATGTTCAGCTCTCTGTGCTTTGGAACAAGGGAAATTGATTCATACTTACATCCTTAGAAGGGGTCTTGACTCCATACTGCCGGTTATTAGTACTCTTTTGACCATGTATGCAAGATGTGGTAAACTCGAGTTGGGTCAACGTGTTTTTGATCAAATGGATAAGAGGGATGTTGTTTCATGGAATTCCTTGATGTCAAGTTATGGGATTCATGGATATGGAAAACAAGCAATACAAGTTTTTCATGATATGGTGAACCATGGAATATCACCTAGTCCTATATCATTTGTAAGCGTTTTGGGGGCATGTAGTCATGCCGGGCTTGTTGATGAGGGCAAGATGTTATTTTCTTCTATGATTAGAGAGCATGGGATATATCCTAGCATGGAGCACTATGCTTGTATGGTGGATCTTCTTGGCCGTGCCAATCGGTTCGATGAAGCAGCCAGCTTAATAGAAAATATGTCAGTAGAACCAGGAGTTAAGGTTTGGGGCGCACTTCTTGGCTCCTGCAGAATTCATTGTAATGTTGAGCTTGCTGAGAGAGCAAGTGAAAGACTGTTTGAGCTTGAGCCTAAAAATGCCGGTAACTATGTACTTCTAGCTGATATTTATGCTGAAGCTAAGATGTGGGATAAGGTGAAAAAAGTTATGGAACTTTTAAAAGCTAGCGACCTAGAGAAGTTATCAGGCTGCAGTTGGATTGAAGTTAGGAAGAAGATGTATTCATTCAATTCTGTCGACGAGTTTAATGTACAGACCGAAGAACTTCATGCTTTATTGGTAAAGTTGTTAACAGAGATGAAAGTGACAGGATATGTGCCTCAAACCAAAATTGTACACTATGATCTTAAGGAGAAAGAGAAAGAACAAATACTATTAGGCCATAGTGAAAAATTAGCTGTTGCTTTTGGACTCATCAATACCAATAAAGGGGAGACCATAAGAATATCCAAGAACTTGAGGTTATGTGAAGATTGTCATTCTGTCACAAAGTTCATTTCCAAGTTTACAAGCAGGGAGATTTTAGTTCGAGATGTGAACCGTTTCCACCATTTTCATGATGGGTTTTGTTCATGTGGAGATTACTGGTAGCCTTAGGCCAGCCTATATATGTTTTTCAAATTTTTGTTCAAATTTGTTATTTACTTTTTATAGTCAAAAACTTCATTTGATATAATAGACTGAAACGATTTACATTTTCAGCAACAAGTTGTGCTTGGAAATGAAAGAAGTTGGAGGAAAAACTGAATAAAAGATGGGACTTCATTAGCTTGATAAAAAAACATTGGAACGTTGTTTCTTTTGCAAACATATAGGGTAGCTCTATTTTAGAGCTGTTTATGCTAATGTCAGAGTAAAAATTTATTTTTAGAAACACTTGATTATTAAATTGTGAGGAAAAAATTTAAATTACTTTGACATTTGTCTTTTTATGCTTTGGAAATAACCATTCCTGAGTGATACCTCCAAAAGAAGGCATAATAAAAGGTGCAAAACCGGAAACTAATTTTAAAAAGTAGTTGCGTACCATCTTTATCTAAGCATGATTGTTTAATGCAGTAGCATGAGTTGCTAGGTATTCAACAATGAGTGGTTTCATTGAACCGATACCTAACACTAGTTTTGGATTTAACCAACCTCGATATTCTCCCAAGCCGTATGAAATAACATATTACAAGTTCAATATAAACTTGACTATTTTTTGTTGGATATACTAATATTGAAGCATTTATGGGTTGGCTCACTCAAATCGATAAATTCTTTGATTATGTTTATATTCTCAAAGAGAAAAAGGGTAAACTGGTAACCTACAAGTTGTGTGTGTGATGCATATACTTTTTGAGATCGCATTCAATATGAAAGGAAGGCCAATAATAGGTCTCATGTGGTGACTTTAGTTTGCATAAAAATAGTTATTGATTCAGCAATTTTTACCCACTGATTATGAGCAAATTTACCAAAAATATCACCAATTAACATAAGGGAATAAGACTGTTAATAAATACATTGAAGAGTTCTGGAGACTTGATCTGAAAGCCAATATAAGAAAAAAAGAAAAGTAAGAGGGTATCTCGTTATGTATAAGACTTGTGTTTACTCATTGAGTAACATTTGGAGCTAAGCCAAACTTTGTGTAATGTTAATCCAACTAATAATTTAGTTTTCAGAGCTGAATCTCAACTACCCAAACAGATAAGACCCAAGTACCTTAAAAGAAACTACCTTGATTACTCTGATGACAAATCTAAGCTCTCTTCATCCTAACAAATAAAGAAGACTTACATACCCTAAAAGAAACTACCTTGATTATTTTGATGACAAATCTAAGCTCCATTCAATCTTAACAGGTTCATATCCTCCAAAACCACAAATTGACCCTCCAATCCAAAACAAGCGACCACCCAATCAAATTAACCCATTACCCAAGCTAAGCAGCCATAATATGTGAAATGGTTTAGGTGTCTACAAAATGGACACAAGTCCAATAAATGCCTTCACAAGAAAGCTGTCAATTTAGTTGGTGAATGTGAAACCATAGATGAAGAAATTGAATACCCTAAGCTTGATATTGAAGGAGCTTATGCAACATTGAGTGATGAAAGAGGGAGTACAACTCACTATATTGTTCAAAAGCTATTGTTGGCACCCAAACAATCTATTCCTACTCAACATCATTTCTTATTCAAAACTAGATTCGATGTACAACAAAAGGTTTGTGATGTTATTATAGATAATAATAGTACTAAAAACATTGTTTCTAAGGCTCTAGTCAAGGCTTTAGGATTATAAGTCAATCAACATCCTCATCCTTACAAGACTAGATTTATTAAGAAGGGGACAGAGACTAAGGTACATGAGTTGTGTACATTAAATCTTTCCATGGGAAAATTCTACTAAGATAAAGAAAAGTGTGACATGTTTGACATGGATACATGCCAAATACTTTTGGGTAACACATAAGGGAATGTCCAATGTCTATATATTTGAATGGGGATGTAAGAAGATAGCTCTACTACCAAATGTTGAGAGAAGTGAGGTTCAAGCACTTATAATAGGGAAACAAAAGGTGATGTTTAGCACCAATTCTGGACACTTTGAGAAAGAGATCAATGAATCAAGGTAGTTCTTACACTAGTCCCATCTCGATCCCCGAGATGTTCACTACCATTTAGAGGAGGTCCAATATCTTTTAGAAGAGTAAGTAGACTTGTCACCAGACAAGCTACCTTCAAAACTTCCACCAATGAGGTCAATTCAACACCAAATTAATCTTATCACTCGAGAAACAGTCCCCAATGTCCCACCTATTGTATGAGCAATAAGGAACATCAAGAGTTACAAGACATTGTGGAAGAATTACTCAAAAATAAGTTTATCATAAAGAGCCCTGACCCATATGCAATTCATGTACCTTGGTCTCAAAGAAAGATGGAACTTACAAGGTACATGTGGACAACCATGCTATTAACAAAATCACCAGATTTTCCATTCCCAAATTGGAAAACTTACTAGACAAGCTACAAGGAGCCAAAGTGTTCACCAAGTTGGACCTTATATGTGGCTACCACCAAGTAAGGATTAAGCTACATGATGAGTGAAAAACAACATTGAAGACTAGAAAAGGTCTCTATGAATGACAATAATGCCATTTGAGTTGTATAATGTCCTAAGCACTTTCATCTAATTAATGCATCAAATTTTGAAGCCCTACACTAAAGATTTTGTTGTAATATATTTTGATAACATCTTAGTGTATAACCAGAACATTGAGTCATATTTGAAACATCTGGGGATCATTTTGGAGTCCCTAGGGTCTAAAAAACTATACCTCGGCCTGAGGAAGTGTGAATTCCTAACTAATCAACTCATATTCCTAGGATTCGTTATTGAATAAAATGGTATAATGATAACTTCTAAGAAATTAAGAGCAAGTTGAGCCAAGCATTATTTCTATCCTTACCAAAATTTGATCAAGCGTTTGAAGTTGAGATAAATGCCTCTATGTTAGGCATAGGTGATGTTTTTTTCTCATAATGGAAAACCAATTGAATTTTTTAGTGAAAAGCTAACCAATGTAAGGAAAAAATGGTCTACCTATGGGTAAAAACTATAAGCTATTATAAGAGCCTTCAAATATTGGAAGCATTGTCTTCTACAATTCCAGTTTTCTTTACATAGTGACCATCAAACATTGAAATACCTCAATTCTCATAAAACTATCTCCAAAGTAAACATGAGATGGGTTGTGTCCCTTCAATGTTTCAACTATGTCTTTAAGCATAAACGAAGACAACATTAAAAGGTAGTAGATGCTCTTAATCGCAGGTATGCATTACTTACTCTTTTGAGAAATGAATTTATTATTTTTAAGAGTTTTCCGAATATCTATGCTTAAGATGAGGATTTTTTTTTTAAATTTAGGGAAACTCCAATAGGTGTAACCAAACTAACTCAAGATTATTTGGTATAAGATGGGATCCTATTTAGAGGAAATAAATTATGTGTCCCTGGAGGTTCTCTAAGAGAACATTTGTTAAGATAAATTCATTCAAGAAGACTAGCTAGTTATCTAGAGAAGGATACAACTATCACTTTGTTGGAAGAAAAGTAGTTTTGGCCACATATGAGGAGGGAAGTAACTAAGTTTGTTCAGAGGTGAGGTGCACATGTGCCAAATATAAAAAAGATCCAAAATACTATTTGTACATCCCTTTACCTATGCCATACTCAATTTAGGAAGAGGTTAACATGAACTTCATTTTAGGTTTGCCAAAATTCAAAGAAAGGTGGATTCTATTCTAACGGTGGTTGACAGATTCATCAAAATGTGCCACATGGTCCCTTGAAAAAAGACCAATGATGCTAGTCATATTGCATCTCAATTCTTCAACAAAATAATGAAGTTGTATAGTGTTCCCATTATCATTACCTCTAAAAAATATGCGCAATTCATCAGCCATTTTTAGAAGGAGCTTTAGAAAAAGGTTCAACACTATACTAAAACTTATTAGTACCTACCATTCACATAATGACAGTCAAATTGAAGTTATAAGTAGTCTATTAGGAGCATGATGAGGTGTATAACTAATGGACATCATAATTAATGGGATTTGGTTGTACTTTAGGTTGAGTCAACCCTCAATAGTTTAGTTAACAAACTATTAGAAGATCACCTTTTAGATACACTAAGGCTCAAAACTCTGTGGTGGGCTTAAAGCAATTCCTTAATCTTAAGAGTAAGGTAGTTAGGACTTGAGCAAAAGATTTTAAGATTTTTCATTAAAAAATCAGGGAGTACATCGATCATATGAATGCATAATATCAAAGCCAAGCAAATTAACATACAAGGTTCAAAGAATATGTTAAGGGAGAATTGGTCATGATTCATCTTAATAAGCACAGATTACCTGCTTCTAGTTGCTCCAAGTTTTAGAGTAAGAAATATGGCCCATTTTCTATAATAAAAAACAACTCTTATATGTCATTGGGTTACCTCAAGATTGGAAGATTTCCCCAATATACAATGTTGTTGTCATTTCCACCAATTATCCTCTAACTGATGTCGTTGTTTTTATTGAAAATTCAAGGTTGAATCCACTTAAAGAATGAGACTTTAATACAGAAGCATGAGCGCCTAAATGTTCTTTTACTTATTAATTACTAGTTTTATTACCTTTGTCGTTTTCAATGTTAAATGTGTCATTTATTATTGTTGAATATTAGTGAATTACTTTATTGGAACTTATAGGTTTGTTAGATCAAAATTAAGTCAACCCATACCTCTTTTGTGAGTTAGTTATGAATACTTTTGTAAACTCGTTTCTGTTTTAGCTCTCTAATGAAATATATCAGAAAGTGACAACTAATAAGTTACCTTTCGTCTTTGTGCCATTTGGCTAAGATATTTCATCTATTATTTGTTAATAAATCATTAATGGTATATTAGTTGTATGCAACTAATATACTTTATCATTTGTATATACTTTTCTTAAAAACATTTTTCCTAAAAAGTAGATTCTTATTTCCTGTATTTATACTTGTATTGGCATTCATTGTAATTTTAATTGTAAATATATTCAGTATATTCAATTTGGTATCAAAGCAGGAAAGAAAAAAAAAATTCTTACCAGTTTCTAAGCAGCAGCGCCCCCTTCAGTGTTTTTTATGTAGTGCTGTTAATCTTCTCGCACTGTCCAGTTCACAATGTCCAGTCCACGACGTCCATCCCATGCTGTTGAGCCCTACGCCGTCCAGATCGAGCACTAGCTTCAGCCCTGTGCCATCCAACTCGCGCACCAACTTCAACCCTACGCCGTCCAGCTCGCGCACCAGCTTCAACCCTGCATCATCCAACTCGCCAGCCCTGCGCCATCCAACTTGCCAGCCATGTATTATTTGTGACTCTGCACAGCTCCTACACTTCTCTGTGTTCTTTTGTGAGAACACAGTGGCCTTTGTTTTTCAGTTTTTCATTTTTTCAGTTTTTAGTTTTTTAAGCTCTGCCCTAGTCCAAGCCCATCAACCCACTTACTCATCTGACCTAGTCCAAGCCCATCAGCTCATCAGCCCAGCCCATCAGCTCACTCAATAATTAGACAGCCCACTTACCAGCCCAATCCACAACCCAACCCGGCAAAAAAAATGCAAAATCTTTATTCTGTTGCACAATATATTTTTATTTCAATGGAAGATTCAAGACAACATCAAGTTTCTAGAATTAATGAAGTTCCAAAATTTGAAGTTTCTGTTAAGAGTTTAGAAATTGGTTCTTTCGGGGGTACTAAACTTAATGGTACAAATTTTCGAACATGGAAAAAAGTTATGTCTATATATCTTCATGGGATGCATAAGATGGGACATGTATCTGGATCAATCAGGACTCCTAGTCAAGATGATATAAAAGCCTATACTAGGTGGGAAGATGATGATGGCTTTGTAATGTCAATTCTATTTAGAGTCATCACTGATGATATATTACAAATGGTTAAGGGATGTGAAACTACTGAGACCATATGGAATACTTTAAGCGAACTTTATACAAATGAGTTTGACTTTATACAAGTTCATGAACTCATGTGTAAAGTTGTTGGCATGCAGCAAAATGGGCAACCAGTATCTTTGTTTTTTATTAAGTTGAAAAATGTATGGGCTGAAATTGACCAGAAACGCCAGTGCAAAATTAAAAATCCAGAAGACCTTTTGTGGTACCAGAAGGAGAAGGAGCTTGAACCAGTACATGTCTTTTTAAGAGGCCTTGATACAAAACATAATAGTGCTAAAGGCGAATTGCTTCGAATGTCAAACCCTCCGAGCTTGACTACCGCCTTTACATACATCCATAAAGATGAATCTCAGCAAGAGAGTCTACATCAGGCACAAGTTGAGGTATCAAGCCTAGCCATTCAAGCCATATCAAAGTCACATTTTCTCCAGCAGCAAAATTCAATTCCACTTCATCAACAGGGACCTTCACCAAGTTTTACCAATCGCTCTCTTTCTCACTGCTCTTATTGCAATGAACAAGGGCATCTTTGTGAGAATTGTTGGAAACTATATCCACACTTGAAACCAAAAGCAGACTACTATGGAGCAAAATGACAACATCATCATTCTAAAGCAAAAGCAGTTGTAATGCAAATTGTCCAAGAACCATACTACTATGGACATGATCATCCTATGAAATGTGGAGGTATCCCTACATCTTCAATAGTTTGTCATGGTAAGATTGATATGACCTTAAATGTTTCTCACTCTATTGGGTCTAATACTTGGATTATTGATTCTTGTGCATCTGATCATATGACTTATGAAAATCTTATTTTAATGAGTTATCTTCCCTACCAGTGTCTTATGTTACCAATGCTAATGGTGCGGCATTTCCTATCTTAGGAAATGGGCCAGTTTATATCACTACATCTTTACAGCTCCATAATGTTTTATATGTACCTGACTTATCTCATCACTTAATATTTGTCCCACAGTTGAATATCGAGTCTAAATGTTCTGTAACCTTTTATCCTATGTATGTGATTTTTTAGAATTTTCTTACCAGGGAAATAATTGGTCGAGGGTATCTGAGGGGCAGATTGTTCCGTTTGGATCAGAACTACGAGGGGAGAAACTAGGAGCACGGGCACGCACTGCATTGGCCTCTAGTTTCGATAAGCTAAGTGAAATTTGGTTGTGGTATCGCCGCTTAGGGCATCCATCTTTTAGTCTTATGAAAAAATATATGCCCACTTTATTTATTGGTGTTAGTGAGACTGTTCTACATTGTGAGACTTGTGTTTTGGCCAAGAGCCATCGTATTACTTATTCTCCTAATATTTCTAATAAAAGTACTATTCTTTTTGAATTAATTCATTCTAATGTTTGGGGACCATCTAAAGAGCTCACTATATTGGGTATGAGATATTTTGTTTCGTTTATCGATGATTGTACAAAGTTATCATGGATTTCTCTTCTTAGAACAAAAGATGAAGTTTTTTCAAATTTTCAAACTTTTCATACCTTCATTCAAACACAATACAATGGCATCATTCAGATCCTCCGTTTTGACAATGGGGGGAATATGTTAATCATGTTTTTCAAGATTTTTTCAAAACACATGGGATTATTCACCAAATTACTTGTCCACAAACACCGAAACAAAATAGAGTGTCTGAAAGAAAAAAATCATCATTTACTTGATATGGCTCGTGCACTCTTATTTAGTGCTTATATTCCAAAATATCTTTGGGGTGATGTTGTACAAGCTTCCGCCTATCTCATCAATCGTCTCCCATCTAGTGTCCTTAACGGAAAAATCTCATTCCAGATTCTCGAATCTTACATCTCCTTATCATCCTTCCATAATCTTCCTAATCGTGTATTTGGTTGTGTTGCTTTTGTGCATGTTCCTAAAAATCAACGGTCTAAATTAGATACCTGGGCAATTAAATGTGTGTTTGTTGGTTATGGAAGTTATCAAAAAGGGTACAAGTGCTTCCATCCACCGACTAGAAAGTATTATGTCACTATGATGTTACCTTCTTTGAGGACATGAGTTATTTTCCTCACCTGATACTGCTCGTCAAGGGGAGAATACATATTTCAAAGAACTGTATCATGGTGAGGGGGAGGCATTAGAAGAATCACCAACTGATGTTTCAATGAGACCAGATGAGATTCCTAATCCATTGAATCCAGTCATTGCAGAAGCAGATATTCCAAGTATTCAAGCACCAAATTCGCTTATAGCAAATGAAGTTGAAGACACAACTGTTCCTTCAGGCATTACTCTTATCCCTCATCAATAATTCCCTGGTACTGAAGGTCACCCATCTGAGGTATGTACACCCACTGATACTAATAGCATTGAGTCTAATATTGGACAGTGTGTGTTACCAAATAGGTCTACATGAGGTCAACCATCCAAAAGGTATGAACCAAATATTCATTCAAAATCAAAATATCCAGTAGCCAATTACATGTCCACTAAAATATTATCTAAGTCATATAAATCATTTGTGAATCAAATATCTTGTGTATCAGTACCTAACAAAGTGTAGGATGCGTTGGGATATCCAATATGGAGAAAGGAAATGGCTGAAGAGATGGATGCGTTAAAGAAGAACGATACTTGGCAACTTGTGCCACCACCACAAGGAAAAAAGGCAGTTGGTTGTCGATGGGTGTTTATTGTAAAACATAATGGTGATGGATCTGTAAATCGGTATAAAGCTCGTCTTGTAGCAAAAGGGTTTACTCAAACATATAGTGTAGACTAGGGGTGTCCAAAAACCGGCCCGGACCGGACCAAACCGTAAAACTGGACCGGACCAAACGATTTTACAAATCAAACGATCCGATCCAGTTTGTATTTATTAAAACCGTTTTTCAAATGGTTTGGTCCGATTTATATCGGTCGAACCAAACCAGACCAGTTTAATAAATATATTAGAATTTTCACATTATTTTTCATTAAAGATGTCAAAAAACCGAACCAAATCGGAAATCAAATCGAACCAAACGGTTTTATAAATCAAACGGTCCGATCTGGTTTATAATAATTAAAACTGTTTCAAACGGTCCAGGTAATATAAACAGTCCAATTCGGTCTGATATTTTTTCCCAAAACTGGACCGAACCGGACCGGATCGTTTGCTCCTATTGCCAAAATGAACATTATTCGGGTTTTGCTCTCACTTGCCGCTAACCTAAACTGACAACTTTGGTAGTTTGATGTCAAGAATGCGTTTCTTCATGGAGAATTAGTTTAGGAGGTGTAAATGAGTCTTCCACCTGGGTATGTAGTTGATTCTCTTGATAATTTTGTATACAAATTGAGGAAGTATTTGTGTGGTCTCAAGCAATCCCCTCGAGCCTAGTTAGGAAGGTTTTCATAGTTCATGCAAAAGATTGGTTACAGACAGAGTAATTCAGAGCACACTCTATTTCTCAAACATCAACGAGGGAAGGTAATAACCCTAATCATTTATGTTGATGATATGGTAATCACTAGTGATGATACTATTGAGATGGATAAATTACAAAGACAATTAGCCTCTGAATTCGAGATGAAGGACTTAGGTGAACTAAAGTATTTCTTAGGAATTAAGGTAGCCAAGGAAAGAGAAGGAATATATTTGTGTCAGAGGAAGTACGTTATTGATCTGCTAACAGAGACAGGTATGTTGGATTGCAAACCTATTGACACTTCTATTGAGCAAAACCATTGTTTATCAGAGTATCCAGATCAGATACCAACTGATCGAGCTCGCTATTAGAGATTGGTTGGACATTTTATTTACTTAGCTTATACTAGACCATATGTTGCATATGCAGTAAGTGTGGTGAGTCAGTTCATGCATAATCCAAGTGAGAACCATATGAATGTCGTTTTGAGAATTTTAAGGTATTTGAAATCGGCTCCAGGAAGGGGAGTAATGTTCTCTAAACACAACAATCCTCTTGAAGTCTGTGACTTCACAGATGCAGATTGGGCAGGAAGTATTACAGATAGAAAGTCAACATTGGGTTATTTCACCTTTGTGAGAGGAAATTTGGTTACATGGAAAAGTAAGAAGCAGAAAGTGGTGGCACGATCTAGTGCTGAGGCCGAGTATAGAGGTATGGCTCATGAGGTGTGTGAATTACTGTGGATAGAACTTTATTATTGGATTTGGGTTTCGAACTCAAAAATACGATGCAAATATATTGTGACAATCGGGCAGCCATTGATATATCACAAAATCCAGTACAACATGATCGCACTAAGCATGTAGAGGTTGATCGTCACTTTATAAAAAAGAAGCTAGATGCCAAACTTATTAACTTTCCTTTTGTTCCCACTGTAGAGCAACTTGTAGATATGTTTACCAAAAGAGTTTCCAAAAAGGCATTATACGACTCACTAAGCAAGTTGGACATGATCAATATATATGCACCAACTTGAGGGGGGGTGTTAATGAGTGATCATTAGTTGTATATTAGTTGTATGCAACTAATATACTTTATCATTGTAATTGTAATTGTAAATATATTCAGTATATTCAATTTTATTGATTTCTATGTAATTGTTAAGGATGCTTTTGAGTAATTATCTTATCTTACTTATCTTTTTTGTTTATCTTGAGTATTTTAGTTACAAAGTAAAAAAAAAATTAAATAAAGAGAAATATTTATAGTGTTAATTATAAATGTTGTTTTTTAAGGCAAAAAAAATCATTAAGTTTGATTTTTTTATTACTATTTCTTATTTTTGAAAGATATATCCTTAAGAAAATTAATAAAATTTAAGAAATTTAAGGAAAATATTATGATTAAATAATTATAAAATGGAGTGTAATTGATTTTTTCAAAATTAAAAGTTGTTTCTACATTTTTGCACAAAATGTGTAGTAATTTTTCATATTTATATCCTTCTTAGTTCACTTAAAAGTCCGACTTGAAATATTTTTAGAATTAAAATTAAAATTTTCAATTATTTGAAAATATGACCCAACCTGGCTCAACTCAAAGCTTACAATAGTCTATAAAATTGTGTCGAGTTCAACAATTTCAAAATTTTCTCTTAATTTTTATTAAAAAAATTATTTAAAAAAGTTAGAATTTTCATATTGTGAACCAGTTGATTAATACATGAGTCACATGATAGAACATTAACCAAGCATACCAACATAGGAACATTAACCCATCATTTGTTTCAAATCACCATATAATATTTCTTCTGTTGCCAGTTTAGTCTTTTGGTAAGCTTCCTACAGGAAAAGCTGTGACTCCCTTTGTAGCCATAGACAAGTCAACTTATGCTCCTCTGACATCGTCACATGGGAACCTGATTTGCTTGATCTTTTTCGAATGTTTGATGCCATAAACCATGCTTGTATTTCTTGATCAAAATGACTAGTACTAGTAAGGGATTTGGTTTTTTAACTTGTGTATAAGGAAGATGCTATTAGTAGTAAAATAAAAACAATACATTGTGTAGTTTATAAAAATCACGAGTTAATGGGCCTCCAAGGACTAATTACAGCAAGCACCGATATCACTTTCCTCACCATCCAATCTAATGTCGATTTTTTAATAGTAATGATATGTATCATTATTTATGAGTAAAATTATGATTAATCAAAATATATATCGTAATAAAATAATGTTATTTAACCTGATCTTTAAAGTCGTGACATTCATGATTGTCTTAGGGGTTGTGGTTCATTTAACACCTAATGATGGGAAGTCATAGAGTTGGCATGTTTAAACAGGCTGGAGCCAAATGAAGATAAAAGAGAGCAAATAATACTCATTTAATAAAAACCATAAATTTACATGTAATAATCTTAATTCATATAGAAATCAAAGCATTCTTAGTATGTGAATTAAAAAAACTATTACATGTAAATGTTACAACTTATACATTAAGTTAAAAACTTAAAATTAAAGAAACACATTTTTTCTTAATTTTCAACGGATTCAATCTCACTCACTCAACTCTCTGCTTCTTTAATAACTAGCAACTAGCAGTAACCGCTTCTCTAGTATCAACCCTACGTTTATTGAAACAAATTAAAAAACTTTCCTTGTCACCCTAAAAAAATGGTTTTTCTTTATATGACTAATGTCTTGTCTACTTGAATACACTAACAAAGCTTTATATATGTGACCAATGTTAGAGGAAATTCTTTGTTTAATCTTACTTATATATTTCTTTGTTTAGTGACTAGATAAATTTTATTGAGATTTGAAGCTCTTTATTCAAACTATAAGTTTTCATAAAGATACGATGGTTATGGATTTTTATATGAGAGGGGTTTGATAGTGTTTATATTTATCAAATTTATTTAAAAATAGAATTTTTCTTCTAAGAATTAACTTTATTTAACTTATGTTTACTAGTGCTCTTACTTTATAATTGACTAGTTATTATAATATAACATGTATATGAGTAGTTTATTATTTCTATAGATTTTGTTATATGTATGAGTTCTTTATTTAATATTAAATTATTATTTATTTAAAAGACTAGTTGTAATATTAATTTTCTCATTTATGGTATTTTATGTAACGTTGTTTTAGTTAATGAGCATTAATCCTTAAGTATATTTTTTGATTTATAAAAAAATATCTAATCAACTCAAAAATATGTAATTAATAATTTAGATTATTTTAGATCAGTTTATGCCAACTTTTTTATGTTTGGTTTAGATTTCGACTCACATTTGTTAGTTTATATTAAATTTGAATTGAGTCAAGACAATATTATAGATCCATTTCACATGGAAGATGAAGAAAATAAAAATGTTAAATGTAACCACATTTGACAAATGCATCTAATATTTTTGTGGTTACAATTTGATTAACTATGTTGCTAATTTATGGCCATATAAAAGATATACAATGTCTTTATCTTAGAGATACATCAACACAACAAACAAAGAAAAGCAAAAAAAACTAATTTTTTTAAAGAAAAATATTGTCATGTGTGTAAGAGAATTGAGGATAATATTTTTCTAAAAATGGAGTGATAAAATAGTGAGTTTGAAAAATATTTGTACGATACTATTTTAAATTTATTTTTATTTGTTGTATTATCTATCACTTTGTACTTATTAATTTTATTAATAGAAGAAATATTTTTTAAAATTTATCACGTAAATTTAATTTAATAAATTACGTTAAATTATCGATATTATTATTTTATTTTTATTCACGGTATGTAAACAAATATTACTTAACTTAATTTGAATCGGTATCACCCCTAAAAAATATACTCATCGTAAAACTTACTTAAATCTATTTGTCAAAGTGCGACACCAACAAAAACTAATCAATATAGATAACTTTACGTGTAAAGTTGAAAGTTTTGATCGATTAAAAACAAAGCTGATGGTTTTGATTTAATATCTAATCATAAGCAAATATTTTAAAATTTTATTATTATTTAACTACTTGACATCAGGGCTAAAAGGCATCAAACTATTGAGCTCCTCATAAGTCCTTTTAAATTCCATAAAATAATTTGTGAGTGACTGATCTTGTTTGTCTGCACGGTAAAATGCTTTGCATACCTCATATATGCGAGAAAGATTTCTCTTACCAGAATATAAGAAATCTAAATAATCCATCAATTCCTTAACGAATTCACAGTGATTGATCAAGTCAATTACATTGCTTTCAATAGAATTCCAAATCTACAGAAATAAGCGAGTATCGTCTCTAAGCCATGTCTGCTTTGAATCATCTTTAGGAGGATCATTAGTCAAATGAGTATCTTTTTCGATACTTCTCAAATAAATTCGAATAGTCTTGCTCCAAGCCAAATAATTCGAGTCATTGAGCTTATGGTCCGTGATTTTAGACATCACAGACACCATATCCGTTACAACATTAGATTTCTTTTCAGCCATAACTCTTACAAACGACAAGACAACGAGCAAACGAACAAACAAAATCCAACAACAGCAGCGACGAAACACGCAGCGACGAAGAACACAAAATTAGAAGAACGTAAACCTGAACAATCACAAGCGATAAGTGCCAAACCACCACAGATGACGTAAGGGGACGGCGGAGAGCGACACAGGGTCTATCGGAGAAGAATTCTACACGAACGCGCTGTCACGCGCCGGCGCATGGAATTTGGCAGAAAGTCGCGGTGGTGTGTGTGGCCCACTTGCGGCTCGTCTGGTGACCGGACTTTGGGGTTTGGTCGGTCGGTGGCTGTTCTTCCCCCCTATGCCGGCGGTGAGACGTGTGGAAATTTTGACAGAAAGTCGCGGTGGCGCGTGTGGCCCACGCGCGGCTCGTATGGTGGCCGGACGTCTGGGTTTGGCTGGCCTGCGGCTGTTCTTCCTCCCTGTGCCGGCGGTGAGAAAAAATGTGCACTCTAAAAGAGTGTTCCGAATTGGAACTCAAAAATGCACCAAATCTTAATTTGTGTTTACCTAAAATCTGCCCTTAATTTGAACGGGAAAAAATAAATAAATAATAATTATTATTATTTTAATTAATAATTATTATTATTTTAATTAATAATTATTATTATTTTAATTAATAATTATTTATTATATTATAATTTGTAATATAAAAAAATAGTTATTTTAAAATTCATTTGCTTTATCATAAAATTAATAAAAGTCCAAATGGTGAGAGTAATAAAAACTTACAAACGTCAGCATAAAAAAGAACCCCACCATAGAAGTCACCAAACACTCAAAAGATTTGACTATGGGTGTACCACACAATAGTACAACGTAAATATGTTCTATATAAATAATAAATTTATTCAGAGTTTTACAAATTTTTTTTTTATATTTTTATAAATATTTTTATTTTTTTAATATTATAAATAAACTGCATGAAAAATTAAGCAAATTTTTTTATCAACTAATATGATTGGTTTTTTTTTTTTTTTGGCCTCAGACCATAGAATTTAACTTAAAACTGTTACAAAATCTTGTTATTTTTAATTATTTTTGTATATGTTAATGAGTAAAAAGGTTTTTTTATTTGTTTTAAAATGTTATTAAATATTAGATGTTATATTATTTTCTTCCAAGTTTATTATGTTATTTTATATCCTTAATGAAATATTTTATTTCTAAAAAAACCTAATAGATAGGTACAAAATGATAATATATAATATTAATATTAAAATATAATATAATATAATAATAACATTTTCACGTATAGGTTAAACTACTCTGTCTAAATTCATATCAAATGCAAAAAGTAGGATACCACGTGAAGTTGTGAACCAGTTTGGTGAAACTTCAAAAACAGATACCACTTCACTTGGTTGTGTCTTGAATGGGTCAAAGAGGAAATATTTTACCTGTAGGAGTCAAAACTCAAAACGAGGAAATTTCAATGCTGCAAATTTTAATGATGCTGTCATATTTTGTCTTTGTAGTAGTAGACTTCTTAACAGACTAATTATTTATATTTAATGTTGTAGATAATAATTAATTAAAATAATATTATTTATTTTTTATTTTTTAATTTTTAATTATATTAATTGTAATAATTTATAAGATTTTTTTATAATAATGTGATTTCATTTTCTAATAAAAAAATATATAATGATGTGTTATTACAAACTAATAAAATTTAATATTGATGTAACTTTTTCTTTGAAAAATAAATAATCAATAGAAGTTAGAGAATAATAAAAATTATTTTCTAAAACTAACTAATAATATTTGGAATGAGAATTTGAATATGATATTGATAAGAAGTATAAAGGATAAATCTTAACTTAGTTGCTAATTTCATGTAAAAAAAATTATTATTTTAATTTTTTTTGTTTCCATTCGATATTTTTATTATTAAAGTGAGTTTTAATAAATTAATTTGACCAAAAATTTAATTAAAATATTTAAGTAACTTATATGAAACATAAATTTATAAAAACTTATTATTAATAAGATAATATAGTGATAATTTATTGTATTATGCAAGTCATAAGTTTTTCAATTAAATTAATAATTTTTTTTATTAAAATTATAGATCAAAAGACATTCAATAATATAAGTAGTCAATTGAAATAAAAAATACTAAAAATATTAAGTTAATTTTTTTTATATAATAGCTAAATGAACATTTATCCAAATATAAATATAAAATTGGTTATATAATCTCATTTTATATTTTTAATGAGGTTATAGATTAATTCATATCATTTAAAAACACTATATATTCCACAAAAATTGCATAACATTGAATCTTCATTTAAATATAAATTACATATTCTATAATATTTGTAGATTTTATTTGATTTAATGTGAAGCTAAAATTTACACGTTGGAAAAGCTGATGCCCTATAACTATTAGTCTATTCTGTCTCACTTGTGTTTCATCATTTTTTCCCCACATTATTATTATTTCTTTTTTATCTTGAAAGGTTATTTAAGGATGTAATTTTTATTTTAAAATCTCGATTTATTTTATTTTATTTTAAGACCCTTTTCAAATTTTTAACTCATTGCATGTGATCGATTTTCTTTTTCTATTTATACTCAGTTTAATCCTATATATATAATTCATAAAATCGATTACAATATGTCACTATGTGTTGGTAATTTATTAAGAGTCCCAAATAATAATAATAAAAGATCTTAAAAGGTGAATGTCATCCTCAAGGGGTTTTAAGAAGATAAAAACGTGTTATTTTCTTTTTATTAAAATTTTATATTATAAATAATCATGTTTTATTTTTTATCTATCCTATTTAAATTAATTTGAAATAAATGAAATATATCAATTTATACAATATTTTTAATGTCATCTCAACCAATAAAAAAAATAAGGAAGTGATTTGATAAATTCTTAGTATTAAAGTTACACAGTACTAAGAATTATGTAGTTAGTAGGATTGAAGCGCACAAATCATGTAATTTTTTAACTGTCCATAAATATTACGTTATTTTTATAAAATAACTCTAAATTCATATTTTAATAATTAATAGATAAATTAAATTAGATTATATGTCATGTTACAACATGATAATGTTTTTGATTATTTACCTTTTATGTTTAATTTGATATAACTTGATAATAATTTTAATAACTCAATAAAATTATTATTCTAAAAATATTAAATATAATCATATAATCAATAAATAACATAATATAATCTTACTTTTTGGTAAAAAAAGAAAAAAGAAAAAAAAATGAGAAGTAAACAAGATAAAGCCAAAATTATAAGTCCAAAAAAATTATTATTAATATTTTGTTTGAAATAACATATTATACTTTTATTTATCTTGAAGTAATTTGAATTTATGTGATGAAAAAATATTACATATAATATATTTTATTAACTTTAATAATATTAGTTGTTAATTTTGTTATTATTTTTCTTTTTTAATAAAAAATAAAGAATTAAAATAACTTCATTTGATAAGTATTCGTAATCCAGCCAGATTCTTCGTTCTTAATATCCATATAAGATATATTAAAAAAATAAATAGCTAGAGCTATTTTTGTTATCAGAACAAATTTTATTCTAAAAATACTTTATTGTTAAAATGTGAGTTTTATATTCTCCAAATATCAATTCCCAAAAAATTAATAATTAAATGCCCAAATAAAAGCCCAGATTCCCATCGACAGTTCTTTCATATGCCTAATTGAGTTCTCCAAACTCTCTGAAATCGACATTTTCACTATCAACAACACATCTTTCATGGCTTCCGTCATCGAATCTGGGTGGCTGGTACTACGTCTCTTTCTCTATCTCTTCATTTCTTTCACCAACTGGTTAAACTTATGTTTCTACGCTGCTTTGATTATTATCAATTCTATATGTTTTCTTTTTGTCTCTAGATTTCATATTTTTTATGGGCAGTTATTTTTTCGTAATTTATGTATGTTTATATCCGTTTTTGCATGTGTGTAATAGTTTGGAACAAATGGATTATGGTGGGTTGAATTCGGTTATTCTGTTTGTTTATCTCTCTGTGTATCTCTGGATTCTACATTGGGTTGTTTTGATTGTGTTCTTTAGTTAATGGGTGTATTGGGTTTTGAATTTTATACTTCTGCATTTCGGATTGGGTTTTGATTAAGCCATTAGAGGGGCATTAAGTGCTCAAATTTGGAGTCAGATGGGACTTGGAGGTGCATTTTTTTTTCAATGAACTCTGTGGTTCTTTATTGGTAAGCAAGGTATGCAGTAGTGTGTCTATTTTTCAAGTCAATTATTATTACTGATTTTGATGATCTGATTAAAGCAGTATAATGAGTGATTATACTGTCAAACAAACCATGTCAAACATCCGTAGAATTTGGTATACTCCATTAGATGGAGCAAATGTTCTTAATCATGACCCTTTCAAACATAAGAAGTGCACGATCTGGTAGTCTTTGATCCGTTGGTGTATTTAGGCAGAACAATTCTTGGAAAAACTAAGTGCATGTTTGATAACGATTTTGGTTCCTAGTTTTTGATTTTTTTTAAAGTGATTTTATAATCAGATAACGATTTTTGATTTTGTTTTTCACATTTTTTAAGGAATAACTATCAAAATATGGGATGATTCTTAAATTTTTAAAAATAAATTTTTTTAATTAGATTTATGATTTATGATTTTTTTTATTTTCACTAAACATTTTTTTAATAAAGAGTAAATCAAATCTTATAATTTTTGTATGTATAAATATTGGAAGAATAATTAAAAGTTTAAAATTTGTAAATAATATCAAAAAATTTCTTGACATTTTAAAGTTTTTGAAAAAAAAATAGAAAATAGAAAGTATTACCAAACAACTTATAAGTGATTTCTAATTTCTTTTCTTAAAATCACAAATATAAATTGTTATCAACTACATTGTTAATTATTTTTACAAAAGAATTAAAGAATTAAAAATCATAAAATTAATTATTTAATCATAAATCATAAATAATAAATCAAAATCATTACGAAGGCCTAAAATGTTTGTGTTTCACTGTTGTCTGACTGAAATCTGTTAATTTGATCATTTGCTTGAGAAATTATTAGTTGTTCTACTTCTTCCATACTTTTAATCCTGTCTCAATGATAATATATCTGTATTCACAAAATTATTCTTTTTTTTTCTTATGCAGTATCTGATCACACATTTCAGTGACTTTCAACTTGCATGTATAGGAAGTTTTCTTCTCCATGAGAGTGTTTTCTTTTTATCTGGACTTCCTTTTATATATTTGGAGAGAGCAGGATGGCTGAACAAGTATAAAATTCAGGTATAAACTTTTCACGCTTGGCCTTTTTCTTTGTCATTTTCTTGTTTTTCCCGGCGAGAGATATATCACTTAATTTTTTTTCAAGCAGAACTACTATTAAATTTTTTTCAGAACACTTCTCTCATTAACAGTGAATGAAAGGAATAAAATTATAAGGGAACTTGTAGTTCATTGTTAGACAGTAGATTATAGATATCCTGTTATTGTTATCTAGTTTTTAGCTCGAAAGTAACAACCTATCTTTGCATTTTTTTTAATAAATTACCAATCTCCTGAATATATCTTTCAATGACTAATTGAAATGCTTACTAGGGTGGTTCTGTCCTCTGTAAAGTGTAACCTACTAAACTTTTGCCATATTGTTTTTCTATTTGCTATTACATGGGTTTGTAGGGAGAAAATATTCTTCTATGATGTTGAACATCATTCATTTTCATCTTCAAGCGTTTGTATTACAATCTTTGAAAAATTCCACATAAGTAGTGGCTATTATTTGTAAGTGTTATGTGTGTACTTTTATCGATTATCATCCACTTATGATATAAACATGGTCATTCCTAACAGTTTTATTCACTGCACATTATTGTTTTTTTCGTGTCTCTAACTAAATTTGCTTAATATAGTGCCTTAACTTCTTCCTAGTCTGATGCAGACCAAAAATAACAGCCCAGCTGCTCAAGAGAAATGTATAATTCGCCTAGTGCTGTACCACTTTTGTGTCAACTTACCAGTTATGATTTTTTCATATCCTGTCTTCAGCTTCATGGGCATGCGGAGTAATCTCCCTCTGCCATCCTGGTATTTTCAGGTTCTTTATATGCTAAAGCATATTTTTCAGTCATTGTGATGACATGCCGCTGCTATTCTCTAGATTGATAGAGAGAACCCTTTGTATTTGTGAATAAATTGTACAACTTTCTTCTTCTAAATCACTGTTGCCAAATCCTTATTTTATATTGCAGGAAAGTAATTTCGACACAGATATTATTCTACTTCATTCTAGAGGATTTTGTGTTCTACTGGGGTCATAGGATTCTGCACACAAAGTGGTTGTACAAGCATGTTCACAGTGTACATCATGAGTAAGTGAGAATCATAACTATATCATTGTGGCCTTTAGAAACTTTTATAGGTTTATATGTTTAATTAATTTTAGTACCCATGTGCAGATATGCTACTCCATTTGGACTGACCTCTGAGTATGCTCATCCTGCTGAGATATTATTCCTTGGATTTGCAACCATTATAGGTCCTGCCATCACCGGCCCCCATCTCATAACGTTGTGGTTATGGATGATGCTTAGAGTGCTGGAGACGGTTGAGGCACATTGTGGTTACCATTTCCCATGGAGTCTTTCCAACTTTATACCTCTGTATGGCGGGTAAGTCGCATGATACCCTTTTTCTCTCCTCCAACTTTGGTCTTTTAACGCATTCTACATGGCATATGTGCATTGTTTATGTGCTTATAAGATTGTGTAATTTTTGCAGTGCTGATTTTCATGACTATCATCACCGTCTACTTTACACCAAGTCAGGCAATTACTCATCGACCTTTACATACATGGACAGGTAAGATTCGAGGCATATGGTTCAAGGATTATTAATATATAAGCTTGTTGTGTCTTTCAAGTGTAACTATTAGAGTTCTGTACTTTATTTCTTTAGAGTCTAATAACCTGGGAAGAAAGTGAAATAGATGACAGACAACTTTTTATTTTTATTTTTATTTTTATTTTTTATTGAAAGAGGATAGGTAATTCATCTACGTTAAACATATATTTTAAATTTCCATTAATAGTTCTAGGAGGTGAGATTTTTTCCATATTCCCATTTTACCTAATCATTCTTTACAATACCTACTATTATTTTTAGGAATGAAATAACTGAAATCATGGTTAATTAATATAATTATATAACAAAAGATATTTTTGATATTAAACATACAACACTTTAAATAATTAGATTTAATTTTTTTATTCTTTTATATATATATATATATATATATATATTACTTAAAAACATATATTAAATAGTTAAATAATAAAAAAGAATGTCCATATTTAAAATAGTTTAGTCAGATGAGTATTATTTTAACTTATTTTTTTTAAATTAAATATATTTTTGAACAAATATTGAAAAAAATAATCATGATTGAGTTGGGAGAAACTTCTACTCAATCATAATTGATGGTTATTCTCCCAAACAACCCAAAACGTTAGCGGGATGGTTATGCGCCACACCCATCCCTAAATTACTTTAGAGATGAAAGTTATGGCATGAGATAGATAGAGAGAGTACTATTCGGGAGGTTCTTTTTTCCCAAGGTTCAACCTAAACTTGTTGCACTGTTTTGTTGTTTATTGAGTAAATGATGAGAGTCGAGCTTATTTTACCAGGTAGCTCTTTAGCCACACTGAGTTTTAACTTTTATAGTCCAGCTTCAAATCATCCATATTGGCATTCTGTTCGTACCTAGCAAGATTAAAAAGACACAACTAACAAAATGATCCTTCTGTTTTGTCGGTAATGCATGAATCATATAAGAAAATGTCAACTTTGTATATCAGTTGCCTTAAAAAAGTAACATCCTAATAGTTTCTGGTATTATCATCTTATTAACTTTTCAATTTATCATAATTGCAGGATATTTGGAACCGACATTGGTTACAGAAAGTTGAAAGCAGTCAAGAAATCTGTGGTTGAAGATGAAGGCAAGGAGATTAGATATGATGCAACTTTGAAGCATAATTCTTTCTGGACATTAAAAAATTGATTCCCTTGATTTAGGAAGAGTTGGTATTTTCCAAGCCTCATCTTGTCGAAAAACTTGTTTCTAAATTGATTTAAGTTTTAGGTCATGTGTTTAGTGTAGAATCTGGGAAAAAGCTTTTGTAGACAGTCATATATCCTCCTATTCCTTGAATGAAGTAGGCTCTGTTCTTTTATTGTTGTTATTCATCTGCCTAAATATATATAGGGAAAATACTGTGTGGTTCTTTTTGCTTTTATGAAAGGCGTTGTTTAGTCTTTTATTGTTGTTATTCATCTGCCTAAATATATAGTGGTGGGCTCTGATCCATTCACCTTAGATGTTTTCATTGAATATCAAATTTTGATTGATTTATGTAGTTGATTATTTTGGTAATTCATGTTTGTAAATTTACCCATTTCTTTTATTTAATACTTGTTTATACCAGGTTGCTTTGCAGATACTGTATTATATTTTAATTCAATTATGTTTCTAATTCTGGAGTTCTTCAGTCTGTACTGTATTAAAAGCCTGGATTTATTGGGCGAAAATTGTCATAAAATTGATGATTTTTTTTTTAGATTGGACCAATTTTTTTGCAAAATTGTTAGTTTTTGTTACGTACACGCGTTCATTGTATATTGAATGAACATTTTATACTAATTGTGATTATTTTTAAAATTTTAATTTTTTTTTGGAAAATAATTATAATTGATTACATTAAGAATGTGATAGTTATTACAAAATTTAAATAAGTAGAAAAAAATATGTGAAAAATATATTAATCAATTATATTTTTATATATTATTAAAAAAAGTTAAATAATTGAAAGTGAAAATCAATTAAAATATTTTAAATAATTTAATAGAGTAAATGTCGATGTGTTTACTCTAATTATCATTTTTGTTGTTCTTAGCCATAAACACAGCAGTTGAGATGTCACAGTATAATCTTAATGATCTAGAAATAGAATCAATTATTTTAAGCCCAAAAATAAAACTCTTTAACCATAAACCATGTGACGTGGTCTCAAAACATGACATGAACTTGGCTTCCATAGTGGAAGTAGCAATCAAGGATTGCTTCACATTCCTCTAAGACACGACTCCACCGACAAGCATGAAAATATAACCAAATGTTGATTTGCGTGAATTAACATAACCAACGAAATTTGCATTAGAGTAGTCAATTACTTCCAAATCATCGGTTCGTCTATACATGAGCATATAATCCTTTGTTTCTTACATATATCTAATTACTTTCTTTGCATCTTTTCAGTGGTCAACACCTGGGTTACTCTGATATCTCCTTAGCATCCCAACAACAAATGCAATGCAGACCTGAGCAGACTTTAGACTTCTAATGGTTGAAGCAGATGGAATGATTTTCATATATTCTCTTTCAAAATCATTCTTTAGGCATTGGTCCAAATTGAACTTATCACCTTTCACAATGGAAGCAACACTTGGTGAACAATCTGTCATCTGAAATCTCTCTAAAACTTTATTGATATAGGTTTCCTGAGATAAACCCAAAACGCCTTGAAATCTATTTCTATGGATCTTAATGCCAATGACATAAAAAGACTCACCCATATCTTTCATATCGAAATTTTTAGAGAGTAATTGTTTTACCTCGTGTAGCAAACCCTTATCATTGGCTGCAAGCAAAATATCATCCATATATAGCACCAAAAAACAAATCTTACTCCCACTAACCTTCAGGTATATACATTGATTCATTATGTTCTCTTCAAAACCAAATGAAGTGATGTCGTTATGGAATTTCAAATACTATTGACGAGAAGCTTATTTTAATCCATATATGGATTTATTAAGCTTACAAACCAAATGCTCACCATTACTAGAGAAGAACCCTTCAAGTTGTTTCATATAAATCTCTTCCTCTAGGTTATCATTAAGGAAAACCATTTTCACATCCATTTTATGCAAATCCAAATCAAAATGGGCAACCAATGCCATGATCATACAAAGTGAATCTTTTTTAGATACAGGAGAAAATGCCTCTGTGTAGTCGATTCCTTCCCTTTGAGTGAATCCTTTGGTAATGAGTCTTGCCTTATGTCTCTCAATATTGTCTTGTGAGTCTTTCTTTGTCTTGAAGACCCATTTACATCCAATGGCTTTCACGCTATTAGGCAACTCGACAAGATCCCAGACTCGGTTAGACACCATAGAATCCATCTCTTCTTTTATGGAATTGTACCATAAGTTCAAAGCCTTAGAACTCATGGCCTATGAAAATGTCTAAGGATCATTTTCGGCTCTAACATTATAATCACATTCTTATAGATACATAACATAATCACTAGGAATCGTTGATTTCCTTACTCTAGTAGATCTTCTTAATACTGCATCAACATTCTCCTGAGGAGTAGGATCATGTTGTTCACCTACTTGTTCAACAGTTGCAGGCATCTGTTGAACTTCAACATTTATTGGATCAGGATCAACAACTTGTGGTACTTCCAGGATTGGTTCTTCAACACACATTTCTACTCGAGGTGTGTTGTTAACAATAATGACCAGTCCATTACTTGAAGTGACACATTGAGCATCTGAATGATCTTTCTCAAGACCAATGCCCTGAGATCGATAACTCCCACTAATCAAGTAATTCTTAAGAAATTTTGCATCTCTTGATTCCACAAACCTAGTGCTATGAGATGGACGATAAAACCTATATCCCTTAGACCTTTCAACATATCCAACGAAATAACCATTTATGGTACTTGGGTCCAACTTATTTTCTTGTGGATTATAAATCCTCATTTCAGACTGGCATCCCCAAACGCACATATATCGCAAACTCGGTTTCCAACCTTTCCATAATTCAAATGGCGTCTTTGAGACAACCTTAGTTGAAACTCGGTTTAACATATACACAATTGTCTTTAAAGCTTCAATTCACAAGGATTTAGGAAGATTAAAGTTGCTAAACATACTCTGCACCATGTCTAATAATGTTTGATTTATCCTTTCTACTACACCATTCTAGTATGGTGAACCAGACATAGTATATTGGGCAACTATCTTATTTTCTTAAAAAAACTTAGCAAATAGACTAGACGCTTGTCCATTCTCAGTGTATCTACCATAATTTCACTACCTTTATCTGATCTCACGACCTTTATTTGCTTTCCATGTTGTTCCTTTACTTCAACCTTAAAGCTCTTGAAGACATCTAATGCTTCGCTCTTATTATGAAGCATGTATAGATACATATATCGAGAAAAATCATCAATAAAGGTGATAAAATATTTCTAACCTTGAATGTTCATGTATGGACAACATATATATGTATGTGTGATTTCTAATATATATGAACTCCTATTGGCACCTTTCTTTGACTTGTTAGTCTACTTTCCCTTAATTCAATCCACACATGTCTCAAAGTTAGTAAAATTTAGAGTACTAAGTACTCCATCTTTCACTAATATTTTAATTCAATCTATGGAGATATGCCCTAATCTCTTATACCATAATGTAGAAGAGGCATCGTAAATAATACACCTTTTAGTGTCAGTTTGAATATGCATAGCATTGTGAGTGACATTATTTCGTAAATTAATGTAGTAAAGACCATAGGACAAAATACCATTCCCAACACAATCAAATTTATTAAATAAACTGAAAGATATTTCTGAAAAGTGAAAGGAATAACCAAAAGGTATAAGTTTTGAAATTGAAATCAAGTTTGTAGAGAAAATTGGAACATAAAAGGTCTTTTCAAATTCAAAAATAAAATCACTACTTAAAATCAAACTGCATGTCCCTACAGCCTCCACATATGAGCTCATCTTATTACCAGATAAGATGTATTGCTCACTTCCCACTTGCTTCCTTAGATTTCACTTACCTTGTAAAGAGTTTGTAATATGGATTGTAGATCCAGAATCAATTCATCAAGTGTTAATATTAACATTAACCATATTAGATTCATAACAAACAAACGAGGTTGTATTACCTTTATTCTCAAGCCATTTCTGGATTTTGATACAATCCTTCTTCATATGTCCCTTCTTTTTACAAAAGAAACACTTGGATTCTTTCTTAATATCATCTTGAGGTGGAATTATCCCTTTTCCTTTATGCTTGTATTGAGATTTTCCTTTCCCGTATGTTGTAGTCAACATTGCACTTTCACCAAATTCCATAACAAGCCTTCATTCCTTTTGAACACACACGGTCATTAGTTCATTGATTGACTATTTATCCTTATGTGTATTGTACGAGATTTTGAATGACCCGTACTAATGTGGGAGAGTGTTAAAGATATAGTGCACCAGGAAGGATTCAGACATCTCAACCTCGAAATGCTTAAGTTGAGCCGCAATTTCCTCATTTGCATAATGTGCTCGTGTACACCTTTCATACTGGTGAGTCTTAAGGAGGAGAACTTCATAATAAGGGTGCTTGCTAAAGTCTTATCTGAAGTGATGAACTGATCATCAATGACCTTTAGCAAGTTTTGAACATTATTACGCTGATTAACAGAACCACGAATACCAACATAGATTTTAGTCTTAATGAACATCATACTAAGGCGATTAGATTGCTCCCATTGTTCATAAAGCATGATATTCTCTGGAGTACTGGTTTGAGTAATTTTAGGTGGTTGGTTTTTCCTAATAGCATAGTCAATATCCATCCACCCTAGATGAAGGAGAATTCTTTTCTTCCATATTTTATAATTATCCCCTTTTCAGATCAGAAATGTCACAACGGATATCAGAGAAATTTACAAGTTGAGAAGCTACAATTAAAGATTATATGCTTATTAAAATTTGAGACTTAAATTAAAGTCATTCTTTACCAATGTAAATGATGAAAAATATGAATCTAATGACATAAAACTTGGTTGTGGACTAAAATTTTAATTCAATTAGATTCATCTTAACTTTACGATAAAAACTATCAAATTATATTCCTTTTCCTAATCCTTGTGGGTAAATTAGAAAATATAATTTGATATTATATCCTAATTAATCACATAAAAATATATATAAAATTTTATGTGAGATAAGATTTATTATATCACATATGATTAATCATAATTAATGTTCATTTTATAAATGTGATAATTAATAAATCTTATTATAGTTTTAATTAATTAAAGATGTTATGGCTACTCCCTAATTAATTAAACTATATGAATCACTTAAATATTAATTAAATTCTTAGGGTCAATTATTGCATAAAATCATAAGCAATATTAATTTAATTCCAAATGTGAAAATATTATCTATCTTAAGATTACATATATAAAAATAAATTAAATAATTAATATAAGCACAAATTAAATTCATAAAGAGCCATTAATAATTAATTTCATTATGCATAAATTATTTAACCAATTTTCATATGTATAGTTTATACATACAAATACTAAAACAAATAATTTAAACATAATGTATTTAATCATAAATAAATTTTAATGTGTCAAAATTAATTAAATAAATGTCACATGTATAATAAATATTTTACACATAACCAACCTAAATTAAATAAATTAATAGCATCAAAATTATATTTTTAATTCAATAAATAAACATATTTTGAATATATATTAAAAGTCTTTAGTATATAAAATTATCACAAATCAGTTGTGGTCCAATGACCAAGGCCTTTGGCCTTCACGTGAGAGATTTGTGTTCAAGTCCTGAAAACAAAACAAAAAAAATCTTGACTTCATCTTCAGCCTCCAAGTGGGTTAGAAGGACCTGGTTCCAACCCGATCATAACCCCAGCCTTATCTTGCAATTTCGACGACAAAAATATGCGTTATTTTTATGAAAATTTTCATAATTGAATTTCTAAGTGATTCATGGTCTTATTTTGAATAAAAAATATTATTTTAAATAAAAAGTTAATTAATACATTCTAATTAACGCAGATGACAAATTAGAATAGTGTTATTCATGGTTTTTCACGTTTTAATTCACATAATCATTGAAAATATCAATAATGAAATCATTTATAATTATCATATGCATAAAAAATGAGTCTTTCCAAAAACTCAATTTCAAGGTGCTCGGTGAAACAGAATAAAACAAAGATAATTTTAAACTCATTAAGAAAATGTAAGTATAAATTAATCGATCTAAATGCGGAATAAATAAATTAAAGGGGTCAAAAATAAGTAAAACAAAGATCTTATGTCTAACCATTGAATTGTTCTTCAAGTTCCAAATATAATCAAAATTGAAGTGTTCTTTGTGTTTGGAACTTCTAAATTCTTAATAGCATTCAAATTGGATGATGTATTGTACTTAAATTGTGTATTGAGCTTAGGGACAATAACACTACCTTTTATAGTTATGCTTCTCATCAAAGCATTGACATCCGTTACCAGTTTTAGTTATAACCGACGAGATCTTCAATAATAGAAATATTTGAAATACTAAATAATTCGTTAAAAAATAATAATTAAAAATAGAGAACGAAACTATCAATTACAAAAAAACTCTTTTTACGTGTGTTTGTGTGAGGTGAAAATTCTTAAATGCTAAACGTAAATATTTAGAATTCTAGTCGCATACTCTAAGTTCATACAAATGTCGGACGAAATTATTTTTTATTTTCAAACGCTATTGAACAAATGAAGTTAGAATATTTTTGGAGAAAAAATTGATTCAAGCCGATTAGTTTAAGTAGTAAAGATATAACATGATTAATCTCTAGCTAGATCATGCAAAAACAATTATGGTTATTTTTTTTAATTCATTTTTTTCTTCATCATATATAAAATCAACCCAATAATCATTTAATTTAAATAAGAGATAAAGATATCGTGACTTAACTCTAACTCGATTATTAAGAAAATCCATGAATATTTATTTATTTTTTCTTTATCTTATTGATTATCACTATCTAAAATATTAATTAAGTTATCTTTAGTAAAAATCATTACTACTCAATTAAAAAAAAGAGAGAGGAGTCTTTTAAGAGAAGCATATTATCAAGAACTAATGGATACAATTTTTTTTCTATAAATTAATAACCATGTGCTGGTTTATAGGCTCACAGTTGCTATAGTACCAAAATTTTCTAGACTATTTTGTTTCACACAAAATTGATGCTTTCAATAAAAAAAACAATGAAAATTAAATAACCAAAAATAACGAATTTATGTTTCAACTATAAGTAATTTACTCCCAATTACAAATATATGATATTATAAGTAGGATAGTTATATATATATATATTATATTTCAATCATAAAAAAATAGTAATTATTATTCTCTTATTCCTAATAAATTACAGTTATACAACTAAATTAAAACTCATATTTTACATGTCTATATAGACCTACTATATATCTACTTAAATCTCTCGTTTTGATGGGCCAGAACTACTTTCTCCTTATAAGTATCATTCGATTTTAGATATAGATAGAGTGAATTCACGCACATGCTCCTTCTCTTTCTACAGAGAGAACCCCCGCTGCATCAGGATCGTGCAGATTTTGACACGTGGACCCCCGTTCACAATCGGATGCAAACCTATTTATATTCCACTCTTTATTCTCCTTTTCTGGTCCGCCCCTTTCTCTCTCCTTTGCAATACTCATTCTCTCTCTGTCACTCACATTGCAAACCCTAGACCCCTCCACTTTCTGTTCTTCTCAACCTCGCGATCGATCCCTAATTCTATGCTAGTACTACTCAGTAACCTCGATTTTCTATACTGAACATTTGATTCCCTTTTGTTTTATTTCTGGATAATTTCTTCTTAGATTCGTATCGTTTCGAGGTTGAACCAAAGAAATCGGAGATAGCAATTTGTAAAAATGGCGGCTTCCACGAGCAGCGTCTACGTCAATGTCATCGAAGATGTTATCAACATGGTCCGTGAGGAGTTTATGAACAACGGTCCCGGAGAAGACGTCCTCAAGGAGCTACAAGGAGTAATTTTCGATTATTCTTTCTCTTGATTTTTGAACTGTATTTGTTTTGTTCATTTCAGACTGTTTGTTGCTGTTCGATGCTTATGGGAGATGTTTGTATCTTTGTATGTGATTTGAAGCTGTTGGGTTTTCTTAGCTAGCTGGTTTATGGGTTTGATCCGAAAATTATATAGGGTTTTGTGATTCGTTTGAGTTTTTGAGGTTCATTTTCTTTTGCGTTGTTATGGTTTAGCTGATCTTGTTTTTTTTTCCGGGGTAAACTACAGATATGGGAAGCAAAGATGATGCAAGCGGGTGTGGTAAATACTCCTATAGAGAGGTCCTCTGGACAAAAGCCTACACCTGGAGGTCCGATCACTCCGGTTCATGATCTTAACGTACCATATGAAGGAACAGATGAATATGAAACTCCAACAGCTGATATGTTTTTTCCTCCAGTGAGTTTTTGATGCTGTTTTTGTTATTTCTAACAATTATTTCCTCGTTAAGCCTGTTAATGTTGTGTTGAATTCTGATATACGTTTCTTGATACATAGACCCCGCTGCAAACTCCCATTCAAACACCTTTACCTGGAACTGGGGACAACTTATATAACATTCCAACCGGACCTAACGACTATCCTGCATCTGGAAATGGAAATGATAATGGAGGAGGTGGTGGGAACTTGGAGATAAAATCTGGAAGGCCTAGCCCATATATGGCAAGTTATAGATCATGTCTACCAATTATTAATTTTCCTTTGTTTTTGTCTATGAAAGACTCCATTATAGATCATGTCTTATTGCATGTAGCGAGGACATAAAGTATTTTCCAGGACTTTTGAATTTGGTTAAATTTCTCTTCTTGAAGAATTCATGTAGTAACCTTCTTTTCACTACCTGCAGCAACCTCCTTCTCCCTGGATGACCCAGCGACCCCCACTGGATGTTAACATTGGTAGTTACAATATTCTATTGAGATATAACTCTTATTCTCAACTATTTGTAGCAAATAGTTATTATTGTTTATTCTTGTAGCTTATGTGGAAGGGCGGGATGAGGTGGACAGAGGAACCTCTCATGAACCCCCTACACAGGTAATCCTTGTTCTCACTTTATATAGATTACAGACTATTTGCTGAACTATAGCTTGAAGAACATTACAATGGATGGTTGTGCATGTATTCCTCCCATCTATATCATGCATTTCATTTGTTTCTTGTATAAAATGTGTAATCCTATGTTTAGTTCATTCCATCATGTTATCTTTATAATTAATCATTTGCCCTTCTATATGATAAATTTTAGGAATTTTTCATGATGCCTCCTGGAAAGAGAAAACGCGATGAATTTGCTTCACGATATCAGAATGGGGGTTTTATACCCCAGCAAGATGGAGCTGGAGATGCAACTCCTGAAATTTTTGAGATTGAGGTATCTATTTGGTACATGTTAATGTTTCACAGTCTTGATTGGTAGCTTGCTTCAGGCAAAAAAGATTGTTTTGAAATTTTGGAAGCATTGAAAGGTGTTCAGGGTATTCATGCCTCTCTTTTTTGTTGTTACTGAATATTGCTTTGTTTGACTTGTTTATTTCTTTGTTTGATTTAACTACTTGCCAACAGCATAATGCTGTATATTTCTAGAGATTCCTTATAAGGTCAAAAATATGAGTATAAAAATAGCATGTACTACTAGAAATATAATTCAAGAAGTTACAACTTACAGAATTGTTTTTATCTTGTATTACTAGGGCCACTTTTTCGTGATTTTAACTGAAGTAGTATAGGCTGCAGTACATAAGATATCATTGTTGAAAAATGAAGACTACTTTCATTCTTATTTCATGTTTGTGTTCATAAATATAAGATACCATTTTTGAAAAATAATGGATTTAGCATATGGTTTGGAATGCATCTTCTGAAAGAATAATTAAAGAATGGCCATCAATGGATGCTTTTGGGCAAAATGTTCAAACTTCATGATCATCGCATGCAAAAGTGATAGCATAATATTATGTAAAACATGGACATGAATCCATTCCTGTGATTAAGTGACATTGAGCAAAATCCTTGGCTCCAAAGAATGTTGGCAAATGTTGTACTATGTGAGAAATATGATGAAGAAGACACTTCTTCCCTCTTACCTTTGGACGAGTGCATTTCCATACACTTTACTTCTTTAGTTCACTGTGATACTTAATAATCTGAAACAACGTGCATTTGTGTCAGTATAGTAAAGAACTGCTGATTCCTGTTCAATGACTGGATGATTGTCTGATTTTGCTGATTTTTTTCAATGACTTGATGATTATCTGTAATTCTGATGATTGATAGCGGTAAGGGTGGAGTAACCTTTCATCACAGTGAATGTTCTTTTATTAACTGATACAAATTTAAAGTGGTCATTTGTTTTGCATTTAAAATTTAAATTCAGTTCTCTTTCTGCATATGGAAGCATAATTAGCCTTTAGGCTACACCACAAATTATAACATTTGTTACATCTTCATGTGCCAACACTCCAAATTATTTTGGTTTTATTATCTGTTGCTGCTAACATTTAAAATATTTCTACCACTCTGCTGTCAGCATTTGTAGATCTAAAATAGACTTTTTGGATTTACTAGGTTGCTCCTATGGTGTAAGTCATGGCAGTGGGCAACCATATTATCCTTAGCATACTACACTTGTATTGTCTTTGTTGGTTGAGGTGCATTTTTGTATCTGTGTGCTAATTCCATTATAACAAGCTATAAGTCATCTTGGGGTGAGATACATGCATCTTAAAACTTCTTTGTAAAATAAAAGCTGGGTCTTGTTGGAAAGTGAGTTCTAAAGTAGGTTCTGGGAATGATCAGTTCCCTGCACGATGGTCCAGTTATGAATACAATATTTCTAAGTTTCAATTCGTCACTGCTTTATATAATCATATTATGAAGTGTGCAACAACAGAATGTCATGATTACCTCATTTTGTTGCTTACGAAGTCATTTAATCACTTTAACTATTCAGGTAAGCAGAGGAAGCACTTCTCTTGGCAGAAATGCAAAAAATGAAATGATGACTTGTATACTAAGGGCATCCTCAAAGATTCCTCAACTTGATGGACCTATCCCTGATCCATACGATGATGTGCTATCTACTCCCAATGTAAGTGTTTTTAATGCAGTTGTCACAGTGGCATGACTTATTTTTGTTGGATAATGCTTCTTTCAAAAACTTGTATCTGGCAATTTTGTTTTTGGGTGTTGGCATGAAATAAATTATTGTGCTTGTTATTTGATATTTTATGATGCTATCTGACAATTGTAGCTGCTTAATTTTTTTTAATAGTTTTGGGTTAAAATGCATGCTTTCTGCTTTATTTTGAGTCCTATCCTGGCTATCATTTGATTGACCATTGACTCCATATGGTCAGTGAGAATATTGAGGATCCAATTTTTATAGACAGAAAGAGAGAATGTGTGAGGCTAAAAGAATGCTACAAGTATGCAATTTTTTAAGGCCTGTTTTGTAACCAGTTATGTTCTCAAGTTCTAGTTTTTGAACCCAAGTTCTTAAAATGAGTGTTGTTTGGTAACTAATTCCATTTTTTAAGTTCAAAATCAAGTTGGACACAGCTCTACTTTTATACACTTTTTATTGTTAGTTTTCAAAATCATACCCAGATTAACTTTACATTTCATTAGTTAGCTTCTTCTTTTTTATGACTTACGAGGAAATGAAATAAGAAAACGTAACTTTTTACCAAGCATTAAAAAAAATGAATTAGAGAACAAAAAACTAGTTTCAAACTCTAGAAAATGAAACTCGCTACAAAAAGAGCCCTTAATATTCTTGTGGATCTGTCTTTTCTGTTCAACCATCTCAAGATTGGCAAGTTAATATGGTCATTATCAGTGCCTTTTTGTTCTTTTCTTTTCTCTCTCTTTGGGCTCAAGTGTCCTTTTTGCGGTGTAAAACTTCTAGTTTCAGTAGCCATTGACACATTACCTCTCATTTCGTCTTACAGATATACAATTATCAAGGAGGCTACAACGAAGACTACAACGTTGCAAACACGCCTGCTCCTAATGGTAATTCTTGTTGAGATTAAGCGACGTTGACATTATGTTTGGAATGGCTACAAAATTGTGAAAGCAAATCTATTAACTGTAAGCACTTTTCTCATTTTCTTTTTCCATCTTTTTTATTCCCCTTCAGATGTCCCAGCTAGCACTCCAGCAATCCCTGCTCCAAATGACGTCGGAGAGGATGACGATGATGAGCCTCCCTTGAACGAAAACGATGACGACGATGAGTTGGACGATGTAGACCAAGGGGAGGATTTAAACACGCAACACTTAGTTTTGGCACAGTTCGACAAGGTCTGTTTCTATGCATGCCTATGGATGCAAGATTCCATCTTTTGGCCCTAAAATTATCTTGTCAATAAATAGGATGGACAATATTTACTTGTTTTCCTTGGGCAGGTAACACGCACCAAAAGTAGATGGAAGTGCACATTGAAGGATGGCATTATGCATATAAACGACAAGGATATTCTCTTTAATAAGGTTGTTTTCCCTTGATTGATTGAATGTATTCATTTCTCTGTTCCTTGCCTAAAATTTCTAGTTATAAAATGCTGCAAAAATTCTGTAGGCGACAGGAGAATTTGACTTCTGATTTGTCAGAGCGCATCTACTTTGCCTGGAAAGAGCAAATCAAAAGGTGCCATTTGGTCATTTCAGGATTTCTTTATTTATTGTGCTAGAAAATGCATACTTGAAGAAAGCGACACGCATATACTGAACTACTAATTTAAGATTGGAATGGATATTGCCATATTTGGTCAGTTGTACATAAAGTATGAGCTTTTTTGGGCCCTAAATATATGGTCACTTGAGGCATTTCCATGAGTCACCAATTCTGTAATGAAACTTGTTTTCCCCCAACTTGGTACACACTAGGGACTTTTTTGTTTAGTTACCTAAGAACTGCATCACTTATTTATATGGGCCAGCTACAGTGAGATCTGTTGGCTTGTGAAAATATTTGATATTTTCTTCCCCTATTTAATAAATTATTAGTGTTGTTCCAATTTGATGTGCAGTAAGGTAGATATTTGCTTCTGATTTGATTTGGGGGGGGGGGCTGGGTTTTGAAGCTCAAAACTTAGGTTGAGCTTGAATGCATTGTAATCAAATTAGAAGCAAATTTTTTTTTTTTGGTTAAAAACCCTGTATTGAAGTAGATTTCTGAAAATTTTGGTAGAGTTGTGGATTTTATTCTATGAGAGATGAGAGGAAAAAGTGAAATCCTTAAAAATTCACAAAAATCTCAGTGTTAATTTGACTATGTAAAAGATTTACGGGATAAAGGTTATATGCGTGTAAAATTGGTCAATTTAGCCCTGCATGGGTTAAATATAGTTTTTAATTTATGAAAATAAGGTGTATTAGTGTAAAAAATGTACTTTAGTATTAGGATTAAAGTGTATGATTTTAATTAATTATGGGATTGAAGTGATATTTTTAATAATTATAGGATTAAATGTATTCAATTTTTCTTATCTGAATTAAGAATAATTAGATTAAATTGTCATTTTATATAAAAGTAGGAATATTGTTACCTCTTATCCAAAAATTTATTATGTGTATTTATAACTCAAAATTTCATCGAATTCTGTAAAATTTGAATAAACTTAAAATTAAAGATTTCTATAAAATTTTAATTGAATAAACCTCTTGATAATTAATACTAAAGCCTTCGCTACTTTTTTTGTTTTTGTTTTTGAATGATTATTGCAATTTGATGACAATATTTTTGAATTAATTACACACATTCCAAGTTTCATATATAAAAAATTATATATATTTGTAAAGAAAGGTAAATAAAGAAAGTTATCTAGTAATTTTTTCATGATTTTATTATCTTTTTCTTTTTCTGAATTTTACAAATTTTCTTTAAACTTTTTCACATTCTACCAGAATAACAAGAATCTACAAGAATTGAGCCTTTATCAGTCACACGTCTGGTCCATAATATCCTTTTTGCAATGACTAGAAAACAGAGGAAAATATTTTTTTCCTTTTGTCAAAACATTCATAAATAGTAGGACATCGAATTATACTAATAATTATCTATATTTTAATGCAATATTTACGATAAAAAATTTCTAGATCGTCTAATTTTATTTTCCTTTTCCACAACGTCACACTTGTTTTATAATTTTACCAAATTTTTATTACAAAATTCTTACAACTTCAATCAGATGGTAAACCGTAAATACCATACCAAATTCCGTACAGGGTTGGGGGGGTTCTTCAGATTTGGAGAGAGATTGCTTTGATAGGTGATTAGATAGATTGGATAATAGTATAACCACACGATCTTCATTCCAATTATTTAAATAAAATTACACAAAGAAAATTTATACATAATACACAAATTTTCAACATTCATGTGATCATTTTGAAGTTGTGGATAGATCTTCAAGATTAGTTTATTATTGGTAAGCATACAAGCTGTATGGTATTTGCAGACTATATATTACTAGTGTATGAATCAAATTTGGGATAAACAGGCAAACTAAGTTGCGAAAATTATTTCCTTATGACTAGTTTCTTTTCTCTTTTAATTTGCTTGGAGTATTCTTCCATGACTTTCTTCCCCTGTGTCTGCAACTAAAAGGGAAAGAAAGAAAAAAAAACATGAAAAATTATGATAGTAATCATGAAAAGTTAGG
Organism: Hippophae tibetana; assembly: GCA_037013495.1. NCBI lineage: Eukaryota > Viridiplantae > Streptophyta > Magnoliopsida > Rosales > Elaeagnaceae > Hippophae > Hippophae tibetana. The sequence continues at coordinate 20,794,160 of CM072803.1, forward strand.
TCTTGATTGATAAGTATTATGATTTATGGTTTGGTAATGTTGTCATATTTTTACAATAAATTTTCTTATTGTTACAAGAATAATTCATTATGATAAATTAATTCAATAATAACGATATTAAAGTATAATTAATATTAGAGTTTAAATAGATATTTTATGCTTTTTTTTAGTAATAATAAAAGTTAGTGACAATATTTTATTTTTTTAGTTTTTATTTTGTTTGCCAAACATAATGTGTGAATGATAATAATTTTTGGTCAGTGATTCTGTTGAAAAAACATTAAAAAAATCGTCTTTAAGTTATTTATGGTTTCTGATTTTTATTTTATTTTGCAAAAATCTAGAGAATTGACAAAAAAAAAATGTTTTTAATCCTCCCCCCCCCCCCTACATGGAAAAGTCAACTTTACTCTTACAAAATGTAAGGTAAAGTTAAAATAAAAATAAAGTTAGAGATTGATTAAGAAATCTTATTTTTGAAGATTTTTCAATCACCCCAGATGTTGTAAATGATTCCACGAATATCTCCAACCTAAAACTTTATTTTAGTAATGTAAAAAATATACTATCTTTTTTTTAAAAAAAAAATTTCAAGCCATGTATTAAAGGATTCTTATCTACTTTAATAATAATGTGCTTCTATTTAAAAATAGATATCAATTTTGTGCAATTTTCCTAGTAAATTGGAGATTTATTACACTTTAAGTCCAAATTGATAATAATTTGAAATAATTTTTACATTAAATTGAATTATTTTTTATCAAATTAATACTTATTTTTAAATTATAGTACAATTAAAGTAATACAGTAAAAAAATACCAATAATTGAATTGTAATATTACTAAGGTAGTAAATCATGAAGTAAATATCACACTAATTTTTTTTTTATTAAAATAGAATATTCTTTTTTATGTTGTTAATTCCTAACGATTATGATATGTAACTAATATTAATTGTACAATAATATTTTTTACTAATTTTTCAAAAAAATTAAACAATATTCTTAACTAATAAAAAGAATATTTTATCAAATAATAATAATATATATATATATATATATATATAATAAAAATAGAAATTAAAACAATATTGTTAGTGCATCTATCACTTTGTCCACAACACCATAACCTTCAAGACTTTTCTTTGGACTAGTAGCCTCTGATATCACTTGTGAAAGTTCCTTTTCATATTCTCCGGCTCAAATTTATGCATCAAATACTCTCTTACAAGACACCCTTATCCCATATGTATAATACTGCATTAAACTTTTGGATGGAGCCCAATTTCTTTTCAAGTGATAACAGTTCAACCCTTAACTAATTATTCATTTAGACACCTATGTAAATCTATCAACAAATAATGTCTATCTTCGATATTTGAAAAATTGAACTACATAGTATTTTGTTCGAGTGAGATTTTGAAGTATATGCCAACAAAATCTTATATTACTTATTATCTAATGGTTATAATCTAAATGAGATACTATGTGATGAGATAACATTTAAATATAATGATACAATATTATACTATGAGTCTATTAGTAACACTTAATGAGAAATAAGATAAGATTGAAGAGTACACTTTAGATCACTACCAATAAAGGTGTTACACTCACGCTCTCATTATGCTTCTTCTTGGTGCTAAGAGAGTAACACATTTTAATGGTCACGATTCTTCTCAAGTAGTGATCTTGAAACTGTTGGTGATCATTTTGATGTCTCGCCTTTTACACACTACTATAAAAATGGGTTTTAAAGTCGATTCGTTGAAGCGACTTTAAATTGAATGACTTCAAATGTAAAGTCGGTTCACCCAGTCAACCGACTTTACATTTTATGATTTTATTTTTATTTTTATTCTCATTTTTCACTCCACCTTGTATTCAATATTTAATATATATAGCATAAAAAATCAAAATATAAATAATAATACAAATAATTAAAAATTTAAATATAATTAATTACTTGATAATTAAATTTATTACAAAACAAATAATGTATATACAATACATATAGTTAACTTAAATTACAAATAAAATAATATCGTCAAAGTGTAATTGGATTGTAAGAGCAAGCTTAGTTAACTTAGAATTAGTAATATTATGACAAGAAAACTGACAAAAAATAGTTGATCCATATAACAATTCATTATTCTACATACATGAGCACGTAAACCTCTATTAAACAAGCAGCCTAAATTTTAGAGACATACGAATGGAGAAATTAAATCATTATAAATATTACCATAAAAATAGATTATTACAGCGACATCCGAATGATATAGCCCTTTGAGCTCATATTAACATTTTATTAATCAATTGTCTATAAATATGAAGTTATCTAAAATCTCTACTGGTATTTTTAATGTTATAATGAGCTCTAAATATGAAATCAATTGTAACTTTGATTTGTTACTTGCCTTGTATAAGTTTTGGTGCCCATGAACGTATTACAAAATTGTTCCATACGTTTAAGGGCACCAAAACTCATATAAGCCAAGTAACAAATCAAAATTACACTTGATTTCATATTTATAGCTCATTATAGCATTAAAAATACCAGCAGAGATTCCAGATAACTTTATATTTATAGACAATTGATTAATAAAGTGATACCATGATGTTGTCATAAGGAAAGTAGGCAAGAGAGATGAGATGAAGTTTGGGCCAAAAATAGGTCCATAAAACAATACATTCCCCTAAATACATGAGCACATAATCATCCATCAAACAAGGGACTTCAGACACAGGAATAGAGAAATTAAATCATTAAAAAAATTATCGTTATGTTATCATATGCTATTCAAGATCATCAGAATATTCTCCTGATTCTTCTTGTGATGATATAATTTGAACCATGTGTTCTACCCATTTCTCTCGTAAATCATCAAAATTTTGTTGGTCGTAGCCCGTCTTGTTCCAACCAAAGAACTACATGTATTTAAAATCAAAATAAGAATGTAATTTCATGTATTTACAAAAAATAACTCAAATATGTTAAAAAAAAATTTGTATATGGGTAAAACATATTACCACATCATCAATTGAAATTTTGATATTTGTGATGATTTCGCTTATAAACTTCATGACATAATAACCACACACGACTCCATTATTTTGTTGTGGAACCTACAAAAAACAAGTGTACATGATTTTCCATATTCAAACATCTTTATTATTCAATTGTAAAATTAATAAAATTATTAATATTTGCTTGTACATACCATAACTTTTGTTCATATAAGCTTATGAGATTTTTTAAGGGCAATGCCCCTAAACTTGTTCCATAACTTCCATGTCCTATCAAGGTTTAAAATGATTAGTTTTTATTAAATATTACAAAAAATAATAGAAGAAACTAATATCTAGCTATAACTCTTACATTTCAACAATTGTTTTTGTATCTTTACTCAGTTCTATGGAAGCTGAATCACAGTACCAAGCATGATTATTGAACAGATCAATGATTACCAAAATCCAATGATCTTGGCCTTGTTCAAACCTTAATGGCCAAAGGATTATCAACTTTTGATTTTTGTTAAGCGTTAATGCCCTATCACATAATTGTTTAGCTCTGATGCTAACATCCTTCTCTTGATATTGATTGACATATGAAGAATCATAGAACATTGCTAAATGTGATGAGTGATTATGTTGAAGTCGATAATAGCACACCCTATATAAAAGATATATATATATATATAAATAATTAGATAGTATAAATATAATTATATATGTTCTACATAAATGAAAGAAAAATAAATAGATTGAGGACTCACTTTGTCAACACTTGAATTATACTTAAATCGATAATTTGATATTTAAATAGTTACAATATGCATTCGATTGATATATAAGTTTGGCCGAGGTCTACACCAGAAATTTCTATAGGAAGTGTCACAGTTCATCCATCATTTATGCTAAATGTCCTCCCAACAATAGTCATCAAAGTGGCAAGATTTCTGGTGAAGTTTAAAGCATAATTATAACTATACTTTTTCCAAGACTTCTTCTTGAATGACTTCGTGTGCGATGATTGGCCACTAGATATAGATTTAGCATGAAATACTTGTTTTGTATCTCTTAAATGTGCTGCATTTAAGAGCTCTGGTATAATAAACTAAAAAACACATTATGTATACTAGTAACAATAAAAGATATAATAAAATAATAGTAGTAAACAAATGTTATCTTTTAAGTTAAAAAATAATACCACGTCAAAATTTAGAACAACTTGATTCGACAGCCAAGCCACATACTGTCCAACTGCTTCTTGGATTGTGGTAGCATCAAAAGGCACATGTAGTGGATAATTATGAAGCAATGATTGATCAATTACTATTCGTCAATGATTAGGCAAATATTGATTATGAATCATCCAATCATCTCTCAATTGATGTATCATTCCAATAGCAACAAAGTCCATTGACGAAGGATGTTTCAACAAACATTTCATATTATGTAAAAAAATTAAGTGTTATATATAAAAAATAAAGCATATAATAAGAAATTAAAATAATAGATTATATACACCAGAAATTAAAATCTTACCACATATGATTCATCAAATAGAGGACTCCCATGTGGAGTAGCTATTGGATGTACATTCTCACCAAAACGTTCATCGTGGTTTGATTGATGGTAAGAATGTGCAGATTGCATTGGAGAAAATGAACCACTACTTGATTGCATATGCATTCTTGGCATATAGGGAGGACCAATAGGATGACTATATCTCATACTGGATGTAGTTTGAGTGTAATGAGATTGCGTGGGTGGCATGGCTGGTATGGATGGTTGCATGCTTGGCCAATATGGCATGCCCTGGTTGTAGAATTATGTCATGCCTGACATGTGTTGTGATTGATATTATTTTAGAGTGGCAATCTCACTTAACACTGAGGTCTTAAAGGAGTTGAGTTCTTCAATTTTAGTGTACTTCTCCTTACTGATCGTCTGAGGTTTTTGCTTTGGAATGTTAAAATACTTCATATAACCATCATATTGGCTACCTCTTCTAACACGACCTGGATGGTCACGTCCAAATGCATGATATAGAGCATCTCTCCCAGGCTTTTCGATTATTTCACCCCTGGATATTTGTTCTTGAACATCTCTCTACAAATAATTAAGCACACAAACATATCATTCATTATTACATCAATTATTAAAAATCATTAAGACTTTTTATCAACCGAAATTACTAACCAACTTATTTAGTTGTTCTTATCCTCACTTAGTCATCAGTCTTGAATTCTTTGTTTTGGGAATCTTTGTTTCTATGTACAATTCAGTTCGGGTAACAGGTCTACCCAATTCAACTTCTTACATAAATTATGAAAAATTTATTAACAATGACATGAAATTAAATTGAGGAAAATAAATATAAAAATATTTATAAATTAACACAAATTAATAATACCATTCTATATCTAACTTCAGGATTTGAAGACCTCCTAGTACGGTTAGGAAGAATATTATGCATTTGTATATTTTGATGTTTTTCCCTAATAATTTGAAATTGATCTGAACATCTATAATCCACAAAGTCTTTCCAAATATGGAAACACATAATTTCTTGACAATTTGGAAGTCTTGTATTCCTTCTACGTCCTATTTTCAATCTTATAACACTTAAGTTTCCAACTGTCATCGACTTTGTAACGATTCTGTAAAAACACAATACAAAAGATTAGATATAATATATGTAATTGATTATAAAATATAAGAGACTTACACAAATAGTTATCCATATTTTGAACTTTTCTACATCGTCAACCTGAGACCAATCATTTATATTGATTAGTATACTAGACTTTGCAAGTCGACCAATAAAAGATTTCTATTATTGTCCATTTTCCCCAATTGGATTACAAGTAGCATCAAATAGAACATGTATTCTATCATCTGGGTTAAGTGGAGCATCATGAATATTTTCCCAACCCTTTCTTTTCAAATACCTTAATGGATCATTTGGATATACAAGCTCTGTTACCCGAGGATCCATGAAATATCTACAAACAATGAAGAAATATAAATTAATTAACAATTTTAGGAACATACATATATATAAGAGTTATTACAACAATATAGAACATATGTTATGTTTAATTAGGTTTTTGATTGTATACATATATTCCTTCACAATCACTTCAAGCCCATGACGACGAATCATCATCATCAACTAGATCATCACATACATTAGGAAATTTATTTGAGAAATTACTAATACTGGTTAATGTATCAAGCATAGGGTCGTCATCTTCTAAAGTATCACAATGGTAAAACTCTTTTTATGGAGGTGTTAACACAACAGACCATCTTGTGTCAATTTGATCACTCACGTAAAATACTTGTTTTGCATGAAGTGCTAATGTGAAAGGATCATCAGTGTGATTTATCTTGGATAAATTTACAAGGGTAAATCCAAAATCATCTATTTTATATCCAACATTGATAACATCTTTGACCCAATCACACAAGAAAATTGTTTCATGGAAGACCTCATAATCCAATTCCCAAATCTCTTGTATTATATTATAATATGTTCTATCACAGAGTATAGGATTAGCATCTTTTGAACTGGAAAATTGCATAGTTTGTGCAACCATCTTCACACCACTATTTTGATTTACTCGGACTTTGTCCCTAGCTTGAGTCGTAAACCTCGATCCATTTATTTTGAAATTATAAAATGATTTGACATCGAATTTTGGCCCATGTGCAAGCCATTGTAAACTTTCTGATATTTTATGATTGAGTTTCTTGAGTTCATTTCGAATCTATGTATACAAAAACATGAAATATGTTTAGAGAAAAGTTTTAAAACATTGAATAAATCAGGGAACATACATGCATGATTTTTTGTTTGTGACACTTACATGGTTGCGAAACCAATTAATAAGCTCTTGCTTATGTTCATCATACAACCATTTTTCTCCTCCTTTTTTTAACGAGGATCGATCTTCAATAAGTTTAAATGCATTATGTAATATTATTAAATATATATGAAGTATATATCATCATTAATAGTTAAATAAAAAATTATTTTTGCACAAACGGAAAGGTTGAACATCACTTACTCTATGTACGGTTGTGCCTCATTATTATTTACCAAAATGATTCGGTGTGCTTTTTCCCATCGAGTGCGATCAATAAACAATTTCTTACTTCCACCAAGCATAGGGTTACCTACTTGGATCATGTGACGTTCTAAAAACAACTTGTGCGTAGGATTCCCAATTTTAGTACAACCACTAAAGTATTCAGAACAAAACTCAATGGCCTCTTCAGTGATGTAGCGTTCTACCATGCATCCTTCAGGTCAATTTCTATTATTTACATATCCTTTAAGGACTTGCATATATCTCTCAAAAGGATACATCCACCTTAAGTAAGTAGGATCACACAATTGAACCTCTCGAACTAAATGAACACAAAAGTGAATCATTATATCGAAGAAAGAAAGAGGAAAATATTTTTCAATTAGACACAAAGTCTCTTCAACATCTTTTTGTAAAGAATTTAACTCGTCAATTGATATAGATTTCTTACATATTGTATTGAAGAATGAACAAAGCCGAATTATTGATAATCGAACATGTTTTGGAAGAATTGATAGCAACTGTTAATAACTGTTGCATTAAGATATGACAGTTATGTGATTTCAATCCATAAAGTTTCTTATCGGTGATAAACACAAAATTTCTTAAGTTAGATGAGTAACCATCAGGAACTTTCACACCCTCTAAACATTTACAAAACACATTCTTATCTTTTGTTGACATTGTATATGATGTTGGTGGTAAGTATGTTCGATTCTTATTATTTTCCACCCTTGGTTCCAATTCAGGTTGTATGCCTAGTTTCTTTAAATATAGTTTTGCTTTAATTCCATCCTTTGTTTTTCCAGGTATATTAAGTAAAGTACCAATCAAGCTGTCACATACATTTTTCTCAATATGCATGACATCTAAGATGTGAAGAATGTGTAGGTCTTTCCAATAAGGTAATTCCCAAAATATTGATTTTTTATTCCAATAACCATGGTAAATTGGTTCAAACTCTTTTTTCATTCTCACCCATTTCATTAGTTGGTCTCTTTCGTTTCCCTACCTTAGTGAGTTTTTTTTTATCTTTCCATATCATTTGAATGTCATACCATTAAATTGCCTTATATCTCAACACCTAGCAAAGGTCGGGTTGCATGATCATGATCTTTTTCACCATCGAACGGTTTCTTTTGGTATCTAAACTTGTGTTCAGATGGCAAAAATATTATATGTCTTCTATAAGAAATCTTTCGTCCGTGAACAAGATAAGTTGCAGAAGTTCCATCACTACATATAGGTCATCCCTTGTAACCTTTTGTTGCATGTCCTGATAAGTTTCCATAGGCAGGAAAATCATTAATTGTTCATAAAAAAACTCATTTTAAGTTAAAGTGTTCTTCTTTATGTGCATCGTAAACATTTACACCATCATTCCACAATGTCTTTAAATCAACTATGAGAGGCTGCAAATATACATCAATATCAACACCGGGTTGTTTCGATCCTGAGATCAATAGTGTTAACATCATGAATTTTATTTTCATACACAACGAGGGAGAAAGGTTGTATGTTACCATAATTACTGGCCAACAACTATATCTACTACTAAGGGAACTATGTGGATTAATTCCATCAGCAGCAATGGCAAGACGAAGATTGCGTGGATTAGATTAAAATTGAGGAGATAAATTATCTACTACTTTCCAATTTGGAGAATCACAAGGATGATGTAGCACCTCATCATTAGATCGATTATCTGAATGCCAAGTCAACATCTTTGATGTATCTTTACTATTGAACAATCTTTGAAAGCGAGGAATAAGAGGAAAGTACTAAAGAACCTTTGTAGGCACGCCTTTCTAATGTGTTGTCTCATTTGTACCATGCTTCCATCTCGATTCTTTACACATAGGACAATCATCTAATGTCTCGTATTTTTTTATAAAGAATTCAATCATTTGGACAAGTGTGAATTTTATGATATTCCATGCCAAATCGAATAAGAGATTCCTTCACTTCATACATTGAAGATGATAATTCAATACCCTCAGGAAACATATCGATTAGTAGATTTAGTAATTTTGTGAATCCCTTGTTAGAAAACCCATGTTTTACCTTCACATTGTACAAATGAATCAATCTTGACATTTTAGTGTATTTTTTGCATTTTGAATACGACGGTTTTTCGGCATCTTCTATAAGTTTTTTAAAGGTTTTGGGATCATCCTCGCGTAATTCATCTTCAACACCATGAAACATATTTTATATCTGTACATTATGATAAGATGTATGCAATCTACTCGCACTCTTATTTATCTTTTCCCCATGAGTATATCAATATTTTCTCCATGATAATATCAACATTTATAGCTCAAAAGAATACCATTACGGATAAGGTGATACTTAACCTCATCAAATTCATGAAATCGCTCATTTTTATATTTAACACGTGAGAATCGAATCATATTGGTTCCAGTATTACTATCTCTACAAGCAAATTCCATGAAACTTTCAACTCCAAAAATATAGTTATGTTCAATTCTACACTTTTACATCCAAGATTTGTCCATTTTCTATTAATGACATTAATTAAGTATATTAATTAATTATGTATCCAATGAATATATTTCAAGTATTATTATATATAAATTCCCTAATTATTAGAATATATATCAAAACATACATAATATAAAACAGTTATCATTTTTATCACTTTACAAATGTATTACTTTTACTTAATAAAATATAATTATTTATATATAAATAAATTTATCCACATACGGTAAATATTATAGTCACTCAAACCCATAACATTCAGATATTATTTCCATAGAAAATAAGTCAAACATATAATAACAAGCATAATCAAAAATATACATAAATAAAAAATTTATAAAAAAAAATAAAACAAACTGAATAATAAGTTGCAAAATTAATAGAAATACTTACAAGAATGTTATCAAGTGAATAAATGAAGGAAATGAATAAGAAAACTGTGTTTTGTAAGTGATAATAAGTGAAAAAATGGGTATAAAAAATTTGAATATTTCGTTCAAAAAAATAGTAGATCTGAAAGATAATGAGAAGAGGTATAACCCACAAATGGCGTTGCAAATGGTGGTCGGAGGTGACCGAAAATTGAAAAAGAGGATGAGTGAGCTCGGTTTTGGGAGAAATAAGGAAGAAAAATGATTTTTTTTTAGGTTTTTGTAACGAATAAGAGAGTCAACCAGTAATAAATGTTGATAGTGTCGGTTGACGGGGCAAACCGATGCTACCCATATGGCTAGCGTCGGTTCGTCCCGTCAACTGACGATATCTACGCAATTTAAAATTGATTTTTTTTGTCAAATATTATTTTATTTAAACTCTTATATATATACGTAATGTAGAAAAAGAAAAAATAATAATTTTACAATAATATTTAAAACAAATACACAAAATTAAATAAAGATATATTTTACGTACGTATATAAATTTAAATATCCAAAAAAATAAACAAAATTATATAATTTTAAAAACTAATTGTCTAAAAACAATTATACTATATATATATATATATATATATATATCCAACTTAAATTTTAAAGAGTCAAATAAAATAATAATGACCTAAAAAAAATTTAATTGTAAACTGCATGCATTTTTTAATTTAAAAAATACACGTACGATTTAGCGTCGGTTGATATGTCGAATCAACGCTATTCACGCGTGTAACGTCGGTTCTACACCAAATTGACTTTAAATTCTTTATAAATCAGTTTTTTTCCAAAAATTAACTTTATACAATGACTTAAATACTTTTTTTTATAATAGTGACAAGTAAGAAGAAAAAAGAAAACAAAGCTTGGTCTCAGATAGAAAATCTCTATTGGTTCATAGATACAATTAACCCATTTAATAAGAATCAAAAAGTTCCAACAATTATGTTAGTGTAGTTGTTTCAACTTGTAGAATTAGTGTTGTTTGTTTGTTTTTGAGACTATGTATAAGCACGAAATTTTTACTTATCAGAAGTCCTTTCGAGACTCATAAAGCACAAATAATGTATTACTTTAAAATAAGTGTTTATTGGTTTCAAAAGAAGTCTTTTTTAAAAGAAACTAAGAAAGCACATGTTTATTGAAAATACTTTCATAAAAAAGAAGAAGATGATTTAGTGTAAAAATATTATTTATTTATGAGAATATTGCATGAGATAATCCTTTAAAAGAATGTTTTTATTTTTGACATCCTCCTTACTTTTAAATTTATGCAGAAATATTTTTGTTTTGTACATGCCTTTATAAGTACAGAATTCTAACAACTTCAACTACAGACAACCACCAAAATGACAAATTATATTATATTATTACCACTTTTAGTCTTACAATCACCTATATATAGAATATTAGTATTAACTAACAAAAACTATTGGTTCAAATGGTTTTAATGGGTTGAAAGTTGCAGTACCAACTGGGATACTCTAAACCTATATGAACGATGATTGCTTAAGCCATATAAATTTGCATTTACTTTTGTAAATACACATTTTATATTATGTTGTATAAATATCATCTAAAAAAATTAATTAGTTTTCTAATTTTCAAAATTATACATACACATGTCACAATATAAAGAATATATGTACAAGAATATGTAATATTATAACATCTCTCATAAAATGTTTATTATATTGGGTTTTTGTCTAAAATGACTGTATTAATTATAATAGTTTAGAAAGAGTTGTATTTAAAATTTAATTTAAAAAAAGTAAAAAAAAACTGATATAACCGGTATCTAAATTTTTTGTCACATTGTCTCTCTTCTCTCTTCTCTGAACTCTGCACGCTCCCATTTCTAATCTTTTCTTCTTTTTTTACATTTTTATTATCTTTCATTCTCACACGCGTAAAACATTCTTTCTTTTTCTTTTTCTTTTTCTATTTTCTTATTCTTCTTTTCTCTCTCTCTTTTCACCTCTCACCTTTCTTTTTCTCTCTTTTTTTCCATTTTCTTCTTCTTTCTTCATCTACACACTCAAAACCCGATCTTTTTCTTCTATTTTTCCATTTTCTTCTTATATAATTTGTTATAACAAATAACTTATCAAAATTTTATTATAAATTAACTTAAAATAATAATAATAAATTATAAAATAATTAAAAAATTAATAATAATTATTATTATAAAATAAATTATAAAAACTGGGCTAATAATTATAATAATATTATATTATATAATAATATTTTCACACAAATTTTATGATATAATGTGTTATGTTTGTATTATATATTGTAAAAAGTTAGATAGAGAGGTTTCACAATTTTTTATAATTTAATTATTTTTTATATCATAATTATAATTAAATATTATAATTATTTATTAAATATAATTATAATTAATAATAATAATATATTATATTATTTATGAATTATCAAAATATTTAGCAAATATGATTTTCAATATATGTATAAATTTATATTTATTTTATTGTAAAATAAATTATTTTTTATTTTTTTAATATATAATATGATAAAAAAAATTTATGTATTTAAAATTAATTATAAATTTATACGATATTAATATTTTTTTTATGTTTACAATAATTATTTTTTAAAAAATAGAGCTAATATATCTTTTTTAAAAATAAAATTGATTAAAAATTTTGCTTTCACATAAAATTGATTTTAAAAAAAAAATCCAATTTGTGCCCATTTTTAAACTATTGTCCAAAAATTGACTATATAGACAAAAACACTATTCTATTATTATGAATCGCATGGAAACTAACTCACTGATTTATACCCTAAAAGTATTAGGTTTGTTACAAACATACTTATAAAGTTGGTGTTTTAGGAAAGTTTCATTGATCTTATAATTTAAAATTATGATTAATTAAGTCAAAATTTTAAAAATTAAGATTTATTTAAAGATAAAATAAAAATTATATATTTTATTACCTCTTACCCATTCTTTTATCTTTCCTTGTTCTCTTTATCATTATTTTATTAATAAAAAATAAAAATAAAATTGGGAGAAATAGAGTGAATAAGAGGGAGAAAGAATGGGTAAGAGGAAAACCAAAGAGAGTGGGAAAGAGAAAAGGAGAGTGAAAGAGATAGAGTAGAGAGGGGGAAAGAGAGGAGAGGGATGATGGTGAGTGTTTTTTTTCCTTCTTTTTAATATTTTCTATTAATAAAATTTATAACTTATATTATATACATTCAAAAATAATAATTTAATTTTTTTTTAACTTAATTGATTATACTTTTAAATTATAAAACTAAATAAACTAATCTCAATAGTTATAGAATTAAAATATATAAACCACACAATTACAATATCTAAATTTTTAGAATATGCTTATAACATATTTAAAACGTTAAAATTATATTTATATTTGTTTAAAACTTGCCTATGATATTTATAAACTCTAACATATTTATATTAAAAATGTTTATAACTCTAACATATTTATATTAAAAATGTTTATAATTTTAAAATTTTAAATGTTATAGATATGTTTAGAAATTTATAAACATTATGGATATATTTATAAAGAACTCAATTTATATGTTTGGCATAGTCAACATAAACTTGAACGTGTGATAAATTGATTACAAAAATTTAAAAATAATTGCAATACTTGCTTTGTTGAGGAGGAATTGTATTTGAAATAATAAAATTTAAAAAAGTGAAGATCAAATAATCTTAAGTTGCTTACTTGAACAACTTAAGAAAAAAAATGGTTCTATTTAAGCACAAATAATGGGATTATTTATATACAAAGAAAAAAAAATCTTAAGTTGCTTACGAGATTTAAAAAAATTAAATATTCAAATATTAAAAACAGTCGTCCTAATTATACTTTGTTTATAATTAAAGTTCATCTTTTTAAACACCTACAGATTTCCTATATTGTAAAAATTCTATATTTATATAATTACATGCATAAAACTTTTTTAAGTAAACATAAACAACTGTTATTTATGATGTGACAGTAAGATTATCTATCCTATTTCAAATAACAAATCAAAAAATGTCTATTTTTGTTATTCATTTAATGTTCTGAAAGTAAGACTCACATCCAAAAAAATATAAAGAAAATATGAAATTTTTTATAGGCATGGGAAATTGTTTTCTTTTAAAAGTCATTAACCATACATTAAAAGAGACAGCCTCACCTAATAAACATGAACAGCTCTAGACATGGGCAAATTTGTACAGTCACGTCAACATAATAAACTACTAACTCAACTTTTTTTAGCAAATTTTTATACACCCTTAAAAACAAGTTGTATAGAAACTTATCTCTCCTCTCTGCAGCTTTGCTCCAATCTATGTATATAGAAGTTTCTTAAAACTACACAATGTACAATTTTTCCAGTACAAAGCAACTTTCTTTATTTCGAACCGGCTTGTACCTGTCTTAAAATAAGATAGGCTAAGCCCGTTGCTTTCGGTACTGGGAGATAAAAGAGAGAGAGGAAGCTCGAACTAGCCTCAGTTAGCTGTACAAACTTTTCCTATGCTGCAGGGTTTGGAAACTGCACCCCAATCCTCCTTTCTGCAAGAATGAAGAAGCAGAGTCAAGAAGCATTATTTTGATATATACATGCGCGTGCAATTCTCATATGGAAAAGTCTATATATCACAGCAGACTTGTCAGTGTATCATTTGTAAGTAAACTTGAGCCCATAGACTGATATCCAATTATAAACAGACACCTCATTTGTGTTCTTCACAAATTTGTGATATATAATAGTAGTGCGCTTTAATTTTATTTCATAACTGTCAGAAATATAACTTAGAGCTTCTTACAAATATACAATCACGATAACAAATCATACTATGTTAATTTTCAGGTAATGGTAACAGATCGACAAAATGTGATGCTTGTGTATGGATTACCTAAGACATTTCAGTGTAAGAATGTAGGTTAGCAGAAAACATTAGTTTTGTATAGAGAAAAAAGTATACCCCCAGCAGCAACAAGTTTCTCTACACGTGCAACAATATGCTTTCCATAAGTGTACTTCTTCAATGCATTCAGATGAACTTTAATTCGGGAAAGGATCAGCTCACGTTGCTGGTCATCGCATGTCTCCAACACTTTCTGGACAACATAGTTAGCAAACTGATCCTTCATCATTGCCTGCGTTCAAGCAAGTTTTATATTATCTAAGCCAAGAAGCTAAATATCATTTTATCCCATTGATTATTGAAAAAAAAGAATTCCTGCTGATCCAACTTCAAAAACTTTCAATAAATTAAAACTTCAAATGCTATGAAGGAATAATTTAAAAGGCTAAACTATACAACCAGTCCCTAACCTTTTACATATTTTTCTTAATATTAACCATTACCTTTTAAACTCAAACATTATTTAATCCAAATTTAGAAATCAGGTTGAAATCGCAGCATAGCGCAAAACTATTCCATGCCCAAATTTCAAAATAATTTCTAAATTTTGAATAACTGGGTTATAATTGTAAAGGCAGGGGGGACTTAATAGTACAAACGGAAAAGAAAGTAAGTAGTGAGCGAATAGAACTTGAAAAATGTTACGGACGTATTTTGTAGTTTAGCTGATTTATAAAGATGGTCCCTTGGTGACAGGACGGACATATACTTAAAAATCTCTACCGCAGGCTTCTGCTTTTGAAGAATTATACCACAACAAGGATACATAAAGGCAATGTTTAATCGCACAATTTAGAACTCAATGGATAGATGTGACAAACCTGAAGAGGCTCATTTTCATCAGTAGAGCCTAGCATCTCATTAACAAGTAGCTCGCGCTCCGAAGGGCCACTAAAAGTTAAACATTTCTCCACAACATTTGAAGCAAACTTCTGCTGGCTCATCTGAACTATCTGTCCAGCTAGCTCTTTGATAATTGTTGAACGCTCGTGAGGTTTTCCATGCTCCAATACATGCTGTCGACAAATAAAGAAAGATTATATAAACATTATCCACAGTACAATCTAGAAAGCCAATAAGAAATCAGAGCAAAGACTTGTAGACTCCATAATTTAGATCAACAGAAAAATACAATAAACAAGTTTACTTTACATTCTCATTAAATAAACCCACAAGAGGCTACAGCTCACAAGTACCGCATTGGTCAATAATAGTGACAATTGTTCTAACCATTTGACCTTATTGTACTAATTGCACAACAAACGTCTAAAGAAAATTCACAAATATATTTTTAAATATTTTCTTCAAGCAAAGATGTAAAGCATTCAGAAAAAGTAAGAATTACAAAAATCGAGGCTCAGAATACCAAAGTAAAGGTTCATGAGAAGGATCTTGGTCTTGAGTCCAAACCAACAATGACGGAATTGTATGCATAGACACAAAAACAGACACATATCTCAAGAGACTACAAGTGTTACTTTGGAAAGTGTATGTCTTGATGTAAGAACAAAAGAGATATTTGTTCACATAAATATACCTGAAAAACAAGAACTCCATCCCTAACAAAAAGTAGAACAAACCTGCACAACATAATTGCCATACTGATTTTGGGCCAACATACTAACAGCTCCTAAAATCTCATCCATAACTTTACTTTGGGTATGAGGATCCATGCAATGTTCCAGTACTCTCTGCCCAAAAAGACAACAAAACATCAGTTTCTCGTCCATTCAGGTTAAGCCATAGGAAATTAAATGCAAACATTCAAGTTCCCAATACCTGTATCACACGACACCCATATGGGTGAGTGGAAAGATTAACGACTTGATCAAAAAACGTTGAGATTATAAAGTGAATAGCATCCTCAGGAATGCATTCAATACATTTCTGGATGACATGGTTCCCATTCTGATCCCTCACACACCGCATGACATGACCATCAAGCTCCTGAACCATTTCAATCTTCTGGTCCAAATCAACAACCTCTATGGCCTGAACGTTTTAAATAAGCCAATATTACAAGAAGAAACAACAAGATATCAAGCCAAACCTAAACATAGTGACCTAGAAAGTTAAAGATACCTTTTGAATCACACGACATCCATACATTTGAAGGCTAAGAGTAAGAACATGACCAAAAAGCTTGTTAGCCAATTCCCTTTTCTGGGAAGAAAGTCCATGCTCAAAAAACTGTACACAAAAGCAAATTGCCACTTTTACAAAATACTCATGTGGAAAAACAGAATTAAATGTAAGCATATAAAGAGTTTACATTACCTTCTGAATCACATAGTTACCAAAAACATCAGTCATCAAAGAAAGAGCTTGAGGCATTATCTCTTGATAAACCATATTCTTCTCTTCTGGTATGGCTGTTTCAAGTTTTTGTTGAATAAACCGACTTCCATACTGATCCGCACTGCACGAAATAATGTAAGATGTCAGAGACAACTTTCAGGTCAATGCAGGAATGAAGAATTAAAAAACTTGCGGACAACACATACCTGAACTCAACAACATGTCCAGCAATTTCAGAAAGTTCAAAAGACTTGGCTTTATTACTTTTAAACTCTTCCAGAAGCGAGGATGCAAACCCTTCATCCATATTGCACCCAGCATCCACCTGCCACGGTCCCATGACACCCCCGGCTAAATTTCTCATTTCGGAAGGAAAACGCATATCGTTGTGCCTCAAAGGACTACCAGGTCCAACTGGAGAATTTGGAATAGCCAAGCTTCCCAATGGACTTCCAGGATAAGACATACCAACACCATAGTAACCATGGTGATTAGAACCACTGGTTTTTCCACTCAATGGAACATTATACTGTGATTCCTGGGGCGAACGGAGAGCTCCAAGATATGCATTTTGAAGTTCAACTAAGTTTGAGTATGAATTACCCAAGAAGTTCCTATCAGCCGAAGGATCATTAAAAGCAGAGAACTGTGCTGCAGCATATTCAGATGTTCTCAAGTATTGAAGATACATAGGATCTATAATTGGTGTTTGAAGAGATCCTCTGGCTACCTGACTCCCCATCCTACCAATATGATGTGACTGAGATGCCACACCAGCAAGGTTTGCTCCAGAAGCCATACCACCTCCAAGCATCCTAGAATCCATTCCAGACGCAGCCATAGCTGACGCTGCAGCGACATTTTCAAACAAAGGCGGAAGATTACCAGTGCCAAGTTGGCTTGCCATCATGGATGCCAATGCTGGGTTCAAGGAGTAACCACTCAAACCATAATTAGTATTAGAACCATCAAATTGCTGATAAGGAGCTTGTAAACCACCTCCACCACTAAGTGGGGATGTAGGTGATCCGTTCAAATATGAGTTGCTCATGCCTGAAACAACACCATTGCTCTTACCCAAATCAGAGTACAAACTTTTGGCAGATTGTGGACCAAAAGGCATACGCATATGCCCAGAATCAGACTTGTTCATATATGGATGTTGCTTATTATGATTATCATTGCCTTGCAGACCACCAAAGAGATAATTTTGGTGCTTATCAACCTCCTGTCCAATTTGTGATGGCAAGTGGTTTTCTTCATTTACTGCTCCATTTGACAAGTTCATGCCGGACAAAGAAGCCACCAGATCTGCAGGTTCATTAATGCCTGATGAAACTCCATTAAAGGAATTTGAACTTGCCATGCCTCTCTTTTCCGAGGCACCAATTCTTCCTCCTCCAATGGGTGTAGGACAAGGACTAGGCGCCCTAGCAACGTGTTGAGGATCAGGAGTGGTGCTTCTTGACAAAGCTGCAGCATAAGTGTATGAAGAAGGTGGAGCCATACTGTGGACCGCAGATGAGCCCTGACCTTTTGAACCAGGCCGTAATGTATCTGATGTCATAAAATCATGTTGTAATTGTACCAAATCATCTTCAGAATTAGCCAAAGTATCAACATTCTCATCAAAAGCATTTCGACTGGTTGGACGTGAAGGAAGCCCACCAACAGGAGTTCCACGCCCCAAGTCATCCTGCACATACACAAAATGCTAAATCAACAAGGAGTAGAGTAACTCAGGAACCATGGATAATTCAGCATAGTTAATATGTACTAAGCATGCAGCAAAAAACAACAGCAATGTGAGAAAATAACCAACAGGAAATCAACCCAGTATTCTGAATCAGCATTACCGAAAAAGACATGCCCGCATTTTATAAATGCAAAGTTTTTAATACTCTTCATTTGAACAAAATAAAAAAGTATTAGTCATAGTAGTGGACATAAGCCCAAGGCTTGCATCATGTACGCCAACCTCCACCACTTACTAACAAACTCGAACCTCCTACCCAACATTTAGTTAATGATAGAAAAGGAACATATTTAGAAAATATATCACTCTCATACCATGACGGACTAAAGCAAGATTAACAAAATTTTGAGCATATGATGGATTTTGTTTCATTGACATAGTAATAAATCTATATATTGATTCTCAGAGAGAAATGTCATTACTAGATCACATACTCACATATAAGATACTTAATATGCAATGCATAAAATTCATGTAATCAAAAGAAATTTCAAAACTAAAACATTTATGATGACATTTGCACATGCCAAAAGGGGGCACAAAGTACATCATTGTCCTAACACGCGACAATTAGCTATATTCAAAATCTGGTGATATATTCCAAAAGATGTATCTTTTTAATACTAAAAGTCAATATTATGAAATATTATGATATGCAATATCAAAACAGAAATGAATGCAAATGAAGCTAGCTCGCATCGGACGATCCAAGGGTAAATCAGCAATTGGCACTCAAATTATAATATACAAACAAAATTGAAAGCCACAAGAAGCAATTGCATAAGCCCATATGGAAAATAAAGCAAAACATTAAAACAAACAAAGCAAAACATTAAAACAAACACAGAGGTGGATCACCTGCAAGATTTCCGCAAGGCTCTTTTGTTTGTTCCCAAGTCCAAAACCTGGTAAACCAATCAGACCATCACCGCCCCACTCCACAGAGCGACGTAGTTCCTCTGTTTCAATCTCATTCTCGTGCTTCCTATAGTTAAAACCTGGTGGCATTGTAAACAAGGACCTACCACTCCCATCATCAGGTCGGTTTACTCTTCTCCTGTCTCCAATTCCACCCACCACTGAACTCCCTCCTTGCTTCAACCTCTGTGCAGACCTCCAATCCTCCTTGGAAAGCAATGGAGGAGGAAGCCGAGGATTCAGATTCACATTTGAGTAATAGTAAGAAAGATAAGCTGGATCAGACCTAAGCTTTTCCTCTGACACAAACCCATTTCCGTTTTTAGCTAGGGGAAGGTCTGAATAGGCGGCAGTGCCAATGGCACCAACACCTCCACCAAACAAATCCCCAACTGCATTCAAAGAACCCTCAACGGTAGGAGGTGCTGATCCACTTCTATAAATATTCAACTCATGCTCATTTTCATCTACATCTTGCCTAGGCTGTTCACGAAGCAACATCCCTATCTCTTTATCTAACTCATCCCCAAATGAACCCTCGTTACCACCAAGCATTGGTCTCCTTCCCAATTCAGATAACATGATCAGAAATCAAAACCTTCTCTTTCACCAACACCTTGAAAACTTAAAAATCTCCAACTGATCACTACCCACAACCAATTATCAAACCCTCAACCCCGAAACAATCTCAAAATCAAAACTTTATGACAAAAAGCCCATATTTACAGAACCAAATAAATTCTCCTTAGCTTGATCAAACCTAAATCATCGAACTGACCATTTTACACCAAGCCCACAACACATAATCACAGCTCCTAAAGTTATTGCCTTTCCCCCAAAATCGATATCGTTTGTAACAAACCAAATTTCTTCACGCAAGAGCAGAGTAGTAACAAAGTGGAAGCAGAGAAACAAAAAACACAAAACAAAAGGACAATCAAAGAGTTAGGGCTGAGAAGCGTTAAAGTGAGATCAAAAGGAACAAAAAGTACTATATTGACTCAAAGAAAGAAAAATTCCGGCGGCGATTGATCGTTGCAAGAACCCTTAGGGTTTTGTTCCATTCAAGAAGCAGATTAAATACAGTTAGATGGTTTAGAAAGAACTGATAACTATTAAGAATATAAAAATCAATAAAATAGAAGTAGATAAAAAGAGTAAAAATGCTAAAGGCGTGTTTTTTCGAAAAAATAATAATTTAGATTTATACTTTAATTAATATTCCTATAAAATAATTTGCTCTCTTCCATTCAAATGTTTTTTTTAATAATTATAATATTAATACACTCATAATTAAAATTTAAACAATTTTTTAATATTTATAAATAAATTTCCACAACACTAGTTTGGAAGTACATGGTTAGGTTAAAGTGTTTTTTGTACGAATTACTAAATTGTAAAATGATCATCAATTATTTTCTTTTTTATTTTATTGCAGTCTTTTCAGTGATTTTAGAAATTATTGATGCCAAATTGTATTAAAATATCAATTTCATCATATTTATTTACAAACAAGCAATACATTAAAATAAATTCAAATTCAAATACTATTATGTCTAAAGGTTTCATGTTAACTTCAAATTTACTTCTTAAAATTATCATTTTTAATATAAATAGTTAATATAATTAATAAAATATTCAAATATAACATTAACCAAGAAAAATAAGAATTAAAATATAAATAAATGATATAACATATAGACATATAAGTAAAAAAAAGTCTATACATAAGATATAAGTGATTTTGTATTAATTTTAGTTTATTAAGATTAAAATTATACTTATAAGGCTATAAATTCAAACAATTATTCTCTCAGATAAAATAAAATAAACACGATAGGTGTGGTTTTTATATATATATAAATAAATAAAAGGTGTGGAGTGTGAATTTATTTTAATTAGAGGTGTTTTTTAATTTTGTTTTTTAAAAATATTTTAAAGTCTATTTGTTTGTAAAAAAATGTTATTTAAGTTTTTTTATTTATGAAACATATACCATTTAATGATAAAGTTAAATTTTTATCAAAAAATTTATTAAATATAATTAAATAATACATGTATTAGATGTATTATATGTATATTTATATTTTTCGATAGATATATACATAAAAATTTAATACTTAATTAAAAAATTACTCAAAGTTTTAAAAAAAATTACAATTAAAGAATAAATTTATTATCCAATATTTAAATACATTAGATAATAAAAATTTAATTTAAGTTTGATTGAAAGATTTGTAAAAAAAATATTTTTTTAAGTAAAAATTATTTCATTAGATATATGTTTATTGAAAAATATAAACATACATGTGTTTACATATGTTATTCCATTATATTTAACAAAAAAATTGAATAAAAAGTTTTAAAAAAATTGTCTTGTACTTTTTTTTAAAAATATATTATATTCTCTTTTCTTATTAAATAAAAGAAACATTATACATGTAACAACAAAATAACTTAAAAATATATTTCTTAAATAAATAGATTAAATAATTTCTATGTCTTAAATAAAGATACATGTCTTTTTTCCAAATAAAAATTCTCATTAACCAAAAAAAACATATTAAATAAATCTCAAGACAAACACATAGAAACATAAATCCTAATAATAAGCAACAAACAACATCATCTATCCCTTATGAAGATATTATGACCAAATATTGCAAAATATTACAAGTTACACAAAGCTATCAAGATTTCAAAATGAATAATACAAAAAATATTTACAAAAGAACATCAATCTCAAGTTAAACATTAAAGATTTCAGGGACAAGAAAAAACCTCATAAAAAATTACTTTAGAGATAAACCAGATTAACTCTTCCTAAAAAATTCATAAAAAAACTTAAACCTACAACAATGAAATGCCGACAAAGTGAACTTTCATTGAAAACTTTAGTTTAAACACTTGACAATACATATCACATAAATACCTTACATAATAATGGTGCACAATAAACCTTACTAATAAGGTGCAACAAAATTAGTAAAAATATAAAAAGAATACAAATTTTTTTAAAAGGCGGACTATCGAATAGAGAACTCCTCTAAAGAGGAAGTCTCCCTCTGACAATAAATAAGAAATGGTAATAAGTGTGTTGAGAAGATAAGAGGGAGAAGAAAGTTAAAGGAAAATGAAATGGGGAAACAACACCTTTTTTAGTTTGATATTAGTTGAATAGTTGATTTATTGGAATAGCTAAGGTAAAAGGAAAATATTTATAAAAAAAATTTAATGCATTGGTTTGCTTTCATTACTGAAACAGATTAAGATAAATCGAGAACAATAATTTATTAGCATTGTGTGCATATGTATATGTCCTAATACTAGCTCCTATACACGTGTAACTAATATACTAATAATACTAACAAATCAACTAAGCTTCTAAGGTATACTACAACACAACCACAATACACTCATACTATTATTATCCCTCTTAGACTTTGATCTAGAAAAAACCAACTATTTGCTATTCAAATTGAAAATATAGTCTCAGAAAGAGACTTTGTTAGAGAATAAGCCACTTGGTCCTCGGTTGGAACATAACGCATATCTATAGCCTTATAAGTGACATGCTTATGAACAAAGTGAAAATCCACCTCAATATGTTTCGTTCAAGCATTAAAAACTAGATTTTTGACTAGGTGTTGAGTACTAATTTGTCACACATGACCACAAGTCGATGATTACACTGGAAAACCCAATTCGATGATAAGTGATTTTAACCAAATGATTTCAACAGTAATAAAGGCTAGTGCAAAATATTAGAACTCAATATTCAAATGAGATACCATCTTTTGTTTGGAAGAAGACCATAGAATCAAAATATTTACAAAATATAAACAAAAAGCACTTGTACTATGACGATCATCAGATAGCCCTACATAGTTAGCATTCAAGAAACTTACAAACTCTATAACATCATATTTTTGGAACAAAACATCATGGCTAAGAGTGCTCTTAAAATATTGCACAACCCTCGTGGCTATTTTTCAATGTAAATATGTAGGAGATTAACAAAAATTGACATAGTTTATTGACAATAAAAATTATGTTTGGACAAATGGTAGAGTAATGTTAAATGGCCAAAACCACATGCCTATACAAAGTAGAATTTTCAAAAGAAACACCTTCAACTTGGACAGAGGTTTACGTGATGCTACACGTGTAGGTATAGGCTTAGATTGTTATAATTCACCTTTTTCTAACAAACCCATAACATATTTCCCCTAATGAAAATATTACTTAGTGTATAATACCTTAACTCCAAGGAATAAACTTAAGTCTCCCATATACCTTAACTCCAAGGAAAACAAGTATTAAGAACAATCATAAAATATTGGATAACATTAGTATTATCCCAATGATAATAATATCATCCACGTATATAAGAATCATAAAGAGAGTAGAAGAAGTAAGCTTGTAAAACAATGACACATCTGACTTGGACATAAAAAAACCTATTTGAAGAAGATATTGTGATTTTGACTATGCAAGAGATTTAGATAAGCGTCAGTCAACTACTGGTTATGTGTTTACTCTTGCTAGAGCACCAATCAGTTGAAAGTCTACCTTGCAGTCCACAATTTCTTTGTCTACTACAGAGGTAGAGTATATGCCAGTTATAGAGGCTGTGAAGGAAGCTATTTGGTTACAAGGTTTTCTTGAAGACTTGGAAGTTGGTCAAAAACATATTAAGGTGTTTTGTGACAGTCAGGGTACCATGCACGTACAAAGCACATTGATGTTCATTACCATTTAGTTTGAGAGATTATTGAAGAATGTGGAGTACTAATTCAGAAGATCAATACTATAGAGAATCCCATAGATATGATGACTAAGGTGGTAAAGGCAATCAAGTTCAAACTTTGTCTGGACTTGATTAACATTCTACAAATCTGAATTGGCACTAGTGTCATTGATCTAGTGATTGAAGAAATCATTTAAGAATCACTAAGTCGCTAAGATGGAGATTTGTTGTATAGCTCCTTAGTGAGCAAATTGGAAAAGTCTCATATTGGTTAAGAATGAAGATGAGTGTTGTATTTTAGGCTATAAATAAAGCATTTTTCACCATTTGTAAAAATCCAAAAATTTGTGAATCTT
Source organism: Hippophae tibetana (assembly GCA_037013495.1). Lineage (NCBI taxonomy): Eukaryota > Viridiplantae > Streptophyta > Magnoliopsida > Rosales > Elaeagnaceae > Hippophae > Hippophae tibetana. Next base: position 20,819,193 of record CM072803.1, read on the forward strand.
TCTCTCTTTTGTAAGAGTAATTGATTTTCTCAATTTTTCCCAATTAGTTGTAATTTTGGAGTTCATCCATTTCGAGATAATTGAAATAGTCAATGATGCCCGAAGACCTAGGTAACATTTATATTGAACCTTGTTAAACTTTTGGTGTTTTTATTTTTTCTGTTTTAACATTTCTACTTCAATATATGTTTTAGTTTATTTTAACAATATACTCTCAATAACATTATTTTGTCAGGTTAGCTTGAGTTCTATTCATTTAAATCATAAGTGAATAATATCTACTTAAAATAGGAAAAATATACCTGATTTTCCCAACAATCCCCATCACATTCAGGACTGATAACTCTATTTTATATAGTTATTTTCACCTATTTTATTAATTATAATTGCTATGTTTTCAATGTTTTTAGTTCATTTTAGTTTAATAAATTAGTATTTACTGTTTTTTATATATTTTAATAAAATTAAATAATTTGTATCGAAAAACATAATTAATTGCAAATTTGGGTCCAAAAATATAATTTCAAATAAAATAGTATTTAATTGCAATTTCTAAAAGTCAAAAATATAATTTAAATTAAATTCGGGCTTTATTTTAATTATTAAAAGTTTAAAAATTTAATTTAAATTAGAAAAAGGGCTAAACTGTAATTAAAGAAAGTTGAAAATATAATTTGAAATAAATTTGTGGGCCAAAATCCAATTAATTAAAGTTTAAAATTCTGCGCAAGTGAGAAGACCACGCGCCATCATGCACGCGCGAAACGTGGACCGACCGATCAAAGAAGAAACGGCTGAGATCCGCGCGTGCCATTCACGCCCGACCAGATCGCGGGGGTGCAGGTTCTTTTTACGCGGCTCGGCGCCTGAGTGGGGCCCACCTGCCGCGCAGGTCAGCGTGCAGGTGGGACCCACTTTTCTGACGCGTCAGCCGCTGTCCCCCACGTACGCGCGCCTCTGATCCCGTGCGCTGATCTCATCGTGCACCCGGATTTTCCTCCAATCAGAATCTGCCACGTGTTCACTCTGAATCCTTTCCTCAAATCAGCAACTACCACGTGTCCCACTATATTTTTCAACAAATCATGTAATGACACGTGGCATGTTACGATGAGCGCGAAAGCGCAGCATCGCGCCCGAATGTGGCTTTTTTCTCCGTGCTTTGTTGTCGTTGGCGCCGTTTCCAACGTCCAATGAGAAGTTGCCACGTGTCCGCGTTAATTCCTTTCAGCGAATCAGACGCTGACACGTGGCACGCATAAAGAATTAAAAATTGCAGAATCGGCGCCCCTATCTCACGCGTGAATTTATTTAATATTTTCGATACGCGTTATTTAATTTTTCGATAAAAATATTATTACGCGTTTTATAAAAAATAAAATAAAAAATATAATATTTTAGATGTATTATTTTTGGGTATAAATAGGAGATAAGAGGATAGTTTTAAGAAGTTTTTTTGAGTTTGTAATTTTTGTGGTGTTTGTGGGTTGGCTGTGGAACACGCAGAAGCCATTTTTGGCTTTTGTTGTGTTCTGCGTGTGCCAAATATTTCTTCTAAGTGTTGTTTTAATTTTCCTTCTTCTTCATCTTAATTTTCTGTATGTGTTGTAATTTTAATTTTAATTTTATGAACTAATTTAATTTTTCTAGGGTTGCATTTGATCTAAATTTATGATGCTTTTATTTTAATTATTTTTTATAGATTTATATGACGTTCGATTTGTTCGTTCTATTTTGTGCTTAATGCTTTTTGATTATTTACGAATCTTATCGAAACGATCCGTGGCACATGAATAAACTTGGAAGAGGCATTCGTGTGTATATTGCTCGTAAATAGAATGACATGTATGATGAAGGATAGGAATATACCCTAATTGTATGTGTGGCCATTTGAAAACTTAAAACGTAATGAATTTCGGTGAATTTAATTCTCATAGAGATATAGTGAATTAATTTAATGAGGTGTGTTTGTACGGAGCTCGGAAGAGATGTATGAATAAAAATAGAAGTTTTCGGTTGACAAATTAAATGTACTAAAAAATATAAATCAAAAGAAAATAAAATGATTTGAGTTGATGAATTTGGTGAAAAATTACAATCCTAGATTTCTTTTATTTTTTTTGTTTAAATTATTTTCTTACATTTGCTACAATCAACGTACGTTTTGAATAAAATCAGATTGAGATAATTTTAGTAATCAACAAATTATAGTTACAAATCTCCGTGGGAACGATACTTTACTTACAAATTTTATTACTTGTGACCGTGTATACTTACACGTTTTTGTGTGTTGTAAAACACGCAACAAGGACCAACTCAACTTGACCACCAACCTCACTCATTCAGACCGCCATCAACTTTGCGTTCTGGTCACTAATTAAACCTATATTTCACCTATCATCAGCAAACTTCTTCACATAAACCAAAAATTTCCCCAAGAAATAAGATCTATAAAACCCCCACTACAAACTGAGAACCCCATGAAAGGAGGACTAACGCTTACAAAGATTCACACAAAGGTTAATAAAGCTTATAGGTCATTCTTGTTCATTCTCCCTTTTGGTCATAAACGAGAAACATTGATGTATTATTAAAGATTTTTTCGAGCTTTCCATTGAGAGGATTTTTGGGCTTCATTATCTTCTACCTCTTGCTACATCAATTTGAATTTATTTCAATTAAAGAGTATTGCTTTCGATTAGTCCATGCAATGAGCGTAGGCATGATCCTATTACTATTTCTTGATTTTTGTCGTTTTGAACACTAAGTAATTTGAAATGTTCAAAACTAAAAGGATGCATGTCATATGTTTTATAAAATGACTAAATGACTTTTGAAGCTTTAATGTAGGGTGTTTTTGTTATTAACATGCTCTACTAACAAACCCAGTTAAATTAAATACAATTATGTGGTCCAATCTTGTATTTTTTTCGTAGTATTTGTGTCAATATGGTTATTTGGTGTGCGTTCGTGTACTTGAAAAAGTTTAATTATGATATACAGATTTGGTCTTCTAAAAGTTATGTTATAGCTAATTTTCTTCCACCTTAGAACCGACTAATCATAGTTTAACGTGTTCCCTTATATGGCTCTTAAGTTATGATATTGATTGAATGAATTATTGCTCCGTCCATGAACTTATGGTTGGCTCATATCACTCTTACAATAGCTTGGATTATATTAGCTTTTTATTTTTATTTTTTTGGGTGCTAAGTGCATGTTAAAGTTGTCAAGTGCTCGTGAAGAACCCACCAATTGGTTGACCAAATCATTGCTTGCAAGAGGGTCTAATATCATGAAGTTTTTATCAATGTTGTAAAATATTATTTTAAGTATTAAGATGTTTTTTTGAGACAAGTTTAAGCCTAAAGGCATTCCAAGCATAAGACTCAAACTTTAACTTTAAAAAATCTTAAAAATATTAATAAAAACAATTTTTAATCCAATGATGTGTGTTTTCGATGAGCTAACCTTTTATAATTTATACATGCATGAAGTTTAATGATGTAATATTTTGTTTTGTTTTGGACGAATATGGAGCATAAGTTACAAAAACATTTAAGTATAAGTTATTGTTAATCATTCTCGTCAAGAAGATTTTATATATTTGTTCGAAGACTTTGATATTCAACATATCTCTATAATGAAGGGTTTGCAAGCTCATACCTCCAATGATTTATTGGGATTTCTACTCTGACAATATAGAAAACTTGGGTCTCTTTCTCTATCTATTATCCTTAAATTGATGAATTTATTATAAAGTTCATGCTATTTTCCTAGCATAGATTGGTCTATTTTTTTAATAGTAAAATTATTATGCAATTTAGGTTATTTACGCTACTATGGGATAGAAGCCTTTACTTATATTTTCCGCATATTGTTATATATTGGTAAAATAATTAAGAATTTTGTGTTATTTATCCTAGTGTAACATTGAAGGTTGGGAAACTTTTTTTTTTGGACTATTATCTTGAATATGGATGAAAATATCATGAAGTTTTGACTATTCACTCTTCACATGTTATATTAAATCATTCTCTTCTTTGGTATATTTTTTTCATATTAATGAAATTATCTTAAAGTTTGGAATATTTACCCTTTTATATCATGGAAGGTCGTTGAGTATATTCTTCGATCTATGTTATTCATATTGATGAAATTATCTTAAAATCTATAATATATATCCTGACATATCTTCTCCAATCTATTATCTTGAGATTGATTAAAATGTTATTAGAATTATGGTTCTCTTATTAGTACACTCTTATCATTTACAAATTTGCTAAGAAAATAACACATTTCCTCTTTTGAAGTGAGGAGTCATATAAGACCTCATCCATTAGATATGTGGGTGTAAGAGGCTCACCATTCGTCAAATGCCCAACCCAAGGAAGGAACCTAAAGTTTAGGACATTGACCTCTTCTTTAGATAATCACTTAAGGTGGAAAGCTCAAATTGGTCTTGTGGTGACCTGATCACTTTGCGAATAAAATAATGCACCATCCTTATTGGAGTGAGGAGGAATTCGAGATCTCGTCCAATTAGATGTTGGTGCTTCCAATTGAATGGTGTATTAATTTTGAAACACCCAACCATCCCTTCAAGGCAAGCATCTCGAGTGACAGGCTTTGATTAGCCTGACGATGTCCATTGCTATAGGTATAAAATAATGCACTATCTTGGTTGGAACAAGGAGGCATTTAAGCTCCAGTTCAACTGATGCTTATCTAATAAGCCGTCCAACTGATGCTTATCTAATAAGCCCTCGACTGGGCCCTAACCTAGGAACATTGAAGTGATTATAGCCCATTCCTTTCAATCAAAACTATTACAAAGTTAAAATATTTGCATTGGTATTATATGGAAGGTTGTTAAGCCTATTATTTTATTGATGTCTCATCTTTAATGGATGTCTCTTAAAGTTCGGGTTGCTTATACCGATGTATCATGATAAATCATTGAGATTCTTATATTTATTTATCTTATATTTTTAGTATATTTTTCTTAAAGTTTAGACTACTTCTCAAACATGGCATCATTTGAGTTCTTTTTTAATAGTATTATAACAAGTCAAGTATGTCTTTTTTATGCTTACATACATTTTTTGAGATACTTTAATGATATATTATGATTTTGGATTTGTTTTCACACATTTCAAGTATGCTCATTTGCATATTAAGATATTGACTTTTGATTTTTTGGAATATATTATTTGATTGAAGTTTTAGTTTGATAATTTATGAATTTATTATTTTACCTAATTTCTCAGTGTGGTAAGTTATTATTATGTATATTTTAAGCATATTTTGTTCAAATTTTTATTTTGTTAATATTTTGTTTTAGTAATGATTATATAAATATAGATGACATGGTTGCATGCAAATGTTTTTCTTCTTCTTATATTTTGAACTTGAAATTCCGAGATATTTTTCCATTATTTTAAAAAATTGTTCTAAAGAACAAAAAAATAAAAAACATTATTTTTCAATATGTTTGGAAAAATTATTCTTAGAACTTGTTTTAAGTATGAAATATTTTTATTTTTTTTATGAAAAAAAATATTTCTATTTAAAATATAACATTATACTATTTTATTTTACAATTTTTTTTACCATAATTTTAAATATTTAACGAAAAATTAAAAATATTTAAAATTAATAAATTGTCAAAGTAATATTAAATTAATATTTTAATAAAAGAAGATAAGTTCAAACCTATGATTGTTAAAAAAATTTAATAAAATCTAAATAAAAATGAATATTTTAAAAGTGATTTTAAAATAAAATAAGTTAATAATATTATTACAATAATTTTTAATATTATCATAATAAAAATGTATGAAATATCTATTTTATTCTTAGTATTAATTATATTTTAATATCATTACTATTAAATAAAGTTATCATTAATAATTTATTTTTATGACAATAATAATTTATATTATAATATTATTATTCTTTAAAATAAAAACAAATTAAGATATATCACATAAAGGTGCCCCCTATAGCAACTAGGGATGAGCACGAGTACGAACAACGGCGGTTTTTAATATAATTGTTCCTAAACCGAATTATAAAATTTGTACCCGAAAACTATTATATTTTGGGAATAATTTTTTACCCACGGATAACAATTTGGGATGATTATTAAAAAAAATAGTTTTTCAAACTTTTTTAAAAAATTCTATCCAAATGGATTCCCTTTAGTTATGCAACCAAAAGCCCAAAGTTGGACCTCTTTAATTTGTTCTCTCAATTTGTTATTTTTAGTTTGAATATATTTATTTGATAAAAACTTTTAACGATTAATATTATATCTCTCTCTGAATCTCGACAAAGATCACATGTAAATTAGGAGCACGCGATATAAATAAAATATTTTAAACTAATTACATAAAATTGAAAAGAATTACATAAATTTAAGAAAACTTAAGTACAATACAACAAAAATTCTCTCTTCTAATTATTCATCAATAGTATGAGTATTCTGTAAAAATCAAACATATAAAATCACTTTTATAAACCAAAATATCAAATTGATTAATCAATAAGTAAATTGTTTACCTCAACGTCATCTTCTGTAATAGTAATAGTGAAAGTAGATGAATCAGGAGCTAACATATATGAATAAATTATAAAATATTTGAATACACAATTAAATAATTAATATATAGTACATAAAACAAGTGCTAATAAAACATAACATGTACAAGTATTAAATATATAGACTTATATTTTTTTTCTTCTGAATATTAGCCCATAACCAATCTTGAATACACATCAAAGCTTTCAATGTGTTTTCTTTGAGTCTACTACGGTATTTGTTCACTACTTTACCACTTGTGCTAAATGCAGATTCTGAAGCAACTGTGGTTACTTGAATAACCAAAATATCTCTAGCCATGTTATGCATTATTGGATACTTATGTCTGTTACACTTCTATCAAGACAATATATCAAACTCTTCATCTGAAATTTCCACATCAGCCTCTTCTAAATAAGAGTCCAACTCAGATTTCAAAGATCTAGTTTTATTTTGCATTAATTCCCAATATTTATACTCAATTATACCACTAGGATTCAAAACACTAGTACCTTTTAAACTTTGAGATATATTGGAGCGTGTTGAAAACTCCATCTATCGACTTTCTTCTTCTATAATTCGTTTCTTTCGGTATATATTTATCAAATCAGAACACTTTCTTCTCACTTTTTCAATTTCAAAAATGACATTCTCTCTATATATTCTTGAAAAATATAATTTGAGATAATTCATCTTAAATCTAGGATCCAAAACAAGTCCAATAGTCATGGCAATATTAACTTTTTGTCAATACTTGTCAAATTTTATAAACATATTTTTAGTCATTCCATTGATCAAATCATCCTCATCATTAACCCAATGATATAATTTTAATTTGATGTCACAAATATGAGGAAATAACATGTTTATAGTGGGATAGTTGGAACCATAAATCAATTCAGTGACCTTGTAAAATACCTCTAACTTATCACAATTTTTACTTGCCATTTTCCAATCCAACTCATCAGAAAGAGTATTATAATAATCTTATCCAATTGTTTCAAACGAGGAAACACTTTCTCATAAAACAACGCATCTTTAAGCATTAAAAAAGTAGAATTCCAAAGAGTTTGAAAATTAAGAGATAAATTCTTACAAGAAGACTTTATCTCTTAAGATGCAATTTTTTTAAAATTTTCCTCCCTCTTTTGTGTTGCTTTCCAATATCCAACAATATCTCTAAATTTAACAATGTATTGAGAAATTACATTCAACCCATCTTTTCCTACTAAGTTTAATATGTGATCAACATAACGCATATGAATAATATCTCCATTTAATAACATTGAAGTTCTATCTAATGAATCTACCAGATCAGGTAGCATTGAGTCATTAGTAGAACAATTATCTAAAGTTAGGGTTAAAATCTTACGATCAATGTTCAAACTCAAAAAACAACCCATTAATTCTTGACTAATAACCGTAGCATTGTGTGGTTCAAGAACATATATAAACCTACAAAAAATTATATAGCAACAATAAAATTGTTATATACAATCATTTAATATATCAAATCTCTAAAAAAATATTTCATAGGAATTGTATAAATTTCAATGATAAACTTATAAAACTTACCTTATTATTTTACTATGTAAATACCAATTGTCATCAATGAAATGACAAGTTACAACCATGAATTATTTGTTCTAATTTTCAGACTTCCATATATCACTCATGATTACAACATGACTTTTGTTATTCTCCAATATATCCATCATTTTTTTTCTCAACATCATATATCTTTATAATGTCTCTCTTAACTATCACATAAGAAATAAGCTTCATATTGGTTGTAATGAATGTGAATACTCCTTAAATCTATGATGCTCAACAATACTAAGAGATACCATTGTAGAATTATCATATTTTCACATTTATCATGAGAAATTTGAGAATCAAAATTCCAATGATTGACTTATAACTCTTTCTTACCGTTTGAAAGGACAGCCTTTTGTATGTGCTTTCAAGTGATATGTCTCATTTCTTGTATCACCTCCTACCCTTTTTCTACAATAATTACATATTTCCTTCCATATCCCATTAATTTTATTCCTATCAAAATGAACCCATGCTTAAGACTTTAATTTAGCTTTCCCATCTTCTTCTTCACCACATTCATGTGATGGTTGACTTTGTGTATTTTCTAGTGAGGAGGTTAATGTAAGGAGATGATCATTTGTATGCTGATTGGCACTTGAAGTTTCATCACTTGCTACGTCCACATTAAGTTCAATGTCATTTACTCATTGAGAGGATTGTGGTGCAAAATTCTGAAAAAATAACTTTCAAAGTTTAAATTCATATATACAAAAATATACATATATTTTCTATTATTTCTCATTACCTTTTCAACATATTCACTTGCCATAATGTTTAAAATCTTTTTCTTCTTCACAAATCTCAAACTCTAAAGACATATGATAAAAAAAACTATTATTAATTTATCATACTATATAATAGAAATTATCACTAAATAATGTACAAATTAATTATAATAAATTTTAATATAATTCATTCTAATACAATTATATTTATTATATCTAATACAACACATTAAACATGCCATGAATTGAATATTTATAAGCTACTAAATTTCTCAACCATTACTTTATAAACATCATGAAACAATTCAAATTTTAATATTCATTAAATAATTTTACATTGGCATTATGCATGATTGGCACCTTTTTTCAAGTTTATATGCTAATTTAGTCAAAGCATTAGTAAGTAGGGTTCCTAATATGATTCATTATATGATTTTACATTGGTTTCAAGTCCTTTATTCCATATACATTATGAATGGATAATAATTTTTCCATATGACTTAAGGCATTTAAATATATGTCGTGTTAAAACTGTTCTACTAAAGAAACAAAATAAAGTCTTTGACTAAAGTCTCTCAAAGCACAAATATAATAAGATTGTACCATGATAACTTAAAATGGCTCAAAAGTTTTGTGACAAAAACATAGTAGCACAAATCTCAAAACAGGGAAGTCCATCGTCCATACACAAAATAGAGTAGCCACTTTATGTATCAAAAACCAAGAGAATAAATCTAAGTAAAACTATAAAAGCAAACATAAAGCATATAACAGAGTAAGTTAGAGTTCTGCAAATTTGCTTCATACGAGAAGATAAGGAAACACTTTATGTATCTACTTGGGTACCTAATGAGATCACGAAGATTAAGAAGTTGAGGAGGATTGTAGAAGTGAACGAGGGCGGCAAATGCAAAGACAAGGACAATGAGCTGAGCTGGCGATAAACGTAAAGAGGTAGAATTGAGAGCGGTAGAGATGACAAATGAGAGCAGTAGAGATTGAGAGTGACATAGAATTAGAGAAGACAAATGAGAGTTGTAGAGACTGAGATTGAAAAGTGAAAATCTGAAATCAATATTCAAGTCAAGCGTAGTTTTGTTTATATACTTTGCGATAAGTGAAAACCCTTAACCCTAATTAATATATAATTTAATTTAATAAATATATAAATTATTTAAATAAATATAATTAATTTTGAGTACATGCGGATACGATTTTAAGTATAACCGTACTCAAACCGTATATGTTACTTAATGTTCGATTTATACCCAAAACTGAATCCGTCCTCAAAATTTATGAAATAAAAATCGAATTGTCGATGCAGTTAACCGCGGATAACCGAACTTGTGATTTTTTTGCCCATTCTTAATAGTAATGTAACTATACAGGATGATATATAAGCTCGGAGGTCATCTTTTACCTTTTAGAAGAAAAAAAGTCTGTGTTTTCGAGAATAATGAAAACATTTATAAGATGTTTTTAATTTTAAATTTTGTAATGAATATAGTTTTTAAAACTTATAACTTAAAAATTAAGTCAAATATTTTAATTATTTTTAAAACTAGTTTTTTTGTTTGTTTGTAAACACAATAAATAGTTTTTAAATTATATGAATAAATATATTATTAATATTTGAGAATATACCTGGTTCATTGTAGGTGATGACCCATCCATTAAGCCCAAGCCCATTTGAAACTATTGATAAACGGGTAGCTCTCTTAAGCCTTCAAATCATTTTTCTCATAGTTGACTTAGGCGTCGAAGAGGTGTCCTCAAAACACCCCTAATTTGACCCATTTTTATTTCTTCACAAATCTCATTCATCACACGTTGGATTGTATTTCAATGTGAAGTAACATGAAAAACTTAATTACAACATGTCTAAGACATTGATGTATTTTATATATTTAAAAAGCAGTTTACGTATTCATTCTTTTTCATAAATAAAAGGTGCCCAAGTATTTTCAATTTTTTTAATTTTTAAATATGTTTTTTTCTTTATTGAATAAAGTCATGGGTGGGCATTAAAAAAAAATCATCAATCATTACAAATTCAGGATCAAGATCAAAATCAAATTGAAATTATATATATTTTTAAGAAGTTTGTTTGTCCAAATAAGTCAAAAAATATATCAAATTAACACTCACAATCAGTAAGTAAATTTAATAATTTATTTATTGATTATTTATAATTTTATTATTTAAATTAAAGATTTAAGGATTCATTTTATTTTTCTATTTGATTTCATTTGAAGTATGTTATAACTTTTATAAGTATATCAATTGATAAAATTATATAACTATAATATTAAGATTATAATTTATGAAACTTTTTTTATAACCATTTTATTAACACATAATTATGTATAAATAAATACTTATAATTTGATTAAGTTTGACTAATTTATGTAACAACTAACAATTAAATATATATTTAAAATAAATTTATTCACTTTATTTTAATTATATAAATCAAGTAGTATAATAGAGAATATTAATACTTATAACTGTTATAACGACTTGTATTATAAGGATGTACACGAATCAATTTGGTTATTTTTAAAAAAATTATAAAAATTGGATTAGATTATTTGAAATTATTAATTTAGACTTAAATTGATGGATAAAATCGAAATACATAAATAAAAATGGATCAAAATGAGGGACAAATTCGATCAAATTGTTTGATGCAATACAATTTCAATTCAATATAATTTGTTAGTTTTTTTATCACCCTTATTCTATCTCATTATTTTCTCTCTCTCTCAATTTTTTTTTTCAACATTATAATTTAAGTCAACATTTTTTTATAACTTAATGATTTAACCATGTTAATAATGTTATACTTTTTTTATAAAAAAATATACAATTAAACATATTTGTATATACTTTATATATATATATATATATAATTAAAATAAAATATAAATACTATACAACCTAATTAAGACATAAATAAAGTCGATTTAGGCAATGATAAATTTAAACCATTATTAATAAAATGTCCTTAGTAAGTTTTTATTTTTTATTTTTTTGTAATTCTTTTTAAAAAATAAAAATAAATTTGATTCTTGAATCCTAGATACTTGAAAGGAGATTAACACATAAATTTATATTTATACCTTTTAAATTTAGAAGGAATGATTTTTCTAACTTTCAAAGTAATTTGAACTCATATTATGATAATATATATATATATATATTCATTTAAGCGATGATAATTTTTTAAAGAAAATACATTATATTTGTTTTATACTTCATTGATCGTAAGTATCAAATCAATAACATTTAAAGACTAGTAATAAATATTCAAAACCATATTCTAATGGCAGGAAAAGTTTTCATGGTATTCTAAATATAATTAATCTATATATATATATATATATTAAAAATATTTTTTATCAAAATTTAATATATATATATATATATATTACATGTTAATTTTCTATTAATAGCAGTGGTCCTTGAAGCATATTTGTTTGGTAATGCAACATCTAAGAATGTTGTGTCGTCCTCTATAACCCCACGGCCACAACAATTAGGTCGTTAATTAAATTAGTTTATTATTTTGTTTCGTTTTGCTTTTTTTTGTATTGTTGTTTTTCTTATAAAAATATAAGGTAAAGATAAACAGTTAAATTTAAATTTGTATTAATTTTAATTTTTTTGTATTTATTAAAGATAATTTATAAATGATTCCAATAATAACTAAAAATATAAGAAAATAAAATAAAAAATTAATCAAACTTTAATTTTTATAAAACAAAAAACCAAACTAATTTTTTTTACGACGTAGAATATCACCCACCCTAATTATTCTAATTATTATACTTTTTTGTTGTCCAATTAAAAAGAATTCGGTGGGACAATATTATTTATTTTTAAAATTTTATATATTTTGAGAAAAAAAGTGAACAGACTACTTTATTTTACAATTTAATTAGATGGTTAATTATCTTATAATTTTTTTAAATTATATTATTTAATCTCTTAATTTTATAAAAAAAATTAATTAAAGATAAATTATATTATTTTAATAATTTTTTTTATTAATATAATATTATTTTTTATCAATTTATTAAATGAGATTGGTATACAGTTTTTAACAAAGATAAAAATAAATTTAATATCAAATTATTTTAAAAAATCAATAATAATAAAATTCAAATAAAAATTTACTTAAATATATATATTTTAATTTTTAATAAAATTTAATGAAAAATTTAAAAAAGTTTTGAGGATTAACAAATATTTAATTTTTTTTATAAATTTTATATATTAATTGTGATTTTATTATTATTAAAGACTTATATTTTAATCACATTTAAATGTATAAATCGAGATGAGTTGTTAATACGATTTATGAAACAATGGATTAATTTTTAAAACTCGTCTTATATTATCTTACTTAATTTTTAATGAGATAAAATAATAATGAAAAAAATATTAATTAAAAAATATTATTTGTTATCAATGAGCATAAATAAGATAAATAAAAATAAAAAAATATAATAAACGATAATTTATAATATAGGTTTAATAAAAAAATGATATAATATATATTTAAATTTATACTTATTAAGATAACACTATACTATAAATCTATTAGAAAAATTAAATAATATATGAGATTAGATAAACCAATTTACATATTTAATCGATATAAAAATAATAATATTTTTTATATTAATTATTGTTATTTTTACATAGTTAAAAGATTAAATAATATTCTTTATAATATAAAAGATTAAAGGATACAAATAACTTAGTCTTATAAAATTATTTGATATTTTTATCTTAATTATATTAATCATATTTTTTAAATTGATATATTTTAATTATATTATTATTACATTTTTAAATATTTTATTCTTTCTATGGAAAAATGAAAAAATAGAGGGAGCTAATTGATTTTGATGAAAAAAATGTCATAAAAAGTAAAAAAAGAAAAGAAATATATATAAATATAACAATCCAGTAAAATAAAACAGTTTAGAGTCACGTGAGAGATTTGTGAAAATAAAAGCACCTAACTCTTTTCAGAGACACATCAATTAAACTTTCCAGTCTCTACTCTCTACTGTTTTCTTTCATCTTCTAAATTTACTTTAAGAGTCTAGACTCTTCTTTTCTCTGGTAAGTGGCTCTGTTTGTTTGCCGCGAAAATCGCATCGGAAAGCTTATGAATCAAATTTGACTTGTAATCTTCGCGAAGTTATAATTACATGCACTTTGATTCTCTTCGAAATCTTTTGGTATTCCTGTGGTAACATATCACTGAAAAGAAATCGGACTGATTTAATTTGGTTTGTTAGGAATTAGGACAATGCTGGACTGGTTCAGACTTCAGTGTGGTATAACTTTACGAGATTCGATATATATTTCTTGTTATTAATTATTTAGAGATCTGAAACAGTTATTGTTTTTTTCGCGTGTCTGATTCGACATTTAGGTAATGGAATTTTTGTTGAATTAAATACATTGTATTCTTGGTTTGCAATCGGTTTGATTTTTCTTCTTCTTCTTCTTTCCTGTGAGTGATTGGAATCAATGCATGCTTTAGATGTGTGATATGGTGATTGAAATTCCCATGTGGATTAATCAGCAAAGTATTTTATCTACATTGATTATATGTTGATCAGAAAATGATTTGTTTTTTCCTTTTACAAACCTTCTTTTGTATTTTTTTTTGGATCAAATGGAGTACAAAAACATGAGTCTTGAGTAGTGTTGTAAGTATCATGGTCCCACGTTCCAATGGGTAAATTTTTTGGAATGAAAAACCATTTTACTTATGACTTCAAATTTCTACATCATGAAGATAACAGTATAACCAGCTCTTATATAAGCTTGTTTTGCTTCATTTTCTGATAAAACAATGAAATTGAGTTGGATTATGATGTCTCAAATTTGAACATATTTGGTATGTATAGAAGTGTTAGTCAATTCTCCCAAAAATTTAAGTTTGTGAGAGGTAGATTTAACAATTCACTTATATCCTTTAACATTTTTCTTTTAACTATGGGCTATTTTGTCTTTATAAAGATTCATTATTTGAACTTTCTTCAAGAATGAGTTTCCTTTTCTTTTTACAAGGTTCTATCTTGAAAATTTTAATTGATTTTTGGGATTATTATAAGGATTTGATCTCTGGATTTTATGGCTCTGATACCATGTAAAAATGTTATTCATTAATAAGTTCGAGCTTTTAGGAGTTGCATTTAATAATTCATTTATACTCTTTTAAGAGTACGCTTGTCTTGGTAACTATTTAGGAAGTATGCTTGATTTTGGTAACTATAAGGTAGATTTGCAGGTTTTGTTTGTCGTTTTTATGGGAAATTTGTAGATGATTAAAAAGAAACTTAAATTACAAGGGAGAGCTTATACTTAATGATTAATCTGCCAGAGTTGTATTGAACACAATATTTCAGCCAATTGTATTCCTACAATAGATGATTTCTTCTGCATCACTGTGCAGCTTATGTGCTGTGCATTTCCACCTATTACGCATTAGTAAATTACGTATTCTCTTTGCAAAATCTTGCAGGTGCATTAAGTGCTGAGACACTAAGGAGTTCAAAATATTTGACTACTTGAGTGTATTGTAGCCCGTAATTTTGTCAAAGAATACATTTCAAACCTATTGTGACTATGAGTTTTGTTTTCCGAGGGACTAGGGCATATGGATTTCCAGGATTTATTGCCGAACCACATCCAGTGGTATGTATCTTTACATGTACTAATGAGTATTAGCAAATTTTCTGGTCATCTCTCTGTCAATTTTTTGGCCTTTTATTATGCTGACTACTGTAAGTTTAACTACTAGTATTGTTTTGAATATTAGTTGGATGGTGTATATTATAAGTGCTAATATGAGAAATTGGAGTATGTATGTAAAAATATTTTCCCAGTAATTGGCCAATGTTTGCTATGTAATAACGTTTATTTGCTTAGAATATTAGAGACTTCCATCATATGTATGCATCATATATTTAAAGATATATATTCGAATCCATTGAAACAACCAACATTCAAACGAGGACTATCACGGGGAAAAATAGAAAGGCTCAAGTTTCTCCCGCAAGTTTCCATGTGTGATATATAGCAGCTTTGTTAGTTTTGGTTATAACATATTGATTTTTGTTGATATTTTTGGAAATAGGATGTGTGCACTCTTTTGTATGAAATTTATGCTATGAATGAAATCTTCTCTTACTATTAAAAAAAATAAAGAAAAAGAAAGAAAGAATGTATGATTGGGATACTTCTGACCTTTCCATCTTTCTCATCTTATCAGCTCCTTCATGCTGCTCGTCCGTTGAATCATGGGGCTTTCTTGTCACAGGTGATGTCTTTTTGTTATATTGTATTGATATTTAAGTGCATGAGGTTGAGTGAATTATTAATATATAAATATAATTTATATCTGTATCTATTAGATGAGATATACAAATCAATACTTTTATAAAAAAGATTACAGAAATTTATTTGTTAAAAATAATGAATTTATAATGTCTAAATTTTTGGTATCATTTTTGATATACAGATTTACAATTAACTTTACTTAAAAATATCAAACTTAGAATACTATTTTTCAATATATAAAGTGGACTGTCTTTTTTCGTTATAAAATAGCCTCTTAATTCTGCAGTTCTCTTGGTATTCGTGATTTTGAATTCGTACCAGACGTCACCAAACTTTCTGGTATGTTGTCCCGACTCCTGTTTTTCAATACATGGTGATGATTTTGAACAGTTATATGTCACATAAATCTTACGTAGCATTTAGTAGGTAATTCTGAGTATTATGCATGCAGCTCTGGCTACTAGTTGGTGTTTTTTTGGCCACAACATGCCTGAGGATGTATGTTACTTGTCAGCAGCAGCTTCAATCACAGGCCAGAGCAAATGCTGCTGCAGGCAGCGACTTACTTGGTCAAACTGAACTACGCCTGGATATGCCACCATCAATTGCCTTTGCAACTAGTGGGCCGTTGCAAGGGCTAAGACTTCAATTTGCACTTCTTGATCGTGAATTAGATGATCAAGGTAATATTGATTTGTAAATTTAACTTTTTTGGCTATTCATGATCTCCTTGTAAAATTTGATAAGATTATATTAATAATCGTACTAATTTTAGGTAAATTTGAATAATAATTGTTGGTCATGCTCGGTTAATAATTTCATCACGATTTAGCCACATTTCTTACTTTTTAACATTTATTCAAAAACACATTTTAGTTTAAAAAAATTAAATATTAATATAATTTTTACTCTATTATATTATTTAAAATATTAATATTAATATTCATTTTTAACTATTTAGTATATGTTTTTAAGTAAAATAAAAAAATATAAAAGAAAGAATAAATACAATTCAATCTAGTTATTTCAAATATTATGTGTTTTATTATTAAAATTATATTTCTATATGTAATTATGTGTGTATAAAAAAAATATTAGTACATTTGGTTTTGGTATTTTAATAACCATCTGCGACCTTATATTTCTATATGTAATTATGTGTGTATAAAAAAATATTAGTACATTTGGTTTCTATTAACCTTGGTTTCGGTATTTTAATAACCATCCGCGACCTATGTCTTATCAATTACTGTTATTTTTTTGAAAGGAAGGAAAACTGTTAGATTTTTACACATAATTACAATTTTAATTATCCACATTTAAAATTAGCATGTTTAGTGACAAACTTAACATGCAAAGGTAGTTTATGATTCCTTTTTGGTTGGAATTTTATGGTACTATTTAAAAATGGTAAATTATTTTTTAGCACTTCTGCAGATTGTGATACTTTTTTATTTTTGGTGGGATTAAAACAGATTATGATACCTTGAGAGCATTGGACTCTGATAATGCACCTACAACTACATTAATGAGTGAAGAAGAAATAAATGCCTTACCTGTTCACAAGTACAAAGTTCCAGCACTGGAAAAGTAAGCATGATACAAATAATTAATTAATTTGATTGCAAGCAATAAAGAAAGTGACTATCAAAGTGATTTAACTTTGTAACTCATTTTAACAAAGAGATGATCATCTGACTTTTGGTGAAAAATTCTAGATCTGAGTAACATATTATTAGAATTTGTTAGAAAACTAACTCTTCTAAAAATTTAAATTAATGGAAGAAAGGTCAATGTTATTTTTACACATCTATTGTTTTTACACAAGTGTTAATTTTATGTATTATTCAGATTAAATATTTATAATTTAATAATTGAAGTTATTGGATTTTTAACACAAAATCTATTGTTATTCCATTTAGATGTGTCAGATATTGTCGTTACAGTACTTGCTTTTGTTTAATCACTGGCGGGCAAGTGTGCTGTGTGAATATCACATACAAACTCTTCTCATAATTTTACTGAAAACAGTTTTTGACATGTTTAGTTTCTTTTGACAGAGATGGCTCATCATTTAAACAGACACCATCTTCTTTGGATACAGCTAAGGTATGACTCTGAAGTTAAATTGCATATAATGTAAGACAATTCGTGAAGTTCATACTTCTTCTAATATTTATTTTATGGTTAAGTAATTTGGCAGGTTTTGCATATGCCTTCTTTAATATTTATTTTTTAATTTGAAAAAGGACTCAGGACGAGCAGACGGAAAGTTAAGGGCTTCAGAAGATGAGCTGACATGCACCATTTGCTTGGAGCAAGTTAACATAGGGGAGCTTATCCGTAGTTTGCCATGTTTGCATCAGGTTTATTCTCTTACTGACTATGCTTATCATTGTTATTTTGGTAAACTTTTTATTTCATGTAGAAGTTTTAATTTACCTTCAACTTACTAGTTTTAATTTCTTTTCCTATCAATTTTTGTATTTTATCTATTAATTATGTAGTTTAGTTAATATTTAAGGATAAAATATGCAAAATGAGACTGTCACTTGAAATCTCCTTCTCCAAATCTGTCAAAAAATTCTTTACTCTCGATCCACTTAAAGTGACTTATTTTCAAAAATGAAGGATACATTTATTAATCCGTAATAGAAAAATAAAAATAAACATGAATTAGGGATAAAGGATTTTTTGTCGTTACTAAAAAATGCCAAGTAATTCAAATAAAAATATTTACTTAAATGTTATTTTAGAAATAATAATGAAAAATAAAAAATAAAAAATACTAAAATAAGGGATAATTTTGTAATTTCATTTTATGAATTTAGAAAATGGAATCAATACGAAGGAAGATTATGGAAACAATCAACAAAAAATTTCCAAATTTGTGAGGCGGTTCTGATTCCATTTCCTTGTTAGTTAATACACACTAAGGTCAATATCAACCAAAATATTTTATTGATATAAATTGACAACATAAAATGCCAGGGAAAATAAAAAATTAAGGTAGCAAATTAAAAGCAAGGTAAATCTTGTAATAGGAAATAAAACGTTGACCTTTGCTTGCTGTTCATTTGACATGTATTGAGAGAAAAAGGGTAAAATATCAAAATATTTGTCAAAACAGTTATACTTGCACTCGTTTTTGCGCACAGTTATGTGCAACATGGCTGCAAGGATTAGTTTGAGCATAAATTAATTTGCAGCTGGCATTGCTGTTGTAGTTTTTAGACTTCCAATTGGAGACTTGACTGTTTTATTACTAATCAAGTAATTTGTCCTATAAATGGCAGAGTTAAACGACATTATGCAGATGGTTGTTACTGCCAATTCCGCTTGTTACTAACTAGTTGTAATTCTCGTATGCAGTTCCATGCCATTTGCATTGATCCCTGGCTGCGTTGCCGTGGCACTTGTCCGATATGTAAATTCAGAGTGGGATCAGGATGGCATGAAACACGAGAGAGTGAATCAGAGGGTTCTGATATGGTTTAATGGCTGAGTCACATATGTGTATATATAACATGCTGCCTCTATTAACTCTTTTTTTTTTGGTCCTACGAGAGAAATTAAGAGAACTATAGACTCACGCTACTCGAATCTTCTCTGAGTATGCGGTGCCACACCCTACCACTTGAACTATGGGGATGTGGGCTTTGTTAACTTGTTTTGGATTAGAAAAAAGATGAAAGTTTTCATCTTTCTATTTCTGCATTTACAATCCATTAAAAGGCATTATAAAATCCCGAAGTTGATCACCTTTGAAGTAGAATGAAGTCACTTAGTCCGTTACTACCATCGATACACGCCACGTATTAAAGTAAATCATTGCAATTAAACTCATTTTATTCTTCTATATCTTAATTCTTAAACCTAATCAAAGCACTAGGTTTCAGTCGGGGTTGTCATTACGGTGGTATTATAATTTTTATTTTTATTTTTTAAAAAAATAATCCTAAAGTCTTATAAACTATGATTCGGTTAGCATAAATTAAGTTTGGTTGATTCTACAAGTCTATCAAAGTTTAATAGTTTTAAAAAAATCAAAATCTTAATCGATCTATAATATTTACTTATCTTGATAATTTTAAAACTATAATAATAAATACTATTTTAAATTTTATAAAATATGTTTATCTATATAGAACATGATGTCAAATTAGTTGAATATATCTATATAATGGTAATTGAGGAACATACAAGCTATTTTTAAGAAATTAATTGTAATGCATTTATTTTATTATATTTTGATTTAAAATATATATTATATTTTTTATTAACCAAATAATGTAATTCTAAACATGACATAATAACACGTGAGTACTTACTCAAAAAAGAAAAAAGAAAAACAGGGTTAAACAAAAAATAAAATAAATAAATAAGTAAAGAATATATATATATATATTAAAAAGTTAATGTATATTCAAAGTGTAGGTTAGTTTGGTTAATTTAGTAGGTTTTGTTTTAAAAAAAAACTTACAACCGAACATATACTGTCTATTTTAATATTTTTGAACAATATAGACCAACTAAAACAAAAAAAAAAATTTATACGCTTAATTTGGCCTTATATTAAGTGAGTTGAGTTGTTTTTTTTTTAAGTAACTACCCTTATATTCAAATGGCTATTAATCATTTAAAATAAAAAATTAGTTTTTTTGTCTTATTTTTATTACAAAAAGAGACCTAAAATGAATAAAATATAATATTATTTTTTAATTAATGTAATTATAAAATTGTTAGTTTGATTAAGGTTAAAAATTATGTAAAATATATTTTGGTGATTGTGCAATGGGAAAAATCACAAATAAAATGATACATTTATCATGTTTAAATGAACCCATGTGATAGTTTTAATTAAAATAATGTTAAAATATTATTTGAGTCATTTTCTTAGAAACAACATCACAAAAAATGATATTTCTAACATACGAGACTAAACAACCAAATTGACATAACTTGTAGTATTATTGCGGCTCTCATCCTATTTTTTTAAGTGAGATCTTAGTAATACACACATTTAATAAAAAAATATCAAGTTAATATATTTTTATTTTATTTTATTAAGGATTTTTCATACAAGTGTAACATATGTATATTTAATGAAAGATATCTATAGTTTTTTTTTTAATATTCCTTCTATATAGACATTAACAACTCATTTTTTTTTTGTATTTTTAAGTTGTTAAATATATATTTTAATATTTTTTGACTCTTTTATATTATGTTCAATATCTATTTTATTTTTTTTCCTTATTATTCAGCTTAACTTGAGATTCTTTCTTTATTTTTTTTTTTCATTTCTGTCAACGATTCTAAGAAAGATTATTGCTAAGGCTCATTTAAGTTTCAAACAAAATATTTGATCAACAATCTTTATTATATTAACATTTCTTACAATTGTTACATATTTGATATGTATCATTATTTATTGAATTGTATATACAAATAATTTTTTAATATTGATTCAATTTATTTTTTATACAAACTGAATGTTACATACTATTTTTTTATTTTTATGTATTTTTTAAGAAGTATAAACGAGTTATTAATCGTATCTTGTTTTTAGAAGAATTGATTACCTAATAGTTATACTTGGTATCACACCAATAAGACCTGAATCCCTCTGATAACTTTGTAAAAGTATTAATAATTCATTTATAATTATTAACATTTTTTTTAAGCATGAGTTACTTTACCTTTATATAGGTCATCACTTAAACTTTGTTTTTCCTTGTCTTTTTGTAATACTCAAACAAAATTAAAATTTTAATTAAACTTATGGGTTGTCACAAGAATAAAAGACCCAATATGTACGCTTAAAAGAAAAAAATGATAAAAATAACATATTTAATAATTAAAATATACAGTTAATATATATATATATATAATCCTAATCCAATACACATGCATAGATTGTTCAATGATATAATGAAAAATGAACTTATCTTCACTAGATATATTAAATTAATCTATACAAACATGACAACAAAATTAAATTTTCATAGTTAAAATCAACGATATATACTTAAATTAAATTTCATGACCAGTGGATTAAGAATATCATTCAAATTTTAAAATACAAAAAAATTAATTTGTATATAAAATAAATAAATAAATATAAATAAGATCTATAATATTAATTAAAGATAGAGATGTGTACTACTCCATAATTATGATCTTGATCCTCAAAACATTATTGAATAACATATATTTGTTGCATTTTCCTTGATATGAAAAACTTTTTAAAAATTTACCTCAAATATTTTATGAATCAAATTTATTATATATAAAATAAAACTAAAAATTGAGAACATAAAAACTATGAACGTTAACAACTCTATTCCTAATTATTTTTCAATGTATAAAACCTAGAAGTTAAATTGATTATTTATAAGAAAATATGTAGGTACATAAAGCTTCGAGTGATTTTTATAGAGGTGTATTGTGGCATAAGTTTTTTTACGTTGCAACATACATTATAGTGTGTCGAGTAAGTTCATACCAAACAATGTGTGTCACAACACACATATTTTTTTTATCTCATCATGCTTCACTTTTCTTCAAATTGCCTTGTACATGTTATAGATTGGTTCATTTTCATGTAAGACATGTCTTATTCTTCTAAGCTCTTAGCATGTATATTAAGTGTTTTAAGCATTTTTTTATGTGTTAACAAGTTTATACATCTTGAAACTAAAAACATCCAAAATACAATAAAACATACTCATGATTTCAAACATATAAATTTGTTCAAATATTGATATAAACATATTAAAATTAAATCTATTTATCACATTTAAACACAATAAATCATAAAATATGAGTGTTTTTCGAGCACTTATCATTTATAGACCAATAAAAGAGTATTAGAGTTTAAGATCTAAGATTTAGGATTTTGTGACCAATAAAAGGGTATTACTAGTAAGTCAATGTTTTTTTTTGTTTAAAATGTGTATTCTAATTACTAGTCCCATTTTTTTTTCAATTTTCTCTTGACCGTAAATAACATATTATCCCCTATTTTTGTCCATTTTGTCCTTGGATGTAAATATTTGACCCCTTATTTTGTCCATTTTTCTCTTGGTTATAAGTAACACTTATATTAGTCTCAAACCCATTATCACAATGATTCCATCTTAGGGCTTTATTGTTCTACTACTATATAGAAATATCATGTATTAATTCTCTCATAAGCTTAAATTTATAGGGGCTGAACCTAATAACTCATTTGCATTCTTTAACAATCCTTTTTAAGTGTGGCTACTTTGTCTTCATAAAGATCCATTACTTGAGCTTTTCTCACGAGCAAGTTTCCTTATCTTTTTACATGACCCATAAAATTTGAAAATTTTAATTGATTTTAGGGTTAGTCATAGAGATTTGATATTAGAATCTTGCTATTATGATATTATATAGAAGTGTCTTGTGCAAATTCTTCCACAAGCTTAAGTTATTAGGATGTGAGCCTAATAATCCATTTATACTTAATAATATTCAATAAAACATATTAGCATAAAATTTGGATAAATATTAATAAGTAGTATGTAGTTATCAACAAGGTTATTGAGCTTTTAGGTAATTGAGGATGAAGAGAGTGTAAAATAAATCAAAAGACTTTAAAATATGTGTTTAAGAATTCACAAGTGGAGAAAAAATAAGTTGTTAATGTCATGTGAATGGAATAGTAAAAAAAAAACCACAAATGTCCTTCATTAAACACATATATGTTATATACGTATAATTTTTTTTCAATAAAATAAAAATTTGCGTTAAATTTATACATTTTATTAAATATGTATATCGTTAAAATATTGCTTAAAAATAAGAATAAAAAAGACCTAAAATAAAATTATAGTATTCCAATCCATCTCGAGATGATTTCAAGGTGGGCTAATGCCTAATACTGATCTATAATGTAAATTTGATGAAATTATTATTATTTAAAGGTTAAAGTATGTTATTGGTCTTCAAAATTTTATTAAATTCACATATAAATCTTCAAATTTTTAAAATTTTACACATATATAAGTCCTAGTTTAACTTAAAAATATATATTTGTGAATCAAAAATTTATGATATATGTGTGAATTCATAAAAAACTTAAGACTAACTTGCATGATTTAAAAATTTAAGGATTTATATGTGAAGTTTTAAAAATTTGAGTACCAAATTATAAGTTTTAAAAATTTGAAAACTTATGTGTGAATTTAATTAAAATTTAAAAATCCACGATGTACTTTAATTTTATTTAAATAATACAATACTTAAACACTCTTATATAAGATTTAAATTATAATTTTTTTACATATTAAAATAAAATTAATGTCATTTAGCTATACATTATTTGCATTTGATAAAATTGTTGATAACGTGTATGCTTTTATAAATAATTTTGATAGTAATCTTTTTATAGGCATATTTACAACACATTAGAAAAAAAATTAATATATCATATTACCAATAGTAAATATATATATGTAACTTATCATTAACACGTCAGTATGTGTTTTTGAAATCCATAAGCTTTTACACGTTACTTAGAAGACGTGAAAGTAATGGATGCGCTATCACATCATCATTTATATAGCAACAAATAGTCAAAATATCTTAAAAAAGGATAATGTTATAATTTTTTTTATAGCTATATAATATAGAAATATAAAAATTTGTAAGTTTGTAAAGATGTTTTTAATAAGTAAAAAATAATTATTTTATTATTTCAGTTTTTGTTAATAGAGTAAAATTTGAATCTTATGTAATTTTTTTTGAAAATGAGAGATTAATAACATTTTTTTATTAATGTCACACTCATTTAATGTTAATTTTAATAAAATCATAATTAACTTTTAAATGTTTATAATTTTTTTAAAAAATAATACCTTAAAACTTATTGTTACGAAAATAATTTTTTTTATATCTAATTTATATATTTTTATTATTAAAAAAATTCTAACATTTTATTTTACTTTAAACATAGTTTAATTAAATATTATTTAAATTAAACTACGATTATCTAAATCTATTTAATATTTAATAATGTATAATTGAAACTCATTTAATATTATTAAATAATATTTTATTATTATAAATTTTAAAAATATTATTTTTTTAATTTTTTTATGCATTTAAAAGATAATACTATTATTTTATTTAAATTATGATATTAATAAAATTAATAGTTGTTATATTATTATCCTTAATAATTCATCTTTTTTTAAATCAATCAATAAAAAATTATTAGTAAAAGTAAATATTTTCTGTTTTAACGTCAAAATCACAAATTGAATTAATCTTAATTTTAAGGAAAAACGCGTGATTTTGTTGGGGCTGTCCGCAGTAAAGAGAGACCCAAATTCGTGGCATTTTGAAACACGTGCCACGAATAATAAATAAGTCTCGAATTTGGCCCTCTCTTTACTGCGCCACTTTCGTGACAAGTGTGTGGTGAGAAAGAAAGAAACAGTAACGAGGTCGCCAAATTTGACGTGGTTGACAACGACTTATCATTCATTATTTATAATTTAAATTATTCTTTCTGTTCCTCTTTTAAAAAATTATGTTAATTTTAAATATCATAAAAATAATAAATAACTTTTCGTTAACAGAGCCAAGTAAATGTTTTTATGGGAAAAGTCTACGAACCATTATATATAACATCATAATTATTGAAATATTTTTTTTAAAATATAATTATATAAATTTAATTGTAATATATAAAATTATTTTTTAAAAATATTAAAATATTTTTTGGTTGGTTGTAGAAAAAAAATTTAAGTAATAATATTTAATTAAGGTTACTAGAAGTTATTTATTGAACTGAAATTACAAATAATTTAATATCTAAGTCAATAAAATAAAATATGAGTTAAATAAGTTTGTTTAGCAATTTAAAAAAAAAGAATCATTATTATTAAATTAAAATTATTATTTAAAAATATCAATTTTTTATTTTAAAAAAAATACAATTATCCATTACTTACTCTTAAATCAATATATAAATAATTATGAGATGATTTATTAATAGAAAGTTAATTATATTTTACATATTATAAAATGCATACGGTACCTTAAATTATTAAAAATATATTTTCTTTTTTTCTTTTCCATAGCTTAGTAAAAATTAGTGCTTCATAAATTAAGATAAGATTCTGGAAGGGAAAAATAAATAACATAATTTGTAATTTTGAGTCTCACTTAAACTATATTTTGTAAATTATCCCATTAGTAGTTGTAGTTTTAGAAATTAGTCACCATGCTCCTTAAACTATAAACACAAATAAATAA
Source organism: Hippophae tibetana (assembly GCA_037013495.1). Classification (NCBI taxonomy): domain Eukaryota; kingdom Viridiplantae; phylum Streptophyta; class Magnoliopsida; order Rosales; family Elaeagnaceae; genus Hippophae; species Hippophae tibetana. Next base: position 20,845,758 of record CM072803.1, read on the forward strand.
ACAAAGTTATTTTTTTAGAGTAAATAATCGAAGCTTTAGAAGCATGATTTACACGTGTTTGTATTTATTGAAATTTTAAAATAATTATATTATTCAACATTTATAATCAAAATTCAAAAATTATATATTTTAAATGTTATTTGTTTGCTCTCACCCTTTTTTTAATACTATACGATATATCATTTCCTCCTTTTTAGTATAAGTTATTCCAATGTATCTCTCAAACGTTTTTGAAAACTAGTTAATAATGTTATGTTCACGTCATATGTTGTAATTAGTAAATAAAGTTCATTTTACAAAATAATTAAACAATTAGGGTTGAATTGGTACGATATATTAAATTAAATAAATATAATTATATTCAATTATATGAAATATAACGATAATATAATAAGAAAATGTATGATTAGTTATATATGGTTAGATAAGGTTTTACAGAGTTTGGTACTATTTTGAATTGAACGTGATAAAGTGATTATATGTTTGGTGCAAATTCAAACTGTGTTATATTTTAAATATTACATATAAGATTTAATTTCAATTTTTCTTTTATAAGATTTTTTTTTTAGTTTTCTGTAATTCATCCTTTATAAGTAAGACTACCCAATTTATTCTATAATTTAGCATTTTATTAATAAATAAAAATATATTAAATATCTAAAATTATTTAAACTATAAAAAATATAGAAAACCAGATAAATTCCAAAAAAATTAAACTTTTTTTGGATTCAAATAATTAATGTCATGCAAAAAAAAAAAAGTGTTATTACAAACTTATCTAATTAAATTTCATTTAACATTAACATGTAGATCAATTACATATAATTTAGTTGTATATATCAAACTATCTAATATGGATGTTTATCCCTAATATTGAAAAGCAAATGATAAAATCAACAAAAGGACAAGTATATATTATCAAAAGATGGTTGTCATCAATTTGTAATATGCAGATAATGCTAAAATTCAAACCAGCTGTTAACTCTCTCTAGTAAGAGCTTGGCGACATATGCTTCTCGAATGCACCTTTCAACATTCTAAATGACATTTTATTTATCCAAGATTTTTGTAAGTGCCTCAAGTTTATATCTTTGAAAGTTGTCGATAGTTGTGAAAATGAAATACTTGTCGTTCATTTTGAACTGCGATAGGAGAAGAAGGATCATCTAAATCAAGGGGATGAACTTCATTGTAATTTTTGTTAATCTCCTTGATCATTTCAGCATGACTCTCTGCTTGCTTTCTAGTTGCGCGATCATCTTGAAAAATATTAACGACTCTATTATACAATTGAAAGGGTTTGTCTCTCCATCCCTTAGCATCTTTGTTGGACTGCACATGCAAAAACAATAAATTAATACTACTTCTTAATTATAGTCTTAAAAAAAAGAAAAAAAGAAGAAGGGAAGGTTGGAATATGTGTAATTTATTAAATAAAGAACTTGTGTTCATCATTGACATATCTATTTTATTATTGTTTGAAAAAAAATATTACATAGAATATGAAGATTTCTATGCAATCAATAATTATACTAGGATTGATTATTTTTTCAACTTAAATAGATAATTAGGATCTAAATAACTGGTAAAAATGTAAACCCATAAAATCTTTTTACGAATTTTATATTAATTTGACCAAACAAACCTTACAATGTGAATTAGACAATTAACTTAGTCGAAATACGAAATAATATGTTCAATTTAACACACAATAAAAACAATTAGTAGATACAAAAACAATAATATACCGAATACACACTAGTGATTGTATGACTCACAGACTTCTATTCAGACTAACAATATACATAAATGGAAAATAATACACAACTTGTGATATAACCATACATACTGCAAAGCTAAAAAACATTTCAATTATTTCAAGACCTCGTATGTGAGAATACATTTGGTACATTATAATTGTACTTTCACAACATGCAATCAAACATACATAACAAAGATATATATACTTCTTAGAGATTCACACTAAACTCTCATGTAGATAAAAAAACATATTATAATAACACACATTTTGATCATGCATGATTATAAAGAAGGAGTCCAAGACTTAATATACAATCAAGTTAAGAAGATACTAACTCTTTATGAACTCAACTCAAATAGGCAAACAACAAATAGATAAACTCCTAATAAATAATCACAACTATAGTTAAAATAATCACTAATAGATAGTATAAAATAGAAGCAATATTCAAGATTCAGAAAGCTAGCAATAAATAATTAAAGATTTCTAATCAAAGTTTAAATATTAGTACGTAGAAACATACACCATGTAAACTTTGATTGTACTAACCATACATTAGAGCATGCATAACACAAGATATAACAAAGTAAACCATATAGAGACCATATCTATATGGTAACATCATCAAATTACTTAAGATAATCGCTTAACAACAAATAATCCACTAATCAATATAATAGTTACAACTCTAAAAGAAAAAAAACCTAATGTTACCTCTATCAGCTGAGACTTCCATCCTAACTTCCTATTGCTAGCTGCTTTTACAATGACCTGGTTCAACGTATAAACTCGACTATCCTCTAAAGCCCACACCACCAAATGTGGTGTGATGAGTAACCACAAACCAATAACCAGAAGTGTAATAACTCATACTCTTGAGGACCACCTTCAAACTCAAACATCATATCTCTTATTACACACAATAAGAGATATGGTAACCTAAAGTATTTAACTTAACTTATTCTCATAAAGAAGTTTTTACAACGTTGATAAAAATAGTCTTATGTACTTACAACTTAAGAACATTATTTTACATTAACTAATAAATACTGTCTCGAGTACTCACAACTCATAAGTATGGTTTTGCTCACACAATAATGAATAACTAATACCAAACAACACTTAAGATATTAATGATTCAAAAATAGAAAAACGAGATGTCAATTTGACAGAACTCCACCATATTTTTTTGGATATCAAATAAGAATTGGAGGCATTTATAGAACTTGAATTTTCACCTCGCCAAGGGTGGTAGTGAGGATGGTATTAAGGTGCTAAAAATTCATATTTTTTTGTTCCAAAAGTTACTTAGTATTTTTCTTAAATACTCGTACCCGAAACAAACTAAAAACACATGTCGGTTCACTTACATGCATACTATAAAAACCAATCCCATGGTATGTGTAAATGTGTTTTTTTATAAAGTGTTCCTAACTATATGATTGTATGTATTGCTTATCTGTAGTAATTAATCTTACATAGAGAAAAAAATATACTAAGTAAGAATAAAACAGATATCGTGTGTTGTACACGAGAAACAAACATAGATACAATAACAACGGGACTTAAAAAATACAACTAAATTTGTTCAAAAATAAATTTACAATTTCAAAATGACATATGGAATACAACTACATTTGTTCACAAATAAAAATACTACATGTAAACACTGTTTAGAAGAAAACTATAACTCTATCAACTATGTTAGAGTACATATATACTAGTCTTCACATATTAGAGTTTTAATTTAACATTTAATTAATAATTAACACAAATAAAAGCAGAACTACTTACCTGTACATACGATCAACTTTCAGGTTTCTTCACTATCAATCTCCACACATTTTTTGACATCATTCCACCCAAAACCACTCTTATTTAGCATGTTATAGATAATACCATATTGCTTATTCCACTTTCTCAACTTAGATTCAATATGTTGGTTAGCTCTTATATCACAACCTGGGAAAAGCTCACTCAAACGTTTCTCTATAGAGGCCAAAGTAGCTGGCATGAAAGAACCATTGTCACAGGTGCCACCAGCGATCACTATTTCATCAAGTAGGTTCAACGATGCTTCTTCTTCAACTTTGGTCCATGATCGTGGAGTATTTTCTTTTACAACTTGCCCTTGAGATTGATTACTATTCATTCCTAGACATAAACACATGTAAACAAACATCATTGTATTTTTCTTCAAATTAAAATGTTCATATTATTATAATAAGCAAGCTTTAACGTAAATGGGATAGAACATGTATACAAACTTAATGATAAAAAAGATCAACCATCAGTCATATACAAAACATAATACCATCAAAATATTCCAATCCTGTATCATGTCTAGTAAACATACGTTTCCTAAGCATATGTTTTTCATTTTGTTTTTTTATCCAATCATAAAATACAACAACTATGTGAGATTTATAGATGCTGAATACCAAAATTGCAACATGTAAATTGCCAAGCTAGAGTCTTCGATCCATATCTGTATACAAAATTATTCACACTTTACCATCTCGTAAATAAAGAAATATTCAGTCAATAAAACATGTTCAAAATTTAGAGATTATTTCTTTTGAATACATGTAAATAAAGAAAGTCCATGGAATAATACAATCATAACTTTTAAAACAGAAAAAAAAATGATAAATCAAACAAAAAACTGGCAACAAGTGAGATTATATGCATATCATTTTCTAGCTAAGAGTGCACACTCCATTTAAGTGTATTCTATTTAACTAGAATCATATGTTCAAATTACAATAAATTATTCAATAAATTAAAAAATCAAGACTCTTACGAGAAAAAAATGTTGTTGCAAGCAGGAAAAATATATAGTTAAGTGATTAATGATTCTGTAGTTTATTTAAGAGTATGAACAAACGAATAAAATGAGGAGTGTAAGCTGAAAATGAGTAATGCATCAATATAATTCACATGTTTAGAGTACAAGACTATATATAGACTATTAGCTCTAGTATACGAGGGAGTTTGTCATAACTACTTTCACAAGCATTCATGTGTGAAAAGCTATGGCACCTAAGCTACTCTAACAACTAAGATAAAGTGATTATAAAATAAGCTATATATAATGCAAAGCTTAACATCCCCTCAAATACTTAATATCATAAGTTTGGTTTTTAATGAGTGAATATGAGTTTCAACAAAAGGTTTTGTAAGTATATCAACAAGTTGATCGTATAAAATGTCAATCGATTTTCACATGTTTTATACGAGTATGCATAATAGGAGTTGTTGTCAACAAAGTTGCACTCACATTGTCACTATACATTATAGGGACTTGAGGTAAAGACATCTCGAGCTCATGCAGAACTTATTTGATCCAAGTCATTTATGCAGAAGTTAAGGCTTGTGCCCTTTGTTATGCTTCAGTGCTTGACTATTAGAGAACATCTAAGACACAAGAGAATCTCATGGAACATAGCAAAACCTACCTAACCACCTAGTAAGAAGTACTTATCATTTAAGTTACTAAAAAAAAGGCTTAATTGATATTAAGTGTTTCACCCAGGATCGATCCAATTGTTTTTCGGTCTTAGGTAGAATCATCACAAAAATCATTTTTTATTTACAATACATAAGTAATTTATTAATTTTTGTAAATATATAATATTAATAATTTAAAACACTCTTTAAAAAATTATATTATATCTTGAGGAAAATATAATAATATTAAATTAAAAAAAGCACCATCACAAGTGTATAATAATGCTAATTCTAATAGTTTAACTATAAATTTCATTTTAATTTACATTAATGATTAATTACAAAAATTACTCTTATTAATGCAACTAACCAAAGAAATTAAGGATTTTAAGATGAAGAAAATAAATTATTTTATGAACACTACAAAAAATTGAATACTTTGAAGCTGGATAAATATGAAGGATTTTTCTAAAGTTTGGTTAATAATTAGTCTGCCTTTAAATTCCAAAATAACATCATTGAAGGACAAAATAATACTAGGGACCAATTGATACTTGACGTGATCTCTTTGATTAAATATTAAGATTTTAGGTGTGTGATTGATAGAAAATATCATTATTAGAGCAAGTTGGTAATTAGCAGGATTCATATTTATCCATATTTTGAATAATACTAAAAATAATTTTGATATAATTTAAAGAATAAAAGTTTTTAAAATAAGATTGAGGATTCAAACTCCATTTTAATAAAGAAAATGTTTGATATTTAAGGATATATATATTTCCGCTTAACTAATTATATAATTATGGTAGAAAAGTGAACATCATTAAAATTACACGTGTTAATTTCATATATAAAGTCAATTAATATAAATTATTACAAATATATAAAAATAAAATAGAACAAATTAATTTTTATAAAACTAAAATATAGCTAGAAATATGAATAATTATATTATAATTTTTTTAGACAAAAATAATATTTAGTATATGGATCAAAAGTGTTACTTGAAGTTCATAAATATAAATAATTAATTTAAGAAAAAATAGTTATTTTGATATATATTCAATAATATCAAATTTATTGTAGTATTTAAAAACTGAGTGAGTAATAACATAAATTTTTATTATGTTAAAAGTAATAGATTAATCTATTTGTTATTTTTTATAATATATTAACTCTTTTATTTTAAAAAAGTGACATTACAAAAATAAATGATCCATTTTTTATTTATTTCTTATATTTTTTAATTGTTGTTAAGATGTTATTTTTATAAATTGTATTTAAAAATAGATAAAAATAATTATAAAATTGATAAAAATAATTTTTCTTAAAACTTAATTATTTATATTTATTTTATTACTTTTTATAACAAAAATACTAAATTAATTTTAAATTACAAACCGATTAAAACTATTATAAAAGACCTGGGCATTTCTCCCTTAAAAAATTTATAAAAATTAAGTACGATTTTGGATTGGGGTCGGCCCAAAGGTTGAGACTTAGTCGGCTTGCACATTCAGTTGGTGTTGATTTTAGAGATTATTATTTTCTTATTTTAAATCACATATTTATATTACACTAAATATTACTTTATATTAATTTTTTAATTAATTAGAAAGTGCAGATTTAACTTCTGATAACAGCAAGAGATTATTTTCATTACATTATTGAGAAATTATTTATTATTATTAAATTAAACTATAATATAATACTTTATCATAATAAAATATAAAATTAGTATAATTATTTTCACAAAAATAAGTATTAAATGTTTAATTAAAAAATAAAAATGACAAAAATAATGAATAAAGTGCATTATTAGTCTCTAAATTTTAATTAAATTTACACATAGATTTTAAAATTTTAAAACGTAAGATTTGTTCCTTAAATTTTAAAACTTTATATATGTTATTAATATTTTAAATTCTACAATTTAGTCATAAATTTTTAAAACTTTATACATAGATTCTAAATTTAATTCACATATTTGAATTTTATTAAGTACGAAGTTTTAAAAATTTGAATACTAAATTATAATATTTAAAAGTTTAATAATTTATGTGTAAAGTTTTAAAACTTTGAATACCAAATAATACATTTTAAAAATTTAAAGATTTAGGGACAAATTTAGTAAAAATTTAAATACTAATAATATAATTTAGCTTAAAATTAGTGAAGAATTCCATCATCAACTCATTCTTAGTCCATGTTACATCCACGTAAGGAAAGAGATTAGTCTTATTCAATTGGGCTTTCCCACGTTAAGAATGAGAGAGATGAGTGAACATTAACATGGAATTGGAGGTCCAAATTTAGAAAAAATGCTTTAATCTAGAATGGAATTACTAGTATCGGATAATGATTAAAAACATTTAAGAAGAAAACAAATAGTGATATTTACACTATTTTTGACCAAACAATACTAAATAATTAGATAGCATAGATACAAACCATTAAAAGTCTAATTATGAATACAAAAAAAAAAAAAAAACTCCACCTATTATGTTCATCTTTTGGAAAATAATAATTGGTATGGTACTTTATTAATAATTTACAATAATAAACAACCTTTGTTTATCTTTTTATAATTTTACCCTTAATTTTATATCTCTCACAAATTTTAAATAATGACAAGGTTATAAGTAGTTACACATCTACATCTAGTAGTTGTTTTTGTTCTCTTTAATTTCTTTTTGATAAATCCTTTACAAATGCTCTTATGCAACTAGTAATTGAAAGCACTAACACATTTTAGCAATTAAAGCATTCAAAATGAAATCATTAGGCAGCATAATGAACCCAATATTGGTGATAACCATCCTTCCCTGCTTTGCATTTTTATTAAAGATAACAACTTCAAAAAATTTCATGTATAATTTTTTTCTCACATAACATTTTATAAGACTTATTCAACACACGGTAATAGACTTAAGATTTAAATATAAGATCCACATCACCATGTATACATAAAAAAAAATATTAATTAATTTTTAATTAAAAAATATGTTATATATATATATTATTTTAGAAGAAAAAAATATATTAAAATTATTAAATTTTGTTGATATATTGAGTATTAAAAACTTAAAATTTAGAATTGAAGTCAGCACAATTTTATTTTATATATTAATTTATCTATAATTTTATAAATATTACACTTAAGTTATTTTTATCAATAATTAAGATAAAACACGTACCCACCTAGCTTTTGAATGCATACGCTCTAGAGTCAAAAAAGACATTGGCACCTCTCAACACAAGACAAAGAAAACTTTATGTATAATATATATGAAATTATGAGAAATGTGAGTCTATTGATTTTAATTTTAGTTCTCATTATAAATCCAATAATTTGAATATGTTTATATTCAAATAGATACATCTAACATATTTTTCATTAAATAAAAAATAAAATACATACTTATAATTATGTTATCTCTTTATTATTAAGGAAATGTGACTATAAAAGTCATACTCTTATTGTAAAAGTTACACTTAGATATTGTTCTTATTTTTTGTAACATTTTAATCCTATTGTTATGAAAATGTGACTTCATAAGAACAAAATAACAACTATTTTTTATTTTTTTATTTTTCTTTAATTTTTTCAATTACAAATTTTTTAAGTTATATCAGTATCTATTTAATGCAATTGAAAATAAAAAATAAAAAATAAAAATATAATTGTATTTATCTTTACTTTTATAACAATAAGATTAAACTGTTATAAAATATAAGTGTATAAATAAATGATCATAGAAATATTTTTCTCAATTATTAACTATTATTACTATAATTATTAAATTGGAAATTATAATCCATACTATTTTTACTTTTTATACGCTAATATTTATGAATTAATATCATAAATCCACCACTGCTAAGTAGTGATGATAAGGGTAATGAATTGTAAATTAGAAAAATAGAGAGATATAAAGAAGGTAGGGCTTAAAAGATTTAGAGCAAAGAGTTCCTATAAAACAAGTGACGTGTATCATCTTACAATTCTTTTTTCCCCTATATAAATCTCTCATCACCACACCATTTCTTCTCCTCACTCCTCACCACTTAAAACTACTTCTAGTACTCTCTTGGTTACAATTACTTCCCTCACTTGCCACCTCTCTCAAAATCTCAACCCTTCCTAATTAATTCCAAATTTCTCTTTTCACCATCAATATGCTACTTCTATCAAACTTTTTTCCTTCTTCATATCAAGATTATAATTGTCAACCATTAATGTCTCTCTTCATACTCCCAATTTTTCTCTCTTCTTTGCTTCTACTCCTCCTCTTCCTTCAATGGCACCGACTCTTCTACCACCACCGTCGCAGCCGCTTGCCTCCTGGCTCAATGGGTTGGCCTTACATTGGTGAAACCTTCAAGCTCTATAATGAAAACCCAAATGCCTTCTTTTTCAAAAAACAAGAACGGTATTATTTTAAAACGTGATTCGAATTTATAAATTAAAAGCATTAGATAATAAATCCTTACCCATATGACTAACTACAAGTGAAATAGAACATAAGTTGAGTATTAGTATTGGTTTTTATGTATTTCAGGTATGGAGAAATATTCAAGACATATATTTTGGGATGTCCATGTGTGATGATTTCAAAACCGGAAGCAGCAAGAAATGTTTTAGTTACTCATTCTTATCTATTCAAGCCAACATATCCACCAAGCAAGGAAAGAATTATAGGGCCAGAGGCTATCTTTTTTCACCAAGGGCCCTATCATTTAATGTTGAAAAAGTTGGTTCAATCTTCTTTTTTGCCTTGTGCACTAAAAGGGTCAGTTTCAGAGATTGAACAAATTGTTTTGAAACTTCTTCCCACATGGAAGAACCAAACTATCAACACTTTGCAACAAATGAAAAGGGTATTAATTTGTAAAGTTATAATTTAATGTTTTATGTTGCATAAATATATTGAATTAGCTCAAAGTAGTAAAATGTGAGCGATGACTTATGAGTTTTTTTTTTCCTTTTAATTTTTAGAGAATTTTTTGTTAATTTCAAGATAAAATTTTTATTTTAAAAATATTTTATTATTAAATTAATTGTCAAAATTATAATTGCTACGACATTATTCTATTTTATGAAAATAACAAATTTTTTTTAATACAGTATGCTTTTGATGTGGCAATTATATCAGCATTTGGGGACACTTTTGACCTTGAAATAGAAGTAATTAAACAGTTGTATCACTCTCTTGAGAAAGGCTATAACTCAATGCCTATAAACTTACCTGGAACTCTCTTCTACAAAGCAATGAAGGTACGTACTTCACTTTCACTTAATATATTGTTCACCATTCCTTTCATTCTTTCATTCTTTTTTTCTTTTTTCCATTTCCGATGTGGGAAAGTTTCATTAGATGGGTTGCTTTCAATTTTGCTAACTAGTTTATTTTTTTTTTAAAAATAACTCTACTATTTTTTATATACTCATAAATAAGATTCGAACCTCAAATATTTTACATGTTTAAGTTCGCTGCTTGGTCTTAAACCAGAAGCTGGTTGGCGATTATAATTGAGTTTTTGAGCAATTTTGTTTGTAGGCAAGGAAACATTTGAATGAGACTTTGAGGAAATTAATAAAGAAGAGAAGAGAGGAAGGAGGTACAGGTGGTGGATTATTGGGAGTTTTATTAAGAGCAAAAGATGAGAAGTTGAATCTTTTGAGTGATTCTCAAATTGCTGATAATATTATTGGTGTTATATTTGCTGCTCATGACACCACTGCTAGTGTCCTTACTTGGGTTCTCAAGTACTTGCACGATAATTTTCAACTATTAGAAGCTGTCACGGTAATTTTTTTATTTTATTTTTTTAGGTTTAATTATATTGAATCCCTTTACAAATAGTTTTTTTTTTAACTCTCCTCTATCTAGTGATATAACTTAAAAAAAAAAATGTTTTTCTCATGTTAAAAACAATACAGGTTTACATGGATATTTTTTAAATAATTTAGTTTTTTTAAAGAAATTAAAAATAAAATTGTTATATATAAAAATAAGATTTTTTAATTTAATACACAACATATTTGGGTGCCGTTGAGACTCAACTAATTAAATTATTATTGTTTTATTGTGATTTTGGTTTTTATCTTCATTTCTTTAGTCATATAACTCATCCTATATGAAAATTACACATGTAGTTAGTTATTTGTAGCAATTTCTATTAATGATGGATTCAATTTATGTATCTGATTTTTAGTTTATTAATAATTAAAAAATACAAAGTAAAATGACAAATTTTATGCAATAAAACACACATTTTAACTACTTTTACTTTCAATTGATCTCAAGGTTTGAAACTAGAACAACGAATTGTTCTAATTATTTTTATTTAAATTTTATTTAAATTTTTTTACTATTATAAATAAAATATAATTAAAAATATTATAATATTTAAAACATATAAATGTAAACTAAAAAAATACAAACATAATATAAATAAATATTCATAATATGAACAAACATAATACAATCTACACAACACAAACAAATACGACACAAATATGGATAAGAAACACAATATAAATACACACACCACAAACACTTCTATTTAATGACAAGTAGCCGTCTATATGAGGGGGAGATTTTCTTCTGCATCTTTTCATCGTCTACCTTGTCTCCAAATCCCAATTATTGTTTTTTCTTCTACATCTTTTCATCGTCCACCTTTTGTCTCCAAATCACAATTATTGTTTATTGGCTTCATAGATAATCAATTATACAAATATTGAATGGACTAAAAGGTTTGTTTTGAAATACTCACCAATATTTAAAGAAACACATGCAAACTCTTTCTTTATTTCCCTTTTTAATATTTTTCTTTATTTTTTTTAACATTTATTAAACGAATTAACTTTTCAGAAGGAACATGAAGTTATAAAAAAAAAGTTGGTCTCTGAGAAGCGTGGACTTACTTGGGACGACACTAGGCGCATGCCATTCACAAACAGGGTATACATACATGTACTATATGTGCATAACATTGACAAATACCTATGAGGTTTAATTTTAATAAAATTTTGGTCTAAAAGCTTTAAATTGTTTTACATTTTAATCTTTAATCTTTTAGTTTACTCAATTCGATCCAAAACATTTAAAATTTTAAAATCGATCATACTATTTTATAAAAAATAACAATTTTAATAATTAAGTGGATTGAATTTTGGATTAATTTGACTGCTAATTATGTTATTAATATTTTTAATTTAGAGATTTTGAATCGAATTAACTAAAAATTATACGAATTTTGAATCAAATAATTAAATTTAAATATGAACAATGTTATTTACATTAAATAACATGTCAAATTGAATGTTAAATTTAGAAGATTATATGTGAAAGTAGATGAATTATTTATTAGTCTAAGATCAATGACTCTAACTAATAACATATCATTATCATGGAATGAATAGCTAAAAGTGACCTTACTTTTTTTTTCTTTTTTATTCAATTGAAATTTGTAATATTAATTTTTCATTGGTCTAGACCATCACATCACCTTTGATCCAAGGCCAATGAATGATTTCTTTGTGATAGTAATTGTATAATCACATATTAATAAATGACCAATTATATTATTATATATAGATTAATACATTCATTAAGTGAGTCCAATTCTTTAGATACATTTTTAGTATATCATTGATGTGTCACCAATATGCATCAAACATATAAGCAATTTTTTTTAAAAAATGTGTACCCTTATTACATAGAAATTAGATCTTATGTCCACATATTTTATGGCCACTATTAACACATAAAGTATAACATCAAAGTAAGATAAGTAAATAGAAAGTAATGTAAAGATAGATGATTAAAATAATTAACTGTTTAATGATAAATGACCAAAATGATCTTTTGAAGCTATAAAGAAAATCATGCCTTTAAACCCTACACGTGATATACATATATTTTTAAATAACATAAAAATAGATGTTCTTTTAGAGATTAAAACTAAAATTATTTAAGTAACTATGACATGTAAAAATTGAAATATTAATTTATTTGCAATATTTTAGGTCATTCAAGAAACGTTAAGAGTATCAAGTATACTATCGTTCACTTTTAGAGAGGCTGTCCAAGATGTGGATTTTGAGGGCTACATCATTCCCAAAGGTTGGAAGGTCCTTCCTCTCTTCAGAAGCATCCATCATAGTTCCAAATTTTTCCCACAACCTGAGAAGTTTGACCCTTCAAGATTTGAGGTAAGGCTTGTGCCAATGTATAGTATACATTACTACTAAAAACCTATCATGAAAGATTTTAGGGTCACTTAAAACCTAGTCTCTTACCACATAACTTTGTAAGTACACACAATACAATTTCAATGTGAAAAATGTCTAATACTATAAATAATACTAAACACAAGATCAAATAATTGAAAACAATAAAGTAGAAAAATTAAAAAAAATCCAATTTTATGAGGTTTAACAAAAAATGTTACATATATTTCATTTTCAATATGCATACATATATTTTTTTCTCAGACAGACGATCATATTGGCTTTTAAAAAGATTCTTTTATAGTATTAATGTTTACTAATATTATAAATACTTACCGTCAATTAAGGAGAGAAAAATTCTATTTGTTTTTCTCCTCCTCAATGGTTCATTTTCTCTAATACACTATTCATTTTTTTATCTAGTGATATCTACATAAATGTGCTTCGTCCTTGAGTAAAAACTCAAATTATTACTTAAATGTGCTATCAATTTTTCAAAACATAATTTTGTTGCCGTTCAAATTCTTGTAAGAATCTTTTCATCTAAAACGTTTCTTTATAAGCTTCAGTAGTTGTAATGAACTCTGCTTCAATAGATTACCAAGCGAAACATTTTTATAGCTTTGATTGCTATGAGATCGCTCCCCTTGAAAATGTAAATAAGTATCCAAAAGTAGACTTTCTTGAATCAAGATCTTCTACTATATGTGCATATATGTAGCTAATTAATTCTGATCATCCACTTCCAAAACATAAACTTATTTTGGAAGTATCCCTGAGGTATCTCAAAATCCAATTCAACTGTATTTTAGTGCTCCTTGCTTGGATTTGAAAAATATCTACTAACAACGCCAATTGCGAATGTTATGTCAGATATTCTACTTACCATATCATATATTAGATTATCATCAGCTAAGGAATATGACATTATAACCATTTCTTATTTTTTCTTCTCACAAGTAGGACTCTACTTTAGCTTAACATGAAGTGCCTAGAAAATGGAGTAGTAATTGGTTTTGTTTTATCCACGTTGAATCATGCCAATACCTTTTTTTATTGCAAAAGACTTATTGAATTCTTTGTTTAACTTGACAATCTTGATACTATTTGACCCTATAATTAACATATTATAAATATAAATAATGAGTGTGATAAATTCACAATTAGTGAATATGTTCACAAATATACAATGATCAAAATATTTCCTTCAATATCCATGTTCAATCATAAAGAATTCAAACTTTTTGTACCATTATCGTGGTGCTTGCCTAAGTTTGTATAAACTCTTCTTTTGTATACGTACCAAATCCTTCTAGATACTCCATATCGATCTCCTTTTCTAGATCACCCTGAAGAAAATCAATCTTCACATCTAGTTGTTAAACTTCTAGATTTAAACTTGTAGTTAGGCCATGTACAACTTGAATGGATGACATCTTTACCACGGGAGAGAAAATTTCATCAAAGTTGATTATCTTTTTCTAATTGAGCATTTTTACAACTAGCCTTGCCATATATATGAGTTATGAGTTGTTTTTTTCAATCTTCAATTTTTGTACCTATTTGTTTCTTAGTACATTTCTACAATTGAAAAGTTCCTCAATCGTACGTGTGATTCTAATGTAAAGATTTATTTGTTCTTTCATGTCTTTTAAACACTCCCCTTTATAATCATATGTCAAAGCTTATTTATAGTACTCTAGTCTCCCCCATCAATGAGTAACACGAACTCATTTGGAGAGTATCTAGTTTGGGGTTCAGGTACACTTATTGATTTTCTTGGTTGAGGTCCAACAAATGGTTCCTAAAGAGCTGATGCTTTTTTCTTCTTCAACATCAACTTATCATCAATAATATCATCACTTATTGATGTATTATTTACTGCATCTACAACATCTTCTATTGCATGTCTCCCATTATCTTGCTCTATGGGAGGAAGGATTATATCCAAGTTCACTGAATCTTCTATTGGGCGAGCAATTTTTTCACCTTTTGAATGTCTTATAATCTTCAAAAAAGTCGATAGCTCTATTTTTGAAAATCTTTCTTTTAAAATTATCTCATAGCATGCTCTTGAATTCTTCATTATCATATCCCAACAAGAAGCATTCCTTTGACTTGGAATCGATATTCGATCTCTCATCTTTTAGAATATAAATAAATTCTCTACAACCAAATATTTCAAATGGTTGTGGGATACATCTTTTTCTTTCCAAAACTTCTTTGGAACATCGTCATTAAATGGAACTGAAGGAGAGAGATTGATTAAATCAACTACAGTTAAGAGATGTTCATCCCAAAATATCTTGAGAAAATTGGCTTGAGATAACATTGTTCTCACCCTTTCAATAATAGTTCTATTCATTCTCTCATCTATGTTATTATGTTGAGTCATCTTTGGAACCAATCTTTCATGCTTGACTCCATTTCTCATGCAATAATGCCTAAAAGCTCCTATGTTTTCTCCCTCATTGTTCATATAGATACACTTCAAAAGGTGCTTAAATACATCAAACACTTTATCTTTAGCCTTAAGCAAATAGTGTCAATCTTTCCTGATGATTGTCAATAAAGGTAACAAAGTACCTTGCTCCTTCAAGAGTACTAGTTGTCATTGGACGAAAAACATCAAAATATAAAGCATTCAAAATATTGGATTTTCTTTGTGAGGTTCTACAATAAACTAAAGCTTGATGTTTCTATCCAACCAAGTAGCGCATACATTGTTTAAGGGACAAAATTTTTTATTTCACCCTTTATTAACCCTTCTTTTTAGCTAGCATTTAAAGTCTGTTCTCACTCATATGTCAGAGCTTTTGTGCGATGACTTGATTAAGGAATTATCTCTAAGAGAATTCATGCATGCACCTACTCACAGAATTTTTCATGAGTCATCTAATGAGTATTTTCCTTCTTCTCTCGGGCTACAATTAGAGAACTTCTATTAAGCTTGCACTTACCACCACAAAATACATTAGTGTAACCATCATCATCAAATAGTTGAGTGAAAATCAAATTTAGGCACATGTTTCACATCTTTGTGAACCAAGTAACTACTATTTATTGGCTTCAAGGAAAATATCTCATTTTTCCACAATCTTGGGCAATTTATCATTTTACATTCTAACATACCAAAGTCTCTATTAGTATAGGATGTAAGGATATAAAGAAGTCACTCTGTGAGGTTACATCATATAATGCATCAGAATCAATAATACAAAATGTATCTTGCAATGCTAAATTAATAATACTTCAATCGTAAATAATAATAACCTCATTTTTATTATATATGATAGTAGTCATGCCTTTTGATTCACCACTTCTTTGATCACTTTTGAGTTGTCTACATTCTCTTTTCATATGACATTTTTTCCCAAAATGATAACATTTTAATTCTCTCATGTCCTAAGCTTGCCTTAAACCTATCACTTGATTTATCGCTTGACTTTTCTCTATATTTGGTGAAAAATGAATTAGACTCAATTAATGTTCCTTGCTCTTACATTTTTGCTTCTTATTGAATATGATATCTTTTACCATGTCCAACGTAAGAATTCCTTAAAAAGCTGAGTTATTTATAATGTTTGTAATTTATCATCAAACATCATTTTCATATTTGTCAATTGATTATCAATACTTTGGAAGTCACTTAGAATAGTTTTTCTCTCATTCATAGACTACAACTTTGCCCGTAATGAATATGTAACAATTTCTTGCACTACATAATGATGATCAATCTATTATCAAATTTTTTTGATAATTGTTTTTGTCCATCATGGTTCAAGCGCCATCAAAATTTTGTTTTACCTTCTTTCCTTCGTTTAGAAATGACTTACAAATCTTTATAATAAAGTATATTTTTTATTTTTGAATTTTAAATTAATTGAATAATTTAATACCATTAGTTTAATCATTGTTTCATATGAAGTTGACGTTGTCTTCTACATTTTGAAAAAAACATAAGATTATTATAATAAATAATCAATTGGCATGTTTATGATATCACTTGTTAGGAAAGATAACAAATAAAATGATAAGTACCAAATAGAAATTTGTAACTGTCCCTAAATCTAATTTCTATCACTATTGTGTAGTTAAAATAGGCTAATAAAATATATAATATCTGCCTCTATATGTTGCGTAACAAATGAAAATATAAAAAATAATATCACAAAAAAATATTACTTAACACTCTTAAATTTTATTTCAAGAGAACTTCTCTCCCACTAACAGTAAGAATTTGTTTGTCTATAATTTGTCTTCTCTTCTCATTTTCAATATATATACATATATTGTTTTCTCTTTATAATTATCATATTGATTTCTAAAGAGTCTCTTTTATAATATTAATTTTTATTGATATCATAAATACTTACCATCAATTAAAGAAAATATATTTTCTTATTTTTCTCCTCTTTAATTTTTCATTTTCTCTCGTACACCATTCTTTTTCATTTTTTTTCTTGTCTCTTTTTCGGATAACCTTTTCAATCCATATTCTTTCATAAAAAAAAAAAAATACATACAAAGTGGAGTTCTTAAATAAAAGACTAGGGAAATGACAATAATTTCCCTTAAAGGCAAAAAGAAAAAAGGAAAAAAAAGGTTAAAATATCTACAATGAAAAATATATGTCAACGTACTTGTTTATTTTGGTATTTTTAAAAAGATAAGGTTATATATTCAAGTGGTTATGAGATTATCTTAATTTGTAAGCCATGTCACTCTCATAGTTATATAAATCTGACTCAATTTAGATGATCCACAGAAATCTTTGAAAGTATCAAGTCACGTGAGTTTTATTTTGTATGTTAGGGAAAATATGAATGACATATTTGTTACGGAAACCTACATTGTCTCCTATATTATCCAAGCTAGATGTAAAATAAATTAAAATAATAAATCATACGATTTTTTTTTCCAATTCATATACAATCCATTTTAATATACATAACACATATTTATTAGCTAATTATTTTAAATTATGAAAGGATGCAAACTCACATTCAAGAGAATATTGAAGTAATGGGTTAAATCATAAATGGTTAAATATTCAAGTGATAATTCTTTTGACTTTTAAGGTAGAGATTCATTGAAATTTGGCTTGAATTATTTTTAAAATATGTGAATGTGTAGGTGCCACCAAGACCAAACACATACATGCCGTTTGGAAATGGTGTACATTCTTGTCCTGGCAATGAGTTGGCTAAGCTTGAGATACTCATCTTCCTCCACCATCTCACCACTACTTACAGGTATATTTATACATACATACATATATATATTGATGATCCACGAATAAAATGTCCATTACTAACACTACCAACCCAAATTATTAGATTATTGGCAATGATGAATATATTTCATGATAATTAAAATTATTTATTTAGATATGTGTGTTTTTATTGGACAATTAATAAAATTAATTAGTTTATCCAAATTTCAAGTTAAATACAATTTGGATCATGAGTGCGATTGAAGTCAAATCTAGATAGAACATGATTAATCCATCCTATATATCAATGGCAATAACACAAAAAAAAAATTATTGTTATTAATGTTATATGACATAGATGGATTCTTAAGCTACTTGTTTGTCTTGTTCTTTTGGTTGACTATATATAAGGAAGCATTGAGGAATTATGGTGGTCCTAATTAAGCCAGTTATGTTCCTTAGGCTGTGGAAGTGGTCCTCAGTCTCATAGAATATAATTCAAGCAAGAGTTTTATAAGTAAATAGGAAAAGCATGGCTAATCTTTACACGTGGCACACACATATGCATCCATCAAATATTTATTTTTTATAACTAAGACTCCATTGCTATCTTTGACAATTATCATCTTAAATATTACTTTTGAATTATGTATATATATCTAAGAATTTATAAAAAAAAATATGGTTTTTAATCCCAAAAATTTAACCTAATGTCTAGAGACACTCGTACTTCTTATAAACTTTATCATTATATTATCTTTTATAAACATGAAATATTTATTTATTCTAAAATTCATCCTCAAAGTATGAGTCATTTGCTCCAATATTTTGTATTTTTTTCAATCTTATTTTTTCTCTTTTCGGAACTAACAGCTAGGTAGATTTATCCTTTGTTACATATTCTACTTGTAAACTTTTTCATTATATTATGCAGAGATACATTTACTCTAATAAATATCATATTAACTTATGTTTTTAACATTCATAAAGATTTTGTTTTTTTGGCACTTAAATGGAATATTCTAAACATTTATACTATTATATTATTTTCATTTAAATATAAATTAAATCTTTCATTAATTATTGTGAATCTCACTTGATTTAATAACTATTCTTATTTACGATAATCAATAAAAAATAGACACATTGATGTTAATAAAATCTCACTTTATACATATAAAGCTATTTTACTTAAATATTATGTGTGTAATTTTCACTAATAAAAAGTATTGAGTATTTTCCTTAGAGTTTAGGGTTTTTTTTTTCCAATTTATATGAAGTTTTTAGTGGTAGACGCACTTCTTACATGCTTGAATGTATGCCATGTGTTTCAAGCGATATGTTTTGAATCGTGGAACCTAGCTATTGTTATTATACAATTAAAAAATAGAAAATTAACTATTCTAAATTAGAAATGAAAAAAGAGAGTATATACACATATTAATGTGTAATATAGTTGCTAATAAGTCTATTTTGTTGAATTTCAAGATATTTTTCTATTTTTATTCAAGAGAATTTTAATCTAAAAAATTCAAGTAATATCTTAAGTACATAATTAATTAGTTTCTTCTATCATCATATATAGAAGATTCTATATATTAATTAATGTATTAACCCAACAACCTAATATGCAAATATATACAGATAATTAATGAGTCTCGTTCTATGTGTATATAAAATTAATAGAAATATGAGAGATTAATAAACGTTTTGTGAGATAACTGATTGTAGTGATATATTTGTTCTTAAAAGTCGTAATAATTATACAAGTAAAATCTTTATCATAAATAATGTGATATTTATCATTTAAAATTCTTAATAAGTTTAACACATTTAATTATATCCCATAAAAAATGACATATTATTTTAAATGATTTTGATTCACAAGTAATTGCTAAAAATTCCCATTAACGAAATTTGAATTCCTTTCTTTTTATCTAAAAATATCAAACTTTGTAGAGTAGTATAATCATCATATCTTCACATCCAAACACTTCCCATCTAAAATTTTCTTGATTGCCAAGCCCAATATTAGTTTTGCCAGCTGCGAATCGAATGACTAAGACACATTTGGATAGCCAGTTGTACAAATGCAAGATAACTGTCTGATAAAATGCCACTTCACATGGTTCCTTCACACCACAGCTTTCTTCAACACGTTTTACGTTTTACACCACAATATTGTATATTTTACTAGATATTCTTATAGCAATGTGATAGTGACGAGTATTATGTAACAAATTTTTAAAAATTTAAACACTTTAATCATTTAATTTAATTAAGGTATAATTTCTAATAAGTAATCAAAGGATAAGTTTGACCAAAACAAAACAACTTTCAAAGTATTGAATCTGATAAGGACTAACTACCAACTTTACCTAAATTTGTATAAAAAAGAATTAGAGTGTATGAATTTAAGATTTGTGATGTTGAATTGTCAATTAACAGGTGGGAAGTGGAGGGAACTGAAGAAGGAATACAATATGGACCTTTCCCAGTACCAAAAAAAGGTTTCCCAATAAAGGTAACTCTCAAGAACAAGGAGGAGAATTCAAAGCTTTAAGCTTTTGGG
Organism: Hippophae tibetana; assembly: GCA_037013495.1. NCBI lineage: Eukaryota > Viridiplantae > Streptophyta > Magnoliopsida > Rosales > Elaeagnaceae > Hippophae > Hippophae tibetana. The sequence continues at coordinate 20,867,002 of CM072803.1, forward strand.
TTTTCAATGGCAATGTTTTTCCAGTGGGGGTTAAAATGCAAGAAAAATTACCCCCATTGAGCTTTTGTTACCCTTTTTTGAGCCTTGTCTTTTATTGTCATTGGGAATCCTATGTTAATTAAAAAGAAAAAAGAAAAAAGAAAAAAAAGCAACAACAATAACATTGAAAGAAAGAAAACAGTTTCTTTTTTGGTGTTATATTTTCATTTTCTTTTGATGGGTCAATGTCAATGTAATGGTACTAATGAGTCTAATGAAACAACAAAAGTTCATAAATAAAATAGTAAAGGAGAAAAAAATTACCTTGTCATCCCTAAACTTTCAATATGTTTACTTTAATCCATATAATTTAAAAGATTTAAGATATTAAAAAGGACATTTAAATACTTAAAACTTTATTAGAATTTTGAAGTTTAGACTTACGTTTTTAAAAAGTAAGGACTTTCATATATTAAAAAATAGACTTGGGTGCACCAATACCAAAAAAATATTATGAATTAACAAAGAAAAAATAAAAGAGACTTATGAATTATGATTGTGAATGTGTGAATGTGTGAATGTTAAAAGAGAGTGTTTCATTGTTTTGAGGATCAAATGTGTGTGGTTTCGAATGTGAAAGGTGTAGCTTTCATTTCTTAGATATTTTTCTTTTTTGTTTCTTATTAATTTTATTGGTTATTGACAACTTCTTGTTTGAGAGAAATAGTGGGTAAATTTTTCTTTCTTTAATTATTGTACTTATCTTTAATTTTATTACTCAAAATATAATATATAATTTCTGCTTATGAAGGTAAAGAGACATAGATAACATAGGTGAGGTTGTCGGGCCGGTGCCCACATTGTCAGAACCACAAGTATTTGGGCATTTGGCACGTGTCAGAATAGGTGTGCACACGAATATTCCACGTTGGGCAGTGCTTAAGTAACGACCTTTATATTAGCAAAATGCTTTTAATAAAATAAAGTTATCTGTATAAGCATTTCTATTCATTATAAATTTATCATAAATACAATTTAAACAACAAATTGTTATTAGATATGAATGTGAGTTCAATTATATTTACTAATAATAACATATATGATAGACAAACCTTTTCTTTTCAAACAAAAGTAAAATATCATAGTGAGAAGAAAAAAAGTAATAAAATAGGAAATAGAAAATCTCACATGTAATTGAAAATGGTAAAGCTCTCCTTTGTAAATGTATGTTTCACAAGACACAAAAGCCGGAATCTTTGTGTACTTGGACTATAAAGTAGGGTTTTGGGGCAATGAAGGCCCATCTTGGGTTCTCTCAAACATTTGCTGCACGATTGCCTCCCCCTTATCAGTTAACAGCTTTGTCCTTTTAATGTATTTTTTAGCAATTTTCCAACTAAATCTCAAATGATTAAAGCAATATTATTATTGATTGATAAGTGTAATTAAATTCACATAATAATATCTAATAAAAATAATCATGTAAATTATAATTTTGATATATTTGTAATGTATAATAATCATGTTTTGAAACTTAATAAACGAAGAAAATGGCATTTAGTAGAGTAAAATTAAGGTGATAGAATTCTAACATAACATGAGCCTAATAAGGTCAATTGGAGCTTTAATTAGATCATCCAGCACTGAAGTCAGTTTGATTAGGGCTTTTAGAGATGTTCTAGAAAGAGAGAGTGCTGCAAATGGTTGATTACTTCTTTTAAATTCCAGTTGCCCTAAGATACATCTTGCCTTGCCTAACGTTCCCTTGTTCGTCACTGCTGCATGACAGTAGTCATGTGTTCCTTGTTTGTCAAGAGTGCATGCAAGAATGAGGGTAATGCTTGGCCGGGTTAGGCAATCCATTCCTTTGCTGGACCACAGAGCTGTTGGTGACTGATAATACAACCCTCTTTGATGAGAAAGAGAGGGCAATTGATATAAACTATACAGCTCAATCCGAAAATTAAGCTTCAGGCTAAGTTGATCTCTTCGACATATTCACTAAGCTCAAAGCATAGGAACTTCAATGCATAATCTAAACATTCTACTTCCTAACAGGCCAACATTTATGAGTACACTTGACAAGTACATCATAACAGAAACTAAGCAAGCATCAAATGAAAAACTTGTTTGCAATATCGAAAAACAAGAATCACACTTCCTGATAAAAGCAGGAGTAAAGAATCAGGCATCAAATCGAGACATAAAAGCTCTCGATAATCTAACGTTTCTCATTTCATTTAAAAGCTTAAGTATTTGACTGACCATAGACTAATGCTGCCAAGGGAAAGCAACACCATAGATGAAAATCAGCAAGTGAAGAATCAAAGCTTCACTTCATAGTCTAACATTTCTTGTTTCATTCAAAAAAATTAGGGTACAGTACAAGATTTATACTAAAAGATAAAAGGTATGAATTTGTACCTAACTTTACTGGCGTAATCCAAATACGCATCTCCAAAAGTCTCAATCAGCAAAGCCTCCTCCATTTTTGCCTTCTGCTCATAATACAGCACACAAACTGCCACAAGAAATAGCATGCTCAAGGGTGCTCGAAGTGCAATGCAGTAAGTAGAAAACAGAAGCATTAAGGACGCATATATCGGATGACGAACCCATCTATATGGCCCAAATTGAACAACAGCACTTGGCACCACCACCTTTTCAGAATAATTTGCTAGATACAAGGTTGAATTATACTGCATTAACAGAGTCACCAATATCAGAACCCAAATTCCTACATTGCTCCACCCACTAGGAATCAGATGAAGCTCAGGTCCTTCAAATGCAGCCAGAAAATGTCCAACCATTAAACCAACACAGAACAAAAGGATTTGCCACTTGGGCAGCTTCACATTCCACTTGGGATCATGAGGTCGAACATAATAATCTCCATATAATCGTTTCCTAACACTAACATTGAAGAAAAAGAAATAATGGTACACAAAAAAGAACACAAAAGGCCATCCTTCAAGGAAACCATTGAAACAAGCAGGTGGAACCAGAGTAAGCCAAGTGAATACAGAGGTAACAATTGCAATTTGCTCAAATATATTAGCCTCACCAAGAGAATGCTTGCGAAAGCAATACAACCCATAAACCCCAAGAGCTATAGCAGCAAACCCTGGCCAGAACATCCAAGCCCAGCTAAAGTACATCCAGAAGAAAGGATTGAAAACCCAATTCAGAGTCCACTTAGTGGCGGCAATAACAATTGATAGGACTGCAGACCACTTGATAACATCATATGGAGTCAATTTGAAAAACATTGCTTTCAACGAATTAAAAGAAAGGTTTTTTAGGGGTTTTAGAAATGGGTTTTGAGATTCTGGGCTTGTGATGTTGGAGAATGAGCAATTGAGAGGTTGTAACAAATGGGTTTTTGCTCTTGTTTGTGTAGGTAAGAATTGCTTAGCAAAGGAGCAATTCAAAGTGGTTTTCATGGCTAATTGTTCTTGGAGGAAGAGAGGGTAGCGAGTTTTTATTTTGATTGGTAAGTGTTCGTTGAAAGGTCTGAGAGAAAAGCTGTGGCAACTTGTAAATCCAACACAGGAAGACATTGCCTTTGAGTGTAGAAAAACCGATTTTACATCCATTATTCTGAAAAAGATCGAACCCAACGACCTTCTAGGCCATGAAAATGTCGAACTCTATCATTGCTAAGAAGCTTATATTCGAAACCGAAGAGGTATAGATACTTGCAACTCATTGGGTCCGAAGTAGACCACTTTCTTGAATCGAATGCCCGGTTAATCAGGCCCAACCCAAGTTTGACGGTCCAATTATTGACGATGCGCTCCATATCATTGATAGATATTTTTTTTTGGGGGGGTGGGGGAGGGAGGGTCCAAAAAAAAAACTTAATTTATACGTAATATCTCAAATTTTTAATTATATAGTATAATTTTTTAATTATTTAATTGCATATAAAGTCATGATACAAGCGTTATCACACAATAACAACGTGCAATGAATGAATTCTAGATCAACATTTAAGATAACGTTCTAACTTATAACAACCCATTTATAGAAATATGGGATACATAAATTAACTTTAACATATTATAATATATTTTAAGAAAATATTTGTACCAAATAAGCATATGAGTTTGAATAATCACGTTATTCACGTTCGATAAAGGGTATGTTTTTAATATAAATAATTTATCAAATAATTTATAATTCTGAACAAACATAATTTAAAAATATATATTTCTAGTTATAAATATTTTTTTTATTTTAAGAATCATTTATTAATTTAAATTTTTATATTTATTAACATCTATACATTTGAATAATTTTTTTAAAAAAATATTATTTTTTTAAAAATTATTTGTCATCTAAACGAACGATACTCATAAATAATGAATAATTTTGCATACATTCAAGTATCTCCGATTAAGCTTATGTTTGTTAGTTCTATTTTTAATAAAAAAAAATTAAAAAAAATTGTTTTTATGTGTAATAAAACTACATAAGTAAAATAAAATATTATTTTAAATAAATCATTTTACTACTAGTATTATAACACAAAATTATAGGGTTATATTATTATATTATAATTAAATAAATATATAGATGACATATTCAAATTTTGAAATGTAATAATTTTAACTGGGTTATATATCAAAGGAGATAACACATAAACTACAAGCAGCATAATTTTTTTTTTATGCTTATAGTTAACTAATACGAACATTTTAAGAAAACTAGCAATAAAGAAGAAATATAGAAATAAACAATACATAATAAAGGAGCCAAATTAATTTCTTTACTATTGAATATAGTATAAAATATTTACAATGAGTTACAAAATTGAATGAAAAGAAAGCATATTAAAGGAAGAACAAATTAAAAAATAAAATTATTATAAAACTGTTGTTTTGAATATTTAATTATCAAATAATAATTTGGTAGAAGGATTAAAATAAGGCTATTTTGTAAGAAGATAACAAGTTTTTATTACTCTACTAGAGAGCAACTGACATTATTTTGAATGTTGAATAAGTTAAATTATTCATCTTAATATATATTTTCTTTAAGAAAATAAAAATGAAAAAAAATTTGTTTCCATAAAAGTATTAAGATATAAATACATATTTGAAACAAAAGTTCATAATGTTCATAGGACACTAATCAAACCATTCACGTATAATACAAGTAAAAATCAAACTTATACAAATTGAGATGAAACACGTGACTCAGTCACTGCATACAATTTGACTAGACATTATTACGTTCGAAAATTTCTTATTACATTATAAGTTTGTTCTTTCAAATTTGTATGATTATGTTAAAAGATAAAAAAGAGTTTATCCTAAACTATTTCTTCTCATATACATAAATAATTTAGTTATTAAACTAATTTCATTTTTAATCTACTCGATAAAAAAAACATAGATTCATTTTCTTACGACATTAAAAAAACATATATTTATTTACGTTATAAAAAAATAAACATATATTTTTTACTTTTTTTATTAAAGGAGATAAAAATGAAACTTTATACATAAAAGGAGACAGCATACAACTAAACCATTTCTTTCTTTATCAATAAATCACAAGTCCTACATCAAAATTTTTGAGGTCTTACTCTGTATATGCCTTTTTAGCTGCTCATCTCAAATTCCAGTCCATAAACTTGTCATTCATCATAAAAATAAAGTTACGTTTAAATTATCAGTCAGCATCTCATATATAAAGGAGTTATTGGTCGGTGCTGACTTGATAGTATAGACCAATTAATACATAGGAACAATAGTGATAGGTAGAAATGAGAGAAAACGCCAAAATAAATGGTTTATTTCGTCAATTCTCTCTTATTTCTACCTCTAATTATTTTATCTTTCCTATTTCAATTGTTCCAATCACCATATCTACTTAGCAATTTGTAGTAGGATGGACCAATAATATTTCCTCATGTATTTCAGCCGAGTTCACCTACCAGGTAGGATCTTTAGCCTTGATCTCTCATAAAGGTATTATGAAGAAAAGCAATCAAAGACTACGATTCACTATTCAGTGAATACTTTTTCCCTGTAAATGCTTGGAATTTTTGCTCTTCTGCCTTCCGAGAAGGCTCTTGATTACTGCTTGATACTGATACCTGACAATATATGCAATAAAAAAGATCAGTATGAGCTAAGCTGAACATTATAGAGCTAAAATAGTTATATCCCAAATCTAGCATATCGTGTTAAACACACCTTTGGGGCTTTTATAGGCTGACTGATATTTGAACCAAAGATAAGTTTTCCCGAAATTTGATGAGATGACGGTGAATTTGAATCCTTGATTCCAGTTTCACTCTCTGATTTGAACTCTGTATGAGAGGATGTTTGTGCCACCGATTGCGTGGAGGACCTGCCATCCAATCGTTGTGCTGAACCAGAAAATGGGCTAAAATTTGCTTCTTCTACGGCAGGTTTTTCAACTGAAAGACACAAAAAAAAAAAAATATCATAATTTTGTAAAAATTATTTTAGAGGTAGATATACAAATGAATAAGGGCTTTTTTGGTTATGCTTTTATTAAAAGTATTTCCAATCAAAAGCGGTTTTAAAAGAAAACAGGGGCGACCCATGAATTTTTTTCTGGAGGGGCTGAACTACCTCATAGCTTTTATACTTATAGTAATAATAAATATGCCACTTTATATTAGTCATTTTATTACCTAGTATTTCAATTTAGTAAATTTAATTCAAAATTTTAAAATTATTGATAAATTTGATCTAAATCACCAAATTTATAACATTATTAACATAATTTAACGTAAAATTCATCATAATTTATAACATTATCCTAATCAATTTTATTGTAATTAGCAGTTTGATATTAGCTTTTGTAAATGAAAAGATTTTTGTTTTACCAAAATGACAATATACTCTTATATTTACATTATATATTTAAAACTTATTGGTAATTATCTTATCTAGAGGTTGTAAATGCCATAATTATTCTCACTTTAAACCTAATAGTATAAATTTTCATGAGTCTTTTACTAATTTAAAAAATAGTTTAACTTTAATTTGATCAATCTAAATATCTTTAAGATGCCACATAAGAGACAATCAATACAAAATAGATCAAATTAAAACACTAGATTGATCATTCATTTTAATTAATAAGTATTATTTTATAAATATTTAAGCAAGGATTAATATTAATTAATTTTTCTTAAAATTTCTAACTAGAGCCCCTCCTAGGCCCGTACCATGATCCGCCCTTGGAAGAAAATACTTTCATAAATAATCATATAATTTACACTCATGTCAAGAAAGCACAAAATGTACATTTTAAGTTATGACTTATGAGAGCTAAAAAAAAAATGGTTCAGAAGCATTTTCATGCTGTCAAAGGTGTCTTTATAGTCTCAAAAACAGAATTAAAAACATAAACAAATGTACCCTAATAGTCAGTTGGAAGATAAATCAAAAGTAGTTTTCTTTTAGAATGAAAGTTGTGATAACCTCGTTTCCTCTTATTTGGCAAAGCAGATGGGTTTGGTTTTGCAGGTTCCTTATAATCAAGAGGAGCAGCAAAGTCAACCTCACAGTCTGTTTCAATTATACTGATTGCAGAGGAAGGTTTTGTTTCAATGATGTCAATGTAATACTTCTTGTTGTTGTAGAAAACCATAATAGTGTCACCGGTTGTTAAACAAGAGTAGTTCCTCAATGAAGTCTCCAAGCTGAATGTCAAAGGAAGAATATTTAGTAGGCAACTCGAAAAATAATAACATATTGAGGGCCAAAATCTCCGGTGTTTTGAGTTTGTGCAAATATTGTCCCAAAATCGCACTTTTTTTTGCTACGTACAAGCTATATAGGACTATGTCCAAGTTCCATTTGGGAACAATTTCAGCCAAATCTCCAAAAACACACCATTTGGGACCCAAACTGAATAGTAACTGATTTGTGCTAAAACTATATAGAAAAAAATAGTGAAACAATCAACCAACATGGCTCTGGGATTAGAGATATCTAAAAAGTCCTTGGTGTGAGGTTGTAACTTCACATATGTTCCTTTTTCCATGCTCTTATTTTTCACCTGAACAATATCTCCCTCACTTAGCAGCAAGTTCTCCATCATCTACAGTTTTAGAACCAGGAAGAAAGGAACGAGTTAAAATCATCATACAATCAGAAAACCTATAATGATTGGAAAAACAAAAGGTACCCAATATGGTAAAAATATGAGGCCCTCATCAGCAATAAATTCCAGGACGCCACAATGAGTAACGCGTCCAGCAATAGAATTGTTAAGTTCAAACAACATAGGGTAGTCAATCTGTAAAGATGCTGCAGGAAAATAGCGCAAAATAATAATAATAATCTCAATTGACATGAAAAATAGAAAAAGTTGCTGGATAAGAATTAAGTTGTAAGGATTATCAACTTACCGAGACGATCTAGAGCTGAAGGGGGCATTATGACTGGATTTAACCAAGAAAACAGTTGTAAGTTATGTACAAGTAGTTTGAAACAATCTTGTAGCAAAAAAAAAAGTAGTTTAAAACAATCAAGATATGTATGAAACAATTTATGAATAACAGTATCGTTAGGATGAACATACTTTTATCTCCTTTTTCCAGATGAGGCTGCAATATAAGAAATTATATTCACATTTTTGAATTAAATACCACTAAAACATCAAGAAGCTTATAAATCAAACTTTTTTTCTGCTGCATACAAGTTATTTGCAGAAACAAATATGAAAAACATTGAGATTATAAGAACTTTGAACATGTAATTGCCCAACCTTGTCAATAAATGAGACAGGGTAGCAACGGTAGCTCTGGTCAAAAGTTGAATCATCACCATATTGGTAAGCCTATACCCATCAAAAGTTTCAGAATTAAAAAAAAATCGTTTACTGGGAGACTTAATGGCTGTTTCAAACAGTCAAGCTGGTAAATTCAATTGTTAGTTTTATAATCCAAAGAAACATAACACCCCAAAGCTCAGGAACCGCAATGTATTAATCTACAGCATTTGGATCCCCAATGTCTTATTAGGTTATGGTTTAATTAAGACAAATTACTTTAACAGCAAAAGTTGAGACAAATTAATGCAAATTTGATAATGGGTCTTGAACATACCATGATTAAGATGTCTTGAGAATAGTTTGTACTCAGCAAAAAGATCCTTGATACTCTGCCGAATTCCAAAGAGACAAATAATCAAACACTTGACAAGCACAAGCCCCAATAGCTAAAAAATTAAAGGAACCCAATGTTCACATGAAAGGAAAATAAATTGATATGATTGAAGATAATATCAAGTACCCCTTTTATGAACGAAACAAAGCAACCATCTGATGACCTCAAAAAAGTAGATGAAAATAGAGATTAAAATAAATAAAACCCAGAAATAGAGATTTTGATCAAACAATTAACTTAAACCTTTGATGTTCTAAGCGATTGATGATCGAGATAACTGAACTTGATAATAGTATAAGATCAATAACATTGTGAGGAGCTTAGCGATGCTTCAATAAATTATATGAGACGGTTTTATGATGCTTTTATAGGTTCGGACTTCGGAGAAGTAATGGGGAAGAAAACTGTAAGACCATCCTCCTCTAGGGGACAAAGAAGGAGATTTTTTTTGTAAAAGTTAATTTTTTCTTTAATGAATCATCTTCTTTCCAAAAAAACAAAAAAAAGAAGTGAAATTACATGATATAACTCCGTTAAAACAATATAAAAACAAAAAAAAAAATAACAATTTAATAATAATATAGAATTCAAATTAAACTACAATTGATCTAAAAGTTACTGAAATAAACTAAATGACATGTTTTTAAACCTGAAATAAACTAAATGACATGTTTTTAAACCTGATCGATTTGCCCACGCCTTGATATAAATCCTCACCCACGCTTAAAATGGATGATTATAAAAAAAAAAAATTGAGCAAGCAATTAAACCGAATCAAATGTGAAAAATGTATCCAAACAACTGGTTCGACCACTTGTTACCCAGATTACAAGAACCACGATGGAGTGGGTTTTGCCAATGATAGATGGTGGTTCTTTAGGCGTTGTAGGGTGGTTCTACGATTTGGGTGGCAATAAGTGCAAGGGTCTGATGTTGTTGGCAACTATGGTTCTAACTACGAATGGATTTGTGCGACGGCAGGACTGTCGAGTCTTGTTAAAAGTGGTGTCTGAGGATGATGGTGATGGCTACTCAGGTTGATGGATTTTCTTTGTTTTTTTCAACAAGATTTCTTTTTAATTGGATAACAGAATTTTGATTTATTAATGAATGAATAATTTAATGGAAGGTAAGAAAGAAGTGGGATGCGAAGGCTTTTGATGATAGAAAAAGACATGATAATTTTCTTTTATTGAACATCTTCTGATTACTAAATTGAACAGCTTCCCACTAACTTGTTTTTAATTAAAAATATTTGCGTTCAATATTTTTTCAAATAAAAATATATAAATTAAATATATTAGTGATATTTTTGTAATTAAAAGTTTAAAAAATTATGATAATTTTTTTTATAAATACTGTAAATGTTGTTTTTCAGATTAAAACTCAAGTACAATTTTTAGGACGAAGCACAATTAGTTTCAGATTAATCAATCTATTTATATCAATTTAATTAATTAATTTATTTATTTTTAAAATAAATTTAAATATTAATTTAATAAATATGATTTAATGTTAAATTAACAATTTAATTCAAAAAAATTATATATTAATATTTTAATTAAAATTGTAAATATTTATTACTAAATAATTTAGATTTTTCACCTGGTAAATATTTATTACTCTTCAAAATAAGTACTATTTTAAATTTGATAACAAAAATTAATTTAGATTTTTCACTTATTATTATAAATATTTATAAAAAACACATTAAAAAAATAATATAAATTTCTTCAAATTATCATTTACATAAAAGATCATTGAAAACTATATTATTATAAATATATAAAATATAAAAATAAATATATCCATTTGTAATTATTTTATTCTTAACTAAATGAGTTTTTCTATTTTAAAATTAAAATAAACATATTTAAATATACAAAACATAAAACTAAGTTCAATTAATTTAATTTTAAACAAATAGACAATGTTTGAAATATACGAAGATATTAAGATATAAATTTTATAAAAAATATTATCATTGTAGGAAAAACTTAAAAAAAAATCATGAAAACTATAAAAATTCTACCAAAACTTTTTTTATAAAACATCAAAACAATCAATTATTTATATTTTAAATTATTTATTTATTTAATATATATATATATATATATAATACATAAAATATTTATATTAATCAATAAATTGATTAATTAATTAAAATATTGTATAATAAAATATATATTATTTTTTGTTAAATATTGTAGAATAAATAGTTAAAATGTTTGAAATAATTAATTAAACTATCTAATTGTATTATTATAAATACATAAATTTTGACAATATATAAATAAATTTTATTGGTATTTGTTTTTAAACATACTTAAATATATAGCAAACATGTTTAAAAAAAAGAGAAAATATATTATATATTATAACAACGACTGAAAATTAAATTAAATGATTAATTAGAAAGAAAAATATAAAAGAAAAAAAATTGATAATTTTCACATTTTATTCTATATTTTAATTATATTTTAACACAATATCTAATATATCTAAATATTTTAATAGAAAAATATATAAATATTATATTTTGAATTACCGATATTAGCTGATATCATTTCGTTGGTTTATGAATTATTTATGTTTAATAAAAGACGGGTTTTATTAAGACTCGTTTTCAAAGTTCAAACCGAGCATAAGCCCAATCCTAAATTAGGACAAATTAAAAAATTCTAATAAACCCTAAATATTGTTGCTGCTGCTCTTTTCTTTCTCTTCTTTTGTTTTTTAACCACAAAAGCCCACAATTGTTTGTCTGAGATAGTTTCCCTCTTCCACCTGAGTCCGGAGTAAAGCCGCAAATCTACTTCTACTAGTTCTCTTTCTGCTTCCTGTTGATTTTGAACTAGAAACCCAGAAGTTCAAATGGCTAAGCGAGAGCTTTCAAGCAATCTGAGAAACTTGAAGGTAAAGTACAGATTCCTGGTTTCATAGTTTGTGGTCAGTATTGTCTAATGCTATCGAACTTTTGCATTCTTACTTGAAATTTGAACTGGGTGTTAGATAATTTTATGTGAAAATCCTCCTTTTTTATATACTAAATATGTATGTGACCTTTTAAACCCAGTAGCTCAGGTTGAGTTTTCTTCCTTGCTTTAAAAACATTTTTTTTGGGTTATCTTCTTGCCACAGTTTATGCAAAGGGCAACTCAGAGAGAGGAGGTGGCGAAGAAGGTAGAAGAAGTAACACCTAATGGGAATTTTTCCTCCTCTGGTGTTACTAGTAGCAAGTGGTATTTTTCTCTCTCTCAATTTCCTTTTAGTTTTCTCTCAATGAATTTTGGGGTTTTCCATGGAATTGTTCCTTTTGGCTTTTAGTTTGAATTAGTTGATAATTGCTCACATTGCGGCATTCCTTTGCATAGGCATTTATATATTTCTGTTGCAGTTGCTCCTTGAACCATTAGTTTCCCAACCCATAAACCATATAGAAACCTTATTGAGGTTGTAAACTTGATCAAGGTTGTTTGAAAGGTGTTATTTTCATTAGGGAACTCTTTGGGAGGCTTTTGAATGTTGACGCTTAGGATTAACTGAGCCTTATTGATGGGTTTTCATCCTTCATTAATTTATCTATATAGAAACCTTACTGAGTTTGTAACCTTGATCAAGGTTGCTTTATAGGTGTTAAATTTGTAGTTGTGTTCATTAGGGAACTCTTTGAAGGCTTTTGATTCTTGATGCCGAGGACTATTTGAGTTGTACTGATGAATTTTCATTTTTCAATATTTCATATTTATGGATTAAGTCAGAAACCCTCATAATTTGTCTGTTCTCTCAACCTAAGGTCCCTGTTTTTTTGGGTGTAAGATATTATCTGCAAGGACTCTTGAACCCCTTCACAAAACGCCCTTGTATGCTTTATTATAGGTTGCTGCTTGCCAGGACAGCTGTTTTGCAATGGTTTTCAACAATTGTGCTATTTTGGTAACGAAGAGTAATATCATAATAGCTTATGGATAAACTAAGATAGAGATGTAAATTGAGATAAGATGTTAATGAGATTCATGATACAATCTATTAATTTTCAAAGCTCATCATCTCTCGTCTCACTTAATTTTTAATTAGATGAGATGGTAATGAGATAATAATAATTAAGATATCTCGTTTATCTCTAATGGACCTAAATGAGACAAATAAGAATAAAAAATAATAGAAAATAAGATATATAATTATTTATAATGTAAATTTAATAAAAAAAATGATACAATATATGTTTAAAGTTAGGTCCATTAAGGTTACAATCTAAATGAGATGAGATGGTATTTAAATGAAATGAGTCAATATTGTATCACGAATTCATTAGACATTAAATGAAACATGAGATTAGATAAGACAACCCACTTTACATCTCTAAATCAGGATTTAATGAGCTGAATTAATTTTTTTTTTAAGATGTGCCTTCAATTGCTATTTTTGAGAAATTCTTGTATTGTTGATCGGTTGTAGCTTATCAATGGTAGCATTTACATTTAATTGACAAGTATTGCTGTGATGGGCATACTTTACAATTGTTTTGTTTTTTTAAAATAGTGATCTTTGATGTAGTAAGCTGCTTCTAATTTCTAGTTTACTTTTATTGTCATTTATCTTTGTTCAAAATTACAGTTTTCCCTTATTAAAACCTGCAGTGTGGTAATAATGGAAGGTGATCCTCATCCAGGTGCAGTTAAAGGTCGGATGTCATTCCTAAGTTTTAATCCAGCCATTGATGTGAGTGAAATTTTTTGGGCATGTGCACTTCTTTCAATGCGCTATATGCATTGCTTGCTTTTTGGCTTCTTCATTAATGTCAAAACTTTTTCATTGTAGAAACTGAATGAACAAGGAACCAACCCTTGTGAATCAGCAACCTCTACCAGTTTTTCTGGCCTTCAAAGGGAAGGAGTGTCTTTTGGGTGAGTAATTGTAGTTTTAACTCTGTTCAAATGTGGGAAAATTAGTTGGAGTGTTGTCTCAAAAGAGGGAGATTGTAGGAATTAGGATTTCAGAAGATTGTTGAAGTAATCTTTATAAATAATAGGATTCTCTGTGGTGAAAAAGGAAAATACGACTTAATGTCATTTGAGATGGTAGCATAAGGCTGGTGTGATACCAAGTGATGGGAATTTGTTGTTACTTCCATAGAATGTAGTACTTTTAATTTATTGAAAACTTATTGACTATGATGGTTTGATATAATTGAGAAAATTGACATTGTTGGAGTCAAGGTTGATTACTTAACCCAGGTTGTGGTATGGGTTTTGGGTCCATTTAATCCAGTAACGTTACTTAATTGACATATTAGTTCTGTAATTATTAAGGTAGGTTCATTTAGTCTTATAATTTCAATTTTCGTTCAAGTTAATCCAAATTTTAAAAATTACATTTTTTTTCAAGAGTAATAATGGATTTCTTCGGTCTTGGGGGAGGTGGAAGGGGACCGAAAAGAAAAAGGAAAACAAAAATCTCTCTCTCCTTCACCTTCTCAGCTCTCTCTTCCAATCCCTTCTTTGTCAAATTCTTTTCAGTGCCTTCAATTTTTTTTGTTATCTTGAATTTATTATGACTTACAGAAAAATAAAAATCTCTCCCTTCTTCTTCACCGTCTCAGTTCTCTCTTCCCATCCTTTTTTTGTCAAATTCTTTTTAGTGTCTTCAAATTTTTTTTATTATCTTTAATTCATTATGACTTAGATTTTCATATAGTAAATACAAATAAATCTTACATGTTGGATGAACTATGCAACGCACAATCACTTGCAACTTGGAAATAAATTCAAGAGAAAAATGTTGAAGACACGAAGAAGAATTTGAGAAAGAAGGGATGAGGAGAGAGAATTGAGAAAGTGGAGGAGGAGGAGGAGGAGGAGATAAGAAGGAGATAAGGATTTTTTTCTTTCTTTTCAGTTTTAAATAAGTAAATAAATAAAAAAGAAATTCAATAGTACCCTTAAAGAATATATAATATTTAAAATTTGGATTGATTTTACCAAGAATTAAAATTACAGGACTAAATGGACCTATCCTAATAGTTACTGGACTGATGTGTCAATTGAATAAAATTATAGGATTAAATGGACTCAAAATCCCTATGGTATGTTTCATTGTACTTTCAAACGTTTCACATTGTTCAAATGGGAAATTTATTCTACTTGTATGGTGCTTTTTTTGTTTAATTACATGACATAATACTCTTTTTATATATAGAGTTTCATTTTTAATACTACGGAAAAACAACCTAAAAATTAACATGTGTTTTTTTATTAATAAAGTTAAAAGTGGGACCATATTCCCTCAAAGATCCTAACTATTAGGATAGATTCATCTCAATTTTTTCAAAGTACGATCTTTGAGGGAACAAATTTAATACAGCCATCTCTGTTATTTTACGAATATACTTTGTTGACCATTTTTATAAGAATTTTCAATGATATTATTGAAATCCAAACCAACACATTTGGATAGAGAATATTTGAATAGACATTTCCTACTACAATACTGTTTATTTCACTTGTGGTGACAAGTCTGAGTTTGCATTGCAGAGACAATGAGTCCCCAATGGATGGAGCAGGCTGCTCAAGTATCGAAGCTATCGGTGACCTTAAAAGGAAACAGACCAAGGTAATCTCCGAGTCTCAATACCCAAATGAATCACCAAAAACAGATGAAGACGATTTGCATTCACAACAAAGTAGAATCAAAGGCTTCAAGAAACTTAAGAATGAAAAGCTAGATTTCAATCTTCTTAGACGAGGGTCAAATAGCAAAAAAAAAAGATGATGAGAATATCTTCCTGGTTATGCTAATTGTTCAATCATTTGTTTTTAATCTTGTCATCTGGTTAATATTTTTGCTTACTATTCTGTCTTTAGAATTTACTTTAAATTTTTGGAAGCGTTGTATCCTTTTTGTCTCTTCTCACCCACCCACCCATTTAACTTGTTATTTAAAATCATTTGTTTTTTTGGGTTTTGAATGTTTTGGTTTAGACAAGGAGGTGACAGATATTGAAGAGGGATATTCCTTACCAATGACATTGTAGAACTTACAGCAACTTTGAGGGCCAAACAGTCCTGTAACATGCAGGGCTTACCCTCCAAGTCTTCTTCTGTAAGCATATCATTTATGTAGTTGTGAATAATATCAGATTGCTCACTGTTTTCTGGGGATTCTCTCTGTGAGCTCAACCCAAAAGATTTATATGACTCAGATGAATTGCTAGGAGGGGGTGTTAGATCCTCATAGCTTAATTTCTTTATTGAAAAAATAGGGAAATCATGGAGGTTTTATGACACCATTAATGGAGGGTTGTGAAAATAGGCATGAAAAAGGTGGATATGGTGAGTGGAGGGAAAATCAATTACTTTAGGAGCATGAACTTGTCACGCATAACCATTTACCATAAAATTAAAGTTAATATAACAAATAAATTGTAGTAAAACAAAACGAATGTGTAATGTATGACATAATTCTTTTTCACACAGTTTTATTTTTAATTCCTTTAGAGAAGAAAATATATGTTTTTTCTATAATGTAATGTAAAAAAAACATAAGTCGTTTGTAGTATTTTTTTTATAATGTAAATAATATTTTTTAAAGATTAAAAGTAAAATTATATAAATAAGTGACTCACAATCGGAGTGAACAATAAATTAGGCAAGTTAATAAAATTATGAGATTTAATTGGTTAATTTAAAAGTTAGGGATTAAAATATTTTTTTTATAGAATTATTAATTGCTTTATCATGTTAGTCCCAAGTCGAGATGGACCAAAAATATTCTTGGAGAGATGTTCCTCTTTGGAGCATCTCACAAAAATAAAATTTAAGGTTATACACTTACACTGCAATTGCATTCTCTAAATGCCTAGCTAAGTGCTTTTTGTTAACTTATTGCTTATTCTTCATTATATCTTTGCCTTTTTCTTTCCTTTCTTTTTCATTAGTGATATTTTTTGGTCAATGGTTTAAAAACTATTAAAAAAATGATGACAAAACAAAAGCAATAGGGAGTGGATCTTTGCAATTTTTTTCTATTGATTTTTAATGAATTTCAAATCATTATATATTCTATATCATTCTAGAATATTAAATAAAAAATTTATTGTAAATAAAATTTTAAAAAGTAATTATTATTTCTTCATAAACATCAATAAAAAAACGTTGTCCCCATTAAATCATATAAAGTTGAAAGTGATGATATGAAAAAATAATAAAGAACATAACCATTAGCCAAACTTTGATGTGTTCGGTAGCACCCATGTTACTTCAATATTGAGTACCAAGTCTACAAGTAGTTGATACGGGCCCACCCTCGACCAATTCAAAGTCATAATGATAATCTATGTTCAAAAAAATTATTGATTCTATAGCTTCACTTTTTACTTTTAGTCGGTGCGGGTCGGTTTTTGTTGGTTTTTGTTTAAAATATTAACTATATCAACGTATATTAATTTATTAAACTAAAATTAAAATTGATTTATAAAACATCTATTAAAGAATATTAGATTAATATTTATGTTAGTTTGATAAATTTAAATTTAACTTACTTTGATTATATATTAAGGTTAGATGAATAAATAAAATTTAATATTTAATCAATAATTTAATTTAAAAAAATTATATTAACATTTACATTAGAATTATTTATTAATTTTCAAATAAAATACTCTTAAATGGATAGATTATTTAAAATTTGAGAAAAAAATGATTAATTATGAAAAAAAATATTTATAAAAGTTAACATTTGAGAAGAATATATAAGTTAATTCATATTCTAAATTTGATAAAAGATTAACTTAAATTAGATTTTCATAATAGAATACATAAGTAAGCTCTATTGATTACAAGTTTACAAAATTTAAAATCTTTAAAAGTTACTTGACACTAAGTTAATTTTTGTGTTTCAAAACCAAAACTAATTTATTTAAACTTATAAAACATAATACTCAATTTGAGTTTGACCAATTCTGTTGATATATTTATTATTATATTCACCTCTAACATACAAAAATTATTATATTATTCTCTCTAAGTTCCAATACAAGAAAAAAGATTCATTTTGACCGTCAAAGAATTCCTCTCCAATATTAATTTTAATTGATTGCTCTCTATGAACTAAAACGATTCATACACAAATACGAACAAAATCCAATAAGAAAATTCTTTATTAGTATCTCATAAAAAACTACTTTACAAAAGAAGAGCATATGAATACAACAAATTTACAAAGGCATCAAAATTTGTAAAACACCTAACAAACAGCTTTCCAACAAGAAATAGCATAAATGATTCTACCCTTCCATCCATGAAGTACCCAACGACCATCAACATCAACCATATAGTCCTTGTTATAACCCAAATTCACCATAGTTTGTACTTTGTTCAATATTTCTTGGTTCATAGGAAGCTGCTTAAACCCAGCTCTCGTATTTCTAACTTGCCACTGCTTATAAGTCTCTGGCCTCTCAACTCTCTCCAAACCTTCACAAGCTAAAATGTTTTTTATATCTCTTCCATATATTGCTTTCTCAAATATCATCCTATATTGATCTTCTTTAGGCACACTAGCTTCAAACATATCAAATAAAGCAGAGAAGTGAAAAAGTGCTTCTCTAAACCTTGTAACAAAGAATGGTGAATTATATGTACCATTAACAACACCATGAATAAAAATATCAGGATTTATACTTTTTATCAACCTTAAAACTCTATCTCTTGGATTGTTAGTCATCAACACTGTTTCATCAGGTAAATGCCTTAAACGGCACAAACAATTTACCACAGTAAACTCGGTTTTGTCAATGTTTAGATCTTCGAGCTCAACAGTTCCCCATTTTTGAGCTATAACTTTGAACTCAAATGGGACATTGAATCTCTTGCAATAATTTGATAACCTTCTACCTGTTTCTTCAACCCTTTCGAAAGGTCGAAAGCCGGGTTGAGGTAGCTCAATTCCGGTAATTCGAAGCTTAGGAGGTCCTCCAGGTCTCTCAGAGAGACGTTGGATGAGACAAGGCCATTGAAAACCATAGAGTATGCCAAAATCAATAATGTGAAGCCTTGTTGATTTCTCTGCTAGTTTCAAAATGGTTCTGTTTGCAAAGAAATTTGACATTCTCTTAAAAGGGCAGGCAGTGACATAGACTTGATAAGCTTTTAAGATATCAGAAGCTGACATTTCACTACTTACATGAGGTGTGTACATGGGAATTTTAGTACCTACCAATCGAGCCTCAAGAGCATCAGCAAAATAGTGACCTAATCTTTGGTTTCCATCACCAAATGGAGAAGAGTGTTGCCTTATTTGCTTAAGCAATTCATTTGCTGTTCTTTGGTCATAACTTGCTGTGGCTTGAGCACATTGATTTAACAAAGTACACAAATCTACAACATCCCTTTTCTTTCCATGTTTTTTAGAGCGTGTTGTTTTGGATGACCCTTTTGACATTTCACTTGAAATAGTAATTTCTTTTAGAGCATTTGATACATCATTATCACCATGATAGAGTAGTACCTTATCAAACATCTCTGTTGGTTCAGAATCATCATTTGCATAAACAGCTGAATGTTTGTTGCTTCTAAAATCTTCTTCTAAATAATCACCATCATGCTCTCTCTCATGACTTTTTTTAGCCGTTGATTCACAGTTTGTTGATGGGATTTCAGAAAATGAGTTTTGAAGCAATTGGGTTTCAAATGTAGCCGCAAATGACGAAGATTGAAGATGGGTAGATTGAGATTCACCTGAATGTTCAACTAAGGATTGATTCCGTGGAGGATATTTTTGCCCAAGAACTTCATAGAATGATTTCTCTGCAGCTTGGAGGGCCAAAGAGTCCTGAAAATTTGATGCGTTACCTTCTAAATCTTCTTCTAAAAGCATATCACTTATGAACTTAAGTACAGGAT
Organism: Hippophae tibetana; assembly: GCA_037013495.1. Classification (NCBI taxonomy): domain Eukaryota; kingdom Viridiplantae; phylum Streptophyta; class Magnoliopsida; order Rosales; family Elaeagnaceae; genus Hippophae; species Hippophae tibetana. The sequence continues at coordinate 20,887,042 of CM072803.1, forward strand.
TTGAGTCACTATTGTCAAAAGAATCTCCAATTTCTGAACTAGGGCTCATAGAAGAAGTACTAGAATCACTTGTACGGGGAAAAGTAGATGAATAATCAGGAGAGCCCATATATTGACTGAAATTAGGTGGAATTGAGGAATGATTGTTAAATTTGATACCATTCATTGACATAGCAAATTGTTCAAAAAGGGTATCCATAAACTTACCAGAATTTGACCCTCAAAAAACCAAATCTACAGATACTCCTAAATAGATGCGTAGCTCTTAAGCTTTGGTTGTTCAAAAACTTGAAAATACAGGGTAGGGTTTTTAAAAAAATCTAAACTTTGATGTCAATGAATGACAAATCAAGCCAACTCTTAAAGGGTTTATGGAGAAGATATAAAAATAGCAACTTTATTTTAGTTGGGAAATAAAGGGAAGACCAGAAGCCAAATGAAGAAAATATAAAGCAAACCCAGAAACTAGAATGTTTAGATTCACAACAAGGAAATAAATCTTGAAAAATAATCACAGATAAAGATAAGAAGGGTGACGCAGAAATTAAAGCTGGGGATATAGAATTGAAGATGAAGCTTCTAGGAGATAGTCAAGGAAAGGTATATAATGAAGATAGAAAGACAACTGTCAGCTGACGCTTGAAAATCAGAAGCAAATAACAGTGGCAATCACTTTTATAGATAGTGGTGTAGCTATTGCTTATTGGTATGTGGCAATGAAGGTCCCAAAAGGTCGTCATCATCTTCATCTACTAACCTTTTCTCTCTCTTTCTTTTATTTTTCTTTTAATATAAAAATATAATTAAGATAAATAATTATATAATATAATTTTTTACTCATTTATTAACGTTTTTCTTATATAACAACTACACAGAATACATAGTAACAATGTTATCAACTAATTATCTAAAAAATAAATCTCATGTCGATGCGACCAGCTGCCGAACCAACTGACTAACCCATCTGATTTTTATTTTTGTTTTGCCGTAAGAAGAAATGTGACTTTATTTCTTTGTTAGTAGAAAATTATCAAGAACTTTCCTAAAGAAGAATGTCAGCTTATCCTTATCTAAAGAACTTTTTTTTTGTTAACTAAAATGTGAAAGGAATGGTAATAATTTCTTCAGATGTGGTAGGTAAAGGTAATTGTGGATTCAAATATCATCCTATAACTTAAAGATAGTAATAGTTTTTTTATTAAAGGAAATAATGATATATTAGGTGACTTGAATTTATAAGTGCCATATTTCTTATAGCAAATTCACGTATTTTAATATTATTAAAAAATTAAAAAAAATCAACTAACGTAATATCATTTCATTAATTTTATTTTTATATAAATATTATACTTGTATTATCTTAAAATAAAAAAAATTAAACTAACCAATTTTCCAAAAATAATTAGTTTTAAATTAATTGATTGATTTATAATAATAACAAAATTTAATATCTTTATTTTTTTAAAGGAATATATTTTTATTAACTAAGCTGCGTTATCATATATAAATAATAGATGAAGCCAATCTGTCACGTTTTTCTTAAGTTATAAAATTTGAACAACTAATGACAAATTTAGTTAAACTGTGAGTTACATGATTGACCTTTCTAGAATTATAAAGACGTGATAAAGAAGAACATTGCGTACTTAAACACCAAATTACATCCACTAAATGACTACATGTCGAAAGCGAAACATTTTTATTGTTTATTATGTGTACAGTTTGTAGGCAGTCCAATTCAAAGATTATATTATGAAAGCCAATGTCCAGATAGAATTTCAACTCGTACCACATTGCTCAAATTTTTATTGTTCACGGTGTTATCATCACCTTCATTTGGTTTGCCAAGGTTCCCATTGCCTCCCCTTTATTGTTTCGAATTATACAACGCATTTCAAATAGCCCCAGCTTAGCATTCACCGTTGCATCAACATTGACTTTAAACCATTCCTCGAGTGGTAACTACCATCAAACATGACCAGTATTAAGAAATGATTGATTGAGCACGTAGTTATGCACTCAAAAACTTTCTATTTGTTGTATAGCCTAATGGCCAATCTGATTCCCATTCCATCTATCCCTTTCCATAACCACTAAAGAACGAGCACGCCATACCCAATAAGCTATCAAGTAAAACAATTTCGATTTGTACAAAGGCCACTCCGTTTATGCCAATCACGTTACTTCCATAACATCTATTGTTTTATAGGTCTTATGATTATCAATCAATGTAAAGTGTTTCCATAGCTTTGCTACTATTAGGCATAACAACAAAGCATGTATAATCGTCTCAAAACCCACCTCCACATAAAAGACAGCTCAAAATTATTGACATATGTCGACAAAAAATCACAAAGTTACAAGAGATTGTACCTTTTAGTACCAACCACACAACATGGTTGATTTTTCCCATTAGCTTTAAACCTCATAATCTCCTTCACAATTCACACATAATATCCATCGATGACCTCGATATCTCCCTGTTCAATCTCCCTTGTCGCAATAGTCATTTTTAATAGAGTAATTCTCATGTGGTATATAGTGTCATACTATTCCATTAGGTTGCTTGTTTGGCACAAGAGATATTCACAATATTGCACTCCCTTCCTTATCCTCAAAAGCGTGATGTACAAGTTTTGTATTCTACATCTCATCATAACAAATTAATTCGGAAACTATGACATCTTCACACAGTTTATGAGACAAACATACCTAAAAGTTATCCAAATAAATTGAAATCCATGTGTCATTGTAGACTAAAATCGAGTTATCATTTCTTATTAACGATCTAGTGTTTCTTTATAGTAAATCATGCCCCCATAAAATACTTCTCCACACATAATTGACTCTATCACTGCAATTTACTGCCGAAATAGAATTTTGGGTGAGATATTTAGCCATTAGGACTAACTTGAAAGTGAGTTTGATTATTTAATTATTTGGCACACCTTCTTTGCTAATAAAGATAAGTTAAAATCCATGAAGTTTAAAATACTCATATCACTTAGCTCCTTCTGTTTGCATAATTCATATTAAGAAACTAATGTATTCTTCTATTATCTTTTTTATTTGACCATCAGACCTAGTGTATTCTTCTATTATCTTTTTTTATTTTACTATCAGAACCTTGCAGTTATTTTCTCCAATTTTTCACAAATAATCATCCACAATTTAAATAGTCTCATACAACATACCCCTCTCCTTCTATCCCGTTAATTACCGCATACACCGTTCTCATATAACTTAAAAATAATTTTGTTTGTCCTTTTTTTTATCTTAGTTTGAAGACTTAAATATTTTTCATGGTACTAACTTTGTTAACACATAAAATGATCATAAGCTCTTCCTCAACTATTTAAAATGTACTTGGGCTAAACGAAATTGTAAATTTCTCAAAATTAATATGCTATGGAGTTATCATTCATAGATTTTCAAAATTTTCTTTAACTTTGGATATTGTTGTTAATAAATCATTAATGGTATATTAGTTGTATGCAACTAATATACTTTATCAGCTGTATATTAGTTGTATGCAACTAATATACTTTTCCTAAAAGCACTTTTCCAAAAAGCAAATTCTTATTTTCTATATTTATACATGTATTAATCTTCATTGTAATTGTGATTGTAAATACATTTCAATATATTCAATTTGGTATCAGAGCAGAAAAGAAAAAAAAATTTACGGGATTATTCACCAAACTACTTATCCACAAACACCGGAACAAAATTGAGTGTTTGAAAGAAAAAAATCGGCATTTACTTGATATGGCTCATGCACTCTTATTTAGTGCTTATATGCCAAAATATCTTTAGGGTGATGCTATACAGGCTTCTGATAGTATCCTTAACGAAAAATCTCATTCCAGATTCTCGCATCTTACGTCTCCTTATCATCCTTCCATAATCTTCCTACCCGTGTATTTGGTTGTGTTGCTTTTGTGCATGTTTCTAAAAATCAACGGTCTAAATTAGATGCCCGGGTAATTAAATACGTGTTTGTTGGTTATAGAAGTTATCAGAAAGGGTACAAGTGCTTCCATCCACCGACCAGAAAGTATTATGTCACTATAGATGTTACCTTCTTTGAGGACATAAGTTATTTTTCCTCACCTGATACTGCTCGTCAGGGGGAGAATACATATTTCTAAGAACTGTATCATGGTGAGGAGGAGGCATTAGGAGAATCACCAATTGACGTTTCAATGAGACCAGATGAGACTCATAATCCAGTCATTGCAGAAGTATATGCTCCAAGTATTCAAACACCAAATTCACTTACAACAAATGAAGTTGAAGACACAACTGTACCCTTAGACATTACTCATGATCAACAACTCATTGGTACTGAAGGTCACTCATTTGAGGTATGTACACCTACTGATACTAATAGCATCGAGTCTAATGTTGGATAATATGTGTTACCAAATACGTCTACTCGAGGTCAACCAGCCAAAAGGTATGAAGCAAATATTCATGCAAAATCAAAATACCCAATAGCCAATTACATGTCCACTAAAAGATTATCTAAGTCATATAAATCATTTGTGAATCAAATATCTGGTGTATCAGTACCTAACAAAGTGCAGGATGCATTGGGAGATCCAATATGGAGAAAGGCAATGGCTGAAGAGATGGATGCGTTAAAGAAGAACGATACTTGGCAACTTGTGCCACTACCACAAGGAAAAAAGGCAGTTGGTTGTCGATGGGTGTTTACTGTAAAATATAATGGTGATGGATCCGTAAATCGATATAAAGCTCTTCTTGTAGCAAAAGGGTTTACTCAAACGTATGGTGTAGACTACGATGAGACTTTTGCTCCTGTTACCAAAATGAATACTATTCGGGTTTTGCTCTCACTTGCTGCTAACCTAAACTGGCCACTTCGGAAGTTTGATGTCAAGAATGCGTTTCTTCATAGAGAATTAGCCGAGGAGGTGTACATGAGTCTTCCACCTGGGTATGTAGTTGATTCCCATGGTAATTTTGTATGCAAATTGAGGAAGTCTTTGTATGGTCTCAAGCAATCCCCTCGAGCCTAGTTTGGAAGGTTTTCACAGTTCATGCAAAAGGTTGGTTACAGATAGAGTAATTCAGACCACACTCTATTTCTCAAACATCAACAAGGGAAGGTAACAACCCTAATCATTTATGTTGATGATATGGTAATCACTGGTGATGATACTATTGAGATGGATAAATTACAAAGACAACTAGCCTCTGAATTCGAGATGAAGGACTTAGGTGAACTAAAGTACTTCTTACAAATTGAGGTAGCCAGAGGAAGAGAAGGAATGTATTTATGTCAGAGGAAGTACATTATTGATCTACTAGCAGAGATAGGTATGTTGGATTGCAAACCTATTGACACTCCTATTGAGCAAAACCATTGTTTAGCAGAGTATCCAGATCAGATACCAATTGATCGAGCTCACTATCATAGATTGGTTAGGCGTTTGATTTACTTAGCTCATACTAGACCAGATGTTTCATATGCAGTAAGTATGGTGAGTCAGTTAATGCATAATCCAAGTGAGAACCATATGAATGTTGTTTTGAGAATTTTAAGGTATTTGAAATCGGCTCCAGGAAGGGAAGTAATGTTCTCTAAACACAACAATCCTCTTGAAGTCTGTGGATTCACAAATGCAGGATTGGGCATGAAGTATTACAGATAAAAAGTCAACATCGGGTTATTTCACCTTTGTGGGAGGAAATTTGGTTACATGGAAAAGTAAGAAGCAGAAAGTGGTAGCACGATCTAGTGCTGAGGCCGAGTATAGAGATATGACTCATGAGGTTTGTGAATTACTGTGGATAAGAACTTTGTTATTGGATTTGGGTTTCGAACTCAAAAATACTATGCAGATGTATTGTGATAATCCGCCAGCTATTGATATATCACAAAATTCAGTACAACATGATCGCACTAAGCATGTAGAGGTTGATCGTCACTTTATAAAAGAGAAGTTAGATGCCAAACTTATTAGTTTTCCTTTTGTTTCCACAGAATTGCAACTTACAGATATGTTTACTAAGGGAGTCTCCAAGAAGGCATTATATGGTTCACTAAGCAAGTTGAGCATGATTGATATCTATGCGCCAACTTGAGTGAGAGTGTTAATAAATCATTAGTGGTATATTAGTTGTATGCAACTAATATACTTTTCCTAAAAGCACTTTTCTAAAAAGCATATTCTTATTTTCTATATTTATATATGTATTAATTTTCATTGTAATTGTGATTGTAAATACATTTCAATATATTCAATTATTGTGTAATTAACATCATAGAAAATAAGAGAATCAGTGTGCAAAAATCAAGTGTGAGATACTTGGACCCAAATGACCAATTTTGACTCCATTTATTGAGCATGTATGCTCACCCTACCTAAAGAGAGAGCAAAGGCGTTCGCCACACAAAAGAAACGGGTAATGGCTAAATGGGGTACCCTATCTCAAACATCTTATTAGAGTAATATCACCAAAAATAAACTCATTAATATTAATTAAGTATGACACGTCAAGATGTAATGATAAATTAACACCAACTATTGTTATAGAAAACCCAAACGAAGTAGTAAATGAATGGTGTACTCCTCTTCTACCCCTATCATATGCCTTATTCATATTACATCATCAACATTTTTACCATAGAATCGAATGTATAGTTCCATAAGTCACAATATACCTATCCATAATTTGATGTCTTGAAACAAAAGCAATTTAAACCTCATTATTTAAATTTTACAGAACAGATTTCATACTATTCCCCCGAACTTTTGTAATAATTAATTCTAAAAAAAAATATGTCAAGTTCCTTTTTAGATTATAGCTCATATTTTTAGCAATTTTTTTAAAATAATTATAATACTAAAATATTTATTAAGATTGAAATCCACGCTTACAAATATTGTAACTATAATTAGAAATTAAAGTTGCACCAATTTATAATATTTTCATAATTAAGATTAAAAGTCCTTATATATCACTAAGTGTACCCTTTAAAAATCTTATAATCCATTTAAAAAAAACTTCTCCAAAATGGTTATAAGTTAATAACATTTTATAAAAATAAATATTATTTAATCTAAAAATACATATACAAGGTGTGCTCAATAAGTAAATATCAAATAACACAGGTTGGTATGCCAAAGAAAAATATATGTAATTATTTATTTATTTATACTAATTATGTTTACTTTTCTATGACAACTTGTAATATGACAACTCTACGAACACACTTTTATACTCAAAGTCCTGCTCTAAGTGTTTGTTTTTCCCTCTGTACTCTGGATAAAGTCATTCTTTTATGTTATAATATGATGCGTAGCCAAAAAAAATAAATAAATAAATAAAATTGTGATAAGTAACTTTTTTAAAGTCATTGTTATTCATATAGTTAGAACTAAATGTATAAATTATGAATATAATGTGACATATAGTGAGTTGAGTAAGTAAAAAAAAGGAGGGTAATTACTTTTGGTGTTTTTGTTTGGATTTATAATTTGAATGATAATTTTTTTTACCAATTTGTCTTTAAGAAAAATTTCAACTTAGGTGGAAATTTATTATTGATTAAATTTTGTGGAGTTTTTACACTGTAAATACCGATTTTTTAACTAATAATTCTCTTACACATTAATTAAGATATATATCAAGTTTGTTACAAAAATATTTTACATTTTATAAATGTTAAATGACAATGTTATTCTTTGTTTAGCTGCTACATGTTTAGCTTTCTAAAGTTTGAATTCCATTTTCTTCTATCAATTTCTCCATTTATTTAAAATGTGTTAGATGATATAAAATTGATTTTGGTTTATTTCTTAACAATTTAAACTTTTTTGATATATAATTAATGACACTCTAACATAATATAAGAATGGATAGTCTTATGCTTGAAATATTAAACTCATGCAACACCAAGAACCATACTAACAAAATTAATATCTAAGTTATCTTTGGTTTGTAAAATAGAAAAGAAATGTGAATGAAAATGATAATTGAATTATATACAAAGAAAACAATATTATTATTGTATGTTCAATGAAGTTAAAATAATATTATTTAATTATTATTTTCTCTATTAAACATAATATATTATTAAAAAAAAATTTTAATAATTATTACCTAAAAGTATTATTTAATCTTAAAAAAATTAAAACCAAGAAGAAAAAAAATTTGCTTCATATTATTTACAAAGTAACACCTAATTGGGGTTTTTTTGTGTGTTTTTTTAAGAAAAAATTGAAATAAAAAAATAGTATAAAAATGGAATAAGTATCCGTAAAATTATTATTCACTCTCTTTTAAGAATAGATTTTAGTCTATTCATAATGTTAGACACAATCAAACATAACAATGTATATAATTAATTCCATTTATACTCCCAATTCTACCTACCATAAAGGAATACACTTGAAATTTATTTTCATGGAGTATAAAATTTAAACAATATTCCATTTTTTCAAAACACTACAACATCCTTGAAACATGTACAATGAAGCTAAAGGGCAAAATCATTCTATAACCTAACATGACAAGCAAGCCACATTGATTATTAATCAGCGTAATCCAAGCTCTTTTCACACCAACAATGTTCATTTTCTCCCCCGTTAATTTGATACTTCCATATTGGACAATTAACATCTAAACCAACTATAATTCCCTGATCAACCTAGTGTAAACACAACTCAACTCTTTCTTTATACTATTCAAAACATCAATAAGTTTTAAGTGTTACATGCATCACAAGCACAAGCAGGTGAAAGGATAAAGTACCAAATTCTATCTTATGGAGAGGTTGTGACTTGATCCGGCCACTTCTACTTCGTGCTCTTCAAGAAGGCAATCCAAATTCATATGTGGATCATAAAACCTAAAGATCATGTTTAGTTGACAATAATAACAATAATAATTAAAATGATTTTGAATATTCTTATGTTTTATTTGATTGTTAATACATTCCAAAATACATTCTTCTCACATTCCTAAATACGTTGTAATGTTCTACTTTTTTCAAGTTTATATAATCATTTATTATTATTTTCTCATTTAGAGGTTAAAAAGTTAATTTTTTAATTTTATTTTATTTTAATATTATCATTATTTTGATTTGACTGTTTAAACAAATATAATAGAAATAATATTATTTCTATTGAATTTAATTCTGATTACAATTATCATTTCTATTATATTTTATTTTTCGAACCAAACATTTACCAAAAGATTAATAACATTGGTACCGAAAGTAAGATTAGGCCGAAAAAAGATACAGTGCTAATGTATATGAACAGAAAAGATTAGTAATAGTACCTTGGTAAATTTAATTATGCATCCTTTGGATTTTAATCATGATATTCTAGCAACTGAGACTGAACAAGCATTCCAAGCATAACTGTTATGCTGGAACCCAACATGAGGACGCGTAGAGTATTCGACCTTTCCATCCCTGAAGCATCCAATTGTTATCTTCATCAATTACAAAATCCTTGTGGTAAAATGCCTTCAATTTTTCTTCAAACTTTTTCATGAGTTCTGCATCCAAAGGAAGTGATTTGAACCCAGCTCTCATTGTTCGAACTTGCCACTGCTTGTAAGTCTCAGGCCTCCCAACTCTCTCTATACCTTCACATGCTATCACATTCATAGCCTCTTTTCCATAGAATTCTCTCTCAAACATCAACCTCTCTTCGCTATCGCGTGATATATTGATATCAAACATGTCAAACCAGGCAGAGAAATGGAAAAGTGCTTCCCTGAATCTTGTGACATAGAACGGTGCATTATAAGATCCATTGACAATAGTATTATTGGAGATAAAATTAAGGAGTGTTAACTTCTTAATTTAAGGAGTAAATCAAGAACCTTAATTGGAGATAAAATTAAGGAGTAATTTAAGGAGTAAATTAAGGAGTGTTAACTTCTTAATTTAAGGAGTAAATCAAGAACCTTAATTCAAGGAGTAAATTAAGGAGTAAATCAAGGAGTTATCATCCTTAATTAAGGATTAACTCCTTGATTTACTCCTTAATTTACTCCTTGAATTAAGGTTCTTGATTTACTCCTTAAATTAAGAAGTTAACACTCCTTAATTTACTCCTTAAATTACTCCTTAATTTTATCTCCAATTAAGGTTCTTGATTTACTCCTTAAATTAAGAAGTTAACACTCCTTAATTTTATCTCCAATACTCCCCCTCAAGCTGGATCCATAAGGTTTATGGATCTAAGCTTGCACAGAAGTCGTTGAAACTGATGAGAAGCCAAGGCAGCAAATGTAAAACTAATAAAAAATGCTGATTACAATAGCAAAAAAAAATATTATTGTTGTCGATATGTGACCTTTCCTTTTACCACAATACTTCCCCTCTACATTGGGCAGGTAGGAGCTGCAGGAGAGATTTAATCCATCATCGCCAAGAGCTTAGTTTCAATGTGGGACCTTTCCTTTTACCATAATACTCCTCCTCCACATCAGGTAGGTAGAAGCTACAGGAGAGATTTAATCCATCATCGCCAAGAGCTTGGTTTCAATGTGTGATCTTTCCTTTTACCACAATACTCCTCCACATCAAGTCGGTAGAAGCTGCAGAAGAGATTTAATCCATCATCGCCAAGAGCTTGGTTTGAAAAAAAAAATAGAATAAGAAATCGCTCTGATAGAGTGTCAAACGCACTTTGAGCAAAGGAATAACAATTTTTTTTAAGAAGATTGACTTGCTCTGATACCATGTTGAAAATTTGAGTTGGAAACGCCAAAGCCAAAGGCCAAAGGCCTAAAGGCCTTGTCAAATAAAACAAGCTCTCTCAAAGTTGTATTCTTTCTTTCATATTTTCATTACAATTCTATAGCTATATATAAGGAGATTTACTAATTAAATTACTATTTGAATTAAATATTCCTTGATTTACTCATTGAATTAAGGATTCCTTGTTTTACTCCTTGAATTAAGGATTCCTTGTTTTTCTCCTTGAATTAATCCTTAAATTAAGGATGATAACTCCTTGATTTACTCCTTAATTTACTCCTTGAATTAAGGTTCTTGATTTACTCCTTAAATTAAGAAGTTAACACTCCTTAATTTACTCCTTAAATTACTCCTTAATTTTATCTCCAATTAAGGTTCTTGATTTACTCCTTAAATTAAGAAGTTAACACTCCTTAATTTTATCTCCAATATTTTTTTTTTTTTTTTTTTTTTTTTTATCATAACATGATTATTGTTGAAAAATTAGTGTTGAAAACGTCAAAGTCAAAGGCCAAAGGCCTAAAGGCCTTGCCAAATAAAACAAGCTCTCTCAAAGTTGTATTATTTCTTTCATATTTTCATTACAATTCTATAGCTATATATAAGGAGATTTACTAATTAAATTACTATTTGAATTAAATATTCCTTGATTTACTCATTGAATTAAGGATTCCTTGTTTTACTCCTTGAATTAAGGATTCCTTGTTTTTCTCCTTGAATTAATCCTTAAATTAAGGATGATAACTCCTTGATTTACTCCTTAATTTACTCCTTGAATTAAGGTTCTTGATTTACTCCTTAAATTAAGAAGTTAACACTCCTTAATTTACTCCTTAAATTACTCCTTAATTTTATCTCCAATTAAGGTTCTTGATTTACTCCTTAAATTAAGAAGTTAACACTCCTTAATTTTATCTCCAATAAGTATGAACAAAGATATTTGGATTCATCTTCCTGATTAAATGCAGAACAGCATCCCTTGGACAATTTACTTCTACTGTTTCATCAATTATGTTCTTAAATCGAAGCGAAGAGTTCACAGCAAGTACCTCATTGCTCTTAATCTTGAGATCCTCAAGTTGGATGGTTTCCCAATGCTGTGATGCTATGGCATTATATTCAAAAGGGACACCAAATCGCTCACAATACTTTGCCAAACGATGCCCACTCTCTTCAATTCTCTCAGCTGGACGAAACCCACATTGAGGAAACTCTATCCCAGTAATCCGTAACTTGGGAGGTCCTCCAGGTATTTCAGAGAGCTGTTGAATTAGCATTGGCCAATGGAAGCCATATAAGATGCCAAAATCTACTATATGAAGGGTTTTTTCTTCCTTAGCCAACTTAAGTATCATCTTGATTGTGAAGCATATTGAAATCTTCTTGAAAGGAAAGACTTTTAGGTGAAGATGGTAAGATTTCAAAATGTCAGCAGCTGTTGTTTTCTTAGAGAGTACAGAATTATAAAATATTTGAGTTCCGGTGCTAGTTCCAGCTAATCGTGCTTCGAGGCCATTAGCAAAGCAATGTGCTAACCTCTGAGACCCATCACCAAGAGGAGAAGAATGTTGTCTAATCTGCTTCAGTAATTCAATGGCAGTCCTTTGATCAGCAGCTGACACAGCTTGAGCACATAAATTCAACAGAGCCCTCAAATCCACAGTTTCCTTTTTCTTTCCCCGTTTCTTCGCATGAGACCTCCCACCACTACCTTTGAACTTTTGTGCACGTGCATTCGTCTCCAAAGCTTTACTTGGTCCATTCTGTTGAGAATCACCGTTACCACCCTCATTACAAAGCAACACCTTATCAAACATCTCAGACAATTCACTTTCTTCCACATAAACTGCTGATTGTTTAATCCTCTCTTCTTCTAGATCATTATCTTCACGCTCACGATTTTTTCTACTCTTCGATCCATTCGAGGCAATCTCCTCTTCACGGTTCTCTTCCTTAACAATCACCTGTGTAGTGTCTCCATTCAACTTTGGTAAAAATGTGTTGCTCTTGAGATCAATAAGTAGTGGATTACCTTTGGGAAGGAACTTACTAGCTTCCTCTAAACCTTTGTTAAACTGTAAGATAGAATCACTGTTATTAAACATGTTTTGAGCCAAAAGCTCATCTACAGAAGGATTCAAAAACCCATTTGTAGACAATTGTGAACTGGGCATTGAATTGAACTGAAAACTATAATCACTAGGAAGAGAGGTTTGTGATAGGGATGGATTATAATAACCAAAGTCATTGTCACCAAGCAACTGATCACTACTATTGCTAGAAGAAGTACTTGTATTAGTACCACAAAAGTCACTACTGCTTCTACAAAAATTAGCATCAGGAGGAGTCTCAACTTTTTGGTCAAAATAAAGAGGTTGGTGAATGGTTGACTGAGTATAGTTTTCACCAAGAACATCATAGAAAGATTTCTCAGTGCTATATAGATCTAATGGGTCATACAACATACAGGGTTGTTCTTCAATGTTCTCTTCCACAAGAATCTGACTTATGAACTTGAGAATTGTTTCTTGGTACTCATTGTCATCCGATGAAGAATCACCAGTTGGGCTGACATTATTAATAGATGAAACAAATGAATCCCCCTTAAAAATCACATTGTTGGGTGAAATTAAAACATTAGGCTTTGGAACATGTGAAATTAAAGAAGGGTTATTTATAAAGTCAAATCCATATTCATTTGTGGGATTCATGAACTGAATTGAATTTGAATTGGGTATAAAGTTCTGGTTCTCAACTCTGAAATCATTTGTGTAATCTGGGTATCCAGTGAAACCTGGATCCATAATAATCTCTACCTTAAAAGGGAAAACCCTCCAATCAAGTCAAAAATTCACGAACCCAACTCAGAAAAAAGTCAAAAACACTGACTATCGGAAAAGGTCAACCAACTTAAGAAAGTAGATCAATATTACCAAAAGGTATGAACTTTATAGATAAGAGATTGAAGCTGAAATATAACAAGCTATAAGGAAAAGCATAAAACTTGAAATAGGAAAACAAAGGAAGCTAAGAATTAAAAGGGAAAGAACAGAACTTAAAAGAACCTGATCAGAAACCTATTTGAGTTTGTTATCTTGAGGAGGCAGAGAACGATCGGACAATAAAGGAAAACATAGGAAGCTGTGTCCTAAATCACAGTCTTGTAAATGCTTAGTGGAGGCACTGTATAACAGAAAGCGAGACTCCAAGAGTTGCTTAATATCGTGTGATGTATATAACAGCAAACAGAGTACTGCACTGTTTTCAGGAACAACATGGGAACAAGCGTTTACGAATTTTCTTGGAATGGTGGAGAAGACCTTGGGATTTGTTGAGTTTATATAATAATAAGTTCAAGAGTAATTCTGTATGCTTGCTTTGCATTTGAATGGATATCTTTTATGAGATGTTGTTATAAATGAATTACGTTATTAAATCACATGGTTATATAATAATTAATAAAAAAATTATTTAATTTTTATAAATTACAGGGATTAGATCGTAGCGAATGTTTAGAGTTTTTTTAAAGTTTAAAAAGTAGTTGTATATGTATATAATAATTTATATTTTATTGATTGTTATAAATAATATTTGTTATTAAATTAAATAATATTTATAATAAATAATAATTTTTTTTCCAAACAGGGTATAGAATTATTGTTTTCCAAGTTTAAATTAGGGAGAATAGAAGCTTTAACTAAACGAATGCATTAATAATCGATGGTTGAAAATAACAACGTTACCTTTATAAAAATTATTAGAAATTAATGTCAATCTTTCACTGACAAGTGAACTTGGTGGTGGAGGATAATAAAAATAATATTAAATAAAATTTAATTAAATATTAAATATATTTAACGATCGTACTTAAATTTTAAAGATATTTAAATAAATAACATTTAAAATAAAATAATAAAAATATATAAATTAAATATAAATAGTGATATTTTATAATCATAAATTTTAAAGATATTATTTTTACTATTTTTTTAAAATTATTTAATAAATAATAAATTATATAACACATGATAATATCTTTAAAAATATATATTATTATTTTAATTAATAAATAACTTGCACATCATTGATTACTCAACAATAATTGATATATCAGCATAAACTCAACAACAATTGATAATTAGTGGTTATATTTATTTGATACTTATAATTGATAAATAAATTAAAATATATTATAAATCTTAAATTTAATATATAGGGTGTCTTATCATTTTAATTCTTTTGTTTATAGTCTTGAGATCAATTTATCACTTTTTTTGTAAAATATATTATTTAATTTTTTAAATTATAAAAAAGTGATCTTAGAAAGACAAGTCTCATTTAAGAACAGATATTTTAATATTTTTATCATTTCAATAGATTTTTGATCATTTTATTTATTTATCTCTAAACACAACAAATTCTCTCCTTCTTATATATATTTTTTCTCTTTTTAATTAAATTTAAAATTTTTACTTTTAACCCTTATAAAATACACAAATTTAATAATAAAAAATTTAAATCTATCGGTATTTTTTTAATAGTCAAAAGGATTAAATATTTTTTTAATAATTAATAAGAATAAATAAAATAATGACACTTAAAATTTAATCAAAATGATTTTTCTAACATGTTATCCTAATATATATAGATTTTTACTCAACTTAAATTTAATAATATAATAATTTTATTAGACAATAATAATGATAATTAATTATATTATGAAAAAAATACAAAAAACTCGTAACAATAAAAATAATATTTTTAATACTCATTTATACTCTTCTTAATTCAATGAGATTATGTTATTTTGTTATAAATTTTAGACATATTATTTATGATAATTTTTTTATATTTTTAATAATAATAAAAATATTTATTACAATATTATCACTTTATTTTATTAATGTAAGGATATTTTACACAACTTAAATAATTAAATATTCATTAATTATATTGAGTCTTGATCAACACAATGTAATAACCTTTAATCCATTTTCCATATTCTATTGAGTACTGTGCAAACAAACTGTAGTAGAAAATAATTAGTCATTGTTTTTGAAATAAAAGATATGACAAATCGCAAATATAAAATATAAATATTTCCATTTCATTTTTCGAAGATTATTTTACTAAGTGATCTATAAATTTATATAAAAAAATATTTATAAATTTGTGTAGTCAAAATAGCAAAATATATGCTATTTTTAATTAAGTGTGATAGTTTTCATTAACTAATACTTGCTTATTCTGTCATTTTTTCTTTAATTATCATTTAGTAATATCTTAACTAGTTATAGTTTAATGATATATATTTTATTTAAATGTGTAAAAAATTTAAGATTCAAATCTCAATTTGGTTCCTTTTGGTATGTAATAAGTATTCTTCCTATTTATTTATTGTAAAAATTAATATGGTCTCAATAATTTATAATTTAAAATTTCTCTTTGTTGACAAAAATAAAAAAATATATTCTAATTTAAGATTCTAATTTTTTAAAGGAAAATCCTAATTTAATAGACCGAAGAAAAGTGATGAGTAAAAAAAAAATATTATACCAACATTTCTATACAATTAAGAAAAAGGATCAAAGTGTTCAGATCGTATGTAGATATCTATCTCACTTCATAGTACTATATATTATGCAATAAAAGTTCCATCTGTCATTTAGTCAAATGTCACATTGTATATCTTATTATTGTATTGAATATCAATATTTTACTCTCTATAAGTTCAACAATAAATTAAAGAACTAGTACTAATTTTTTTTATAAAAAAAGTAATATAAAATATTGAATAGTTGCCATGTTTGATGAAATCTTAGACAAATTTAGAGGTATTTTAATGTATTTTTTAAAAATGAATTTAAAATAAAGAGAATGTAAAATTCTGGTACTTATTATAAAATTAACACTTAAATTTTTTTAATTTTATTATAATTTAGTCCTATATATTATTATTATTAAAAATTAATTGTATAATAATAAATAATCATTTTTTTATGTTTTTATTTAATTTTTTCTTTAATTCTTTTAGTTATAACTTATTTAAATTAAAATAATCTATATTTAATACAATTGAAAAAATAAAAAATTAACATTGTTTTTATACAATAAATTTTAATAATAATATGATTAAATATTCATTAAAAATATAAAATTTAAATATTATTTTTAAAATAAATAAATAATTTTAGGGTAATTTTATTTCGTAGTTAAAGTCTAGTCTTTGCCATTTTGAAAAAAACGTCCCAATTAATCTGCGACAAAGCACTTACCTTTTTATTGTAAGATGGATAATACGAATAATTAATTTTAATTTTAAAATATTAATGTGAGCATAAAAATTATTTGAACAATGTGGACTATTAAAAACTAATAGAAATCCTTCTCGTAGAATGGGTTGAATGAAAATATTCTAATTAAAAACCTAAGGGTTTTGAAGCCAAATATTTAACTGAAGTTTCTTGCATTTGGTAAGCACTTACCTTTTTATTGTAAGATGGATAATACGAATAATTAATTTTAATTTTAAAATATTAATGTGAGCATAAAAATTATTTGAATAATGTGGACTATAAAGAACTAATAGAAACCCTTGTTGTAGAATGGGTTGAATGAAAATATTCTAATCAAAAACCTTATGGTTTTGAAACCAAATATTTAACCGAAGTTTCTTGCATTTGGTAATATTTTGTATGTTCAAGACTCATGTTCACCATACATTATTGCTCTATGCTAAAATAATCATCGTTTAAGTTTTCTTTTACCCTAACTTATTACCGTTTTATGTGCTAAAACGAGAGTGAACTATCCAAAGGATGAGGTTCTATTGCAATAGGGTAAATTATTTACTCTAATGTACATGAGTAAGCTTAGATCAGATACTAAAGGAACCCAATAGGACAAAGAGGTAGATTTATTCTTCAAAGATGTCTATGAAAGATGAAATTCATCTTTTAAAAAAAGATGTGGCTTATATGAAGAAATATATCCAAGACTACACTACCCGACATGCTGAGTATATAAGTTGGTAACATTGTGTTAAGGGTGAATATAACCATAATATCCATGAGATGTAATGATTAACTCTCTCTCATCTCGGAGTTGATTCTAGTTATTTGAAAAAAATGAGAGAATCAAGGATATGATTTTGTTCTTAGACCACCCGAGCACCCATAAGATTATGAAGAAGGACCAAATGATATAGAAGATTGAACTCCAATTGTGCATTGGATTATTATTATTATTATTTAGTTTCATGTATTTTGTTTTTATGAACTTTTAGGTAGTTGTTTTTATCTTGTTTTATGTTATTTTATATTTGATGTAATTTGTTTTGTTTTATTTTTTGTTTATGTAAAATAATGTTTATTTTATTCAGAAGTGTTAAATTTATAAATGTTTGTTAAGATGTGATTTATGAGAAGTACACATTATTCTGTCTATGTAATAAAACTGCATGAAATGATGGATGCACCGTGACTTATCACATCATTACTTCATAACATTGAGATAAGATAAGTGGGTAACTTTTTTTTCCTTTTCCATCTTTATTTTTAATTTACATTTGATACATGGAAGACAATGTAGATTCGATCAAGGTTGGAGATTAAAGAAAAATTACACATGAATTTAAGCATTTTTAATTTCTTTTATTTAGTGGTTTAGGGATATTTAGATTCATTTTTATTTTTTTTGGTAAAATTATCATGTCTTTAGTTGATTTAAAGTGAATGATTGATTTTTTGTACTATTTGATTGATATGTTAAACATATCACAAAATATCATGAAAATTATTTTTTATTTATATTTTGTGTTTCATACTTAAATATTGAGATTGGGATAAACCCAAAATTGGTGTTTAAAAATCAAATGGTAGAGACTACCTTTTAAAAATATTTTGAGCTTGTAATCGTTTTATTCTAAGGGATAATATTTTTCTAATCCTTTAAACAGTTTTCTTATTAATTTAAATTGTTAGATGATATCGATAAGTTTTGCATTGGAATTAAGATTTTTAATATCTGATAAAAATCATATACTTATTTTTATTGCTTACATTAAATAATTTGAGTAAAATTTAAAGTGTATGCTTATTTCATTCATGTTTGACTTCCAAAAAAAGATATTTATGGGATTCTCTAAAGTCAACACAAAACAAGCCAAAGGTTAGCCACTCACCAAATACATATATATACATGAATACACTCTCTAAAAAAACATCAATATGACTCTAAAGTTCTTCAAAGTGATAAAATGGTCATTACAAAAGAAAAATAGGTAAGGAATTCTCTTGAAATATTTGTTTAATAATTTGAACTGATGCATGAGACTAGTAATGTGATTTCTTCATAAATTCTATCATTTGATTCATTTTATGAGATAAATATTATGTACTTTTTGAGTCTTTCTTGTTTAATCATATGCGAAACTTTTAGTTCATTTCTTTACGTAATTTTTATTCGCATATATCTTTTTATAGTACTTAAACCCATAAGATCAGTGTGATATTGAGAGTATGCCAAATAAGGATTAGAGTAAAAACAATTTTGAATTCCTAACACAAAGATCAAGTGAGTCAAAATTGATATATTTTTGTAATAGAGCATCAATTTATGATTTGTAACTGATTTGAATAATAAACCCTAATTTTTTTGGGATTCAATTTAACTTATGGTTGAGATTTGATTATAAACTAAAAAAGGCTAAAGTATGAGAAGTTTTGTTATTTGAATTTCTACTTTGTTACTTTTAATTTTAGTCTTTATTCTCTTAATTTTATTTTTGTTTGTTTCATTTGTTGTTTATTTTTAGTTTTTCATTTTAAGATGTTTGTGGGTATCGACATTGAAAGCGTTCACGAGAGTTAAACTTGTCTACTAGGATAACTTAGAAGTTTAAAGGTTTTTTGCATACACTAAATGCAACCGTATTAATCTACGAAATTGATTTAGATTAGTTTATTTTTAGTTTTAGTTTTTATCACTTTTCTTGCTAGAGCCTAGTAAAAACCTGGTTGGGATTGTGATGGGTGCTTGAAAAGTACTATTATCTAATGATTTTATTGTATTTAAATATAAGAAATATATTTAAATATGCATGATTTTATCATTTTTTAAGTAAATCTATATGTTTAAAATCATGAGTATTTTCTGTTTCATTTTATGTATTTTTAGCTTCAAATATATAATTGAACAACACATAAAGAATTACACCCAAAACACTTATTTACAACTTAAAAACTTAAAGAAACAGTGCATGTAAGCCTTACATGTAAAATGAGCCACTATGTAAAAGGCACATAACAAGAATTGAAGTTAAACATTTCATGCTACGATGAGGTTTATTGTGAGCCACGGTGCGCTCCTCACTGTATAAATTTATTTGGCACGATGTTTGTTCTATGTCGTAGCATGAAAAATAGTAGGTCGTAGTGTGACCTGTTTGGGGTAACATTAGGCGAAGCATTACGTATCTCGGATCGTGGCATGAAAATGTTGGGCCGTATTGCGTATTCATTTATTTCACTTGAAACCCTCGGATTTCAACTAGTCTATATATATAACAACTAGAGTCATAATTATTTAATAAGTTTTATAATTAGTTTTTAGTTTTCTGAACACCTATAAGAGTTTTTCTTTGTTTTTATGTTCTTAGTTTAATTTTTATAGACAATTTAGATTAGGTAATAACAAATAAGATGCAATAAGAAGAAGATTTTTTAGATCAAGTGATTCAAAAAAGTTGCTAAAAATTAGAGAATGTTTTAAAAATCAAGATCACAACTGTTGAGTAGGGCATATCCGTCTAACTACTTTTGGTATTAAAATATGATGTGTTCATATTTCTTTTGGTTGATTGTGATAATGAAAATTTAGTTTTGTTATTATGTTTGTGTAAATTATTTAGGTGAATATCTTTAATCATTTTTAAATAAATATTACTTTTTATTTTAAGATTTCTACAAAATTTATGATTGAGAAAAATATTAATGACATATTATTCGTAATAGATTTAAAATAAAAAAAATTAGGTTTTAAATACATCATTTAAATATAATTTAGACAACTTAAATAAGAGTTTAAATTGGTAACTGAACCGAAGGTTACGAGTTGGATGGTTTGTTAATTTCTTTAACTTTAAGCATTATTTAATTAAATTTGATCCGATTGAATGTGTTAAGTAATTTAATTAATAATAAATAGTGACCTAATTGAAGACATTATTTATACATGAAAGAGAGAATTGACAATCTAGATTTATATTTAATTAACTTATTTAATTCTACCAAGTGTAGTCAATTAGCTAATTTTTTTCTTAATTCTTCATTAATTGTTTATTGAATATATGCCTACAATTTGATTGAATCCAGTCTATCTTTTATTGTTTTATTAATTTAGTCATTAGTTTAAACTTTTCAAAAATAAAAATTTTATGATAGAATATTTAGGTTTAATTTTCGTGTTTGTTTTAAAGAATTTTGTTCAACTATTTAAAACTATATATTTACTTTTTAGATTGACTTTGAGAGTATATTTATCACTTATTATAATTAATTCGTGCATTTGCGAGATTTTTATAAATTTTCAAAATTTTACCGTCAAGTTTGTGTAGATCAACATGTAGTATGACTCGTGTTATCTCTTGTAACACTCGGTTCTTCCTTTCAACTATACCTTTTTTTTTAGGGAAATAGGGTGATTGGTGTAGAAAAAACATGAGCTATTCCATGTTTTTTGTCAAATTCAACATATTTTTAGTTCTCAAAATCCTTACCACAAATCCACGATCAATCCTTAATTTCTTTTTGTTAAATATTTGATTATCTACTTCAATTACACTTTAAAGCAAAAGGAGCTAAAGAAATCAAATGCATCAGATTTTTTTATAGAAAATTTACCCATGTAAATTGAAAGGAATCATCAACAATGACAATGTTATATTTCTTGCACCCAAACTCTTTGTTCTTATAGAACCAATAAGATTGATGTGAATTAACTCAAGTATTCTACTTGTGTTAACTCCTTTAATCCTCTTATGAGAAGAGCAAGTTTTTTTTTACCAAGTTAGCATGATCCATAATTTTTTTTATAGTTTTAGAAAGTGTAGATGGACGACGCATAATTTACTTTTTGCTTAAGTTTACTTGTTCTTTAAATTTTATATGTCTCATCTTTTGATGCCACAAAGAAATAGAATCATTAATGGCTAAATTACAAATAAGACTAGAAGTCACATCAATATTGGAATAATTATCATGAGACTTGGTTCCTCTGAGTATACATTCACCTCTAGAATCAGTTATAATGTAATGATTATTGGTAAATTGTAAATTACGTTTTTTGTTACAAATTTGACTAATGCTTATTAGATTAGCTTTAATTCCATCAATAAATAAAACATCATCTAATGTAAGAATTCCTTCAACTTGAATTGTACATTTTCCAATAATCCTAGATTTGTTTCCATCACCCAAAGTAATCATTCCTTCATTATAGTATTCATAAGTTTTTAAAAGAGAACAATCACTAATCACGTGTCTAGAATACCTACTATCAAAATACCAAATAGTAGTAGATTTAAATTTAAGTGTAATATGGGCTACAAAACAATGTATTTTAGACTTCTTAACCTCATCCTTCCTAGTTTTAGCTAGACCTACACGAGATGACTTAGGTGTTTCAATCTCATCCTTCCGATGAGGGTTTTTATTTTATTTACTACTCATGTATTTATTTCTAGAAGGATAAGTCTTGTTTACACAATCAAGCTTATTGATTCTTAAATGTGGTGTATGCATGTCATTATCAAAGCAGTTAGAAGCCAATAGGAATCTATACATAGGTCTGTTATGTTCCTTTCTATCACAATTATGGTAAATATGAATAAATTTTATAGTAGGTGCATGTGGTGTATGCATAGCATGTAAAGAAGAAGAGTAAGAAGGTTTTACAAACTGAGTTATTTTTTAAGATGATGACATATAATGCTCATCTATATAACCTAGTCTTCTCTTGTCTATAACTATAAAAGGTCTTTCATAATCAAGAACTTTGTCTAATCTTTCAACTCCAATCGTCAACCTCTTCACAACTTATTTTGATTGTTCAAATTCCTACACAATCTTCGTGTTTACATCTATTGGTAACTAATATTTTTCTTTCTTATAACCTATTAAGTCTAGAAAAAGTTCCTTAATGGTGTCTACATCTTTGCTTTCTTTGACCTTCATTTGGAAGCATTCTATAATGAGCACAAAATCTTTCAAACTAACTTGTATTTATCAATTTTACCTCAAAGAGGTGTTATCAATATCACAAAGTTTAGTATAAAATTTAGAAAATGTCTCATTTACTTCCATTCTAAGGTTTTCAAAATTAGTAATCAACATGTGAAGTTTAGTTCATTTAACTTGGATAGTGCCCTCCTGGAAACCTCTAGAATATTCTAAATGTCCTAAGCAATTTCAACATAAAAAATGTGATGGAATTCATCTCGTGACATAGCACTAAAAATGGCATTAATACCCTTTTAATCCCAACAACTACTAGTTTTATCCTCAATAGTCCATTCATTTATAGGTTTAAGTGTGATTTTATCATCTTTGGTAATTGTGCGTGGCTTTTAACCATAAAACATATAATTTCACACTCTCATCTAGAGAACTAAAAAGGTTCTCATACAAGCCTTCTAAGATAGGTAGTTAGACCCATCAAAAAAGAGTAAACATAATGTAGAAAAACCATTTCTTAAATTATTTATAATAAGGTCCTTGGCAATACTAAAGATATCTAATAATGCTCTGATACCAATTGAAAGTGTAAGTTATGGAGACAAGTAATCGTGTCTAAATAATAGAATGTGAAAATAAATATAAATAAGACACACGATATTTTAGGTGGAAACAACCTAGGTCACAATAATGATCTAAAGAAAAATCATCAATCCATCTGATCACCTAACTATCAACTATGAAAATCAATATTGAATTACAAAGCCAGGTTTTAGACTATCCTTCACAAATAAATCTCCAAATGTAATCTACATATAAGTCGTTTCTTGTTTCACAATCTCTCAACGTAGATGTATAGATTCAAACCAACATTTTGATCTTTCAAGTATTATGAGCAAGCAAATCATTTAATAAGCACCTGAAAGGTTAGCACAAATAGCATAAGTGCAAGGCGTATCCCAAAGCAAATTTAACGATGAAAAATCATAGTTAGAAGATTCAAAAACATAAATCAAATATATGAAATCAACTAACAAACCTTAAAATAATAGTCCAAAGCAAAATATCATAAAAACAATTAGGCATATGAATCAATCAAATATAACCACATATTATGTTTGAAAGACTAAATCAAGAACACGCTTAAAGAAATACGATACAGTGAAAAATCATTTTGATAGAGTACAAAAAATGCAAGATGAATAGAGTAAGTGTAATGGTTAAAACATTGACCATTAAACTGTTTATATAGGATAATTAAAATTCTAATGTTATGTTAAAGTGTAATACCTTTATTTCATAAAAAGAGTTAATGATGCAATATTAAATAAGGATAATTTGGTAATTGAGATAATTGGCTCGAGTTAAGAAAGTCATTTTAAACTCAAAATTTACGTGCTTGATCGATTTAAAACATTCTTGATCAATCGAAATAATAAGTTGATCGATTGATACCATTTTTCGATCGATCTAGTAATGATTAGCCATAACCTGAGAGTGTCCGGATTCAACTCAATCAATCATCAATCAATCCATCATCTCGATTGATCGAACATAACTTTGATTGATCTAGTCCCAAACAATTACAATCGAAAAGCACCTAGATTGAACTCAATCAATCATCAATCAATCTAGAGCTTTAATCAATCAACCTTAGAGTAACACTTCATACAATGTATTCATGTGTGCATGAATCCAATTCTAAACGTAATAGGGAATAAGTGTATACCTAAAGTATATCAATTTCAAGCTTGATCATTTCTTTAATTTTGAATAACAGACATGATAACGCGCTTAGAAACTAATATAACTTAACCATTTTGTTCAAGAATAATACCAATACTCAAAAATCTTATAAAGTATACACTTAAAATTATATAAATCATTAAAATATAGACCAATAATATTTTTTCCTTATTATCTCTCACTTATTTATATTTTTAATTCTAATAAGTTTAAATTAATATGTAAACTTGATCATAACTAGTAAATAATTTTTTTTGTTCTAAAGATCGAAAGGTCCAATTAGACTTAGAGATGTCTATCGGGCATGTTCACATCCTCTATTGGATATTCATTCAATAGTTTACATGATTAAGGATTTTGTATTGCTGAATAAATTGTGATGAATTGGGTCTTTAATAATTTAGTTATTTATAAAATTTTAAATTTATATTTGTTCATACCGCGCCTAGTTCAGCAAAGGGCACAAGTCATCTCGAAATATCCATGTGGGCCTAGGGAGTTTCAACGTTGATGCTCAAACTAGTTCCAGACTAATAGGGTGGCTATATCTTGACACATGTTTTTTTTTTGCTCTCCCTAACTCTTGAACCTAGGACCTAATCCTTAAGTAAACCTTGGGAAGCAAACTGGTACAACTTCTAAGAATTTGTGGCTATAGTGGTAAGTCACAGGTTTGAAGTTGGGAAGACGCTAAAGAAATGTGTGTCAGGTTACTTCTTAATAAGGTCTTGAGGGTCAAGATCGGAGTTCGAAACCTAAGGAGAGCGAAAGAAACATGTATTAGGCTATGGTCGCTCCACTATGAACATAGATCTGTTCGGAGCATTAACGGTAAAACCCTAGACCCTAGGTGTATATCTTGATATTAGAAAACTCTGGTTCAAATAATATTTTAACATATAATTAATATATAATAAATTTAAATTTAAATTATTAAATTATTTATTTTTATTTAAATAAATATTATCTCATATATATTATACTATTAAATTTTTATAATAAAAATTTATTTAATTTTATAAATATATAATATATTTAAAATAAATTATAAAAAAATGAAAATAAGTATAAGAAGAAAGTGTAAAAATTTGCAACCCAATTCCATCTTACACGGAGGCATTTTTGTCAAAATCTAACTTTTTCGATTAATATATTCTTAATTATATTTTTATTTTTATTTTTATGTCTAAATTTAATTTTATCGATATTATTTTTTTATTTTTTTAATAAACATTATCGAATAAAATAAATTTAATAAAAAAATAATTAAAAGTATTATTATTATTTTAAAAAAATTAATATGATAATTAATTATAAATGAAGAAAAGATGCGCATAGCATACTACCCCAAACAAATAATTATAGGAGATATCAGTGGTTTTGAATATTCTTATTTGGCGAATTGACAGTCGTACTGACATCACGTGCATTAAATGAATCACCGTGAGAAGAAGTTACATCTCTAGCCTTCATCAATTTATCTTTTTTTTTTTAATAATAGAAAGTATTCATAGCTGTCACAGTATTATAAATGAATTAAATTTAAAATATAGTATATTTTATAAATAATAAATATCATATATTTATTAACATTATTTTATATCTTAAATATATTATAATTTTAATTGATATGTAAGTTTTTTATTTGTTATAATTTAATAAATTTAATTATATTTTTAAATAATATTAAAATATATTATAAATTTATAATAGTTTATAATTAATATGATATAATACTATTAATAAATATAGTTAAATTTATTTAAAAATTATGATATTAGTTATATTTATAATATAGTTGTGATAGGTAAGAGTAGTATTTATATTAAATTTAAATTTGGGGTAGATATTATTGTTCTTTTTAATTTCTATTAAATTATTTATTTTCTGTTTTCTGACAATCACGATCAGAACTACTTTCTTTCTCTACTCAAATTCAAAACCCTAATTGCATCAACATCAACTCACAGTCCCACACCTAGTCCTACTCAAAGGCGGATCTTTGGTTTTATCGAATCATAGTTCAAAATAGCTTCCACCTGATTTTGCAAACACACTGATATTTAGTTTAACCCTCTGCAATTTTACAATTA
This sequence comes from Hippophae tibetana, assembly GCA_037013495.1. Taxonomy (NCBI): domain Eukaryota; kingdom Viridiplantae; phylum Streptophyta; class Magnoliopsida; order Rosales; family Elaeagnaceae; genus Hippophae; species Hippophae tibetana. Next base: position 20,913,870 of record CM072803.1, read on the forward strand.
TTACCAATTTTGGATTTCTATTTTCTTTACTGTAATTTTTATATTTGAATTTGATTGATTTGCGTCATTGCAAAGCATGAAAGAAGGTAAATCAGTGAAGTCCAATGGTCTACATCAGAATGATCACTTGTCTCCTTTTAAGTTTGCCAAATTATTGGATCCTGAAGCTTCCTGGGACAAGGTATTGAAACTTCTCGCTTTCTTCACCTTTTTTTTTTACAATATTTGTTTTGAGGAATGAATTACAGTAATACTAGTTTTGATAATTCAATTAATTGCGATTCTGGGAAATTTAGGGGAATTTGGGTTTGAATTAATGAATACATAATTTAATGCGTACTTGTCGAAATGATTAGAGTGTAGATTTGGAACTAGAAAATCCTTCGCAACACCACTATATCATTCAATACCAACACCATCACTATGCGACTTAATTCCAGTAATGTGACACAAATCCAAGACTTCTTTCTGTGTGCTTCAATAATGTTCGATTAATGATTACTGATTGTGTTGCTGCCCTGGTCTATGTAGAATTACTCTTTGGAATTAATTGAGAGAAATTTGAAACAACCAATTTTCGACCAAGTGGATAAATTACTGCAATATTATTTTTGATTATTCAACTAATCGCTAACTTTTATGGGAAATCTAGTGGATTGGTTGCTGGTTATTGGTTAGTGGAATTTTGGGTTTGAATACTTAATTTAATCCATACGTATAGGAAGTGATTAGAATGTAGATTTGGAACTAATAGAAATAAATTTGAGATAAACCAATTTTCAACCAAGTCGAAATTACTGTAAGTGTAGTAAAAAGAATTGACTGTCAGGCTTAACCTCCCTTTGTGGTGTTTGATGCATGATATAAATTGTGATCTGATTCATGATCATCATTGTTATTTTGTCCGCTTTTTATTCAATTATTCATGCAGGATCAATTGGGAGATGTTTTGCATTGGATCCGACAAGCTATGGCACTCGTGTGTGGATTACTCTGGGGTGCAATGCCTTTGGTGGGTGGTATATGGTTTTTCGTGTAAGTTGATGATTGCTCACTCACTTTAGCTGTAGTATTTGTTTTAAAGAGCTAGATTTATACGTTAATCTAAAATTTGTATCCTAAAGCTAAGAAATAGTTAACTATCATACACATCCGCATGCTTTCTTCATTGAAGCTGTGAGTTGAGTGCAAGGGTACAAGCAGGGATAAAATATTGGTATAGCCATAAGCTCATCTTTGAATATGTATTCATCTTGTGACATTTTATGCTTATCAGGATATTTATAATGTGTTTTATGAACAATAGTATCATTCTGCTCAAAGTAGATACTTACATTTGGAAACTTGTGCAACTACTGCACACATTATATCGCATTTAAGGTACCTTTAGAATTACTATAGAAAGCATTAGATCATAACATGGTACTGAGCATAGCACATTCGAATTTGTTATTTTCTTTTCCCCCTAGGAAGTGACTGCCAGATAAGTGGAATTCTTAAATGTTCAGGTAGACCAATCTTTAGGGTATACTTCTCTGTATTTTGTCTCGACTTTTGATGGATAACAGAGCATGAAAAAATGGTTTAACTCTTCCAGAAAATCCGCCCTGTGTATTATCTTATATAACTATCACTCTGAACTATATGGCTTTGACACGCTGATGATCTTCCTCAACCATGAAGATCTTGAAGTGAAACCATCTATCATTTAATTATATCTTTATTTCTAAGTCTCTAAGACTCTTACTAGTGATTACTAGAGTTTCTTTCCTTGTATGCATATTCCACAAAATTCTGTTATTGAATATGTTGCAGTCTTGCCTTCACCAGAGGGTTTCCTTTACGAGGTTTCCATTAAATGGACGCAAACTTCTGACATATTGTGAAGTTTTTACTCCTAATTTTCTTCGTAACTATGATTGGTGTGTTCTATGCACATAGAAGGTCCAAAGCATCATTTGATTTTGGCAATGGGGCAGGGCTGGTTGGCTTGAAAAGTTAGTTAGCATGGTTTTGGCAGTTGGGCATTCTGCATCAGTGAAACATTTGTTTGATTTATTGTGTAGTTGCTTCCCTCTAGCTTGTGCCTTATAGTTTTACACAGTGAAGATGTATCATTAGGTTTTAGTTGTGGGGCATTCCACTTAGTGAAACTTTGATTGATTTGTTGTGCCTGACTTTTACATGAGGGCGACGTATGATTAGGATGTTACTTTACTGCTTTTTATTCTATGAGGCAGACACGGTGTTATGGTTACAGCTGCTATTTTAATTGGCTTTTTTCTGGACTTGTCATACTCTAGTTTGTGATGGGAAGTTGCATCTCATATGGAAACCTATATATTACCATTTTGTAGTGAATGGTGTGGTTGGTATGCACTTTTACCAATTATGCATTTGACTGTCATTATCCAATTTGTTAATTATTTTCTGTGTTACCGATTCCGTTTTTAGTCTTCTTTTATTATTTCGAATACTCTTGCCCAATGACACTGATTCTTTTGCAGTTTTCTAGCGATATCCTCTGCAATTATATATGGTTATTATGCAATGATACTAAAGATCGACGAAGAAGAATTTGGTGGTCATGGAGCTCTCCTCCAGGAGGGGCTTTTTGCTTCCATAACTCTTTTTCTGGTATTCTAACTTTTCTTTTTTAGTAAAAGAATGCATTTAATTTTCAGACTTTGTGTTAGAGAATTCAGAACTTTGTAAAACGTAAAACGCTTTTTTCTGATATGCAGCTTGCATGGGTTCTCGTATACAGCTTGGCACACTTTTGAGTGGTAAAGAATCAATGGATATCACCACCATTTTCACCTATAATTGTTAGAACAATTTAACTGGGTGAGCACCTTATCAACAGCACCCAAAATTACTATCGAGTTTCTCAGGAAGCCATTGTTGATTGTTTTTAATTTTATGATTGTGCATTATATTGAGTTTTGCATCACTGGTGTGCTAGCTATTGGTTTCGTAGTGGTCATATAATGTCCAAACAAAGCTTCTTCATGGACATGAACTTGTAGCAATTAGTGGCAATAATTTAATGAGTCTGTAGCCTCAAACGGAAGCTTCAAACGCCTAATATTGAATTATTATTTTTTTGAACAATGCATGTGATTTCAATCTTAATCAAGGTTAAAAGTAGTAATTTGATGAATACAAAAAAGTTACAGCTCTTAGTTCTTAGTTCTTGGAAGAATTCAGTCTCGGTTATACGAGTAGTCTAATTAAAAATAAAAATATTAATTATTGAGCCTGGTAGTCTAATTAATAAAAACAAATAGTCATTATCTGGCACTCTAAAGTATATTTATTGCGAAAATTGTATTCAGATGCCGTTGAATCATCCATGAATTTGCTAAAACCTTCTTTATTATTGTTACTCCTTTTTATTACTTTCAGTAAGGAGAAAACCAAAAGAACAGCAAACAATGTGAGTCTATACATAAAGCTGAGAAATTACACATGAAGGGAATGATATTACAATTTACATCCATCACTGTACTTGTTTCCTCCTCCGTGAGACAAGATAGATGCGCCCATATACCCATTTCCTACCCAATCTTGAAATTGATCGCTGCAAAATGAGAAGAATAACGATAAACATTTGCTCGAGCAAAATATAGAGGACGACTAGCAACCATGTTCTATGTTCCTTGTCTTTCCATTTCTTCAAAGATTTAACAGAAGGCAGATCATGTTGTATGTTTAGTGTAATGGCTTTTTCAAGCTGCTAAAACACAGCTCCAAGTGAAGTAATTACCTCAACTTTAGTGCGGAATTCTAATGAACATTCACATACATGACATTTTGCTTTATGAGGGTTGGCGTTAGATTGATCTGATCTCACAAATGCAAAAACCTACATACATAGATACTACTGGAATCAATAAGACTAGATAATCTACAAAGATGAAAAGAAAATAATTTAAGAGTATAATGCAATGGTTTGACTGACCTCCTCCCCACAATTTGGGCACGCACCCTTCAACCCCACCAAGTCATTCCTCCACAGACCTTGAAGAACTTTAACTGTGGACAGAGTTCTCAAGCAAGCATTACTATTGGGAGAAATGATGAGGAAATTGTAAATAACAAATTACTCAATCAAGAATCAACTTTACTATTCTAGAGACATGAGATGCCAATTTTAACATAGAAAATACTCCTCCTTACTTAGATTCCAAAAAATGATTCACAACACACTAAGGGCTTGTTTTGTAAACGATTATGTTTTTAAGTTCCAGATTTCAAACTCAAAAGTTTGAAATTGTTGTCATTTTTGGTAATCGATTTTGTTTTCAAGTTCAAAATCAAATTGGAACTTAGTTCTATTTTTACACATAATTTTTACTGTTTTTGAAACTATAAAAAAGAGGTTTTGAAAACTAAATTCCAAGTACACTTTCAATTTTACACATGTTTATGTTCATTTAGAAAATGGAAATAAAACTTGTTACCAAACACCTTTTCTGTGTTTTATTTTATTTTTTTCTTTTAGAAAAAAAAATAGAACTTATTACCAAACAATTTTTTGTTGATTTTACAAGTAAATTAAAAAAATAGAAAACTAGTTTCAAACACAACAAAACAAAACTTATAAACATAACTTGTTACAAAACGAGGGCTAACTGATCGGTTAACGTACCAGAAGCTGATGCAACAGGGTAGCCAATCAAAGAAGCCAATACGATGAAGAGAATGCCATTAACAGTGGCAAGAAACTCTAATCCAGGTGATATTTTAATGAATGAAAGCCCTGAATATAATGGATCTTGATACACAATGCCAGCAGTGTAGACTACCGGAACCACACAGGCTGAAATGCCAACGGCAAGAAAGAGAACCCATATGCTCGCTAATGCCAAAACCTGTGATGTATCTTCCTGCCCTACATCCATGTCACTCAAATATTCAAGTGAAGAGAATAAACTACTTCTCCTAACAATACCAATATTGTATAATAAATCTAAACCCTCCCTCCATCTCAGAAGTCTGAACCCATTTGATTATAATCTTATCTACTAGAACACCCATATCCCACATAGAAATGGGTCACAGCCAATTATAAAAAATTAATGACCAAATAATTCCAGTTTCCTTATCTTTTTCTAACAAGGAATCAAAGACCCCCAAAATCACACGTGGGTCAGCATAAAGTTTGGATTTTGATAAAACGGTAAGACATGAATCATGAATTCAATTTCAAAAAGGAGTTATGAATAATTTTTTTTTATTACCTCAGCATCTGAATATGTTGATTGTCGCATGAGACTACAACGAGGATACTTCACAACGCAATCAGAACCATACCACCGTAACTTCAACTGTTCAAAAATAAAGTTACTTTTCATTTGCAGCTAAAACCCTAAAACAAGCTTAATTCAATGAAGCTCAAATTTAGTAAATTGGGTACCTCAACTCTATCAAACATGTCGTCAACAATCAAAGGTTTACCACTGTAATACGCACGTCGTGCCTACAAAAAAGGATAGGGGAAAAAACGCAACAAAATCTCCCAAAAATTACATTTAACAATTTATAAATAAAAATTAATTACAAATATAAACAGAAAAAAGCACTGGTCTTACTTGACGATAAAGGGCTTCAAGGGTTTCTTTGCTGGCAGTCTCAATAGGTCCGACGAAGATACACGAAGGGCCTTCTACGAGCTCATCGCGGGTCGGGAAGTTATGGTTCTTGGTAGAGATTCGGACCGGAAATTGAGCTCCGAAGGTTGCAGAAATTTTGAGGCACGGAGTTCTGATCACGTGAGAGGATAAGAACCGGCACGTGGGGCCGGCAGCCATGAAGAGTGGAGGAGGTATAAGAGTGACGTGGTGTAGAGAAAGGGAGATTGTGAGAAAAATAAAGGTTTCAGGATTTTGGAGTCCGCAAGGAAGTTTTTTGGACCAGAGAAATGAAAGAATGAAAGGAGTCTTGGATTTATAGAACTGTAAATTGACTATATTGCACCTAATATTGTCGTTGCTCCTTTGGCGCGTATATATCTGGTTGGTTGGTTGATCACTCGAGACTTGGGGTTACAATTCGGATACAATTCATAATACAAACCTAGTCTTAGGAATGTTCAAGAAAATAAAAATATATATATCCTTTTTACTCTTAATTATTTACATTCTTTGATTTTTATCTAATAAATTTTAAAAATTTATATAATTTAAAAATAAAATAACAGATATAATTATTATAATTCATATCCGAAATTAATTATATTTATTTATTTAATTTATATATTTATTAAGAAAATTTAAAAAAAATAGAATAAATAAGTTTTTTTTATATTTTTTAATAACTTTTTCGAATGGTTATACGATGAAAAATCTAACGATTTTCAATAAATATTTTATAATTTAATTCATGAATAATTGCATCATGTGTACGTAGTATTGCTACCTAGTACTAATTAAAGTTAACTAATAAATTTTTTTATTTTATAATATCATAAAATAGATAAAAATTTGAACCTAAAAATACGAAGAGAATGTACAACAAACACGTGTAACCGCTACTTGAGGCCCTGATATTTTCAGCTTCGTGATTGGCTTTTTGGTTTTCGGTTTGTAAAAATGATGGGAGACAAATAATAATCAACTTAGAAAGTGAAAGTACCTGACGACGTCATCATAAAAACCAAGATTCTGCGTCTGCCGGGAGTCGAACCCGGGTCTATTGCTTGGAAGGCAATTATCCTAACCGTTGGACTACAAACGCTGGTTGGAGACACGAGCTAGAAAAGTAATCTAGTATTATTATTATGTAAAGCCAAATTCTATGAATTAAATTAACCACTGGTTCTCTATTTCTCTAATTGGTGACTTTAATTTAGTTCAATTTATTAGTTAATTTCATTTTTATTTCCTATCTAACCCAACCCATTTTCATATCTAGCTTTTGAATTTCCTGTTTTGGATCGAAGAAGAGGAGAACAAAAAGATATATAGGTTAAGTTAATTATATGATTAATGCATAAAATTGTAAATAGTATTTGATCAATTGTATAAGTGTAATAACAATGACTTATTTTATCACAAACTTTACTCGGGATTAAACAAAATACCTGGTAATATATATAACACATTTTTAGGACACTAACAATTATAGAATATTATTCTCTAAGATTATAAGAATTTTTTTAACCACAAAACTATATAAGCTATGCATTTTCTTATTTACCTCTTACTTGTGTTCAAGTTTTTGCAAAAGTTTAAATAATGTATTTCTTTCTTCTCTAAAAATAATTAATTTTTTGTAAGAATTAAAAATATTGTTTATTTTTATAGATAAAATATTTACATGTAATCTTACTTTTAGGTTCATTTTCAAGTCTAACAAATGAAGTCGGAATATTAATTATTATTATAAATAAAATATTTATATATTTTTTTATTTTTAAATTCACTATAAACTTTATCAAATATGTGTCTTAACAAAAAACAAAAAACAACTTTTTAATACTATTAAAGATTTTAATAAGTTTTTGATAATTAAATAAAAAAAAATGTAATCCTTATATATGTATATATATATATAAAAGAGACAGATTATGAGTGTAGTCAGTCAAAAATTAAATTGAAAGCAAAAATAAAAGAGAATACATGTTTATATTGCAGCAAATGACTTCAGTTGAGAGTTTATATATATCAAGTAATATGAAGGGGTCAAAGGACGTGATTATGTCACGTAGAGATCTCATCATCAGCAGAAGTACAAATATATATAGGTTGACTAATATGAGACAGGTAAGTCAATTCATATTATCCGATATATTAGTAAAGAAAAAATTAATTCATATATTTAATGGACATTCTACTTAGATATTAATTTACTATCAATTTTATATATTTAATGGTCATTCTACGTAGACATTAATTTACCGCCATTTTTGTTTATTTATGTAATTATACTTTTATAATATTTTTATATTCATATAGCTTTCTTTTTATTAAGATATTATATATTATCAATTAATTATATAAATGATTATACTTATTAAATTTTAAAAAAATACATTTATTGAACTCGTACTTAATCTTTTTGTTATAAAATTTGTTAATTGATTTAATTTAATTGATATATGTTTTGAATAATCTAGTTATGATTATTTATTATTAAATTCATTCTAAAACATACAAGTATTTGTATTTTTGTGCTAATTCTAGTTGCACTTATTTCGTGAACATGCATGATTGACAGAAAACTTATTCAAACATTGGTCTAGATATCGCTTACGTTAATTTTCACAATGAAAGTAATCATCTGTTAGACCCACACTTTTTTATGGATTTAATTACCTTTATCGAAAGGCTTGTATACAAACCTTTCTCAGATAAGATAAAAAAATCTGAGATGTTATTCTTGATAGTTGTAAAAGATAGTGTAACAACCATAACACTAAAAGAAGATTAGACCATTGAAGAATGCACCCTTAGTGATAAAAACCAAAAAGGTCTAAGCTTAGTCTTTATTGAAGTCTCAATGAATAAGTTTCGTCATATATACAATTGTGAGAATCCCAAAGATACATGGAATACACTTACTCTTACTCATGATAAGACTTTTCAAGTAAAACAAATAAAATCGAGATTATTAACATCTTAGTTTGATTCTATTAAAATGAGCATTATTGAAACTTTCGATCAATTTTATGCTTGTTTTTTGTAATGTCACTAATACTTGTTTTAACCTTGGCGAAAATTTTTTATAACCTATACAAATACGTAAACTCTTAAACTCCTTAACAACGAATTACATGATGAAAGTTACAACGATAGAAGAAAACAAGATTGTAAACACAACAAATATTGATGAACTTGTCGGATCAATCTAAGCTTATGAGTTTATTGTTGATTTACTTAAGCAAAACAAGATGTGACATTTAAAAGCTCTAAAAAGGACATATTTGATCGTGATGAGAATATGAATAATGAGTTAGTAGTCAAATTAGTACAAAAATTTAAAAAGTTCTTGAAAAGAAGAGTATAGGATAATTAATCTAACAAGAAACGATCCGATCGTTCAAGAGATTGAAAATCAAAAGAACTCAAACATGCTAATTCTTATGGTAAAAAAATTAAACACACTAGTCCTCGATATTTTATTTATAGAGACTTTGATCATATTTGATTATATTTATGCAGCCAAACACTACAAACTCAATATTGAAATTTCACCACAAACTTACTAAGTATTACCAAAAAATTTACAAATACATATATAACAAATAGATAAGAAGTATTACTCACAATAATTAAATTAAACTTTTGGTTTATGCTTAAAATATCCTCCGTACCCGTGATTTCCTCATGCCTAATCTTGTTGAAATCTCCTTAGTTAAATCAATCAAAGTTTTCGTCCAAGATAATTGAGAAAGAAAATGAAAGAAATTGGAAAGAAGGGAAAAGGGTTAGTTTTCTATATTAATTCTTTTCGTAATTTTATTTTAATTTTATTTATTTTCTTCGAAAGGAATATTTTGAGAATAAATGACAATAAAAAATGAAAGAAAGTTAATATATTTGCTATTATGTAATTCGTCTCTGTTAGAATCAAACTTCAGTTATATATAACAGAAGTATTTTTTTATTTATATATTTTTTAAACCTTAAGAGTACACGTGATATAATAAATAACCCCAAGGCTATTATTGATATATATCCTTAAAGTCCTTACTCCTTTTTTTTAAAATGAAATTGTAAGTATTATTTCAAAAATTACCAAAAATAATAACAAACTTATTGAAGCAATTACTTCTATAATATACGAAAAAAGGTGCATGCAAGTTAACACATTAATAGAGAGATTTGTTTTCGACAGTGAGAACTGACTTTTTTAATAATAAGAGAGAAATATGAATTTTTTTTCATAATAATTTTTATTTAATATATAATAAATAGTATAAAGGCAACAATTCTATCAAATCACGAAACAAAATATCAAAATAACAACTGATAATAATGTTACTAAAGTATCTACCATCAAGATATCAACTGCTTTAATAAAAAAATATTTCAAACAAACACTAATCAAATCTTAAGTGACCTATGATTAAACCAGGATCAAACACGACTTAAGGCTTGAATTTCCTACCTTTATTTTTAGTAAGTTTTATCATTTTTAGGGTGAAGATTCTTATTTTTCCCATCAATTTTATTTTTATTTTTTTTATCATTACTACGTATATACTTAACCTTTAAACCAAACCAATTATTTTGTCCTATGTTTTGAATTAAAGATCAACCAAAACAAAATATATTAATTAAATTTTGTTTTTTTTGAACTATGGTAATGCTACAATTATGATATAGATACATAGTATTTCTCACTTTTCAGATTTACTAGAAATACATCCATTTTTAATAAGGTAGGAGAAACAATGCCCAACAACTTACAACTATCTTTACATGAATGAACTCACGACAGAAACTTCTTATGAAAAACCAAAATAGACCCGTCTCTGTAAAGATGAAAAGGAACCCACGGCTGAGTGTAAGAGAGAAATATGATTAAGTGATGTAACGAGATACATAAAAATTGTAATTAAAAAAAAATAAAAAAGCCTTGTAATAGAACAGAGCTACTAGTGAAGGCACAGAATAATGGTCGCAGGGCCTTTCTTGCAGCCCATTTAAAAAATAGTAACCCTCTTCTAAGTTCTAGTGCCCGCCCTCTATTATGTGAATCTCTATGGCCAAAATTACGAATTATAACATAATTTCTTTATCGGATAACCGTTCATTAAATTATTAATATTTATTATTTTTAATATTTTTTTCAATTAATTTATTTTATTATTAAAATGTCTTTTAGATACGATAAGTTATAAGAACATACAATAAATAAAATAATGAAGTTATAATTTTACTTGTTATGCAAGTGAACTAAATTTTTCAAATTTTGACTATAATAATTGATTAAAATGATATTTTAATAATTCAAGTAGTTATTTGAAACATAAAATATTAAAAGTAATAAATTAATTTTTTTTATATAACATACGTAGTTAACTGGATATTTTTTACTCTTAATTTAAATAATTTAATCCTCAATTTTTATATCTCTAATTATTCAACTAGTTTCATTTTTCACTCTAAAAAAACATATGTATTTTATGATATAAAGAAAATATGTGTTCACTATAATTTTGAATATAAAAATACTACATTATTAAAAAATATGTAAATATTTTACTGCATGAAAATGTTAAAAATAAAACTCTATTTATACTAAGCAATTAAATCTAATTAATTATTTCAATATATTTCTAAATTTAAAGAATTTAATCTATTTTTTTAATTTATTTCAAATTGGTTTAAAATTACCATACTTAACTATCATCTTACTTGAATTTTTAATTCATTAGTACTCAAACTATTCCTCAATTCATAATTTAGTCTCTAATTTATACATAAATTTATAATTTGAACATAAATCTTTTAACTACGTGATAATTAAATGTTACATTATTAAATTAATTATGATATAAATTAAAATTTTAAATTGAATTTATTAAATTCAAAAGTAAAAGATACTAAATTTTGTAAACTAAGATGTTAAGTATTGAGTAGATTAGAAGATCATAGGAAAAATTATTAGTTGACCTTTTACTAAATTGATGCATTCATTGACTCAAACTGATTAATATAAGGAAGATAGAGTAGGGAGAAGTTGAAATGAGATTAAAAAAGAAAGTGTATTTTTCCCATTTTCACTACTCTCACTTGGTTTGTTACTTTAATAGTATTAGGATTTTATTTTTGATACATTTTTTCAACTAGATTTTTTAGTTGGTACTTAAGTCAAACTTTTTTAAAAAATATATTAATTTAGTGTGATTTTTCATTTAATTAAGATTTTTAATTTATGTAGTAATATACGTGTGATATTTAAATAATTTTTTTTAGATAATCAACTAATTAAATAATATTCAAAAAAAATTTGAGCTAATTAATTAATTAATTATCTAAAAATATTATTTTGAATATCGCACATGTATTATTTTATATGTGAAAAATCATAAATTAAATAATAAATTATATTAAATTAATATTTTTTTAAACAAGTATATCAAGTATCATCTTAAAAATCTAGAAAAAAAATGATACAAAATATAAATTCGTGGTATTATTAAGATAATGAATATATTCTCACCCGTACTCAATTGATTTGTACCAATAAAATATTAATTTAGTGTATAGACAACTAATAATTCGTTACCGTAAAGCCCCCTTTTGTGAAGAATTTTTTCCTTACGTATATACGAATAAAAAATGATTATATGTTCTAGTAATCACATATTTATTAAAATTTTAATTTAAACTTTTCCACTTGATGTATAATATTAATGGGAAAAAATAATCCTCTCATATATATATATATATATATATTATATAACAAAACTGAATTATGCAACGGTTGATAGGAAATCAGACAGTCATATTAGGAAAGCAAACTCAATCATATTAAAGTGAATCAAGACAATTGCCATATCCAACGACTCCCTTCAACGACCATACACTCCCTCTGACAACTATGATCGTTGTGACGGCATAAGTATTGTAGCTTATTAAATACGTAAATACTTAAACAATATTATAATATAATTAAACCGTGATCATAAAAAGTTCATATGAGATTCTCTTATTAATAATCCATTAATCAAATCTGAAGAATCTATGAGCTATGCACAATACAACTTCATTAGGAGTAACAATCTTAACGCCCTAAAACTTGTTTCTAGTAACAAGATTAGCACTAGGAATTTTGCTTCCAAACTCTCCAAAAATGCAAGTGTTTTCAAAACTTTTCCCAACCCATTTAGACCAACCAACTAGATCGATAACATTACCAACGATTGATTGCCTTACAATGGTCCTTGAAAATTACTTCTATGGATGGTCAATGTCACTATAAAAAAGGATATTTAAGTCGATATGTAAAATTGATTTTTAGAAAAAATTGACTTTTAATGAATTTAAAGTCGATATGTTCGGTTACATACATTCATCTTGGTCATTCAATGGTTTTCTCATTATCAACTTGTAATTTTATAACGCAAAATTGATATCATGCTTGTTAAATGAGGGTTTTGGTTTTCGGTTGGACATATATCCAATTGTATTTATTTATTGATGAATTTAGTTTTCTATCATGTTAATTTAAATTAATTACTTCACTCAGGATCAAACATGATAATTTTGGAAGGATTTGATGTAATTTATGTATTTTCAAGCAATGAGCATATTTGAAAAAAATATGAATGGAAACCATGAGACAAAAAGTTAGACATATGTCCAACTTTATCTACCTAAAATGATTTGCTTATTAGAAAACAAATATGTGTTGTGTGCTTTGATAATGTACTTAGGTTGACAATAGTAAGTTTATAATGTAAAACTGATATCATGTATATTAAATGAGGGTTTTGGTTCCACTTAGATATATGTCAAATTCTTTTGTATCCAATTCGACATATGTGTGACTATGTATATTTATTGATGAATTTAGTTTTCTATCATGTTAATTTATTTTAATTACTTCACTCATGATCAAAAATGACAATTGTGGAAGAATTTGATGTAGTTCGTATTCTTCCAAGAAAATAACACATTAGAGAGAAAAATTTGAATAGCATACGTGAAAAAAAATTAGACATATATCCAACTTTTTTCATCTAAAATGATTAATTAGTCATTTATTTACCTATAATGATTTGCACGTTAGAAAATACACATGTGTTGTGTGTTTTGATCATGTACTTGTTTGAACAATAATCCGACTTTGTAGTATAAAATTGATATTATATATGTTAAATAAGGGTTCTTATTTTCAGTTTGATATATGTACAATTATGTTATGTTCAATTGGATATATGTTTAAGTGTATATATTTATTGATAAATTTAATTTTATATTATGTTAATTTATTTTTAAAGATTTACATTTTTAGATGATATAAGATATTAGATTGTATCATCAGATATTTAAAATGCGATCATTTTTACACCAAAGACAAATTCAGTTGAATACATTGTGATAGAATCTTCAATCGACTATGTATTAAAAGCCCGATATTTTATTACTTGATTTGTTGAATTTATTGTTTTATATATGTGATGCTTTTGAAGGAGTTTGTCTTGATTTTGAATTTTATTATCCTTATGTTTTGTTTGTGTTTGAGTGCATATAATTAAGGAGTGAGAATTAGTATAAGCTCATGTCAAAATTAATGTTATTATGGATGATGCCAACTCTGATTCTAGTCACCTTAACTACGACTCTCGTGCATCCTACATCTTTTGTTGACCACCCACTGTTGATCATTGACCGGAGAGATAATGAGTATAATGAGAAAAAATATTAATATAATTACAACTGGGGTGTCCTATTTAGATTAAAAATAGTAGAAATTTATTTTTTAAAAAAATATGAAAGAATAAAAAGTATGTATAATGAGTAATACAGAGATAGATCTTGAATTATGAGTCTATATATCTCCTAAAAGTATCTATTTTTCAGTATTTCAAGATTATTGAAAAAAAAAATCATTTCCTTGGTCATATGATAAGTTCGTAATGTTGGTGTTTTTTTTTTGTTTGATGAATAAAAGTTCGTTAGATTGGTTAGTTATGGTAGTTACTACATGTAGAATTCATTTATGATAATATGCTAAGATTGGAGGAATATATACAAACAAGAATCTGTGCACTCTTTACTTTTGTCAAGTGAAAAACAAGCAAAGGCAAAGGCTAGGTCTTTAATTTAGGACCCCAATAGTGATGATGAACTATTGTGGTACACCGGCCGCTACCTACAACAAAGTAATTAGATGTTAGATATGATTCCAATTTGCTTTCTTGGTTTAGAAACTTGGGACCTTCATTCATGGAGATTGAGTAAAAGTGGAGAACAATTTGAGCAGGCTTGTTCATACACTAATCAAAGTAAGCTTCATATTTAGAATTATTGTCCCTACTCTCACTAACTTTTCGATAAAGACCCGACCGACCAGGTTCTTGATTAATTATCTTGATATGTTTGCATTAGATTTTTTAAATTAAAACACAAAAAACAATAATTGCATTGATCATCATTCTTTTGATTAAGATTATATCAACATGCTTCGTAAAAACAAAAAAAAACAAAAACATTATACCAAGGTACAAGAAACATTGTTATTTGAAAATTCCATGCCCGTAATTATGTGTGGATGCATAACTTGAAATATTGATTTAGTGTTTGTGAATAATTTTGATATCATCAATATATACTATAAGTATATTAATTAAAATAATTCAAAATGTTGATTTTTGATGTATAAAATGGAATATATTTGTTGGTTCATTTGTAAACTATTTAATGCAAAACTGATAGATGCATGAGAATATGTGATTTTGAATGATTTAATAACATTTTATAGGGTTTTGCCTTTATGGTACGTAAAACTACACGAAGAAATCATATAACATTGTTGTATATCACCAAAAGTTTTAGCTAAATAATATTATTTATATTTTAGTTAAAGTATTATGGAAAAATTAATATTAAATAAAATGTAAAACTTTTTCTATCCACAATAAGCAATCGGTTCACATATCTTTGAAGAAATAAAAAACAAATAAGCATGAGCTGTTATTTATTGCTTTAAAAAGATATTAATCATTAATTATATTAATTTTTTATTATTAGATATTAATTTTTTAAATGTTTTATTACTTTTAAATTTTTATTAATTAAAATATCACCTTATTATATATTTTTAAAAAAAATATTGTCCCTATTTTAGTCATAACTAATTTGAATATAAATTATATAATTAAATCTATAAAATGAATAATTTAATCTTATTATTTTTAATAAATTTATATTCATCAAATAATATTAATTAAGTCTGTTATATTTAAAAAAGATAATAAAAGTCTATTTTGTAAATATATTGAACTCATAATTTCTGCGTATTTTTTTTATAAAAATAAGACAATATAAATCTATTATCTTTATAAAATTAACTTGTGTGACATTTTTTTATAAATGTAATTAATTTTTATTATCTTACTTAATAGTTATTGAATTAAATTACACTTTTATTAAAAATGACCAAGTTAGGATTCTTTTTCTTTCTTTCAAAATTTAAATATTTTTATTAAATTAATTATTTCTATGTTTCAATGTGAATTTATCTGTCACACTCTTAAAATTATATGTATTGATAATCAATATAATTAAAATATCACATGGAAAGAAAGATCAAAGATAAGGATTGAATTGGATGTTTTACGTTAACTAAATTTTTGGTGGGACCAGGGGACATTCAACGGTTCTCTTTTGAGTATGTTTTATCTTTCTTCTTAGCCTTATGACCTCTTTGATATCTCATGTTATGTGACAAATCATGCGTGAGGTCCCCTTTGAAGCTCCTTCTCTAATAACTTGAAAGCGAACCTATTGGTATCTAAACAACTTCTCATGTGGCTTTTAATTTTGTGGATAAATATATCTCTCGTGCATATTGATTGTAGTTTGTAAAGTTTTTTTAGTCAATTTTTTTTTATCTTATCTCAAAGCGTAAATCAATACATATCTTATCTTATCGATCATTTTGATAATTTAAAAAAATATATATAAAATTGGGAAAATTTATATTAGTTATATAAATTATATTTAATGTATAAAAAATATAAAACATCTAATCTTAAAATATTAACTTTTAAGAAAGTATTGTATTATTGACAAACTTTATACCAATATTTTTCTTAATTAATATAAAATATTATTTTTATACGTTAACAAATTATTTGCTATATAATATGATGTCACATACAATAACACACAAAATAGTAATAATAAACAAGTGATTTTTTTTAATTTACTCGAATTAATGTGCATTAAAAAAATGATTATTTAACTTTCCGTAATTTATAAAAATAATTATTATTTAATTTTATGGAATAATAGAAGGTATTTTTCATATTTACATGAATTTATTTGTAACTTAAGGAAATTTAAAAATTAACTAAAAAAATTGGTAAAAATTTCTCACAAAATGGTTTATTTGCATTTCCTAAATCTATTTATAAATAAAATTTTATTTTTAAACTCTTTATATATTTTTTATATTTTTTTTAAAAATATTTTTTAAATATGTTTAAAGATAAAAACACGTTAATAATTAGATCATATGAAATTTAAAAACTATAAATATTAGGGGTATATTTTAATTCATTTAAATATCGAATAGTTTTATATGTATATAATACGGTTATATCATTATTAATGTTTTATTTTTTATTATTTTTATAAATAAGATCTATTATTAAATAAAATAAAATTATAATAATTAATAAAATTAATTTATTTATTTTTAAATAGGAATTATGTTTAAAGTTTTCCTTTTAATATGTAACAAACAAATTATAAGTGATAATATTTTATTTGCTTTTAACTGGTTATGATTGAATCCTATAATGTCTAGTCAAACATGGTCATATTCCATCAATAAATATATCGCAAATTATTCATAAAAAGAGTTTCACGGTGAAGAAATACATCTTAGAACTAAATTCAAAGTTTATTACTTTTCCTTTGTTACTATGATGAATCATTTATTTAATTATTTTTTAATCAATATAATTTATTTTTAAGATTATACTCGTAAATTAAAATAGTAAAATTTGTGAAGATTGTTGATATTTTTATCCATTGAGATAATATTTGTGATTGTAAAATCTACAATTTTTATGAATTTTCATATTGTATCATAACTTAAGTTGATCAAGTAAAATACTTTGAATCTCATTTCACATAAAAAAAAATTAAAATTTGCATTTCAAAAGGTAGAAAGATAAAGTGATGTAACTTGTAAAAAAAATCATATTTTGAAGGAATTTTAAGAGTAATATTTCATATTAATTAAATATAATATTAAAATAAAAATTATAAATATTATGAATATATTTACTCATTAGATTAATATTTTAGAATTAAAAAATTCATAATTTTTATAAAATTTTACAAAAATTATAAAAAAAACTCAAATTTATATACTTAATGAAAGATTACAAGAGAGAGTCAATTTACACATTAACAATTTTATACTTAATGAAATATTACATAATTATTTTTATTGGTTAAATTGTTTGTGTTAACATATTTTTTGTAAAATATTTTTTTATTCGAATTTATAATTTAAAATAAAATAAATAAATTAATATTATTGCTAAATCATTAAATGAATCACTATTGTAAATATTTTATTGACTATTTTTCACACAATTACGTAATTAATTGTAAAATTTTACGTTGAGTAAAAAGTTTTAAATAAATAATGGTTACTTAAAATTCAATTCAAATAAATATAATTAGGGGAAAAAAAGAGCATTGAGTTGAATCGGTTATGTTGTTTCAATTTGATTGGATTGGATGTGTTTCCTACGCGCCTAATGCATAAAAGGCGTACCTAATAGGACGTCTATGTTAATTAATCCATTAATGTGATCGGTGACCTAAATCTCTTTCTCTCTCTAAAGTTTGTTATATTTAACTCAATTTGTTAAAGCTTATATATTTAATGAGTGGTAACAATTTTCAAGCTCTTTATTAATCTAGTGAGAATGTGATGGAAATATTATTATTTTTTAATTAAAAATTGCTATTTTCGTAGCAGAGAAGATTAATATTAGTGGAATTTAATTTTTTACCTAACAATTTAAAAATAAATGCACCTAAATTTTTTTAGTTACGTAACTTATAACATTTCAATTCTTTTATTATTTTTTATAAAAAATTAATTCTTTTGATAAGAAAAAATGATAACAAAGACAAATAAAGAAAATTTATTTATTTATTAATTAATTTTATAACTATTGTTGTCTATTATTAAACACAATATATAAAAATAATATCTCAATAATAGTTAAAATATTATGATAAACATATAAAAATAAAATAAAAAAAATTATTTTTCCATATGTTAATATATTTTCAAAACAAATTATTAAATTATTAATAAAAATAATGATACAAAATTTCTCTTCTTAACATAATTAATAATCTTATGTTACATACCCCTACAATTTAATACTAATGTGTTTTTAAAAATAATTAGCAAAAATGACTAAAACTAGGACTATCCCTATTAATTAGGGTGTTTATAGTTTTCAATGTAGTTAATAATGGATAGTTGGATACCAAACTCCTTAAACATAAAGAGGGTGTATAATGACATCATAAGCGCGTTTTGGTTCTTCCAATAAAGGACTGGCTAGATTTCAATTAAATTTTAAGGGTAAGGTTATTGTAAATAATATTTTTTTAATATCAAATGAATAGATTTTAATTATAATTTGTTTGAAAAATGTATTTACTAATTGTAATAAATAATATTTTGATTTGTTTAATGGAATTTTTAAAAAATAATTAAATAAAATTTACAATTTTGAGTCGAATAAAAATATTAAAATTACATAAATGTACATTAATCTTTATACTAAAAATATTTATATTATATTAAGCGGTAGATTTAGTTTAAGAAAATGATTTTTTTAAAATAATTATAACATGTGGTAATATACAGGTGATTTAAACTTTAAAATACTTTATTTATAATATATTATGATAAAAGTTAATTATAAAATTAATTTTTTTCCATCAAATCAATTAAATTAAATTATACTATAATATTTTGCTATAAAAATATTTTTAAACTTTAAATCCGCTCAGATTGGAAAAAAACACTTGGGACATTTGGCCTTCTAATTAGGGGGGTCCCATGCTCCTCTTCAGATCGTATCTTATATCATAGACATGTCTCTCTCTTACTTCTCATGGTTTTCTTTTCTTTTCTTCTTTTCTTCTTTTTTTTTTGTTTTTTTCTAATATTCTTATTATAGTGTTCAACAAACGTTATTGATGGAGTAAATATGAAAAAATAATATTATTTTCATAGTGTTTAACAAACGTTAATTGATGGAGTAAATATGAGAAAAAATTATAAATTATTATGTTATGGTAATGAATTTATGTCATAGTTACATATATTTTTAATATTAATTATAGATTATTATTATTAAATAAAATCATCATTAATAATTTATTTTTATAATAATAATAAAATATATTATAATAATATTATTACCTTTATTTTATTCATATTATTAAATTATTATTTTTTATCTAATTTGTATAGTTTATTTTATAAAAATTTAATTTATATAATTATGTTAGTAGAATAAGATCGTGTTAGATTTTCTATAGATAATTTATATATTTATAATAATAATTTATATAACAAGCGGCTATACACAGGTTAATAAAATATTTTTTAAATTTTATTTTATTTAATATTATTTAAAATAGAGAATAATGATATTTTCGGCGTATTCTCGTATTCTATCGAGGAAAGTGACTGAAGAGAAATAAATTCACTTTTATTTCTTGTGTTTATTCTATGATGTAAAAAGAATAAAATTCTTAAATCTTTTTATGGAACCAAGGTTGACAATGATCTTATTATAACAATTATAAGTATTATTTTGAATTAATTTTAATAAAAATAAAATTTATGATAAATTATTAATTTAATGTATAAATGTATTACCCCGTATAATATTAATTTATGATACTACTACAACAATGAAAACTCTTATTACATACAGATATTTTATAAAATAAAATAAAATTTGTGTTAACATAATATATGAGAAGACATTATCTCTAGTATGAAAAGGTATTAAAAAAATGTATTATTATAAAATAATATCTTATTACAATGATAATAAAATTTATATCAATTTTTTTTAATAAAAATAAAATAAAACCTAACAAATGTCCTATAAACTTGATTAATTATTGGAATAAAAATTTCACAAATTTAAAAATCATTCCATTAATTGTTTTTATAATATTTTTACATTTTTTTAATTTGTAATTATAAATTTTTTCCTTGTATTAATATTTTATTATTATTAAAAAATTAATATTTTCTTCTAAAAAAATAAATAAAATAAATTTTTTAGACTTTTATTCTAAAAAAAAAAACGATTTAAGTAGATATTAGAAAAGCATCGTCGGTATCTTTCAGTTGTTGACGTTGCACGACTCGTCGGATTTAAACTCGGCCCAACTCACTCACTGAACATATATTTTAAATTAAAATAATTCGACTAAATTTAGAAATTTAATTCCATTCATACGAATTCGAATCAGATTCTATGGTTAAATTTTATATTTAAATTAAAAAATATATAATTTATTTGAATTTGAATACAAGAATTTCATAATATTAAAATTATTATATTTAGATTTATTATTATTATTATTATTATTATTATTATTAATTATAAAATCGAATTGGAAATAAAAATTGAATTGATAAATTGCTCTACTATTCAGAATCTTTTTTTGTGATCCGGTCCCACGGTTCACTAATCGCAGTCGCCTCATCATCGGTCATCACACCTTATCTTGAGAAGGATGCAACTCAATTTCTTCATATACAGTTCTCATATATTTTGGTATTATTTTAAGATTTAAATACCTTTAATTTCCTCCTTATTAATTTGGTACGGCACATCAATTTTAATTTTAATTGTAATTTTTCAGCTGTTTAAATTTAATTTATTCCTATTTTTTAGTTAAGCTGAATATTGTTTTTAATAAATGGTAGTTTTATCTACCAATATTTTTAACATTTATTTATATTATTATTACCAGAAGCAATTTTTCTTCCTTAATTTTTATCTTATTTTCTGTACAATTTTCCCTATCTTGAACTAGATATCTAACTTTCATATAAAATATAAAAAAATTCACCAATTTATGTCATTTAAAATTTTGATAAATTATAAAAATTATTAATTTATATAAAATATGTATAAAAAATAATAAAAATAATATTTTTAAAGCTTATAATTATAAAAATAGCATTAATTTATACCGTAATAATATATTTTCAATAATATTGATGTATTATTTTTAAATTTTTTAAAATATTTAATATATATTTATGGATGGTTAATATTGCTTTTCAAAAATAGTTTATATTGAAATTTATATTGCTTACTGAATGTTGTTGGATAATGGAGGAGCTCTATAATATTATATAATTGATAAATATAATTATATTTAATAGTTTATATAAATAAAAAATTATAATTTTAATTAAAATAATAATATATTTATGATATATAATCACAAAATTTTAGTTTTTGCTTTACAAACTTACCTCTTCTTTCTGATGGTGCAGAGTGCAAATGTCCAGTAGCTCTCAACTTTAAGGGTACTTTTGTCCTACGCTTATATGTAAGGAAAGAGCGTTGCTGTTTGGTTGCTTTCCTTTTCATTCTTCGTCTTCTTTTTTAGAAAAAAAATATTACAATTTATGTCCGAAGTATAGATTTTATTATGAAAGAATTTAATATATTACTTAAAATTAAATATCCTTTAAAATAAATTAAATTTATTTAGAATATATTTAATATATTATATTAAATAAATTAAGTATAAATATATTAAAATAAACTTTATTAAATTAAATTATAATTATTTTTGGTGATAATCTATATATTATAATAGAATAAAATTGATAATAAATATTTAATAAAATAATTTATATTTAAATAATTTCACTCAGAAAAATTATCTAAATCAATATTTTATTTATTTATATTTCTCATAACTAATACTAAATTTTTAAATAATTATATATTTTTTATTTTGTATAATATAATTTTTACTTATAATCAAACACATTACATTATAAAAATTATACAAGTTATTATTATGAATTTTAATAGTTTATTTTTTTTAATTTCACTTTTTTCTTTTCTTGATAAATGTTGATTTACTTGTCCAATTACATATAAAATTTTATTTTTGTGAGATTTACGAGAGTTTTTTAATTATTTATTAAAAATAAATTTAATATCGGAGAAATTGCGTTGTTTTCCAGAAAAATTAAAATAAGTAAAATGAAAACTGAAAAGAAAGACGCGCGAGAGATGTACAGTGGATGGATAACTATGAATATCAATTTTATATATGGTAATTATATTAACGTGTGAAGATTATTAAAGTGATTATATTTTTCATAAAAAAATAATTTTGTAAAGTAGAAAAAATTGAAATATTTTTATTTTATTGATTTAATTTTTTTTTTTTAACGAATGAAACATAAATAAAATTTTAATATATTAAAATATTTTATATTGTTGAGTTTGTTATTTATAATTTATAGATATTAATATACAGTTTACTGAAATATGCATAGTTTTCCGTGGTTACAGCAATCATGACAAATTTATAACAAATAGAATTTTCTAACAATAGGGCATGTTTGTAAATTCACAAAACATCATCCCCAGCCACTAAGCAAGTAGCCCTTTCCAAGCCTCCACCATAAATAGTCCCTCCAATCATTCTCTGAAACCATATCCCCAATATCTCACACCATTAACAAACACTCTTTACTTTCTCTTTCATTTTTTTCCCCGTGTTAAGACTGAAACAGAGAAAGAGAAGAAGAAAACAATGGCTGTGTCAAGTATGTTGTACATTGTGGCTCTAATGTCAATAATGTGGATAGCAGAAGCAAGAATTGCTGGAAACTACGCAGGAGGTGCTTGGGAAACTGCCCATGCCACCTTCTATGGAGGTTCTGATGCCTCTGGTACAATGGGTATGTTCTACATTTTTACAATCTTGCCCTTCTTTTCTACCATGGTCTGTAGTCTCATTTCTTAGACTTCGTACAAATATCCCACCAAAGTTTTAATCTTTGAGTAATTAACACTTCATTCACTTTAGTTCAAGTACACACATGACACAACCTGCCTAAGGGAGTGTTTGGGTTTGTTTCTGTCAGAAGTAATTTTAGTAGAAAGTAGTTTTATTATTTATGCTTTTCTCAGCAAGATGTGATTTATGAATCTGAAAGGGCTTTTGACAAATGTTTTTCTATTTGTTCATGAAGCACTTTTTTGATGTCAGAAGCAAAAAACAAGCATACCCTAAATCTGCTTGATTTAGTGTTTTCTACAATAATTCAGCTAAAGTCAAAAGCTTTCTTTTACCATGAGAAAGAAAACTAAAAACCCAGTTGACATTAGGCAGTTGTATGTTGAAAAGTCAGTATTTGAAGCCTACTTTTGTCCCATAATGTATTTTAGGTGGAGCTTGTGGATATGGAAATCTATATAGTCAAGGTTATGGTGTAAACACAGCTGCTTTGAGCACAGCTCTATTCAACAATGGTTTGAGCTGTGGTGCTTGCTTTGAAATCAAATGTGCAAACGACCCAAGATGGTGTCACGCTGGTAGTCCTTCAATTTTAGTGACAGCCACTAACTTTTGCCCACCAAACTTTGCTCTTCCCAATGACAATGGTGGTTGGTGTAACCCTCCTCGTTCCCATTTTGACCTTGCTATGCCTATGTTTCTCAAAATTGCTGAGTACCGTGCCGGTATTGTCCCTGTCGCTTACCGTAGGTAAAACTCCATCTTTTTCTTCTTGTCTGTTTGCTTGTGATTCTCTTAAAAGTGATTTTAGAAAGGAAAAAAAAACATATTATGTGCTTTCTAGCACTGATGCTCTCTTTCAAATTTTCTCTCCAAGCACTTTTACAAAATCACAGAAGCAGAAACAAACGCGCCTTACTCTGTTTTTCAGTGCGAAGAACACTATAGAGTGTTCTGTTTCGCAATTATTTTTAATGAGGAGAAATTATACACCAGTTGTTTCAAAATATATTTCTCTAACTAGGATTCGAAAATCTAAAGTAAATTATTACTTTTAGCTTGCTCTGTTTTTTGGTGGACTTACTCTGTTTTTATCTAATTATTTGTTCCATGTTTGGTTTAAAAAGCAAATTGTTTACTGTGGTTTTTACAAAGTAAAAGATGCAAGCAGAACCCGTTTGGTTGATTTGTTATTTTTCTGAATTGTGAGAAAAGGATGCAAAATAGTCAAATACCAAATGAACCACCTTAAAGGTCATTGATATACACAATAGATTTTTAATTTATTAAATAAATGTTTTTTTTAGTGTTATGTTATTCGTCTTTGGATCCTCTCTTTTTGGTCAGGATTAAAAAAAAAAAAAAGAGGAGAGAGAGGAAATGCTTTCTACCTCCAAAGTCTTTCTTTCACACCTAAGAGCAACCTAAGCGCACTTTAGGGTTTAGGATGCGAAAGATCCATAATTTCTATAAAAATATTATTTAAAATTAAAGTGCTTATTTTTAAAATTTTAAGATTAAATTACTTTAACTACAAACTACTGTGGAATAAAACATTTAGTTGTTTAAAGCTATGGACCAGCGTAACTTTCCTCCCATCACTTGCAGCAACTTTGACCATGCATGGTAATAACAATACTCAGAAAGAGAATTGTATTAATATTTCATCAGTGATATTTGTTTTTTTTTATTAATATTTTTGTTTTTGCTTTTAAATTGCTTGTGAAGGAATTACTTTTGGTGTTAAAAAACACTTTTTTATACATTCTTTTAAAGGATTTATAGATTTATAAAACTCAACTTTTTTCTGCCACCTTACATAAATAATAGTGGGAGTAATATTTAAATCATAGAAATTTGTATCTATTTTTGGATCCAAATTATTTATATTGTAACTAGATATGATTATTTTAAAAAATAAATAGTTCTCTGTTATCCAAAATAATTTTATCATGTAGGTACAAATTAAGTATAAAATAATTATGATATAAGTGAATTAGGTGGAAAAATAAATTCAAATTTACGTAGCATTAATATTTTTATTTTAATTGTGTTTTTAAGAGTTGTTAGTCCTTATACATACTTTTATAATTAATTATGTGATTTTTGTATTTTTCAAAAATAATTATTGCAAGCAATCATTTATTCCAAAGCTGTTATAATTAATTTGTAAAGAGTTTGCAACGTACAAATGTATGTTTTTTTAATTCATATCCCATAATTTAATTGATATTATATTAATAAATGATCCAACTATAATTTTAAATTTATTTTAATTTACACTATATTAATAAATGATCTCTAATGATAACTTTATCACTCTTTCAAGGCTAGCAAATTCCCTTGATGATTATTGTGTCCTGTTTAGAGAAAGATATTTGACCTATTATTATGGGCTTTTTCTTTTATTCACACCAAGCCCAAGAATGCTCACACAATATCCAAAGTCCAAGGATTGATAATTGTGTCTAGGCCCAAATCACAGTCCGGGTTACTAATTCCATGAATGCCCTAACCTTATTTTTATAATTACGCAGAGTGCCATGCAGAAAGCAAGGTGGTATTAGGTTCACAATCAACGGTTTCCGTTACTTCAACCTGTTATTGATCACCAATGTCGCGGGTGCAGGAGATATCGTGAGGGCTAACATAAAGGGCACTAGGACTAATTGGATGCCATTAAGTCGAAATTGGGGTCAAAACTGGCAATCAAATGCTGTTTTGGTAGGACAGTCATTATCTTTGAGAGTCACAGGTAGTGACAGACGCACTTCCACTTCTTGGAACGTTGTTCCATCTAATTGGCAGTTTGGTCAAACTTTTGTTGGGAAGAATTTTAAGGTTTGATGATGTCTAACCCTAATTTGGGACTAAATATTTTGTCTTTTTTATTCTCTTCCTAAAAATCATGTAAGGAGGGTTTTTTAGTCTTCTAATTTACCCGTACCCTTTTATGTATGTTATTTTATGTGTTACTAATAGTTAAAAAATACATGAACAAAAGTGTTCATGTTCTATGCAACGGAGACACTTTTTTGACTACTGTTGTACACATGTTTATTGTGTATTAGTGATACATTTAATGACATATTAAAAATTGTACTTAAGAATTGGAAGACTTGTTTTAATATATATATACATATAGTTTTTTATCAAGTTGTTTTGACATGTGTATTGGTGAGTATTTAGGGGATGTGTAAGTTTGTGCAAGAGAAAAGTGATATTTGAAGTTAGAGAAGGTTGAAGAAGAGGCTACAAAAAATGTAAAGAGAAGCATTTTTCTTTGCGGAATAAATTGCCTCAACATAACAAATTGGATTCCAAGAAACTTAGCTTTGAAATGTGTAATTCTATAAATTAATTCTTTAATTAATATCAATTTTTTTTATTAGATATAATTACGTGAGATTTAAATATATTTATAAATAATATTATAATATATTAATTTTAATTTATTATAAACGTGTGATAAATAATTTTTTTCATAAAAAAATAACTAAAATTTGCATTCTAATTTCAAAAATATTTCAATTTGATAAGTCATGTAGGCATTTAACTAATGAGTTTTTTTTTTCTTTCTTTCTTATCATCAAACAATATTAGATATTCTTTAAACTTAAATTTATGAATTAAAATAAGTATAAATTGCATCTTACATCAAACCATTTGATTAACTACTAACTACCGAGGAACTGTTTGTTAAAAGATTGGAATCCCATCTGAAGTATGCAACTATGTGTTTTCTATAGGTTTGTGGTAAACTTCAAATACACTATTAACTTTGTTAACCACCCTATAATATGAAAATTTAGAGTATGGTTGAAATATTTTTTTTCCCCATGAAGTTATGTAGTTTAAATGTAACTTTTAAAAATACATTTTGATTTAAAATAAATTTGTAACTCAATAATACATAGTTTACTTTTTTAGTACATATAGAGTTTAAATTTTAATTAACGACATATAAAATTATCATTACTAATTAACGACATATAAAATTACCTAGTTTGTTAGCCGTTAATTAAATAATTTAATTAAAGGTTAACAAACTTAAGAATTTGATTCAATTATAATTTTTTGTTTTTAAATTTTAAACTCAATTGTGTTGTGTTGTGTTGTGTTGTATTTTTTTCTTTTCTTTTATATTTTGGAGTTGAAGCCAAAATTATCATTACTAATTATATATTAGTTTGAAAATATTTTATGAGAATATGAGAATTAGGTGGTTCTCTCAAAACACAATGTACATTGACTAAATATATTATTATTCGTCTCTAATTTTCTATATAGAGAAAAAAAAATTCGTTCATTTTCACTTAAAAATTATTGCGAAAACAGAATAGATATTATAAATATAGAACGGGAACATAATCCTTTACGGAATTTATATAATATTTTGATATCATTCTTAAAAAAAATTTCTTATTTAAGATTAAGGTAAAAGACAGCATGAAAATAATTGTAAATGAAGTCATTATTAATAAATTACAAATAATAAAATTGTTTTACATTTTTAGATTTTAGTAATTAATTTTTTCTTATTTAGAAATTTTCTTATTAAAGTTAGGGAAGATTGGAGAGGCCAAAAAAAATGTTGGCCCGCAGCCTAATAATAGTTATTATATTGTTGTAATTTTTTTTTAAAATTTGTCAATATTATAATACATATTCAATTTTTTTTTCTATTGATTTTTATAATATTCAAATTTTAATCCTTGTCTTTATATACCAACCAACCATGCTATTGATGTGACAAACTTTTGACACGAGTGAATAATATAATATTTGGTGATGATTATTTTAATATTTCATAACACTTTATTAGTTGATAATAATTTGGGATATTCCTGTTAAAATAGGAATTTTTTTTAATATGTACCTATTAACATTTTATTATATATTTATTTTTTTATAAAAACTAAAGAGTAAATATTATTTAATTTCATAATATATTTATACCTTTATTGTATATAAAATTTTCTTGTAGTCGATGTAAATTGACTAATTTATATAGGACATAACAATTGTTTTTTTATTGAAATCGTTTAGAGATGAAATTTCTTAACTATTTGAATTTCACATGTCATTTTATTATTCAACATTTATGAATCATTGTAGTTGGTTACAGCAGGTACATTAAGATATTTTAATTAATTTGATATTTTTTTAACACTTTTTTCGTTTAAAAGTAAAATTATTAAATAACTTAACAATTTAATTTAATGTATATATGAATTAGTTATTTGATATAATATTAATTTTAATCTATTATTAAAAAAAGTTTATTCATTTTTATATAATATTAAAAAATATTTTTTTTTCTTCATACAATTAAATTATTATTTCACTTATTTAAGTGGGGTTTCATGAGCAATTAAAAAAAAAACAAAAAAGTCTTGAAGATATTTGTTTTTCTTTAAAGTGTTTTAATTTTGCACCGTAGAAGTCCATGTCATGAAATAACTTTAAGGCTTGTCTCTAAAGAGAGGCATTTTCTTTGGGGAAATTGGTAGCCTAGGTACACTAGAATGGGGAAATTTCTCAACGTAACAAATTGGAATGTTAGCTCTGAAACTTTTATGATTAATATTATATTTTTTTATTAAATATAATTATATAAATTTGATTATATTTATCATAAATATTTAATAAATAGAGCAATATTGAAATTTTTATAGATTTGAATTTATGATTTAAAATAAATATAAATTTAATCATACATCAAATCAGATGATTAACCACTAACTAATGAGGACCTGAGGTGTTTATTTGTTAAAAGATTGGAATCCCATATGAAGTAGGCTACTATGTGTTTTCTATATGTTTGTGGCAAACTTTCAAATACACTACTGACCTTATCAACTACCCTATAATATAAAAATTTAGAGGAGGGTGTTTTTATTTATAATGTTAATAAATTTAAGAATTTAATTCAATTACAGTTTTTTTAAAATGTTATATAGTATTTGTATTTTGAGTTGCAGCCGAAATTATCATTACTAATTATATATTAGTTTGAAAATAGGAACTGTATACATTACACTCAGTGTTTCATAAAGAGCTTAAATCAAACACTAACCCAATGAAACAAAGCCAAAAACAGAGCTCAAACCAAGTCGTTCGGACGAAATGGAGCAAATTTGTCATTGAAAAAAGGGATTAATGCTAGAAATCAAACACTAACTCCAATGAAACAAATCAAACACTATACTTGCGAATTCATTCAATGGATATATGTAAATTAGATGTGTACCTGGAAAGAAGCCAGTATAAGACTTGGTGTACCGAGAATTGTCACCTAGGACAAAATACTTGTACTAAAATTTTAATGTAATGAATTAATACGAAGATAAATTTTATAAAAATTCTCTTAATATTTTATTTAATTAATATAAAATATTATTTTATTATCTATCTTAAAATGTATATCTTTGTCTCTTACAAAACTCATCAATTTGTATTTTTTAACTTATTTTATTCTATTTGTATCACTTATTTTTTATTTTATTTTTACAATGCTATTGAAGCTCTAATATTGTGTTTGGTGAGAAAGAATTATTTGACAGCTTTTTTCCTAGTCTTTTGGGAACTTGTTGTGTTCAACAAGTTAGTTTTTATTTATTGAGTTTATAAGTGTTTGTTTTGTGACGTTGTGTAGTGTTTATTTTCTTGTTTTATTTGTTATATATAAACCTACATAAAGGAAAGTCATTTTCATTGAATAAATCAATAGATTAATAATTTTTTTTATTTATTTGCATCAGTGGTATCATAGCTTGGTATAGAGATAGAGTGTGAGAAAAGTAAAGTTGAGAGTGCTAAACAAACAAACAAAATCGCGTGAGATAGAATCGTACAACACTAGTTTCATTTCTATTTTTCCTAGTTTCTTGTTTTTTTACAACACCAGTAGAAGAGAAAGATGGCCTTTGAAACTTTTGTGCAACCAACCATTCCACGTTTTGATGATCATTATGATCATTGAAACATGTTAATGGAGAACTTTCTAAGATCTAAGGAGTATTGGCACGTCGTCTCTGAAGGAATTACGGAGCCAACAGATAGTGCAACATTGACACAAGCATAAAGAACGAAGCTAGAAGGGCAGCTGTTGAAAAATCTTAATGCAAAGAATTATCTTTTTCAAGCAATTGATCGCTCAATCTTGGAAACCATTCTTTGTAAAGACACTTCGAAACATATTTGGGATTCCATGAAGAAGAAGTACCAAGGTTATACAAGGGAAAAGCGACAATAACTTCAATCACTTCGCACGGAGTTCAAAAGACTTCAAATGAGATCAGGAGAATCAGTTACAGATTATTTCTCTCGAACAATGGCGATCTTCAACAAGATACAGATCCATGGGGACAAGATAGATGATGTGACCATAGTAGAAAAGATTCTTCGATCCATAACACCAAAATTTAATTTTGTTGTTTGCTCCATAAAAGAATCTCTTGAATTACAAAGTTCTTTGTTGGTTCATGAGTGTAAATTTAACCAGTAGGAGAAAGAAAAGCAAGCTTTGAAGGGCTTAACAGAAATCACTCGACGACAAGAGGAGACAGAGGACGAGGTAGAAGTCGAGGTAGATGGAGAGGAAACTATGATCATGGACATCAACATCAACGCCAACGCCAAGACAACCAATTGCAAGGAAGAGGACGATGTGGCAACTACATATAAATCGAGGTCAGTAGACAAGTCCAATGTGGTATATAGATACTAGCTGTAAGAATCATATGTGTGAGGACAAGTCAACGTTCTCAAACTTGGATGAAATATTTTGCAACTCTGTAACTTTTGCCGAAAACTCCAAAGTCTCGATTATTTCTAATGACTTTTTTGTTCCATATTTAAAAACCAACTTGCTTAGTGATGACCAGCTTCAAGAGAAAGGATATAAGATTTTTATTAAAGTTGGAGTTTGTCGCATCCAAGATAGGTTTAATTTCTCAAGTCAACATGACTACAAATCGGATGTTCTCGCTATATCTAGACAATACTACTCAAAATTGTTTCTTTATGAAATTGATGGATGAGGGATAGTTGTGGTAATTTCGCTATGGACATCTAAATTTTGGTGGTCTAAAGATGCTACAATAGAAGAACATGATGAATGGACTTCCACCAATTTAGACTCCTTCTCAAATTTGTGAAGAATGTGTTGTTGGTAAACAATATTGAGATCATTTTCCTAAAAGAAAATCATGGAGAGCAAAGAAGGTGTTAAAACTGGTTCATTTTGATATATGCGGACCCATTAATCCAACATCCAATAGTGGTAAACGTTACTATATAACGTTCATTGATGATTATAGTCGAAAAACTTGGGTTTGTTTATTGTAGGAGAAATTTGAAGCTTTTTAAGCTTTCAAAAGCTTTAAGACATTGGTTCAAAAAGAAGCAGGCAAACCTATTAAGTTTTTTTGCTTTGATCGTGGTGGAGAATACACCTCACAAGAATTTGTAATTTTTTGTGAAAACCTTAGTATTCAAAAGAAACTTATAGCAACATATTCATCATAACAAAATAGAGTTTCAGAAAGGAAGAACCGTACAATTCTAAACATGGTACATACTATTATGTCAAAAGGTCATATCCCAAGAAGTTTCTGGCCTGAAGCAGTCATCAGAAGCATTCACATTTTGAACAGAAGTCCCACTTTAGTTGTTCAAAACATGACATCTGAATAATCATGGAATGGACACAAACTAAGTGTCAATCACTTCAGAATCTTTGGTTGCCGAGCATATGCTCATATTCCAGATCAAAAGAGGAAAAAAGCTTGATGATAAGGGAGAAAAATGCATTTTTCTTGGTGTTAGTGAGATGATAAAAGCATACAAATTGTACAATCCTATCACCTAAA
The DNA here is from genome assembly GCA_037013495.1 of Hippophae tibetana. Taxonomy (NCBI): domain Eukaryota; kingdom Viridiplantae; phylum Streptophyta; class Magnoliopsida; order Rosales; family Elaeagnaceae; genus Hippophae; species Hippophae tibetana. The sequence continues at coordinate 20,946,502 of CM072803.1, forward strand.
AATATTTCATAAGTCATAATGTAATGTTTGATGAAGGAAATTTTTGGAAATGGGATAACAATACTACCAAACAACAAATACAAGCTAATTTTGATGGTGAAAAAGAAGAAGAAAGGCAACATCCCATACAACCCCTACAACAACAAATTCCAATGGCTTAAATTCCACCAAATGAAGCTCCAACTACTACTAAAACTTCATCAACAACATCAGAATTTGATGAATAGGTTGAAATAACAACTGGTTCAAGTTCTCATCATGTTAGAAAGTGACTAGCATGGATATCAGAATAGATCAATCTGAAGACCCACTCACTCGCTTTGCTCTATTTTCAGATTGTGATCCTACAACTTTCGAAAATGTTGTTAAAGAACCAAAATGGCAGAAGGCAATGGATGTTGAAATTGCAACCATCGAAAGAAATGATACTTGGGAGTTATCTAAACTCCTAAAAGGGCACAAAACAATTGATGTATAGTGGGTTTACAAGACAAAGTTGAAAGAGAATGGTGAAATTGACAAGTACAAGGCAAGCTTGATGGCTAAAGGATACAAACAATAGTTTGCAGTGGACTATAAGAAGTTTTTGCTCTGATTGCAAGGCATGATACAATCAGATTAATGATTGTGTTGGCAACACAGAATTCATGGCCTATCTTTCAATTAGATGTCTAATCAGTATTCTTACATGGAAACTTGGAGGAACATGTATTTGTTGATCAACCTCATGGTTATATTAAGGTTAAAAATAAGCATAAGGTATATAGATTAAATAAAGATCTTTATGGATTAAAATAAGTTCCACGGGCTTGGTATAGTCACATTGAGGCTTATTTTTTAAAAGAAGGTTTTCAAAAATGTCCATATGAATATACATTTTTGTCCAAGTTAGTAATGGAGGGAAAATGCTCATTGTTTTCTTATATGTAGATGATCTTATATTTAATGGCAATGATAGTGTCATGTTTGAGAGGTTTAAGAAGTCTATTATGGTTGAATTTGAAATGTCTGATCTTGGTATGATGAATTATGCTCATTATTCTTATATGAGCATACACTTTTTCTCAAAAGAGGTTTAAGATGAAGGATTGTAATCTTGTTAGTACACCCACTGAGTTTGGCTTAAAGCTAAACAAAGATCACGGGGGAAAAAAAGTGGACAACACAATCTATAAGCAAATTATGGATAGTTTGATGTATTTAATTGCAACAAGATTAGACATAATGCACGTAGTGAGTCTAATTAGCATATATATGGAGAATCCAACAGATTTGCATTTTTTAGCTACTGAGAAAATCTATCGTTACTTGCAAGGAACTAAATATTTTAGGTTGTTCTACAATAAGGGTAAAATGTTAGATTTAATTGGGTTTACTGACAACGATTATGCAGAAGATCAAGATGATATGAGGAGCACTTCTGGTTATGTTTTATGTTGAGCACATGGGCTATTTCGTGGTCATCTAAGAAGCAACCAATCATCACTTTGTCCACCACTGAAGTTGAATTTGTTGCAGCAATAGCTTGTCCTTGTCAAGTTATATGGCTGAGGAAAATTCTTAAAGAACTACATTTCAAGAAAGTGTGAGCTACTACAATTTTTTGTGACAACATCTCAACCATTAAACTCTCCAAAAATCTTATGCTACATAGAAAAAGTAAGCATATTGATGTGAAATATTATTTTTTAAGAGATCTCAGCAATGATGGAGTTATCAATCTTGTCTATTGTAGAAGTGAAGACTAAGTTGTTGATATTTTTACTAGAGTTTCCACACTAGAAGATTCAATTTGAGGGAGAATTCTTCATATTTTAAACTGTATTTTTGAACACATCAGTTTAAGAGAGAGTTTGTTAAGAAATAGTTGTTTGATAGCTTTTGTCCTAGTATTTTGTGAACATGTTGTGTTCAACAAGTTAGTTTTATTTATCCCGTAGGTGTTAGTTTTGTCACGTTGTGTAGTGCCTATTTTCTTACTTTATTTGTTATATATAAGCCTATATAAAGTCAACTCATTTTCGTTGAATAAATCAATAGAGTAGTAATTTTATCCTTTAATTTTTAGTAAAGAAAAAACTTACGTTATTCTTTTACTTGTTTAAGGAGAAATACTATTTTCTTTATTTATTTGCAACGATGTTAAAGTGTAAGAATTATAAGTCTTTTAATTCTAAAAAGTTAACTCAAAAGATTAATCTATGAATAAAAACATACATACTTCTTATAAATTTTATCCTAATATTATATTTAATCAATATAAAATATTATTATTAATAAAAAGTTTATCAATGAAACAACTCTAATATGAGACTGATGAGATTATTATCGCAGGCAGCCAAGCTTCGAGTTGATTGATATGGTTTGGAGTTTAACTTGAATATTGGATAAATAGAAGTCTATGCACGTTTAGAAGCTGTCTTAACTTCGTTCAATCTTAACATTGATGTTGCAGTTTCTAATTAATGAATAATTAATATTATTATAAAAAAATCAACAAAATCAAGATATGTTCAAATCAATTTTAGATATGTCAAGCTCCAAACATCACAAATCCAAAACATATTTTAAGTGCAATAGTAATTTTCCCCATAACTTTGTATTGGGTGGTTCAAATTTATGTTTTAAAGTAAAAAAGTTGTACCCATGAGATAATTTTTAAAAAATAAGTGGATGAGTTACATGCTTTCCTAGTTTCTCTTCCCTTTATATGAGTAAGTTAATAATAATTTTAACAAAATAATATTAGTACTTACATTAAAATAAGATATAAATAAATACATTTATGTAAATTAATAAATGGATAAATTACCTATCTCAATTATAAACTTACTCATGTAAAACTTTCCCACCGCAACTAGAGATGTCAAAATTTCTCAAAAGTTTAGATAACTGAGAAAATTCAATTTTTGAGTTCGATTATTCTTTTATTTAAAGTTTCATATTCAATTTCAATTTTATGAGTGGAATAATCCGACCCAATATGCAAAATTATAATTTATATTTTATTAAATATTATGTTTTTAATAAATATAGAAATAAAAACACTTATAATTTAATATTTTTTAAAAAAAATCAAATATATTAAATATAGATAACATTATATTATATTTAATTTAAATTTCATGTTTTTAAATAATTTCAAACTAAAAATATATTAAAATTCGATTTTTTAATCTCGCAGCGAGTAACCGTTACCAACATGTTGATATTGCTTATCATAACATATATTTTTTCCCCGGTAAAATCATGTTTTTTTAGGCTCTGTGTCTTGCTTCGATTTACAAAGTAAACGGCGTTACTGATTTGGGGCCTGCATTTAAGTGGTGCTTTTCTTTCAGTCTACTTTGGCCATCACAATCTTCCCATGATCTACCTTCATCCATGCCGTTATGTCTTCTTCTTTGTATACTTACTGCTTGGATCCTTCAAGTTTTCGATACATTGCAGAAATACATACTCGGCTAATAGATCCCTAGAAAAGAAGTAGCAAAGACCAATATTATATTCTTCAAAATGAAAAGAGAGTTAGGGTGAAGCAATTACAGAGAAGTATCAATACCCAGATAGGGATGGCAGAAAAAAATCCATCAGATCCGAACTCCACGTATATTTGCTCAATGCAATCCACTCTAAATCAGATCAAAACGGATCATTTTCAGATCAAATCGAATCATAATTCAAATACAAGATCAACAAATTTGATCAAAACATGACAAATCTATCCATAGATAACGCCATATCCAATCGATACTTGGATCGATACAAATCTAAATCTTTTTAAAACTATAATTTTAGAACTACAATCACATATTTCCAACATACTTCCTTAATTTTCAATTATTTATTTAAAAAAATTTATGTTATGAATAATCATTTTTAAAATTTATCTCTATTACATTTTTATAAATCTAACTTGCTATCTCTTAAAATTTTCATAAATCTATCTATTATTATTCAAAATTTAAATTTCATTATACTCATAATTATTTATTTCTTCTTATATATATTATAAACGATATTATTTTTTAATTTATCATATTTTGTTAAAAAAAATAGGAAAGTTTCTAAAGAAAGTAAAAATAATATTTTCCTACAATATATAATGATTACTTTTTTAAAAAAATTATCAATCTAAAATATGTAATGCATTACATAAAATAATATTTAAATTTTAGAAAGAAAAAAAATGAAATAATTTGGATAGGATCATGAATATCCATTGACTCACATATTAGTACCTGATCCGATCCATCTAATCCATGAATCTAAACAGATCAAATCTAATTGAATCTTTTGAACAATGGATCGGATTAGATCATCACTAAATCGGATTGGATCAAATCCGATCCATTGCCATCCCTACACTCAATGACCTATCATTACGAAATGCCAGCTATCAATTAGCTTTAGGCTGCCTGAGGAATTAAAAACAAACACACGGAACTACCGAGGAAAGAAAAAGGCAAAAAGTGAAAGACCTATTGCTGGCCAGCGCCATGTCTATGAGGCAAGTCTGCAGAAATGAAATGCTGTTAATTGTTTCGGCTACCGTTTTCAGATGAGAGGAATGTGAATTTGGATGTAATGGATTCGAAAGCTGCTTCCCATTCTAGCTTGGTAAATTCGGGCAACTTCTCATTACCAATGCAAGGCATCCAGGAATCTTCAGAGTAATCTGTTAACACCCATCTAACCTTCTCAGGTACTTTGACAGAGTCGAAGTTTGCAGCCGAAACTTTCTCTTTTGTGTTAAACTTCTGCTTCTGGCCTTCTGAACCCTAATCGAAATGAAAAAGCAACTGCCAGTAAGCAATACAGGAAAAATAGAGGCAAATAGTTTCCAATAGTTTTAATACAGCTGTTCTTTTATTTGAACTCACCGCTAGATCAAGATCAGGGTTCTCCATTTTTCTCCTTTTGAAAGTGCTTCCTGTTTCTAGAAAATAAAGAACCTCCTTTTTCGACCGAAATCGACGGTGTGACACTGGATCATAGTAATACTGCATCAGAAGAGAGAATTTAAGTATCAACTGGATTTTCACTGATTGCAAGTATTACCATCCTTGTGCGGAACATTAATAATTTCACATGGCATCAAGGGAATCATGCATAAAGCAGAAAGCATCACCATGCAATAGTAAAAACATAAAGATTAATTACACTCTCATATGTTTCACTTGGATGCAAATTTATGTAAACAAGGCATGCAACTACTAGGCCGAAACTGATAATAAACCAAGCCTGACCACCTGACTGTTAAACAAGGGTATCAAGTCACCTGCTCCCATATTAAGGGCATTCAACTATTTCCAAATCCTTTCCTATGAATAAGGAGATCATGCATAAAAAATTCTTTGGATTTGGTACCATAATGGGAAAATCATAGTTTCAAAGTACCACGAGGCATCAAGGCCATATGATGGAAAACAGCTCCGCCACAATTCCCAGCAGAAAAATTAGTGATGCTTCAAGATCTTAGAATAAGCAACTTTGTCAATCAATTGACAGAACAATAAGCCACACAGAAAGGGAACACATTTCATTGTAACGTGAAAAACTTCATAAAAACATAAAGGAAAAGAAAGAAACATAAGAGCCCAAAACCCAGCATTAACGAAGATCAATCCTAACTTATCCCAGTCTATCCTAAATTTGCTCTGACATTCTCAACCATTCATTTTAGTTTCAGCAAGCATTTTATCAATGGCAGGGCTATTCTTCAAAGCTTCATAAGCACATAGCTTCCTCTCATACAACAATTAACTAAAAAGAGGCCCTATACTTTGTAATAATCATCAGTGCCTCAACGGAAGAAGACATCAAATCCAGATCTTAACCCCAAATTAAAATAAGCAAATGATGACTGATGCAGTTATATCAGATCAATGTTGTAAAAGGTTATTTTAAGAAATCGAGACATAAGCTTCTAGGCAATACAAATCATAAGCCTCAAACTTAACTTTCAAAGAAACCTTAAAGATATAAATAACAATTATGAATCTAATAAATATGAAAATAAAAATTGAATAAAAAAAGTAAATAATTTTTTTTTTTAAATGTAGCTCAAATGGTAGAGCGCTTGATGTACATGCGAGAGACATGGACTTCGAGACATAAATATTTTCTAATAAAATAATATACGCTATATCTATATATAAATAAGAGTTGACAACACAAATAAAAATAATCCAATTAGGAAACATTTATTCTTTTTTGTCGTTCTTAAAATAGGGAACATTTTTTCTTTGGAAGGGGGGAGAGGGGAAAGAATAACACCGTGAAATTTCACCACTATGTAAATAAGATAAATAAATAGATGACTAAAAAACTAATTAATATTCTATTGTTTCTAATTATAATACAAGTATTTCAAATTTCAAATTGATTAATATACAAGAAATTAAGAAGGCATTGAAATTAACAAGAAAATTGTGAATTTAGAACATTGTCCGAAGAAATATAAGAAGTTGCCCTAATTTGGTTTGTATAACTTGAGCTTTTGATTCTTTTTAGGTTTTTTAATCTCTAATTTTTTATGTATTTAATAAAATCGGATGACAATGTAATGAGTTTGATTCTACTTGAAAAAAAATTACAATGTTTTGAAGCTTAAGCTTCACCCATCTTAAGGCACACCTCAAGGCTAAAACGCCTCAATGTGTCGATGTTATAAAAGGCTTTTTTAAGTACCAAGACATTTTCCTTAAGTGAGGCGGGGCTTAGACCTCAAGGTAGTCCAAGGCATAAGCCTCAAACTTAACTTTGAAAAACATTAGAAATATTAATAAAATGATATGCTAATCCAATCAGCATATAAATAGGGACGGGCAAAAAAACCGCAGGTTCGGTTTTTAACCGATAAAATTAGGAGACGGGGACGGTTTCGGGTAAAAATCGAACATGAAACAACGGGTACGGTTATACTAAAAACCGTACCCGCCCGTACCTAAAATTAATTATTTTATATATTTAATAAATTAAATTATATAATTTTTTCGGGGTTTTTCGGATTTTTTCATAATCGCTCCGAACCGTTACCCGCGGGTAAAAAATCGTCCCCAAACCATAATGGTTTTCGGGTATAAGTTTTTTAATTCGGTTCGGGGACGGTTATATCAAAAACCGTCCCTACCCGTCCCGTGCCCATTCCTACATACAAATAACAATAGAAAATGCAAAGTAACTCAAACTTTAACTTTAGAAAACCTTAAGATATTAATAAAGAAAATTATTAATCCAATAAGCAATTAAACATGAAAATAACAATAAATCACACTAAGTAAATCATACGGATTGTAACTCTATTGCACAAATATCATCTAGAGCTCTCAGAGGCATCAACAATAGCATAGGCAAAGCAAAAAACAACAGAAGAACAACAATATTTAAGTAATGTGTACAAAGATGTAGTTGTAGATGTAATAGAAATAAAAAATATAAATATAAATAGTCAAATAGAGAGGAAAATGTTACTCACAATGCAGAAACTTAGTGATAGTAAAATTTTAGAGTTGCTATAGGCAATGGAAAAAGAAGGTGATTGGCTAACAAAGATCAAAGAATATACAAAAAGCAATCCTAATAGTGTTTGTTCATGATATTGATATTCTTCTTTTTGTTTTCTTTATACATGACTTTCTACCTTCTTAAATTTTTAATAAGATCCGATCAAATTTTACGAGTAATCCATGAAACCAACTTAAAAAAGAAACCACTTGAGGCTATAGTCTCAATCAACTAGAGGATTAATCTTAAAGCGTAAGCTTAAGACTAAAAATATGCAAGCCTTAATTTACCACTTGAGGCTATAGCCTCGAAGCTTTTTTAAGCCTTATCTTGAGATGAGTCTCAAAATAACCTTTTACAATAATGAAAGACTTAAGGTTCAAATTTCATCAGAGACTATAGCCTCAATATTTTTTTTTGTGTGCCTTGCCTCAAGGCACGCCTCAGAAATGCTTTTTCAACACTGGATCAAATTATACTATTAAAATCAAACGGTCATGGGTACTAGAAAATCTGAACAAAGAGCAAAGTAATAAAGCAAAGTTAGTTTTCAAACAAAATAACAGTGAAATTTATATGACTAAGTCAGCCCAGCTTGTTTCTAGTCTATACAATTTACTTGGAGTAAATCGATTCACCCTTACAGAAAACCTCAATAAAACCTAAAACTGCACAAGAACAATCTTCGGGTGCAAATAAGAAAAAATACTTCGTACAACCAAAATGGGCTTAAACAGCATATTAACTATATATCAAATTCTTTACACCAACTTGATAGTTGATACCCATCTTGAGCAAGCTTTGAAGAGCTTAATAGATTAAAAGCTCAAAATACACCACAATGATCACAATTATCCCTTTATGTAAGATAATGTAAGAAGATTACAATCATATTAGTTTACTGACCAACAAGATCATATAAGAGTATCGAAATATCGAATAACTATATTTATCAGGCAAAGATTTTGTTCACTTATGACGATATCATCTTCTCAATAACAGATATGGTTATGGTAAGGATTAATCTACGTATTCTCAACCTCTAGACTTGAGAAATATTAATGGCACATATGATAACATGCCCTAATCACCACAAAATGTTCCCATAAAAAGAAATTAATATCATCAAAGCTCTAATAAGAAATTGAACATAACGCACTAATCATTAATAAACACACAGAAACTTAGCTTAACCCGAACTTATGAGAAGGTTTCCAGAGATTTCATATCAAATGACACAACAATAGTAGCAATTCATTTTTTCCTTCTCACTGACCTTTTTTTTCCCAGCAAACAAACATTTATTCACAGGGGAAAAAAAACACCAAATGGTCATGAGAAAATTGACGAACAGAAACTCACCTTATCGACAGAACCAGCCGTCGCACCAGATGTCCGAACTTTATCTTCCACAACCCAACCCTGTGGCAACCAACTGTTGTCCTGCTCCGCTCCTTTTCTTCTGGGCCGAACCGCGGGCATAGCCTGCTCAGCTCCACTGGAGCTCCGCGGAGCTCTGAACTCCGGAACGGAAGTAGAAGATCCACGTGGTTGAGCCGTTGGACAGTCCGTAGTGTTGGTGGTTTGGGGGTTTCGGACACCGGTAGAGCTTTGGGGTACGCTTGCAAAGGTGGGGTCAATGAAAGTGCCTGAAGAGAGAAGAGGGTCTTCGGAGACTATTTTCCCGGCAGGGTATGGTTGGTGCCGGTTCGGGTTCGGATCTTGGTCTGACCTTTCAGTAGCAGACATTTGTGATGCAGTGGGATAGAATTGTTATCGTGTATCTGGACTGAGATAGGGAGATTTGAATCTTTGATTTGATAGTGATAAGTGGAAACTACTTTTTTTTTTCCTTGAACAAACTCAGGAGTAGAAACTAGTTTGATTGGAATATATACGTAAATGCACCCAATATTTTACTATGTACATCCACGAGCCTCATTATTTTAAAAAATAGAAAATTTAATGAACTCGGATGAACAGAAAACAAATTAACTGTGATTTTTTTATAATTATATATAATGATATATGTTTTAAACAAAAGGTGGAAGCAGATTTGATAAGATGGTTATTGAATTATTTTATAAATTAATTTTGAATACTTAAAATTTTAACCGACTTATAATATCTAAAAAACTCTAATTTTTAAATCAATATATAAAATTGTTATACATAAAATTAATAAACCTAAATTTGAAGTTAACTCATAAAGAAAAAGTTCATTAAAATTAACCTTAAAACCAATCTATAAATTCGGCATAAAGAAGATTGGTTCGAGAATTTTTGACCTATAATTATAATATTATATAAAAATGACATTTTATTACAATAAAAAAAACATATCATATAATTTAACTTAAAAATTATTATCATTACATATTTTATTTATTTAATCTCTTATCGTTAAGAAAATATAATATAGTTGTAGTATGTATTATGTAAATATATAATTATATTTTTAAAAAAATAATCATTAAAAAATATACAAAATAATTATAAAAAAATATAGAAATATCTAAGTAAAATCTCATATTATCAATCAAAAACACGAAATCTATATAATAATATAAAAAAATTATTAATTTAAATATTTTGAATCAAATTTGATACATCCTATAAAAAAAATATAATCATTAACAAACAAACAATAAAGAATTAGGTTGGTCATTTAATTTGTTATAATTATTTAAATAATTCTTTTGTCACAAAATTAGTGTTTAAAAATTTATAATAAATTTACAAATATTCACTCTTTTTTACTTTTGAAAACATTATAAATATATAAATTAATTTATAAAAATCAACAAAATATGCATAAAATGATTATCATCTCCCAATTGATCATCTTTAAAAGTAAATATTTGAGTGTATAAGTGAGTGTGCTTATTGATTGGGTTTAAATTTTATAATTTTAAATAAATTTAAAATTTTAATTGTAATATATATTATCTAATATACTAACTAATAATTAAAAATATATTTAACCAAATCAATATATATTAATATTGTAAGTTCGGTTCAATTCATTAGGTTTTTGTAACTTTTGGATCTCTAACCAAACCGATAATATCAGTTTTAATATTTTTTTAACCTATTTGAACAAATCAATCTCTCAAACAATATAGATTTTATTTAATATTGAATTCAAATTGGTTGGTCAATTTAAAAAATATATATCTACCCCTTCGGGTGAGTTATTAACTCACTATTTTTTAACAAAAATATTTTTTATTTTTTTAATATATTTTTTCTAACTAATTTAAATTATTTTCAAAAGTATTTTTTTATCAATTTTTAAAATTTGTAATAAATACGAGGTTGAAAAAACAAAAAAAATGTTTGGCAAATACCTCGCCTTATTAACAAGATAATAATATTAAATGCAATTTTTTTTTAAGTAAAAATCTGTACCATCAGATCTTAACATTTCTACAAATTCATGAATTTGTAGTTCATCAAATGCTTTATTGGTGTGATAATTTCTTTTTCATCCATTATTGTTTAAGAAGTCAAATGTGCGCTGTTGTCTATATGATATATCCTTCCATAGCCAAAGCATTAACTTTATTAAAACATGCATGTTGATGATTATGGATATTATTGTATAAAAAATAATTTTTTAAATGATAATTTTATTTTATTTCAATATTTGTTTTTATATTTTATAAAGTATATATAAATACATAAATAAATATTTAATATATCACCCAAAAAGGAGTCATATCATAATTTTCAAATGAAAAAGATTATTTTTGTTCTTTTATTGTAAGGTAGAAAAGTGTGCAACTTAGTAAAGAATGTTATTTTAGAATAAGTTATATTTTTTTCCTTGAAACTGAGTTATACATTTTAAAGAGAGAAATTCATATAAATATTATATTGTTTTGAGGTTGAGAGTAAATAAGTGTAACTTACAGATCTTAAATCATGCATGACATAACCATATTAAATAAACATGATATATTGTCATTTTTGTAACTTTGTTTTAGTGCATATTGTGTAACCTAAGCATTACATTTTTAACTCTCCACAGTTTACTATTGTTTTAAGAAGTGTTATCCTAATCATTATTTTTCTTATAAATAGGAAACAATTTATCCTTCATTTCTTATTTCTTAGAATATCATTTGTTAATGGTTCTTCTTTTCTCATTGTTATTGCATTCTTTGAACAACTTTGTTTGGTTAATAAAAAAAGTCTTGTAATTATCATTTAATAATTTTGTCTATTTTTTATTCATTGAAAAACAAGAGAATTCACTTGATCAAACAAAACTTAAATTCGAAATTCATGTTTGTTAGTATATATGATCCTTATGCAATTATAGGTGTTTTGTGTTTCAACTAACAAGTCTAATAGATCATATTTTTCATCTTTGTCTTATAAATAATCATCTTTTTAGAATAAAAGAAAAAAATATTTTATTTATATTTGATGATATTTTGATCATCATCTTATAATTAAACTAATTAGGTATTTTATAAAGTTTCTATAAAGATTATTGTTCATTTCATCTCAACACAAAGATTTAAGATTAAATCATTTGAAAAAAAAAATTGGTTTGTCATTTAGCCACTGTTATTAAAAAAGTATTTGGTTTGTGAGTTTGTTTTTAATGAAACTCTGCACTAAGATTTAAGAATAAATTAATTAAAAAAATCTTTAATTTATGAGTTAGCTACTAAAATTATGCATTAAAGTTTAAGACTAAGTTAATTGAAAAAGTATATGGTTTGAATGCTAACCAATAAAATTTAACACAAAAGTTTAAGAATAATTTATTTGAAAATGTTTTTGGTTTATGAGTTAACCAATAAAAGTCAATACAAAGGTTTAAGACTAAATTATTTAAAAAAGAATTTGGTTTGGGATTTAACTAATAAAACTCAACACAAAGATTTAAGATTAAACTATTTAGAAAAGTCTTATGCAACAAAAAAAAAAGAAAAGACTAAGCCATTGGGTGAGTTAACTAAAAAAGGTCTAAAACCAAGTCAACGGAAAAAGCTTTCCCTTATGATTTATCCAAGAACTTATGAAGAAGGTTATGAATGATTAAGGAAAGACAAGATTGAAGACTTCAAAGATAAATAAAATTTATTGTAAAATAAATGTTATAATCATTTAATTTACATAGTAAATTAATTTGTTTGTCCTATAATTGTTTTACCTTTTATTAAAATGAGGTTTTTCACGTTAAAATTCTCATGTTATTTATTATTATTATTATTATTATTATATTTGAGTTAATTATTACTTCCGATGATAATATACAAAATTTAAATAATTTTAAAAATTAACTGTTTATTCTTTTAGTTATAGATTCTACAATAAATATCTTTAATAAAACCAATTTTCATGTTGAATGTTAACTTATGTCAAATTGTCGAAGATCTAGTAACAAGAGGTGATAAAATTATTCTTTTTTTTTTATCAATAATAACACTCATAACCTCATCTTGATGATTTCAAATTAAGAAGAATTGGTGATGATATTTTTTAATATATCTTACACGAATATAAACTTTGAAAGAAAAAGAACTCATTGTTACTTATATTTTTAATTTAAAATATATTGATAAACGGATATATTTATCTCTTTATTTATCATATTTTAAATCTTTTTATTGAGCCATTTTAAATCAAATACTCATTATTTTAATATTTTTAATGCTATATGCTTTTTAATAAAATTTAAAATGATATTGTTAGTTATTTTAAATAATTTTTGCCTCTCTACTTAGCTTTTCGTGAGTGATAATAACCAATAATATCTTATTAAATATTCTTAAAAATCTTTTAGTATTACAAGTATTTAAATAATGAGTATATGATTTAAAATATGATAAATTAGATTAAATTATCCTATAATATAATAATATAATATAATAATACGAAGATAAATGTGTTACATTTAAAGTAATCAACTCTATCTTAAATGTATAATTTTATAACTTAAAAAAAAACTCAAATTTTTATATAACATATTTATTTATATAGTTTTACTTCTAAACTCCTATTAAAAACATTTTTTTACATTATTTAAAAAAATATATGTACACTATTTTTAATATGCAAAAAAAATAAAATTATTTACACGAAAAAAACATATGTATACTATAAAGAAGTTAAAAATGAAATTATATTTATAAAAAGGGTTATAGTATGAAATTAAACCATAAAAAATATATATTGGTATAAACTTTTCTCTAAGTAATATGATAATCTCATGTAAACTATAAATACATAATGGATCCATTATTCTGATTTTATTTTAACAAAATAACATTTACATAACTTATCGAAAAAATATAAAAGATTGAACTACTAAGAGACACCATTGATCTACATCATGATTTTACCTTCAATGGTTAGTATTCATTCATATAGTTTAGATCAAATCAAAAAGTATGTTGAAAAAATATTCTGTTATATTTAAATAATATTTAATAAATAAAATACTAGTTATTATACATCGATTGAAAATCAAGTCAATAAATAAACTCCATTTCATCTTTTAAGTTAAACTTTGGATTTTATTTTAATGAACTTTATTTTTCTCTACTAATTACAAGAAAGTTTATTTGGACATTCTAGTGGATTTAACACCATATGTTGTTGTTGTTTATTGTTGAAATCAAGTGCGATAAGGTCATAACATTCATACTGATGATGTCATAAACTTTTCTATAGACATCCACAATAACGTCCACTAGGAAGGTAATGCATTGGAAACCCAACATCCATAAGACAAATATTGTTCTAAAAGAGTAAAGATGCATACATAAAGGAAGATTAGGCTTAGTAGGACATGATGTACCTAGAGGGCTACACTATCTAAATTGGTCTCCAAGGTTATGTTTAAAAAAAAGTTGTCTTCCAAGTCAAGCAGTTCAAGATGCCACCACTTAGGCTACATTAGGATACAATTTTAGGATACATCGCCTAGCTTACCATCCTCCAAATTGTAGATCCAATTTATTGACATCTAAATCACACTTGATAACTGTGGACCCAATCCATATTTGGTGATTACAAGATAAAAAAAGTTAATTAAATTCATCTTTTTAAAGTCTTAAGTCATCGCAATATGATAGGCCTTACAAGAATGGATTGTATTGAATCTAGGAAAATAGAAAGTGCTCTTCACCAAAGTGTATCTTAGAACCATCATAACCATTATAAGGTGATCCAAAATCTCTTTACTTAATAAGCTTTTGGCAATGACAATCTAAAAAAGCTTAAAAACCATATTAGTTTTAGATTGTCACCTTCTAAGCTAACATCTCCCACCTTAGGGGTTAGGAACCACTTTAACTCTATATGAGTAGGATTTATAGAAACTTCTATTTCAACATAGATACTCAAAAGTCAACATCAACTATCTAGAATGCACGAAACCAAAGCTAGCTTGATTAGGGTTCAACCACCAGACATCCAGCTTGGCTAAACAAAAGACATCCAATTACTCACACCCACGTCCACAACGAGCTTCCAGAAAGCACTTGCATCTTTTCCATAAATCACAGTGTTCCTCCACGTAGGAACCGCATTTACACCAGAGTATTTCCATCGAGCATCTAGAGGATAGTTATCAATGAGGGAAGTTTCCACGCACCCAGTCTTTACACATCCATTACGATATAGAGGTGCTCACCCCTCTACATCCAGTGACAACACATATCAATCCCACAGGGATTATAGGCAAGAAGTTTACCATTAGTCTCCTACATGCTAGGACAATATAATATTTAATAAATAAAATATCATTTATTACATTTCATCTTTTAAGTTACGCTCTCTATTTTCCTTGCTAAGCTCCAGCTTTCTCAGTCAATTATAAGAAAGGTAACCTAGCTGAATTTGACACCATTAGTTGTCACTGTCCTTTGCAGGATTTGAATTAAGAGAAAGCAAAGAACACAAGTGGCGAAAATCGACTTCAATAGAAACTAATGGTTCTTTTAGTCCACAAATAACAAATAAGGTACGCTATTATTCTTCACCATGGTTTACTAGTATGGAGAACATCTTTCTCTACTTGTTTCCGGGAGCTACTTTCAAGATATGTCGATAAACATATTTTTCCAAGTAAATACATGTTTATATTTCTCACTCAAATATAATGATTCTCTTAATTAGTCCACCACTCATAATAATAATAGTAACAACAGGAAGAAAAAAAAAACCACCTGCAACTTCATCCCTTGAGAGCTTTGTGGATCAAGTATATATTACTCACCCTTTGGTATTGAACCCCCCAAAATAGCACGGATATATCTTACATAATCAATTTAGGGTCAATTCGATTATAGATAACCTATACACACTACTAAAAGCTCTCTTCCTTGCAAGCTTGTTACAGTGTGGTTTATATGCATCCCAGGAATGGTTCAGAGTATGGAGAGGGTGCCAGTAGTACTCTTACTCTTATAGATATGAAAATATTACTTGGATGTAATACAATAAAAAAATTATTAAAAAAGATTAAACCATTGTAAACCAACCCCTTCAGATTTTGCAAAACACCAGCAGCTACTTGAGGATCGTATCGGTTACAAGTATTGTTCATGTATCCTAGCTCGATTCTCTTCCCACCACAATCTGGCATGCATCTCCCCAAATTTTTCTCGGCTGCACAATTTGGAGATTTAGTGAAAAATGACTCAAAAATCACATAAATAATTCATGACTAGTGTAGAACTTGTATATATATAGATCTCTGTACAAGGTTAAAAATTACAAGTTTGGGATAATTTTTACTTAGAACTCTAAAAACATGCCATTTTGGGGTTTTATTATATCGCTCCATATAATGATGAAAAGAGTGGGGGAAAATGGGTTGTCACACCCTAATGAGATTTGGCCATAGTATTAGAAGTGACACCAAGCATATATAAGAATGAAATGAGTGGAAGCTAAGTGACAAGGTGAAATACTGACAATGACAATATCACAAAGAAAATTAAGTTAGTGGTATAAAAGCAACTAGATGAAACCCTAAATATAATTTGATGCATAAAGACCAATTTCAGCCCTAAATAGATGGGTTTTGGAGATTTAGTGAAAATTGACTCAAAAATCACATAAATAATTCATAACTAGTGTAGAACTTGTACATATATACATCTCTGTACAAGGTTAAAAACTACAAGTTTAGGATAATTTTTACTCAAAACTCTAAAAACATGCATTTTGGTCTCAGTCATCTCCAAAAAGTGAATTAAACATACCAAGGACTCAGAGCACTCAACAAATGTTTGATCACATTGGAATTCTATACACATAGACTTTGAAAGTTAGTATGCCCAGGCAGCCGTACCTTGCATATTAGTCAGCTTGAAAATCACTAACTACTTTACAATCAAAATGACAACTTGACAAGAGTTAAAGTTCCTAAAAAGCACGGTTATGTTAGGTTTAGCAGGAATGTTAACTATAAGTTTATATCTAACCACATATTAGAGCAAATGAGTAATGCAACACCTTGCTATAATTCCATGCGGTATATCTTCTTAGACACTCTCACCAAAAATATTACCTGAATCTCACTCTTCGGAGTTCCCGTTTTCCACCTGGTAAGGCTCTGATTGTGATATAAACTCCTGGCTCATCCTGTTCAACCCATTCAGTCTCAAGATCACTAGCATTACTAATGGAAAACTCCCCTGAACGATCTGCATCTCTTGACGAACTACTCCTCATAGAAGCATCCATGGATGATATCACTGTCTGTGCCCCACTAATGCTGGAGACTTTTGGGGTTGAATTAATGCCTGAGTCGCAGATATTACGGGATTGCATTGAGTGTTGCTCAAGTGAATCAGAGGATGAATATCCCATGCCCATCCCTGTTGGACGATGCAAGTTGCGAGGTAAACGTTCTCTAGTCAAAGGTGGTGTTACAGGGCTATCTTCTATAGATTCCATCTTTGAGCTCTGTAAGAAAAACATAATAATTATACACACCTATAGTCTATAGAGGCAGTGACAATTGCATAAAGCTTGTGTTGAACTGTTTTATGTTAAAGCTCAAGTCAATAAAGTACAAGAACTTTAAATATGGAAATATTGAATAACTAGCTAGGCTTGAGAGCTCACCTCATCTTCAGATATTGGAGGCGTTGGAAGAGGAAAAGCTTGCCGATTGAATCTTTGAACATTGTAAAGTTCCATGACCCTATCATAGTTTTCTGCCCACCATTTTTGGGCTTGCCATTTTGTATACATCTCTCGGCTAATCAGAGCAGACAAAAACAAGAAGTAACAACACTGATTTTCATTGAACTATTGCATAAGAATGCATCATGCATGTCCACAATATAGATCAAATTAATAAAAACATTTATTTTCCAGGATATTAACAATTATTACAAGCATAAGGTTGGTAAAACTAGCTAGTTGCAATCTTTATTCTTTTTTTCGTCTATTTTATCTTGTCTCGTCACAGTACTCCTTACATCTCGCTAGAAGGTTGACTATATCTGTTTGCTTCTATCAAAAACTCGCATGCCTCAATCTCAAAACACATATAATTACATCATACAGT
Source organism: Hippophae tibetana (assembly GCA_037013495.1). Taxonomy (NCBI): domain Eukaryota; kingdom Viridiplantae; phylum Streptophyta; class Magnoliopsida; order Rosales; family Elaeagnaceae; genus Hippophae; species Hippophae tibetana. Next base: position 20,964,560 of record CM072803.1, read on the forward strand.
AATTGTTCATCATGGTGTCAAATATATGTTAGGCCACCAACTAGGGTAATCAGCCTTATTCTGAGAAAGGGAATTTGATGACAAAAAAGATAGAAAGTTAGAAACTTAAAAAGCAAAAAAACTATCCTTCGGTGAATGGAATAATTGGTCATAAAAGTAGAGAATTTTTTTTTACCTTAATGGGCTCCAAAGTCATCAAAGATAGGTGGGGTCCAAAAGTTATTAATCCCTTGCTAAATTATACGACAAACCAAGGCACACAATCATTTAGTTCAATCGTGATTGGTGTAAGCAAATAATAAATATGTTAAAGTCAAACCCAGGGTCCAACTTGTAATAGAGAAAGAAGGAATTGATTCGAAATACAAGGCTTAAGTGGTCGGACTCTGTTATTTGGCTCTTTATTTTTAGTAAAATATGAACATGAGTGTGGATAGTAATATACTTTAATTTCGTGAAATAACATGAGTGTGCATATCTAATAACATGATATATATCTAAAAATTTACAATTTTTAATTACTTAAAAAGTAAGTGATTTATAAATTAGACTTAAAAAAATTAGTCATACATCATAAAGAAAGAAGCTGACGAAAAAAAGAGGTCCATGACTATGAGCCTACATAAAACTTTGCCTTTGGATATTGCAGCATAAATAAGACCACTGAACTTTCACATTTTTTGTCTTGTATATAGATTGAAACCGGTAGTATGTCAATTTTCTTGGTTCCATTCAGACTAAGTAACAAAAAAAAAGGGGAAAACCAAATATTATTAGGGACACAAGAAAAGAACACGGAGAATAGGGGCAAGCGTGATGGAATATGAGTTAGAAAGGGAAAATTTTATATCATAATCTAATTAACCCTTCTTAATAAATATTTTCACAATCATTTTAATATTTTATCTTTATTATTTAAGATTTAATTCAATATTAACAAATAACTTAATACATATAACAAATTGATATATCCAGCCATGTTCAAACCTTATGTCCGACACAAAGACAATACTCAGATTAAAGTTTCACAGCGTAATCAACACTGCCCCACCACCAACTTCATTTGTCATTTGTCACTGAGTGTTCCTTTTGGTGTCTAATTTTTTGGGTTTTACTTTTCATGAAGAAGCGTGACAATTACTTTGACAAACATATAAAGAATAGATATTAGATCCCACCAAAATTCTTCCTAGGAACAGTGATAGTCTTTAGGCAGCGTTTGGATTTATTGCATTTTCTCATTTTAATAATGTTTAATTAATGGAAATAGTTAACAAGTAGCAATAACAAACATTTTCTAGTTTTAAAAATCACCTGTTACCTAACTTCTGGTACTTTACATAACTACATAACAAACTATGTCTGATATATAAATAAATATATAAATGTCTAATATGCTAGCCTATCATGCGTATTTGTAGAGACTTATAAAACGAAAATTCAAACACCACCTACCCACGTTACAAATGAGCAAACAAAATTATATTAGCCAAAACAACATTTATGTGGGGTTGATGACCAATCACATGATTCACATCACCGTTTATGATATTATAAATTTTGTAACATCTAATATTACTCTAAATATATATTAAGATATTAAAAATTACCAAAAATCAACGATTCCCGTGGCTTGTTTGGATGTGGAATTATAAAAGTGATTTTGAGATTATCATACATCTTAAACTATGTATTAAAAAGTAGAGATGGCTTATTTTTCTTAAAAATTCTGAAAAATACTTTTTAAAATTTTAAAATCACTTATTATAAAAGTTGTTAAACACTCTTGAAAATATTTTAAGCTATTTGAAACTTCTTTCAACCAACATAAAAACAATTCCAAACGAGTCTCAGTTTCTCACTAGCAATAGACAAATATGAACTAAACGTTAGGACTAAAGAGATTATAAACCTAATAAAAATTAGGATGTGATTAAAATCGTGACCGTTGATTGTACCTGAAGCGTATACGCTTGAGATCATTCCCGCCACGAGGTAGCGAAACGAAGGTGATGAGAACGCCGGGCTCCACTTGGGCCACCCATTCTTTGGGCTCGTTCTCTTCAACAAACAACACGACCGGTTCAACTCGGCGCCCACTCGCCGAGTTAGGAGTCCCTTCGCCACTCGATATCCCCTTGAGTCTCGCTTCCATTTCCTTTCCCCAAGTTCTTGGCGTCGTCGAACTCGAGCTTCCAGTTCGCCGATAAGACCATCGAAACCGGTCGGAGTCGGCATCTGACTCGGGGTTGCTCTTCATTCTACTAGCCGGAGTTGACGGTCCGGTACATGGGCTACAGTGTCTATAAGCTCCCGATGCTTTTAATGCCATGTCTTTGAACTAAAAGTAAACAAAAACCATCTCTAATCAGAATTGACTCAGAACTGAACCATGAAAACAAAGAACAAGAAATTAAGCTGTGATGGTTTTAGAGTTAAACCTGAGATGTAAGCGATTTGATTGCCGCTTGTTGCTTACTACTTCCAGGAGTATTGTTGGAGTCAGATTGCTCGGGTTGACTCAGTGAGTCATCGCCGAGTTTCTTAGGACGAGCTATGCATGTCAACATTTTATCTATTCCTCTCTCGTCCTAATTAAACCCAGTTCTTTTGGGTCAACCATGCATAAACATACACAGATGGAAAAAAATAAGTTCAAGGATAAAAACTCACTAAATTAGATGTAAATTTGAATGAAACAGAAATGCTTACGAAATTAGTAGGTTGATTCGTGGGATTTAATGGCTTCAGGTTAATTTCGATGGCACAGAGAACGATATACGAGAAGCAGTGAATAACTGGAATTGAACTGTCAAACTATAAATGCCAGCTTAACTTTCGCAAACTGAGATTCTCTGTAATTTTTTGAATAAAATTAAAATAAATATTCGTATATATGGCACGAAGGTAATATTGAAATTAATAAGAAAATAGAGAGAACCATCTAATCTGGATATTAATGGCGGATTAGGGTTGATGGTCTTGATTTGTAGGTGATGATTTGTTGGAGAAGCAGGAGCTCAGTAGTTCATGAGTACAGAGAGTAAAATTCTATTGGTTCGTTAATAAGCTATAATGCGATGCTTGCTTTTTTACTTTCTCTCTGTTACCGTCTACCGGATATTTACCGGGAGATAGGTACGAGTATGAGTCATGAGTCTTCATTCTTCGCGGGTGTTTGTGTTTGAAAGCTTCGGGTACTTTAAGGAGCGGCCCATTTTTGGATAACAATGGGCCCACTTTTATTTGGGCGGACTTCCAAAAAATTACACATTGGACCACATTATAAGCCTTACTTAGTAAAGGACTTTTGGGGCCTCTAAACTCACCTAGAATACGCACATGATCGAAGGTAATTCACAATTGCGATTTTAGATAAGTAAATTTCATGATTTAGCTTTGTTTATAATACTTGAGTTCCATGGCTTGTGAAAAAGCAAAACAGGTTACGTGGGTGTGTGTTTTTCAAATGCTTGTGTAAAAGTTCGCAGCTGATAGGGTAAAGATCGGGAAAAAAAATGATGAACATTACTACGAATAATAAATTAAATTAAACTACAGCTACGATTCAAAATTTTACTGAAAAAAAGACCTAGTAAGTAGATTCTTTCTTTAATGAGTAATGCTATTGCTATATACCATAGTATGTAATTTGTGTTTAGTGTAAAAAACAAAACTTTGAGCCAATTTTTATCCATACTCAAAATATGTGTTTTTAGGGTTTTATTTTCAAGAAAAGTTAGGATTCTAGAGATTGTTTTAATTTTTAATTTTTTGTATCTTTGTTTCTCCTTATTTGATACAATCTTAAATACTAGTTAATTTAAATAACATTATAAAAATATAATATATTAATATTATAAACTTATTAAGTATGTAAGTAAAACAATTGAGATGAAAAATCAAGACAAAAATCGAAATCCTTCTAAGAAAGTTTCAGATAGAGGTAACATTTAGATGACTCATTAAAAATAAGATGTCAACATAAAATTATTAACAAAATCTTGAAAAATAAGCTTGAATAACTGATATAACTTATAAAAGAAACACTTCTTAACGATATATGTACAATAATTCACATGCACAAATTTTTTATGTACAATGTTAACACTAATTAGAGATGAAATAACATTCATGATGTCAATAACAAAAAAACTCCATTTGTGGTTACCTAGTAGTCTAATGGTCAGACTCATTACTCCCTCATTTATCATTTCAAGTCATATATTGGAAGTACATCAAATATCATTTTATCGGGAAAAAAAATATGAAACTTCATCCAACCATTCATCAAAAATCAAATCCTCTAGAAAATATTGCCCCTTATTCATACGAATATTAATACTGAATAAAAAATCTTGTGAAAATAGGAGTATGATTTCTCAATGATCTCTTGGAGAGTCTCATTAATTAAATTCAAAATGTGTTATCAATTTTTTGCTACCGATTATCAATAACATTCAAGTTCATGGTGATAAATCACTAGTTCCTCGAACAACGATGGAGTGAAAGTGTATTGTTCAACTAAATTCCACTTTTCTAGTTATTCATTGATAAAAGCCATACAAAACTTGCAGTTGTTGGCAATACTTACAGTGCAGGAAAACCATCACCTAGTATGCTACCTCGTGAAGACAATTCCTGTGTTGATCAAGTACCTCAGACAACAAGCAACTGCAACACAATTGAGCAATAAGAAAGCCCACATAATTTCCAAGTTTATTAGCAAGTAATGGCTCAGCAGTTATATGCAGACAAGGTGTCATTTTATGTAGAGATGCTTATGATTTTATTTGATTGATTCTATAGTTTTATGTGAATAATTGTAAAAACTCATCTATAAATTGGTTGATAGATTTCCACATCAACAATCTACAACCTTGTGAGCAATTTTTTTAGCTTAATAATAGATATTTTTGATAGATTGTTGAGAAAATACAATTGGAAGCACATTATTCAAAACTACACTTCTCTTCATTTTTGTCTCTCTTCATTTGTTAAATGTTCATCATCTTTTTTCCATTATTAAATACTTGAATCTTGCTACAATACTCTTATTTTATTGTTCTTTCTTCGTTGTTTGTCCTATTTTTATTTTCTTTTATGATATTAGAGCATAGAAGCAACATAGCTTCAAATATAAATAATAAATCAATTACAAATCAAAGAAGTACTGCTATGAGTCAAGGTAATCATAGTTTTATTAATATTCAAAATTGCATGTTTATAAAACTTGATCGAATAAATTTCATTGTTTGGAAACAACATATACTTAAAATATTAAGTAGTTTCGACTTGGAAAGATATCTTATAGAAGATCCTGCATTAAAAGTATTTTCAAATGGCCAAATTAATCCATAATTTAAGTACTGAACAAGCAAGATAAAATGATAGGCAGCTAGTTCATGAGTAATATACCTCAAGATGTTCTTAGACACATGTTAGACTTTATCACTATCAATGAAGCTTGGTTAGATCTAAAAGCATTCTTTTTGTCAAGATCTAAATCCAAACTCATACATCTTTGACAAGAACGGCATCAAATGACTAAAGATAATCTCAACATTACTAAATGTGTTTCAAAACTTTGAGAGCTCACTGTTTAGTTAGAGTCCACTGGATATGCATTAACTGAGAAAGACAAGGTTCTTCAACTAATTGTAGGTTTACATAAGAGCTTTGAATCAGTAATTTCTATCATCAATTCGAAAATGCATACATAAATTGTTTCAATATCAAAAATTACTTTGCTTTTGTTGAATCATGAAAGCTGGATTGAGTCACATAATGTTTCAAATACAAGCTTGTTACCTACGTCTAATTTTGCTCAAGGAAAGACCTTTGATGCTTTTTCAAGTCAAAATTTGGAGATAGCTCAACAAGCTACAACTCTTAATACTTTTGCAGGGTAGTAGAGTACCTGTCACTCCATCGCCTTTTTTGAATAATTTTGGGTATGCCTCGAAATATACTTATGCAATAAGGATTCCCTTTTGGATTTCCTTTTTCTAGTGCTTTTTCCAGAGGACATAACAGACCTAATGGAGGTCAAGAAAGGTCTAACACTATTGGAAATATACATATTTGTAAACTATGTGGAAAACATGGTTACCTAGCGTCAAAGTGCTAGTATAAGTTTGATCAAACATTTCAGCCACAAATTTAAAACAATAACACCACTTTACAATCTCAAAATATGGTGTCCGGATAGTTTAAAGCTTTAGCTACTTCTATAAATCAAGATGTCTACCTTCACAATGATAAGAACATAAATATTTCACAATAATTATCTCCTTAATCTAATAATCAAGGTAATATTAAATCATTTCCTATGCAAGCCAACTGGACTCAGTTTCTTATGATGTATTTTCCTTACAACACACTGTTTTAACCTGTTTTAACATAAGGAAATTCATCACCAATGTATCATGCAAATCTAGCAAGTGCTTAAATGCTCCCAACTCTACTATCAACTCCAAAAGCATCATAAGAATTATACTAGTATCTAAATTTTGGAGCTTTGCATCATGTCATTGTCGATCCTACCAATTTAGTTGTTTCACAACCATATACAAGTGATGATCAACTTGTGGTTGGAAATGGTAAGGGTTTACGTATCCAAAATTTTGGCTCTTCAGTTTTACTAAATCTAATACTCAAAGATAGTTTGTGATGAGTAGAATTTTGCATATACCTAACATTGCAAAGAAGTTGTAAGTATTTCTCAATTTTTCAAAGATAATCATGTATATTTTTAGTTTTACTTTGATTTTTGCTCCATGAAGGACAATGAGACAAGTCAAGAGTTGATTAGAGGCAAGCTACATAAAGGCTTATATGTTTTACTCGAATCTCAATAAGCATAATAAATCTCATATTTGTATGTCCACTATCACTGTAAACACCAAAATTGCTAAAATAAAAAATGTTGTTACACCTACAAATTTGCTTAGTTAGCACAATAGGCTAGCTCATGCTTCTCTTCCTATCATAAAGAAAACTTTTGGACCTTATAATATTCGTTTTTACGACAATAAAGCAATTTTATTACAATGTTCAACTTATTTTATTGGTTAAAGTCATAAGCTACCCTTTCTTTCATCAAATTCTTATGTGTAAACACCCCTAAGTGTTATACACTTTGATCTTTGGTTGTATCCTATTGTCTCACGAAATGAATACAATGTACATTTTATTGATAAGTTCTCTCAATTTACTTGGATTTATTTTTTGAAATCAAAAGGTGATGTGTTAAATTTCTTTTTACAGTTTAAAGCCATGATAAAACTTCAATTATCCATAAAAATTAAAGTTTTCTAATCAGATTGGGGTGGAGAATTTCAAGTTCTCATTTCTTATTTCTCTCAAAATGGCCTTCTACACTTAACCTTATGTCCACACATTCATGACCAAAATGGCTTAGCCGAAAAGAAGCATAGACAAATTGTGGATCAAGTTCTATCTATGCTTGCACGTGCCTCACTTCCTTTAGAATTATGGGATGAAAGCTTTTTTAGTTGCTTATGGTTTCCCTATATCCATCCTTACAATGATCATAAGCTTCAATTTTGATCATTTCTTTTTCAAACTTCTGCGACAAATTGTACTTCAATTGTGTCCTCTAATACTTTTTTAGCTATTAAATCTGTCTTACCTATTTTTTAACAATCCAAATCTCTATCTATCTCTTCTATACCTTCTAGCCCTTGTTCAAATCCTTGTCAAGTCTTGGATAACTCTTCATACTCTTTAGTTCCTATTGTACTTATAACTCAAGATTCTTCTTCTAATAATTTTAATTCCTCTATGCATGAGATTCCTAGACATTTGCCTTCACCACATGCTATTTTTACTAATCAACATCCTACAATTACTAGAAGTAAGCATGAGATTTATAAGCCTAAATCCTTCACTCTTAATTTGTCTCTTCTTGAGCTGCACACTATCAAACAAGACTTAAGTCATTATGTGTGGAAAGAATCTATGCGGTATGAGTTTGATGTACTCATTCGTAACAAGACATGAATCTTAGTCCTTCCATCTCCAGGCATAAAGATCATTGGTTCTAAATGCATATAAAAGGATTAAGAAACTGCAGACAAGTGTCATGGATAAATTGAAATCAAGACTGGCTATTTAGGGATTTGATTAACAACTTGATTTTGATTTTCAATAAATATTTAGCTATGTAATTAAACCAGTTACCATTCAAGTAGTGATTACTACTACATTGTCAAAAGGTTAGAAGCTTCATCAGTTGGACATTAACAATTCCTTTTAAATGGAAACTAACATGAGGAGGTGTATATGTCTTGACCTTAAGGCTTTGAGAATGCTGAATTTCCTAGCTATGTTTGTAAGTTGTAGAAAACAAATTTATGGACTTAAACGGTTTGATACTTAATCTAATGCCTTATGTGAAATGGGCTTTACAAAATCAAGAATTGATCCTTTACTTTTTTGCAATTTCACCAAAACTTCACCGATTTATCTTTTGGTTTATATAGATGATATAATCATCATTGGTGGGAACGAGACAGATATTCAGCTACTCATTGATACATTAAACTCTACCTTTTCCCTTAAATACATGGGTCTTCTTCACTACTTCTTAGGAATTGAATTTTTTTTCGTCCTAATGGAGACATTTTGCTCACTCAATCTAAATATACCCAAAAGCTTATTGAGAAAGCCAAAATGAATAATGTTAAACCAATTGGGTCTCTAATGCTTACCTCTCTTATCTTGTTTGTTGTTTATGGAGAGCCAACTGAAAGTATTACTTTCTATCGCAGTATTGTAGAAGCTTTGTAGTATATTACCTTAACTAGACCATATATTTATTACATAATTAATAAATCTTGCCAATTCATGTCCAGGCCAACAATTGTGCACTGGTGAGTTGCTAACAAAGTAATTTGGATTCAGGCATTGTTAAAAGAGATGTATCTCTCTTCTCCTTATGTTTCCATTTTGTGGTGTGAAAATTTAAGTACCGTTGCACTAGCTGATAACCCTGTGTTACATGCTCGAACTAAATATGTGGAACTTGACATGCATTTCATTTGGGAAAAGGTATTGGCCAAGGAGTTTGTGGTTCAACATAAACCCTCACATGAGCAACTAGTTGATATAATTACAAATCCTCTCTTTGTTCAATCTTTTTTTAAAAATGCATAGCAAACTCAATGTTATCCAAGTACCACTGAGTTGGATGGATGGTGATAAGAGCCATAAAAGACTCACAACTGTTGGTAATACTTATAATGCAGTAAAACCATCACATGATATACTAGCTCGTGAAGACAGTTCTTGTGTTGATAAAGTATCTCAGACAAGCAGCTACAACACAATCGAACAGCAAGAAAGCCCACACAACCTCAAAGTTTAACAACAAGTAATGGCTCAATGTTTATGTGCAGATGAGGTGTCATTTTATATGGAGCTGATATTATGATTTTATGTGGAGCTGCTTATGATTTTTTGTGATTGATTTTATGATTTTATGTGATTAATTGTACGAATTCATGTGTAAATTGGTTGATAGATTGCCACACCAACAATCTACAACTTAATGAGCAAGTTTTCTAGCTTAATAGTAGATATTTTTGAGAGATTCTTGAGGTATTTTTTGTTCTTTGCTGAACAAATTGAGCTAAGAAAATACAATTGGAAGCACATTATTTAGATTTTCACTTCTCTTTATTTCTGTCTCTCTCCATTTGTCAACTGTCAATCATCTTCTTGTCATTGTTGAATACTTAAAGCTTGCTACAACACTCTTCTTTCACTGTTTTTCCTTAACTACTTGTCTTACTTTCATTTTCTTTTACAATAAAGCCTAATAGCTTTACTTTAAATTAAATCAACATTTGCATGTGTAAATTGGTTGATAGATTGCCACACCAACATTCTACAACTTAGTGAACAAATTTTCTAACTTAATAGTATATATTTTTGGGACGTTGTTAAGGTATTTTTTTGTTTCTTATTGAACAAATTGAGCTGGGAAAATACAATTGGAAGCACATTATTTAGAATTTTACTTCTCTTCATTTCTGTCGCTTTCCATTCGTCAACTGATCATCTTCTTGCCATTGTTGAATACTTAAAACTTGGTGTAATAATCTTTATTCACTGTTTTTCCTTAACTTCTTATCTTACTTTCATTTTCTTTTACAATGAAGCCTAATAGCTCTACTTTAAATTAAATCAACATTTGCTATCATTTTTGGTTCAATGTGTGGAAAGTGAATTCCACCCTTTTGACTTCCATAGAAGTGGTTCAAGGAATTAGCTTTGGACCTAACACAATTAACCAAAATAATTCACTCCCAATAGTAATGATAGTAGAATTATTTAAGCATAAGAACAAATATAGATATATCAGATTAGGAACCTCTAGAGATCAATGCGAAAGTCAGATCTCAATAACATAATACATGTGAAAAAGATGCAATACATATATAATAGTACGTTGTTGAGAGATAAATCTAAAGGCATGTTTGGATGTGCTTTAAAAGGTTTGAAATGAAATCATTTGGAAAAAAGTGTTTTATAGATAAGCATTTAAGTGTTTGGCATAGTGTTTATCATGATTTCCAAACACTTATAGAAGTGTTTTAGCCTATTCAAAAGCACTATCAATAAAAAATAGGAGCAGTTCCAAACAAACCCGAACTCTCTTAAAGATAGATCAATAAAGTACTATTTAGACACTGATTAAGTATAGATTTGTCTTGGCTCTTGAATCTCTTTGCAGTCCTTCATGAAACCAATATCTTCTTCCTGGTTAGGACTACTTTCCTTAGTAGTTGGCTTATTTACATCCTCAGGTAAGCTGTCTCTAAAACTTCTTACCGTTTCAATCTACTTTTGAATTAAGATTATTGAGCCATGTTGTGCTCAATTTCAATCTCTAAAATACCATCAAGCAGTTTGTTTTTCTTTTTATTAACTGGAGGGCTATCTTTGTCTTTGTTGTCATTGTTCCACAACTATCTTACTTCCTTTGCTATAGTGTCATTAATGAAGGAACTAATAATTAAGTCTACCAGGAAGAGAAAGGCTTCTTTTGTAGGACTTTCGAGCTTGAATACTCAAACCAACTTTTCCTTCACGTGTCAATTTCGGGCCCTTTGAACAACAATACTTGGCATTTCTTCCAAAACTATAAGTCTATACTCATACAACTGAGTATATCTTGCCAATGACTCATTAAGCGAAGATGTTCTCGTAATCATGGCTTTCTGAGATCAAGTTCGGAACTATAAATCTCATTACCATCTTTGCCAATTGTTTTCTCCAGTTTTTCATGCATCTCTCCCACAGTAGAAGATATAAGGATTTCATGTACTGCTGCTTCCTTCACCTCGTGCATGCTTATTTTCCTTTTTGACATCCTTCAATGCATGATCAAATTTAAAACCAATAGGTTCCAAACAAGTTTTTCACTTTCATGTGATACACTTGCATAAGACACCTTTGTTTTCCCCTCCTTATAATCATATTTTTGAGATTTTAGATGCCTTCTGTTTTGGTGCTTGAGTAACATTAAGCACTTCTTTTCAACGGAACCATATCTCATTCTGCTTGTGTCTGAGGGTACTTGGTTTCATATTTCTAGCTTTTGATGAAGTCAGTACAGGAAATGACCTTGATTTGGTTAACTTACCTTTGTTATTGAAACTCTTTCCATGAAAGTGGTTTCTGTGGATATTGGATCATGTAGAGTGTTCAAGAAAATTTCCTCTTCTCCTTAAAGATCGCCAGAGTGTCAACACATTCACTAAGTTGATCTCCTCTAGACTGATTTACAAACAGTTTCGGTACCTTGCCACATATTGTTGGAGGAAGCTGTGGCAGTTTTACCAATCGGTCATGTTCCAAGGTACTGCCTTCTCTGTGCTTACTTTGCCCAAAGAATTTTTTGAAGGCTCTATATGTTGATTTGGAGGGCTTTATGCCAACTTTCATGGAGCTTTTCTTTTCTGTGATTGAATCTGCAAAATGCTGTTTGATATAACATATTCACCACAAAAGAGTTTGTCGCTTCAATTATTTGCATTATATGATAAAATAAGGGCAAACTTACAATATAGGCACAAATTATACGAAAATTCACAAAGTAATTTTGGTCAGGATATTTGGAAACAGTAACACTCATGTGTAACCACCTTACATGCCTCTAAACAAATCATATATATATTAAGCGACTACAGTAAAAATAAACCATTATCTAAATCATTGATGACCAAGAATCAATACTCCAAACCACCTTTGGATACTAATTTGGTCTGGCTAAACTAAATTTATGACATTAACTTACCAGCATTGGTTCTGCTCGATCTGCATCCATCAATGCTCCATAAAAATCACTACTTTTCATTGGGGCTTTTGAGATTCCCTTGTCTACATGCAAAAGAAATTTTTTTTTGCTAAGGTCATGTAAATCAAGAAAGAAATGGGGAAAAAAAAATAAAAAATGGCGATCATATGTGTCATCAAGAAGGTATGAGTTTTGAAACTTATTTTAATCAATGTGTACATGCTTATGACCTGTTTCTATTTCTTTTAAGTCAAATAGATGAAACTGCATCATTAACATATTTAGGGTATAAGTCTCAGGTGAGTCTTTAGGGTTTTAGATCAGAACTCAAGAGAATCTTTGACATGCTAAGTGAACTCTTGAAAGTATAACTACAGTAGCAATGATCTTCAAGATATGTTTCAATGAAACAATGACAGAAGTGTTTGTGAAAGAAGACAAGGGCTCAACCACAAACCAAGTAACTCAAACTACGAGGAGGGATTCGAACCCACATTTAAGAGAAGATATGGACTGAGGAGAAGGGGGCAATATTGAGAACAATTGAGATAGCTTACTGATGATATTTCGTCTTCCACCACACTTTTTGTGCGGAAGCAACCTTTTTTCGCATTGTTGTGCCAATGATGATAATAAAGAATATGCAGTATGCCACACATAAAGGCTTGATGGTGTTCTTCAAAGTCAGCATCTTTGTACTGCAAGTGCTTTACCATTTTAGCTTAAAAGGAAAATAGTCCTCTCAATAAGCTTGAAGCTCGCTTCAATGACTCCTGGTCTTAACTTCTATACTCCCTCCTTTATCTTATATATGCCTAGCAAAAGACAGGGAAAACCATGCAAGTAACTCATAAGAAATGTGCTTTACAAATCAATTTGATACCTCACGTACATTAAGAGGCAAATAGACACGATACTTAAAAATGAAATTCCAAATAACATGCCTTTTGGACATGTTTTTATTGCGTAATTGGTATGATTGTAGAACGTTCATTCTCAATACACCACGTCCCAAACAAAACAAACCAAATTAAGAATGAAACCTGAAATTGAGAAACAAAGGTTTGGGAGTTGGGGAGTCTTTTATTTCAGACAGGGCAAGCTTTGTAGAAGAAGATTATAAGAGGAAGAAGAGTAGAAAATTGAAAAGCTATAAATAAAAATCAAATCTTTAACTAAAACTGAAAGAAAAATTAACAAAAAAAAGAAAAAAAAAAAAGAAGCCTTTTATTTGTGTGGACAATTGTTTTAGAAGATTGGTACTTTAGTTAGTGTTCTTGCTACAGAGGACCCACCAAGATGAGGGAGGCGCCAAAAATAAACTAAACTCCTCACCAACTCACTCTTTTTCACTCCTACTAATACTCAATCACATATACAAAACCCCTCTCTCTCTCTCTATTACACACAAGAGAGAGAATACTCTATCCTCTGTTTAATAGAAATGACCACCACATTTATAATTTCCCATCTTACCCCTACATCTATACTCTTTTTTCTCTTTCTATCCTCCTCCATTACCACTACTCCCATTCTTTGCCTTAACATCACCGACCTCCTCTCTACCTTCCCTGACTTCTCCGACTTTAATTCCCTGCTCTCTTCCTCTTCTCTCGCCACCGATCTCTCCCGCCGATCATCACTCACCCTTCTTGCCGTTCCTAACCCATACATCTCCTCCTCAACTGACGTCACGCGCCGTATTTCTCCTTACTCACGCGCCGACATATTACGTTACCACGTCCTTCTCGAATACCTTTCCTGGTCGGACCTTCGTCGGATCGGACCCTCCGGCAAGGTCGTCACTACTCTTCTTCAAACTACTGGTCGAGCCACCAACAACTTTGGCTCCGTTAACATTACTCGTGATCCATTAAGCGGCACCGTTTCGATCAGATCCCCGGTTCCTTATTCTCCATCAAACGCAACACTACTTGATGTTCTAAAAACGGTGCCGTATAATGTCAGTATTTTTTCGGTTAATTCTTTTATTGTACCTTATGGGCTTGATCTAATGGCTTCAGAGACTCGACCGTCGTTGGGTTTAAACATCACGAAGACGTTAATCGACGGGCATAACTTTAACGTTGCGGCGTCGATGTTAGTAGCTTCCAGCGTGGTTGAGGAATTCGAAGCCGACGAGGGTGGAGCCGGAATTACACTATTCGTACCCACCGATGGAGCTTTCGCGAATCTACCTTCGAATGTCAGGCTTCAATCTTTGCCTGCAGATAAGAAATCTGTGGTATTGAAATTTCATGTTCTTCATTCATATTACCCATTGGGTTCTTTGGAATCGATTGTGAACCCGGTTCAACCAACACTGGCAACAGAGGATATGGGAGCGGGAAGCTACACTCTCAACATCTCAAAAATTAATGGGTCGGTGGCGATTAACACTGGGATTATACAAGCATCGGTGACCCAAACGGTGTTTGATCAGAACCCAGTAGCCATTTTTGGGGTTTCAGAGGTTTTGTTGCCAAAGGAAATCTTCGGTAAGAACCCAATTGTGACAGCGAAGCCAGGAAGAACTGGGACTTCTGCAATGGGTGGAGCTCCTTCGCCAGAGGTTTCTCCGTCCCCGGAGATTAGTTCGGGAGCTGATGGTCCTCAATCACATCTTTCTTCTCCGCCGGCATTTAGAGTAGAAGCTGGATCAGAAGGTTCGAGTAGAGGGTTACAGAGTTTGGGATTTGCTCTCTGTTGCATTGGATTGTATCTACTGGTATGAGATTCTTCTCCTTTTCATTTTTTTTTTATTTCCTTTCCTGGGTATCTTTCCTCTTTTACCTCTGTTCTCTTCTTTTTTTCCAAAGTTTATAGATTGAATTGAATGTTATTTTCTGTGTATGTCTCAATAATTTTAATTATATATTCGAAAATGGTCATTTGTTTTCTGAATTCGCCTGTCGAAAATTAAAGTGAAGTTGTTTCATAATTTTTTTAATATTATAATAAAATATATAAATTATTTATTGTATATTTATTATACTATAATAAAAGTGGATAAAAATTTGATAACAGTGAATCAATGACACAGAACAAAATATGCAAAGAAAAGAAATATAATATAAGTGTTTTGTTTATTTAATATTTTTAACGAGTTTTTAGGTTAAAATTATTTTATTTAAAATAAAAAAAATTTATCGCAATCTATTTCATCATATTTAAAATTATCATTAATAGGTTCATAATTATTATAAATAATTATATTTTATTTTTTATTATTTTATTCATCGTTTACGTTTTTTTGAAATAAATAAAATATTTTATTATAATACCATGTTATTATCATCTCCACGCACCCACTAAAAAATAGTAAAAAATATAAAATGTATTTATAAAATTTATGAATTGTAATATAAATTAATAGTATATATGCTTTAGTTAAATAATTGATTTATTTTAAATAAGATGAATAAAAATATAAAAATTATAAAAAAAAGTTCAAAGAAAAATAAATGAAACATTTATAGGAAGAGATTTCATTGAAATTGAACGATTACAAAATTAAAGATATTAAATGAATAATTACATGATACACTAAAACTTAATTTACATACAACGAAACCTACATATGATGTTAGAATGTCTTAATTGTTACAAAATTAATGAATAATTTGGGTTGACTATCTATCCATTTAAAAAATATCAACACGTTGAATTTAATGACTATTTATTGCAAGATCTGTTTTTATTATTTTAAGAAAAATAATTATTATTGTAATAACAAAGTTTTTATTTTTATTTTTATAAATAAATAATTTTTAAAAGTAGATAATTTATTTTAAAAGTAATATTTATTACTTTTAAAATATCAACGATAATAGATTGATGAACACCCCAATTTAGTTGTATTGTGCAAATGGTTTCTTTTCTTTTGTTTGTAAGGGTATAAAAATATCGACCATTCTATTAATCTGTAAAATTCATTTGAATATGAAGAATTATGAATAATTTCTATCCGATTGTTGGATTGTAATGAATAAAAAATTTCAAAATTTATAAGGGTGGATCAAATAACGATTTAGTTATTAAATTCGTATAAATATGATCTTATTTGTATATATTAAAATTTAATATTTTTTATATTTGTCTATAAAATTTATAAATATTTTTTAATAAGTTTACAACACTCCGATCAAACTTTTCACTCTATAACATACAATAATAAAATGTGTATTACTTTCAAAAAAAAAATTAACATTTTAAATAAAATTATTAGCTATTTTTTTAAAATTAATTAATAATTCTATTATTCAAATATATATATATATATTATAGTTTTCAATTTTGATTTGTGTGTATTAATTAATTAGTATGATTTTTATTTTTAAAAATAATATTTTGTGGTGTTAAATAGATAATGTAAATTGATTCGAATCAATCTATACGTATTAATTTATATGATTGTAATGTACATATCAATTATAGAATATAAAATTCATAAACTAAATGTATCGAATCGAATCAGATTACGAATTGATTAAAACTATACGAATTCGATACACTTAAACTCTTAATTGTTTATTTTAACTAGAGCATCACCGAATGTGGTTTCATTGATTATATATTTACTTCAACAAAAGCCAAGCTTAACTAAGCTTTAATTACTCTATTTTAATGTTTTTATAAGATAGAGACAGACTATATCAAAACAATTTAATGAAAATCAATAATAATAATAATTTGAACAAAAAATAATAACAAAGATTAATATTATATATCACAAAATTATGTGATAGCTTAGAATAATATGATGGTGTGATTCAAAAATCACAAATTCTCTCGCATATAATCAGTTTGCCAACAAACATAACTTAAAACATATGCAATACAAAATGGTATTGGGTTGGTACAGTTGCATGCTACAACACCAATTGAGCACTTTAGGCAATTGTTAGTCACTTTCATTTTGTGCAAATGTATCATTACTAAAATCAACATGCATATATATAGGACAGGAAATTCGAATCGCTGAAAATGTCTTGTTTTATGATGTTTTATTGTACTCTTGTATTGATTAACACTGATGGAAATACTTCATTTTCGATATTAAAAAACACATGTTTTTTGAATATAAAGATTAAAAAAATTCATATTATAAAAAAAATTTGTTTAGAATATTATATAAATTGAACATATGATGAATATATTTATAAAAATACAGGTTAAAAATAAAACTCTAATTATAATAATTATTATTATTCTATGCACTTAAATATTATCTTAATTATTTAATAATTTTATTACAAATTAAGAAAATATTATATACTATATAATAAAAGATTAAATCAATAATTAAAATAATTTGTTTAATATTTATTAGATAAAAACATATTAATTATCTCTTACATTGAGTTATTTGTATTCCTTTTATTACTTAGATTAGTTAGATTATAATATTGTTATTTAATCATTTAGTTTTAAAAAATAGATTAATTAAAAATAAATTACATTATTTTTATATTTGTATATTAAAATAATATATTTTATTTTTAATTTATTTATTTTTTTAAATATTAAATTGTACAGATAATATAATTAAATAAACATAGATTATCCCGCTCCTTATTTATTTAAATAAAAGAAGAAAAAAATGTAGTTTATAACATTGAGGCAGAGAATCTTACTGCAATGGTAGTGGACTGATGGAGTCAGTTTTGCCGTTTTGTTATTTTATACCTTACTTTTACTATTTTATGCGAGGAATTCAGTTTCGTTATTTTATACATTATTTTACTATTTTATGAGAGTAAATCAGTTTTGTTATTATTTTTGTAAATATTTTTTTTAATTATACAATTTTTATTCCATTATATGTGATAATTATTTTAAAATAAATAACATAATATTTTAATCACTTTATTTTATAAATCAAACACATTTTTAAAACTAGTGTAATATAATCACTTCTTAAATCAAATTAAACATTATTAACTAGAGCTTAATAAATATTTGTTCCAAAAAACATGTATTAAAAAGCTTAAAAACTTAAAAAATAAATTAATTAAAATTATCAAAATTTATCAATATCACTAAGATATCTATAAATATAAGATTAGAGTGATTAAAGTAAATTCATAAATGTATTTAATTTATGAAAATAAAATTATTAAGTATATATTTTTAAAATTAAAAAAATGATTATTTTTTATATAATATTAATAAGTTATAAAATCTAAATAATATATATATAAGTATAAATTTATATGTTATTTGTATTATTCTTTTATAAATTATTTTACTATTTTATAAGAGTAATATATTATTAATAGGATACCAAAATCTGATGAGACTTTTAATAAATTTTATTAAACTAAATTCAAAGTAAAATTATTAAAGTATTAATTATGTATATATTCATAAAATGTAATTAATTTATAAAATTATTTAAAATATTTATTTTATTATAATTATATTTATAATTATGTTTATAATGAATAGATGATAATAAAATTATATTTAATAATATATATTTTTAAAATTATAATAATATTTATAATGTATAAATAATAATATAATATGTTTAAAATTAAATATATTTTTATCTTTATTTATACATTATAAATATTTTATATGCTATAAACATGAAACATAATTATTTCATTTAATAATGATAATATAATGGGTTTTGTAACTTTTTATTTTATATTTTTTTAGGGTGTAAAATGTAAATTTAAAGATTTAGATTAGTAAATGCAAATGGATGCCAGGAAGGCAAAGGTGTAGGACCAGGTGTTTGACGGTGATGTCCACCTTGGGATTTTGATTGGTCTGCTAAATGACAGTGTACGACCAGATCTAGCGGGACTTATTAAGCGCCACTTGTGAGGATATCTACCGTGCAAACGTTTGCATGGGAAATATAACATGAGATTAGTATTTTTTTTTTAAATATTATATTATTCACTTTTATAATTAAAGACATAAATTTAATGGTGTAAATAAAGTAGCACGATGATATCTCCATCTCCCGGTCAAAGGTAGAAATTATCTATCAAATTTTTGAATAATTTGTAAAATAATAAGTATTTTTTTATCAGAAATGCCAAGGCGATCGGATCGACTTAATACTGCATGATTCATTTTGTTTGTTAATATTTGAGCTCAGTTAAAATTCACGGTATTTAAGATTTCAAAATATTGATGTGAGATTTTTAACATAGATGATTCTTGATCAATTTAAGACACTTGTTTTTTTTTTTCTGAGATTTCGAACCCCTATTTTGATCTTTAAAATCTTATTTTTTGTAACATTTAGACCATGATCAACTTACTATATATGTTTCTTTCACTTTCTTCAAGTATCTAATCCTAATCTTGACTCTTAAAACTTTATTAGTAAGTAACCTGATATCATTTGGATCAGGTTTGAAACCCGTAGATAACGAAAGAAATATGTGTTCTAATTTGGTTAGGAACCATCCATGCTTAAGAGTCTCACATTAATATCTCAAAATCTTGAATACTATAAATTTTAATCAAACTTAAACAATTAACATGTTATGTTGATTTATTACTTATTAATTAACTTAATATGTTAGTTTATGTCTAATTAATTAATAAATTGTATCAACATGACTCATGAATTTTACCGTATCTAACTCATAGGGTCGTGCTTAACGGATTAGTATGATTTATGACACATTTTGTCAATTATTTTGAAAAAATAAAATTAGTGGGAGTAGAACTTTTTATCTTTCATGCATTAATGTTAAGTATATACATGATGAATAATATATTTAATATTAATTTATATTGAATTAAATTTTAAGTTAACATAAAAATTAGGTTAAGATGGATCGTGTCGTCCTAATGGACCAACGAGTTATGTCGGGTCAGGATTGCCTATTTAAAATCCTTAATTTCTACTAACAAATAATATAAGCCTGATTATACATTTTTTTAAATTAATTTTTTTTTGTTTAAAATTAAAATAAATTTAAAATTATATTTAGTATATTTTAAGTGTAGTTATATATATAATTAAATTATTTGTTTTTATGATTATTAAATAATCAAAATAATATATATTTTAATTATAATATTATATTTTTATAAATAAATATATATAAAATTGTAAAATATATGGGTTCAAAGATTTGTTGGATAAAGAGCGTAATCTCTCCTAACCCACCTAAGAAAGACATTTTCTCTATTGGGTTATCTCATGGGAAAACAATTTGAATTTTTTACAGAAGTTACTTAACCAGCTAGGAAAAATTGATAACACTACTTAAATCTCAAACTTTTCACATGTTCAATTAAATACATGTTGTTGAGTCACATTTTGTTTAGAGAATACTTTTATTTTTAGATGAATACGAAATGTATATAAATCTATAAATTTAATTTAATTTAAAAAAATATTGTTACCACACATAATTATTATAAATGTAACTAAAATTATATATTTAATTTAATAAGAAAATTTGTTTGTCAGGGACTTTTGAATTTTTTAAATATATTTTTATATTAAATGTAAAAATTTAGGCCATGTATAAATAATAAATATATTTTTATATTATCAATTTTTTATTTTAATATCATCAAATTTTTAACTTTTTACATATTTATCATCATTAATTAATTTTAATAAAATTAACATGTATACGTTAATTTTAACGAAACTTTCAATGAGAATGAGATTAAACACAATCTTAATGCAAAACAATAAAAGGCAATTAAAATTTCATGGCTGACTATTTCAATCTGATTGCTATGAAGAAATTATAAAACGAATAAAAAAATAATAATATCATCATAGAGCCACTTAAACAGAATAATAATAGTAAGGAAACTAGCTTGAGAGAATATCTTTTAAATCCAGTCGTTTATAGTTCCCATTCAAACAACAATACAAAATCATAAAAGGGTGTTTTTAATCTTTACATTACGCCATAAGATATAAATCTATAAGTTTTAACATTAATTTTTGATGTTTTGAAAACTTTTATTAAAAAAGAAAATATATGGCTATTTAAGCCAAGAGCTCCATAAAGTGCGAGTTTATGAGCATATTAAGCTTTTACAGTTTATGGACTTCGGTGATAGATTTCTTTTATTTAATTTTTTGTTTACCAATGCCACGTTGTTAAGTAAAAACAACCTTACCTTCTAAAATATTGGTATAATATAAAAAAATTTAATCGATTTTTTCAAATAAGTAAAAATTCATTTTATAATTAATAGTTTTATATTCATAAATATCAAAATAATTTTACAATATAATTTAATAAAATAAAAATAAGATTAGATTTTATAATATTTTTAATAATTATTGTGCGAGAGCTCATCAATCATATCTTTCAGAGTTTTGACACCTCATTACATATAACATACTAAATCTATATATATTTTTATATTTAACATGTTATTTTTATTATAATTTCAACTACTTATCAAACATAATATATTACATTCACATGTATTTTTGTGACCCATTGATAAAATATATTACATTTATATTATTTTTATATGTAAATATTATATCTAATGGAGCTCCGATAGGATGCACTAATATAATTGTTGGTGGTAACTATTGTACCTATGATAAATATAATATTAATATCATTTTATTAGGTGTGTGCAAAAAATCTGATCATCCAATTAATCCGATTTAATCCGTGGATAGGATCGGATAAAAAAAAATTTCATCCGTTAAATGCAGATCAAATGGTAGATTTCATCCGATCTGATTGAAATTAATTATATTTATTTATATTTATTAAATTAAATATATATATATATATAATTAATATATATTTATTAAATTAAATATAAATATATATTTATCTATTTAGGTTTTCGTTCGCGTAGCTTGATTAGGTTTTCCATTTTCATCGTGTAGCTACTAAGCATTCTGAATTCTCTCTCGCTCGTTGCTCTCTAGTCTCCAGTCTCCTCCCCTCTGCCGCTTTGCCCTTTGCTCTCTACCACTGCATGTATCGTCATCGCCGAATCTTTCTCCATTCTTCGTTCTACATCAATCTGATTTCGTATGAGTTGTGACTCTTGTTCCCTGTGTAATATCTGGGTCTACTTTTGCATTTCATTATTTATTTTGTTATTCTATGAGATATGGGAAATTGTATTACTTTGGTTGTAAATATACTTCTTTACATTCTAAAAATCTATAAATCTACTTCTTAATATTCTAGAAATCTGTAAATCTTCTTCTTTACATTCTGGAAATATGTAAATCTGTTTCTTTATATTCTGGAAATTTGTAAATCTACTTCTTTACATTCTGGAAATCTACAAATTTGCTTCTATCTAAGCTATATTTTTTGGTTGGAGAGTTCACATTCTGATAATTTAATTTGATGAGGTTTGGAAAGTTTGTTCTGTTTACTATGTTATACCAGTATGAATTTTGTCGCTAACATTGAGATTGACATTAGTCTACTCTTTTTTATCTTTCACGTGTATTTGTGGTTCTCATTATATAATGTAATCCAACTCATCCTTTTAATTTCCACTTTAGTAAAGCTTTACAAATATTAACGAGGAAATGGGTTAATTTACTCTATTGAGTATTGATATGTTGGTACTTGGTCAGTGGGTTCTAGTGTTGTATATATTTTAACAAAAGTTGTAGGCTGAGGGCTGAGATTCAAGTTGTAAGGTTTTGGGGAAAGATGATGGTTGTTATAATTGGTGAATTAAAGCCAAGCATTTCAGGAAAGAGGTCATTTCGACCCAATTCTTTTGGTTGTTAGCATATGTTGTCTTGTTTCCTATGTAATATATGTTGTTTTTGTTATATCATTTATCTGATAGCATTTTATAACATCTGTTTTTCTACACAATGTGTTTATTGTATTAAGTTGATTATGTCTCACTTTATCTTAGATGAAAAAAAAACACCTCTACTATAGATAGTTCGCTTGCAACCACCGGAAGTGCAAGTGTTACTCATGATGTTGAAAATCAAGATAAGAATCCATAAAATGCTCCACTAGAAACTAAATATCTATCATTGAATGATGAACCTGAACCTTCCATAGATGCTATGATGGAAAAGGTAAGCAAAAGTTTTCTAAACCTTCTTTTGCTTGTAAACATTTTGATATGGTGCGTGAAGGCTTAGATCGTAGGCGAGATGTAAATATTGTTTAAGGGAGTATGTGCATGTATCCAGCAAGTCTGGTACATCAAACTTAAATTCTCATGTTGCTATGCAATGTAAATTATTTCTTGGTAGATATGAGAAGAAGCAAAAGACTTTAGCTTTTGAAATGTCACAAACAATAAAGAATGTGTACTTGTTGCACACACATTTAGTATTGAGGCTTGTAGGCTTGTACTTATAGAAATGATTATAGTTGATGAATTTCCATTTAGTCGTGTTGAGAATGAAGGATTTAAGAATTATGGTAGAGTTTTGGAACCAAGGTTCCAAGTTCCTTCTCGTACCACTGTCGCACGAGATTGTTTGAGTCTTTTCTTAAAGGAAAAGGATAAATTAAAATAATTTTTCTCTAAGTCATTTCAAAGAGTTTGTTTAACCACTAACACATGGACTTCTGCTCAAAATTTGAATTATATGTGTCTCACTGCTCACTTCATCGATAATAATTGGAAACTCCAAAAAAAATCTTAAATTTTTGTGTAGTTCCTAGCCATAAAGGTAATATCCTTGGGAAAGCAATTGATCAATACTTGTTAAATTGGGGAATTGATAAGATATTTACTATTATTATGGATAATGCTAGCTCAAATAATACATTAGTTTCTTACTTACATAAAAAAGTGAACAATTAGAGTGGTGCAATACTAGATGGTCAACATATGGATATTAGGTGTGCAGCTCATATTCTAAATTTGGTTGTGAGAAAGGGCTTGAAAGAACATGATTCAAGCATAAGTAAGATAAGAGAAGTTGGTGAAATATGTCAAAGGATTACCTTCAAGGTTTTTAAAATTTAAGGATTGTTCGGAGTAAGAGAAGATTGATACTAATAAACTTTTATGTTTGGATGTAGTAACAAGATGGAATTCCACCTATTTAATGTTAGAAGTTGCAATAAGATTCAGAAGGCTTTTGAGCGTTTAGAAGAAGATGATGTGATATTTAAACAAGAGTTTAACTTTGGAAATGATAGTTGCAAAACTCCTGATATGTTTGATTGGTCTAATGCTCACGTATTTGTGAGGTTTTTGAAAAAAATGTATGATGAAACATTGAGGTTTTCTGGTTCTGTATATGTTACTTCAAATTTATTTTTGGATCAAATTTGCTTCATACACAACCAATTGAGTTTCTGGTGTGAAAATACATTTTTTTTGTTAAGCAAAATGGCAAAAGAAATGAAAACAAAGTTCAATAAATATTTGGGAGGTGTAGATAAGATGAATGATTTTTTATTTATTACAGCTTTGTTTGATCTAAGACGTAAGGAATAAGGTTTGAAAATTTGTTTGGATGTTTTGTGTAATGAAGATGATATTATGGTTGGTCATATGATGAAAAAAATTAGACAAACTTTGAATAATATGTTTGATCAGTATTTAGTTTGTATTCTGCAAATGTCCAAGCTATATGCTCACAACCTTTAGACACAGAAGAAGTGGATAGTTATAACATTGATTCATTTTCACTATGTATTGATCGTTATAAAAAATGTGTCAAAGATGCAAAAAAAAATAGACAACCAAACTGATGTAGATAAATATTTGGGTGAGACATGTGAGAATGTGGATGATGAGTCTTTTAATCTTTTAGGTTAGTAGAAGGTGAACGCATCTAGATACAAGGTTCTTTCCAAAATTGTCAAAGATGTTTTAGCTACGCCTATATCAACTGTAGCTTCTGAGTTTGTATTTTCTATAGGTGAGGGTTATTGATTCTTTTAGAAGCTCATTGTTCCCAAAAATTGTCCAAGCACTTATTTGTACTTAAAACTGGATTCGATCATCACCAATAATTAACATTCATAAGTCCAAGTAATTGAAACAGGTAATATTATTTTAATTTTTATTATTAATTGATATCATTCTCTTATGATTTATGATTTAATATTCTCATCACCTTCTATTATCTTCTATTTTGTAGATATGTTGAGAGGCATTAAGGATATAACCCTTGATTGAGTATGATATATTATTATTTTATTTCATATGTATTTCATATATATTTAGTTATCAATTTACTAATATTTTTTAAATTATGACTAATAGGTGACGACACATTGAAGTTTTTTGTTATTATTCTCAAGATTCAAGACAAGATTATTTTCAAGATGATCGATAGATGATCGATAGATGTTAAAGAATGAAATGATCAAATTAATTTAGGTTTATTGTGAAATATTTTTTGTTTATTATTTGAATAAATTGTTAAATTTATTAAAATGATTATTGTAATCGTTATTGATGTATTGTATTGTTTTTGTTTTATATAGATTTGAGTATTTTTGTCTTATTTTAACCTTTTTATTTGGTTTTTTAAGGTTTCTTTTAACTCAAATAATTTTATGTTATGATTTATATGAAAATTTAATTTTTTTATTCAAAAATATCAAAAATATAATTAATTAAGTTTATTGGTCGGATTGATCGGATGTCATCCGAATAATTTACGGATTAGATTGATCGGATGTGAAAGTTGATCAAATCGATTGTGGATTATGATGCTCAATTCGATCGGATGATCGGATCAGATCGGATGAACATAATATCAACAATTTCAATCCGATGAATACCCTGCATTTTATTGAAGTTATAAAATAAATTTTATCTTTTGATATTTTTATTATATAATTTAATATAAAATTATAAATTTTGATATAAATTATACAAATTAAAAAAATTAATTAATTTATTAAAAATGAATCTATTTAAGTCACGTTGGTTCCATTCACTAATTTTTATTTTTTTTAAGTAAAGCCCCCTTCATGGCATTAGCATAAAAATTAGTTTGCTAACGTTACGGTTTAATACGAATGATATGAACGATTATTGAAGTAATTTTTTAATTAAATTTGTAACAAATTTTTTAATATAAATAATTGTTGTAGTAATATTTTAAATAAATATAAAAAATTAAGAAAAAATAAAAATTTATAATTTAAATATTGTATCAATTTTTTAAAATTAATACACTAAAATATCATACAAAAATTAGTAAATCTAAATGTTTTATTTCGTAATATTAGTAAATCTCTCCCGTACCACCAATTATGGGTTAGAGTTTCATTCCTACATGCTTTGATTGCTTTCAAGACAGACAAATCAATTGAATCATGTAAATACATATGTCAAATAGTTCATGTTGGCATCTTTTTCATAAAAAAAAAAATCATATTAGGCTAATTCAATAATAGAAGGATTATTTTTGAAAAAATAAAATAAAATAATAAACGGGTTATTTGTTTGTTTTCATGTCTCTTCAACTCGGAAAGAGGAGACAAAAATACGATATTTAAAAAAAAAACTTAATAAATTAATTCGTATTGTATTATGTGATATTAGTTTCAAATTTAATGTGTATAATAATAATAAAATGTTTAATTAGTTAATTCGGATTGTATTTAATTAGTATCACTTTCATATTTTAAGAAAATGTTTTTTTATGAAATGTTCCTTTTGAGTTTACATATTTTCATGAGTTTACATTTTGATGTGATATATAGCATCTAATAAAATATCTTAATTAATATTTAATTTATTTTATATTTTTTAAAAATAAAAAATATTTTATTATTTTAATTTAAAATAAAACACTAGAAAAATCCTAATTAAATTTATGATTAAAATATATTACATTTTACTAAAAAAATATCCTGTTTGGAATTGTATTTAATAATGTGTAATTAATCTGTTCACGTTAGTTATATAAGAAGTTATTAAATATTTTACATATTTATTATAATTTTATATGATATAATTGTATTTATTTAATCCGAAATAATTTATCAAACATGCTGTAATAATTCTTAAGTGATTAGAACAGCATATGTCTGACATGGTAACTTTGTCATTTCTTTTAATATTGAAATTATAATATTTATTTTTAATTTTTAATTTAAGTTCATAAGATAACATTTTTTATAAATAAAAGTTCATTTTTATTATTATTGAAGAGGTTGAATATATATACGATTTTTAATAACAATGACATATTTTTAATATTTATTTTATTATATAATTATTACTTTATCTTTATAATTATGAAAATATATTTAAATTATAAAATATATATTAAAATATGTGTTATGTTATATATGAAATGGTAAAAAAAAAAAAAAAAGATTGCCCAAAGTAATACTGATTAGAAAAGTCCAAAGTAAGTTAGTGTCATGTGTATTGTAGTGAAATATTCTCTGATTATAAAATTATAAGAATAGTAAGAAATGTGTTTTAAATCTTTTGTGATTATTTAAATGAAAATGGCCATATAATTCCTTTATATTTCAAAGTTGGTATTGATTGATTCATCATATTATACAAAAGTATTTTTTTCATCCTCAGTTTTGATAAAATATGTTAATCGGTGATAAATTATTTTATTTTAATAATTTTTTATAAAAATATTATTATTAAATATAAGTTATTAGTATTGATAAAAGTAAAATTTAATATAAAATTATTTTAAAAAATAATCAACAACAATAACTTTGTTTTTGTTTTCAAAAAATTAAAATTAATAATATACCAAATATATTAATTGTCATTTTGTCATTATTAAAAAACTAAGTTGTAATATCATTTTAATTATTTTATATGAAAAATAATATTTTAATTTAAAATTTTCAAAATAATATTATTTATTTTTAATTATTTCCTTTCATCAAAGTGTTATGATTGATTAAAAATGATATTAGGTTTGTTAGTCAAAATAAGAGGTGCCTAATTTAGAAGAAAATTAATGGAAGGTGGTTTACCAAATTGTCAAAGATGTAGGTGTCTAACCTTATTTGAATAAAGAATAGGAAAATTAGATAGACTAATTTTGTTGAATGAAGAAATGTTTGGCATATGAAATGAGAACTTGAAGGCTATAAATATGACTTCATTTCTTTATTGTTAATCATCCCAAAAATAGAGAAAAACTTGTATGAGAAGTTCTTGAGTGAGAGAATTTTGTGGGAAAATTATCTTGGGCTTGTAGTTGCTCTTGTCTTTTGGGTGTGTGAGAAAATTACTGAGAGTGTGGTTGTAACAATTTTCCACATAGTGATTTTTTCTCTGATTGTCTTTTGACAACGAAAGTGGTTTTTTCTCTAATTTGGAGTTTACACTCTAATTCTTGTGTTGTGTATTATCTATTTCTCTGTTATTTGATATTTTGTTAAGGAAGATCTTGGGAGGAGGAATTCGTGATTATACAATTTTATCCAAATTTCCTAACACAAAGAAGTAGATAAAAACACCTTTTATAATTTCAAAAATTAACTAAATATACATTAAGACTTAACAGGAGTAACATTAGTAATAATTTTCTCTTATTAAAAAAGAAAGAAAGAAAGACATGTCGATGTAGGTTTAGTTAGCAAATTTCTTGGCTTATTTTGTAACACTACTCTCAGCAATGATGGGCCTAAGATTAAATTTTGGGCCTATCTAATTTCTGAGCTATTAAAAAACTAACGATACTGAAAAGTTTTGATCTGTCTTAATAAGTTTAATTTGAAATAGATGGGAAAACAACGTATAATAAGTTGTACAACTTATAAAGTTTGTTACCTTAAAACTCGTATATTTTTGTTATAAGAAATTTTAGTTCATTTTAAAATTAAATTAAGATGAATTAAATTTATTTAATATTGAATTATAATTAATTAAAACTCGTTTAATTTTATTAAAATATTATTTTTATTGTTATAAATTTTAGAAATATTATTTTATGTAATTTATTTATATATTTTATATTTTAATATGAAATTTAGGATTTATGAGCATCTCTGTTCTTTTTTTGGATGTGTTTTTAATCAGTTTATCTTCTTCTATACATCCTTGCTGTAAAATGTAAATTTTAGCACTTATTTTTTAAAATGTAAATATAGTAAATAAGCCAAAAACTTTTTTTTTATTTTTTGAGAATGAGATTTTTGCTAAGCTTACAATAGACATACTGGTTGATTTCCATTTTAGAAGTATAGTTAGTAAGTGACTTTTTTATTAACATTTTTCTTTTTTGTCTTGGTCTGAATTATAGTATTGTTATTATTTTCAATTTTTTAATTATTTTTCTCCAACTTTAATTTTAAATATGTAACATTAAATATATATTTAAAATTATATTATCTAAGAGCGTAAATCATTCCCCTCTCTCTCTCTAGTTTATAAATCATTTCCTCGAGTAAAACGTTCCCCGAAAAAAGTGTGGGGTGGGTCATGGCTACCTCTATCTTTTGTGGACTTGGATACTTGTGTTTGTTTTCTACTTATTTATTTCTCTTGACTTTTTATCACAATTTGGTTTGTAATTTATTTCCAATGCATTTAATATTAATTTTGATATTAATAAATTATATTTTAAAAATATATATTATTATTACTTGCATTTGGATCCGAAGTTATAATTTTAAAAGTTTTCATTACTATTTTTTTAAAAAAGAAATAATAAAAGGAAGAAAAGATGGGTGAGCATTAGAGATAATCTCCAGTAAATAATAAAACAATCATTTTTATATTTTAATTTTATAAAATAAAAGGTATAAAAATTTAAAAAATATTAACGATTATTATTAATATAAAATATATAACCTATTATATTTTAAAAAAAATTACAATATAATAATGTCTCAAAATATCAATTATCTAACTAGTAAGTTATGATTGAATCTCGTAAGTTAGTATTGGTATAATCACACCAAACATAGCCTGATGTATAAAATCTATCCGTATATTATAATTTAATTAATCTTTAATAATAAATAATCTAATAATTTTTTTACCACCTTATTTTACTTTAAATTTAATCAATTGATTACATTGATGCCTATGTTTCTTTCTCTATCTTTGAAAACAATTTTTTATTCTGATTATATATATATTGTTACGATTGATCGATTCAGAGTTTCAAAAAATATCAAAATAATTGTTTAAGTATATTAATTTCTTAAGAAATTCATATAATTATAGAATTATATATATATATATATATATTGATTATATAGAATAGACACATCGACACATAAAAGTATGTTAAGAAGCACAAAAGAATAAACACAAGTACATTCATAAACCGAGGTCAACCACTCTACGATTCAAACTCGTGGTCGACCCCATAGATACACAAGTTGGCTTGGACTTTCTCTTACGCTTAGGTTGTCTCTTGAGATCGGTCTGTCAGACAGGTTGGACTCTAGGTCGACCCATGTATCCGAACATCTAGTTTATTTACTCTTTCAACTTGAGTTCGGAGCTGAGGTAAAAGAGTAAAACTTAAGCAACGAATCTGAACTATTTAGCTCCCCAATAAAATGTATGTAAGTTGAATGGAGAGAGAAAAATGTGGGTCTTTATATAATAAGGTGCCTGGACTGAGTCTTTTTATCATTTCCTACACATCAGACAAAAAGTAAGAGAAAAAACACTCTGTCGCATCAGCTCGAGTCATTAACAGGATTTCAATTTGGTGGTAAGAATTCAACTCAAAATATAGCTTATTTGCTCGGATTTTTAGAGTACAAGTCTCACGAGTCTAACACTTTTTTGTTTCTTTTCCAGTCTATTTTAAAGAATCACTTCCCTTTATTTTCAAACCCGATCCTATGTAATCTCTTCTTCTCGTACCTCATCCCTATTTTTTATGTTTTGTGGCTTTTTTGCAAACAATGCACAGAGAAGAGACTTTGGGCTCTAGTTCTTGGCAGAGCCACCAATACCTCAACGCTAGTGATGACTCAGGGTCTTCCAGGATAAACTCACCTAACGAGATGAGTCAATCTCTTCCTCAACCCTCTACTTCCACCACTCGTCCTAAGGCTGCCCCAACCATTAGGTTGAACGTGCCTTAGCCTTAAATATTAGTGTTTTATACATTGAGGAAGAAAACGAGGAACATAAGGTATAAGGAACCTACCGGTCATACCAAGAGTTGGTTGGCCAAAATTAATACAAGTAGTCTATCACCTTAAGATGAAGAGAGGTTGAGGAAAACCTATAACATCCTATCATCAATTCAAATAATGATTCCACCTGAGAGGGCCTATAACAGTGACCAACCTCCATCTGGATGGATGATCTTTCATGTTAGGATTAATTTGATTTACAGTGAAAGAAACTAGAGAGAAGTCAGAACAATTATCTGGATGTATGGATCTCTTAAGGAGTCCATATATTTATAAAGTTTTATATGTACATGTATCGATTACATAGGGTACGACACATGTAAATGTGACATGAATGACAAAAAGGTAAAAACATGTACATTCATAAACTGAAGTCGACCACCCCATGACTCAGACTGGTTGTCAATCTTATAGATATAAAAATTAGTTCGAACTGTCTGTTGGACTCAAGTTGTCTCCTGGGCTCAATTTGTGAAGCAGGTTGAGTTGTCTCCTAAGCTTGATTTGTTAGGCGGGTCGAGCTATCTCCTAGGCTTTGTTTGTTAGGTGAGTCGAGTTATTTCCTGGGCTTGGTCTGTGAGACTGGTTGGATTCCAAAACAATTCATGTATCTAATCTCTCTCTCACACACACACACATATATATATATATATATATATATATATATATAATAAAAATATGAGGTATACTTTTCAAATGAATTCTTATTTTTTCCTTATTATGATAAATTAAAGTTTTTATTATAAAATAAAACTTTTGAAATCTTCAAAAATTTCAACGTTGCATTATGAGTATTATGGCATTTAACCTCTTTATCAACATTATCTAACTTTTGCACCTAAATAAAGGAAGACAAAGTTGATCATCGAATATAATTTACTTATATATATATAAAAGATTTGAAATTTTAGTTTAGTTAGAGATGAAATGTAAATTTGATTGATTATTATATAAAAGTTTCATTTAGTATTTTTTTTAATTTTAAAAATATGATATTCGATCATTTTATTTATAAAAAAATATTTAATAATTTTGATTTTTTTTTAAAAATAAAATTAATAAAAATATCTTAATCATTTTACTCTTTAATATACGAAATGATCAAAATATCCTCTGACTCTGCAATTTTAACACCATATATTAAATCATAAATAAATAATTATTTAATTATATATTAATTATGGTATTTTATATTATAAAAATATCTATTTTTATTTGTATATTTTTATGATCAATCTCAAAATTTATGGTGCACTTGTTATCATCGGTGGTAAATTTAGGATAAAATTTAGAAAAGATACTATAAATAAAAATAAATTATCTACATTAATATTTTTTTTTTTTTTTAATAAATATGATATATGTATTAAACTCAATATCAATTATTTTAATATTATTCTTGTTAAATCATGTTTAACTAGAGAGTTGTGATTCTATCTAGTAAGTTAGTGATGGTATGATCATATCTGACACAATATAATCTATATAATAATTCGCATATCACAATAACATTAGCATTTGTTGTAAATAATCTTATAATTGTTTTTTCATCATCTTAACTTTATATCTATTTAACGAGGGATACTTTTCTTGTATGTCTATACACCAACTTTTGTGCCGGCTTTAAAAAAATAATAATAATAAGACATTGATGCCGACTTGTCAAATGGAAGTTTCTTTTCTTGTTCTGAGAAATTAAACCTTTTATTCTAAAATAAAACTTTTGAAATCTTCAAAAATTGCAACGGCTTGCGTTATGAATATTATGGGCCTATGGCAGTGAGCCTCCGTTTCAACATTGTGGAACTTTTGCTCCTAAAAGAAGAAAGAGAAGGAATCAAAGTAAAAAAAAAAAAAAACCCTTAAAAAACCACATATGATATTCATGTAAAATTAATATAATGTTTATAATTAATAAGAGACTTACGATCATTTAAAATTAAATTTTTAAAAATTTAAATTCATTTCAAGAGTTAATAAGATACAAATATTTGCTTATAAGTATCCATTAAATTAGAATAATTTGATATTTTAGGGTAAATATTCAATTTGTAATTATAGTGTTCATTATTTTAAAATGATGTTTTGAATTTATGCCTTATAATCAATTATTGACCTTGCTTATGGAAAATAAATTAAAATAATAAATAAACAAATAACACATTATTTAAAGAGTATTTGTCTTATAAAAAGTGAATATTTATCATCTATTAGTAATATATAATTTAGTGATAAATATAAATCAAATTCCTAACTTCTACTCTCATCAAACTGTGAAGGTTTTCAATAGCTCTTCTTCCAAGTGGCAGTCAGTTTGGAATAGCAATAAACAAATATCAAAGTTCAAACGAGCTATTAGGGTAGTTTAGAAAGAAAAAAAAATAATGAATCAAAAGGTAATTAGGGTAGTTTCAAAGTATTACTTGAAATTAAAAATAAATGATTTTAACAACATATATTAAATAAAAAATAATAATAATATAATATAAGTATTTAATTATATAATAGTCATGGTGCACTATAGGAGTAGTTTAGAAATGTTGACTTTACTTTTTATACTCTTATAACCAATGTCATAAATTTGTGGTTCAATTGGTGGTTTAAGTCAAATTTAGAATTGAAAATCATAAGGAATTATAAAAATAGAAAAAATAGTTTTATTTGTTTTTCCGTTAGTATTTGCTTTAGTGTAATAAATAAGATATATTTACCTCATTTAAGTAATTATATTCAAACTATTAAATTTATAATAAGTTTTTAAAACATAAAAGTTAAAATTTACTAGTACATAGTTAAATTTTATAAATAAATTTGTATTTAATTTTATAAAATTTATATCTAATTTTTTTTAAATGAGAGGGGATATACGATATACGATTCTTCTAAATCCTTAATGATATGACCTAGTCTATCCGTAAGATTCATTATTATTCGTTTCAAAATCATATGTTCGAATCACATCGTTTATAATTTTATCTATAAATAAAAAAAAATCTCGCGAGTTTATTGACCACTAAAATCTTTACTACAAAAATTTCAATGTGAGACCTAGACATTGTTTCTATCACACCACGTAAAGACAATTAGAAAACTATACTTGTGTTGTGTTGTGTCCCATTCTTATCTTAATATTTGTATATCAAAGTCCACTTGATTATGTTAGATAGACATTAGGTGTAGCAATTAGATTAGTTGTTTTAATTTTTTACTAATTTAGTCACTGAACCTATTAATCCTCCAAATTTTCTCAACTCTGTTATCATCTTCTTCATAATAGCCATGTCTATCTTAAGCAAAGACAATTGGGAGAAAAATTCTCCTTATTTTCATGAATTCAAAAAACAAGCTTCTTTCTTCTTGAAAGAAAAGATTAAGACTGCTAGATTAGCTCTTACTGATGTTACACCCATTCAATTGTAAGTTACTATTTTTTCTTCATCTTTATTTTACCTAATTGGGTTTTAATTTAATTCCAGAATTTTTATTATTATGATAATTTTGTTTTTATTTTTTTAATATTTTTTTTACATCTAAAATTGAAGAATGACTGAAGAAGCTACAAGTGGAAATTCATGGGCACCTGATACTAAAACATTGGGTTTAATTTCCAGAGCTGCTTTTGAATTAGATGATTATACAAGAATTGAAAACATTTTGCATAAAAGGTATATGAATATTTATTTTTCCTTCCCTATTCTTTTGTTTTTGTTTATGAATATTTTCCAATATATATATATATATATATTTTATTTCTTAATTTGTTTATTAGATTGCTTAAGTTTGAAAAGAAAGATTGGAGGGTCTCTTACAACTCTTTGATTGTCCTTGAGCATCTCTTGACCCATGGACCTGAGAGTTCTGCAGAAGATTTTCAGAGTGACAAAGATATCATAAACCATATGCAGAGCTTTCAACATATAGATGAAAAAGGGTATGTTTATTTGTTATAATTCTCTCCAATGCTTTGCTTTGGAAAATTCTTAAATCTCAATTGATACGACGATTCAATGA
This sequence comes from Hippophae tibetana, assembly GCA_037013495.1. Taxonomy (NCBI): domain Eukaryota; kingdom Viridiplantae; phylum Streptophyta; class Magnoliopsida; order Rosales; family Elaeagnaceae; genus Hippophae; species Hippophae tibetana. The sequence goes on from CM072803.1 coordinate 20,999,927, forward strand.
AATAGCAATTCAGATCTTAAATTTGTTTGAAATTGTCTAATAATCACTGATTCAATTTATGTACAATCTGTATAGAGTAATGTATATCCTTAAATAACTTATCTAAGGTTATGTTATTCAAACTCTTTTAATAAATTTTGGATATATATCATGATATCAGACATGTTAATTTTTCTAACTTATTTTGTAAATTTACACCAAATTTCAGTGTTCGAGTACCTACACTCGTATCTATGTCACAAAAAATTCAAAGTAACATAGATGATCGCAATGAGAAATAACGATTTGAAATTTATAGACTACTTTTCACTCAAATGACCCAAAAAAAAATCTGATTTTGGGATTCAAATCAGTAAGTTGTTAGTGAGATGGAAGTAATGGTTTGTTTTTGAGATGTGCTTCAAATCAAGGTTTACCACATTTGTTATGTCACTTTATGTGTGGACGAATATATTTTAAATCATTTTTATCCACAATGTTTAATAACATATACAATCACACCAAAAGTGTTAAAATTATTGACGCAGTCAAGTTAGGTAACAGCTGGATGCGCATAGGAATAGCTGGTTATTTGTTGCTCTATTTGGTCTATCTAAAGATAGGATTGAAAATTATGTAATTAATGAAAAAGATTATGTTTACTATTCTCGGCTCTTTTTCCTCTATTTAGAGATAGCATTGTATCGAAGAAAAAGTATTGTAACAGAAATTCATTAAATAAAACAAGGGAGTGAAGGGAGATTCAGGGAGTGCTTGTGTTCTTTGTGTTTTTTGTTGATTTTGTGTCAAGAATTAATGTAGAAAAAACAAGAAATAACTCTACACAAAAGAGTTCTCTAGTTTGTATTATTTTCTTCATGTTTTCATTACAATTGTATAGCTATTTATAAGGAAATTTTATTCCTTCAATTACTCTTTAAATTAAGCATTCCTTGATTTACTCCTTGAATTAAGCATTCCTTGATTTACTCCTTGAATTAAGGATTCCTTGTTTTACTCCTTGAATTAAGGATTCCTTGTTTTACTCCTTGAATTAAGGATTCCTTGTTTTACTCCTTGAATTAAGCTCCTTGTTTTATTCCTTGAATTAAGGTCCTTGTGTTTATTCTTTGAATTAAGAACTAATATCCAATACTCCCCCTCAAGCTGGATCCAGAAGATTTATGGATCCAAGCTTGGACAAAAGTCGTTGAAATTGATGAGAAGCCAAGGGCTTGGTGAAGATGTCAGCCAGTTGGTCGAAGCTTCTTGTATAATGTGTCTGAATCACCTGTGATTGAACTTGTTCACGAACGTAATGACAATCAACTTCAATGTGTTTCGTCCTCTCGTAAAACACTGGGTTTGATGCTATATGCATAGCTGCCTGATTGTCGCAAAATAAGGACATAGGAAGAGTTGTAGGAACACCTAAATCACACAGAAGACCTTTAAGCCATATCAACTCACACGCAGTTGAAGCCATTGCACGATATTCTGCTTCGGCACTTGATCTGGCAATGACAGTTTGCTTCTTACTCTTCCATGTGACCAAGTTTCCACCGACAAATGTACAGTAGCCAGTGGTGGACTTGCGATCAATTGCATTCCCTGCCCAATCAGCATCACAATACCCCATGATTTGTGTGTTGTCATTCTTCTTCATGATAATACCACGACCCACTGATCCTTTTAAGTAGCGTAAGATCCTTTTAACAAGGGTCAAATGCTCAAGTGTTGGGGAGTGCATGAATTGGCTCACAATACTTACAGAATATGTGATGTCAGGTCTGGTGATTGTTAGGTAGATCAACTTACCAACCAGTCGTTGGTAATAACTTATATCCCTGAGTGGCGTGCCCTTCAAGCTAGGTTTGAGCTTGCTGTCAAGAAGGGTAATGGCTGGTTTAGCATCGCTCATGTTAGCTTCCTTAAGCAAATCTAGGACATATTTCCTTTGGTTAAGAAAGAGTCCCTTGTGCGAGGTTGCCATTTCTATACCAAGAAAGTACTTCAATATCCCAAGGTCTTTAATTGCAAACCTTTGTCTGAGGGACTGTTTGAGGTTGAAAATCTCGTCAGCATTATCACCTGTAATTATCAGATCATCTACATAAATCAGCACAACCAATTTGCCCATAGCTCCTGTGCGAACAAATAGTGAGGAATCGGCATTGCTGCTTTTGAAACCAACACTAGTGAGAACTGAGCTTAGCTTGGCATACCAAGCTCGTGGGGACTGTTTCAAACCATAAATGGATTTGTGCAATTTGCACACTAAATCCAGTTCATTGCTTTGAGGATGCCCAGGTGGCAATTTCATATAGACTTCTTCTTTGAGATCACCATGCAAGAATGCATTCTTCACATCCATTTGGTACATGGACCACCCCTTGTTTACAGCCACAGACAGTAACACTCTTACTGTGTTCATTTTTGCAACAGGTGCAAATGTTTCTTTGTAATCCACCTCGAATGTTTGAGTGAATCCCCGAGCCACCAATCTTGCTTTATACCTCTCAATTGATCCATCTGACTTGAATTTGAGCTTATAGATCCATTTGCAACCCACAACTTTCTTGCCTTTTGGAAGTTTGGTGATGCTCCATGTGTTGTGTTGATCTAGGGCTTTAAGTTCTTCTTGCATGGCTTCCTTCCACACCTCTTGGCTGTTGGCCTCATGAAAGTTTTGAGGCTCACTGTAACTCGATATAGTGCTGAGGAATGCGGCATGGGTTGGTGTCACTCTCTTATATGACACATAATTCGAGATGGGATGTGTGGGTTTGTAGGTGACAAAGTCTTGAAGTCTTGTGGGAGGTTGCCTAACACGCATTGGATTACGTCGTGGAGCAGAAGGAGTTATCTCACACTCGTTCACATCTTGTACCATATTGTGAGGATCATCTTGATTATCACCATCTTCATGCAGTGTACCATTAAGACGAGACCCTTCATTGTTACTTTCAGTGAGAGATGCATCAATGTTGACATAGCTGGGATCTTGTTGTTGTGGAGCCTTAAGTTCGATTCTTGGTAATGGAAACACATCCAAGATGTCATCCCCTTGACTTGTGATTTCATGTGACTTGCTAAAAAAAGGGTTAGTTTCATAAAATCGAACATCTTTAGACACAATTAATCTCCTAAGTTGGGGATCATAACACTTATATCCCTTTTGTGTAGATGAATAACCAAGGAAAATACATTTAACAGCTCTAGGATCCATTTTTTCTCGATGATGAGATTGAATATGTACAAAACAGATGCAACCAAAGACTCTAAGGTGTGAAAGGTTAATTTTCCTTCCTTTCATGACCTCTAGAGGAGACTTGAAATCCAAGACTCGACTGGGTAATCTATTGATGATGTAAGCAGCTGCCATAACCCCTTGGGACCAGAATCTCTTTGGTACATTCATTTGTAGCATTAATGCTCTAGTTTTTTCAAGTAAGTCCCGGTTTTTGCGTTCAGCTACACCATTTTGTTGAGGTGTGCCAACACAACTTGTTTGATGCATAATGCCATGAATGCTCAAATATTGTTTCATGATATGGGACATGTATTCGGTGCCATTGTCAGACCTTAAGGTTTGAATTTTAGAAGAAAAGTGATTTTTAACAAGATTATGAAAGTCCTTAAATACTTCCATAACTTCATTTTTAGACTTTAAAAGATATAACCATGTGACTCGAGAGAAATCATCAACAAAAATCACAAAATACTTATAACCATCAAAAGATTCATTAATTGGTCCCCATACATCTGAATGAACTAGTTCAAAACACTTACTAGCCCTAGACAAGGAAGAATTAAAAGGCAATCTAGTGGCCTTAGACAAGTGGCAAGTTTCACATGCAATTTCATCATTTCCTAAGTTTGGAAATAAAGTTGACAAAATTGGTAGAGAAGGGTGAGCTAAACGTTGATGCCACAATTGATTATCTTGGATAGGATTAAACTTAGCTTGAAACCCTCTGGGATTGCTCTTGGATATGTAATAGAGACCATCTAAGTAAAACCCTTCACCAATCGTCTTTTTGGTGACACAATCCTGAAAAATGACATTGTGAGGAGAAAAAATGGCTAAGCAATTCAAGGTATTTGTGATTTTTCCTACAGACAGAAGTTGGAAAGGAAAGGAAGGTACATATAAAACTACCGACTCGATTTCATCTGACATTAATTTTATTTTTTCCTTTCCTAAAACCTTTACATTCTCACCATTTGCAATTGAAACTTGAGAAGGATTTGCTAATTTTTCAAACTTATGAGACTTTGACACATGGTTTGTCATATGATCTGTGGCACCTGAATCTACAACCCAAAAATCATGCAACATATTTATTTTAAGAGCAGTTTTAAAGGCTTTTATGATACCTTGCATGTCCTCTTGTGGTATGAGTTTTGTATCTGCCAAGAAGCCCGCAAACTTGCCTAGCAATGCTGTCGAGTTTCCTTCTTCTATGCTATCCACACAGTCAATTCTAGCTCCTCTTGTCTTGCTTTGAAGATACAACATAAACTCATTCATGAGTTCAGCTGGATTCGCTGTGAAGTTCTTGAATGGATCAGACCCATTAGAGGTAGAGGCAAAAACATGATTAGCACGGAGTCCAGTACGATTCACTTTCTGTAAACTCTTATCCTTTATAAAATCAGGTTTTAATTCTGGATGTAGAATCCAACATGTGTCCTTAACATGGCCCGTATGGTTGCAATGTTGACACTTCAAGTTTGGATGCTTCCCTTTGTACTTCCTCTCGTTGGTTAGATAGGCTCTTGCCTCAAGTGAATTAACCATTGTATCCTTGTTCATGACTTTCCTTCTTACTTCTTCACGTTGAATTGTCGCACATACATTGGTGAAGGAAGGAAGTTCCGTATTCATGAGTATATGGCATCGTATATCTTCATATGTTGAATCCAGACTGGACAAAAGTTGAAATATCTTATCTTCTTCTGCTCTCTTTCGTAGCAGAGCTACATCGGTTGTATGAGGACGATATATTTCCAACTCATTCCACATGCTTTTCATGCTTCCTAAGAGTTGTACAAAAGGCTTGCCATCTTGTTGCAGATCTGAGATGTCTTTCTTTAATTGAAAAACTCGTGCAGCATTATTTTGACTGCCATACATTTCCTTGACCGTCTCCCATAGTTGGTATGCAGATTCAGAGTAACTGAATATTTCAGCTAATTTACGTTCCATGGAATTTAGGAGCCATGACATAACGAGCTGATCCTTACTAAGCCAGGATTCATAGGTTGGTGAGGAAACATCAGGTACTTCGATGCTTCCATTTATGAACCCCAACTTGGACCTTCCACCTAGAGCCAGAGACACTGCTCTTGACCAAGGCAAGTAATTAAACTCATTCAACAAGATTGAGCTTAATCTTTGATTTGGGTTGACATCCACCTCATGCATATTCATGAAGGAAAGCACTGATGAACTTTCAGCTTCTGATCCTAGCGGCTTGTCTTCAGCCATTTCAAAGATTGAAGATGCTAAGATAATAATAAAGCAGAAGCAAGTTAATTTTCCTGCTTTGATACCATGTAGAAAAAACAAGAAATAACTCTACACAAAAGAGTTCTCTAGTTTGTATTATTTTCTTCATGTTTTCATTACAATTGTATAGCTATTTATAAGGAAATTTTATTCCTTCAATTACTCTTTAAATTAAGCATTCCTTGATTTACTCCTTGAATTAAGCTCCTTGTTTTATTCCTTGAATTAAGGTCCTTGTGTTTATTCTTTGAATTAAGAACTAATATCCAATAATTAAACTCTTTGAGATGATATTGGTAATGTTACTGGTGTGCAGATTCAACTGGGGTCTATCTGTAAGAAAAAAATCAGAGAAAATAATGAAGCTTCTCAATGATAGTACTTTTGTTAAAGAAGAAAGAAACAAAGCTAGGAAGTTAACCAAAGAAATCAAAGGATTTGGAAGCTTCAACCATATGTCATCATCTTCAGCACAAGGAATTTTAAGAGAAACTATAACATCTTTTGAAAGTGAAACATATGGAAGGTGTAATTCCCACTTCAACAACCATGAAAATGAAGACAATACTCAGTTACCTTCTAATGATCAAAGTTTCAAAACCAAGTCTGAAAACACAAAGCAACAGGAAAACCAGAGTATTATACTCCATGAATCAACAAGCACTGAAAGGGTGAGCTCAGGTTCAAGTTCAAGTTCTTGGGTCAATAAAATGAGTTTCAAAGATAATATAGTTCCAAATAAGGAAGAGTTACATAGATGGAATGGCATTGGAGAGTCTAATCCACTCATGGATCACAAAACAGATGAGCCAATAAATGAAACTTCGACTGATGATGATCATTCCTTTAGTGACACTAAGAATCAAATTAGTGCTTCACTGCTTTTAGCAAATCATTGAACGAAATGATTTTGAAAGGTATTTTTATGTTATATTGGATGTGTAGATGTGTGTGGTATGGATATTGAGGAGATACATACTACTATATAATGATTAAATAGAACTGAAAATACCTATATAAACATCTATAATGCAATTTTTTTCATAGCAATTTTCATTTTTGACTCTTCAATTTACCCACATAACTACAAGTGTTTGAAAACGAAGCTCTTATGCACTGTCAAATATATTTTTTGCAAGTGTAACATGATTTCTTGGTGTTTCGGTGACCATTAGTTGTTGGGTTTACAATAATCTTTTTGTTTTTGAAAGCATGTATATATGTGTCTAAAATTAACGAGGAATTAAAAATGAAACGCATTGAATATATCATTCAATATTCTCTCTTTTTATTCTTCTATTTCAAGAGGTTATTTTTTAATTGTGCAAGTTCCATTTATTTTTAAAACAGGTATTATTAATGTATTGTGACTATTGAAAATTGGTGTTGAAAAACATCAAAACCAAAGGCTAAGACCTTTCTAAATAAAACAATTTCTCTCAAAGTTATATTATTTATTTCATATTTTCATTACAATTCTATAGCTATATAGAAGGAGATTTACTCCTTGAATTACTCTTTGAAATAACATTCCTTGATTTACTCTTTGAATTAAACATTCCTTGTTTTTCTTCTTAAATTAATCCTTAAATTAAGGATGATAACTCTTTGATTTATTCCTTAATTTACTTCTTGAATTAAAGTTCTTGATTTACTCCTTAAATTAAGGTCCTTGATTTAATTCTTAAATTAAAGTTTTTGATTTACTCCTTAATTTTATCTCCAATACTCCCACTCAAGCTGGATCCATAAGGTTTATGGATCTAAACTTGCACATAAATCGTTGAAACTAATAAGAAGTCAATGCAATAAAGATAAAACTAACAAAAATGTTAATTACGATAGAAAAATATATATAGTTGTCGATGTGGGACCTTTCCTTTTACCACAATACTTCCCCTCCACATCAGGCAGGTAGGAGTTGCAAGAGAGATTTAATCCATCATCGCCAAGTATTTGGTTTCAATGTGGGATCTTTCCTTTTACCATGATACTATTTCTTCACATCAGGTAGGTAGAAATTGCAGGAGAGATTTAATCCATCATCGCCAAGAGCTTGGTTTCAATATGGGACCTTTCCTTTTACTATAATACTCCACATCCACATCAGGTAGGTAGAAGCTACATGAGATATTTAATCCATCATCGCCAATAGCTTAGTTTCAATGTGGGACCTTTCATTTTACCACAATACTCATCCTCAACATCAGGTAGGTAGAAGCTGCAGGAAAGATTTAATCCATCATCGCCAAGAGCTTGGTTTGAAAAAAAAAATTGTAGAAGAAATCGCTCTGATAGAGTGTCAAATGCACTTTAAGACATCACAGACTTTGTTGTTGAAAACAGAGATAAAATTATAAGAGCTACAAGTATATTTTATTTCGGTAGAGGAATAACAATGTTTTCACGAAGATCGACTTGTTCTGATACCATGTTGAAAATTGGTGTTGAAAAACGCCAAAGCCTAAAGGCCTTTCTAAATAAAACAATTTCTCTCAAAGTTATATTATTTATTTCATATTTTCATTACAATTCTATAGCTATATAGAAGGAGATTTACTCTTTCAAATTAAACATTCTTTGATTTACTCTTTGAATTAAGGATTCTTTGTTTTTCTCCTTGAATTAATCCTTAAATTAAGGATGATAACTCTTTGATTTATTCCTTAATTTACTTCTTTAATTAAAGTTCTTGATTTACTCCTTAAATTAAGGTCCTTGATTTACTTCTTAAATTAAAGTTTTTCATTTACTCCTTAATTTTATCTCCAATACTCCCCCTCAAGCTGGATCCATAAGGTTTATGGATCTAAACTTGCACATAAATTGTTGAAACTGATAAGAAGTTAATGCAATAAAGATAAAACTAACAAAAATGTTAATTACGATAGAAAAAAATATATAGTTATCGATGTGGGACCTTTCCTTTTACCACAATACTTCCCCTCCACATCAGGCAGGTAGGAGTTGCAAGAGAGATTTAATCCATCATCGCCAAGAGCTTGGTTTCAATGTAGGATCTTTCCTTTTACCATGATACTATTTCTTCACATCAGGTAGGTAGAAATTGCAGGAGAGATTTAATCCATCATCGCCAAGAGCTTGGTTTCAATGTGGGACCTTTCCTTTTACCATAATACTCCTCATCCACATCAGGTAGGTAGAAGCTACAGGAGATATTTAATCCATCATCGCCAATAGCTTGGTTTCAATATGGGACCTTTCCTTTTACCACAATACTCATCCTCAACATCAGGTAGGTAGAAGCTGCAGGAAAGATTTAATCCATCATTGCCAAGAGCTTGGTTTGAAAAAAAAATTGTAGAAGAAATCGCTCTGATAGAGTGTCAAATGCACTTTAAGACATCACAGACTTTGTTGTTGAAAACAGAGATAAAATTATAAGAGCTACAAGTATATGTTATTTCGGTAGAGGAATAACAATGTTTTCACGAAGATCCACTTGCTCTGATACCATGTTAAAAATTGGTGTTGAAAAATGCCATAGCCTAAAGGCCTTTCTAAATAAAACAATTTCTCTCAAAGTTATATTCTTTCTTTCATATTTTCATTACAATTCTATAGCTATGTAGAAGGAGATTTACTCCTTGAATTACTCTTTGAATTAAACATTCTTTGATTTACTCCTTGAATTAAGGATTTCTTGTTTTTCTCCTTGAATTAATCCTTAAATTAAGGATGATAACTCCTTGATTTATTCCTTAATTTACTTCTTGAATTAAGATTCTTGATTTACTCCTTAAATTAAGGTCTTTGATTTACTCTTTAAATTAAAGTTTTTGATTTACTCCTTAATTTTATCTCCAATACTCCCCCTTAAGCTGGATCCATAAGGATTATGGATCTAAAATTGCACAGAAATCGTTGAAATTGATAAGAAGTCAATGCAATAAAGGTAAAACTAACAAAAATGTTAATTACGATAGAAAAAAAAATATAGTTGTCGATGTGGGACCTTTCCTTTTACCACAATACTTCCCCTCCACATCGGGCAGGTAGAAGTTACAAGAGAGATTTAATCCATCATCTCCAAGAGCTTGGTTTCAATTTGGGATCTTTCCTTTTACCATAATACTCCTTCTTCACATCATGTAGGTAGAAATTACAGGAGAGATTTAATCCATTATCGCCAAGAACTTGGTTTCAATGTGGGACCTTTCCTTTTACCATAATACTCCCCCTCCACATCAGGTAGGTAGAAACTACATGAGATATTTCATCCATCATCGCCAATAGCTTGGTTTCAATGTGGGACCTTTCCTTATACCACAATACTCATCCTTCACATCAGGTAGGTAGAAACTACAAGAGAGATTTAATCCATCATCGCCAAGAGCTTGGTTTGAAAAAAAAAATGGAACAATAAATCGCTCTGATAAAGTGCCAAATGTACTTTAAGACATCACAGACTCTGCTGTTGAAAACAGAGAAAAAATTATAAGAGCTACAAATATATGTTATTTCGGTAGAGTAATAACAATGTTTTCACGAAGATCCACTTGCTCTGATACCATGTTGAAAATTGGTGTTGAAAAACACCAAAGCCTAAAGGCCTTTTTAAATAAATCAATTTCTCTCAAAGTTATATTCTTTCTTTCATATTTTCATTTACTACTTGAATTACTCTTTGAATTAAACATTTCTTGATTTACTCCTTGAATTAAGGATTCTTTATTTTTCTGCTTGAATTAATCCTTAAATTAAGGATGATAACTCCTTGATTTATTCCTTAATTTACTTCTTGAATTAAGGTTCTTGATTTACTCCTTAAATTAAGGTTCTTGATTTACTCCTTAAATTAAGGTTCTTGATTTACTACTTAAATTAAGGTTCTTGATTTACTCCTTAAATTAAGGTTCTTGATTTACTCCTTAATTTTATCTCCAATAATGACCTAGATAAACAAATGAAAATTAGTTAGTTGTTTCTGTTAGGTTAAATTACAAATATATGATAAAATTATTACGAAAGGTATAAATATACAATTTAATTTTATTAAGTGATAAAAATAATATTTAGTTATAATTAATAGTATAAATGTATCACTGTGTTATTTTATTGGTGATTAATTCATATTTTCAATCGTAAATCCATATATATATATAAGGAGTTTGATAGTAAATTTATAACATTAATAAAAAAATTAGTGATAAATTGTACCATTAATAAATATTTTGGTAGTAAATTTGTCATAATAGTGTTAGATTTATACCACCAATAATACTTAATAATTATTTTTATCACTCAATAAAATTAAATAATATATTTATAATTTTTATGATAATTTAATAATATCTTTGTTAGTTGATCTTTTATATTATGTTAGTTGGGTTAGAAATTTTAACTATTTAAATTTTTAGAAAGAAAAAAAGAAAGAAAAAGAAAACATACTAGTTACTTATGGGTGTGTAACTTATTGTTGGAAAAAATAGAAAGTTTCATAAATTTTGTTAGCAATTAGTTACTATAGTGTTACAAAAATATTCTAAATTTTAAATTGTTATGAAATTAATATCAAAAATCAGATGTTATTATAAAATTAACATAGTTGTTAAATGATTAAAAAAAAACTCATTGAATTTTTTTAAGACTGTTGGTACTTATTTTACCTTTTATTTGTTAGTTTTTTGTCTAAATTTAAGGGAGATAATACTTATGTAATAAAAACTAAAATTTGTTAATAATTTTGTAATAATTTAAAGTTTGATGGTATTTTTAGTTGTTAAATGATTCAAAAAAAAATTCATTGAACTTTTTTAAGACTGTTAGTACTTATTTTACCTTTTATTTGTTAGTTTTTTGTCTAAATTCAAGGAAGATAATACTTATGTAATAAAAACTAAATTTTGTTAATAATTTTGTAACGGTTTAAAGTTTGATAGTATTTTTATAAACATATTCTGAATCTGTTTATTCAAAAGAAAATAGTTTAATCTAGTCATAAAAAAGGGAAGAGGAAGGGAGACAAGTGGAATAATAAAAATATGAGTCAGAGAGCTCTGCTTTGATATTGCAAAAAAAATGTTAAAAGGCTTTTAGTACTGCTAATACAAATTAATAGTTAAAAAAATCAAATATATCTGCAATGATCTCAACCATCTCATATATCAAGGTTTCAATGACATTAGACGGTAAAAATCTAGAGAAATATAGCAACAACAAAAAAGAGAGGATATAAAACCTAAGTGGATCCTGCTATTCCCATACTGCATATTTAGAAGCACTTCCTGTGTACTATAGATGGTCCAAATTCATCGTACTCCGCCTTTGCAATCCACATCTGCATATCATACAAAAGAAATGCCATTAACACCCTCGAAGAACAAAGCATGTAAATGCAACCTTACGGCATAAATGCATGTAGCATAATACCAAAAAAGTGTACTAATATATATTACTAATCTATCATAATTTCAAATATCGTGATAATTTCTCATTATATATAAACTTAAAATTATATGTGTTATAATATATTTATTAATAATATTGTGTTTTGTCATTTCAGATTTATCTTAAATTTATGGTACATAACATTTTCCTATCCAAAAACCATATACAATGTGGAGAAACGTATACCTCCCTACAATGTCTCATAATGTAGCTTGATTTCAAGTCACCTTTTGATATATTAATTTATGTGATATAATAGTGTACAAACATATAGACAAAAGAATCCATTTTTACTTATTAAAGGTGTGCATTTTCAATCACTTTTATTCAACAATTTATTGTGTATTTGTGATATACAGTATCATAACAAAAATAATATAAAAGAATTATACTCAAAATACCCTTAAGAGAACAACTAAGGATACCTATACAACAAGGAGAACTTGTATAAAAGAAAGCATATAGCATTAGGTCAAAGATTATCGTTACAATCTACCTCTGAGGTGCAAGCCTAAGATCCACGCATAAAGCAAATCCATGGTAGTTGCTGAGTATCCTATTTTGAGGGACACATATGCTTTTTATTTGAATTTTTTGGATTTTTGGAAGAAACTCTTTCTATGCTTTACCTTTGAAGCTTTTGTTTTTTTTTCCGTTTTTTAGAAGGAAGCAAATCCACGGTGGTTGCTGAGTATCCTATTTTGAGAGATACATTTGCTTTTCATTTGAATTTTTTGATTTTTGGAAGAAACTCACTACTAGAAAGGGGGTATTTAAGTCATTGTGTAAAGTCGGTTTTTGGAAAAAACTGACTTATAATGAATTTAAAGTCGGTTCGGTGTAAAACCGACGCTATTTACGTTGTACTTAGCGTCGGTTGATGTGTAAAACCGACGCTATCCACGTAGATAGTGTCGGTTCACCCCGTCAACTGACGCTATCCATCTAATATATCCAAATTTGGGTCATTTTTTACGCAGAACCCAATTTTCTTCCTCACTCTCCTCCATTTTTTCCCAAAATTTACACCGTGTGCCACCTTCTTTCTAAATTTTCGGTCACCTCCGACCACCATTTGTAACGTCATTTTGTAAGTTATATTCCTCTTCTCATTATCTTTCAGATCTACTATTTTTTTTAGCGAAATATTAAAAAAAATTATACCAATTTTCTGTATAAATTCTTGATTTAGGTATGTTTTTTATTTTGTTTGTTATTATGTTTGACTTATTTTACGTGGAAATAATATCTAAAATGTTGTGGGTTTGATGGATTATATATATTTACTACGCGTGGATAAATTTATTTATATATTATAAATAATTATATTTTATTAAGTAAATTTTTGTACCTTATTATTCAGTTTGTTTTATATTTTATATAAATTTTTGATTTAGGGATGTTTTTTATTTTGTTTGTTATTATGTTTGACTTATTTTATGTGGAAATAATATCTGAAATGTTGTGGGTTTGATGGATTATATATTTTTACTATGCGTGGATAAATTTATTTATATTTTATAATTATATTTTATTAAGTAAAGATTTCATATAACTTCATATATATAGACAAATGATTAATAAAGTGATAATATGAGTTTGTTGAATGTCGTTTTACGTGGTAATCTCTTTTTTATAGTAATATTTATAATGATTTAATTTCTTCATTCGTATGTCTGAAATTTAGACTGTTTTTTATGGATGTTTTACGTGCTCATGTATGTAGGGGAATATGAATTGTTATATGGATCAATTATTTTTTTGTCATAATGCTTGTGAAGACCAATCAAGATTCTAAGTCAACCAAGCTTACTCGATCGCATAATTACACTTTGACGACATTATTTTATTTGTAATTTAAGTTAACTATATGTATTATATATACATTATTTGTTTTTGTAATAAATTTAATTATCAAGTAATTAAATATATTTAAATTTTTAATTATTTGTATTATTATTTAATTTTAGTCTTTTTATGCTATATATATATTGAATAATACAAAAAATGAAAATAAAAATAAAAACAAATCATAAAATGTACGGGTAAAGTCGGTTCATCCCGTGAAACCGACTTTACATTTTAAGTTGCTGAACCGACTTTAAATTTGTTTAAAGTCAGTTTTTAACCAACTTTAAATTTGTTTAAAGTCAGTTTTTAACCGACTTTAATGTCTATTTCTATAGTAGTGACTCTTTTTATGTTTTAGCTTTTGAAGTTTCTTGTTTTGTTGTTGTTTTGTTGTTTTTTTAGGGGGGCGAACGAACTTCAACTTTGATAATGAATGTTGCTGGAGTTGTCAAAGATTGGTTTTTTTATTTCCTTCTTATGCTTGATGATTTTTGAGTCTTCCATATCTAGTATTGTGTTAGATAAAATATGTATATTCCATTTGTACCCTTCTAATTATTTTCAAGTGTTACTAATTTTGAGAGTTACATAAGTGTTTGAAAATTTCATGAACATAACTTTTATATTATAATTTCATAGATCTTAGGACTTCTCACGAAAAGTTTCAAGATTAGATATATGCATCATATTTACAATAATCAAATGACTTAAATTCAAGTACTATTAATTACATATTTAATTACATTTCATGTAAGTACTTAGTTGGATAAATTATAATATTAGATGACAAAAATATTAGCATTTTTAGTTAGAGGGATCGAGCCCATTATAGATGGATTGATTTGTAATTGACCCTACTTTGATCCTTCGTCTCTATGTAAAATTGAATATGTTATTTTTATACTAAGGATCAATATCACTTTGGAAGGATTGATCAAACTTCAATCTTGAATTATTCGTGTTCATTTTTCATAACTTTTAAAAGGAGATCTAAATAGAGGGATCGATCCCCACCTAAGATAGATCAATACATCAAGACATATTCGTTGGCGTAACTTATTTTTAGGATAGATTAATCCATCTCATAAAAGGATTGATCATACTATTAGAACTAACTTATTTACTCTTTTTTTATTCATATTTAAACCCAATCAACATTCAACTAACTTTGCACTTTAGGTTTTCTATAAGTATGTTACTCATCACCCTTATTTACATATACAATTACTAAGAAGTTTTTTGGAGCAAAAGTTTTAATAGTTAGTTTTTTTATACTCTTGTTTATATTTTTTTAGGTTTAATTTAATCATTTAATCTACTATATTTATATAATCATGCTAATTTACATATGAACTTATTTATTAATTTTGGATCCTTGATTTGAAAGCTATGCTTAAAATCATATTTGTTTTAAGGTTTCATCATGCTTCTTGTTTGCATCTGCATATTTGATTGAAATATATGATAAGATTGTTGATTATATTAGTCCATTTAGAATATGCATACCACATTTGTTATTTGTAATAACCTTTCAAATTATTACATAATACAGTTCAATAGTTTGAAGAGAGTTGATTAAAATGTTGGTTCAAATTTATTCACCTACCTTGAAGATAGTGTGAAAAAGAGAGCGAGATCTTGTAAATAAGGTATATAAGGGCATTATCACTATAAAAGTAGTCTATGATCTCTTATACTTGAACATTATTTTTTAATAATGGATAGATTAGTTGGTTTAATTAGATCGATGATTTTTTTCTTAAATCGTATTGAATTAAGTTGTTTTCACTTAAAATTTTATATCTTTTATTTAATTATGTATTTATTATTTACGTGTGATAGCATATTTGATTTCTCTGTTTAAATTATTAAACTATAAATTGATGAAAGTTTAAAATAACATATACATACCCATTTAG
The DNA here is from genome assembly GCA_037013495.1 of Hippophae tibetana. Taxonomy (NCBI): domain Eukaryota; kingdom Viridiplantae; phylum Streptophyta; class Magnoliopsida; order Rosales; family Elaeagnaceae; genus Hippophae; species Hippophae tibetana. The sequence goes on from CM072803.1 coordinate 21,015,602, forward strand.
ATTAATTAGATTTGTATTTTAAATTTGATTAAAAATAATATTTTTTTATATTTTATCATTAAATAAACTTATCTAATAGTTATTTAACTAATGATACATACTTTAGAATTTAACAACCCTATTTTTAATGATTTTTAATATACATAAAGTAATTGTCCACTAATATACCATTTTTATAAATAATGACAACAATGTAAGTAACAAACGGTAAAAATCTAAATCACTTAAATTACTTGGTCTAATTTAGTTATATGGTTTAGTTTTGAAGCACTATATTTTAAACTTATCAAGTTTAGGTTTAGATTTGTATATATTACTTTTACAATCTACAGAATCACCTTGCATGCTCTTTTCTAACGTGATTGAAAATTATGTTTTAAATGGAGGTCTGTAATTGAATTTGAGGTAACTTGATAAAAAATAAAAATAAAAGAATTAGGGGTAATTCTGCTTAAGTATTAATAATGTTAATTAAGATTATGATATATTAATAAATTACAAAATACATTATATTTATGATTTTTGTGATAACTTCTGAAATTCCATGGCCTTTTGTTTGTATTTAAATTTGAAAAAAATTATTTACCATAAATTATAATATTATTATAAAAGTTAATTTTAAAATACAAAATAAATATGATTATTTTAATCAATACTTATATTTCAATTCTTTTTTTCTTTCTGTATTTCATTTTTCTCGAAACAAGATGATTCTGTTTTCTCTTTCTAGTCAACATCAGATAAAAAAACATTAAAAAACAGAGAAAGAAAGGGAAAAAGAAAGAAAGAAAAAAGCCTACAAATGATGATTAATGACCTCTATTGATGATGAATTTGATTTATCTTTTTGACTTTCTTCTTTGTTTGTTTCTTACCATCAGTTTTTCTCTGTTTTTCAAATGGTTATTTTGAACTAGTCCTCCCCGTACAAGTGAAAATAGACCTCTATATAGAGTTACTTCATTAATTCACTTGACACATTTATCTATCAAGCCGATCTATCTCCTTTTTATCAATAACAAAACTAACATTTTACCTCCATTTCATCTAAAATCTCTGGTGTTTGATATGACTTCATTGGACTTCATTCACTGAAATCTCTTAACTTGGATTGTTCGATTTATATTTCACACATGGCTCATCAACAAGTAAATTTTGACTTCTGTCTCATTCTTTTGGATTTTTGTCTTCTGGGTTGTCTTTCAAATCCTCTTTTTCTTTCTGGGTTTTCGTTAGATAAAGGAGCTCTGTCTGTTTATGTCCTTTTTCTTAGGATTTTAATTTTTTTGTAGCTTAGCAAGCTAGTTTTTATTTTATTTTATTTTATGTTGATGCATAGTAATTTTTAACTGATATGATTATGATGATTGAAGGAGGAAGGGTGGCCTTTGGGTTTGCAACCAGTTAATGAAAGAGCAGGGTTGGGTAGAGATCATGATTTGTTTGGATCAATCTCATTCAACACTTTAATTTCTGCTTCTCCAACTTGTTCTACAAATTCTTCTTCAGATTTAGACACAGAGGTAATTAAATTTACACTGAACTAATAAATATTTGGTTTTTGAAAAAACACCATTCTTCTATTGACTCTTGTGTGTTTGGGGCTCTTGCCTTCTATTTGTAGGTATAAGTCATATAATACCAGTGTTTTGAGAACGTTGGTGATTAAAAACTTTTAACATAGTATGAGAGTGATATGTCCTGTTTAAACTTTTACGATTAAAAACTTCAAAATTATATTTGTGATTTTGTGATATTTTTTGTCAAATATGGCTTTGATTAAGGCATGACCGAGCCTAGCATTTGTTTAGTGTGTTTTGATATAGAACTTAGCATTGTCGTTTCCTTAGTGTCATTATATATATATATAAATGTTAGTATTATTGGTTAACTAATTAATTAGATAATTAAAAGTAATTAATTAACTTACCTAACCCAGTTTTTTTTCTTCTTCTGAAATACCATGGTAGATAGAATCCTTGAATATGTGTCTGTCTGTTTTGTCATACAAAAACCACATGGGGGTCACATATTAAAAAGTGCCCAAATTAGTCAGAGAGGTACATGTAAGTTGGTGAAGAAAACAATACTCATGCTTATTGGTTATTTATATTTTCAATTATTTGTTCACCTAAACCATTATCTCTGATGTTCTTTGTCATCTAATGTGTGCGAAAATTTGTAATTTCTATAATGAAGCATAAAACTGCTTTGCACTTTGTGATATAATGCTTTGTAACAAATTATTCTAGGTTTGATATTTTTTCCCAATCAAAAGTACTTTTATTTATAAATAGATACTTTTTGTTGATGAATTATCTGTTAACTCAATTGGTTGAAACTAACTCAATCTCAAAGTAAATGAAGCATGATTGAATCTTATATACCAAAAATGTCGTCTCCCCAACAAATTAGTATTGTGATCACAAATTGTGCAGTCAACAGGGTCCTTCTTTCATGATAAGAGCATAACACTTGGGAGCTTAATAGGAGTCACAAACGTGTTAAAGCTGTCAAGAAGATCTTTAAGGAGAAACAAAACTGAGACAAGAGGAGCTATTATCAATAATAAAAATAAGGGAAGAACATGGTCTTGTTTCTCCTTATGCTCAAGTAAACACAGTAGAGATACTAATGAAAGTGTTAAAAATGTACCATCACTTGGACATTTTTTAGCAGTTGAAAGAAAAGCTTCAAATGATGAAAGTAATATAAGGAATCAAAGTCATGATACCATTTATAATAATGGGCCTGATGAGTTTGTCCAGCCTGTTTGTGAGCCCAACTCACTTTTTATTGATGGCAGGGTAGCTCCTCCTCCTCTTCCTCAGTCAAGTACTACACAAGCTGATATGACGAAGAAAAACAGAGGATTTGAGTCATCATTGGGTTTCTTGGGATTTCGTTGTTGTTTTCATGCTTGTATGGACTCTACTAGTCACAATCAAACTGATTGATTGCTAGTTAGGTATATGTTTTAGTTAATTTAAATTTATTTTGTGGATGAATTTAGAAAATGGAGGGATCTATACCTTTAAAATACATCTATTTTTTTTTTATACTTTTTATACTTTTAGTTTCAATTAAAATATATTAAAGACCTCTATTTAATTCTTTATTTAATTATTGATGTAAATTTTAATATTAATTAGTATCTTTAAGTTACCTAAATTCATTAAGTTTAATGTTGGACAAAAATATACCATTAATTTAAATATAAGTATTTTATGTATCTTATTTGAGAATAGATGTAAAAAAAATATCAAAATATAAATATAAATTATTCAAAGAAATTACTTTCAAAATAAACTTATATTATTCATTTTTATCACATAATGTACTAGTTATATGCAAGGTAAGTATGATTTTGCCTAAATTATTGAGGCTTAATTCTATAAATATAATAAAGATATTGAGGCTTAATTCTATAAATATAATAAAGATATTGTAATTGATAATGAAAATATTGAAAAAGCATTAAAAAATTAAATGCAAATAAAACTATGAAAATTTTAATAGATTTTTAAAATATCAAAACAATTAATTATTTATTTTTTAAATTAATTGTTTTATTATTTACTGTATATAAAAATAAAAATATTTCAAACTTATTTTAATCAATAAATCAAAAATTTATAAAATAGGTAGTTAAAATATTTAAAAATAATTATTTAAATTAATAAATTTTATAATTAATTTAAATATTTATTTTTAAAATAAAATAAAGTTAATTATAAAGAATATTTTATTGATATTTTTAACACTTTATCAACAATATCTATATTATTATTTGATATTTTATAGATATTTTTTCGTTATGAATATTTTTTTAACATTATACAAATATTATATATCAACATCGAGATCTCTAAAATAAAATAAAATAAATTGATATTGTCAAATATATTTTCATTGCTATATTCCACTTGTCTAAGTATTTATTTAAGATTTTATTGTTTTGTTAAATTTCTAATGTAGTATGGAAGAATTACTTCCTTTAAGAGAGATATGGATCTAATAATTCACCAATTTTATTATTAATTTATTAATTCAATGCAACCAATTATTTATTAATGGATAAAAATGCATATATATATATATATATATATATATATATATATATATATATATATATAATGAGACATGAAATGTTATCTCTAAATTACAAAAGGACTCGAGCACTACAATCCACGCGTAATTGTGCAGGCACAGACTTTACCTTGGTACTATATATATCTCTGAAATTTGAAACTTTTTTTTATTTTTTTATTCTTTCTTGAATATAGAGCAAGATTCCACTTTTGGAGTAGTAATAGCATTTGAATCAAATTAGATGCATGATACATGTTCGAAATTGAATAAAAATAAAATTAGAGATACCTACCACGTATTAACAAATACTCAATTAAGTGGTAATACCTATATTTTTACCTGCATAAAATTGTAAACTTATAATAAAAAACATATATATATATATTTTCACTTTTTATCATAATAATATATATTAAATTATTATATATATTAAATAATAAATCGATATTAAATTAAATATTAAATTAATTATATATTAAAATAATTGTGTGATAAGGATAATTATATTTTCTAAATCAAAGAATTTTCTTGTAAGCATTATTATAAATAATAAATATGTTACAATTATAACTACGTGATTATTTATAATTATGTGATAAATATATTTATTAATAATACTACAACATATTATTTAAAATTTTACAAATAATTATGATATATAAACCTTTTCTTTTTCTATTAATAATGTCAAGTAATTACATGTATACACAAAAAGTGTGATAGCATAGGTGATTTCGATAAATCAATGCAAACTTTATTCAGCTTAGAAAAATTTCGTGTCTCAACCAGACTTCAAAATTTTCGACGAAACGGGAAACCCACACTAACATCTAGTGCAATTAGTGAATTTTTTTTATAATTTTTTTATTTATATAGAAACATAATAAGACTCATATTTCTTGAAAAATGAAAAAAAAAAATCTTTTTATTACAAGTTAGAAAGATCATGCTATGAAAAAAAAAGCTAAAATATATTTCATGCTTCCACCTTCTAAACTACTACTTGGTTTCTCACTCGGATTTAAGTACATTATTATTTTCTAAATTTTAATTAAATTTATACATAAATATTTAAAATTTTAAAATATACGATTTGATCTAAATTAATCTTTTACAAGTTCATATATAAGGTCTTAAAATTTAAAATTTTATCATTTAATTATTAAAAAAATTAAAATTTTATATGTAATTCATACTAAATTGTAATTTTGCATAAAAATTTAAAATTTATGTATTAAATTTTAAAAATTTAAAGATTAAATCAAATAAATCATAAGATTAAAAAATTATATATAAAAATTTAAAAATTTAAAAGATAAATAATATGTGTAAAAAATTCAAAGATTTGCATATAAGATAATAACTGATAGTCTAAAAAATTAATCATGTCATTACGTACGAGGTGTGAGTCAGAGACAGCTAGATGCATGTCTATGACATAATAAGCCAGCAACAAACCTATCATGACAAGAATCTATGTCTGTTTGGGACAATTATAAGGACTGCAATTTGGTACGAAATGATATGATTAATTTTGAAAAGTATACAGTTTATTATCCAAAATATGATGTTATGATGTTAGGTTTATATATATGATATTAGGTATCCTATGCTACGCTATGCTATGCATGCCTAGCGAGTTTCATATTTGTGTTTACGTACACGTACATGTACCTTTTTAACAAAAATGGAAAATAAACTATATGTATATAACAATATCAAAAAATTTTGGCTATTTTTTAAAAATAATTTTATATATATCTTTAATATCAAATAAATATTTTTTCTCTAATTTTTATTTTACATATTTTGATATTTTATTATATATATATTATTAATATTTAACAAAAAATAAAGACAAAAATGACATGAGTGAGTAAAACAATTAGTAACATACATAAAATGACACATATGTGTATTATATATAAATATTTTTTAAATTAATATGATATAATTTAAAAATATTTTAAATAGTTAAATTTTTTTTTATTCAAGATAATAGAAACTCACTGTAAAACTTTATAAAAGTTAAAAACAAGAAGAAAAAAATGTTGATGAAATTATTATTGTATGTTAAAAGTTTTTTACACATTGTTTGATTTTAAATTTTGATTTTATTGAATATTATATTATTTTACATTTTATTTTAACAATATTTCAAATTTATTTGATCTTTTTTTATAAAAAATTTAATATTATTTATAATATGATTTTTTTAATAATAAGTTTCCATTTCATCTTAATATAAGTTATTTATCGAGTTTAAAGATAATAATTATCAATAAAAATGGGCCTAGCTATCACAAACACTTAGATATTACATAAGAATTCATACTTTTTTTAATGCATTCTTAAAATTATAAATCATATCTTATTATTTATATTTTAATATATTTATTTTAATTTTAGATTTAATATTAATAAATTTTGTTATGTTTTAATGCCTTTTTCATTTCTAAACATGAATTTGTTGTTAATTAATTTAACTTATATATGTATGATTTTAATATTTATTAACTTATTCTACTTTTTTTTTGTTAGATACTTTTCATTAGGTTATAATTTGTAATTTTATATTATGTTGTAATATGATAAGAAAAATTAGACTTGAATTAATGAGAATCCATGATAACTTTTATTAATATTATAAGCTTAGCGTATTTTTTCACTTTTTAATATATTTGAATAAAAAATTTATTTTTTATATATGTGATATTTTAAAGTTGCACCATTAATTCCGATCCATATTTGGTCATACAGATTGTAGTTGGAGATATAAGATGTATATCTCATCTTAGTTCATATCTCACTTAACGTATTTAAGAATTTCATGATTTAATATTATTTTATTTTATTTAAATATTATATTATCTCTAAAATTATAACCTTGATGAGTCTAACTTTAAAAAAAATTATATCATTTTTTTTATTAAATTTACATCATAAATTATTATTCTATCATATTTTCTATTATTTTTTTATTTTTATTTATCTCATTTAAACCCATTAAAAATAAATGAGATATTTCAATTAATATCGTTTTATTATCATTTCATCTCATTAAAATTAAGTGAGACAATACTAAATGTGTTTTGAAAATTAATAAATTATCTTGTTAATATAATTAATATTTTATCTTAATTTACAACTCTAATGATTGGTTGTATATTTTATAAATTATACCATCGGGTTTGGATCATCTATTGATCTATACTTTATTAATTTTTATTGATAGTTAAATCTCAAACCTTTAAAATAATAGAACACATAATTCTATAAAAACATTATTATAAATAAAATTAAAAAGAAAATTAATTATTGATTTGATAAAGATTAGTACAAAAAGAGATAATAACATTATCCATTCCATACACCATCTCTAGATTCATGTGATTTTTCAATTAAACACAATCTAACAATATACTCTTTCAGATCACATGAAAAATAAAAAATAAATAGTTTTCAAAAAAAAAAATTGAGAAATTACCTTAGTCGATCGGAGTTCAAATTGAGAAAGTCTAACGAACCAGAAGTTTTTCTAATTACTCTTTTTATAATTATAAATTTTAAATAATGTTATAAGCATTGTTTTATCACAATATTTTTATCTTTATTTTCATATAATTTTAATTGTATATTTTACAAATTGAATACATGTTAGTCCATATTTTGTCAAAGATAATTTGTTGTTTTATTTAGGTTATTAGCAAATAAAACACTCTGAAAATTAAAAAAGTTACACACACAAAAAAAATTATGAATCATTATTCAAATGCTATTATTTTTTTCCTTTGGTTTTTATATGATTTAGATATATAGATGATTTTACTTTTAACCAATGACGAAAGCATGTAGAAGCTAGAGGGGCAAAGGTCCGAGAATCTCTTAACAAATTAATTTTAGATATCATTGTTGGGAAATTACGCAAATTTCTGATAAGCCAGATTTATGAGAAAGCAAGAATAGAAAAATAACACACAAATTTGATAACGGAGTTCGGCCAATCTTGCTTACGTCTCCGGACCTGCTGCAGATCTTTTTACTGAAAGGGGAGAAATTACACAAGGTGTTTACAACACTTACAACTCACAACCCAATTACACCCAAGAAAATTACTCTCAATTTTCTCTCACAAAAGCTTTTCTCTCTAAGCTTTTCTCTCAATTGGAATGAACACTTTGGATGATTAATTCATTACAATTACACATCTATTTATAGAAAAATTCACTCCTTGAATTACTCATTAAATTAATGGTTCCTTAAATTGCTCCTTGAATTAAGCTCCTTGTTTTGCTCCATGAATTGCTCCTTGTTTTGCTCCATGAATTGCTCCTTGTTTTGCTCCTTAATTTAAGGAGCTTTATGATAATCTCCAACAATCTCCCACTTGAAGACTGATTTCAATCTGTCTTCACACCTCGATCAATGCAGCAGCTTTTCTAGTCTTTATTACTCTAGCAGACCAACTGAAGTTGAGCACAACTTCAGTTTGTCAATAGTCACCACCTTTGTTAACATATCTGCTGGATTTTTGCTTTCTTGAATCTTCTCCAGTATTAACACATCATCTTCCAATAGAGATCTGATGAAGTGATAACGAAGTCCAATATGCTTTGTTCTAGAATGAAATGCTGAATTCTTCGCCAAGTGTATTGCACTTTGACTATCACTATGCAGAACATTCTTCTCTTGTTTGAATCACAGCTCAATTAACAAACCTTGAAGCCATATCATCTCTTTACTAGCTTCAGTTACTGCTACATACTCAGCCTCTGTAGTGGATAGAGTGACAATTTTCTGTATTTGTGACATCCAACTAACAGCTGTAGTTCCAACAGTAAATATATAACCGGTGGTGCTTCTTCGGTGATCAACTTCACCTCCAAAGTCTGCGTCTACGTACCCTTGTACTTTTAACTCTCATTTACTAAAGTACAAGCACTTTTCTGTGGTGCCTCGCAGATACCTCAAAATCCACTTTACTGCTTCCCAATGAGTTTTCCCTGGATTTGACATAAATCTGCTAACAACTCCTACTGCATGGCCAATGTCTGGTCTCGTACAGACCATTGCGTACATCAAACTTCCAATGGCTGAGGCATAAGGAACCTTAACCATGAATTCTCTCTCTTCCTCTGTCTGAGGGGACTGATCCTTGGATAAGCGAAAATGACTGGCCAAGGGTGTGCTAACTGGCTTGGCATCGCCCATGTTGAATCTTTGCAAAACACGATTGATGTACTCTGCCTGAGATAACTGCAAGGATCCTTTCTTCTTATTTCTTGTGATTTGCATTCCAAGAATATTCTTTGCTGGACCCAAGTCTTTCATGTCAAATTCCTTTGACAATTGCTGCTTCAACCTTTTAATATCATCCATATCTGAACCTGCTACTAACATATCATCAACATAAAGTAGTAAAATGATATAACTGGACCTATATCTCTTGAAGTAGCAACAATGATCAGCATTGCACTTCTGGAAACCTTTCTTGTGCATGAAGCTGTCAAACTTTCTGTACCATTGTCTCGGGGCTTGTTTCAGGCCATACAAACTCTTCTTAAGTCTGCACACCATGTTCTTTTTCCCCCTTTCTGAGAAACCTTCTGGCTGGTACATGTATATCTCTTCATCTAAATCTCCATGAAGGAATGCAGTCTTCACATCCAACTGTTCAAGATGAAGATCTTCAATGGCTACAATACTCAATACTGATCTGATAGTATTAAGCTTCACAACAGGAGCGAAAATGTCAGTGTAGTCAACTCCTTCCTTCTGTTGAAACCCTTTGACAACTAGGCGGGCTTTGTATCTTTTGGAACCATCATGCTCCTCTTTCACCCGGTACACCCATTTGTTGTGAAGTGCCTTCTTTCCCATAGGTAACTCAGCTAGTTTCCATGTCTGGTTGGAGATGAGAGATTTCATTTCTTCTTTCATAGCAAGCTCCCACTTGTTGGAATCTCGAGTCTGACAAGCTTCATCATAGCATTCAAGCTCCCCTCCATCAGTCAGCAACATATAGTTCATGTATCTCCTGTTAGGCACATGAGGTCGAGAAGACCTTCTCAATACAGGAGCTGGAGTAAGAAGTTGTGGTGTGTCGGAATGCTGTGTACTGTTTTGTCCAACAAGTTCCTCTGGCTGAGGACTTGTTATAATTGGTTCTATTGCGGAAGTATCTGGGACATCATCTGCATCTGCAAATACTGACTCATTCTGCTCTGAGTCATTGGTGTCTATTTTATGCATGTCCTTATACATCAACATTTCGTTGAAAATCACATCTCTGCTACGGATAACTTTCTTCTTTTCGTCATCCCAAATGCGGTAGCCAAACTCATCCTCACCATAGCCAATGAATGTGCATTTCTTGGATTTGGGATCAAGCTTATTCCTGCCTTGATCACTGATATGTACAAATGCTACACAACCGAAAACTTTTAGATGTGATAGTTTCACCTCTTTTCCGCTCCATACCTCCTCTGGTATTCTATGCTCCAATGGAACAGATGGGCCTCGGTTGATCAAGTAAGCTGCCGTGTTGACTGCTTCTGCCCAGAACTGCTTCGGTAGACCTGACTGTATACGAATGCTTCTAGCTCTTTCTGTCAATGTTCGGTTCATACGCTCAGCTACACCATTGTGTTGAGGCGTGCCTGGAACAGTTCTTTCCATTCTGATCCCGTGCTCATAGCAGAAGTTTTTGAATATGGTGTCTTCATATTCACCACCATTATCGGTTCTGAGCTTTTTGATCTTTAAACCCGTCTCATTTTCCACCATAGCTTTCCATCTTCTAAAAGCCTCAAATACTTCAGACTTATGCTTTAGAAAGTAAACCCATACCTTCCGAGAGTGATCATCGATGAAAGTCACGAAGTAGCATTTCCCACCAATAGATGAGACGGTCGTTGGTCCCCAAACATCAGAGTGAATAAGCTCTAGCCTTTCCTTCTTTGGGATTCTGCAACTTGTCTGAAAGCTGACTCTCTTTTGCTTTCCAAGTATGCAATTTTCGCACATGTCTATCTCCGTAGACTGTAGACCTGGAAGTTTTCCCTTTGAATGCATAATCTTCATCCCTTTTTCACTCATATGGCCTAGTCTCTGGTGCCACAGGTTTGGTGTTTCATTGCCTGTTGCAACTGTAATTGAACAACGTGCCTCTGTTGTTATGTAAAGAGTGCCACTTTTCTTGCCTCGAGCAACTGTCATTGCACCCTTTGAAATCTTCCAATCATCACCATGGAAGATCGTAGTGTAGCCTTCACTGGCCAACTGCCCGACTGAGATTAAGTTCCTTCTGAGATCGGGAATATGCCTGACATCCTTCAGCTCCCAAACAGATCCGTTCAACTTAATCTTCACTACACCCTTGCCAATAATAGCACATGGTTGATCATCACCAAGATATACCTTTCCAAGGTTTCCGGGGACATATTTCTCGAAGAATTCTTTTTGTGAAGTAGCATGGAACGATGCTCCAGAGTCTAACACCCAAGATTCTTCCTTGCTCTCCAAAGAGCATATCAATGCATCGTCTCCTCCTGAGGTGGAAGTAACATTTGCCTCTGCCTTCACTTGTTTGTCCTTCGGTGCACTTTTGCACTGATTTTTGTAGTGCCCGGTTCTTCCACAATTCCAACACTCGATGGTCTTCGAGCTATGGGAATTATTAGGATTCCTGGATTTGGACCTCCTGTCCTTTGATCTACCTCGGTAGTCTGTTCTGCCACGTCCATTCCCTTTGGTTGAATTTCTTCCTCTTGACTCTGTATGCAAAACTGAAGAAGTTGACGATTCACCTACCTCTCTACGTCGGATCTCTTCACTGAGAACCAGATCACGAACATCGTCAAATTTTAACTTATTGTTTCCTGACGAGCTACTCACAGCCGTGACAGTAGCATTCCAACTTTCTGGTAAAGAAGACAAAAGTATCAATGCTCGTACTTCTTCATCGAATTCAATTTCCACTGAACTCAACTGGGTTGTGACTGTGTTGAGTTCATTGAGATGTTGAGCTACCGATGCGCCTTCATTCATCCGCAAATTGAACAAATGCCTCATCAAGTGCACTTTGTTTGAGGCTGATGGCTTCTCATACATATTGGAGAGAGCTGCCATAAGACCCGTCGTGGTCTTTTCCTTTGCTATGTTGAAGGCAACATTACGGGATAATGTCAATCGAATAACTCCGAGGGCTTGTCTGTCTAGAAGATTCCAATCTTCTTCCTTCATAGCTTCTGGTTTCTTCCCTGAGAGAGGTTGATATAGATTTCTTTGATACAGATAATCCTCTATCTGCATTTTCCAAAACCCAAAATCTGTGCCATCGAATTTCTCGAGTTTCACCCTTCCTTCATCTGCGGCCATTGCTCCCACTAAAATCTGACTTCCTCTGGATCGTTTCTGACTATTTCTGTAAACCACCGTGTATTAGAACACCTACGTCAACGAACAAATATCGTCGACAAAATATCACTATTCACGTAATTCACTATTCACGTAAATAGTAACCTTGCAGAAAATTGACAGAAATCACCACCAATAGCTCTGATACCAGTTGTTGGGATATTACGCAAATTTCCGATAAGCCAGATTTATGAGAAAGCAAGAATAGAAAAATAACACACAAATTTGATAACGGAGTTCGGCCAATCTTGCTTACGTCTCCGGACCTGCTGCAGATCTTTTTACTGAAAGGGGAGAAATTACACAAGGTGTTTACAACACTCACAACTCACAACCCAATTACACCCAAGAAAATTACTCTCAATTTTCTCTCACAAAAGCTTTTCTCTCAATTGGAATGAACACTTTGGATGATTAATTCATTACAATTACACATCTATTTATAGAAAAATTCACTCCTTGAATTACTCATTAAATTAATGGTTCCTTAAATTGCTCCTTGAATTAAGCTCCTTGTTTTGCTCCATGTTTTACTCCATGTTTTGCTCCTTAATTTAAGGAGCTTTATGATAATCTCCAACAATCATGATAGTTATAAAATAATAGATAAATTATATGCATAAAATTACATCGTATTCTTTTTTAATTTTAGATTTTAGTCTTAATTTTAAATTTTAAACTTTTATATTTGAAAACTTATTACAAACTCAATAGTTTAAATATATTTATACTTACTTGAAATACATATAATATATGTTTTTTAATAACTGATAAATAATTAGTGTTATTTTTTACTATTTATAAGGTACACGTCTTAAAATCAAATCTTATAGATTTGCCACTGCTTTAACCTCTTAAAAAAAAAAAACATGTACACCACGTAAAAGAGAGTTATAAATGAAACTTTATTTGGGAAGAAAAATTAGGCTATTCTTTTAACCCTTTTTATCGAAAAGTGAATCATTTTGTTATACTTAAATAGTACAGCGATCATGGTACATGATATTAATGGATGCTTAAACACAAAGCAAATTTGCACTAATTTTTGAACTTACACATGTTAATATTATTTATAAAAGTACAATATAATAGATGTGGTTGTAAAAATAGTTGAAAAATCTTCATGAATCCAATTAAATATGAAAAATAATAATATCATTTTTCTCTGAAAGCTCCAATTACTTCTGTTCTTATCCTTTTCTCTAAGATTTTCAAGAATTTAAATTTGATTTTTGCCTGATAGTGATCTTCTTTTATAAGAGTCCCTTTCTAATATGTTTTCTTTGTTTATATTTATTTTTTTATTAATTATTTTGAATAAAAACACATAATTATATTATTTTTCACTTAAATATAATACTAGAGTTATTTTTTCTCATCTAAGTATTCATCTATGTTATATTTATGTTTATGAAATTTTTATTTTATTATTAATCTAAATCTTTATCTGTATTCTTTGAAGATTATAGAGATTATGATATTAAAATTTTATTTTTTATAAAAAATAATTAATATACAAGTTGGAGCAAACAAGGAGTTCGATTGAAACTTAAGATTTTTTATGTATGTTTAATAAAGCTTTTAGTTTTGGTTTTAAAATTTTAATTATTGAAGTATTTAGTTTAATCATTTACTATCTAGATTATGCTTTCTTATGTTTAATTTTTTTTTTTAAAAAGTCTTCATGGATCGGATGTTATTGTGAAATCGATAAAAAAAAAAATATACCAAAGCATATTTAGAGCTGTTTATGTTTTGTTTCAGGAATATATTAAGAAAGAGTGGGCATGAGACCATCCAAAATGGGCCACCGTACGCTAGCGTGGGCCTACATTCATTGTCTATTCTTACACCTACTGGCCCATCTTTTAAACCAAATGTCAATGTCATTTCATTAACTATAGCCTGTATCCCACTCTCGCAACCACAACCACTAATAATATTAACATAAACTTGAGAAAAAAGTTATTGGTTAAAATATGATATTTTGCTCCCTTTTATCTAGCTTAGAATAAGTAAAACATATTAGTTCAAAAATTATAAACTAAAATATTTTTTTTAAAATCGACCTAATACTTTTTAGGTAAATTATGATTATTTTTTTCATATATAACGTTTTATCCAAGTTAGAATAATTAAATTACAGAACAAATAACTAGGATAAATTTGTTAAAATTGCACTATATATTACTTTTTAGGTAAAATATAAAGCAAATGTAAAGCAGTACAGTTTCTTATAAAATGAATGTGTAAAACATTAAAATGTGAACATATAAAAAATAAACTCAATCCATTATTTATTTTATCTTTCTTTCTTTTTTAATTTTGGTTGAACTTTATAATAATAATTGCAACAAATAATCTATCAAAAATATATATATGCAACAAATTATATTTCATTTAATGTTACAATTCAATTTGATCCTATCTGCCAACAAAAGGCCCAACACACCCCAACGGCCCGAAGCATATTCTTCCTGAAAATTTGAAAACTAATATGACTAAGCTAAAACCAATATCAATGTTAAATGCTTTTGAGGATGTGATTTTTAACCTACTAAATAAACTTATAAAATTAAACTATTATATTTATTTTATTTTATTATTTTTATCTTATTTATACCACCAAATTATTTTCATATTATTTATATCAATAATTTATTGCATTTATCTTATTTAAATAATTCTATTAGCCTTTTTTGGACGACATAATACTTCAGTGATAGATTTAAAATAACCTAGAGAGTTAAATAATAAATTTTGAATAACTCAGATAGTTAAGTAGTAGATTTAAAATAAATTAGATAATTAAATTGTATATTTTAAATAATAATTTGTTGTAAATATACTACTTAAATATATGAGTATTGTTATTCTAAATATAACATTTAATTATCTGAGTTTTCCAAATCTATCACTTAATTATCTAACGTGTGATACTCTTAAACTGAGACTAATATAAAGATATATCCGAAATAAATGTAATAATTGTGTGGTATGAAATATGAACGAGACGAAAAATAGTCTAATAGTATGAACATAATAAATATAATAATTTGATTGTATTTTTGTAGGTTTATTTTTATATAATATAAGATGATGTCTAATATAAGTTACTTAGATCAGGTTATTTGTGACATTTAATACATCATATTGAAAATAATGTTATTTAATCCTTAGTTTTGTAAAAAGAGTTAATTGAAGATAAATTATATTATTTTAATAATTTTTATTAAAAATATTATTATTTTTTATCAAGTAATTAAAATGCGATTTAAATGAAATTTTTAACAAGACTAAAAATACAATTGAATATGAAATAGTTTAAGAAAAAAATAAGCAATAATAAAATTCAAACAAAAAACTATTTAAATATATATTTTAAGTTTTGATAAAAATTAAAAATTAAGAAAATATTAAAATAAAATAGTTGCAATTAACAACTATTTTAAAAATTAATATTTTGTGATTTATTTTATATTGATTGTAACTTTATTATAATTAAATAATAATATTTTAATTAAAAAATTATTAAAATAAAATAATTTATCTTCAATTAGTCATTTTTATAAAATTCATGTACTAAATGAATCATTTTTTAATTTAAGAAACTAAACGAAACAAATAATTTAATTAAAGATTTTTTGTAGTATTTTTCTCTATAATATATATGTGTAAATTAGAGGTGTCGAAAATTTATTAGATCTAAATCAATTAATTCAATCCGAACGAAACAAACTCAAGTTGTTTTGTTTTCTTATTTTTATTGGGATGTTTCACAAGTTTTAAAAAATATTTAAAATGGATAGGATCCGTTCTTGATATAATAGTTTCATAAGAATTTATTCAACTTATACAATTCTTTTTATTTAAATTTATATAATAATTTTACTAAATAAGAATTAAAAATTTAATAGTATTATGTTCATATAAGCCTATTATGGTTTTCTTTTTCTTTTTTATTAATCTAAGTCTTATTTCTTAATCCCAAACTATTCACAGCCTCAAACGAATAAAGGAGACCCAAGCCCCAAGCTACATGCACCTTCTTTCTCCACCCTCGAGCGATATACGTCGTGGTTTCTTTGTCAAGCTTTTTCTTCATAGAGTAGTTATTTAGATCATAAACTTAATTAATTATTAAAACATAAAATTCAATCTAAAAGTTATTTAGTTATTAAAAATAAAAAATTTGAAAAAATATTTAACGATAAAAAAAAAATACAAAAACACAAAATCGATTTACTCAACTCAATCGAAAATGTTCATTTTGAAGTGGTTTTATAACTTTTATTAGAGCCATTGGTTTTTACTTTTTAAAAACCAACCATATTGGTTAAATATTTGTTTGAGTTCAAATCTAAACATATATGTAATTGTTATTTAAAACAAAAACAAATAAAATTTCCATCTTTTTCTGCATTTAATAAATTTTTAGAAACAAATAAAGATATTTATAATATTATTACAACACATCAGAGAAAGAGACGGGGGACTTAGTAAAATTGCTAAATATTTTACTCTTTCCAAAAGGGGGTTGAAAACTACCCTAGAGCAGCCATATAAGAATGTTGAATTTTATTTTGATATAGAAAGAAAATTCTTTTCTTTCTCAAAATATCTAATCCCTAAGAAAATCAAATACTTCAAGAAAGTCAAGAAATTTTCCACAAGCAGCTTAACTTAACCCACCTCAAGACTTCAAGCTGCAAACTCACTTCTTTTGCTTATTTTTCCAAATCTGTGATAACAGATGGAAATCTTTTCAGCACAATAAGTAGTATTCTTAGTGGCAAATACCAACTAGTATTAAGGCTTGTCTGCCCACTCATTTGACGAAGCAATTCTTTCAGAATCGCGGCCACCAATCTTTCCAAAAGATCCCATAGCTGACAAGCTCTTAAAACTGCTACTCCCTTCATTGCTGAAGTTTCGGGGCTTTCTTGACCTTCTTGGCTTTGGGGAATTGTTATCACCATTTTCATTATCAAGATCTTCACATAATCTGATCTTTGCAACAACCAGGCGAGCAATGGGGCTTCGGCAAAACGGGCAAACTGGTGGCTTTAAGGATGCCGTGCTTGGGTTGGGTTTGTTGTGGCAGCAGAGGACTAGGGTGCAGTTGGCACACATTTGATGCCCACAATCTTGGACTTCAATTGTGCATGCTTGTTCAAAACAAATGCAGCATATCTCTGAATCGCTTTCCTGTAGTTCAAGACAACGATAAGTCATTTGGGACCATATATGACTCATATAAACCTTTAGGAGAAAATGAGTTGGAACTTACCTCAGATACAGTGTCATCTGAACCATCATCAGAATGTGATAGAGAAGAAGCAAGAGCATAAGCAGTGCCTTTCAGTATGTTCTTTTCCCTTTCTTTGTTTACCTCCATTAAAGCCTGCTCTAATAGAGCTTTTGCCTCTTTATTAAGCTCACTAATGAACTTCAATGGTGAGGGCCATACAAGAGGCTCTGCTGACGAAGGATTTAGCAAGGCTGCACATGCTCCATGTTTGTGCTTCAAAGCAACTGCATATGGTAACCTCCTGTGTATAGATAAAAGTATGACAAATGTTCGCTTCAAAACACCTCTTGTAGTTAAATATCGACATAGGATATGAAATAGAAATGAAGATCAGTCGGAAGTGAAATAAGCTGTACAAATGAAAATAAGTTTATTTCATCAACTTATAAGACAAGCCTTTACAAAGGACTACCAATTAAAAGCTGCATTATTGAATCATCAATCATTAATTGTATCAGCCACAAAAATGCTGCAGATAATTATTTCACACAGAAATCACTAAGGCAATCAGAACTTCCAAGAAAATAATGACCAAATTTTGAGAACAGAAAATAAGAAATGGTGAAATCAACATCAAAATTGATAGCTTGAAATAAATTGATTTTGCATTCAATATCAGTTCACTCAAAGCAAAAGTTACAAGTAAACTCTACACCAATATGATGTCAATTTGTGCAGAGTTTGGTTTTCAAAGATGGAAGTCAGTCGAAGATACCCAGATGCATCTCTTTGAAGACGATCTGCGCCCCAGGCCAACAATTTTCTGATGCATTCTAGAGATCCTCCTCTAGCTGCCAAGTGAAGAGGAGTGCTTCCTGGGGAGCTGTAGACAGAAAATTATCCATCAACCAAACAAAGTTAACTCCACTTAATCAATAATTCAAAGAAAACTCGGGAATGTAAGTACCCATATCCACCAGTTGAAGCACAAGCAAGAGCTCCATTGTCTAAGAGAATATGAACACATTCCGGACATTTTTGACGAGCAGCTAAATGCAATGGTGTTGCTCCTTTCCCATCTCTAATATTCACAAATCTAGCATATCCCCTGTAAATTATTCCAAACCTTGATATCATTTTAGGCTAAATCGATTCCACGAAAAATAGGAGAGAACAAACAAATGGTTTAATTGCGCACAATCTCCTTTTATAGATGGAGTTTTATTTTTAATTCCCCTCCAAGTGGTGCATAAATATTTTCTTTTCTTATAACTAAAAAACATATTTAACACATTAAAAAATGCGGTGTAGAAAACATATTTTTTTAGGGTTTAATAGTACAACCAATTGAATAACTAGGTCATATAACAATAGAGAATATTTATGAAAAAATGACTAACCATGAAACTGCAACAGGACTAGAATGAGCAGCAGAAAGAATGGCTTGAAGGCAATCTGAATGGCCATAATAAGCAGCATAGTGCAAACAGGTTCTTCCATTAAGAGAATCAAACATCAATATCTGAAACATTTAATCCATATTAATTAAATATTTCAAAAGTCCAAATCAGGAAGAAAGATTAATTTTTTTATAGGAAATCAAAACTGGACATTTCACATACATTTGCTCCAACTTCAAGAAGTTTTTTTACGCTGGTGATCTTGCCATGCATAGCAGCCAACATAAGTGGAGTCTGAACCATTCAAAACCACAAACCAAAACAAAATTAGAAAGAGGCAAAATCAAAAGTTTAACATTCGCAGCAACATAATTCCAAATTGACAAACATTACCTGCTTATAACGATTCAATATTTCTGGATTAACAGATTGTTCTAAAAGCATAGAGAGTATCTGCAAAATCAAACCAGAAAATTACAAACCATGTGTAAGGAAAACAAAGACGTAATGAAGCAAATCAAATAATGAAAACAAAGAACCCACCTCGATCTGGCCATTGGCAGCAGCTATATGAAGAAGTGACTGGTGATCATAGACAGTGGTCTGGTGCAATAAAGAAGGGTCTCTCTCAAGCATAGTTTTCAGAGTCTCCTTGCCTCCAATTTGAACAGCTCGGAAAACTCCATTATCATGACTCGACCCACAACTCAGTCCTTGACCCATCTCTCTTTTCTCAGTGAGGACACCTCACCACCGTTTTCCGGTGAAGCGCTCAACTTATATCCTACACCACCTTCCACAGATGGCCAGGTGGTGGCCTCGATCTCTCTCTGAATAAATAGCTCACGTTTAAGCTAGCCTAGAGAGAGAAAGCTCAAGACTTTAAGAGAGAGGGAGAAAGAAAAGCGTGTTGAAGTTTGGGCTGCCCATAGACTAGAGAGAGTAGAAGCTGACCGTGTCAGCAAAGGGTCACTTGCAGAGACCGTTACGGGCAGAAGTCAGATATTCGGGCACCTGTTATATTCCTTAAGCAGTATAAATGGGTCAACTAGGCCGAAGTTTGAGTGTATAGGATGAGCCTTTTTTGTCTAAAGCCCATTTTTATTATTTCAAAAAATTATCTTTATTATAATATTGAAGGCGATTTCTTTTGATAGAAAACCTCAGCCGTGGATATATTGTGGTTTTGTTGAGTTTTATTGTTCATCCGTTGGATTTAGAGGTAATACTATATAAGTTAATTACAAATACATTCTTTTCAATTTCATGAAATAATAAAAATACTTAGATGTTTGGAAATTAAAATCGCACTTCTTTCTTCTTATTATTATTATTTCAAAAATCTTAAGTGAGACATTTATAAAAAATCAATAAAAGGAAAAAAAAAATTGTAACAAAATAATAACTAAAGAGAATTAATTATATGATGGATCTTTTTATCATTTCTAAAAATATAGGGAGATTTTTAATAATATTTATTATAAATTTTGGTATTTACAATTAATAAAATAATTAATTATAAATTAAAAAATTATATTATTTTAATTAATATCATAATTTAAAATTATAAAAATGCTAATAATATCTAAAATACTAATGTAATTTGCGATCGATTTATCAGCTTTGCATTCTCTTTTAGCCAACCAAAGTTTACCACGTTTTTGGCTTTATGTTAGAAATTATTCGTTCTTTGGGGAAGGTAACAAAGATAATAATAAAATATAAAACAATTTTTTTTTAATAAAATATATAGACATTTCAAATATTAAACAAACACAAATTATATCGTTAAAAAGATATTTTATTAAATATGCTACCAAAATATTATGAATTTTTCAATACTTAACCTTTTTACAATAATAAGAAAATATTTTATTTAATTATGAATCAATTATATAAAAGTAACCAATCAAGTTCATCTTGAATCCAAATTACAAAATTATCACAATTAAACCCATACTTTAAATAATGTATGTAAAATAATATTAATCTTCTTAAAAGAAAAGCAATAAGAAAAAGAAACAATTTAAATAACTAACATTCTAATACTTCTATTATATGACCATTAATGCAATAAGAAAAAGAAACAGAATAACTAACATTTTAATGATTTCCATTATATGACTATTAATAACGAGAAAACATGATTCCTTGTTCATTATTTAAACAATTTATAAATAATCAGATTCAAGTGTGATATTTTGAAATTATAAAAACTAAATTTTAACCCATATTACATAACCTAAAATTTTATTGCTCTCGACAACATCATCACGTTTTTTTAATATCAAAAGTATCATCCATAACCTCGATTATGAATAACACAATCCAATCTAATGTCACTTTGCATTAACAATACATCAACATCGTTATTCATCTTGTAACAACTCACAGGTGGTGCAACTCAACGAGTAAGTCACTTGCTTTCCAAGCGTAACATCGACTAATAATGTGCATAAAATTCATCCATCTATTTTTGTGCTACCTAGTACATGTGTATACCACTCCACCGCTCCCTATCAAAAACCATAAAGATACTATGGCCATTATACCTATTATAAAATTGTTAAAAATAGTCCAAATTATTCAATAGTTACAATATCTAAAGTCACCTATGAAACATCCACAATCTCTATCCACTTGTATTCTTCATAAAAATCAATGAGGATCGAGCTTTTCCAAGCATCTTTTGTAACCCCACAATTCCAAAGGACATGATTAATACCTTCATAACCATACCCATAAATTGGATAGTTTGAGTGCTTAATCACCTTATGCTTCAATAAAACCACATTGCTCGATAGGACACCATTCACCACCCATCAACCCAAATTCTTTACTGTTCCAATTATATTTAGCCCCCAAAATTTCCTCAATAGTCCATGCATTATCGAAGATGAGGATGATGAAACCCCATTTTGCTGTGCATCACTAGTTTCAAAGGCAACCATGTATATACTTTTCATAATATACATACCATGATCATTAAAGTAGCAAACATAAATTACAAAAGACATTAACTTTTTCTAGATTGTACATATTTGTAAATAAAGACATTCCATTAGCCATCACTCCCAATTAGGTTTGCCACTATATCCACCTCATTATGGTGTCATTTTGATTGAACTCGAAAAGTTTTGCTACTCAATGGCAACCGAGGATCATTATATATCTTCGTTGAATATCCATCCTTGATACACCATCGAACTTTTTTCCCCAATAAGTCGCATCCCTATAATAGACTAAGCCATACATAGATTGACCAAAAATTAGCCCTTACTTAGGAGATGGACTTATTCACCATATATTTGGACTGTAGTACCCTATTATAGAGTTAGGTTGCGTAATCATTCTCCACACTTGTTTTACAATCAATGCTTGGTTGAAATCTGAAAAATTTCAACCATGCTATCCAATTAATACTAATGACGTCTTTCTTATTACACCACCAAAATTTTGCATTGGCTCATAGGTAATCTAAATAAACTCATGATATATACTGAAAGTGCTTAATGTATTGACTTTAGCAACACTTTTTTTTCTAGCCTTCGATAATAGTCATTCCTTCCAACTCTTTAATTTGTTCATACATCATTCCTGAATTAGATAAAATGAATTTTTTTTATCACGTTTCAATTCCAATGAAAGCCCTAATATTTCTCATGACAAGAGACCTCATTAACATCTAAAATGATGAGAAGTTAGGCTTGATAACTCTAATAAACAATTGGACTAAAAGAAACAATTAATATATCAAAATTTGCCTATTGACCAATAGATTTTTCATAAATATACAAAATTTATTTCAGTTCTTGACATTGGACTGTACTAGAATCACAAAACATAAATGAACCATCTGTGGATAAAAGATGAGATGCATTCGGTGTATAACAACCAACCTTAACCTCTTTAATCAATTCCAATTTTTTTTTGCATTTTTTAGTAGTAAAGATAAGCCTTCACCACATAAGAGAAATAAATAAGGACTAATAGGGTCATCCTATCTAAGACCTTTATAGGGTCAAATATCACCTATAATAACCCCATTCATTTTAATTGAATACATTATGGAGAATATACATCAATAAATTAAAGATAACCACATGTTTGAAAAACCCATAAACTTCAGAGCTTGAATCACATAATGTCATTCAACATAGTTAATTACTCCACCATGTCAGTAGGAAATAGCCCTTGTCACAAACCATCACCATTACTCGATCTAATCCTATTTTTGACTTCAAAACACTACCATTTTTCCAAGTGTACAGATACCCCATTTAATTAAAATCCATTAGCTTAAAATCATTTAGAGCATCTTCAAAATTGTACATAAGATATAGTGGTTGCAATTGTCTACCATATTTTTGTTATTGCTAAGGATTTCATTAAAATTCCCATAAACCAACCATGGTGCAACAGGTTGTGGTTATAATTTCCTTAAAAGAGGGAATAAATATATCCTTTGGCTAGCATCTGAACCTTTATAAAATCACTTAAACTTCCATTGTATCCTATTCGGTATCATCACTTAAGTATATATATGCCTTTTGTGTTAGAATCCATATCCACCACAATTTTATTATTCCATAATAGTAATAGACCAATACCACCCCTAAAAATGCATTCTCCACCACATAACAATTAGGAAAATTTAAACGTATCCATAAAATTTTAGCTTGATTTTTATTCGTACGACTTTCAAAAATGAAAATAATACTAGGATGATTATTTTGTACAAGGCCCTCCAAGTTTTATAATGCTTTATTATTATTTAGCCTATAAGCATTTTCGCACAATATCTTATTCATTTCTTGTGATGGGACAAACCAAAAAGCCTTTTCACGTGTTAAAAAGAGGAAGGAATAATTGTACCCATATCATCCATTGTAGTATCAATTCAATCCCTAGAATATCTTTCAAGAACCTATCCCTATCGCAACTTCTTTTCACCACCGCTAGTTCCACTTTCCCATGTTTAATGAAAGAGCTTTCCATATAAGTATTGACATGATCACCCTTAGTAATATTAGTAGCAAACTCTACCAACTCAACCTTAGCCCCCATATTTATACCAACATCATACTGTCCCACGATATTAGGGGTTTTTATATTGTAATTGTATATTAGTTTAATTACCATAACAACTATATTATCTCTAAATACATACTAACTGTTGGACACAATGGGTAAAAATAAAATGAATTCAACATAATAGAATAATGACAGTGAAAATTTAACGTGGTTCACCCTTTAATTTGGGCTAAATCTACGGGACAAACTCCGAAAAATATTTCTTCCACTAATAAAATTAATGGGTATAAAGTGAGAGACAATATAACAAATTGAGATAAACCAAAAATAATGTCACACAAGTGTTTCCCAAACTCACTATTTGTCACTCCTCTTTTAAAAAAATATCCCAATATTTTTCTAAGATCTTTTCTCCCAATTTCTTGCACACAACACTATTGTCTTCAAAAGAAATTGTTCATTTGGCTTTGCTTTGCTTCTCTTCTTGTTTTGGTGTGTTGATGTATCTCTAAGGCAAAAACATTGTCTATTTATACACAAAATTGCATATCAATGTTAGATGCATTTTTCAAATATGATTGTACCTACCATTTGTGGTTGTACCTAACATTTATGGTTGTATTTACCATTTATGTTTTCTTCCTCTTCAATGTAGGAAAGACTTACACTAACCTCATAGCTTCCCCATCCTAACCATAACCACCACTACTTGTTTTTATTATCCAGACATCCATAATAACCACAAAGTAAGAAGAGTGATGCAAAATAACTTCAAATTCATTCTATGTATGGCTCTTTTAGGTTGCTTCTAAGAATGCAGAGGAAACCCTAAACCTTTAGTAGCTCCATTTTGAATAACAGACATAGAAAAAACCCGATGGATAATTTGTATCTTTCAAAAGGATAGCAGAAGAGAATCAAAAATGTTTTTGAGGAAGCCATAACAAAACTCATTTTTTGACTCTCTAGAAGAGCACTAGCGACTAGTTGTAACAATCGTCTCTCAAACTTTCATAGAAAAATTAATTCTTATTACTTTGAGGCCTAGATTATGAATTTCTACGAGTATTTTTAATTCCAATATTATTTCTTGAAAATATATATAAATAAAACTTCATGTAGAACAAAGATCTACAACTTTAAATTTTTTTAGAATTTTATAATCATAACAATATATAAATGTATTCATAGAATTAGATTTGATAAAATAAACAACTAAAATCAATAATAACATATTATTTATATATAAAATTAGGGTGCAAGATATCACATAATTTTTAGTGTGTAAAATTAGGTCTTATTTAGGAAATCAATGTATATACTTGATATGTGTTTGTTATAATTTAAGGTTTATATAAGAAAATGTTGTTTTGTTCATTGTTTGTAACTCTATTGTAATGTTTATGAAATTAGCTCTAAAAAATATGTATATAACAAATATATATAACATATTAATTTATGGTAAATTTATAATATATAATATATACATATTATTTTATAACTTTAATACGAAAAATTGATGAAAAGTGTAAAAGTTGAGAACCGTATATTGTTACGTGAGTTGAAATTTCTTTCGAGCATTTGAGTTCTCCAACATAATTCTTTAAACTGAAAAACAAATTTTAGACAAAACTTGGTTGTTTCGTGTCAGACAATATGGCTTGTCTAGTGGAAAAAATTTCAAAATTCAATGATATTATTGCGTCAAATTATAAATAATACATCAACTAAGGCTAGAATATATAACCTCAAAGTTATAATGATATAATAAGATTACTGTAACATTTTATTTTATTGTTTTTATAATTTATTTATTGTATTAAAAATATATTTTTATCTTTAATATATTTACTTCTTATCCATTAAAATTTATTAAGGATATTTTTAATAATTTTTAAAATTAATAATAAATAGTTATAAAAATAATAAAATAAGACATCAAAATAACGCAAACCTACCATTATTATTATATTAGTAGGTGATGGGATGTAAAAAATTATTACTTAAAATAGTTATAAAAAGTGTTTTTAACTTGTAATTATTTGCAAAAATCATTTATTGGACAACAATAATTTTTAAAATAACAAAAATAGTTTCCTTTAAATTTGTATAAAAAATATCCATTCTTCGTACATATATTTTTATTATAAAAAAAATTTAAAATATTATTTTTATTTTAAACATCGTTTAAATTTAATTACCGTTATTTAGACTAATTCAATATTAAACGTTGTTAAATTATATCTCATTTATTTATATTAAGTGTTATTTTTATTATAATTTTTAAAAGTATCATTTTTTATAATTTTTTAAAATAAAAATCAATCCTAATCCAATTTATTCAAGGTTTTAATTACATGCTCGTACTATTTTATCCAGGAAAGTTGAGTAAATTTATCACTATTGAGATTCGAGCACATGATACTTTAAATCTTGAACACTTTCCATTTAAATGTTGGGGCCTCAAACATATGTAGGTTTTTGTAATAAGAATATTACTTACAGAGTGTCTTTGGCTCTTTGCTTTTGGGAATTTCATTGAACAGTAGAATTCTCTATAGACAAGTCCCTGAAAATGTCAGAATACTAAAGAAGAGTTTTGAGTGTAGTGAAAACTAAGAAAACACAATAAAAGGCAAAAATGTACGTTAGAGGACATGGCCACTGTTTCCCTTCTTGGGTAACAATTCTGCACCTTTTTAACTTGATTATCTATCCTCCACAAATAATGTCACCATTTTTTTTCTTCAATCTTCTTTCAAACCATGCAATTTTTAGCCAATGTGAATGGTGATTGTCTTGGTGAGTAGAGTGGCTTAAGGGTGGTAGTTTTACCCAGCGGATTGAAATCCGACAAATACCCGATCTCGTTTGAAGTAGAGTGAGACAGTTTAGATCATGTTATGATTTATTTTAAATAATATAGATTGAATTATAAATATTTTTTTATTTAAATTTGTAGAATCTTTTATTTTTAATGAGTTAAGTATTTAATTTGTGTATAATATCCAATCTGGTCCGAATTATTTAAGAATGATTCATTTCATAAAAACTCTGTGGGTCATTTCGGATTAGGTCGAATCTAACTCAAATTACTCCATTGTCATTCCTTGTGTGGGTCGAAGGAGGTGGTGGTCGATCAATCTTGAGCCATGTAGGTTCTTTTTCCATCTCATTTGTTCCCTTTATTTGTTATTCACCTTGTTTTTAATGTTTTTAGAAAGTTTTTGAAGAAGTTTGTGCAAAAAAATAACACCATGGTTTTTAAATTAATTGTCCAAAACTTTTAACGACGATTTCAATAAGAATCGTGACTAAAATTTTGTGGATTAAACTCACCTATGTTGTATCAACTTATTTTAAATTTAAGTTGTATGACATTTAACAGTGCAATGTCAAATTAACACAAAAAATTAACTTTTTGATAAATTTGTCATGTAATAGTACTAGTACCCTTTCATTTGTGGGAAAACAAATGGAGGTTTATATATACAATTCTTCATTGGTCCAAATAAAAACCTTTTTATCACTCAGAATCTAAAAAAAAAAAAGGTTAAAACTCCTAATCTCAAAATTGCATATTAGTTAATAAATATAATATTTATACAAAGGCTCCTAGAATCGCTTAGGTAAGTAAGTTAAAACAATTTAGTTCATTTGTATTTTTTTTAGTAGTTTAATTCTTTTATTATGAAAAAACTTTCATAATAATGATAAATGATTAAATTTTAATTATTTTTATAGTTATTGTGCATATTAATAAAATACATCTATTATTACTTTGATCATATGTTGTTTAAAAAAAAGACTAAATTAATACCAAGAATAACAAAACAACTAAAAGATTAAATTTCTCTTCTTAATATAATTAAAATATTTGTATTATCACTCCCCCTAATTTTTAATTTTTGTAGTTATTGTTGCATGTTAATAATAGTTAAAAATATAAAATAAAATGTTAATAATTTATTCTTATGTTGTCATTTTTCAAAATAAAAGGACTAAATTACTTCTAAAAACAAAAAAAAAACAAACTGCAATAAAAAATAACTAAAAAACTTGTGTTATCACTAACTCTAATTTTTTTAATTTTACATTATTAGTTATGTTAATAATATTCAAAAAAATATTATTCATTTATTTTATATTATCAATTTTTTAAAATAGAAGGACAAAAATATATAAAAAAAAACTAAACTGCTTAATAAAACAAAAAATAAATAAATTTCTCTGCTTGATTGTAGCTCACTAACCCTAATTTTTTAATTTTACATTATTATAGTTATGTTAATAATATTCATTTATTAAAATATATAAAAAAAACTAAACTGCCTTAATAAACCAAAAAAAATATCTCTGCTTCGTCTTCATCTAACCCAAAAAAAAAAATGTCAAGGGCGTAAGCCCCGTTCGGTTAGTCCAACTAGACGAAGGGAATGACTGTTGAAGTCGGCCAAGATAACTCTAGGTCTGAAATCGAATGGGCTCCACACACTTCTCAGCTAGACGAAGAGAAATCAGGCTCCTAGAGTCGACATTTTAGAAGACCCATTCACTTCGCCTGTGGTAACGCTCGGTGATGCTATTCTATTCTTATAAATAATAGAAAACTTCTTTCAAAATACGATGTGGTACTTAATAATAATTGAATATATACTACACCAGCTTTAGTCTACGAGCGTCGAACGTAGAGAAAACCCAGAAGAATTATATATTAAGAAGATAAATTTAATCTTTTAGTTATTTTTAATAACAATTGTAGAGAAAAGCCAAGTCACAAAATTAAATCTGTAAGAAAGAGACGGAGAGAGAGAGAGGTATCAGAAAGGAAATTGATTTTGGGTACAGCAATGAAAATCCTGAAACATCAACGTGATGGATTATTAATTGTAGAGAAAGATATGGGTCTCCTTCTCTACTCTTATCTCGCACAAACCCAGATGATACAAAAACAAACTAAACTGATATAACATCTCTAATCAGCCCATTTGGTAAATTAACTCAACGGCCAAGATGAGTTTTAAGAGTTGGAGTGGAATTTGGTTCTCCAGCATCATTAAATCTTTAAGTGCCGTCGTTTGGCAAATGTTCTTCCAGCCAAAGCTAACTTGTGTAAGTTGATTTCAAGATCATCAGTACTAGTAGTATCGGTAGTGGTACTAGTATTTTTTATTCGTTGCAGCTCCATATGTGATATGACTCACTAACAATTCAAATAGAACCAAACCATCTATGGCCAGCAAGCCAGGTAATCTTCCTCCATGTTCATGTATCGTTCTGTGGATATCAAGCTCGAATATCATCCATTATTGCTTTGGACTTGATCATCTGGATCGGCTTGTTGAAATCAAATCCACCATGAAATTTATGAATCCTTTTTGCACCTCCAACTTTGTACGTCTGTATTGTCCCGTATTGATTAAAGACAATATTATGATGAAATTTGGAAAAACTATCTATGAGTACCAAAGGCTTTTATCAAATTGGTTAAACAATTTAAAACTTAAGTGCAATAGCAAAGCATCACTGAAAACAACACCTCGCAACGCAGGCTATGACATACCTCAATACCTGTTTTAGTAAAGATCCCAATTTCTGCAGCAACTGAAAAGCCAGTCCAAACCCAAAATAATTAGAAGAAAATGAACACTAAGAATTACAATAATCACTTGTAGTACATCAAACGTGAGCAAGAGTTTCAGCATTTCAAATTAAAGACACATGACTTTGGAGGCTTCAATAGCAATAACATCGTGCCAACAGAAATAATACGTTGACATCTTAACCAGAAATACACTACTCCCATCCAAAGCATAATCCTTAGAATCCACCTGAAATCAACTGAAAGATCATAACTTCACCACATTCTACTAAACCGCTAAATTTTGTACTCATGTTAAAAGAGAAGTATGATTAGATTGATTGATCTTTATAATGGGAAAATTGTATGCTTAGGACTAAAAAACAGGAGAAGAAAATTACTTCATTTGATTCAGATGGAAACCTTTGATTCCTACAAAAGTAGGAAAAGTTCATTGAATTTGACTGCAATATGAGAATCATAAACTCATTTCATCGTCGCGACCTCATCATGAGTATTAATTCCAAAACCCAAATGCTCTGGTTTATCTGAAGATGAAGACTTACATATCAGTCGGCCAAGATCACTTTTTAGCATACTGTCAGCAAGAGCAGGCTACTTAGTCCTTCTACATTAGCAAAAAAATAAAAATGCATGTTGATTTAAAAGAAAGAGTCTTCTTTCTTTAATCCAAAATCAAAATAAAAAATGGTAAATATCACAGAACCCATGTGATTTAAAGAAATTACAATCTTCCCATCAGAATTCAGAAACTATCTATTAAGTCCCTCAAATAGGAGAAAATATTGAAAGTAGTGCATTTTTTGAAGAAAAATTATAAGGTTTTTCAATATTTTCTCAAATATGAGGAACTAAATGGATAATTTCTGATACTATAATTCTGCAAAATAACAGGGGTCTTTGTGATAATAACTTACATAAAAAATAGTAGAACAACCTACATAGACCAAGGATGAGGAATGCAGTTCCCCATTAAACAAAACATTCATTGCGCTTGATACAGCTACAGCATAAATTGGAAATACTCACTGCTCAGTGAAATACATGCATCTTAACTGTAAGTTAAAATTGTTGGGAAATTACGCAAATTTCCGATAAGCCAGATTTATGAGAAAGCAAGAATAGAAAAATAACACACAAATTTGATAACGGAGTTCGGCCAATCTTGCTTACGTCTCCGGACCTGCTGCAAATCTTTTTACTCAAAGGGGAGAAATTACACAAGGTGTTTACAACACTCACAACTCACAACCCAATTACACCCAAGAAAATTACTCTCAATTTTCTCTCACAAAAGCTTTTCTCTCTAAGCTTTTCTCTCAATTGGAATGAACACTTTGGATGATTAATTCATTACAATTACACATCTATTTATAGAAAAATTCACTCCTTGAATTACTCATTAAATTAATGGTTCCTTAAATTGCTCCTTGAATTAAGCTCCTTGTTTTGCTCCATGAATTGCTCCTTGTTTTGCTCCATGTTTTACTCCATGTTTTGCTCCTTAATTTAAGGAGCTTTATGATAATCTCCAACAATCTCCCACTTGAAGACTGATTTCAATCTGTCTTCACACCTCGATCAATGCAGCAGCTTTTCTAGTCTTTATTACTCTAGCAGACCAACTGAAGTTGAGCACAACTTCAGTTTGTCAATAGTCACCACCTTTGTTAACATATCTGCTGGATTTTTGCTTCCTTGAATCTTCTCCAGTATTAACACATCATCTTCCAATAGAGATCTGATGAAGTGATAACGAAGTCCAATATGCTTTGTTCTAGAATGAAATGCTGAATTCTTCGCCAAGTGTATTGCACTTTGACTATCACTATGCAGAACATTCTTCTCTTGTTTGAATCCCAGCTCAATTAACAAACCTTTAAGCCATATCATCTCTTTACTAGCTTCAGTTACTGCTACATACTCAGCCTCTGTAGTGGATAGAGTGACAATTTTTTGTATTTGTGACATCCAACTAACAGCTGTAGTTCCAACAGTAAATATATAACCGGTGGTGCTTCTTCGGTGATCAACTTCACCTCCAAAGTCTGCGTCTACGTACCCTTGTACTTTTAACTCTCCTTTACTAAAGTACAAGCACTTTTCTGTGGTGCCTCGCAGATACCTCAAAATCCACTTTACTGCTTCCCAATGAGTTTTCCCTGGATTTGACATAAATCTGCTAACAACTCCCACTGCATGGCCAATGTCTGGTCTCGTACAGACCATTGCGTACATCAAACTTCCAATGGCTGAGGCATAAGGAACCTTAACCATGAATTCTCTCTCTTCCTCTGTCTGAGGGGACTGATCCTTGGATAGGCGAAAATGACTGGCCAAGGGTGTGCTAACTGGCTTGGCATCGCCCATGTTGAATCTTTGCAAAACACGATTGATGTACTCTGCCTGAGATAACTGCAAGGATCCTTTCTTCTTATTTCTTGTGATTTGCATTCCAAGAATCTTCTTTGCTGGACCCAAGTCTTTCATGTCAAATTCCTTTGACAATTGCTTCTTCAACCTTTTAATATCATCCATATCTGAACCTGCTACTAACATATCATCAACATAAAGTAGTAAAATGATATAACTGGACCTATATCTCTTGAAGTAGCAACAATGATCAGCATTGCACTTCTGGAAACCTTTCTTGTGCATGAAGCTGTCAAACTTTCTGTACCATTGTCTCGGGGCTTGTTTCAGGCCATACAAACTCTTCTTAAGTCTGCACACCATGTTCTTC
This sequence comes from Hippophae tibetana, assembly GCA_037013495.1. Taxonomy (NCBI): domain Eukaryota; kingdom Viridiplantae; phylum Streptophyta; class Magnoliopsida; order Rosales; family Elaeagnaceae; genus Hippophae; species Hippophae tibetana. The sequence continues at coordinate 21,048,142 of CM072803.1, forward strand.
TTCCCCCTTTCTGAGAAACCTTCTGGCTGGTACATGTATATCTCTTCATCTAAATTTCCATGAAGGAATGCAGTCTTCACATCCAACTGTTCAAGATGAAGATCTTCAATGGCTACAATACTCAATACTGATCTGATAGTATTAAGCTTCACAACAGGAGCGAAAATGTCAGTGTAGTCAACTCCTTCCTTCTGTTGAAACCCTTTGACAACTAGGCGGGCTTTGTATCTTTTGGAACCATCATGCTCCTCTTTCACCCGGTACACCCATTTGTTGTGAAGTGCCTTCTTTCCCATAGGTAACTCAGCTAGTTCCCATGTCTGGTTGGAGATGAGAGATTTCATTTCTTCTTTCATAGCAAGCTCCCACTTGTTGGAATCTCGAGTCTGACAAGCTTCATCATAGCATTCAGGCTCCCCTCCATCAGTCAGCAACATATAGTTCATGTATCTCCTGTTAGGCACATGAGGTCGAGAAGACCTTCTCAATACAGGAGCTGGAGTAAGAAGTTGTGGTGTGTCGGAATGTTGTGTACTGTTTTGTCCAACAAGTTCCTCTGGCTGAGGACTTGTTATAATTGGTTCTGTTGCGGAAGTATCTGGGACATCATCTGCATCTGCAAATACTGACTCATTCTGCTCTGAGTCATTGGTGTCTATTTTATGCATGTCCTTATACATCACCATTTCGTTGAAAATCACATCTCTGCTACGGATAACTTTCTTCTTTTCGTCATCCCAAATGCGGTAGCCAAACTCATCCTCACCATAGCCAATGAATGTGCATTTCTTGGATTTGGGATCAAGCTTATTCCTGCCTTGATCACTGATATGCACAAATGCTACACAACCGAAAACTTTTAGATGTGATAGTTTCACCTCTTTTCCGCTTCATACCTCCTCTGGTATTCTATGCTCCAATGGAACAGATGGGCCTCGGTTGATCAAGTAAGCTGCCGTGTTGACTGCTTCTGCCCAGAACTGCTTCGGTAGACCTGACTGTATACGAATGCTTCTAGCTCTTTCTGTCAATGTTCGGTTCATACGCTCAGCTACACCATTGTGTTGAGGCGTGCCTGGAACAGTTCTTTCCATTCTTATCTCGTGCTCATAGCAGAAGTTTTTGAATATGGTGTCTTCATATTCACCACCATTATCGGTTCTGAGCTTTTTGATCTTTAAACCCGTCTCATTTTCCACCATAGCTTTCCATCTTCTGAAAGCCTCAAATACTTCAGACTTATGCTTTAGAAAGTAAACCCATACCTTCCGAGAGTGATCATCGATGAAAGTCACGAAGTAGCGTTTCCCACCAATAGATGAGACGGTCGTTGGTCCCCAAACATCAGAGTGAATAAGCTCTAGCCTTTCCTTCTTTGGGATTCTGCAACTTGTCTGAAAGCTGACTCTCTTTTGCTTTCCAAGTATGCAATCTTCGCACATGTCTATCTCCGTAGACTGTAGACCTGGAAGTTTTCCCTTTGAATGCATAATCTTCATCCCTTTTTCACTCATATGGCCTAGTCTCTGGTGCCACAGATTTGGTGTTTCATTGCCTGCTGCAACTGTAATTGAACAACGTGCCTCTGTTGTCATGTAAAGAGTGCCACTTTTCTTGCCTCGAACAACTGTCATTGCACCCTTTGAAATCTTCCAATCATCACCATGGAAGATCGTAGTGTAGCCTTCACTGGCCAACTGCTCGACTGAGATTAAGTTCCTTCTGAGATCGGGAATATGCCTGACATCCTTCAGCTCCCAAACAGATCCGTTCAACTTAATCTTCACTACACCTTTGCCAATAATAGCACATGGTTCATCATCACCAAGATATACCTTTCCAAGGTTTCCGGGGACATATTTCTCGAAGAATTCTTTTTGTGAAGTAGCATGGAACGATGCTCCAGAGTCTAACATCCAAGATTCTTCCTTGCTCTCCAAAGAGCATATCAATGCATCGTCTCCTCCTGAGGTGGAAGTAACATTTGCCTCTGCCTTCACTTGTTTGTCCTTCGGTGCACTTTTGCACTGATTTTTGTAGTGCCCGGTTCTTCCACAATTCCAACACTCGATGGTCTTCGAGCTATGGGAATTATTAGGATTCCTGGATTTGGACCTCCTATCCTTTGATCTACCTCGGTAGTCTGTTCTGCCACGTCCATTCCCTTTGGTTGAATTTCTTCCTCTTGACTCTGTATGCAAAACTGAAGAAGTTGACGATTCACCTACCTCTCTACGTCGGATCTCTTCACTGAAAACCAGATCACGAACATCGTCAAATTTCAACTTATTGCTTCCTGACGAGCTACTCACAGCCGTGACAGTAGCATTCCAACTTTCTGGTAAAGAAGACAAAAGTATCAATGCTCGTACTTCTTCATCGAATTCAATTTCCACTGAACTCAACTGGGTTGTGACTGTGTTGAGTTCATTGAGATGTTGAGCTACCGATGCGCCTTCATTCATCCGCAAATTGAACAAACGCCTCATCAAGTGCACTTTGTTTGAGGCTGATGGCTTCTCATACATATTGGAGAGAGCTGCCATAAGACCCGCCGTGGTCTTTTCCTTTGCTATGTTGAAGGCAACATTACGGGATAACGTCAATCGAATAACTCCGAGGGCTTGTCTGTCTAGAAGATTCCAATCTTCTTCCTTCATAGCTTCTGGTTTCTTCCCTGAGAGAGGTTGATATAGATTTCTTTGATATAGATAATCCTCTATCTGCATTTTCCAAAACCCAAAATCTGTGCCATCGAATTTCTCGAGTTTCACCCTTCCTTCATCTGCGGCCATTGCTCCCACTAAAATCTGACTTCCTCTGGATCGTTTCTGACTATTTCTGTAAACCACCGTGTATTAGAACACCTACGTCAACGAACAAATATCGTCGACAAAATGTCACTATTCACGTAATTCACTATTCACGTAAATAGTAACCTTGCATAAAATTGACAGAAATCACCACCAATAGCTCTGATACTAGTTGTTAGGAAATTACGCAAATTTCCGATAAGCCAGATTTATGAGAAAGCAAGAATAGAAAAATAACACACAAATTTGATAACGGAGTTCGGCCAATCTTGCTTACGTCTCCGGACCTGCTGCAGATCTTTTTACTCAAAGGGGAGAAATTACACAAGGTGTTTACAACACTCACAACTCACAACCCAATTACACCCAAGAAAATTACTCTCAATTTTCTCTCATAAAAGCTTTTCTCTCTAAGCTTTTCTCTCAATTGGAATGAACACTTTGGATGATTAATTCATTACAATTACACATCTATTTATAGAAAAATTCACTCCTTGAATTACTCATTAAATTAATGGTTCCTTAAATTGCTCCTTGAATTAAGCTCCTTGTTTTGCTCCATGAATTGCTCCATGAATTGCTCCATGTTTTGCTCCTTAAATTAAGGAGCTTTATGATAATCTCCAACAAAAATGACAACAAAGTGAAGACAGTAGTCCTTCCTGCAATATTTGTCTCCGGGGTTTTTCAAAACAGCAAAAAATCCCCGTAACTTTAGAAAATATGCAATTACAATCCTGAATTGTTGCTATATTACAATATACTCCCTTAAATATCTTGATTTTTGTCAAATTTACTTGCAAATATCTCTCCTAACAAGTCTAAAAAAGTCACTATAGGAGATGTAATGGTTACTTTTTTAACTTGGAGGTTCTTTTTGTTATTTCAATAAACATGAAGGGTAGTATTTGTACTTAACCCTATAATAAGACAAAAATAAGTATTAATAAATGGTAATCACCTAAAATAGGTTCGAGTTTTACACTTATTCATAATGTAGTGTAAGTTGTAGAAATTCGCAATAAAGATTTGGTAGTGGCGTATAGGAAAGGAAAAAAATGAATTTACATAGTTCCGTAGAAACTTTACATAAACATATAACCAAAATTTTACTGTTACATGTGCAAGCAAAATATTTACATAGGGTGTGTAACTGAAGAAATTTGAAAGAAAAAATGTGAACAATGTACGAAATATATTATGAAATGGATAAATCAAAATAAACTTTAAATATTAGTACAACTCGAGTATGTTTTTTTGAGCATAACTAAATTCAAGAGAACAGTAACAGATGGTAAAATGAAGAATACCTTGTCTAATAACATAAACATAAACATACGAAACAAATAGTACATTATGAGAGAATTCAAGCGATCAAAGCTGGAAATGCAGAGAAGAAGATCATTTTTGTATTCATTTCAATGTAATTCATCTTAACACCAAACCATGAGAGATAGTGCCATTAGGATAACGCAATATGCGTTTGACTGCATACCAATCTGGAATCAATGGTTTAGCCATAAATTGGCAAATCTTGTTAACAGAAAATGAAAGATCTGGTCTGGTATAATGAGGTATTGTAAAGCACCCACAATACTTCTATAATGAGAAGGATTGTCATAAGGATCACCCACATAAGCTGACAGTAAACAATTAGAGACCATAAGTGTAGCAATAGGCTTGGAATTATCCATACCAGTTTGAAGTAGAAGTTTTCTTGCATATTTAGATTGAGTGAGAAGTAAATGCTGGGGCTGAGCCATGGATTCCAAGAAACCGCCTCAACCTACTCCCAAAACACATGACCATCAAAAGCACCATGGCTGTTTATTTAAAAAAAATAGTAAAATTAACTTAAAAGAAAGAAGAGAACCCTGAAAGTGGGAGCTGGGTCATAAGGGAAGAGGCAAAGAGGAAACGAGGAACCAAAGAAATCACAAATTGAACGAGTTACCATCATACACGAAACCATGCACCGTAAAGTGGAGTTTAGTAAAGGTGACTTTTTTCTGCGATCCCGTAATTGAATCATTTCTGTTGATCTCAAAATCTGTTTACTTCCTGAGAATCTGAAATGCTTTTGGTATTCTTTGTTTGATGATTGAAGAAAGGTCTGCACTTTGGGATCCTTCTATGCAAGTCCAAAAGACTTGACTAAAGTAGCAAAGGTTATTATTATTTTTTTTTTTGAAAGACGAAAATACTTTTTATTACATTTTATTTATTATAAAAATGATATTTTATTGTTATCTTTATTTTTTGTATGGTTAATATTTTATTTTTATTGTTACAAAAAATAGACAAAAATATTTTTTAATTTTTTCAATTAGATTAGATAAACAATATTGTAATTTAAATAAAATATAACTAAAAAATAAAATTAAAATAGAACATAAACAAAATAGTTATTTGTTCTTGTGTATTCTCTTTTTTATAATAATAAAACTAAACTATTACAAAAAATAAATACAAGACTTAAGTACCATTTTTAGAATAAATATAAAAATTTAGAGTTATTTTTTCCTTTTTAAGATTGTTATTTTAGTTATGTAATTTATGGGTTAGATATTGTAAATTTTATATAGTATATAAGTAATATCAATGAATAAAAGATCTAACACAGTGAATATTTATATTTAATAATAAAAAATACAAAAATAACATGGTTAATAATAAAAAGGTATTGTTCTAAAAAACAATTTTTTTTGCGTTATATTAAAAAGACTAAAATATTTTCAAATTTAAAATTTACAATTTAAGGTTTAAGATTTGAGATTTAAAATTTAGTGATTATTTTTTAAAATTTAAGGTTTAGCAACCAATAAAAATATATTATTAGTAAATCAATATATTTATTCTTGTTTATAAAATCTCTTATTTTTGTTCATTTTATTCTTAAATTTAAATAACACCTAACTAGTCTTGAATTCCAACATGAACCATTTATTCTTAAAAGATTCTCATATTAGTATTATACTTAAATAATATACTACATTCTTTTCATATTCTAATATTCTTTCTAAGTATGGATAATTTTAACGAACAATTTATATTTTTTAATCTTTTATTTCAATCTTATATTTTTATTTCTATCTTCTATTTTATTTTAATGTTATATTTTTTTTTTTATCTTAGAATTTCATTTTTTCAAAAGGTTTATTAGATTTTTTTTAGCCTATTGATCACATGAAGTTCTTATATCACATAAAATTTGTATAGTATATAAGTAGCATTAACTATTTAATTTAAAATATTAACCTCAAATAAAGTTAAATATCATACTATTTATAAATATTACATTAATATATTCTTAATCAATATGAAACATTATTTTAACTTAACACTTTATATTTTTAATTTATTTTATCATATTCTAATTATATTTGAGTCATTTATATCTATTTTTATTTTTTATAATGCCCATGTATTTTTTATATAAAAGAGTCCCATTAATTTTTTTCCTCGATCCATTGATTGAATGAAGTTATGATATTATGTAAAATTTGTATAGTGCATAATCAAAATAAAAAATTCAATTCTAAAATGCTAACCTCTAAGAATTATAATATCCGTACTTACTTATGAACCTACATGAGTATCATATTTAAGTAATGTGTGACATTTTTTTATACTCTTATATACATTACTAGTTTGTTATGATAAAAATAAATACTTTAGTTTTATAATTATTAAAATGAATACTTATAATTCATCAAAAACACATTCAAATTGAGTACTTATAGACCATAAGTAAGACTAATTTTTACATTATAGTATCTAACTTTTATAAATAACGAGGTACCCAACTCAAAAATTATAGAATTAAAATACTCATTTGTACATAAATAATACGACTAGGGTGACTTTACTCTTTTCAAAAGGAAATTTTTAGAGGGGTAACAATCATGGTTGTTACATTCGTTTATGTCATATTTTTTGTTAATTGAGAATTAAGATGATTTGTAATGTTCAAGCCAAAAAATGTATAATATAAATGATTGGGTGTAATTTAATATATGTTAAGTAACAAAAAAAATAAGTGGTTTTAATCATCTAAAATCTTAAAGTTAAATTATTATTATTTACATAACTAAAGAACTTGTGTTATCAACCATCATAATTTTTAAAACGAAAATGAATATTGACAGGAAAAAATAATAGTCACCACAAGGGCGTAATAATTTATTATAACATACTAAATTTTATAAAAAAAATATTTTGTAATAATTTTTTTGTTATGAAAAAAATGACAATACAATGACAAATAATCAAGTTTTTTAAATTTCATATTATAATTTTTGTAGTTATTGTTTCATGTTAATAAAGTAAATCTAAAAAAATGATATCTCAATAATAGTTAAAAAATATAAAAAAAATAAAAAATATTGATAATTTATTCTTATATTGTCAATTTTTAAAATAAAAATATTAAAATGTTACCAACAAAAATTAAAGTGCTCTTATTGATACAACTAAAAGACTTGCACTATCATTCAACCTAATTTTTAAAATGAAAATTAATATCTATATTAAAAAAAAGTCAAAAAATTAATATCTTAATAATAATTAAAAATATATAAAAATAAATATTGGTAAGTTGTAGTTATTGTTGTATGTTAATAAAACAAATTTATAAAATTAATATCTTAATAATAATGGAAAAATATGAAAAAAGTATTGCTAATTTTTTCTTACCCTGTTAATTATTTAAAATAAAAAACTAATATACCTCAAAAAGATTAAAATGTTCTTCCTAATATAACAAAAAGATTTGTAATATTACTCACCTTTAATTTTTAAAATAAAAATTAATCTTTACTAAAAAAAGAAAATATCGGTAATTTATAGTTTTGTTGTATGTTAATAAAATAAATTTATAAAATTAATATATGAATTATAGTAAAAAAAATGAAAAATATTAATAATTTTTTTTCACCTAAATTTTTCAAAATAAAATAAATAAAATGTTACAATATAAAAGTATTAAAATACTTTTTTTATAACATGAAACCTATTAGTCCAAAAGCGCCGTGTAGAGCAACAAAAGTCCACAGGTCGCCTAATTGACACCAACGAGTAAAATCTCCTTGGGCTTCAGGACCCCATAGTAACAACAAAGAGTGTGCTAAACTATTAGCAGGAGTAGAAACTGCAGCGGTTAAGAAGTTGCATCCTTCCAAATAGGAACTTTCTAATCCATGGGTATACCATTTTTTATATAACGATTATACTCACTATGTGTAAAGATAGATTATGAACGGTTATATTAATAACTATAGTTATCTTGTATCGATTTCAGATATATTTTGTTAATAATAATCAGTTATGAATTAGTAGTAGTTTTCTCATGATTTAATTATGTTTTTATTTTTTTTTTATCATTTTTAAAAAAATATGTTTAGTTTAAAAAAATTAAATTATAGTTTAATTCTTAATTTGATATATTATTTAAAATATTATTAATTTTTATTTTTTAACTATTTAATACATATTTTTAAGTAAAATAAAAAATATAATGTAAGAATAAATAAAATTTAATCTAATTATATAAAAATTGTATGTTTTATTATTAAAATTACATATTTTTTATATAATTATATGTATATATAAAATAATAATATTAATATATATTCGGTTTAAATTAACAACAATTTTAATATCGTAATAATTATCTCTATTCTCACGTCTATTCGGTTAAAATTATTTTCAAAGAAAAAATATCAAATTTTTAAAAATAATAATAATTTCAATTATAAACACTTAAAATATATATTCTTAATAGTAACTCTTTTAAAAATTAATGTCACAAAAGAAAAAAGAAAAAAAACATCGCCGCAACTTCGCAAGGGTGTAAGCCTCGTTCGGTTAAGCCAACTAGACAAGTAAATGACTATTTAAAGTCGGCTAAGACACTCTAGGCCTGAAATCGAATGAACTCCACACACGACTCAGTCATCTTTGAACAAAAGAGAGATCAAGCTCTCATAGAGGGCATCTTACTGCATCTGCAGTTATGGGCCCGGAGACTTTTATGAGTCGAAGTCTATTAGGACTCATTCACTTCTTCTGTGGTGAGCCCAAGTGCGACTTTTCTGTTTCTTATAAACAATAGAAAACTTCTTTCAAAATACGATGTGGTACTTTCACTATTATATATTATTTTTGAGTAGCCTTTTCGTTTCAATTTCACATCATCCTACATAACCTAAAACACAAAAACAGTTCTTCCAACATCAAAAGCTAAAGCAAATTTGTGAGCACATACAGGGTGTCATCGTTGTTGTGCAACTTGTAAAATTCGAGATCTTGGAAACTGCTTCTGCATTCACAGTAACCTCCGAGAAATTTAGCACAAGCTAAATCTGCAACAATAATCTCTGTTACTGGCATAAGAGATCTGATTGTTGATAACTGTGAAGCTATGGAGGAAGAGAAAGAAGTGTTGTTGCAGAGCTCAGTCGACGTTATAGGAGAGATTGCTTCGATATCGGAATACAGATGTACGGTTAAGAAGCATTATTGTAATCTAGCGCGAAGATTGAAGCTATTGACTCCAATGTTCGAAGAAATTAGGGACAGTAAAGAGGTTTTACCGGTGGAAACTGTGAAAGCTTTGGTGGATTTAAAGGATGCTCTACTATTGGCTAAAGAGTTACTCAGATTTGGCAGTGAAGGCAGCAAAATTTACCTGGTGTGTGTATTATTCGATTCTGGCCTTTTTTTATTTTTCTGTCTATTTCTTTGTTTGTTGATGTGGAAAGAGAAGAGAGTAGAAAATGGATTGATTGATATTTCCCCGGGAATATGGAGCAGCCAATTGCTCACTTCGTGTGATGAAGCTGCTAAAATAGTTTTTGCAAAAAACTTTTTTGTATAAGAATCCACGCATTAAAAATCAGAATCTCATAAAAGTTGTTCGAGATTCACTTATTTGAGTGGGAACCATTTGGAGCTATAGTTATTGTAAAAGTTAGGTATCTAAAATTCCATTTTTTAACAACCACCTTTTTCTTGGGGTCTAAATTGGATTATCAAAGTTGAAGGTTGCTTGTTTGCTTCTTTAATTTGGTTTTTTTATTGACGATGGTGCTTTAGATATAGTAAAATTTTCAATTAAAGGTCCTAATCGCTGCTCATAAATTAGCAGCAGGTATTGACTAAATCAAATAAATGCTTGATCCCATTCCCCTGCTTGAGTTTCGCCCTAATTTCTTTCGTTTTTTTATTACTTATTTACACAATTCTTAGGCTGAGCTTGTTACTATTTTTAGCAGCACGCTAAAGCATTATACCCAAAACTTATATACAATTTTCCCTCTATTTCTTATTAAGTGGCATTTCCATGCATGGGCTTTAGAAATTGAATAATGTATTTTCAATGGTTTTTTTTTCTTGTCTTGGTTTGATGCAGAACGGAAATACGAATGCATTAATAATATGAAAACACTTAGGAAATAAGAAAGAGATGAGTAAAATTTAGACTAACCAAACTCATTCTCTGACAAGAGGTCCTCATATTTATATTATGAAACAAATACAAGAAAACTATTATCTTGGTAAGGACTCTAACAAATCTAGTATTAGACAAACCTAGTTATGTTATCTATTTTTAGACGAGCACTCTAGCAACTCTAAAGTAGGATTACCCTAATGATATTCATTTATTTTATGGATAAGAGGACTTTAACTTCCAAATGGAAAAAAATAAGAATTATTCGTAAAATATTAAGAATAAGAGAAACAAAAGAGAACTTCTTTAATATTAATAAGTTGATTATTTTCGAAGATGCGTTATACAAACATAAGACATAGCTATTTATAGTTGAGAAGTCCTTAAAATAGTTTATAATTTTTTTTACGTGGGATTCTAGTAATACACAAAAAAACCTCTAAATAAAGGTTTTTACGTGAGACTTTAGTAGTACATAAAAATTAGAACTCTAAACAAAATAAGCTATTACTTTAGTAGAACATTAAACAAAATAAGTTATTACTTTAGTAGAACTTTAAACAAAATAAATTACTTTCTCTTTTTAAATTTTGTCCTGTATTATTCCCCTCCACTTATTTAAAACTCGTTTTTGAGTTTTCTTCAAATGAGGATGGTAATACTTGTAACATTATCTTCAAAATTGAATTTTCTTGTTATTCCACTTCATTTAGCCAAATATTGTCTACGTGCTCACCTTTAAAATTAATATTTTTAACAAGTTATGGAATAATGAAATATGACTCAGTATCTTGAAGATGATTTGACAACTCTTGTTGCTTTGGAAAATAATTTGTTGTGATGTCCAATAATTGATTGCATTTGAAAGTAGTGAAGACATTTGATTATTTAATTTTAGGAATATTTATAAGTGTCATAATATTTAAATATTCTTTTATGAAAATAATTTTAAGATCCAGGACTAATTCACCCTGTAAAGAGAATATCTCTTCAAATTCTTCCTTTTGAATTTATATGATCTCTAACATAGATTTGTTAAATTTAATAATATGATCATTTTTATCTTCGATCAAAACTATCTCAGGTATCTTGTTTTCAAAAGATTATTCTTTCACTTTTAAAGTTTTAGGTGAGTCTTCCGTTTTTGACGGTTCATATTTAACGTTGTATTGGATTATCTTTTCCACTTAAAGATCTTGATTTTGAGTTTTTCCATTATCTTTTTGAATATGAGCTTTATTTATATTTTTGTTTAATAATGTCAATGATGCAAACATCTCTTGACGAAATTCTTTAAATTCTTTTTGTGAAATACCTTTATTATGCATCATTGGACTCATATGAATTTTGCTCTTTATGGAAGCTCTTAGAAAATAAGAAAGAGATGAGCAAAATTTAGATATTCACTTTCTAACAAGAGGTCCTCGTATTTGTGTTACGAAAGAAACACAACAAAATTATTATCTAGACAAGCACTCAATCAAATTTAGAATAAGACAAATCTAATTATGTTATCTATCTTTAGACGAATACTCTTGCAATTTTAGAGTAAGTCTAGCCTAAATTAAACTACTCTCTTTTATAATCTTGTCCCGTATTATAGTTTCATCATTTTTACGGGTTCTGTTGAACTTGAAAGTAGCTCTTGGCCGTGCACAGAGACGGAACTAGGAAATTTAATTTGTGGGTGCCAAATGACAAAATTATTGCTATTTTTATTTGCATTTACACTATATAGCATATTATATTAGTGGTAAAGAACAAATTTTTCAAAGGGGGTAAGGTGGCCTTTGCCATCGCTACCACAAAGGGGCAAATATATATAGGGATGAGGAGGGTACATGTCCCATTTCAACTCTCAATAAATAAATTTAGGTGTAATATTTATAAAATTATAGATAAATTATATGCATAAAATAAAATTGTGTCTCGTCTAAATTTTAAATTTTAGGTTTTTAATACTCAAGATTTGACTAGAAACTCAATAATTTGAACATATATTCACTAAAATTGATACATATATCATTTTTTCCAATTAAAAACAAATGTTAACTAAATAATAACTATTATTATTTATTACCGTGTATATGGTGTCTCCCAAGGTACAAATCATAAATTTGCCTCTGCCACCACTCCGTACCCCTGGTTACTGGCCGGGTGTCTGTTGAAAATTGATCAATAGTGGATATAGCTACGTTCATTTTTAACACTCACTCCATTCTATACAGATGCATTCCACTTGGTACCATGATATAAGAAATTATAGGAAATTGGGAAAAAGTTATGTATCCTAAGAAACATTGCATGCCATGAGTGAAGTGATTGCAAAATTGGGTGCGACTAGCATTTTCTTGTGGATAAGTATTGTATTACTTTCCTTATGTCAGTTATATTGGAATTGTTTTCCTCTTTCATTTTCCGATGGAGGAAGTGTAAAATGCTCTGATGTCAGTGGTTGTTCTAAGAGGAAATATTATTACAGTTGATCAAGTACTTTGATGTCACCCGATATTTTGAGATCAAGTTTTGCAAACAATTTAGTGTCTTTCTTGGTCCTTTTTTTGAAACAAATTTATATGAAATTTCTTTCTGAAAGCAGCAAGAGTATAAAATGTATATAACCTGATATGTTGGTCTATTTCATTGTTCACTGTTTCTAACATTTAACTAAACCTTCTTTTTGTTGATTGTAGGTCTTAGAAAGGGAGAAAATTATGAACAAGTTTCATAAGGTGACATCTCAGTTGGAACAAGTGTTGAGTGGAATCTCCTATGAAAAACTTGACATATCTGATGAAGTTAAGGAACAGGTACAGATTCATCATTTCGCATTTTTGCTACTGTTGAGGGGTGTTATAATGAAGGACAAGGGCATGTACAGGATACTCCCTCGTTCCTTCTTTCTAAACTTTGTGATATTCACTTTTGAGATTGGTGGCACAGTATTGGGATGATTCCATGCCTGTTCAAATATTCTGTTTACAGATCTGCTTAATGACATGAAAAATAATTTCACAAAATTATAATGTTTATCCTTATCAATGTTGTTTTGGCTATTTTTCTTATCCAGATTGAGCTTGTTCTTGCTCAGTTTAGAAGAGCAAAGGGAAGGATCGATCCACCTGATGCTGAGCTGTATGAGGATCTTTTATCTCTTTATAACAGCAGTGATGCAGCAGTAGATCCAATTGTCTTGAAGAGAGTAGCAGAGAAATTACAATTGATGGGGATAACTGAACTTACTCAGGAGTCACTAGCTTTACATGAGATAGTTTCTAACATGGGTGGGGATCCTGGAGAAAGTATAGAGAAGATGTCAATGCTACTTAAAAGAATTAAAGATTTTGTGCAAACAGAAAACTCCAGCATTGATGCTACCACTCAAGAACAGTGTTCTTCTGTTGGCTGCAGTGGACAAGTATCCACGGATAAAAATTACAAGGCCCCAGTTATGCCAAATGATTTTCGCTGTCCAATATCGCTGGAGTTGATGAAAGATCCAGTCATTGTTTCAACAGGACAGGTATATGTGTGTTACGTGCTAGTTCTTATATAACCTGACGTCAGTTGATTCCCGTGGGCCTATGTTATATGAGTATTAGTTTTGTAGGTTACACTACTCTCATGAGAAAAAAGTTTTGGTGTACACCATCCAATTTAGAAAATTATTGGAAAATTACATAAAATAATACTTCTAAAACTTATGAAAATAAAACTATCACCCACTATAATAGGTGTTACTTTTGTGATTAAAAGTTTTAGGGGTGTTATTTTTGTTGTTTTTTCATTATTATTTATGTCCAATAATAGATTTAAGACATTATGTTACTTCCATTTGATCAATTTGGTTTCTTTAAGTTTTGCTTTGGCCTTTTAGAAATATCCGGTATGGTTAAGAGTATAGAATTGGAAACATTTGACCATTTGATGGATCGGGTTTTCGAATGATTATGTTTAGGTTGGAGTCCTGGTATCATTTGTAAATGGTGCATATTATAGACTTGCTTATGTTGATAATACTATTAGTAGTTCTAACCAGTCCTCTCCACTCTTGCAGACATATGAACGTTGTTGTATTGAGAAGTGGTTGGAAGCAGGCCATGAAACGTGTCCAAAGACACAACAGGCACTAACTAGCACCGTCCTTACCCCAAATTATGTCCTGCGGAGCCTAATAGCCCAATGGTGCGAGGCAAATGGCATTGAACCTCCCAAACGATCAAGTAGTTGTAGGACTAATAAAGCCAAGTCTTCTTGCTCACCTGCTGAGCGGACTAAGATTGACATTCTTCTAAGTAAGCTCACATCTGACAATCCCGAAGACCAGAGATCTGCTGCTGGAGAGATCCGTCTTCTAGCCAAGCGCAATGCTGATAATCGTGTGGCTATTGCCGAAGCTGGTGCTATCCCTCTACTCGTAGGCCTCCTTTCAACTCCTGACCCTCGCATACAAGAGCATGCAGTAACAGCTCTTCTTAACCTTTCCATATGTGATGAAAACAAAGGAAGCATAATATCCTTTGGGGCTGTTCCTGGCATAGTTCAGGTGCTCAAGAAGGGGAGCATGGAAGCTCGGGAAAATGCAGCTGCCACTCTTTTTAGCCTCTCGGTTGTGGATGGAAATAAGGTTACAATTGGAGCTTCTGGAGCTATTCCACCACTCGTGACTCTTCTGAGCGAAGGAACCCAAAGAGGTAAAAAAGATGCTGCAACAGCACTTTTCAATCTCTGCATTTACCAAGGGAACAAGGGTAAGGCAGTGCGAGCTGGTGCTGTTCCCATATTAATGCGTTTGCTAACAGAACCTGGTGGCGGAATGGTTGATGAAGCATTGGCCATTTTAGCAATACTTGCTAGTCATCCAGAGGGTAAATCAGCTATTGGAGATGCAGAAGCAGTGCCGATTTTGGTAGAGGTCATAGGGAGTGGGTCTCCGAGGAACAGAGAGAATGCAGCTGCAGTTTTGGTTCACCTTTGTTCTAGTGATCAACAACATCTAGCAAAGGCTCAAGAGCTTGGAGTTGTTGGTTCACTGGTAGACTTGGCCCAAAATGGAACCAATAGAGGCAAGCGAAAGGCTACACAGTTACTAGACAGAATTAATAGGTTTGTTGAGCAGCAGAAGCAAGCTCAGGCACAAGCTGAGTCTCAAGCTCATACACAGCTGTCGCAGCCACCTTCCACAGAAAATGGTGTTGATGACTGAGGGAATTTGTTTGTTTCCCTTTCGTTTGCTCGGTTTCTTTCCTTGTCAACAAGTGTCAAATGAGTTGGCTCTGCTTCAGCCGGGAAAGTGGAAGATCACCTTTCCCTACTGTAAGTTATTCATTTGTTTGTGTGGAATGAGGACTATGACTGATTCTTTAAAGATCAACTAGGGTAAATTAAAAGGCCGAAAGAGGTGACATGGATCTGACGGGTATGTCAAATTGTATAATTTTAACACTCTAATCATCCTCCGTTTTTAGTGAAGAGATGTTTCCTGTGTTCAAGACAAGTTTCCCCTAGTTCCTGCTTGCGTATGAAACAATTGTCCAGAATAAAGACACTTGCCACAGGTCCCTAACACTTTTGGGAAATTTTATGTTCTATTTTTTCTGTTCTTTTTAATCAAATAGTATTTAGCGTGGTTTAAAATTGCAACTTGAAAGTGATATATAGATTACTTTTATCTAGTCGACCACATTATGAACTACTTATGTCAAAATGTAATTTGCAGTTGCATATTCAGACACTCGGCTAATCACAATGAATAAAAGTTTTGCATGAATTATGACTCATAAGTTGTATTTTTTTTTTGAAATAAAATGATATTTGATATGGTTTGAATAAGTGATTTAAAGGATTCTGTTATACTATCAAATCAATATGTAAACTACCCTAAGTTAAATAAGTCATGGTACTTATAATTCTCAACCAAACATTACTGTGCTCTTTTCTTTTCTTCTAAGAAACATATGACACGGTCAAAAAGTCCAAACGATTTCTTACAATGAGCCGTAGGAATATCTCTTTCCAACTTTACCTAATATAAATTTTGTATAATATATAAGTAACATAAGATATTCAATCTTAAAATATTAACTTTAAAAAAATATTAGTATATATTACTTATAAATACTATATTAATATATTTTTTATTTTATCCATTAATATTTTTTATTAAAGTTTGGATACTTTAATCCAACATTTTATATTTTTAACATATTTTTATTATATTCTAATTTTATTTAGATCACTTATTTTTTTTTTTTTGACAAAATTCATGTATATATATATTTGGAAAATACATTAATTTTTTTCTTGCTACTTGCTTTGAATAAACAACAAGAAACCCAAAATATTTTTATTAAAGAATTGTAGACTTGAAAATCAGAGAAATAAAATAGAAAACGAAATAATAAAAAATAAATTTATATGTATGAACAAAATAAATGGTATCGATACTATTTAAAGTGTAACACTAAATATTTAAGATAAAAAGGTTTGAAAAAATATAAAATAAAATATTCTTAAAAGCATATAAACATAAATATATGAAAAGTAAATTAAAAAGAAAGAAAGAAAGAAATAAAAGAGTAGTAATTAAACAGTAAAGCAAGTTAAGAAAGGGTCAAAATTATAATGAAAGTAACAGTACTTAGAGAAGCAGCAGTAATAAAAAAAATCTAAATAAAAACAAAGCAAATAAAGTTAAAGCAGTATGATAAACCAAATGAAAGATTGACTGAAACTGCTTATGAAATAAACCTGCATAATCAAAACTGATGAAAATAAACAGTAATATATTATCTACACAGTTCCCAGAAACATGTATACAGAAAAGAAGTTAATACAATCAATGAAATAAAATGAAATCACTTCTCAAAAATTTGCAAAGAATTGATATTAGAAAATATATAAAGAAATTCTTGCAAAGCAAATTAGGACTGAGAAAAACAACAGCTGTTTAGAACAACAAAATTAAAGTTAGCAGGAAATTAAAAATGAAAATAAAGATATAAAATAATGATGATAATAATCATATCTTGTTGGAAAAAGAAATATGAAAGCAGCACATTTATATATGATCATATTTTAAAGAAGTAACTGCAACTAAAGTAATTATATTCAAAAGGGTATAAACAGTGAAGTAATTGGATAAAAACTGTTTGAACCTTTAGCATCCAGGATAGGATTAAACACAGTAAAAGATAACAATGTTAAAGGAATACAAAAAGTTCGCCAAAAGCGAATTAAAATAATAACTTGTTTGTCCAAAAATATAATGGAAAAAATTATGCTAAGATTGTAAAAAATATGGTATGAACAAAAAGTTGTCAGTATATATTGTATAAAATTACAATAAATATAAATATAAATCGTAAATAATTTAAATGATAAAATATAAATAAGTAAAAGAATGATCGAGATACGTGTATTTATCTTTAAGATAATTTATTTAGTTTATTTTAAATGTCTAACCATTTTAAAAAATATAAGATACGATAATTAAATAATAACACATTTATACAAATTTTATTATCTAAAGAAATTTTAAGTGTTTGAAATCTATTTAAAGAAATCTAACTAGATAAGAGAAAAATAATAAACTTTTGTTATATTTCTTTCCCAAAAGATGTTTTTTCCTATTCTCTTTCTCTGTGGCCTTCGTATATATAAATATGTAACCAGCAAGATGGGGAATTAAAGGGAAAACTAAAAGCACAAAACTGAAAGAGAAGCAATAACAGGAAGGAAAAAAAAAGGAAGAAAAGGAAAAATCTAAACGAGCAAAAGAAATTAAAGAAATGAACAGTTACAAAAAGTGGATAACAGTTTAATTTTTTTATAAAATAAATCTTATAATTCTTATAAATATTATACTAATATCTTTATTAATTAATATAAGTTATTATTTTTATATATTATTAAAAATATTTAATAATTATATTTTATTCTATAAATTAATTAATATACCCTATATATTTATATAGAAATTACAAATATATTATATATACATTAATATATATTATATATAATTATAATATAGTCTAGTGGGACACCAACACAACTTAATCGTATACATATTTAATCATTAAAATATACAAAATCATTAAATATATAATCGGTGCTGCTTTTTCTTCTAAAAAAGATGAAGAAAATATATAAAGAATTAAATTTTAATTTCATTAATGGAACTAAGTTGGATGCTTCGATGAAAAGGAGGTGAAGAGAAAAAGAAAGTGAAAGGACTAGGACCAGTGAGGGGTGGCCTATTCGCATGTAGAGGAAGTGAATAACAAAAAGGTGATAAAGAAGATAATGGCACTAATTAAATAAGAAAATACTAAAAAGTTGAGAAGATATTTATATTTATATTAATTATAATATAACACCTATAAAGATAATTTTTTTTAAAGAAAACATTATTATTACCTGATATATCATCAATAACATGTAGATTTAGTATTTATCATAATAAAGCTATTTATTGGAAGAGTGATAGATATTTAATTGGAATACATATGATATGTGTTATTATTTTTTTAGAAAAGATATCAATAGTTTAAATCTTGACGGCTTTTAAACTTCTTGTTGATATTAGTTATAGCATTCCATAAATAATCTCATAATTAATAACGATCTAGAATATATAGTATTTATTCATAATTCTATCGAGATTTTTTTTTAAATAAAAATAAATCTAGATTCCTGTGAAGAAAAATAAAAATAAATTAAATAAAACTAGCTTCTTAAACTTTCTAGCCTTATTCTTTTCATTAATTTGCTGCCCTCATCTTCATGACATCATACATGTACCTAAAAGATATAAAAAAAATGTTCCTAACACATAAACTTTTATATAACATACAATTTTAATATATTTTATAATCTAATCTAAATTTTACAAAATTTAAATAAATTATTCGTATATATCAAATTAGATTAGATTTAACCATTCAAATTTATAATTATGTAAAATATTTATACAAAAATATATATTAAAATTATTTTATATTGTTACCAATCAAATATATCTTGTTGGTTTTTGGTATATTATTAAACTCTTTTATCCTAATTCAAAATATCTTTACTCTAACAATAATAACATTTTTGTTTGTTTATCTACTCCCAATTAAACAAAAAAAATGTTATTACTAAGTGTTGAATTTGTTAATACCATGCTAAATTATAATGAATTTAACCATTAAGTTACATATATTAATATGTTTGTAAAGTATAAATTATAAATATAATCAATATAATCGTGTAAATAGTCTAATTCAACTTGAACAATTTAAAAGTTTTATAAACTAGATGGAATCAAATTAAGTAACAAATTGAATTAGATTATTTAAAATAAATCAATTTTTTAGTTTGGTTTAATTTATTAGTTTTTCTATCAGCACTATTTTATACATATTACATAATAATAAATTATTTTTTTATTTTCAAAAATAATTATAACTTGTATTTCTTATTATAAATTACGTGGGCAAAAATATATACAAATTTATTTATAGTTATTATTTAGGCTAAAAAACTTCCTATGTACCTAAATTTTAACCTATTTTACACAGATTTTTGGATTAAAAAACAAACACTCAAATTCTTATTCCATTTACATATATAAGTTTTTATTTGTAATTAAGTTATAATATATAACTAATTAGTATTAATTAATTGACATTACAACTAATTAATTAACACATTAAACTTAATTAGTATTAATTAAATAAAATGAATCATTTATTTAATGTTAATTAAATTACATGATCTAACTTAATTATAAAAATAATTTATAGGTAAACATCATAAAATTCTTAACACTTTTAAATAGAGAAAAAAATTATATACCCTCGTTCATATAAAATGGATCAAAAGTGAAGCCTATTGTTTATCTCTACCAATTTAACATAACCACCCCTCTTTGTCTCACTCTCTTTCTTTTTCCTGGTCATAACTGTTTTTATTGCCTGCATTTGAATAACCAATCTGACCATCTTAAAGAGAAGAAGCTAGCAAAGTAAAAGTAAGAGAATACTGCTTTTTTGATAGTTGTATAATGCTTTTTTGTAGCTTTATTCGCTCCATATTGCTAGCTTGGCATCTTCGGTTCTTGCAAAAGTTAATTAATTGATTCCTTTAACTTTTTATTCTACTCCCTCCCCTCCCTCCTCCCTCTTTTGGAATTTGATCAATTTACTAATTATTAATGCAGTATTTATTAATAGTACATGATATATTAAAACAACTTTTTTATTTTGTATATTTTGTATTTTCTTTTGTGCATTTATTGTTCTTGTAACCAAATCCATTTTATGCATGAATTGGGTTTGATGTTTGAGTTACATGATTTAAATACATATAAATTTATTGATTTTTTTTAATTTAAGTTTTACCCACTCAAATATTCATGTATAATTGTTTATAGGAATGTATAAAGTTATTGAGATGCACATGTTACATGAAACACAAACAATTTTGCATGGTAATGCAAAATTTATGAAAAATTAAACGTAATATTAACTTTTATGTAAATTATTTATCTCAATTTTTTTTTATAAATGAGATAATATTTGATTTGATTTAAACTTATCATTTATAAAAAATAAATTTATTTTATGATCGAAGGAAAGATGAATAAATGATATGAATATTAAACAGATAAATTCATACGTATATTTAAAAAGGTTAAATTATTAAAACTTTTACTAACTTAGCTTTGATTTTTGATGGCATCTATTTAATTAGATGGAAAATATTTAGTGATTTAATTTAGAAAAATTGGACATGGCCTTACTAGGTTTAATTTGTTTTGAGAAAAAAATAAGAATTTTGTTTAAACTTCAAATCTGGAATTCAGGAATTATTGCATGCATGGTTTTGAGTAGGATTTTGGCATTTACTACTTTTCATATTATTGTATTTTCTCTATCCTAATTCAAATTAACTTTACTTTCTTTTCTTTATTATTTTTGGTCAAAAATGTACTTCATTTTATAGTTAGATAACAAATTCCCATCATTACTATTATTATAAATAAAATCATTAAGAATGAGCAACATATGGTCGTACTTTATCACTGCATAAGTTTTTAAACTCTAACCATAAAATTTTAAGTCGGTTTTAAAAAATAAATAATGAAGTACATTTTTACCTAAAATAGTTAATATCTTTCTCTTCCTCTTTCGTTAAAAGTTTTATCATACTAAACAAACTATATGTTTATATATATATATATATATATTTATGTTATAAAAAAATAAATATATGTTTGAGTGTTAAAAATAAAACTTTATTTATATATATAAATTTATATTATATAATTAATTTTTTTTGAAATATTAATTGAACTCGCATGTATATATATATATAATAACATGATTTGAACACGTATCTTTTTAGTATAAAAAAACATATATTATTATATTATAATATAGTATTATTAACTCCAAGAGCTATTTATACTAAGATTGACTTAGTAGCAATCTTAACACAAACTCCTTTTTCTTCTTCATTTAGAAGCTACTAAATGGAAATACAAAACACTTTTGCGGTTTTGACACAGATTAGCATTTTATACTATACCTATCTTAGAGTGAAATAATTTATTATAATTAAACAAAATTCTTGAATATCAATCAAATAAATATGTCTAATTATTTAGAAAAGAAAAGAAAAAACATGATTTTGCAATATATATCTCTAATTTTAATAAAATATTGTAAAAAAATTATAATTTTTTTTATATAATATTTAATAAATTTTTTGATATAGTATTATATAACTAATAACCTTAGTTTGACCCATAATAATTGCATATATTTCTTATGATAAATAATATTTTATAAAAAAGATAAACAATTATAATCGATAAATTTTAGTTATTAATAATTTATTATTTAATTGATAAAAAAAATAAGACTTAAAATAATTAACAATAATTTTTTTTATATTACTTAACATAAATAACACTACATAAAAAGAGATAAATAATTATAATCTAAATAATTATCAATATTTTAATTACTAATACTTATGTTTGTTGATGATTACTAATTATCAATATTTTAATCCTAAAAAATATATTTGTTTGTCACTCCGATAAATAACTTTTTAATAAAAAGACACATAACTGTAATCTTAATGATTATCAATATTTTAGTTATTAATATATAAAAAAATAATCTAAAATAAGTGGGTATTTTGTAAAGTATTATTTAAGCTATTATAAAACTTTTATAAATAAGAATCTTGTAATATACTATTCTACCGAAAATAATACTTTCCGTAAATGTGTGATTAATACATGCAAAAACTATAACCTGTAATTAAGTGTTTTCATCCATCTTTTTAAAAGCTTAACTTTCTACGATCTGTAATTAAGTACGTTCTAAATAACAGCTAAACAAAATAATAATAATAATAATAATATTCTTTAAATGTGTTGGAATCATTACTTTTAAAACTTAATTGTTAAATTATAAGTAAATATTATATTTATATGTTCCAAAACTTTCAGTGTGAGATACTTTGTAGGCCAAATCCTTAATGTTAGATTGCGTTGATCACCCATCCTCTAACTTATGCGATTAGAAGATAAGTTAACATTATATTTATACATTCCAATATATATATATATATATATATCAAATATTATATGGTACCAATAAATTATATGTTTAACATAAGTTTCTAGTTATAATTATAATCTTAAGCTGACACAAGAATTGTTACATGATGATCACAATTAAGCTCCATATAATTTACACACAAAGTCCCAATTAAACCAAAACTACACAAATGAACACACAACACCATACTCCAATAACATATTATAAATCATTAGTATTAACCAAAACATGCAAAGAAATTAATTAATAATCCATATATATATATATATCTCAAAATTATAAATCCTACCATATCTTGGATCTTCCTCTATAATCATATGCTTGGAATTTCTCAATAATTAAAGATCCAACCTTTTATTTAAAACTTACAATAGATGGTTTGTTGATGAAGAAGAGTTGAGACCTGATAAATCTGTCCAAGCACTCCTACCCCAAAACTGATTATTATTATTATTATTATTATCTCCTGAATTACCCTCCAAATTATTAGACCTTGACAAATTTAACCCTTGATTTCCTTCCATTGTAACTTGTGACATATGAGAAACCCTAGCTGAACTTAAGGACAATCCAGCCATTTGACCTTGTGCTTCAATTCCTTCACTTGTTTGATTAAATGGATATAAGTTTGTTGAAGAATCAAAACTACCAAAAAATGGAAATTGTTGTCTAAAATTCATATTGTTATTGTTACCTCCAATTGGAAAACTCATATGATCATGACTTTCATATTTTGGTTGACCAATCTCACTTAAATTTAAACCCATATTTCCACTTCCACCAAAACGAGTGAGATTTTGTATAGAAGCTATAAAAGATGAGTCATGATCTTGTGGTTGTTGTAAATGACCAATTTGACCTTCTGAGTTTTGAGCAACTCTTGTCTGAGTACTTGAACTAGTTGGAGACTTTGAGCGATTCTTGCTTTTGTTTTTCTTGTTATTTCTACGACAGCCTCCGCCTACCGGAACGTTCCTAAGAGCGCCACCTCTAGTCCAATAACGACGACACGCCTTGCAGAAGTAGCGAGGCTGACAGAGGTTGTAGTTGTTGTAGTAGCAAAACTTGGTGTTGTTTGATTCACATCTTGGACACTTTAGGGCTTGTTCTGGCTGTGGTAATTTAGCTAGTCGGGCTCGATCGGCCATTGAACCTGGTCTGATCGAGCCTGTATCAATAGTACTACTACTACCGACGCCACCAACTTCAGCATGAGTTGTTTGCGACGACGGTAGGTGCAGCTGTGGAAGTTGAAGAATTTCACCGCTGCCAATATTACTACTTTCTAATTGAAGATTTTGATGCTGCAAAATGAAAAATAAGTGAATTATAAACCAAAAGAAAGCAAATAAAATTAGGTATATTCATTATTCACAAAGAAAAAAATAAAGAATAGGAATTATATTCTTTTGAATTTGCTTTTCTAGCTATTCTTCTTTTGTATTCTTTTTTGATGAAGAAGCTATGTTGAGTAAATTAAGAAATATTAAACCTAACCTGTTGCCAATTAGAATTAGGATCTAAATAGACTGGAATGGATGAGAAAACCATGTTTTTTTTTTTAATAAAAGGTTGATGGAAGCTTAGAAAATATGGTGGAGAATCAAACTAAGGGAATACAAGAGCAAAAGAAAGAAAGGGGAAAAGAGAATTAAAGAGAAGGGAGTATTGAGGAAAAGCTAGCTAAGAAGAGCCTTTTGTATATATTTATTTTTTAATTTGCTTTAATTATATTCCCCCATTTCTCATCTCTCTTTTTGTTTTATTATATATATATTTATTTATATATAGGGTTTTGAGTGGGAGAACTTTCTTAACATTGAAGCTAATTCATAACTTTTATGCAGTAGACTAGTAAAGAGCTTAGAGCTTTAAAAATAAAAATACAAAATTAAAAAAATTAAAAATTAAAAAATATCCCCCATGCATTGACACTTGATAGACTGATACAGTAAAGTTGGCTGTGCACGATACTTCTTTCTTGCTTTTACTTTTAATGTATTCCTTTTATATTTCTATCTCAATTTGATGATACGACGTATATTTAATTATTTGTATTTAATAAGTATTATAAATTATAATATCATATTAGAAATTATTTAACACCATTTTTTTAAAACTTGAGTTATCAAGAAAATAATCAAATATAATTTTATATATTTATCATTTTTAATTTTAAATATAATTAATTAATAATTAATACATCATTCAATATATATAATTTGTTTTCCTATTTTAGATTTATTTATGGTGAGTCCGCTATATTAGTTAGAGACTTTATGATTAAAGAAGCTTCACACACTAATTCCTCGAAAGTTTAAGCACGTAGAGTTGGATTTATCAACTTATTTTTATTTTTTTACTAGATTATTCAATAATACAAATTTTTTAAGTGATTTAGAGGTTGTTACAAGATTGGATTTCAAGAGTTTGTAATTATGATATTAAGTTAAAATTTATGGAAAAATCAAGTTATTGATAGATTGGTAAATATATATTTTATATGTTATAACTAACATTTTGTATATACTTATAGGTTGAGTAATTCAAATTAATTTAATAAGTTCAGTTGCAAGGATTCCCATTTCAAACCCTATTAGGTTATTTTTGGTTGAAATGAATGGAACTGAAAATAGAATTGTTTGTATCGATCATAGATATGAAATGACATGGAAATAATTAAAAGATATGTAATTGTTATTTCACCATCTCTGTTTAGGAATTGTTATTTTATTCCATTAATTTCCATTGTATAAAAATATGTTATTCTAATTTTTCTCTCAAATTTAAATCCTAAACTCTAAAATTTTAAACCCTAAAATCTTTTTTTAATTTTGATTATGTGATATTTTGTGTCAATATGGTAGATCAAGAATAGGACTTTACTACCATATATTAATACTTTGATGTTTTTTTACAAATAATATGGAAGAAAAAATTATCAAAAATATATATATATTAATTTTTTAAAGATTAAATAATAATTTTAAGTAATAATTATTTTGAAAAATAGTAATTTTTAATAATATATTATGTCTAATTAATAAAGTAATAATTAAATGATATTATTTAAATTTCACATAACATTATAGTATTAAAGTAATATATAATATTTTTCATTCTATTTCAATTGTAAACAAAATATTATAATACTAATTCATTTTTTTAATTTTAATGGTCAAACTAATACTACAATAGTAACATTGTTTTCTTTACATTCAATTTTATTACCATTTTTATTATTTTTTTCATTCTACAAGATAAATGTGATCTTATTATCATATCATAAAGAAGTAATATATATGCACAAATTCTTTTAAAAAAAATTAAGTCAGCCTAAATACTAATTTTATTAACTTTTGAAAGATGTTTCAAGGTTATTTATATACCTTCAATAATGATGAGAATATATTATGGGATTAAGTTTAAATATCACCTTATAATATTTCATTTATTTAATATAAAAAGAGATACATTCTAAAAAAATAATAATTTCCCAACCCTACACATCCCATCAAAATAGTACAAAAGTTACTCTATTCTTGTATCAAATTTCGCACTAAAAATGATAAGATGAATAATATTGTGTTAAATTTAATACAAAATTATTGATTTGGTGAGACATTATTAAGTTATTTTTTCTAGTAAAAAAAATTTAAAAATGTTGTTAAATTTTTTATTATATATAATAAATTAAAATTAAGTATACAATACAAAATTAGTAAAAAAATTACTAAACATGTATTTTATAAAGAAAAATAAAAGATAATATTATATTTTATAAATGAATATATTTTTTAGCGTAATATTTAACATGTATTTAAAATTAGTAAAAAATTGTTCCAATTTTTGCACCAAAATAGTGCAAAATGATGCTAAGGATCGGAGTTGGTCTTACTGTGCAATTGTATTATAGTTTTATTGAAGCACCCAAAGTTAAGATTAAGGTTAGATTTAAATGAGTTATGTATTGTTATTTAAAATAAAAAAAATACTGTAGCTTTTACTTCATGCTACTTAGTCGTGAACACGGGCATAATACATGTCATATAAAAGCCATTAAATTTTATAATTTACTTTAATATTTTTTTAATAGCTTGGAAAGAAAAACGTTACATAAATTATTTATAACTTTATTCAATTAATATTCTAATATAACATATATTTGTTATTGATTAGAATTATAATAGTATAAAATATACATTACAACAAAAGGGGAATTTAAGTTGGTTCGTTGAACTGATTTTAAATAAAATGACTTAAACTTTAAAGTCGGTTCAACACGTGAATCGATTTTAAATTTTAAATTTTTTTTTACAAAATTTACTCATTTTTTATTATATTGAAACTAAAACCTGTATTCGATCATTAAATAATAGTAGAAAAAAAAATAAAATTTATTTAACAAATAGTTTAAATAATACAAATAATTAAAAAAATATATTAATTAATAGCAAAACAATTACCATGGTGTTGATTTAAGATCATCATATTCTTCTCCGGATGTTATAATACAAACCTACATATATAATACAAAAAATTATATACATAATAACATAAATACAAAAAATTATAAACATAATAATAGAAAAAATATGAATAATAAGTGCGTAGAATTAATAGAAATACTTACAAGAGTAAATGAAGTGACAAAATAAAGGAAATGAAGAAAAGATATTGTTTTTGTAAGTAAGAAATGAGTATAAAAAATTTGAGTATTTTGCTCAAAAAAATAGGGATCTAAAAAACAATCAACCTATTGATATTGGAAGACCCAAAAGATTCTTCCAATGTATAATTTCTGGGTCCAATGAGAAAGAGTGGAGGAGAAGTGGAAGAGGTTTTGGGTTTTTTTTAAAGTTATGCAGCACTTGGAATAGTTTATATTTGGGGAAGAAAGAAGAGAAAAAATTTATCCACGTGTATAACATCGATTGAAGTGTCGAACTGACGCTACACGTGGACGTTGCGTCAGTTCCAAATGTCAACTGATGCTATGCTACGTGGATAGCGTCGGTTCACCACATCAACCGACGCTATGTCTGGAACCGACGCTATCCACATAGCGTAGTGTCGGTTGACACCTGGAACCGACGCTACGTCCACATGTAGCGTCGGTTTGACATGTCAACCGAAGCTACATCCTACGTG
Source organism: Hippophae tibetana (assembly GCA_037013495.1). Lineage (NCBI taxonomy): Eukaryota > Viridiplantae > Streptophyta > Magnoliopsida > Rosales > Elaeagnaceae > Hippophae > Hippophae tibetana. The sequence goes on from CM072803.1 coordinate 21,076,176, forward strand.
GATAACTTCGATTCTACATCGAACTGACTTTACATATCGACTTAAATATTCCTTTTTGTAATAGTGATATCTCTATGTATAAAAATTTCACTTAATGTATGATAGTTGAATGATTCTATCAATGACTTGAATAATTTATAGCTTAATTTATTTTTATAAACAAATAAAAAAGTACAATAAATGTCATTATCTTAAAAATTAAGAGTATATATATATAACTATTTGATATGTAATTTAATATATCAATATATGTCCATGGTTTTGCTATCTATGCTTTTGCTATGTTAGCTACATCCATTTTTTTAATCTAAAAAAAGTCAAAATACTTTTGTAAGGTGTCATATCTTATTTTCAAAAAATAAATATTACCGAAAAACATCTTCCAATATGATCAGTCAAGTGCCAATTCGTTGTTGTACCGTTGTTGAATGTAGTGTGTGTGAGATGTGAGGGGGCCTAAGAGGAGTAAGTTAAATAGTTACCAATGTACAAACTTGATAGAGTGTTAGTATAAATAAGTGATAATATTGTATGATATTCAAATTCAATTTAATATACAAATTAGTTTCTTGATTCAAGATTTGTATTTATTCTCTTCATTGAATGGTATCATAGTGAAGAGCTCAAACGTTTAATAATATTGTGCATGTTTCATCAAAACTGTTTGCTGTTGGTGGTTCAAATCATAACATTATAAATCCTTTATATTTTTCCCTTTATTGCAAGGCTTTTCTTTTGCCAAACAACCTCATTGGCACTCTTGCTTAGAGTTTGTTTTTTTTCATCTACTATGAATGTTTCTTTTCTAGTCAAGCTAGATGATAATTACTATTTGATCTAGAAGGGTCAAGTTCATATCTATGTTATTACATGTGGGCTTGATTAGGTTATTGATTGATCTTTGATTTGTCCAAAAAAAAATTATTTCAAATTATATTGGTCATACTTTTCTGAAGTAGAGTAGGCTCAACTCTATTGTCAAGGGTTAGATTTATGGATCAGTGTCTACATCTATGCTTGGTTATATGAGTAGTGAAATAAATGTCTGACATCATAGGTAGCACTTTGAGGAATGATATTCAACAAATGTACAATCTAAGATAATGGACTTATGTGATCAAATTTTCACATTAAGAAAAATAATATGACTATTTCTTAGTATATGATCAAGGCTAAAACACTGTTTGGGCATCTTGTTTTTGTTGATGAATCAATTAGTCATAAATATTTGATTTTCTATGCTCTTTAAAGGTTTAGTTTTCATCACTTCTCTTTTGAGTCCAACAAAAATATGCGAGAAGTGTAGCCTTTAATAAACACTTTGCATAGCATTATTAAATTCTATGAAAGATCCTTACAAAAGAAATCTAGTAGGGGTAATCAAGATGACTTGTTTATGCATGGCTAATATGACATGATTTAATCCAAAGAAATGAAATAGGAATTCTGGATTTAAGGGTATTAGTTCTAAGAATGAAAAGTGTGTTAGAATTTGAAGCAATTTATACAGTCAATCAACACATCTCAAAATAGCATTGGAATTCAATCAAGAAATTGATGAAAGAAGCCTATGACAAATAAACTTGTGTGTTAAGTATATGAGAAGATAGTCATAATGCTCAATCTTATTTTGTGTTGAGAGATTTACTTCTTAGTAAGACTAATCCTATTGGTCTAATTGCAAATTTTTATAGTGGGAATCATCTTATAAGAGTGGTGCTTCATCTTCTTGGATTCTTAACACTAGTGCTAGCCATCATGTTATAGCATACTCTGATTAGATGACTATTTCAATCCTTTTTTCTAAAAATGAAGGTGTGGTTTTAGGTACTGATGTTAAAATTATCATTGTTAATGTTAGTTATATAGTGTCAAATATTGATAATAGTTACACTTTAGTGCTTAAGGATATCTTGCATACACCCACTATAACTGCTAATTTGTTTTACGTAAATAAGTTTTATAGAAATAAAGGTGTTTCTATTGAGTTTGATTTTTCTAGTTTTTCTATGAAGTGTGTATTGATTGTATAAACTCCAATGGAAAGCTTGTGAAGATAAAGATACAATGAAGCTAGCGTTTATGGCACTAAAAATGTTACATGCATCTTTGGAAAAATAGTATGAGAGGCTTGGTTGTCCTTTTTTTCGCATAGTTAAATCTACTTTGCACAAGTATTTAGATCATAATTATGGTGTTAAGTAAGATTCTAATAAATTGTTTTGTATTGTGTGCCAATTATCTAAATCTCGTAAGCTTTCATTTATTAAGCTAATGTAAAAGTTAAATTTTTTTTTTTTGGTTTTTTCTTATTTGGATCTTTGGAATATACCAAGTGCTTCTAATGTAGATATTAAGTAATCATTTTCTATTGTTGATGACTTTACAATGTTTACTTGGATTTTTCTTTGAAAATAAAAGGATCAAATTACTAGTGCCTTTCTTTAGTTTAAAAGCATGGTAGAAAAACAATTTGAGAAGTTCATTAAGTCTATCTAAACAGATGTGGGTATTGAGGTTAAGCCTTTTGTATCCTCTTTGATGAAAGAATGATTTGTGCATAGAATGACTTGTCTTAATTCTTCTAAACAGAATAAGGATGTTGAGTGCAAGCACAGATTCATTGTTGAAAATGACTTAGCATTGTCATACACAGAACACATACCTACGATGTACTTGTCTTATGATATGAGCACTGCTACCTATTTGTTAAATACGTTACCAAGTAATATTTTTTCTAGGTTATCTCCCTTTGAATTGTTATTTGATAAAGCTCCTGATTATATTTTTAAAAAAATATTTGGATGTCAATGCTTCCCTTGTGTTAGGCTTATAATAATCATAAACTTGAGCCTAGGTCTACCACCTCTGTCTTTCTTGGTTGTGGCATGAATCAAATGGGTTATTTGTGTTTAGGCAGTACTACTAGTAAAATGTTTGTTAATAGGAATGTAGTGATTAATGAAACATGTTTTTTTCTCTGAGTATGCATCCATGTCTCATATTGAGTCTTCTAAACACTATAATCAATCTACAATTGTTGTTCTAGCTATGTTTCCTGTTGAGACTACTTTACCAACCAATGTTGTACAAGTGTCTCAATCTCATGTCACTTCTCTTATCTCCCCTTCTTATTTTGTCTTTTTCCTCTGAGCCTTATGCCTCATTTCCATCAATTTTTCAAGTCCAAGAGATGTGTCATCTGACACTTGTATTCCTTTGTCTAAATTTTCCAATTTATATGAAAATGAACTTATGGTTTATTATGAACCATTGGTTTCCTCTATGCATATTTTCCCTTCTCCAAACAATTATTTGAATATGCAAGTTCAATTACCTCTATTTCATGATATTGGTATTAGTAATGCACATTCAATGACTACATGTTGAAAGGCTGGAATCTATAAGCCAAATTTTTTTGTTGCTTTTATATATCCTTAAGGTTTTTTTATCAGAACCTAGGCATTAGAGAGAAGGTATCAAATGTCTAGAATGAAAATTTGCTATGCATAAAGAAATTGATGCTTTTTTAGCCAATGAGACATGGGAATTGGTTGTGTTTCCTATTGGTTATTCTCTTATTACTTGCAAATGGATGTTTAGAGTGAAATTCATCTCAGATGGTTCCATGGACAAGTATAAGGCTTGTTTAGTTACTAGGAGATTCTTGCAAGAGTTTGTAGTGGATTACTTGGACACATTTAGCCAATTTTCAAAACCACAATCATTATAGTTGTGTTATATCTTGCTATGAGAAAATGTTAGTTCATTAGACAAGTGGATGTTAATATTGTTTTTTTATCAGAAGATTTATTAGAGGATGTGTCTATGTCTCATCATCCTGTATTTGAGACCTCAAATAAGATCTTAGTTTGCAAACATATGAAAGTCTTATATGGTTTGAAACAATTACTAAGAGTATGGTATTTTAAGCTGAGTCAAGCCTTATTGGGTATGGATTTTCAAAATAGCAAGTCAGATTGTTCTCTCTTCTTTCAACATGCCAAGACATAGACATTGTTTGTTCTTATGTGTTATGACGACATTCTTATCACAAGGTCTTATTCTTTGCATATTAATGCTTTGGTACATGACTTAAATTTGCAATTTTCTTTAGAAGATTTGCACAATCTTCACTATTTATTAGTTGTGTTTGTATATAGTGATGATTGCCTTTACTTGTCTCAAATGAAATATATTGATGATTTGTTACACAATACTAGTTTGGATGAATCTAAACCTGCCTCCATACGTATGTCTACTAGGAAACTATTGAGTAGAATGGATGATGTTTCTCTCGTTGATCCTACTAAGTATAGGAAGATGGTTAGTTCCTTCCAATATTTAACTCTTACATAACTAGATATTGTATTTTCTATTAACAAGTTCTATAATTTATGCCTTCTCCTTCTAGTTCACATTGGCTTGTTATGAGAGAGTTTTGAGATACTTGAGAGGTGGACTTAGATATGCAATTATCTTGCCTAAATCAAATAGCTTAGATTTACTTGCTTATTGTGATGCCAATTGGAGAAGCTTTCCTTATGATAGAAGAAGCATGAATGTTTTTTGTGTTTTTTGTGTTTTTTTGTAGAACTCTTTGGGGTCATGGCATTGTTCCAAGCAAAAGGCTATTTCTAGAAATAGTACTAAAAGTGAATAAAAAGTCGTGGCTTTTACAACACATGAATTGATATGGCTCAAGTTTCTTTAAGCTGATTTGCTTATCACTTTGTCATGTGCTCCTACGTTACTTGGTTATAAGATTAGTGCTCAATCGTTTTCTAAAAAACTTTTGTTCCATGTAAGAATTAAACACATTGAGATTAATCACCATTTTCTTTATAATCAAGTGGTGCAAGGTACTCTTTATTTTGGTCATGTGTCATCTGCAAATCAGATTGCAAATCTTCTTACCAAGGCTTTTTCCTCTCCTTTGTTGTTGAATCTAATGTCCAAATTAATGGTGGTTGTTCTTCCATTAATTTGAAAGGGGCTGCTAAATATAGTATATGTGTGAGATGAGTTAGTTAAACATTGACCAATAAATAGGTGCATACGTCATGTGTCATCAATTTAGTTTAATACATAAATCAATTTCTGGATTCAAGATTTGTCTTCCTTTCTCTTCAATGAAAATGTATATCACATGGTTTTTTTATTTAATTTTAATCATTTTTTCTTATAAATTTAGGGTTGATTTCGTTGGTAGAATTTATTAACAGGGTAATTTGATCATTTAATGTTTTTTCCTTCAAACAACCAACTCATCATTTCACTTATTTTCTTTCTACCATTATTTAAAAGCTCATGATTTCATATAAAAGATTTGATATTCTTCTTAAAGAATTTCCAAATCATTGATAAAAACCATTAAATAATATAAAATAGATTGTAATGTTATTTTAATCTTTTTGCTTATGAGCTTGGGATCTATCGGTTATTTTGTTTATAAAATACGTCATTTAATTTTTTTTATTATAAATAAAGGTCATAAAAGGATACACATTATTATAGCTTTTTTTTTTGGGTAGTTAGTTAGATTCAATGAGTGAATAATTATATCATTTAATATGCTTTTCTCTAAATATAATCAATTTAGTCTTTCATATATTTCTTTCTCATCATTTTTTAAGCTGAGAAAAGTAGATAAAAGATTTTTTATTCCTCTATCATTTTTTTTCATGTGATTGATGAAAATAATTAAATAATATAAAAAATGAGTGACCATTTTAATCTTTTTATTTATGAGTTTATGGTAGGCTTGTCCTTTAATTTATAAAAGTTGTTATTTGATCATTTTTGTTAATAAAAATGGGTCATAGAATGACAAATATTATTATAACATTATTATTTTAAGATTTAATTTGTACACTTAAATATTTGATGAGATTCATTAACGATGGTTTGATCATTTAATTTAGAAACATATATAATATAAGCTATTTATCTTGTATTTTTATCACATAATTGATAAAAATCATTAAACAGTTTAAAATATTAAGTTTATTCTTAGGCGATCCGTATATTTTTAAACTGAATAACATATTTTAAACTATGAAAAAGCCTAAATGATGAGGATGGAAAGCAAATGTAATAGATGAGCAATGCTGCTGTACTTTTTCAAGCTCTACATGATAAGTAAAAAGATGCGACTATGATGAATTGAGAGATTTTTACTTTAAGAGTTTGATAGCGTCCAGTTTATTTTGAAACTGTGTTATATAGAATAGAAATTATATAATTATATTAAAATTTTATTATATTTGACACTTTATTTAATTTATTTAAAATTTTAATTCTAATTTTTTTTAACTTTTTTTTATATTAATTTAAAATTAATATTTTTATTATTAAAAAAAATATAAAATAAAACAAATATTAATTTAAATAAATTTTTATAATAAAATTATTTTGATATGTAAAAAAATTACATAAAAATTAAATATAAATTAAATTAGTAAAATATTTGTCATTAATTTTATCCGAATGTATTATACAAATTATTACCAAACTTTTTATAAAATAATTATAATATAATTCAATAGAGTTTAATTTAATATAATTATGTTTAATATGATGCACCAAATATACATTAAAGAATTAAAAGTAATTATTTTAAATAAAATTATATTGGTACATAAGAAAATTGAATAAAATAAAATATATTATTTTAAATATAAATTAATTTATTAAAATATTTAATTATTATCAATTTTATTAGATTATATTATAAATTATTTTTATAAATAATATATCAACTAATTATAATACAGTTTGTTATAGTTAAATCAAATTACAGCTATATTTAACATTTACAGAGCACACATAACATATCATAAGTGTAACCTATATAGCACACTAGCATATGAGTTTGTTTTAAAAAAAAATTAAAATTTATAATCATGAAAATAATATATTTTATGTTAATTTTATATATTTTTATTATTAAAAAAATCTTGATATATTATTTTATTTTGAATATCATCCGATTAAACATAGTTTAAATTAAACTGTAATTATTTAAAAAAATTTAATATTTAATATCGTTTAATTAAAATTTGTTAAATATTAATAAAAATAGTATTTTTATTATTATAAATTTTAAGTGTGTTAATTTTTTATAATTCTTTAAAAAAAATCTAATAGAAGAATATCTCACTATTTAGAAAACATAAAATTAAGAAAAGCCATAAGAAGCATTACTACTACTTTTGTACCTTTTAATTAATATGACCCATTTGTGTCATCCTGTCCTCTTCTATATACATATAGGGACTAAGCTCTACAACGCACCTTACAAATTAAAAGCAATATTACGTAATAAGTTTTATTTTATCCATCTTTACCAACTTTCTATGATCGCAAAATCTTTTCTAGTTGCCTCTCAACTTTATTGTCATTTTCTTAACATAACTTTAATTTCTTAAAAACAAACGTGGAGAAAATACTCTTGGATTTTTGAATGAAAAAACAAATGTTTTCTCTTTCAAATTGAGAAAAAAGGTATGTTTAATATAAATCATTTTTTCCTTTTCTTTAATTTGAAAATTAATAATTTTGAACTGTTTTGATATTTCTATTTGATGATATTTTGAACATTTTTTTTATCTAAGATTCATATGACTTGTGATTCTATTTTAGAGAATGGAAATGTTTTGATATTTCTATTTGATGATATTTTGACCCTTTTTTATTTAAGATTCATATGACTTATGACTCTATTTTGGAGAAGAGAAATGTTTTGATATTACTATTTGATTATATTTTTACCATTTTTTATTTAAGATTCGTCTATAAATATATTACTTGTGACTTTATTTTGGAGAAGGAAAAAGAAAAGAAAAAATAATAGAAAATTTTGTATTCGCATCCAAGGTTAATTTTCTTCACATAGAATTCAAATACATGAAAATTTGTTAGAATAATAAACATTAATGTATATTTATTATTAATTGATTATTGTATCTTGAAAGGTATTTTTTAAAAGTTGTAAATATTTACGTGAACAAAAAACATTATCTTAAAACACCTTGTGGAATACGGATTTTGATCATTCATTTATTCAATTTATATTTGATATTATTTAAATTTTATATATATTTATATTTATATAATTTAAATTTAAAACTATATTATATTTGTTTTTAATTTATTTTACTTATTATTTTTCCTAAGATCTTAAGATAATGTTTTTTACACTTTTTGTACAAACTTGGAATTTTCAGAGCTGTAACTTATTTTTCTTCTAAATTGAAACTTTTAATTTATTTAATTTTTTTTATTCTGACACTGTATTTTTCGAAATACTGATATAAGTTTAAAGTGATAATATTCTTATTTGCTTTTACTTATTTAAAGTGATAGTATCTCCTCTTTTTTTAGTGTTTTCTTACATTGCATGGTTCTAATTATTTGATTTACTTCACAGCTCAGTTTAATCGGGTATTAGTTAGAGGCTACATGTTAATTCTTCTCATAATTATTATTGCTAATTAACATTTTATTTCTTACATCTTAATATCAATATTTTTTTTAATCTTTTACTACTAATGTTGAAATCTTCTTTGATCTTACGATTCTGTTTGACTGGTGGTTATGTTTATATTATTAAAAGGTTTTGTCTGTTTTAATTTCATATTTATTTTTAAGCAATTTTTCTGTTTTAATTTAACTATCATTTATTATATGATATTAATACTTTTCGTTTTAATCTATTGTTTCAGGCTTACTTTTAGTAAGCTATAAAAGTACAATTTGATTATTATGTTCTTTAATTACAATTGTTTAGGTGTTAAATTTTATCTATGTTAAGTTTTAAACCTTGGCTAAGGTCTTAAACAACTTTGTGCATAGTAACCTTTTGCATTATAATTAATTGATATACAATTGTTTTCTACATATTTAAATAAATGATTTATTCTATGTTAATCTGGTTAAAAATAAAATAAAATTTAAATATTGATTTACGATTATAATCAGAAAAGTAAGTTTATATTCACATAATAAATTATACAATTTCTTTAAACTATTTAAAAATCGAGAGAAGTTGTGAATAAAGAATTATGGAATCTATAAGCGATCATAAAGATATATAATATCTAAAAAGAGATGATTATTAACAAATCGTGTTAGAGATCTAAAATAACTTTAATTTTTTTTATTTATTTATTTTGCTTAAAACATTAATCAAGAATGAAATAATTGTACTGAAAGAATATGTCATTGAGGGATACTTAATGATTTGTATATCATAGATTAATTATTTTATTAATTCATCTATTTACTTGTTATCTTGTAAAACATGGAATGAAAGAAGAAGTTAAATAATATACATTATAAATATTCCTTTCATAAATTAGTTCTAAGTATAAATGTGAAGTTATTCATTTTTTGTTCCTGTTCATTTCATTAATTCCTTTGTGCGTTTGGGATTTTCTTCTCTTTCGTTTTTGTATTAATTTCCCCTTTAATTCCTCTTACCTCTTGCTTATTATTATTATTATAAGCGTTTAATAACACTTATCCTAAAAAGAAAGAAATTTTTTTTTATCAATTTATATTCGATCTATTTAATAGAGTTTAAATACTTTAAAATTTGTTTGAAAAATAAAATATGATATGAATTTGTTACTAAATGATCATTGTATCTTGAAAAATATTTTTCTATAATTTCTCAAACACTTACGATAAACAAAAAATTATCTTAAGAATATTACGTGATACAAATCATTTCCTTACTCAATTTCGTTATTTAAATTTTATATTTATTTTATATAGATTTATACTTATATATTTTTAATCAAATTATATATATATATATATATATAATATTTATTTATAAATTATTTTTTCATACTATGTTTTCAATAATCTTAATTGTTGGAAAATTGAACGAAAATTTTGAACTCTTACCCATCTTCTGTAATTATTCATTTCATTAATTCCTTTTCCCCGTTTAAGCTTTTCTTTTCTTCCATTTTTTTTTTCATTTTTCTAGTACTGATTTCTTCAGCTTCTATGCAATTTCCCCTTTAAATCATCTTGGCTCTTGCTATATAAATGAACGCCATAGAAAGAGAAAGTAGGAAAAAAAAAACGTTTACCAATTTGTATTATTAGTTTCTATCTAAATGAGTTTAGAAATTTGAGAATTTATTAAGATAAAAAACTGTGTTATAAGTTTGTTACTATATGATCGTTGTATCCTTTCATATATTTTTCTAGAGCTTTCACACCTACGATATGCAAAAAAAATTATTTTAAAGACATTGTGTGATATACAAGTTTTGAATATTTGTTTACTCAATTTTTATTTTATGTTATTTAAATTTTATATGTATTTGTGCTTACGTATTTCTAATCAAAATTTATACGTATAATATTTATGCAAAAGTTTTTGTCCATATTTTATTTTAAACAATCTTAAGATACCTTTTTTCCAACAAACAACTTATGTATAAGCTATTTGTCCATACTTACCAATACTTTATTTAAAAAAAAATTGGTTGATCGCTCTCTTGATTATAAGATATTGAACTCTAAACCAATATGTATTGAACTCTAAACCAATATGTAATTTAGTATGTGAACTCTAATATATCTTAATAGAGATGCATGATGAAGGAATGATATTAAATGAGACCTTCCGAGTTACATCAATTATTAAGAAGTTGCCTCATTCGTGGATAGAATTCAAGGCCTACCTTATGCATAAGCGAAGGAAAGTGTCTTTCAAGGTTTTTCTTATAAGATTTAAGATGGAAGAAAACAATAAAGCTTTTTAAAAAAAGTTATATCCCATCAACATCCAAGGCTAATGTGGTGGAGCATGATCAAAGCTCGAAGTACAAAGGACAAGACATAAATCCCTAGACTGTAAGTTTTCAAAGAAAAACAAGCATCATAAGGCAAACATAGTTAACGTCTCTGAGGTTAACTTGTGTGCATTCGTCTCTAAGGTGAACCAAGTGGAGTAAAACCCAAAGGTATGGTGGATTGATACTAGTACAACCAAGCATGTTTTCTCAAACATAGAGTTATTTACCACTTTAGAACCTATCAAGGATGTGGAGAAGATATTTATGGGAAATTATATTATTTTTGTTGAATGCTAAGGATGAGTAGTATTGAATATAACCACTATGAAGGATCTAACACTAAATAATTTATTGTTTATGCTTGAGATTCATAAGAACCTTGTGTCTGGTTCATTGCTAAATAAGCATGGCTTTAGAATTGTCTTTGAGTTAGACAAGATCGTGTTGACCAAAATGGGTGTATTTGTGGGCAAAGGTATGTAGGTAATAGGCTTTTTAAGATAAATGTTAACTTGCTTGTGTTTTCCAATTTATGTCATGGTAGACTACGTCATGTTAATTATGATACATTGCATAGATTAATTAATTTGGATCATATACCCTCTTTTCAAATTGATTCCAAATAGAAGTATGAGACTTGTGTTGAGGTAAAATGGTCAAGTTATCGTTCCATTCGATTGAAAGGAACATTGAAACCCTTTACTTAATTTATAGTGATTTACATTATTTAAATTTCTTTAAACAAGGGATGGTAATAAGTATTTTATTACTTTTGTTGATGATAGTACGAAATACTACTATGTGTATGTATTTGTTTAAAAGTAAAAATGAAGCTATAGAGAATTTTATTCTTTATAAAGCGGAAGTTGAGGATTAACTCAACAAGAAAATCAAGGTTCTACAAAGTGATCATGGTGATGAATATGAAGCACCTTTTGGTGAATTTTGTGTAAAAAATGGAATCATATATGAAACCACAACCCCTTATTCATCTAAAAAAAATGGGGTTGTTGAGAAAAAGAATCGTACCTTGAAAGAAATTATTAATGCAATTTTATTAAGTTCTAGGTTATCACAGAATTTATGGGGAAGTCATACGGTCGTGAGTATGAAGCACTTTTTGGTGAATTTTGGGTAAAAAATGGAATCATATATGAAACCACAACCTCTTATTCATCTAAATAATATAGGGTTGATGAGCAAAAGAATCGTACCTTGAAAGAAATGATAAATACAAATTTATTAAGCTTTAAGTTATCACAAAACTTATGTAGGAAGCTATATTGTTAGCAAATTACCTTTTAAACAAGGTATCCCAAAAAAGACACATAATATACAATATGAATTATTTAAAATAAGGGTACTTTCTTATAAAAATTTAATAGTGGAGTGGAGTCTTGCTAAAGTTTTCGATAATGGAATCAAGGAAAGCGTTGTTTTTTGAAGGTAAATCTAAAGGGGAATCAAGTACATCTAAATGAACTTATGAGACTATGAATGAAGATTTCCAAGACTAAGAACCTGAATAAGAGGTTAAGGTTGAGCCTAGACGTAGCAAGAGAATTAGTATAGAAATGTCCTATGATCCAGATTTTCTAACCTACTTGCTAGAAAGTGAACCTCAAACATGTGAAATTGAGTCTATTCTATAAAATCACACTTAGAAACTAATTGATTTACCTCCAAGTAGTAAAACACTAGGATTCAAATGAATTTTCATGAGAAAACGTAAACCAGATGGATCAATTAAAAAATACAAAACTAGGCTTGTAATTAAGAGTTACAAACAAAAACATGGCCTTAATTAATTTGATACTTATTCTCCTGTGATGAGAATAACTTCTATAAGAATGATAATTGTTATCGCATCTTTACAAAATATTGATATACATCAAATGGATATAAATACAATCTTTCTAAATGGAGATTTAGATGAAAAAATATACATTAAACAATTCAAGTTTTTTCCAACCCATGGCAAGAAGGAAAGGTTTGTAAATTGTTGAGATTGTTATATGGCTTAAAACAAGCACCAAAGCAATGGTATCAAATTTTTGATAATGTTAAGAGGATAAATGACTTTAAATTCAACAAATGTGACAAATGTGTATATGTTTATGTGATCTTGTATCTTTACGTTGATGACATGCTAATTGTGGATAATAATAATGATAAAATGATCAAATCCAATAAGAATATTTTGAATTCAAGGTTTTACATGAAAGACATAAGACTTTTAATGTAATTCTAAGAATTAATATATTGAGGATATTAAGCGATCTTATTCTAAGCCAATGTCATTATATTGATAAGATACTTAAGAAATTCATTAATGATGATTTCAAAATTATTAGAACACTAGTAGATGTAAATATACACCTATATAAGAGTATAGGTGATAATATGTCTTAATTGGAATATTTAAAAGTGATAGAAAGTCTTATGCACTTGCTGAGTTGTACAAGACTAGATATAACTTACATTCTAAGTATACTAAGTAGATATACTAGTAATCCATAATCTGATCATTGGAAAGATATTATAAGACTACCTAGAAACTTGAGATACACACATAGTTATGGTCTATATTACATAAGATATCCAATTGTATTAGAATGATACAATGATGAAAATTGAATATCTGACATGAAAGACTCAAAGTCTACCAGTAGATATATGTTCAAACTGGATGGTACAGTTATTTCAGGGAAGTCTCCTAAATAGATGTACATTAATAGATCCACGATGGAATCTAAGTTCACGACTTTGGATAAATGTCATGAAAAAGCTACCTAGCTATGTAATTTCTTAAAGGATATTTCTAAGTGGACGAAACTTGTGCTTACAATATGCATACATTATGATAGCCAATCGAATATTAGTAGTGCTCAGAGCAATATGTATATTGGTAAATCTTGACATATACATCGTAGTCATAATACCATTAAACAACTACCCTTAATTAGATATATCTTTATTAACAATGTGAAGTCAAAGGTTAACATAGTAGAAACGTTAATCAAATGATTAAATCGAGAGTTAGTTGATAATTCATCGAGGAGAGTGAGATTGAAACTCATTAATGAATAAGGATTTGTAAAGGATACCTAACCTAATTGATTGGAGATCTAGGATCAAAAGGACAACCTAATAGTAATGACTTAGTGAGATCACTGTGTGGGTTTACCCTTAAGTCCATTCATATTATTAAAATAGTGATACCCATAAGATATAGGTTAATCTAAGGTTTTTAATGATTCTTACAAAAAAATATTGAGCATAGAATACGTGTTATTCTTTGTAGATTAATCTTATAGATAAAAGATAACATATATGATAGAGAAGTAGGGTCACCTCAAAAAAGAATTATGTAAGGCTCAATTCTTAAAAACTCTTACAAAATCATATGCATGTTCAAGGCCAAAATGAACATAATAGTGAGAACTAAGTTGTGTCAAGAAAGACTTATGTGTAATGTATGTCATCGCTTACATAAAAGATAGAATAGTAAAAAGACATTGTGTCTATTGATCAGTAAGTAAGGTAAATACACTCTTACAAGGGAATGGTTAAAGGGTAAGATCTACCTATCCTTTGCAGATTTCAAACTGTTGAACTCTATATCCGTATCAAATATAACTTGAGTCATTTTTTCTATTTTCTCCATCATTTTTCATTCATGTGGGAGATTGTTGAAAAAGTAAATGAAAAATTTAGATTGTTACCCACTTTTTGTAACTATTTATTCCATTAATTCCTTTTGCCTATTTGGGATTTTTTTCTTCCTTTTTTTCCCTTTTTTGTTACTGATTTCTTCAATTTCTATAGATATTTTTGTCAAGTTTTTTCTTCTCATTCTAGAGCTAAGTTTCCTTCAATAGAATTCAAACACTTAAAAATTCGTTGGGTAATAAATTATGGTGTAAGTTTGTTATTATTTGATCATTGTATCCTGTTAGATATTTTTTGAAATTCTTAAACATCCACAGTAAGCAAAAAAATTATCTTAAGAACATCATGTGATAAACAGATCTAGTCCTCGATCATTCTTTTACTCAATTTATATTTCATGTCATTTAAATTTTATATTTATAATTTATATGTATTTACACTTATGTAATTCTAATCTAAATTTTGATTTTTGCCTTTTTTTCAATATTTACCATTAAGAAAGTTAAATGCATGATTTTTTTTCTAAAAAAATATATGATGAAAATAGAAAAAAAATCAAAAAGGAAAATTTAATTTAAAAATATTTTTTTAAAGATTTATCACTCATCCAAATTTTATTAATGATTCTTTAAAAAAGTTAACATTGAAATCAAAATTTATTATCAACCATACACAACTCAAAAAATTATTTAAAAAAAATCAAAAATCAAAATAATTGTAAAATTACATAAATTGTATTATTTTATGTGATGATGATATAAGCTATTATGCACGTAAGGATGTTTTTCTCGTCTTTATTACATTAAACAAAATCTTATAATATATAGGATTGACTAATGACTTTTTATTTTTATTATTATGGATACAAGTTTCAATCTCATCCCATTGTTAAAAATTAAAAATTGAAATGTTTTATCCTTGTCTCTTTTTTTTTCAATCACCACACTGATTTTATGAAAAGCTTGGTTGAATTTTGAGATTATACCTACCAAAGCTACTTGAAAATGGGTGGTGAAGGAACATAGATAGCTTATCTCTAGGGAATCTCATCTCGATATGCATGAACTCATTAATTTGCACTTTAACTTTGACTTTATATATATATATATATATACACTATTTATATAGGGAAAAAAAGAACAAATTAAAAAAAATTAAGATCGATGGATGTATTCGATTAATATTTTTTTGTTTTTTTAATCAAGTTTTAAAATTTACATGTATTCAATTTCAATTTTTAAAAACTTTTTAAAAATTTAGGTATATTAAATTAGAATTTCATTGAATTTAAAAAAATTTAAAAACCTACAAGTTTTCATGAAGTAAGATGTTTTTTGGTTAAATTTTTATATGTAAGAAAATTTTCACTCTGTTTTCTCAAACCCAAAGATTTTTAAGAAGAAATTTTTTTTCCTCGATCGCTCCATATCTCTATTATTTATTAGTTTAATTATTATTTATATAAATTCATAAAAATCCAAGATACAAAATCTACTACAATCCACATGATTCTAGTAAAATCTACAAATTAAAGTCTTTAAAATTTATTTATAATTCTTTAAGTATATCAAAATCTTACCTCCTAAATTTCTATAAAATGGTAATAATATTCATAGTTATGATTAAAAAAATATTAATTTTTTAATAGATTAATTGTATTATAATATGAAAATTGTGATATTTTTTTTCAAAATTTAAGATGGCAAAGACCAGCACCAAAATGATAAACATGTCGATAATGACACAAAGCATAGAGAGAAAGCTTAGAGGGAAATGATTTGATGATAACATACGTTAAGAAGAGAGTGAGTGGGCGGCGGATCAACATATAAATTATAAAATATTACTTTCTGTTTTTTAGTTTTTACAATTTTTAATTTAATAACTAATAATAAAAAATTAATATAATTATAATTATGTTATTTATTTTTAGTTAATAAAAATATATTATATTTATTAGTATTAATATATTTAAATTATTAAATAATAAAAGACTAAAATTTAAAATTTAAAATTTAAAATTCAAAAAAACATAACATCATTTTATAAATATAATTTGTAGTTATTTTATATAATTTTTTGCATTTTATTATTATATATAAAGTAAATATGTGAAAAATAATATATTTTGTTAATTTCTAATATACAAGTTAATTAGCATAAATAATTAATAAATAACTATGTAATTATATTTAATATTAATTTTTTGATTGTAAATTTATGTAAAGATTATAATCATCTAATTTATTTTATTAGAATTTTTTATTTTACTAACTAGATATGATAAATAAAATTATTTTATAAAAAAAATATGTCTAAAAATTATAAATTTTATTAAATTAACCTAACGTTAATCATTGGTACAGTAACTGTAAGGACCATGAGTGTTGGCTATTTTCGTGGACAAAATATTTACCTGTAAATTTGTTTTTAGGCCTCCTATCAAGTCTATCAAGAAAAGCTAAACAAATGATCAAGTTCCAGATGACTACTTCAGGTATATCTTTTATAAATATGATACATAGGATTACATTCATACATTTAATAACACATGCTCATAAATCTAAAATTATTTTTTTGTGTTAAAGTATTTATTTAAACTTAAATCAATCTATTAAATTACTAATTAAATATTTTTTTTGTGTTAAGACTTTTAAAAGAAATGATTATTATTATTATGTATTTATATACACATTAGGATTAGGTTTTAATTAGGTTTTAATGATTATATATATATATATAACAAGTGTGGCGGCAAAGTCCAAAAAAAAAAAAAAAAAAAAAAAATCTGAATATAATACTTATTAGGTTTTAATGATTACATATATATATATATATATATATATATATATATATATATATATATGATAGATGAGGACAGGCTGCTATGCGTAGTTGAAAAAAAAAAGGGGCTGCCCCAATTGAAACAAAGAAAAAGAAAAACATTCAAAATTTGGAGAAAAGTTATATATATATATATATTGATCGTAGAAGTGAGGGAGAAAAGTTATATATATATATATATATATATATATATATATATATATATATTGATTGTATATATATATATATATATATATATATATTGATTGTAGCAGTGAGGGAGAAAAGTTATATATATATATTGAAAGCTACGCAGAGGGAGAAAAGGTAACTAATATATATATATATGTTTTTGATTTATATTAATTAATTTAATTCTTATTGATTTGATTTATAGGTATTTAAATTAAATAATTTTATGAACGATCATGATTATTTGATTTAATTATTAAATTTTAAAAAAGTTATTTTTATTGAAATTATGCGTAATCTTTTTGCCCTAGAATATACTAGTTGATTTGGTTTAAATGAAATTTGTTTTAAATCATCTAGTTAGGATTATTCATTGTTAAATCCGTTCTAGAACACACACGGGCACTTGTGTTTTTGTGCTAACTATTTTGCAGTTGATCTGTGAACGATCTGATTGACGAGGAGCTTATTGGAACGTTGGTTTGGAAACCGCTCACGCTAATTTTGAAAACTGTGAAAACAGAGCAGGGGCTCGTAAGTAAAGTACATTGGGGTAGTATCCTAGGGAAGGTAGCATAAGACCGAGTTTGTACTTGAACATTTGATTTTCATAGTGGAAAGTTAGGTGGTCCGGTGGTCCGGTGGTTTTCCTCTTAGGTCATTGTTGTGGCCTAGGTTGTTTCCACCTAAAAATATCGTGTGTTATAATTTCCGCACTTTACTCTTACATACGATTGCATGTTTGGCCGCTTTGTTTAGGTTAGTAAATTATAAATTAATAAAAATTAAAAATAACCTATTCACCCCCCTCTAGGTTAATCAGGTCCATATTTTATAAACTTTCAATTGGTATCAGAGCAAACACTAGACACACTTAGTGAGATTGATCTTTAGGGACACACACACTTACTTATGGACCAAATGAAAGAAGGTGGGTCATCTGTTAGACCCCCACTCTTTGATGGGTTTAATTACCCTTACTGGAAGGCTCGCATGCAAGCCTTTCTCAGACAAGATGAAAAAGTCTGGGATGCTATTCTTAATGGTTGGGAACCACCTTCTGTAATGAAAGATGGTGTAATAATCATAAAGCCAAGAAAAGACTGGACCACTGAAGAACACACCCTTAGTGGGGCAAACCAAAAAGGTCTAAGCTCAATATTCGCTGCAGTGTCGATGGATGAGTTTCGTCGCATCTCCAACTGTGAGACTGCTAAAGATGCATGGAATGCACTTGCTCTTGCTCATGAAGGAACTTCCCAAGTAAAACAAACAAAATTGAGATTGCTAACATCTGAGTTTGATTCTATTAAAATGAGCAACAATGAAACTTTTGGTCAATTCTATGCTCGCTTCTGTGATATCACTAATGCTTGTTCTAACCTTGGTGAGAAAATTCCACAACCTATACAAGTGCGCAAACTCCTAAGCTCTTTAACAGCTGACTATAAGATGAAAGTTACAGCGATAGAGGAAAGCAAGAATGTAGACACATTAAAAATTGATGAACTTGTCGGGTCAATCCAAACCTATGAGCTTTCTCTTGATCCACCCAAGAAAAATAAGGATGTGGCATTCAAAAGCTCCAAAAAGAACATCTCTGATAGTGATGATGATATGAATGATGAGTCACTAGTCTTGTTAACACGGAAATTTAAGAAGTTCATGAAGAAGAAGGGTCAACAGAATAATCATTTCAACAAGGGACAATCCAGTCGTTCGAATGACCGAAAGTCAAGGGAAATCAAGTCTCCTAGCCTTGATGGTAAGAAAAGTAAGCCCACTAATCCTCAATGCTTTACTTGTGGGGGATTTGGTCATATTTCTACAGATTGTGCTAACAATAAAACGAAATTTGGAAAAGCCTTTAATGCTACACTCAGTGACACAGAAAGTGAGCAGGACAATGTTAGTAACTCAGAGGATGATGACACTAATTATTGTGCCTTCACCGCAACTGCCAATGCACATCACAATGACTCCGACCTTAGCTCAGATGAAGAAAATGAGGAAGTAAACTCTTTTATCTTACTGACTAAGTTTAATGTATCGAATTATGAGGAACTATTCATGGATTGTCTAGGTGCCAGGGAAGAGAGAGATAAATTGCTTGTGGAAGTAACTAAACTTAATGATCTCATCAATGTTCACAAAACAAATTCCTCTAACCTAGAGAAAGATAAAAAGGAATTGTCTGATCATATTAATGCTTTGAATTTGAGACTTGCAGAAACCATTGAGGAAAACAAAAATCTCAAGCAAGAACTTAGTATTGCTAAAGAAACGATGAAGAATTTGACCATTGGTGCTGAAAAATTAACCAAAGTACTAGACTATGGAAAGCCATATGGAGAAAAGAGAGGTCTTGGATACATAGATGAACAATCAACACCTTCATCATCCAAAACTCAATTTGTAAAACCCACTATTGCTCAGGCAGGAAAGTTAGTTTTTGCACCTTATCATTCTAAGAAAATTCAGTTTGTTCTCATCTGTCATCATTGTGGTAGGAAAGGACATATAAGACCTAGGTGTAGATTTCTTTATGCTTATGATTCTATCATGAATACAAATGTTTCTAAAATACCTCAAAAAAATTTCAAATGTAAAGTTTTTACTACAAGAACTACACAAAAAGAGGAATATAAGAAACCAGTAACTCAAATGTCCAAAATTAAAAAGGGATGGGTTAAGAAATCTGAGTTGCACTGCTTTGTGGCCCATATAGCATTTAAAGTTAAATCAAATACCACTTGGTATTTTGATAGTGGATGCTCTAGACACATGACAGGGAATCGTTCTTTGTTTAAAACCTTTAAGGAATACAATGAAGGGACAGTTACCTTTGGTGATGGTAAAACATCTAGAATTATTGGAAAAGGCTCTGTTCAAATAGAGGGTATCCCTAAACTTGATGAAGTTTTATATGTGGAAGGACTTAAGGCAAACTTGATTAGCATAAGTCAAATATGTGATAGTGATTTTAATGTGCAATTTACAAACAATCATTGTATTGTAACAGATCAAAATGGTGAATGTGTGATTAAGGGAATCAGATCACATGACAATTGTTATTGTATTGATACATCACCCACAGTAACATGTAACCTAGCTAGCAATGACTCAACTATCTTGTGGCACGAAAAGCTAGGTCATATGAATTTTAAAGATCTGGTTAGATTAAGCAAAATTGAGACTGTGCGTGGTTTACCTATTCTTTCAAAAATTGAAACACTTGTATGTGGACCATGTCAATTGGGTAAACAAACTAGGATTGCTCATAAGAAGATCAAGAGTATAAATACAAACAGAGTATTGGAATTGATACATATTGACCTTATGGGTCCTATGAGAACAGAAAGTATTGGAGGTAAGAAATATATCATAGTTGTAGTAGATGACTTTTCTCGCTACACGTGGGTAGACTTTCTTAGAGACAAGTCAGATGCTTTTGAGTTTTTCATCTCATATTGTACAAGAGTGTAGGTTGAAGCAGGTGACAAAATAGTAACCATCAAGAGATTGAGAACAGACCATGGAAAAGAGTTTGAAAATACCAAGTATGCTGACTTCTGTAAAGAACATGGTATCTTTCATGAATTCTCTGCTCCTATCACACCTCAACAAAATGGGGTAGTTGAAAGAAAAAATGGGATACTTCAAGAGATGGCAAGAGTAATGATGCATGCCAAGGGAGTCTCCAAAAGGTTTTGGGCTGAAGCTATAAACACTGCATGTCACATTATAAATCGTGTATATCTTCGCCCAGGTACAAACCAAACTCCCTATGAGATATGGAGAGGTAAAAAACCCAATCTAAAATTTATGCATATTTTTGGAAGTAAGTGCTACATACTTAGAGATCGAGAACAGTTGGGTAAGTTTGATTCAAGAAGTGATGAAGGTATATTTCTTGGTTATTCCCTAAATAGTAGAGCTTATAGAGTCTTCAACTGTAGAACTAATGTAGTTATGGAATCCATAAATGTCGTTATAGATGATGGGGGTAAGAAGATTACATGTGAAGAAGTTGGAAATGAAGAAAATTTCACAACACCTCAATTAACAATAACCAGTGACATAATTGGAATAAAAGAAGAGGAGTTGAAGAAAAGTGAACAAAAGAAGGAAGAAGCATCAACCTCATCAATGATAAATCCAACTCGAACCTCAAAAAATCATCCTATTAAGAATATAATTGGAGATCCTGATGCTAGCATGGTAACAAGAAGAAGACAAGTAAGTGAGGTAACTCATTTATGCTATATTTCTCAATTTGAACCAAAAAATGTGAATGAAGCTCTTAGGGATGAATTTTGGATAAATGCCATGCAGGATGAGTTAGCTCAATTTGAAAGAAATCATGTGTGGGTATTAGTACCTAAGCCTAAAAACAAAAATGTTATTGGAACAAAATGGGTGTTCAAAAATAAATCTGATGAGCATGACATTGTTGTTAGAAATAAGGCTAGGTTAGTAGCTCAAGGCTACACGCAAGTAGAAGGAGTTGATTTTGATGAAACATTTGCACATGTAGCTAGACTAGAGTCAATTATAATTTTACTTGCCATTTTCTGTCATATGAAGTTCAAATTATATCAAATGGATGTTAAGTCTGCCTTTTTGAATGGATTTTTGAATGAGGAGGTGTACGTGGAACAACCAAAAGGATTTGTTGATCCGAAATTTCCAAATCATGTTTACAAACTCCAAAAGGCTCTGTATGGTTTAAAACAAGCTCCACGAGCATGGTATGAGAGACTTACCAACTATCTTTTGAACAAGGGATTTATTCGAGGGGGAGTTGATAAGACTTTATTCATTAAAAGGAGTAGTGACGAGATCTTTATTGCTCAAATTTATGTGGATGACATAGTTTTTGGATCCACATCTAGTACACTAGTGGATGATTTTGTGCATGTTATGACAAATGAATTTGAAATGTCCATGGTAGGTGAAATGAATTTCTTCCTTGGTTTACAAATCAAACAATCTCATGATAATATATTTATTTCTCAAACCAAGTACGCTTGTAACCTTGTTAAAAGATTTGGTCTTGAAACTAGCAAGCCATTACGAACTCCTTTAGGTACCAGCACAAAAATTACAAAGGACACTCAAGGTAAAAGTGTTGATCAAACCCTTTATAGGAGTATGATAGGTAGTTTACTTTACCTCACTGCAAGTAGACCTGACATATGTTTTAGTGTTGGTGTGTGTGCCCATTATCAAGCTGACCCTAAGGAATCAAACTTAGAGAATGTAAAGAGAATCATTAGGTATATCTCAGGAACAAGTAATTATGGTTTATATTTTACTACTGACACTACTTGTGAAGTAAGTGGTTTTACAGATGCCGACTGGGCAGGCAACCAGGATGATAGGAAGAGCACATCAGGTGGTTGTTTCTACATTGGAAACAACTTAGTATCATGGTATAGTAAAAAGCAGAACTCTATCTCACTCTCTACAGCTGAAGCAGAATACATTGCTGCAGGAAGCTCTTGCACGCAAATGCTTTGGATGAAAAACATGCTCAAGGACTACGGTCAACCACAAGGTATGATGCCCTTATATTGTGATAACACTAGTGCTATATGTATTTCTAAGAACCCAGTTCAACATTCTAGAACTAAGCACATTGACATAAGACATCACTTTATTCGAGAACTAGTTGAAGAGAAAATAGTAACACTTGAGTTTGTACCTACTGAGAGACAACTAGCTGATATATTCACTAAAGCCATAGACACTCAAAGATTTGAGTATCTCAGAAGTGCCTTGGGAATTTCTCCCTCAAATTGAATTTCAAATTTTATTAACCAAAAAAAAAATCCTTGTTTGGCCAATAGAGTATTCAACTTATTTAATATTTCCATACATATAATATCATTTTTAGTGACTCAACTCATTTTGATATTTATTGTATAAATTATTCTACAATTTTGGATTGTGCATACATATATATTATTATACATGTGATGATCGATGTTGACATAAACTTCTTCACACACTCACGAACACACATATATGTTATGCTTGAAGTTTATGAATTTTCTTGAAAGACTCTAGGACTTTAACTAATCTTGATTGTAAAATTGTGTTGAGTTCTATTTTTGCTTACTAAAATTTTACCGTATGGAGGCACCTAGTATTGAGAGGGCTACCTACTGTGATGTGTGAAGCTACCGCAATGAACGGAGAGGGCTACCTCACAACTAGTGTGAAAGTTATCGTGCTAGGTTTATGGCTCGTGCAAAAAAAAAAAAAGATTATGCAAAAACTGATTGCTTATAAATCTTGTACTTGGAATGCACAAAAAGAAAGAGCTAATAGAGGTTAAAAATTATATATATATATCATTTACCTCATTTATAAAAATAAAAAAATAAAAAAAATTAAGTCCTCTTTTAGTAAATATATTTTATTCTGTAAGATTGAAGACTCGATTATATTTTTATATGATAGATGATATTTTTTCTTTTGAGTCTTTCTTGATAGATCATAAATGAATTAATCGACATATTTATGAAGTTTAAACATGTATACTATTTTAAGTAAATGTCAATATGTCATTATATGTGCGAAGTGTGCGTGTGCACCTATTCTATTCTACTTATTTATTTTTATGATAAATAATCAAAATTGGAGTTCAATAATGATGAGTTCTCAATTGCTTGTGTGCTTGTCTAAAATTAAATGAGATTAATACCTTATGTGGCTAGTTATGAAAAATTAAAAAAAAAATCATTTATTACTTTTTGAATTGGTTTCTAAGTTAGAGAGTCATAGAACTTAGGGGGAGTTTAAAGCACATTGCACTTTTGCATTACTTTGATTTTACACTGTTATATCTTTAGGAGGAGTTTAGCTTCAATTGTTTGTCTAATGCTTTGTCCTTCTCGTATGTCAAAAAGGGGGAGAGAATATTTACTTCCATGTTTTTATTTTGTTATGCATATAAGGGGAGAACATATTTTTATTAAGCTTAATTGATATGAATGCATACTACATGACTATTATTTACACTTCGCTTATTTCTATGTAAACTGAACTAATATACAATGAGGCTTTCATGCCAAGTTGTTCTATGCTTTGTCAATGTCATTTCAGTTACTTACAAGCTTGTCAAGTTGCAGCGAAGATGGATCTACCGGACCATAGGATAGTTCCACTATAGAGTCTGGGATATCATTGTATTTTTATCTTATTTTTATAAGCGTCATGTAGTGAGAGAAAGGTTTTGCCACACGAAAATGCCAAAGGGGGAGTTTGTAAGGACCATGAGTGTTGGCTATTTTCGTGGACAAAATATTTACCTGTAAATTTGTTTTTAGGCCTCCTATCAAGTCTATCAAGAAAAGCTAAACAAATGATCGAGTTCCAGATGACTACTTCAGGTATATCTTTTATAAATATGACACATAGGATTACATTCATACATTTAATAACACATGCTCATAAATCTAAAATTATTTTTTTGTGTTAAAGTATTTATTTAAACTTAAATCAATCTATTAAATTACTAATTAAATATTTTTTTGTGTTAAGACTTTTAAAAAAAATGATTATTATTATTATGTATTTATATACACATTAGGATTAGGTTTTAATGATTATATATATATATATATATATATATATATATATATATATATATATATAACAAGTGCGGCGGCAAAGTCCAAAAAAAAAAAAAAAAAAAAAATCTGAATATAATACCTATTAGGTTTTAATGATTACCTATATATATATATATGTGTGTGTGTGTGTGTGTGTGATAGATGAGGACAGGCTGCTATGCGTAGTTGAAAAAAAAAAAGGGTTGCCGCAATTGAAACAAATAAAAAGAAAAACATTCAAAATTTGGAGAAAAGTTATATATATATATTGATTGTAGCAGTGAGGGAGAAAAGTTATATATATATATATATATTGATTGTAGCAGTGAGGGAGAAAAGTTATATATATATATATATATTGAAAGCTACCCAGAGGGAGAAAAGGTAACTAATATATATATATATGCTTTTGATTTATATTAATTAATTTAATTCTTATTGATTTGATTTATAGGTATTTAAATTAAATAATTTTATGAACGATCATGATTATTTGATTTAATTATTAAATTTCAAAAAAGTTATTTTTATTGAAATTATGCGTAATCTTTTTGCCCTAGAATATACTAGTTGATTTGGTTTAAATGAAATTTGTTTTAAATCATCTAGTTAGTATTATTCATTGTTAAATCCGTTCTAGAACACACACGGGCACTTGTGTTTTTGTGCTAACTATTTTGCAGTTGATCTGTGAACGATCTGATTGACGAGGAGCTTATTGGAACGTTGGTTTGGAAATCGCTCACGCTAATTTTGAAAACTGTGAAAACAGAGCAGGGGCTCGTAAGTAAAGTACATTGGGGTAGTATCCTAGGGAGGGTAGCATAAGACCGAGTTTGTACTTGAACATTTGATTTTCATAGTGGAAAGTTAGGTGGTCCGGTGGACCGGTGGTTTTCCTCTTAGGTCATTGTTGTGGCCTAGGTTGTTTCCACCTAAAAATATCGTGTGTTATAATTTCCGTACTTTACTCTTACACACGATTGCATGTTTGGCCGCTCTGTTTAGGTTAGTAAATTATAAATTAATAAAAATTAAAAATAACCTATTCACCCCCTCTAGGTTAATCAGGTCCATATTTTATAAACTTTCAGTAACGTATAAATAGTAGAAATAATCATGATAGTAAGTAAAGAAAATATTTTTTCTATGAATATGTCATTGTCATCCCTTAAAACTAATGAAATTGTATATTTTTATTAATTACTAAAAGGGAGGAGAAAAAAAATATTTACTTATTCTCATTAATTCTTTAAAATTATTTCTATCAGAATAAATTATCAAAATGCTATAAAATTGAAATCATTAAAAATATTTAAAAAAATATACACATTATATCCGGTTTATATATTATTATTATAAAAAGAAAACCTAATCCAAAAATTCATATCAAATATTGACTATTTGAATACTATTTAAATTTAATTCTAACTAGTTTAACTCGTTAAAGATTAAATATAATTAATTAGACATTATTTAATGTGATTGATGTATTATTTTAATATTATAAGTTTTAAATATGTTTTTGAAATAATTTTTCAAACAAAAGAGATTAAACAATTTTTAAAATCTCTAAATTTTGTGGATTAATTTACATGAAGGTCCCAAATTAAAAAAAAACTAATATTTTAATTCTCAAACTTATTGACACATGTAATTAAAGGGTAAAATAGATATCAAAACTAAAATATAAATAAGACAGAGAGAATAACACGCTAAAGTATCATGTGAAGGATATTGTTAAATATTATGAATAATGATTAAAATGATAACTTTAATTCTCATTAATAAAGTTATATGTAAACTATATAATAAATTTAATTAAAAAAATCTTAAAAATTATCATAACCTAAAAAACTAGGAGACTATTCTTTAATTTTTCTTTTTTTATCATAATCTTTACAAAATTAGTGGTGTAAAATAGTAAAAAATAGGGATGTCATCTCGTCTTAGTTTGAGTTGATCCGAATTAGTCCATTGATCAAATCCTAAATTTAATTTAATTTAAGTTAGTAAGGGTAAGTCCGAACACAAATCAAATACAAACGAGTTAGTTCAAATTAACCTAAATTATCTTGAATTATTAATTGCATGTTTTTTTAAGTTAATTAAACATTTTCTTATAAATGAAAAAATATTTTTAACTATATTAAAGTTCATTAGTATAAACATCATTACATAAAACAACAAAAATAGATAAATAATATTAATAATTAGTTGATCATAAAAAATCAAATATTAATAGCATCTTATTATATCATATTCAAGCATTAATATTTAAAATAATCTATATCATATTTTAGATTTCAACAATTTCAAACTATTATATCATACATAACATTTTATATATGTATTACAAAATAACGGAAATTTTACTTTGATTTTGAGTTAACATAATAGCTCAAACTTAACTTGATTTTTTTAAAATTATTTGAATTTTTTTGAATTTAAATCGACTTATAATCTATTCAAATCAATCAAATTATAAGATAGATTATGATCCCTAATCTAAAGCCACAACTTAGCCACCTCATTTTTAAATGGTGTGACAAATTGACTTAACATGATATTCGAGTCTATGACCAAATGACCATTTGTTTGATGTGTGCACTACTTTGCAGCACTTTGGATTCCAAAAGTAAAATTACCTCAAAAGAAAATAAAAAGAAAAAAAAGGAGGCGTATATGGTGGTATATTTTGTGTAGTAAGAGAAGATATTAGGACAATCTTTTTCATGAGATGTGGTCGGAGATTCCAATTTCCACCTACATATCCACAAAGTACCCTTTATCTTTAGGGTAATATCTACTTTCTAAGGAATACATAAGAGTATGTTCTGGACAGTGGATAAACGTGCAGTGGACAAAATATGTAACTAATATAATTTGAAGGAAAAATAAAAATATGTACAGTGCAGAAAAATATATTATAACTTAAATTAAATTATAAATATTGATATAACTCCATATTATTTTGTGAGTTTACTCGTTCTTTTTATTTTTTCTCTATATGGCTTGTGAAGGTAGACCTGTGTGGACGCACTTAAGGGCAACCTTTATCGTTAGAAAGCATACTTGTAGCTATATATATATATATATGTGTGATAATCTCAAAATATGGAAGCCACGTATATTTTATTATTACATTTTTAAATAACAACTACACACTCTTATAATGGTTATAATAAACATATAATATTATCTTACAAATCAATTGGTATATTTTATTATTTTTCTATATTACAATTGAAGATACTGTAAATATCGTATTGAAATTATTTATTTTTTATGATTTTTAATTCGAATCTAATATAATGAAATAATCAATCTAAATTAATACATATTCGAATAGATCACATAAATTCATATTAATATTAAAAAATATTTATGAATTATTATCATATATAAAACACAAGATAAATAACATTTAAATTGTAAATTAATTATTCGTAACAAAATTTATTATTTAGTCACAATTAAGAAAATCAAAAGAATAATAAATATATTTGTACAATTATTAAATTATTATAAATATTTATATTTATTTTTAAGATAAAATAGTAATTTAATGTAATTATATTATGTATAATATTTAAATAAAATATATATTTATTTATAATTTAATATAATTTGATCTGAATCGAGGATCGGATACAATAGATTATAAAATAAATCAATCTGAATACAAATGTATTATATACTTTTTAATTCGAATCCAATCAAAGTACAAAATTTATCAACACAATCCGATCTTACAAATCAAATCAAATTTTTTAATTTAAATGAATTGATGTAATTATTTTCTCACCCTTAATTAAAGAACACATGGATGGTGGATGGCCATATGGATCGGATTCGGATGTCATGTGATTGGATCCATTGCTAAAAAAAATTGGTTTGATCTAATATCATCTACCCAATTCAATCCATTGAGTTTTTTTTTCTTCTTATTCTTTTCTAAACAAAAATAAATAAAAGAATAAAGATTAAATAAAATGGTAAAATTATTTAATTTGGGGCATTATAATATTTTAACACGTGAGTGAGCAAGGTTGTATAGGTTGGTTTCATGCTTATATTAACACAATCAAACCTAGTAGTTGTTCATCATCTTTGGTTTTAACTAAGTTTCCTTTGCTTGTGCAGTTGTGCTTTTAACAAAAGTGGCATACGAAGAAAGTGTTTCAAGTTAGAAACACATCTCTTGTACTTCTGCCTATTCTGAAAGCAATTATAACAAATTTTTCTTTAAAATATTTAAAAGTGTTGTTAATGTTAGCAAAAAGTCCATAGATTCTCTCCGTGTATTTTGCTTTTATTTATCCTTTTCATTTTTATTAAAACATATATATATATATATATATATATATATATGGAAATGTATGTCTTTGAGGCACTTTGGTCTCTAAATGTTAAATTGATACACTTTAATACCCATATTTTAAACGTTTAGGACATCATGTACAAAAAAAGTCCATAAACTTCTTTGGGATACTTTAGTCCCTAAGATGTGATACTTTGGTCCAGATTTAGGGACTAAAGTGTCTCATCTTAGTAAATTTAGGGACTAAAGTATTCAAAAACACAAATTTAGTGACCTAAGTATTATATATTATATTGATTTTATCAATTACATATCACACACTTCAAATTTATTGATTTTGTTCAAAACTTGCCAATTTCCATAGCATATCCCCTAAAATTGATAAATGGTGAGTAAACATTCTCCATCATAATTCATAACCATACTACGACTCCACTTTCTAAGCCTCTGCACAAAACGAACAAAACAAGTGCAACAGAGTTCTTACATGCCTTTCGAGAAAACAAAAATCATTTCCTCCCCCTGTTAAGCCTCTGCAAGTGGTAATTAATGCTTCCCCACGGCTTTCTTTTGTTGTTAGTCTGCAAACAAAAGCAATCACAAGTTTAAGGATGGTCCTAAGAAAGAACATGCAATAAGGCTATTTCCATATCAAAAATTACTAATGCAAGTGAATTTTTTACCTAACAATTAAGTGATCAAGTGTTTTTAAAAATGAAAACTTTGATCTGGCAACAAGGCTACTCTAAATTTAATAACATCAAATAAGGCCCATAACAAAAAGTTACTAATACCCTACCTGACCATCCATGCAAGTGCTCAAAAGTTCCTTATGCCGTGCACATTTATCATCATTGTTGTGGTTTAGAGCCAAGCAGTTCAGAAATGTTACCATCTCCTTCATGCATGGTTTGTGAAGTGAGCCGAATTTCTTTGGGTTAATGTAAAGTGTACCAGCTTTCCTTCCCATTCTATATATACAAGGGAAAGAAGAGAGACGCAATGAGTACTTGAATTTATTTTCAAGAAAGATCAGTGTCAAGAGAAAAATATTTGAATAAATTTATAAAAATTATGAACCTCAAATATACAAATCAATTTCGTTAACACGGTCAGTGTATTAATTTTTCTGTACCCTACTTGGAAGTCAGAACTACATGCACAACAGCAAATGCAACATATTAAGTAGGCTTGCAACATTTAACAAAGATTATACTTACACAAAAATGCCAATTGCCCAAATCATGTTAAGTCACTTAGATCAGAGAAATGAAACAGTTTCACACATTCAAGCAGCAAGGACTTATCAAATGCCCTCAAATTTAACCCGATTTCAGTGCTACAGACATGACAGAATTCATCTCACTGACTGACTTTTTGTCGAAAACTAAACGACGATTCTACACGTGCTTTTAATGATATCAACCTCTGTATTACAAAGGGAATAGCTACAACGTTTTCAATTGTTGGTGTATTTCCTAGACATAACAAATTTTATCTCCAGCAATCTACTCCAACAAGTTGTATTTCAAAATTTGCATTTAGTTGACCCTGCAAGTTGATTTCAACCCCCTCAAGAGCTGACACAGTATATTCCTATAATCTCTTAGTCCTGTGGCCAAAACTGAAGAGGAAACTGGTACTCTTTAGAACAATAGTGACCAAGAAATACAGAATTGTAGTATTTTATTCTAATTTCTCAACTTGCACACCCGTAGCTCTCTTTCACATTCCTCAAAACAGACAGTTCATCTAAGCACCAAAGCAAAGCCTAAAACTACCCACTCCGAGCATGTGACCTCATTCAGATATGCAAGCAATAGAATTTAAACAACCTCACACATGGTCAAGAAAAATGAAAGTTTTGTGAAATCTTCCACCTATATATTTGTGCTTTTAATAGTTTACACAATCTTAAAAGTGTTGAATTATAAGAAAATTGATTTATGGATAGATGTAACCACGCCTTTAGAGCAAATAAAACAGATTGGATTGGATAAGCTAAATGGGAGAAATTCATTGATAAGGAAATCAGATTGCATTGCACAGCTCACAATCATAGACTGTGTTTAGCACAACCTACCTAGATTTTCATCATTTCATGAACATTACCTAGCAATTAAAGAAAGATAAAAAAAAACGAATCAAATCTACAAGACCGTGAAAGAAAAAACTAACAGTTTGTACCCTGAAGTAATCAATTTTCTTATAATTCAATACTAATCTACTTTCCCTGACCTCAACAAATCTGAAACTCTACTATTTAGTTCAGAATTTCAAAAACAAAACCACCTAAAAAAGACAAAAGATAATAACACCCCCTTCAGATATTCGGAAACAGATACATTCAACTATTAATATTCAATCCTCAAATGAGGCTCATCCATTTCATTAACAACTAAGAATTCCCACAAACACCTTGTATTCACCATCAAGCTTCGAATCAGATTAGTAACAAGGTAGTTAGGCTTAGGGATCACAAAACCCTATCCAAAAGTAGA
This sequence comes from Hippophae tibetana, assembly GCA_037013495.1. Taxonomy (NCBI): domain Eukaryota; kingdom Viridiplantae; phylum Streptophyta; class Magnoliopsida; order Rosales; family Elaeagnaceae; genus Hippophae; species Hippophae tibetana. The sequence continues at coordinate 21,108,130 of CM072803.1, forward strand.
TATATTTTACAGAAAGAGAAAATTGTTAACACGATACAAAGGCAATTTTGAGAAACGAAACATGCCCATTATTGTATCTGAATTCCCGATATAGCTGAGAACTAATATTTCAGACTAAGAGAGCTACAATAATGGAGGAACAAACTTACGGTTGAGTGAGAGAGGCTTGATTGAATGAATCCCACTACAGGCGGCTAGGAGCGGAGAGCAGAGTCTCTCTAGACTGGGCACTAACGACGAGCGTTGTCTATGTCGTCCTCACGGTTTCGGTTTCGGTTTCTGGCTGGGAGGGACAAATTTAGATGGAATCACTTTAGTGGGTCGGGTTTCTCAAACTGGTTAAGCTTTAAGTTCAATAAGATTAGCCCATCATTTACCAATTCGGAAGCACATATGGGGTGGGCTTTATGCTCTACATTTCCAAGGGTGATCCATTTGAATTGGAATGAAAGACTTCGGATAGCAGCCTATTGGGATTTTTTACTACTTTTACCAAATTCCCTCTACGTTGCCCTTTTGCGACACGAGTTTACACTTTTAACCTCAAATCACTTTTTTTTTTATTCCAAAATTTCAATTTTTAGATGCTTTGTTTAGGGTTTATTATGTTAGTGTACCACTATCTCACTTTTTATACATTTTTTAACCCAGATTTTGTAAGTGATATCTCACTGGTATACCATTTAAAAATATATATTAATTTAATCAAATTTATCATTTAATTAAAAAAATTTCACATATATTTAATATAAATATGATATTCAAAAATATATTTTTGAATTTTTGGATTTATTAACGTTTAGTTCACATTTAAATATTTTTTTCTTTGTTTTTAATAAAATTTAAAGATAATTAGTTAAAAAAGTTATAATTGTAGTCATTTTAGTTTCATAAACTAGATATAATAGTAATTTTATTTTAAGTTTGTACACTTTAATTAACTTACTTGTATATTTGTGGACACTTTGACTATTTTAGATAAATTTTGATTATTTTATTTTATTTTTCACTTTATTTCGATAATTTGAGACATTTTTATCTAAAAAAATCTCTTAATAAGGTTTCTACTAGTCACATTCGTTTCAATTCAACTTAAAAAAATTCAAAAAAATATCCACAAAATAAAATTGATAAAAAATAACTAAATCGTTAAAAATGCAACAATAGTAACTAAAAGTATTATTTTAAAAAGTGTGATTATATATCCAATTTGTGAAAATAAAATAATCAAAATATCATGTTACCTATTTATTATGTAGGAAATAAAATCAACATATTTTTTTTGTAATGTTTTAGTATACTCATTTTACAACAAAACTAATTTTTAATGTATAATGATTTGATGTATTTTAATTTTATTGATTTAATTATTCTTATATTCTTTTTATGAAACTTGTGGAAATTTTTTTACTACGCCAATGTTTTCATCTAATGTTTATAACTTGATTTAAAATACCCCAATACTTTATATATTGTTACTAGTACTCTTAAATTGTTAATAATATTAATACTTATCATTAGTATCTCAATTTTTTATGTACTAAATTGTTACAAATATTCATGTGTTTTCATCTTTTGTTATATATATTTGTAATGTTTATAACTTGATTACAAATACACATTATTTTATATATTATTATGTATAACTTTAAATTGTTAACAATGTTAATATTTATTATTAGTTTTTATATTTTATTTTTCATGCACCCCTCACACAAAGTTAAGAATTTATAATTAAAAATTAATATTTACGATACAAGGTTAAAAATTACTTTCTAGCTATTAACTTGTTTTCTTTTAGGTTGAGTTTGTTAGTTTAGTTTAATTCTATACCAAAAATATTATAAATTTAATTATTCTAACATCAAAGATTATTACATGTTCTCCCTTATAAAACAAAGAAAAATGAAGAAATAATCACATCAAATTGTAGGCATAATTTAACACAAAAATGGGTTTGGGTTGGAAAAGTGAAAAATTAAAAAGAAAATATATTATTTATATTTAAAGATTTCATTAACATGTTAATATTAATACCTTAAATAAAATTAATTATCTTAAATATTTCAGATTAAAAGATCTGAATCCAAAACCAAATCCTAGATGAAGAATTACAATTTTCATCAAAATTCAATATTCTATTAATAATATAAATTAGAGATAACGATATATATACAAGTTCATGTTAACATTACCTTATTTTTCTCACTTCATCGCTTCTTGCGTTCTTACAAGAAAGAAAAGATAATATACATATTAGTTCTTAGCATTGTGATAGTTTTGTGACTTAGAGAAGAATTTAAGGTTTCAATTGTTAATAAAAAAACATATGAACCATTGGATTTTATGTTAAGAAAGGAGATGATTTTGTGTCTAGGGAAAGGGTTTCATAAAATATAAACAAACTAAGAGATTCAATAACATTTTTTTAGACTTGAAGATCTAACTATAATTTTACCCTTTAGATATCACGTCAAATATAATTGTGATAGTGTTAAAGATAATTGTATCATTTTGAAAATATTAGGAGTATATATTACAGAAGATAAAATCTTAAGAATATTTGTGATAATTTTCACATAATACCTTGCAAAATATATATAATCATATTTTAATATATCTTAACACTTAACAATAAAGGTTTTTTTTTTGAAAAAACACAACGTCATTCTATCTCGAAGCTTTTGGTATCTTTTGACTTACTTTTATTTATAAATAATATATTATTTATGATTTTAGAGTTATATTTTAGTATATCTGACTCTATGATGATCATAGCATATATTATGAAGAATTTTGTGTACTTTTTTCACTCTCATTAAAGTCTTATCAAGATGCAAATATATTAGTGAATATGAAGATTTATTGATATATCTATTCAAGCATTCATGGGTAATAAGAAGCAATTTTTGTAAAAAAAAATTGTTTTTCACATAAATAACACCAACTGAGTAGAAGTGTCCAAAAATCGGACCGAATCAAATAGTTTTATAAATCAAACGGTTCAATTCAATTTGTATAATTAAAATCGTTTTTCAAACTATTCGATCCAATTATATTAATTTTTAAACCGATTAAATGAGACCATACTAGTTTTAATAATATATTAAATTTCTCATATCACCTCTAATAAACCGTTGATTAAATTTTCTATTTTTTAATCAAAAGTATATCATTAGATGTATCATATTTATGTATTATTAATCGGACCAAACCGTTAACCAAATCAGATCAAACTGTTCGGTTACAACATTTTTAATAATCCAACGATCTAATGTAGTTAATTGTTTTTACTCAAAATCGGATCGAACTGAACCGTGAACACCCCTACAACTGAGTATTATGACTTCATATTTTCTAAAACTATATCATTGTATCAATTTATTTGGCTAAACATTACAATAAAGAGAAATATAAAACGAATAATGAAGGTTCAAATTTTTTCCACAAATTTATTGAATATCTAACTTATAGTTAATTTTAATTTTAATTTTGATATTTTGATGTATCTGAACAAATAAAGATTGATTTCTATTATATATTTTTTCTACTATGGGTGTCCAAAAACCGACCCGGATTGGACCAAATAGTAAAACCGGACTGAATTGGACTGGATCGAACGGTTTTACAAATCAAACGGTTCGGTCTGATCCAGTTTAACCCGGTCAAATCGAACCAGATCGGTTTAATAAATATATTAGAATTTTCACATTATTTTTCATTAAAGATGTAAAAAAAACTGAATCAAACCGAAAACCGAATCGGATCGGATCGCATCGAACAGTTTTATAAATCAAACGGTCCGATCCAGTTTATAATAATTAAATCTATTTCAAACGGTCTGTTCTGATCTGGTCTAGTTTATAATAATTAAGACTGTTTCAAACGATCTGTTCCGATCCGATCTGAGTAATATAAACGGTCCGATTCGATCTGATATTTTTTCCCAAAACCGGACCAGACCAATCCGAGTAATATAAACGGTTCGGTCTGATCCGATATTTTTTCCCAAAATCAGTTCGATATTTTTTTTCAAAACCGAACTAGACCGGACCGTTGGATACCTTTATTGATAACAATTAGCGATTGAATGAGACTCTTGCATAGTGCAAAGAAGTATTTCATTTCCTTGAATTTAAAACATGTTAAGAGGAAAAATTCCTAGTTATCATTTCTTTTAATATTAGACGTTAATAATTTTTTTCATATTTTTACTTTTATAAAAATAAAATATTGAAATAATTTTTTTATGTCATGTTAATGCCACGTTATATACAAGGAACATGATTTTTATGACACCTCAAGTTTTTAGGAAACACAAAATAAGCAAAAATAGGCCATAAAAAATATTGTAAAGTATACTAAATTTTTGCTATAAGGATTAATTAAGTTATCTTGCAAAAAAAAAAAACAACTTCTTAAAATGTTAACTACGTGCAAATTATTTATTTGCGCATATATGATGGTATCATATGAATTCATTATGGGCATATTTTAACTTTCATATAATATATGATACTTTTTACTAGGTGAACAACCCATTATTGGAATTTATCTTCTGATATAATTATGTTTTGTCGTTAATAAGAGTAGTAGATGAAATATAAAGAGTTGAAAGATAATTTATATTCAGATGTAATTATGTTTTGTCGTTAATAAGAATAGTAGATGAAATGTGTAAAAGTTGAAAGAGATGGAAAAATATCATTTTCCTTGTGTTTATTGGACACAACTTATTTAATCATTGAGATATTTTAATTACTACATAGGTTTACTATTTTCTGTATAAAAGTAACAATTTAATAATATTATTAATTAAAATTATATTACTAAAATATGATAATTTTAAATAAATAAATTACTTACTCATATGAAATTAAGTGACGAAAACTTACGAGTAATTCGGCATGCAAGGAGAAATGTGACTGGTTTTGTCTACAAGGAGACACCTTAATTTATGGCAATCTAAAATGCTCAGAATTTTTGTCTCGCCTTTAAAGTTTCTCTACTTATTCCATCAAGCAATATTCATGGACATTTAAGGAAACCATATGAACGAACAGTTCCATTTCTTTACCTCTTATTTTTCTTTATTGAATAATTTTATTTTTTTATTTTATTTTTTTACACGGAAGAATCTGAATTTAATTTGTAGATGACAAAGTTTAAAAGTTGAAATTTTAAATAAAGTAAAATATTAATTGTTTGTGAATAATTAAATGGTTTAAATTCGAGTACCATACAAGTGTATACATGAATATATAAATGTATAAATATTTATTTAAAAAGAAAAATAAACGTATATAAATTATATATATTAAAGATTCAAGCTTACCTATATATTATTCAATAACTAATTAACAAGTTCAATGTAACATAAAATAACAAAACAAAAAAAGCTTAAAGTTATGAGCATCTAAATTAGTACATAATATTTAGAATTGTATATTTGTTATAAATTTTGTTAGCCATAAATAGAGATATATATTATAAATAAGTGGATAAATTTAAATGTATATTCAATGTTTAATCAAGATAAATGTAGAATACTATACACGTGAGGCTATGACCATATTTAGGACCGGTCTAATTTTTTTTAATAAGAAATCAAGTGTATTTATTTCTTTTATTATATTTATAATTATTAAATCTCACATCGGGCACATATTAATCGTCTGTTATATATATAAGTTTGGACAATTCTTTGTCTTATTGTTTTGAGATAGAGTTATGCTTAAGTTTAACATGGTATTAAAATTAATTCTTCGGTTTCTTTGCCTTCATTTGTGTCCAAAAACTTAACGGTGCATTCATCATTGGGCTTCGTACATCCAGTGTTGACCAAGATTATCAACTGATGTAGAGTTAGAATGTTAAGTCTTACATCGGATAGGTACTAATTTTTTGCTGTATATATAAATTTTGATAATTTTTCATTTTATAATTTGAGTTTTGAGATAAAATTATACTCAAATTTAATAATAATAATTTAATAATTTTAAATAATATATCATATGAGATCATAAAAAATTGCTAATCACTGTAAATGAATGCATGACAAACACATAAATATAAATAAAGAGTAAACATAAAATTACTTACAGAGAAATACTTTCGAAGTAGAGACATTGGATGCTTTACACCATTAAACTCATTGATGATGGAATCAAAATTATTGCTTTCAACAATCCTTACTAATCGAATTAATATATAAATCAAAAAATATCTCTCATGTTTTTTTTTTTGTTTACCTAGTCTTTTATATAATTTATAAATACAGCTCCTATTTTGAAATTATGAATAACATTAATCTAATAAATCTTCAATTGTCTTTTTCACATCAATCTATCAATCAAAAAATATCTCCCACCATTTTTTTGATATAGCTAGTTTTTTTTTAAGAAGAATACAAATATTATCAATATTCAATGACTTGAATGCATCAGTATGAACTAGCTAAATTCATGATTAAAAATTCAATTGTTTCATCAAGAAATCTATTACATATCTCCATCAACTCAAAATCGATTACAACATTAAATATATTGATAATAATGATCAACCTTTTGAAACTTATACGAATATGTCTCTTTAACAACTAATATCTCAACAAATGTTTCTTTATTTGATTTATTATTATGCGTTCTTCTAAAAAATTAACGAAGAGTTTTAAATGGATTAAAACTTTGCTATTGATATGTCATCAACTTTTTACCTATAAAATTTAATAAAAAAACTACTGTAATTTTTTATAACTAATAATTAATGAATGTAACAAGAAAATTTAATAAAAAAACTATTGTAATTTTTTATAGCTAATAATTAATGAATGTAACAAGATATATATAGCATAATTGTACAATAATATATTCAAGTACATAAACTCACCACATTTTATTTAAAGAATTAGCAAAGTTTTACTAAAAATAATTAGGTGTATATAAACACAATAGGAAGTATTGAAGTCAATATAATGAAATATATAAATACAAATATAAGTATATATATAGTAATAAATTCAAACACATTGAATTAATATTTTATTAAAAGAATTATCAAAATTTTACTAAAAATAACACCATAAACACAAGTGTTAAATGTACATTGTACAATAAGTAAATAACAAATAGTTAAAACAACATAGGTTGAAGGATGAAGTATAACAATGGTTTACTAATTATTATCAAAAATGTATAAAAGTTTATTGATTTTTTATTGTGTCATTATAAATCCACTAAATATTTAAAAATAAACTAAAATTTTAAAAAATGAAACACGTAAACACACGTGATCCTATGTTTTAGATTACTAAGTGTTTAAACTTATCAAAATTTATAATTTTTTTGAATTGTAATTTATTTAAACACCATATAACATCTCATAAAATGCTACCAATTTTTACATGTTTTAAAGTTTTAGACTTTTGGTTCAATTTTTAGTAATTAGTAAACTTTTATTAAGTAACTAAAAATTAGTGATTTTTTATACATTTTGATCATAATTAATGGATCATTCGTATCCTTTTTTTTCTATATTAAAATCAATAATATATATTATTACGATATAATTCTTAAAACATAAGTAATACAAGCAAATTAGTGTTGAGATGTAGTAGAAATTTAACAAATAATTTTTAAACTCTAAAATACTGATAACTGATAAGAATACACACTTAAAATTTTAGAACTTGTTCAAAATTTTGATGTCAAAGTTTCATTTTTTTGGTATAATTTTCTAAACTTACAAAAACCTTAAATTAAAATGTATTTAATTAAAATATTGAAGTGATGGGTTTCTGCCTCTACCCTTGCATAGCTGTCACGGATAGAAAGTTAAGAAGAGATGAAAATGGAGACACTTTTCCACTAAAAAATAAATATTTTGCTTTCAGTAATATATCTGATAAGATATGTGGGATAAAGAGCTTTTAAAAAAAATTATATTAGATTAATTAATTTTTATGCTTCTATATTGATTATAAATATATTTAAAATATTTACTTAATATAATTATCTCTACAACATAAAGATAATAATAAAAATATAACCAAAATTAATATATTTTTATCATTATAACTTTAAATATATTTAATATTAAACATATAAAAAACAACATAAAGATAATAATAAAAATATAACCAAAATTAATATATTTTTATCATCATAACTTTAAATATATTTAATATTAAACATATTTTTATCGTCTAACTAAATAAACTTTTTAACATATTTAATATTAACCCCGTACATTATACATAAAATGTAATTATCCATTTAATATTCAAAAGATTTGAACTTTAACAATTTGGGGTTTTGTTGTTTTCTTGTAAAAATAATAATCCGCAAGAAAACACAAAGAATTATATAAATTAATATTATTTAGTTTTATAAAAAAAAATATTGGTTAATTTTTTGAAAAAATTTCAGAGGCAACTAGAGCCCCTTCTAGCCCTTAACTTGAGTCCACCAGTTTCATGTTAAATTACAGTTTCTTTCTACTTCTTCTTTTTTTCTTTTTTGTCTGAGGATGTGAAAATGTAATTTTACGTTCGCATTCTTTATATTTAAACCATGAATTTGAACTATACCGTTTATTATTTGATCTTTGAAAATAATAATAATAATAATAACTTCTTAGTAAAACTATGGTAAAGACAAACGTTAATTATAACATACCCACTCCAGACAGAAATTGAATGGATATGTGTTGAAATTCAAGCCTAAGCTAAAAACGCCTACAATTTCAAATTCTCTGATAAAGACATAAAGGGTCAATTGTTTTTGTAAGGACGATAAGAATAAACGTTGAATACTTGAATGTCATGGGAGGGTTCTTTAGCAGCTTGATATTTCAAATAATGTGTGAGAATATATTTAAACATGGTAGTTAAATTAGCATAATTATAACTAATAAAATTATTTCAATATAAATTAAAAAATTATTCAATGAATTTATATATATATATATATATATATATATATATATATATATATATATATATATATATATAAAGAGAAATTATAAGATATATATATATATTTGATAAATTTAAAAAAAATCATCGAATTATTGTATTTATTTCTTTTATATCATTGAAATATTTTTCATCTCATCTACACCAAATAACTAATAAAAAGTTCTATTTATATGACTATTCTAATTTACGAGTTTTTTAAAATCTAATATTTATGTACGATTTCTTTTAGTTCGAACTAAATGAATAATATATATATTATTTTTTATAAATTAGATATTATAAACTAGATAAAAAATAATTTTATAATATAAACGAAACAAACTTAATAATTATATAATAATTTTTTTTAATAAAATTTCCCACGGTGTGTCCACTAGGCCTAACAAATAATAAACTTTATTTTGTGAGGATATATTTTCAAATTTTTAGCTCCAAACAAAAATATAAAGATGATAGACCAAAGTTCAACGCTGTTTTAGGCCATAAAGAGGTGGGAGAAAGATTTAGTTGGCACAAATAAAAAAAAGAAGGACAAATAGCATGGACCCTTAATTCAAAATTATAGACGTTGAAATCTTGAAATCTTGAAAGCCTTATAGGACGCTTTTTTTCCAACTATTATCTTCTTTAAATAACTTCAAATATTTTACAAACTTAAATAGATTTTAATGTGGTTGAGAAACAAACAATAAATACTATCTTCGAATAGATATTTAATATGAGATTTTTAGGTTACGTTGAATCCACTACTATATAGATATATAGTTTTAAAATAGTGGTAGGCATCTTTTCTAAGTGAATAATAATTTGATATGAATATGATACCAAAATCATTTAAATAAATATATTTATAATTATTTGTTATATTTCATCAAAATTCAAAGAATTATTAGATTTGTAACAGGTAACATATTTCTTTACAAAGTTTAATTTTATTGTAAAAAATTAAACCACTATAACATATATGTTTAATGCAACATTTGAAAAGATGAAAAAAAAAAGACCCATCACTATTTTTAATGTTTTTCTTATAATTTTTTTGATGACTAACCAGATAATAGACATGTTTATTTGGTAATGTTAAATACTCACACTCCTGTTTACTTCATAAAAATAAAGAGATAATGCAATAGCTTTTTTTTCCTTTACTCATGCAATAACTTTTTTTGGATGAAAGAGTAAGATTATATTATAAAAATATCATAAATATAAATAATTTTAATTAATTTTATAATTTTAATTATATTATCTAATCAAATTCAACACCTTAATTAAAATAAATTTATGATACATAAAATTTTCCTCCATGAAATACCATATATATCTTCTACTTTTTATAAATCAAAGTATTTTGATCATGTAACTTGCAAGAAAATATAAAAATAGTAAAAGTGAGTCATGGGTACGAAATTGAGCTTTTGATAAAAGTTATTAAATTATAAATTAAAATGTACAAATTATTTAAAATATATATATATTTGATAAAAAAAAGTACATAAAAAAATTTAATTATAAGTACTTTAATCTTTTTTTAAAGTACACAAAAAGTACAAATTATAAGTACTTTAATTATTTAAAATAATTTTTATTGTTTTTTTATTCTCCTCTTATTTTCTCTCTTTTTTATTTTTTTTCTTTGAGTTTATGAATTAAAATTTAAAAATTTATATTTAAAATTTAAGATTTAAAGTTGAATAAAAAAGAAATAAGAGAATTATATGTAACCAGATGATGTACAGAGAAAGAAATAAGAGACATGAAAAAAAGATAAAATAACTTAATTTTCATTATTTTTTTTCATAAATAAAAATTATTTTTAACCAAATGTATATTTTTTAAAAATAGAGTTAAGTATTTTTAAGGTACCAAAAAATATTTCAACGGGATACTAAAACAATAATATATCAAAAAGTTACCTACCCCTACATGACACACATTAAGATATCTTTAATTCTATACGAGAATTGCCAAAAACACAAATTACAATCACTTTACACTCACACCTATTATGTTGCAACACATGTAAGTTTTATCAAGAAAAATAAATCAAAACTTTTAAAATAATTCTACCTTATGATATGATGTAATATTAGATATTGGTACAATAACGTATACAAATTTATATAATATTAATATTCTTAGTATTTTATATGATATGCTTTCAATTGAACATTTAAACTCACAAGGAGAAAGTGATTAAAACACTCGTTACTATACTACCTACATGAAACAGCCCATTTGGCATTTGGCATTTGGCAATGAGGAATACAAGTACAATACTATTAACCTTCTACTAAATTGAATGATTACTATTTTAATTACTTATTGACCAACAGACTCACAAGGAAACATGCGAAAATAACCATGCTAACAAGTAAGTATTAACAAGAATGGTATTTAGTAAAGAAAATACCTTTTAGTTTAACAAACAACCATTCATGGTAGAAAAATCTAACCAAAAAAATATTAGCAAGATCCATCTAAAGGTAAGCTCATGAGAAGCTTGTAGAATCGAGGCGCTTTCCAAAGAGTCGCTAATTCTTCAGTTTCTTCAAATCAAACATGCTTAACTACGAATTTTGAAGTAATGAGTGCTCATATCAGATAAACATTGAAAAATTTAACTTCACCCTTCCATAAATCCAGGTGCTTGTTGCCTTGTAACAAACCCAACAAAGTTAGCTCCAAGAACAATTGACTTGTTTCTTTTCAAGTGGTCTAAACATCGTCGGTGAAGAAGCCAAAGGAAGTACCTGAGATGAACTAGAAGAATACTGAGGAAGATATTGATTTGTCTCTATCTCCTTATTCTTCCCAACCACAAATGTGAAAACAGATCCATCTCTATCTTCGTTAACCATTGAAGAATTGGAATTAGACTTGGGCTTAGGCTTAACTAACTCAGAATCTGAAAAAGACTCTACTTTTTGAGACGCCCTTTTCTCAGCTTCTTCCAAAAGTCTCTTAAGCAATTTCTCCTCTGCATCTCTTAAAAATTTGAACTTTGGTGGAGGCGAAGATCTCAATCTGTTTAGATCTGTTTCTGTTGATGATTCAAAGAGAGGATTCAATTTGAACCCTTGTTTAAAAGACTCTAAAGAGTTCAAAGGTGAAGACTTTAATGGTGGAGAAGCCAGAGGAGTAAGAAATGGGGAGTCCATAGTCAATATTAGATCACTTAAGCTTCTTGTTCTAGACCCTTTTCTACTTCTATCACCTCTTGATTTTCCATCATCAGATTCCAAATCTTCTTTTGTTTCCTCTTTGATTGTGAAGAGAAATCTTGGCGGGCCAGCTAGATTGTGCAATCTCATAAGCTCTGCTTCAACACTTTCTTCTTCAATGGACTTGAGTAATGAATCTTTACTTGAACCCAATTCTAAATCTGGGCCATGACCATTGTTTGCATTGGGATTTGGGTTTTTACTCTGTTGATGAGTATTTGAGGTAGACAAAGAAGAGGGTTTCTTAAAGCAAATAAAATGAAAGAGTTCTTTAGTAAAGTTGCTGTATTCTTCTTCAATATCTCTGTTAATAATTTTCTTCTTCCACCATAACAAATAGTAAAGCTCTGCAACAAGAGCTAATAGAAGACAACCAAATACTAGGCTCAGGCCAAGACCTAATCCACTTAAAGATGACATTTTAGCTTGAATTTCACATACCCAGAATTGATTTTGCTCGAATTAATACTTTCACATTCACTTTGAATTACACACAAAACAAAGTGAAGTTGGGTCTATGAGGACATATCTGAAAATGAAAACCCATATCCCAAAATTAGCGAACTCAATATAGTTACTATAAAAATTAGATTTTTACTGGGAAAAAAAATCCAAGAGAACTCTTCTTGAACGGCCCAGGAACGCTGAATTAAAAAAAATTAATTAACTAATATTTTTTTTATTTTTTTTGCCTTAAGAAGCACACACTAGGAGAAATTCAGGTACTTTGAGGGAATTTGTGTGCAAATGGAAAAGACTTACCTTAAAGCTCAAAACTTCAACCACCAAGAATCACAAGCAGAACAAAACCAATGAAAAAAGGGATCTTGTAGCTTATAAATTAAGTAAAATAATTAAATAAATTTGGGACAGAAGTCAAATATAAAATTGAGAGCAGCATTAAGAAGACAGGGGCTTTATGAATAAGAGAGAGAAAGCTAAAATCTTTGTCCTGGGTGATGAGTGTGGTGGGCAAAGAATCGAGAGCAACTCACATGGGCTTGGAAAAGCTTTTGTGATGTAAAAGAAGTTGCTTTTCATTTTGTATTCTCTTTTGTTTTGGCTCGTACGAGTGTTAAAAAAGTATATAATATAAATAAATTTAATTATAAAGGGTAATTTTATTTATAGATAACATTTATTTTTAATTTTCTTGTAGTACATATATAAATATAATATATATTTTGTATAAGGTAAACAAATATTGTTTAAAAATATAGCATAATATGTTTTTTAATAATATAAAAATATATAACTTTTTAAGAATTTAAAAGAAATTAATTAAATAATTCGTTATATAAAAGGAGCATAAGTATTAAAAATATATTAAGGGATATATGCCAAACGTTCACGTAGCATAACCTTGTGTTGTATGAGGATGTTGACAAATACCAAATGATTAAAATTAGGGTGGTTGTAAGTCTATCCAATAATTCGATAATTACGTAGATTTTATAAGTTTAATAATACTTAATTATCTAAAAAAAAGAATATTATGATTTTATAAGAAATATATCTAAAGGATCAATATATGTGCATGAGATTATTTTTAATTTAGAGTAAACAGTATTTATTACTTCATTTTACACATAATTATATTTATTTATTTTATCTATATAAAAATAATAAGAGTTTTATTGTAAACACAAATTCTATTTTATAATTAAGTTAAATCACGTGAGTTAATTAACATTATTTAATTTTTGACATATCAATTCATTAACACTAATTAATAATATGATATAATTTAATAAAAAACTTTTGTTTAATAAAAATACGAATATTTTTATATATAAAAAAAAGTTAAGTCTATGTAAAATAAACTAAATGTAAATACCTTAAAAGTTGGTTATTCATATATATATTTATCCTTTTATACTTTATATAATATATAATATATAAGATCTCATATCATAATTGAAAATTATAGTTACAAAAACTCTCTTCTCTTTTTAAGCATGGTAAGAATTAAGAGTTATCACATGTTTAAGAAGTTTTCCCTCTAACACATTTAAGGAGAACCAATCTATTTAATATTGACCAAAAACTATGTAAATAATATAAGTACGCTAAATTAAGAAGGTAAGATGTTAAATTGATAGATGTAAATTAAAAAAATAGAATAGAATATAGGAAGAGAGAGTAAAGATACAATAAAAAGACACTGTATTCAACATATCAAATAAATATACATATATGTAATTATAATAATGTGCTATAGGACTCAAATAATAATTAAGACAAATATTAAATAACATATATAATAATTTAATTGATAAATTTAAATATTTAAAATATAATTAAATATACCTTACATAAGAATAAGAATAATTTTATATTCATAATTATTATCATTAATATATATATATATATGTGTGTCAATTTGTGCGTGTATAAATTATTATTTAAAACATTGAACTTTGAACATAGATTTAGTAGGGTATTTTTATTTCTTTGAATTTTTTGAAGTTGTAATTTTAATTTTAAATTTGATACTTTTAGAAGTTTATACTTTTTTTTTGGGCTAAATAGAAGTTTATATATTGATATTTATATTTTTTTTGTGATGTCTTAAAGTAAGAATATTAATTAATATTGTTTCTTAATTCTTAAGATTTGTCCTGGAATCGAATTGCTATTGTTTATAATATATAATATTGTATACTATAGTAGAGAAATAATAAAATTGAATTACTATTAAAACAAGAAACTATATATTTTATGACAGTTATTATAAAATAAACACAGTTGTAAAATGAATTGTTTTTTTTTATTGTTAACTTTTTGTTACGATGGTTTCTAATTTCTTAGGACGATAGTGGTTAAATAGGCATTATAGAAAATATTTTTCATGATATAAGTTGGATTTTTTACAAATTTTACATGACAATTGTTTTTTTTTTTACATGACGGTCCCTACGGTCATGAAAAAACATACTCATGACACATAGATAAATAAAGGTATTTCTATTTTTTTTTAAAATTATGATAGTCTTATGATGATTATTAATAGTGGATATTCATGATAATTTTTTACACCTACAAATTAAGTAATGCATAATTAAGTTGATATATGTATTTTTAATTTAAAAAAGTATATATACGTGTTTGATTGATAAATAAAGGTATTTTTATTTTTTTTTAAATTATGATAGTCTTATGATGATTATTAATAGATATTCATGATATTTTTTTACACCTACAAATTAAGTTGATATATGTATTTTTAATTTAAAAAAAGTATATATACGTGTTTGATTGATAAATAAAAATATTTCTATTTTTTTAAAAATTATGATAGACTTATGATGATTATTAATAGATATTCATGATAATTTTTTACACCTATAAATTAAGTTGATATATGTATTTTTAATTTAAAAAAAGTATATATACGTGTTTGATTGATAAATAAAAGTATTTCTATTTTTTTTAAATTATGATAGTCTTATGATGATTATTAATAGATATTCATGATAATTTTTTACACCTACAAATTAAGTAATACATAATTAAGTTGATATATGTATTTTTAATTTAAAAAAGTATATATACGTGTTTGATTGATAAATAAAAGTATTTCTATTTTTTAAAAAATTATGATATTCTTATAATGATTATTAATAGATATTCATGATAATTTTTTACACCTACAAATTAAGTAATACATAATTAAGTTGATATATGTATTTTTAATTTAAAAAAGTATATATACGTGTTTGATGATGTAATTACGCAATCATATTAATAATAAATATTATTTAAATTTATATAAATGACTTAAAAATTAATTAATATTAAATAATAGTTTTTATGATAAAATTTATAATAATTATAATAAATAGTTATTTACTTAAAAAGTATAATTTACTTTATTCTACTTTTACTTACCCTATGACCCATTACTACCAAATTTTGGACCAACTGCGACACTATTTGTCAATTAATATTGACTTACAATTTATTAAGTGCGACCATAGGAACTGCGGATTATGCGGAAATAATAGGAGACAAAGGTTTAATTATTTAGTTAAAATTAGTTAATTTAATCTTTTAATCTTTACGTAAATTAATTTAATTTTTTTAATTTATAAAAATAAAATACTTTAATTTAAAATTTTATATTAATTTTAAAAATTATGTGATTAAAATACTTATTTTATATGATAACAATACTTATAATATATAATTCAAAAATAAAAAAAAATTAAATTTACTCATTTTATATAAAATTTGAATCACTACTAACCCTTCAAGTAATATTGTATAATATATAGTGTAAGAGTTATTTATTAAATTATTACTTTCAACTAAACACTAAAATATTTGTTTTTTTAAATAAATGATATTAATATTATATTTTATTATCTTACAAAAACATATAATTACTTAATTCAAATAATATATTTATATATATATAATAAATTGTTATTTTAATAATTAATCACATCAAATAAATACTATGGTCAAATAATTATTATATGTGTACAAAAAAGTGCTCGTGCAAATAACACACTCGTCATGCCTGTGTCTTTTTATCTCGTTTGTCGTTGGAATCAAATCATAGCTTTTATCTCTAAAAGCTGATAGACTCAAAGATAACAGACTTAAAAGTGTTTTCTTCCCTTCTTCTCTACCCGATTTTCCACCCATTTTAATTAAAAAAAACATTATTTTGCCAAATTATAATATTAGTACCTAAATTTATTTGATTCTACACTTTAATTTTTCTTTTTTTCTTTCTCAATATTACATCTATTGTTTTTTTTAAATTCACATTTAATTTAAATTTAAAATTAGATTAAAGTATCCTATAACAATAATAATTAACATGTTGAAAAAATTATACTTTTCCATTTTTTAATCACTTAAGTTTTAAAATTTAACACATTTAATCCATGATTATTTTAATAAAAAAATCTATTATCATTAAATTTAAAGATATTTGACATAATATTATAAAAAAATATTAAAGTATTAAATTTAATAAAATTAAAAAATAAATAATAGATTTCTTACGTGTTAGTTACTTATCCAATTCAGTTTTTTTAAACAACCTTTTTAATAATATAAAGGATTAAAATGTTACATTAATTATGAATAAAATACATAAAAAATAATTAATTTTTAGTTGAATTATTACAAATTTATTAACTATTAAAACACATAAAACTTGTGTGGGATATTATAAGTTCCATTTTTTTAAAATAGATTAATTTAATGTAAAAAGACTAAAGTGCACTTTTTATTTTAAAATTATGTATCATTATATTAACTAATCTATAAATAAATAGACTAAATTAACCTATTTTACATAATAAATAAACCCTTCGAATTTTTATCTTCACATGAAATACATGTGTGTATTTTTTTAAAAACATTATGTATTGTTAAATTAATTGCTATGTATTTAAAACTATCTAAATTTATAACTTATGAATTACAATTGATTTAAGAAACATATAATAACTCAAAAAATTATGCACATGTGAATTCATATGTTATATTTATGATATTTTTTAAAATTTTAGATTTTTGGTATACTTTTCAATAGTTATTGGGCATGTAGTGTCTCAATCAAAAGTCAATGAGTTTTTTTTACACTTTGGTCCTAGTTAGTTAATCATTTCTATTTTTTTATTCCTTTATAATATTTCTTAAAACTTATAACCTTAAAAATAACATATTTTATAACTAAATCATATATATTTTATTGTGAAAAAATCTCTAATAAAATTTTTATATTGAAAGTCATCGTCTCAAACTATTCAAGTTAAACTCTCACTAATTAAACAATTTTAATATTATACTTTAATCAATTGAGCTATTATATTTTGTTTTATTCATATTATTAAATTATTTTTTATCTCGTTTATATCACTTAATTATTACATTTGTTCTATTTATATTATTTATTTAGTCTTCATCTAATAACAAGTGGACTAATTCGATGTTGCAATAGATACCACATGCTCGAGTCAATGCAATGTTAAACTAATGAACAATTAGATCGATTGTTGAAAAATCGACAAACAATTGTCCTGATTTTACAAAACTAACAACAAAAATAGGTATATTTTAAAAATAAAAGAATTGCTTTTTTGAAAAATTGGTGATTTTTTTTTACCAATTTTCGTAATTGATAAATTTTAATTTATGTCACATTTTTTTAATAAATCTATGAAATTTAAATTGCAAAATATAACATTTTTCTAATAATATTTTACCGAAATAACTAAATATTTTATGAGAATAACAAATTTAAATGGTCATATATTTATATTATTTAGTTATTTTTTCTAGCTATCATATATGTATAGATATGTGTCATTGTTTTTCTCACTCAAATTTAATAATATAATATAATTTATAAGTTTTGGATTAATTTAAAGAATAGTTTAAATAATTAAATTTAAATATCATATGTATATGTTTAATAAAAAAAATAAAAAATAAACCTAAGAAAATAAAAACTTACATTTTTCCAACATAAATGAAAATTTAATAAAACACTTAACATTTTTCTTTTTTATTTTTTAAAAAATAAGAAGTTAAACTCAAAATTTCATTATATTAAGAGTGTTTTTTTAAGAGTATGATGCATTTTTTTATTTTTTTTACAAAATTAAAAGTAGGATATAATAATCAATATATTGTATTATCAATTTATTACCCTTTTTTGGTAAGCTAATGGAGTCAGTATTTAAAAATTAATTTGACTAATTTATTACTATAACTTTTATATTTTAACTAATTTATTACAACAAGTTCTCAAACTTCAACAATTTGAGATAATAATTTATTCAATTCAATTAATTTAAATTTTTTATGAGTTTTAAATTAATTAAATTAAGAAAGTTAGGATCTCAAATTAGTTAAATTAGATAAATTAAATTCATCAAATAAAAACTTAAAAAATAACTTAAGCGATTCAACTTAATTAAATATTATAATTATATAAATATATATTTACTTTTTTTTGAAGAGTTTTTTTTATGGGATTACACCCCTTCGGGCCATATTGTCACATTGTGAACCGATAAGCAGAATAATATTGTTTTTTTTTTGTTAGTAGCATGATTTGTTTATAGATAAAATTTAATTTTAAATCTCCATCAGTATACAATTTTTTTTCCTATAATGTAAAAATTATATATGCATCACATTTTTCCTATAACATAAAATACATGTATATTTTAAAGGATTAAAGTGACACTAATTAAATAACTATTTAATGTACAAACCTAAAGATAAGTTGTGATTTTGTTAAACCACAATTTTAATTATATTGCTCAAAAAAATTAAACTATACTCACATGAATTATAGGTTAAATATACCAATTATATTTAAACTTTGGAAAAAATAATATTATAAAATATATAAAAATAAAAATAATATCTTAATAATATTAAACAAAACTTAATTAAATAAAATTCTATATTGAACTAGTGTAAATGGTTACAATTCAATTTAAAATGCATTCAATTCATCGTGGTTTAAAATGAAATAATATAACAGAATATTTTTATTAATAAAAATGTATAAAATAAATGTAAATAGTAATGTTTTATGGTTATAAGTTTTAAAAGTATTATTTTTTTAAAATAACTTTTTTATATTTTTAAGAGAAAAATGGTATAAAAGCTATTTATATTAACTCATTTATGTCATTTAATTCCTTAGATTAAAAATTATATTATTTAGTAGAAAAATAGATCAATTAAAAATAAATTATATTATTTTTATTATTTTTATTAAAATTTTGTTATTTTTAATTATAAAATCGAGATTAAAATACTGGTCTTTATTGATAATAAAGTAAACTTATATTTTAATCGTATTATTAATAAATTAATAAAAATTAATAACATTTTAGTAAAAATTTATTAAAATAATATAATTTATTATTAATTGATATTTTTTTATAATTTATTAATTAAATGACATTATAAAATTAAACGATACAAATAATATAATCTAAAATAATTATATATCATATTATATTACTTTTAATACATGACATGCTTGTTACTCATAACGTATGATGGATAGATTAAGTAGGTAACTTAAGAGGTAAAATTATCTTAAAATTTATTTTATTTATATTATTTAAATATTCTATTAATTTAATTTTTACTTAGAATATATAAATAATTCAATCTTTAAATTATAATATTTTAATCAAATAGCTTTAAATTATGTGATATTTTACTAAATTTTTTAAAGAATTGAAAAATCTGTATGTTTTTTACAAAAATTATATGATTAAAATATTCTAATGATACAAACAAATTTTTTTTAAAAATAATCCTTCTTAATTTAAATAATCTTTGTAATTTTATTATGTAATTTTATTTTTTAAATGACCCAACTGAAACTCATTTGCCATTGGTTAAACAGTTTATCAAATACTCAAATTTTAATATTTAATTTTAGGCATCACAACATATTCTTTTTATCAAATACTCAAATGATTGATTGGTTTGCTCCAATATAATATAATATTTTCGTAAATAACACTTCTATTTTATTAAAAAATAAGTTTAAGTATCTAAATATTAAAGAAAAATATTTTTCATTACATTTTAATACATAAATTAATTCAAATATTATAAAATAATTTTTTCTATAATTTTTTTAATATTTTATCTTCTTAATTCACATCAAATTCAACATTAATAATGTTTTGACATACACTTATCTTAGCGTATTTAGCCCACAATTTAAGCCTAAGCTCATCTTAATGTTTTTGGCCCATTTATTGGGCCCAAGTTTTAACTAAATATATGTAACCTCATTTAATTGATTAGAAAAAGCTAACAAAAACTCTCTAAACTTACCATGGATCTGCATTAAGACAACAAATGTTGCCTTATCAACATTTAGCGTCCATATAGGGGCTTCTTTGATTTAGTTGTTATCCGGGGATCATGGAGAGCCTCTCTTACGGACATGTTCCATCCTTTTATCTATGATATGTGAGCATATAAAAGTAAAAATTCTCTTACCTTATACCTACTTATTCAAATAAGTTTCATTTTAAATTTACACTTATCTAAAAATAAGAGTATGTCTGAATTAAAATGTTTTAGAATAATAAGAAATCTTATATATTTGATTGTAAAATATCGTATATAACTTACTTTATAAATAAACTAATTAGATATATTAATAATATAGAATCTAATCATTAAAAAGATATTATAAAACTAATTAAATATTTAAGATATGTACGTAATTATAGATTATATTATACAAGATATTCAATTATATTATAAAGATACAACATACAAATTGGATATATGATATTAAAAACTCAAAATCTAGTAATGGATATATATTTATATTGAGTGGTGTAACTGTTTTGTGAAAGTTTTCTAAATAGATGTGAATTGTTAGATCTAAAATGAAATCTAATTTCATCCCTTTAAATGATTATGATAAAAAAAATTGAATAATTATGTAATTTTTTAAAAGATATTTTTAAATAGTTGAAGCCTATACCTACCATATATATCTATTATAATAACCAATCTACTATTTACAAGACTTATAGTAAGCTTGCCTTTTTTATGATCTTCAAAGAGTTAAAGTTACTTGGTTGAAGAATCTCACACATGAGATTGTGAAAATATCATCTGTAAGTACATCCTGCACGCCGTTTATCAAGAGAAATGATAGAACATTCAAACTCACTGATCCTTATCCAGAGCATTGTCCACATGGGGAGTTCATTAGTGAGATTTCATTGCCTTCTCGTATTCCAGATGATGCTCAGCTAAAAGCATATGGTGATGAAACAGGAACAGGTTTAGAGATCGTTGTACCAAACTTGGTATTCATGAACCGTTGCTATCTTGAATTAGACATTTATTGTAGAAATGTAGAGACAGAGTAGCGCGCATTCAAACAACTGTAAATAGAAAGAAAGAAAAAAAGTTCTTTAAACAAATGTTATAGACTTTCTGATACGAAAAAATTGGCTACTTGAGGTAGGAATAGCTGATGAGTTTAAATATATTTATAGGAAAATTATCTTCCACGAGATTAATTTTTAAAACATTTAATAAATATTTAAAGAGTTTAATTATTTATTATTTATTTTAATTTATTTGATATTAATGAGATGTTATTTTTATTATTATAAATTTTTTGTTATTAATTTATATAATTTTAAAAGAGTTTTAGTTAGATTGACTTATGTTAAGATTATTAAAAATAATATTTTATAATTATTTAAATATTTTTAAATAGATTTGATAATAAAGAGGGGAAAAATTAAAAATATCTTTTAAGTTTTCAATATCTTTAGAAATATTATTAACGTTTAAAAAAAAATACAATATCCTCGAGGTTGAAGATATCTTCAAAAATACCATCATTGTTGTTTAAAAAAATAGATACAATATCTGTGAGGTTAAGATATCTTCAAAAATATCCTCATTGTTTAATAGAATCATAAAAAAATCGTGAAAAATGACATCAATATTTGAAGAAAAAAAATTCTTTTACTAATTATATAGCTTTTTGAATATGATTATAAATACTTTTGAAATTTTGTTTTTCTTCAAAAATATCTCTGTTATAATAATTAATTTTATTTTATTAAAAATATATTTGTTATAATAATTAATTTAACTTTATCAAAAATACATCTGTTATAATAATAAATTTAACTTTATCAAAAATACTCATGTTATAATATTTAATTTATTTTCATCAAAAACATTTATATTTCTCAATAATATAATATAAAATATTTTTTAAAAATATTTAACTTGATATTGTGTGTTTTGTTAACTTAATTTATCTTCACGAATATTTTTGTGATAATAATACTAATAAAGAGATAAGATTAATCTTAGTTTAATTTAATTTTTTTTAATATAAAATAATAAATTAATATTTTTTAAAATAATAAAATTATACTATTTAGATATAAGGATTAATTTTGATTAGTTTTAAAAATATTATTTTTATAATTATAAGTTATAAGATAATATTTTTATTATTTATTATTAAATAATTGGATTATAACTATTTCTACCTTGATCTCTGGACGAAGATTCTTCTTTTTTTCCACTGCTAATCCACTTGTTATCTTCATCTCTCAGCCTCATGAATCACTGAACCTCTCTCTACCCTTTTCCTTCAAATCACGTCCATGGCGAAATTTCTAATCTCACCGCCACCGTTTATCGGTGTTCCTATTCCATCTCTCTCTCGCCATGGCTTTCATAGTTCCTTTCCTCAACGAAGGCTTTTCGCTACTAGAGTCAAGTTCAGTCTCCATGATATTCCTCCAATTCAGTCTTTCGAATCCTCCATTGATTTCAACGCTATTGCTACCCGAGCTGAAGCTTTTCTTTACACTCTTGCCGACGTCGCAGTCGCCGCAGATCCGGCCGCAGGCTCCGGTGACGCAACAGCTGCTGCCGCACAGAAAAGTGGCGGTTGGTTCGGATTCATCTCGGATGGTATGGAGTTCGTTCTTAAGGTAATTATAATTGGTCTTCGCTCTGATATGAACTATACAACTGTAGTTTCACTACTGAATATTTAATTATCTGATGTTGTTGCAAAATGTCGAGCAATAAGTATTTGAATTGATTTAGAATCACTTAATTTAAAATAGACATACTTGCCTTTGATGATGGTGTTTAATTATTTGAACTGAGTCAGATATTGAAGGATGGACTTACGGCTGTACATGTCCCTTATGCGTATGGATTTGCGATTATAGTGCTCACTGTTATTGTTAAAGTTGCCACATTGCCTCTCACGAAGCAACAGGTTGGTGCTTGTTTACACTTTGGCTCATAGTTAGACTTTTAATACTTTCGTACTGTTTACGCCAAGTTTAGTGCTCATGGGTGATTGTATTGTTTGTGAATCAATGGTATTTGGTGTTACATAGGTGGAATCAACGCTGGCAATGCAAAACCTTCAACCTAAAATTAAAGCCATTCAAGAAAGATATAAAGGCAATCAAGTGAGTCTTAATTCTATGTTTTTGAAGAATGTTAATAAATTTTGAGTTTGAGCGGCGGTGCTTCTATCTCTGTCTCAAACTGTAATTTTTTATATGGTCCCTCCCTTATTCTATTCTCATTGAAGGAAAGAATACAACTTGAGACATCACGGCTGTACAAACAAGCTGGGGTTAATCCATTAGCAGGTACTCTGTTGATTGATCAAGCCTCTTTTTTATAGCATTTACTACATGTGTTCGCTTGTAGATATCTGCCCTTGGCTTTTTGCTTCCTTTTCGTCTTGATATGTGACAAATGTACTATGGATGCATTACATTTCAACCTCTTAGGCATCTCTTTTCTGCAGGTTGTCTCCCTACATTGGCCACAATACCAGTCTGGATAGGATTATATCAAGCTCTTTCAAATGTGGCTAATGAGGTATGCAGTAGACTTATTCCATTATGTTGATGTACACGATTATGATATCATCATTACACTATTTGCACATTGCCGACTCTTGCTTCTTATTCTACCTTTTCTTTCTTTATCCTCGACCAAGGGTCTGCTAACTGAAGGTTTCTTTTGGATCCCCTCTTTGGGTGGCCCAACAACAATTGCTGCTCGACAAAGTGGATCTGGCGTTTCTTGGTTGTTTCCATTTGTGGTAATGAATCGTTATGGCTAACTATTGTTTTTGGCTTATCCTTTGATATTTAATTTTCTTAACCATCCTTAAGCTAATACTTTACCTAGTTATAGAAGCTTTATTTTGGACATACATTTTGATACTCCTGTTTATTTATCAAAAATACCCATTTTATGTATACCTTTGCTAGTGTGTGCTTAGTTACTCAATGAAAATAGCGGTGATTCATGAAAATTGAAAGATTAACCGCCATTACAATTTGATGCGTTCGGCATGTTCAGTGAGTCCTGTAGGCATCATTTTTTGTTGTACGGATCTTCTATAGTTTTATTGCATGTCATATCTGGTACTAGAGAAATCTGCTTTATGTTACTAAGACAATTTGATGGCCAAGTTCATATGATAAGCTTATTATTTCTCTTTTGCTTGGACTAATGATACAATGCATACTCTGTCCCCAGGATGGCCACCCTCCACTTGGCTGGTATGACACTGTAGCATATCTTGTTTTACCTGTTCTCCTTGTTGTTTCTCAGTACGTGTCAATGGAAATTATGAAGCCTCCCCAGGTAAAAACACTTGTATTATTGACAATTTACTTCTGTACCTTTCTTTGTACACCATTGAACCCAACCCATTGTTTGACAGACCAATGATCCAGCTCAAAAGAACACACTTCTTGTATTCAAGTTTCTCCCTCTCATGATTGGTTACTTCTCCTTGTCTGTTCCATCAGGATTATCAATTTACTGGTTGGTCTCTTTATCACAGTTTAGTTGTATTCATTTTTGTCAGACATATGCTATGGCGAGGCATATATATTCTTA
Source organism: Hippophae tibetana (assembly GCA_037013495.1). Taxonomy (NCBI): domain Eukaryota; kingdom Viridiplantae; phylum Streptophyta; class Magnoliopsida; order Rosales; family Elaeagnaceae; genus Hippophae; species Hippophae tibetana. Next base: position 21,133,780 of record CM072803.1, read on the forward strand.
TTTTCCTATATTCTATGAGTTTCATAACCTCACTAGTCATAGAGCATTTAGTTTTCTTATTCCATGCAATGGTCTGAACTTCCTTTTTTTTATCACACATGGAAACAAATTAGTTAGAAACTACTTTTATTATCCAAACTAAAACTGATGATGAGTAACACCATATAAACTTAAGGAAGCTGGTGATGAGTAATGCCATGTTCACTTTATTCCTTAGGGGATTCCAGGATAGTGTTTTCTAATTATAGAACAGCCAAAAAAATTACTACTAGGAATGAAATCTAAAAATGAATTATCTTTTCCAGCAAAATCTTATTTCCCTCACTAATACTATTTTTATTGAGTCTTCAGGTTCACAAACAATGTCCTCAGCACAGCTCAGCAGGTATGGTTACGCAAATTAGGGGGGGCAAAACCTGCTATTAACGAAAATGCTAGTGGAATTATTACAGCAGGACGTGCAAAACGATCAACATCTCAGCCAGTACGGCCAGGTGACAGGTGGGTTTGTAGCTTTCAGAATGCAAATTAATGTTATTTTTCATTTTTGTGCATCTCTGTTGCTGATAACAATGGTGATCACCAGAGTTATGGAGTTGAAAGAGGAGAAGAAGAGACAGTTGAGTAATGCGCTACCAATGGAAGAGATTCAGACATCATTAGCTACCATGTCTGATTCAGAAGTTGATAAATATGAAAAGAGGGTAACTTTTATATTTTAGTGTAACCTAATATTTTGTGTATAATTTTCGAAATTTAAATTCTTGCTATATTTGATTCCATAACAAGAACATAAATCTTTCAAAATCCAAAATCATACAATGGCACAAGAAACCTCAATACATGATAATTACTGTATTTAGAAAAAGGTAGTGAAAAAAAAATAAGAGTGAAACATTACTTTGATTTAACTGTGGCATTGGACCTTACAAATAAAACCGATTCTATGATTTAAACCAAAAAAATAAAAAATAAAAATAGAGCAATGCAGAATTTTATGGAGTTCTCTTCAAGGAATCCCAGTTGGTATCTTCAGTGTATTAGAATGTAAAACCTCTTCCGTTTTTTGTATTAGTCTTACATTGCTTTGATTAGTAAACTACTACAGGTCCGAAATTTGTTTTTGATAAAAGTTAACTCATTTAGATTTTAGATAGATTTTATTAATTTCTGTGTCTGGAACTAACTCCAAGCCTCTAACAGGTGGAAGAGTTTCTTGAAGAAGCATATGCTTCTAATGTTAGCAAAGAGGTTCCTAGTAATTCTCAGTCAAGAAGAGGCAAGCGATCAAAACGGAAGCGTCCTTGATAAATGACTGTATAATGTTTTATTTTTTTTATAAGTCCTGTATATCTCAAACAATTGTATTATTTTTAGTACATAGAGGCCGATTTTATGTTTGCTTATTAATTTAGAAAAATAATAAAAAATAACACCCTTAAAATTTGTAATTATAAAAATAATATTTTTTATGTTTAATTTATACATCTTCACAACTAAAAAATATATATTATTTTATATTAAATATCGTTTAAATTAAGATGTTATTTTAACCCATTTTATTGGACTGTTTAATATCATTGAGATAATTGTTATAAGTTTTAAATGTATTATTTATTTATTTATTAATTTTGCAATATATTATAATTTTATTGTCTTAAACCTTAGATTATCGCGCACATACAAAAAAGAGAACCCTTATTGACATCATCCTTAATTAGCTAGAAAATATTATCTGAATGAATATTGTGCTGAATTTGCAGAGTTGTGATATTTCAGCTATCAAGATGTTTTATAAGTGGCGGGTATTACTATTTACTCAACTTGAATTTAACCATTTGTAACAAATGTGTTGAATGTGTTTGGTAAGATTTTATTTTAAAAAGAAAACAGTTTTCGAAGTGTAAAAAATAATTAGGAAATAATTTAAAATAATAGTTTTAAAATTTATAATAATAAAAATAAGTATGAATAAGTTAATGTTGTAAGTATTATTTTGTTGTTATTAATTTTAAAAGAGTTAGTTTTTAAGTTTTTTTTTTTAAATTATGTTTTCTAAAGCAACTCTTTTGGTCAGCTTCTTTTAACAGAAAGAGTCCAAATACAATTTCACACGTAACCAACCAAGTATTGACTATGATGACAATCGTGTCGATATGTTGTATAAATAAACACTACGATAAAAACATTGAAGATTATGTTCTAAACATACTCAAAGACTTACACTAAAAAAAAAATAAAGAAAAACAATAAAAACATTCTTCTAAAAATTTTCTTAACAAAAATAGGCTTAATCGTGTCCGCATGGCAACTCCTTGTTTTAATTTGTAAACACTAATTTATTTGTTACATGGGTTTATGATAAATGGTGTTTTTGTGGTTAGTATATAAAATATAATTATGTTAATAAAGTTATTTATTTTTTAATTTTTTTTAAATTAATTTATAATTTATAAACAATTTATTAAGTAATATATTTATTTTTATCTCATATTTTATGTTAATACTTAATTTAAAATAATGATATTATTTCTAAAAAATATATAAATAATATTATGTTATTTAAATTTGATAACTATATACCAGTGTTAATTATTAAGTAATAATTAATATTGTTATGCAATTCTTGATTTAAAAAATTATTTAAACAAAAAATTTCAAATTTGATACATATATAGAGGTATTTTTAAATTATTGTAAAAAAAGCAAAAAATAACTAATATATAGTAAAAAACAAAAAAAATAAAAAAAAAATGAATGAGATATAAGTGCATTTTGATATTTATTTGTATATAAAAAAATATAGAAATTTAAAAAAGTGAAAAATAATCAAAACGGCACAAAATAAAACTAACAAAAATAACTATTTATGAAAGTATATTTTTTAGAGACACTTTGATATTTATTTATGATTACAAAAAGTGTATTTATTTTAAGGACATTTTGGGAATTTTTTGTATGTATAAATAAAAAGTATTTATTTTGAGAATATTTTGATATTTATTTACATGTATAAATAAAAAATATATTTATTTTAGACACATTTTTAAATTTATTTATGTGTATAAATAAAAAATATTTATTTTTGAAAAAAAGAAACACCAAAAAGAGAAAGAAAAAAAGGCATGGAGATCGAACTAAACTTAATAGACTTTTTATATATAAAAATAAAAAAGAAGATAAAAAAGTGAAAAAAATAATCAAAAAAATACACAATAAAAATAACAAAATATTTTTTTTATAAAAGTATATTTATTTTAGAAATATTTTAATATTTAATTGTATATATAAATAAAAATTTATTTATTTATTTATAAAAAAAGTAGTTGAAAAATGGAATAGAAGAATAATCAATTTACTATTCATTAGTTATTCTCACTTTTTATTTATAATTATAAAAATATATTTATTTTAAGAACATTTTGGTATTTATTTTTGTGTGTAATAAAAAGTATATTTATTTTATGAACATTTGTATTTATTTTAAGGATATATTAGTATTTATTTATTTATATAAATAAAATGTATATTTATTTATATTTAAATTTTTAAAGATATTTCTATATATATTTGTGTGTATATATGTAAAGTATATTTATTTTTCTAAAAAAAGTATAAAAAAGTAGTTAAACAGTAAAATGAGAGAATAATCAATATAATGTTCATTAATAATTTTCTTTTTATTTATGATTATAAAAGTATATATTTTAAGGAAATTTTCATATTTATTTGTGTGATATAAATAAAAAAGTGTATCTATTTTAAAAATAAAAATTTATTTATTTTAATTTTTTTATATTTATTTATATGTATAAATTATAAATATATTTATTTTAGAGACATTTTAACATTTATTTATATTTATAAATAAAAACTATATTTATTTAAAAAATATATTGTTTTAGAAAAAAGCAAGAAAAAGAAAAGGAAAGTATAAAAAATAATAAAACAGTATAACAGAAGAATAATTAATATACAATTTATTAATTATTTTTCTTTTCATTTATAATTATAAAAAGTATTTATTTTAAATACATTTGATATCTATCTATTTGTATAAATAAAAAATGTATTTATTTTAAAAATATTTTAATATTTATTTACATGTATAAATGAAAAATAATTTATTTTTTAAATATTTTTATATTTATTTATATGTATATATAAAAAAGTATTTATTTAAAATAAAACTATTTGGAAGGACAAAAATGACATCATCTTATATATTAGTTGTTATAAAGAGAAGATATAATATTGATGTGGAGTTTTACAGGTGGTCATTAGAGGTATACATAGTTCGATCCGATTTTGAGTAAATTTTTTTAACTATATCGAATTGTTCATATTGCTTAAACTGGACTAGATTGGACAATTTGACTATTTAAAATGTTATAATCGAATGACTTGGTCCAATTTGGTTAACGATTTGTAATGGTTCGATTCAATTAATAATACATAAATATGATATAGTTTAATAGGATATAGTCAAATGTTCTACTCATCAAATAATAAAATCGATTCGCGAGTGAAATGTAGATAAGGATGACTGGGTTTGCTATATATATAATACATCCGTTAAATTAAGTTTTTAATATATTATTAAAACTGATGCGACTGGTTTAAAATTAATATAATCGGACTGAATTGTTTGAAAAAAAAATTTAGTTAATACAAACCAGATTGGATTGTTTAATTTATAAAACTGTTAAGATCAGTCCAATTCGATCCAGTTTTTGAATACCCCTTTCGATCATCCCTAATATTTACAATCATTATGATTACTAGAGATTAGTGTGTTTTTATCTTTTAGGTGGCATTTGGTTCACAAAATGAAATCAAAATGAGAATGAGAATGAGAATGAGAATGGAATGGAAAGGAAACAATGTTGTTTGGTTTGACTATTTGAATCAAAGAAGGAACTAGTATTACAATATTTGTTTTGCCACTAGAATAGAATGGAAAAAACTAAAATTTACTTTAATACCCCTATATTCAATAAAGTTTAAATAATATTAATTAATTATTATTTTTTCTTCAAACAAAATACATTATTGAAATAATTATTTTTCTAAATAATTATTACTTAAAAAGAAAATATATTATTAGAATTATTATTTTTCTAAATAAGGTTTAGGGTTTTGAGATTTAGGGATTTAGGATTCAAGGATTTAGGGATTTGGGATTTAGGGTTTAGGGTTTAGGGCTATATTTATGGGTTAAGGTTTAGGGTTTTAGATTTTGGGATTTTGGATTTAGGGTTTAGGGTATTAGGATTTCAGATTTAGGGTTTATGGCTTAAGGTTTTGGGATTTAGGGTTTTAAGATTTGGGTTTTGGGTTTTGGGATTTAGGTTTTAGGGTTTTGGGATTTAGGTTTTAGGGTTTAAGGTTTGGGGATATGGGGTTTAGGATTTAGGGTTTAGGGTTTTGAGATTTGAGATTTGGGGTTTAGGGATTTAGGGATTTAGGATTTGGATTTAAGTTTAGGGTTATATTTGAAGTGAGGATAAAATTGAAAAAACATTTTTGAGATGAGAATGAAGTCATGATTCCTAAAGAGGGAAAATGAATTGTGATTCCTTCTCTTTTTGAAATCGATTACATTCTTAACACCTTTTTTAGTCCAATCAAACACACAAATAGAAGAAATGAGTTCTGATTTCATTCCATTCACTCCCACCAAACACAACATTAATCTTTCGTAATGTATATGTCTAGTTATATAGTGACTCTTATATTTATTCATGTTAATCTAGAAAAAAAATTCTTTATTTTTGGATTAATTTATAATTTAAATAATATTATACTTTAATTTTTATTATTTTAATCTAAATTTAAATATAATTTATATAATATATTATTAATTGATGAATAAACTATTGTAGATAAACTATCGATAATCTCTAAGATAGAAAGAGGAAAAAATTGATGCATCAATTTAGGAGAATTAAAATATTAATAAAAACATATTTTAGAGGAACAATTGATACAATAATAAAACTAGAACTGCTAGATAATAGAATAATAAATATAAAAATATTTTATTAGGAATGATACACAAAAACTTAGGATATTACAAATTAAAATTTACAACATACCCTAGATTTTTCATTAACATTAATGATAAGAACTTAAACCAAGTATTAAGTTTAGTGTATGAATTTGAAAGATGAGATTTAATGAAAAAATAAAATCATTCATTTTACATACACTACATAGTATGATATTTATTAAGAAACAGTCATAATGGTTCAATATAAGAACAAAATGAATTCATAGAAATAAACAAAACTTTTCAAGAAATATGACAAATAATAAAACAAAAATATCAACAAACTTTGAAATACTAGAGGAATGAAATTTATACGTAAAAGAAAAATTTCTAATACCAAAAAGAAAAAAGTAATGTATCAAGGTTCATGTTTATAGATCCTAAAGTAAGAACCTTAAATAAAAAAGGTGACATATTTACAATAAGAGGTTAAAATAATGAAATCATTGACTCATAACGTGATATTAAGAAGAAAATGATACAATTTTTATCCCAATAATGATAAAAAATAAACTACAGAATATAAAATATAATACAAGAATCAAATATTAAGTCTTTACAAAACATAAAAGAAACACAAAAAGAACTCTTAAACGAAATAAAAGAATACGGTTATAATAAAAAATTAAAACAAGACATACGTAAAGCATTTACATAATTAAGAAGATATGTAAATAACATACCTAGAGAAAATAAAATTATAGGTTATAAATTTGATCCTTTTATAATATTAAAAGAAGAACCACATAAGAGATTAGATGTATTAATAACTAAGATTGAGAAGAGAAAGAATGAAAAAAACCTAAAGATAAAGAAAAAACTATAATTTTAAATTAATGGAATATAGAAAAGAATTAAAAGAAGAATTTATGAATTCTAAAAATAGGGGCATATAAATTTTTGCTAGTCTGTTAACCCTAACAGATGAAGAGCTATGAAAACATTATGAACAAAAACTTTGTGAATACAAGGAATAAGTTAATATGATAATAATCAATGAAATTGACTCTGAATCAGAAAATATAACCCAAAAAAACCACATGAAACCTATCTCATTACTAGTCCCTTATTAAGAAGGAACATCTGACCCACGTAGGGAAGAAATAAATAAGCAAACACCAGAAGAACCTAATCTTCCTTATAGAAGAAAACAACCACTCAAAATGGAAGAATTATTACATTGGAAAACAAGAGGTAATATTCCACAAGAAATCAAACTTTATGAAAATTATAGATCTGATCTTTTAGATTTAAATTGCATAAGAGATAGAAAAAAAGCTTTAGATGCATTGTTTAGAGTTATAAGTGTAATCATACAAACTTCTCAAACTATACAATCAAATTCTTTAACTTGTAAAGTCTTAGTAGCTCACAAAATTATAAGAAATGTTAAAATTTGGTTTACAAATTTAATAGAAAAATAATATTTACAAATACAGGAGAATTCTTCCATAGGTAAAGAGTACTTACATATTGTATTAAATGAAGAAGAGATTTATTAAAGAAGACAAATATTGACATATCACTAAATCGAGAAAACCAAATGACATTTAAAAAATATGAAAATATGTGACTATGAAATATATTATCACAAGTTACTACCATTTATATAAGAAATTTGTAAGGAGATGTTTTTTTTTATAAATTACCAATAATATTACATAAAATGATAACAGAACGATGGAATAAAATGAATAGTGAAACTATAGCAGACATCTTAGAAAGAAGAATACGAAGTATTAAGAAATGAATAATTATTAAATTTCAAGAAAGACAAGAATAAAAACAAATAAGAGGAAATGATAAATCTATTATGATTCAAGAGATTTTAGGATGCTAAAAATATATAAATTTAATATAAAATCTTATAAACGAAAGTATAAAGGACATAAAAAAAATAAAAAAAACTCAAAAACTATAAATTTAAGAAACAAGACTTTCAAAAATATAAGAGAATGTATAACAAAAAACCTTATAGAAAAAATATTTTAGGAAAAAGATACATAAGTCACCATAAAAGAAAATTTTGTGTCCATCAAGAAAAAAATATAGATGTTGGATTTGCAATGAGGAATGTCATTATGCTAATAGATGCCTTAATATGCTTCAACTTAAGAAGAACACAATTAAAGAATTTTCACAAAAGGTAAAAGTTTTAGAAGAAGCATTTAAAATGAAATTAGAACCAATAGAAGAATCATATATAGATGATACTTGTAGTATTTATTTATTAGAGAAACCGATGAAGAAATAATTGACTCAAAATTCAAATATTATTCATCAGATGATATATGATTTGTATAATATTATAAATTCAAACAATACTTATATTAAAATATGATTAAAATTTAAAGGTTATATAAATTATCATTTACATGCATATATAGATATATGAGCTAGTATATGTGTAGTTAATAAATATGTATTCCAATAAAAACTATGGAAACAAGCACAAAAATATTTAATTATAAGAATTACGAACAATACTACTATAGATCTTAATAAATCTTATATACAAATATAATGATAAGATGAGAGAAATTTTATACTACTATCGTATATCAACAATAATTAAGAGTTAATTTATTAATAGCAAATAACTTCTTAAACCTTTACCAACAATTTACCCAATATTTAAAAAAAAACAAGTTTAACAATTCTAGATGATGAAACCATTTATGTGTCAAAAATAAGAAAAGTTTTAGTCATACAAGAGAAACAAAACTTCTTTTTTAATGTTATATAAGAAGATAAAGCCTTAAGAGGAATAATAAAATTGTTACAAGTAGTAAGTTCAAAAAACCCTTTAGATCTTAAATTTAATAAGTCTAAAATAGTAGCAATCATAAAACTTAGAGATTTGAACAAAATCATAAGAGTAAAACCATTTATTCATACCCTAAAAGACATAAATACATTTGGAAAACAAAATCAAAAACTTTTAAAATTAAAAGTCATAATATTCAGTAAAAACTTCCACTCAAGTCCAATATTTTTAGTTGAGAAAAAAAAGGAAAAAATAATGATACTAAACTTCAAGGCTTTGAATAAAAAAACCCGTTAATGATGTATATTTTATTACTAAGAAAAAAGAATTACTATTATTAATAAAAGGAAATAAATATTTCTTAAATTTTGACTATAAAAATAGATTTTGACAAATAAGATTTGATGAAAATCATAGAAATTAACAATATTTAGTTGCCCATACAAACAATTACAATAGACAATTGTACCATTTGGATTAAAATAAGCACCAAGTATTTTTCAAAAACATATGTCTAATATCTTTAAAAAACTAAATAACGTTTGTTGTGTATACATCGATAACATTTTAATATTTAATAATGAATTAAATAAATATTACTTAGATATTATTAATGTCTTACACGAATGCAAGAAAGAAGAACGTTTTCCATGAGAAAGAAAAAGCTTTAATAGCTTAACACAAAAATAAAATATTTAAGATTAAAAATAGAAGATTGAAAACACCATTTCCAACCTTATATATTGAATATTATAAAAAGTTTACCTAGTGAAACCAAAGATAAAATTCAATTACAAAGATTTTTAAGATGTTTGACTTATTCAGAAGCATATATTAAAAAATTAGTAGAAATGCAAAAACTATTACAAACTTAACTAAAAAAATATTATGTTTGAAAATGGACAGAACATGATACATAGTACATGGATAATGTTAACACATAAGTAAAAACTTACTAACTTTATACCACTTAAGTCCATATGATAAAATGATAATACAAATAGATGATTTACATGAATGTTGTGGAGTAGTTCTAAAAGTAAAGATAGATGACAAAGATGAATGTCTTTGTAAATATACATCAAGATATTTTCAGGGTCTATAATTAAATTATCATAGTAATGAAAATAAATATTTAAATGTTAAACAAACTATATAGAAATTTACAATATATATTATCAGTTCAAAGTTTATTGTTAGAATGAATAATAAAAACTTTAGATATTTTTTAAGAACTAATATTGTAAGTGATGATTAACAAGATCAATTAATTAGATGACAGTAATGGTTCAACCATTATAAGTTTAATTTTGAACATTTACCAAAAAATAAAGACAATTTTACTAATGCATTAGCTAGAAAATTAGTACCTTTAACCAATTTTTATTTATCAAGAATGGATCATATTGATAAAGACATCAAGATCGAAGAAAAAGAAATCAAAATCCTACAAGGCCAAGTTGAGATATTATATCTTAAGAAATCCATCAAAGAGGTTAACCCATTGACTAAGTAGGAAGAACTTAAATGTTCAGACTATAAAATGATGAGATTATCTCATATGAAAAGAAAGGAATCAAAATTCTCAAAATAAGTGAAGAAGAAAACAATCTCTATAGAGAAAAAGAAAGAAAATCTCAATTGGAAATCTTCAAAGATTAAGCTTTATATGGTCTATAATGACCCCAAACCATAAATTTATACTAGTTGGAAAGAAGCTAGTAAAGTCATAATAGGCTTAAGTGGAATAATCCACATATCATTAAGCAATATAATCAAAGCATAAGGTAGTTTTGGCCTTTTTCTAATTATAGAATGCCAAAACTATTAACTCCTTTGAAGATAGTTGAGAACTATTCCTAAGCAATATAACAACCAGCCAATCGTAACAGATTGAAGACACTCGAAAGGTTACCTAGATTAGTGCTATTCATAGAAGTAACCGGTAACTCTCTTGTTTCAAAAGAAAAATAGATCAACATAGGAAACTCACAAGACAATAATGGTTAAGTTTTTATAACCTAGCTATAAAATCTATCGAGGAACATCTTGATAATATGAAGTTATATACTTTAGAAAGAATTTGTTACAGGTAGCAAATTTAATATCCGAGAAGGATAGTGTTTGTATACAAAGCATTTCATGTTGGATTAATAGAAAAATTGTATCCAGAAAATAATTTAAATAAGTTAAATTACTTTCCTAAAAACTTCAGGAAATCCATTAAAAAAAATTGAAATAAAATTAAGGCTATGGATAAGCCTATTTATTTAAGATTTTTAGTTCAAATTAGAACCAAAATAATTTAGTAAGTTCATATCATTTCATTAAGCTTAGACTTTCCAACACCAAAAGGGAATTTAATCTTCCCAAAGCTTTGTCATACAAGTAATTTGATTAAGGAGAAATAAGCATAAAACATAGCCAAATCTATTATAAACTAAGAAAAAATAACTTTTTTAAAATTAAAATTGATTATTCTACCAGCAAAGTGATTATCATCTCATAAAGTAATCTGCCTATCATTGAGAAAAATGGTAAAAAGGATCAATAAATATAAAGGTGCTTTCGATTACAATGTATTGAAAGTAAATGTAGAAATCAAGAAGGTATTCTACCATTGTATCGGGTTACGGATCACGAATGCATTTATTACATTAAAGATAAGGAAAAGGATGTGGATAGTTGAGCTTCACAAGAATCAATGTGAGTAAATGACTTTGAATAAATGTAGGATCTCTACACAATAAATTGACACTTCAACCTTAATAATGTAGGTGTTGACCAAGAAAGTAACGTGAAATAGTGAAATCTCACCTATGTAAATGAAAACTCTTATTCTAAGGAAAGACACACTTCTCATACTCTCTGTAAAAATTATCCACTTAGCTTATCTTTTGTAATATTTTATCTAAGAATGGGTAACTAAAACCTTATTCAAAGTTCTTACCACTCCAATTGTAATAAATTATTATGATAAATAAAAGTTCATCTTAAAACAGAAACTTATATTTGACACTTTAACTTTAAAAGCAAAGTAGGGATATTATAGATCTTCATAAGTAAAGAAGAACATAGGGTTTTATTTAGTTGAGGTACTACCTTAAAAAAAGAAGGAGACATCACGAAGCGAAAGATCAAGATAAACTCATATTTATTAGGTCAATTACAATTACATAATATGAGGATATTAAGGATCTTGATTGTTTATTAATTTATTTACTACTCATTTAATAATTTACATAAAATATGAAAGAAAAATATAATGAAAAAAGAAATCAAAAACTAATTTATATATGAGTAAAATAAAAGGAAAATAAGAAATCGAAAAAAGTTTAAAAGATGTTATATATTTTAAATTATATTTGCTATATTTTAAGAAATTTATAAAAAAAACTTCATGGTTAGCATAAGAAGATCAAAAGTAATTAAAAACATATAAGAATCGATTGATTGATTGATTTTTAAAAATAGAAAAGACATAATCTAGAATTTGATAAATACTTTTTAAATCTAGAAGCTAGTTTGGACATAATTATATATAACAAAATACAATAATAAAGTTATTGGTTATATAATAAATTTAATACATAAAATGTTGAATTATGTTTAATAAATGATTGTTATAAACCCAACCGAGGTCTAACTCTCAATGCAAAAGTTAGCTCGTAAGTTAGAAGATTGTCGAGGCATGTAAGCGGAACTGTTACCTAACACTTGACTAACGTGGGATAAACAAATCCTTTGCACTCTCCCTCACATCGTACGATGATGGAGAACAAATCACGGTGAGAGTTGAAAGGAGGTTCACACATCATACCAAGGTCTAGCTCTGATACCATGTTATAAATCCCGGGCCTAACTCTCAACCCAAAAGATAGCTCGTAAGTTAGAGGATTACCCAAGCATATAAGCGAAACTGCTGCCTAACACCTAGCCGATGTGGGATAAACAAATCCTTCACACTCCTCCTCACATCGGACGATAATGGAGAACAAATCACGGTGAGAGCTGAAGGAAGGTCCACACATCATACCAGGGCCTAGTTTTGATACCATGTTAAGCAAAGGATTTGTTTACCCCACATCGACGAGGTGTTAGGCAATAGTTCTGCTTATATGCCTGGACAATCCTCTAACTTACGAGCTATTTTTTGGGTTGAGAGTTAGGCCCGAAGTTTATAACAATGATCAATTAGAATTAAAATAATCAAGTCATAATTTGATATTATAGCTATAAGAAAAGAATAAAAAATATCATAATTTTTATAAGTTTTACAAAAATGAATAAAAAACTTATATAAAAAAAAATCAAAAAGAAGATTATGTATTAAAAAAAATATGTGATGTATATCTCTAGTAGAATTTCTCCCATTAAAACTCGAGGTTGCTCTTAGGGATGGGCAAAAATATCATAATTTTGGTTTTTAACTAGTAAATTTTGGAAACAAGGATAGTTTTTGATAAAAACGAATATGAAATAATAGATACAATTCGGTTACGGTTATATTAAAAATTATATATGTTTATACTTAAAATTAATTATATATATTTAATAAATTAAAAATTTTTTTTTTTCAAGTTTATTTTTTATTTTTTTATAACCGTGTTAAACTATTACCTCTAGATAAAAAACAATTTTTGAAACATAACTATTTTTGGATAATATCGAATATAGATTTTATAATTTAATTAAAGAATGATTATATCAAAAATAGTACCCGTATGTTTTCGCGTGAGCATTCCTATTTGCTCCCCTGCTTGAAGAGTTGAAGCACATAGGGATAGAAAGGGTCCACATTCAGAAACTTTATTTTTTAATCTATAAATATTTGTCAATGTCGGCTTTACAAGTCTCCTTGTCTTCCTTGGCAATCGCATTACAGAGGTTAGAGAGCTAATCACAGCCTCTCTCTCTCTCTCCCTCTGCATCTTTCTCCATCTATATGGCCTCTCAAGCCAGCCTTCTACTACAGAAACAGCTCAAAGGTAATCATCATTCACTATCACTTATCTGTTTTTTAATTAGATTGAGCTAAATTTATTTGTTCGAAACATTTCTTGTTTTTCTGTAACTAATAAAATTATTTGGTTTTTCTCTAGATCTTTGCAAAAACCCAGTCGATGGGTTCTCGGCCGGTCTTGTTGACGAGAAGAATATATTTGAATGGAGCGTCACGATTATTGGACCGCCCGATACGCTTTAGTGAGCTTTCTTAAATTTAACTCGGATGAAAAGCTTCATTTTTTGTTGTTATTTTAATAATTGTTGATCATTTTTTGGCGTCAAGATTATGATTTTCGACTATTGTATATTACACTTTGGATCCAGGGCTGGTACTGGGGGTGTTAATATATGATTTGGTGTAGTCTATTTTGAAAACGTATGGGTGCTTTGATTTTAGGTTGTAATTTAGGGTTTTTCAACAACCAGGTTGAGTGACTAATTCATTCATTCGATTTGGTTCTTTTATTTATTTATGGGTTATTTGTCTGTTGAGAATATGTAATGATGGGCGGGCAACTTTGGAACAAGAAAATTTTCACCTGAAACTGAATTTGGATGTGTATGTTGATGTAGGGAGATTATGAAATGGAAGCAAAGAGTTGAATTAGGAGGAAGAAAGAAGATGAATAACGATTTGGAGTTTAAACTAGAGAACAAATTGTTCCCAAAACTTTATTCATAATTTCGAGTGTTCAACATTCTAGTTAAAACATAAAATAAGAAACCTATATATGCATATATACTAATGGGCCTTTAGTCCATCAGCCTTACAATATTCCAATTAACATAATAATATGGATACTAGTTCCTACGTCATATTTTGTAATACATGTTGCCAATTTGAAGTTATCTTTAGTAAATAAGGACTTAACTTGAAAATATGATCTTTCACTTCACGATTGGTGGCTTTGTGGCATGTCTAAATTTTTCCTTCCCTTAGAGCTTACTAGTAGCATTAAGGGTTTGTTTGTTAAGCCTTATAAGTAATATAATAGATTAAAATTAAGCCAATCCGAACTTTGGTTGGATGTAAGACCAAGATAGTTTATGAAACAATTCAGATACAACCCCTAGCATCTGGAAAATAAACCCAAGTGAAGGGATGGATCTATTGCCGAATAAATTTTTATGATGACTAAAATTTATTTAGTTTTGTTCAACTCCTTAGGATGAGTTGCATCAAATGCTACAATATTTCAATTCAGTGCAAGGTCAATGTGTTACAGTTTATAGTTTAGTTGGATCAATTAGATATGATGTGCCAAACACACCCTAAAAGGCTCAACTCGACATCATTGTTGCTCTTCCCATTTAACCTTGGCGCATTGTTACTCATTTGCTTTCTCTTCTATTGGCTTTGCCTTTGCATGTGCGATTAGGGATACTACTAATCATCTTTTTTGAATTCATCTTGAAGATTATACAGTAAATTATTAGCATATAAAAAGTGCACTAGCTTCTCTTAAGTTTTTGACATCACATTCAATCAATTTTGCAGTGAGGGAGGATTTTTCAATGCCATTATGAGCTTCCCCTCCAATTACCCAAACAGCCCTCCAACTGTGAAGTTTACATCAGAGTTATGGCATCCTAATGGTTGGTTAAACTTCATATAATCTATGTTATCTGTTCCCCTTTTAATAAGATATCAATATTGATGGTTGTCTAAATTGCAGTTTATTCTGATGGACGTGTTTGCATATCAATTCTTCATCCTCCTGGTGATGATCCAAATGGTTATGAGCTTGCTAGTGAGCGCTGGATGCCTGTTCATACAGTATGTTATCACCTAAAAGAGCTTCTCTATTCATTGAGTTATATGATGACTAAATTTTTATATGCAAATTGGTAGTAATTTAAAATTTGTCTAATCTTCTGATTTGATTGACCTTATGTTTTTTCTTGGACTATTTTAAACCTGTATGAATTACCATCATTTAATGTCAATAATCCTACACATTATCTTAGCAAAACCATCTTGTTTGTTAGTAATCAACTAATCATGGATTGAGAACTTCATAATATAAAACTATGATTGTAGCTTCTTGTGCAGAAGTGCAAAATTTGTCCCAAATTATGAAATCTAACTTTATTTAAATGAAACATCCTCTCTTATTATACTCTCTTTAATATTTCTTAAAAAAAATTCGTATGGGGCATTTCTGGAGATTCTATGGGAAAATTTTGCTTGGAAAGGCATTATAAGTTTGTCAAGATACTAGAGTTATGAAAGATATGCTTACAAGCAATAGTAGTCGGTGGTTAGTTATTGGCAATATTGTCATTTTCAAAGTAATGAGAGGAAATTGAAGAGTCATGAGAATAATGTGAATGGCAACAGCCTTGAAACATCGAGCGTACTTTTTTAGGAATGCATATACTATAGGGCAATTAAGAGATCTCAAGTAATCTATAAAAGACTAAAATGGCATTTTGAAATGATGCTTAATTAGCCTACTCTCCAATTGATTTTTTCATGTCAGAAACTGGTTTAAAGGCTGATGTTATGTGCATCGACTAACCAGGGGCCAACAAGTCTTCTCCTTTATGCAACGAAAAAAGGGTATCGTTCGTTGATTGGTAGGAACGGGTAAAATTCCCCCACTTACCCCTTGGCCTTGGTTAGTCAACGCACATGATATACACAAGTTTTAAAGCCAGTGTTTGACATGGAAGAAAATCGATTAGATTTCTTTTTATTATTTTTCATTTTTTAATAGAGTTAATGGACTAATTTGTGCACCAATTCAACAGTTAAAAACTAAAGTGCCATTTGCAAGAGTTATCCTCAATCCTATGCAATAGGGAGCATCAAGTTTGCTTTCCATCAATAGAGCATTTTCTTGCAAATAAAAATGTTATGTTGTTAAATGTCAACACAAACACAAGTTTGAGCATTCCTTATGTTCATGAAAGTTCAAGCATTCCTGATGTTCCTTTTGCAGAGGTTTCTCTCTATCAACTCGGGTCATGTTCATGAGCTTATTTTCTTTCTTATTTTCCACCAATTACAGATTTGGTTTTTGAATTTTTTTTTAGTTCAGTTACTGAAGATCCCCTTCAATTTACGTATTATTTGAGTTCCCCACCCCCCCAAATGTAACGGTTGATGTGAAATCAATGCCTGCTGAATGTTTTTATTTCTCTTGTTTTCTGAGAGCATGATGTATTTTTTATTACAAAGAAAAAGACGTTTATGAAGCTAATAGTTATTATTGCAGGTTGAAAGCATACTTCTAAGTATAATATCAATGCTTTCCAGCCCAAATGATGAATCTCCCGCCAACGTTGAAGCTGCTGTAAGTCTGTATTAACTTTCAAACTAGGCTAAAGTACTAATTTGATCATCACCTTTTTTTCTTCCAATTTGAACATTTTAATTTGACCAATTTACTCCATACCTACGAAATTCTGATTAATTTAGTCCAAAACCTTTTAATTGGATCAGTTTAGTCCAGACAAACTTGGTCAAAAGTAGTTCAACTTTGAAAAGGTTATTTGATTAAATTGATTAATTTTAACATATTTTGGACAAAATAGGGTTTTTTTCTTTCTTTCCTTTCTTCTTCCAAACAATAAGCACCCATTTGGGTCACCCAAATAACTTTATAAATGGGGATGGAAAGACTTGAATTTCATTCACTAGTGAGGAGGGACATCCATTTAGCCACCTCTACTAGAGAGGTGTGGGCTTTTGGACAAAATCGGTTAAACAAAAAGATTTAGGACTAAATCGGTCGATAATAAAAAAAAGGTGAAGACTAAGTTGGTACTTTTGCCTTCAAACATATATTCATTCTTTTAAAATTCCATATTCTTCATATGAATAATCAAAGAAAGGTTTTCTAAGATATGTACCTTGTGTCCGTGTCGACATTTGTTACTGCAGAAAGAATGGAGAGATAGGAGAGACGAATTCAAGAGAAAGGTGAGTCGCTGTGTGAGAAAGTCACAAGAAATGTTGTGATCTAAAAATCTATGATGTTAGGTTTAATTTCTTTGTCAAGGGATTACTTGGCCAGAAAATGCATTGGCTTTTGTAAAACGAATCTAATTTCAATCCCAAAGTAATGTCTTTATTTGTTTTTCTTCTTTTTTTTCTCTTCCCCAAAGTCAAGTATTTGTTATATCTTTAAAACATGTTTGTAATGAAAACGTATTATCCAGTGCTTGTTGATGAAGTGTTTCTTGTTATTCACACTTTGTTCCTCACGTATAGATAATTTACATTGAAGATGATGTTGTAATTGGATAAAAAAAATTCGTTAATCACTCAAAATGACTCGAGTTTGACGTTTTTCATGTAGTTTAAATTGTGCGAATTTCATAATGAAGATTTGGTTAAGTTGTGAGAAGTGTAGCTCGTGAGAAGGGGAAAAAAACGGAATTTACCTAACTGTGTAGAAATTTATATAGACAAGTAATCAAAAACACAAATATGTTGTGAAATTTTGAATCATAGTATATTTTGATATAATTTAAACATATTTTGCGGGTTATTTCATTTTATTTTATATCTCATTAATATTTCATCTCAAATTATTTTACTAAATTTTAATGGTAGTAATTCATCTAAACTTGTTATTAGTATGGTCATTTTGCCTTTCAAGTTACATCCATGTTAACGTAAAAGTTTACTGCCTATTTCTGCCATTATTATATGGTTTGATTGTATTATGTAACCATTGAATTTTGAAACAAACCTCTTTACCCTTTATGTAAATAAAAATAGGTTTACTTGAATATATGTTTAAACAAAAGTTAAATAACATTTGATGTATATAAACTTTATACTTTAATGCGTTTTTTTAACATAGAGTTACTTATATTGTAAATCTGATGACGCACAAGTAGTAAATAAATAAGTCATTCAATGTTTAAATATTTGATAATGATTTAGTAATTTTAAAGTTTATGATCTATTCTTTGTCATTATTATATGGTTTAGTTGCATTATGTAATCTTGGTTGAATTTTGACCCTTCTCACCTACATAAAATAAATATATATTTACTTTCAACATATGTTTAAAAGCTTGCCAAACAGCTAAAGTATTTCAAATTTTAAAATTGATAACAAAAAAAATCTTAAGTAGCTAAATCATTTGGTATTTAATATCTATTTATGACTTGTTATTAGGTTTAAAGTGGGTTACATTTATCTTAAAAAATATGTTTGAGTACTCTTAAATGAGTACAAATTTAAATATATATATATATAATTGTTTACCATATAACATATTTTCGACATGAAAACATGATCAAATGAAATTATGTTTATTTTGTTAGGATTGAGACTTGGTTTAGTAACTCTAGCAATTTATATGTTTCTATTAATAATAATTATTATTATCGTTCACATATCTAATATATATTTTTTCATAAAATAAAATGTTAAAATTAATCTATTTTATCGTATATCAATATAATTATTGTATGTAATAATCCGTGCTGGTGCAAATAGAAGCTGAAGAAAGGAAATGGCTTCTCATTCTTTCCCATATATGTAAATAAATATACGATTACTTGAACATATGCCTAAGAAGAAAGGAAATGGCTTCGGTTGACGGTTGCACAAATAAACTGGAAATCGTGGGACATCCGGATCTGTAACATAGCTGGGGTGGGTTACTAATATCCCAAAAATATAATGTGCCAGAAATCTGAATGTTAAAAATAACATGTGGCTGCTGGGATTCGAGCCCAGGTCTCCACGGCCACAACGTGGAATTCTCACCACTAAACTACAGCCACAAGTTGTGTTTGCTGTTGAATTTTGATAAGTAAATAGTAAATTAATTTTTAATGTCGGGACAAAAACTATAAGTAAGAACATTTTACAAAACAATTGTATTTATAAGTGATATTTTTCATTCTCAAATGTGAAATTTCTGTTATGTTTTCTCTTACTTCAAAGTTTTTTTTTCTTTTTTTTTATTCAGTAAAGTCAAGTTCAAATTACGGTTTATTTCTTTAAAAATGTTCAAAATTTTAATAATTTTTTATTGTTTTGTGTTTACTCGTAAGAAATCACCTTATAAATGGTCATTTTAAATACTAAGATTTATTTTTAAGTAAGGTGAGGCTTGAGCCTTAAACAATAACTTAAAATCTCTTAAAATATCTATAAAATATTTTTTAATCCAATAATAATATGAAAATAACAATAAAACATGTGTATATCATATGATTAAAGGCATTGAAAAAGGTGAAGTCAAAACACATATATTTGAACAATAAGTACATGAAACTCTATACTTAATAGAAAAGAATAATAAATATAAATATTCAAATAATCAAATAGAAAATAAATGTTACTTGTAAGATTGCAACTTAATGATTATTAAAATTGGAACCATCGGAGATAAGAGAAAAGAAATGCCACAAATAAAGTAAGATCGAAAAATGTAAACAAACCAACCCTAATTGCATCTATTTATAAGATTTTGAAATTCTTCTTTTTGTATATCTTATTCGTGATTTTTTATAAAAAAAATTAATGAAATTGAGTCAAGATTTTATAAATAACTCGTATAACCAACTTAAAAACAACCTCTCGAGGCTATAAGTCTTAATTTACCTCTCAAGGCCTCAAAAAAATTTCTTTTTTTCCTAGTACGGTCCTTTGCAAATTACTCTTTGCTAAAAAAACTCAAAATACCACACCATTATTCCCTAATTTCAATTCCCAATTTTCTACTTTATCTTTCTCAATTTTTCATAATCTTTATCTTTTTCAGTGGTACTAAAAAAAACTCAAGTACCGTACCCTTATTCTCTAATTTCATTTCCCAATCTTCTAATTTATCTTTCTAAGCTTTTCCTAATCTTTATCTTTGTCTATGATATTATAAATTCTCACAAATTTGGATACAAATGTAGCAAACAAATTGTAGAATTATGAGTAAACAATAATGAATTAAGACAATCATGTTCTGCATATATGTTATAAGCCTTTATGCTAAAAACTCTAATTCTACATCTCAACTTTTAGAATTTATTGAAAAATTAACTCTTTTAAAAACTTAAATTATTAGAAGAATGATTAACATTATTTTTATACATTTATCACTACCTCATAACTATTGGCTCTATACACCATGTATATCAAACACTTTCAATTTAACAATTAGGGTTATTAGGTCTTGAACATAAGACTTACAACTTTGATATCATGTTAGAAGTTTTCAGAAAATCGATCATCCAAAAATCTTAAGTTATTGAGATTACTTTTATACATTTATCAACGATCGTTATTACTATTGTTACAAAATAATAAAAAGGAACGAAGTTACCAAAAATCTGATTGGGTTGATTCGCAGACTAAGTCACTCTTTTTAAGACGTTTTGTGATTTTGTCCAAATTGTGTAAGCAAGCTACAAAAGCTCATCATCCTTAAAATAAAACAGCCTAAAAAACTTATGTCTTATAACTCTATTGCATTATAAAAGATCAAACTACTGTACTTCTACTAAAAGTATGTTGTTTGAAGCCAAAGAACAAAAACAGAAGCTAAGAAATTTATTTTCGAACTGAGAGTTGTGTAGAGAAAAAAATCAAAGAGAGTTGTAAGTGATTGTATTAATGATTGAGGTCACTACCTCTATTTATAGGAAAATATTGAAACTATTGGAGAGGAAATTTAGGAGAGAGTGGGAAGAGAGATTGGTTCAAAAATATTTAATTTGAATTAAAAAATATTAAACAAATTATATTTAAAAAATAAAGTGTATGTTATTTCACCACACTTTACTCACACTCAGGTTGGTTGGTCGAAAAGACGAAAATAACAAGGTGCATGTAAGAGGTTGACAAATAATTACTTATCTCTCTTCCCCTCCATAAAAATGGGTACATTTTGAGAGGGGAGTCATTATATGAGTTGTTTTGGATTTAGATTAAAATTATAACCATCCTAATATGACCAGTTCTTGGAAAATGATAACTAACCCATACTAATAAATTTAAAAAACTAGTCCAACCCGTACTAATTTTATTTGTTTGATCGGGATTGGGTCAAGAAAATTTTCCCTCCTTTTTGGCTAATGGATTTTTACTAATGTTTTTTAAATTTTGTATCATAATTTCTAATATTTTTAATGAACATTCCAAAAAACTAAGGAGAACTAAGGAGGTTATCGTTGGATATTGTGGCCATGGGTGAGAATTGATGAGATTGCCCAAAATTCCATTAGAAGTGGCCACACTTCCATATTCACATAGATGAATTTTTCAAAAGTACTTCGGTAGCTATATATTCCACTCCACATAGAATACATAACTCATTAAGAGTTAATAATTAACTCATCTTTTTATCACTTCAAGATTTCATGCTTATAATAATATAGAATAGAACTTATAATAGCATGATTTATCTTATATCACTTCATGACTTGTTATTACCAGTTGAATCTATTTTTTAGGATCTCTAGTCCATAAGTTGGGTTATCGTCATGAATGATACACCACTCTAAAGGCTTTAGTTTCATTCTTTTCAAGATTTTGAAAACATTCTCTCTAGCCAATCCTTTTGTTAAATGATCAATCAAGTTATCATCAGTGCATACATGATCTACTCTTATAGCTTCTATAGAGAGAAGCTTTCCCACGGTATTGTGCTTATGATGGATTTGTCATCTCTTATCGTTATAATAACAGTTTTAAATCTTTGTAATAACTGCAATACTATTACAATGAATCAAAACAGTTAGAATCAATCTTTCCCATAAAATGGATATCAACTAATAAGCCTATAAACCAACTGATTCTTCACTATAAATAACTAGTGCTATCATTTAAGACTTTATCGAAGATTTAGTCAAAATAATCTATTTTATAGACTTTCAAGAAACAACTCCACCAACTTTTCTAAATATATAGCCTCTAGTTTCTTTAGAGTCTTCTAAAATGGTGTTCTAATCAGTATCATTGTATACTTCTAGGATAGTAGGAAACTTTTGATAATGTAATCTAAGGTTCATAGTCCTCTTTAGGTTTCAATAGCATGCCAAAACTCAATATTAGAAATAGTGGTAAACCTACAACATAAGCTATGTCAAGCCCCAATCTTTCTTCACTAGACTCAGCCAAATGACGAAGGCGCGCACACGTGTGTGAGGGAATGAATAATAACATTTTATGTTCCCTTAGAACGAAAGGGTTTATTTAGATCGATAATCATTAAATCAATAAACACGACATATGAAAATATTGTCTTAAAATTGTTGCTAGAAAATAATAATAAAAAGGAATTAAGTTATAAAAAATTTGCTTAGGTTGAGTTGCGGATTAGATTATTCTCTTTAAGACGTTTCACTGCTCTGTCCAAGATGTGCAAACAACCTACAACCTTGTTGACCCCAAGATAAAATAGCCCAATAAATTTCTCCATCTCGAAACTCTACTAGAATGTAGAAGACCAAAATTTTACACTTATATTAAAGTTATGTTGTCTAGAATCAAAGAACAAAAATAGTCGTTAAGAAATTTATTTTTAAATAAAGAATGTGTAGAAAGAAAAAATCAAGGAAAACTATAAGTGGTTGTATTACCAATGCTTATGTTTATAAGAAAATATCAAATCTATTGATGAGGAAATTGTGGAAGAGAATAATAATCATAAAATAAAATGTTAAAGGAAATGTGAGAAGTAGTGGACACATAAAGATTTGGTCTAACAAACTAAGTCTTCTCTTACTCGTTTAAAAATCTTTAATTTGAATTTAAAATAATTAAATAAATTATGTTTAAAAAATAAAATGTATGTCACTTCACTGCACTCGATCGGACAAAGAAAGTGTGCACACACATTTGAGAGGTAGACAAACAATTGCTTATCTTATCTTATGTCTCAACTCTCAATTAAACATCTTATAAATACCTTGAAAAAATATTTTTAAGCAACGTGGGATGATTCATAATAACGATAATAGACTCATAATATACATATTTGTTTTTCAAAATTTATTTTATATAGAATGTTTCCAACAATTACAAACCCTTGTTATCACTGTCATAGTATTTTTTTCGTTGAGTTAACCATTGGTTTTCGTATGGAACTTTGTTTGCTTACAAGTGAATATAATTTATTTATATTGCAACAAACTTAGTGATTATTAAGTATCCATTTGCAACCAAAATCTTGTTTTTTGGAATTTTAGATTTCAATGATCATAGGTTTGGAATGAAACATAGAATATAAATTTGGAGTTCAATCGATGGGTGTTTGGTGATACCGAAATGGTCGGAGAAAATTACAACTCCCTAATTGTGGTATATAAATTGGACTATTTCATTTGTTAAGAATTAAGAATTCAAGGTATTAAAACTAAAGTTGAATTCTAGTTTTATTTGATCGAATAATCCAACAATATCAATCGATGAATGTGTAAATCTATAGTCTATATTGGTGATTAAGTCAAGAAAATTTAATCACCATTAAGATAGTTTAAATTCATAACAAATTATTTCTCGAATTGTTGTTATTGACGTTTACCATTACATGAAGATGTGTTGTCGAAGGAAACATTTAAGAACAAACTTAAATGAAAGTAGATCGAAAAGGATTAAAAAAACACAATAATAATAATAAATGGGTCAAAAACATTAAGGCAACGTGTAAAATAGGTGGTCACCATCTTATGAAATAATTTAAATGGTTATGATCTTTTAAGATTAATCCGATGGTTAGAACATAAAGATGTAACTTACACGAAAGAAATGTTTATATTAATAATCACAACAATATTGTATTATCAATTGTAATTATATTTAAGTAATAACTATCGGTTATGAGTTAATAATAGTTTTTCAATATTTAACTACAATTCTTATTCTTTACTATTTATTTAAAATAATTAAAAATTAATTCTATTATTATCCTATTAAATTATTTAAAATATTAACATTAATTTTATTTTTTTAACTGTTTAACACATAATTTTAAGTAAAATAAAAGATATAAAAGTAAAAATAAATATAATTTAATATAATTATTTTATATATTATGTATTTTATTATTAAAAATATTTTTTTATATAATTATATATATATATAATTTTTTTTAATATAACTTAAGTTTCAATTCAACATAATTTTAGTATTTCAATAATTATCTTTATCTAATACTTTATAAATTATGATTATTTAAAAAAAATCAAAAAATTATAAATAAATATAATTTTAATTATTCATGATTAAAATACAATTAATTTAGAAATACCATCTCTCAAATTATGTAAAACGTTATAGTTATACGAGGCCATCCCTAGAAAGATTCAAAGCTTAAAATCTTAAATTAGCCACCGTGTCATATTGTTTGGCTCGGCTTTAAGCAGGCGTAGTCCGCGTGAGAAAATCAAAGTATCCTATTACATCGTCGATTATCCATCTAGCAACGCTCAAGATCTCACCTAAAAGGAGTCCCTTGGATCACGCTTTCTAGCCGTCAATAACCACATATCCCAACGGTTCAGATCAGATCCCGCCAAACTTTTTTCGCCGAATACCCAAAATGCATCTATCTATAAAACCCTCCATATACTCTATAATCTTCATCGAATCAAAATTCAAACACTTCCTTGCTTAAATCTCAAATCAATTCAAGATTTCCAAACGCTTCGGAGAAAATGTCTGGCCGTGGAAAGGGAGGCAAGGGTTTGGGCAAGGGAGGAGCCAAGCGTCACCGAAAGGTCCTTAGAGACAACATTCAAGGAATTACCAAACCTGCCATTCGTCGTCTTGCTCGTAGAGGTGGTGTTAAGCGCATCAGTGGTCTGATCTATGAGGAGACCAGAGGAGTTCTGAAGATATTCTTGGAAAATGTTATTCGTGATGCTGTTACCTACACTGAGCATGCTAGGAGGAAGACGGTGACGGCCATGGATGTGGTCTATGCTTTGAAGAGGCAAGGAAGGACCTTATACGGTTTTGGGGGTTAAATGTAGCTTTGTATTTGCTATGATAGATAGTTTAAGGATTATGATTATAGATCTTGGTTATGGGTCTGTTTTCTATTGTTGTTTAAGGTTTAGTTCGTTATCATTTGTAATTTGTAAAAATTATCGTTTTCTGTTCATATTGTTTTTCTTTGGATCTTTGGATCGAATTATAGTCTGTTTGCTTTTAAGCTTAATTTGCTACCTTCTCTGTTTGTTTCCGAATATAATTTGAATTATGTTTTCTTAGTTTGTCTGCATTTGATCTTGTAATAGTCGTTGCTCATTCTTCTCTCTATAATGTTTTATTATTCTGTATTATGAAGATTTGCTTTGTATTATTTCCAAATACTCGCAAATACAACGAAACACACTACAATCCTCAACCTAGCTAGCACAATACAAAAAACAAACTTGTATCTAACTATTTGTACATGTGAATTATTGATTATTATTAACTAACTTTACAACAAGTAAGATATATATTACATTAATCTCGTGTGTTTGATTGATTGCAATTAATGAATTAGAAATGATTCCTTTAATTTTATGTTTGATTAGCTTAAAAAAATAGAATTAGTATTCGGGGAGAAGAATTTATGATTCTATTTTCATATAAATTTTCTTATTCTTAATTTTACCATATATCTCAAATCTTAAATCTCATAACTTTTAACACTATTTATTAAAATAATAATTTTAACCTATTAATCTAATCCTTAATTTTAAATCTTAAATTTTATTTAAAAAATAATAATTCTAACCTTAAATTTTTACAAAAAAATGTAATCATAAACCCTAAATTTCAAATACTAAAATCATAAACTATATTTTAAAAAAATAATTTTAATAATATATTTTGTATGAAGAAAAAATAATAATTAAATGATATTACTTAAATTTTCCTAAATATAAAAGTATTAAGATAATATATTGTGTTTTTCATTTTATTCTAGTTTTAAACCAATTATTGTAATATTAATTTTTTATTTAATTCTAATAATCAAACAAAATAAAATAATTTCCTTTCTATTTTCATTTTTATTATCATAGAACCAAATGTCACCTAAGTAAAAATAAATAGACTCCATAATGTCACGTTTGGGTTATTGTTTCCTATTAATGGTTTGCTACTCGTGATGGGTTTTTTTCATACTGCTTAATTGGTGTTTCTGTTTTACCGTCATATCTAGTTTTGGAACTATAGGTTGTCTTTCAAGTCTATTATTTCTGAATTTTGATACTTTTGTGCCAAGTCTTTCTCGGTATTTTGTTGCACTCTTTTCTTGGATAACGCTAATTAGTTTATCAATTCCTTATATTAGTGGGGTACATGGTTCCATGGGCAGTTTGTTTGCTTGTTGAAGAAAAAGTTTGTTTAGGTATTATGATTATGGTATGCTTTCTTCATGTCTTTAGGGTTTGTATGTTTCTTTGGATTGGCTAAATAATAAAACATATTCCTCTGTTTTGAATAGAGAAAAAAAAAACAATCGGGTGAGCTAGTGGCTATTTCAGTAACACAGATCCGACAGAAATGAAATAAACCTTCATTATTTCAAAAAATGGATACAAAATGCAAAATGAGATGTCTCCACAAAGTCGTTCTCTCAAACAATTATATCTGAAATTGTCTAAAAACGCAACCCCTTGTGACTTTCAAGACATATCAATGATCTCTTTTGATCACAAAGGCCTAGAAGGTAATTATAGAAAGCCAATAATTTCTAAATCACAAGCAAAGTGCAAATACAAACAGCTTAAGGGAGTCTAGTTTCAGTCAATAAGCCAAAAACAAGCTTCATCAACATCGATGAACAAGTGAACCCGTCCGGCGATGACTTTCAAAATTGAATCCAAATAATTTTCGCACCTGCTCTCTTTATGGAACTTTCAAATGTAAAATCAACTGCTAGTAAACCTGTGCCGACCCATCACCATATAAAGCAGGCAAATGCATCAAGTAGTTACTTTGCTCAAACTCTGAAAGCAGTAGTGAGGCAGAACCTTAATGATGTGTCAACGTTGAAACATTGAAAATACATAATTTTATAGCACATCTAGATGAATCGTATACATACAAATATGCAGCACAAAATCCATTTTAGCAGAAACACTAGTGTAGTGCAAAACTCTGACCCCATTGTCTCATGCTACATGGTTGACAAGCATGCATCAGTTTCCCTCCAAACCAAGGCCTCAAGACAATGGGCATTTCAGAACATGACATTTCCTAGCCAAATGTGCTAGCTAAAATGTCACTTTCATTGTTTCTATGTCAAACTTGCTTAGTTTCCATCAATCATCAAGAATTTCAACTATATGGATTTTCCGTATCAATTTGTTATGACATGTCAAATAAACTTGTACGTTAGTACTTAATCTAACCAGCCCAGTTAACTGCACAAGTAAAGCATAAAAGCCAAAACTTAAAACAATCATTACAAATTACAAGGGAAGAACAAAGAGATCTACCTCAATGAAGTACCCAGGTTTCACATGCAGTAGCGATTAGCAAGTAAAGGACATTGCAGCGGATTGTGATTCCTTGCGCTCAATTCTTTTCACATTTGACACATTGCCGCCAATGTTTTCTTGGAAATGGAGAAACATAGATAATTTCAGCTTCCATTTTGAGCTTGTTGGAGGAAACAATTGAGGATGAAAAAAGGAAAAATGAAAGACCAAAAGTACAATAGTTACATACTGAGAACAATCCATCATCCACATGTTTCATACCCAAGTTAAAGGAACAATCAATAATAATAGCCCAAACTCCATAAGTTTCTAACCGATATTCCTACGAGTAATTCCTCCCTTTTTTTTTCTCTAAAAGTTGGATTTCTGTAGAGATACACAAATAGAAGAGGTTCTCAAATCACCCCAGCACCTAAAGGCAAGAAGATATAATAGAAAAAGATTTAAACACTTGCTGGCTTCTAGTTTTCTTGCATTGCTTCTGAGTGGTACTTCTCCAGATCAGCATCAAGATCGTCAGCAGACACTGAAACCTTTTCCCCGCGACCTCCACCTCTTCCCTGACCACGGCCACTTCTAAAGCCACGACCACTGCCGCCGCTTCCACGGAGCCGTCCATGTGCACTACCCCTGCTTTGTCCACTGCTCAATGACCACAAGCACAACAATTAGAAAGTATCCAGGTACTCAGGAAAAACGAAATCCAAGACCACAATCACCAAATCAAGCATATTCACTAAATTGAAAGTTCATTAGTCTTGTACTCCCGTGGAACTAAGTCCAACCCTTGTCTTAATCTGTATGTTTTTTTTTATCATAATTCAGTATCAGTTTATTTGTTTCATCATTTCATGCAGATGATAAAGGATGTATTCAAACCACCAACTAGTAAGGGAAGCCTTCAGAGAAATCTAAAATAACAAAAAAGAAAACATACCCCCTTGAGGACCCATTTGTATTTCCAAAAGATCCATTGCCAGCTGGAGGAGGTGCAGGAGCAGCAGGAATGTTAGTTCCAACAATCTCAATCTTCATTGGTTTTCCATCAAGTTGAACGTTGTTATATCTTTTGACTGCTGCCACAGCATCTGCACGCCGTGAGAATACAACTTCTGCAGTTCCCTAAGAAAAAGAGCTTTTCTAAATCACAGCAGGAAATAAACATATCATCAAAAGCATCTACTTATGCCAAACATGACAAGATACCTTTGATCTTCCACTTCGGTCATAATGGATTGAATAGCGTTTGAGGTCACCAACTTCAGAGAAAAGTTCCTGCAAAATAACTACCATTAAAAAAAGCAAAAGGTCGAAAATGACATTGATCCATGATGAAATCAATCTAAAAATGTACATCCATGTCCAATATACAAGGTTAAAAACACCTTATGTATAAAGGAAAACTCATAGCAAAAATTCATATAACTATCATGCTATGCATGTCTAAGAGTCCTCCAGAACTAGACATAATAGAATCAATTATCTAATTCCCATACCAAATAAAATCATAGAATTCTTTCAAAAACAAAGCTTTATCATGTAAACACGACCCCCAAAAAAAATCACATTACACAATTACACACAATAAAAGTTATTTTAAAAAATCCAAATAATATCACACCTTAAGCCTATTAACCTTCTTCCCCAATTGAAAAAAAAATTCATACTTGGAGGAAACATATGCTATACAATTCCCAAAATCGCATCCAAAATGAATTAGATAACTTGTTAAGCATATAAAAAAATCTAAGTTAGAAATAAAAAAATACCTTAACATCCTCGTTAGAAACGCCATAATCCAGATTAGAGATGTAGAGCTTAGTTCCAGTTTCAATGGCAGAAGCTCTTCCACCTTGACCAGAGAAGGCAGCTCCTCGCTGATCAACAAACATATCATGTTGCCAAGTCGCATCCGGAGCCTAATCAAAGGGAAAAAAAATCAGATCAAATAAAAAAATAACGAAAAATCGAATATAGATGACAGATCTGCGAGAAGTACAACAAATAGCATAGCACACCTTAGCAGAAGTCGCATATGGAGTGGCACGATTGGGGGTGCGGTTGGGGAAACGACGGGCGGGTCCAGGTCCGGAACCCCTGCCCCGACCTCGGGATTTACCGGATCCAGATTTGTTCTTCATTATGATATCATCAAGGGACATGGTTAGAGGATCTGCCATATCTGAAGATCGAGAGAAGGAAAATCAGACAAAAGGAGAAAGAGAGAAAGCTAGGGTTTGCAGGATGGAGAAGTATCAAGGAGGAGAATATGGGAATGGGGGGGGGGACTAATAGGACACCGAGGTAAAACGGACGAGTTTGCCTTCTGTCGAATGATGTTTCTTAAATTTATTATTTCTTTATCAATACAAAGCATAATATAGAACCAATGGTTTCGTGGTGTAGTTGGTTATCACGTCAGTCTAACACACTGAAGGTCTCCGGTTCGAACCCGGGCGAAGCCAAATATATATGGAATATATGCATTATATGTTTTTCACTATATTTTTAATTAAATTTTTTAATAATATATATATGAATCTAGTTAAATTTGATGAGCAATTTACTTTTATCATTTATGCAAAAAAAAAAAAAAAAATCCCCATAATACTGGTTGGTGTCAAAATAGGGCTTACAGATACTTGTATCATATGTGACATACATGTACGCAGTGGCGTACCACAGTAATGGCTGAATCGGGCTTAACCCAAACAAGATTTTTAGAAAAAATTAATTAATATATAATTTTTATTATTTATATCTAATTTTTACACAAAGTCCAGCTTATTTTAATAAATAAAAACACATTCTATTTATATTTCATACTCTTTGACATTTTATTCACCCCAATCTCTCTTTTTATTATCATATACCTGGTTTTTTCCCACTCGCATAGCCTATTATTCTTCTGATTT
Organism: Hippophae tibetana; assembly: GCA_037013495.1. Classification (NCBI taxonomy): domain Eukaryota; kingdom Viridiplantae; phylum Streptophyta; class Magnoliopsida; order Rosales; family Elaeagnaceae; genus Hippophae; species Hippophae tibetana. The sequence goes on from CM072803.1 coordinate 21,164,934, forward strand.
TGCCGCTAATTTTTCCGTCTGGTTTTGTCGCTGATTCGTTGCTGATTTCACCGCCTGTTGTTGTTGCTGTGTGGGCTGGCCTGGCACCGAATTTGAGTAGTGCTTTAGTGGAGATCGGAGTTATTAGATAAATCGTGTTCGTTCGCAGCGAACAGAACAGAAATTTTGCAAAAAGGAAAACAATATCAGAGGGGACTTGAGTCAAGTCGGGACAGGAGAAGAAGAAGGGAGGTAAAACATTTATGTATGTTTATTAATCTTTGACTTAGATTAATTCCAATTATAATAACAGTTTTTTTCCCCTTAATTTATTATAATAACACTAATTTATATTTTATAAGTTATAATTTTATATATTAATCTTGGGAAAGTTCCAACTCTTAATAATCTTTTCATTTTTTCTCAATCCCATTTTCTTTTTTGTTTCTAAACTTATTTTAGGAAGGTTACAAACAAAAAAAAGAACCTTTTTTTAAATGAAAAGTGAAAACTTTAATACTTTTTCAAGAACAAATTTTAGAATTTTAATTTTTGTATTAATTTCTTTTTCTTTTTCTTTTATATTATTTATTTTAGATTCTTACAAACATTACATAGGTTTTTGAAATATAAATTAGGGTATTAAAATGCCAATATTAAGATTTGGTATTATATAACCCACGATATAGATATAAGTTACCAAAATTAGAATTATTAATCACATTTTATACGGATAGTACAATTGGCAACAATGACAAAAATAGTATAATTATTTTTATCATTTTTTGATTGTTAAAAGCATATAAATTTTTTTTTCTTAAAAAAAGAAAAAACATTTTATAGGATTCCTTAATATCATTGTTTTTTTTTCTTATTTAAAATATAATAGGTAATTATGGAACATGTTAATTTAAACTCTAAATCAACGAAAACTTTTAATTCATTTTTTTAAGAAAATAAAAGATAAATACCTAATAAATAACACTATCATTAAAATCACTCATAAATAAGTACATTCTTTTAAATCTCATAAGAATGTATTGGAAAAACTCACGCTAATTTATTTGAATCTGATTTTAAATTAAGAAATACAACAAGTTATATTAACATAATGACATATCAACCCAAGTTAGATGATTATCCTCATTTTAAATTTGTAGATTTTAATATTTTATGATTTGTATGTTTCTCTTAGATGAAGTACTCTTTTTTTTTCATGTTTTATTTTTAATATTAATCCACCAAAATTTTGGGTATTTATTATTATTGAATTTAAAAATTTAAAAAAAAATTAATGATGAAAACAAATGTGCTCTTCTTACCCTTGATAAGAAATCTCATAAATTTATTTTGTAAAAATGGGATGCCTTTAGAAACCCAACCACACATATGGATAAGGTGATAAATACATAATCTCCAAAACAAATGTCATAATAGTAAAACAAGTATATACATTTCGAGATCACTATAAATCCAATACTTCGTCTAATATTGGTAGTTTTATTGAGTTGATAAAGCTTTTAAAACTAATAAATGAAAATATTAATAAGGTTAAAAAATGTCAAGTATATCTCTTTAATGATTCAAGAGAAATTATTAAATATTTTTGTTAGTATTGAGCGGGAAAAAAATTGTAACAAATTTAAAGATGCTAAATTTTGTATTCGTTTTAATAAAATATTTGATGAATCTCCCGTGAAACAAATGATCATTATTTTAAAATTTGTTGATCATAGTGATTTTGTTCAAGAAATTTATATAGGTTGATGAAACTACTATTATAATGCTTAAGAGAAAGATACGTAAATCTCTTATTACACATATTCTTAAAGTCAAAACGATATGTGAGGTTAAGGATATGAAAATGATAGTAATATGTATAGAGCTTTGTCCTTATTACAATCATTATTTAAAAATAGTTGTTTATCGATTGTAATTAGCATTAATTGTAACATCTAAAGATATCTAGGATGTTTTGCTTTTTTTTTTTTTTTCAAAGTTGATGTTTATATTCAATCTTGTTAATGCTTTATCGAAGTATTGCTTTGAATTGAGATTTGTTCGAGAAATTTAGTTGGCAAAGTTGTTTGTTTTTGGATAATTTGAAACTGATATAGGTGTTTATGTTAATTTGTTGATTAAAATGTTTATTGCATACTTCGATACGGTGCAGAGAAAACGAAATAAAGATATTATCTGAACAAAAGGTGTTTCATTTAAATAGTACTTTACATAAAAGCATTTAACAAGAACATACAGAATATAAAACATTCAAATCAATCCTAATTGATTCTAACACAAATTTCTTAAATTACACTAAACACTGCCCTTTCGGAAAACACCCGAAATTTCCAAAAACATAATCAGTTCAAGAGCTAGTAAATTTAGTGACAGCCTTAGTCCCCTCAGAAACGGCATGCTTAGCCAGCTCACCGGGAAGAACAAGCCTCACAGCAGTTTGAATCTCCCGAGAAGTAATGGTAGGTTTCTTGTTGTACCTAGCGAGTTTAGAAGATTCCTGGGCAAGTTTCTCAAATATATCGTTAATGAAACTGTTCATAATACCCATGGCTTTGCTTGAGATCCCGATATCTGGGTGAACTTGCTTTAACACTTTAAAGATGTAGATCTTATATGTCTCCACACTCTTCTTCGTCCTCTTCTTTTTCTTGTCTCCAGCACCCCCTTCCTTGGCAAGCTTCTTGCCTGCCTTTGGTCTCTTTTCTGCCGGAGCTTTCTCGCCAACGGTAGTCTTCTTTTCCTCGGTTGGCTTCTCAGAAGCTGGCTTCTTCTCGGCGGGTTTCTTTTCTCCCTTTGGTGCCATCTGAATTTTTTCGGAAATCAAACTGAAAATTTAGATATGTGAAGTAGAAAAAAGGTGAAGTAATTGTGAATAGCCTATGAAACAAGTGAAGTGTGGTTTTATTTTTATAGGGACAGTTGAGGGCTTTTTATTGAATAATTTGAAAAGTTTCGGATTGATGACATGTATGATTTTTGACCATTCGATACGTTTTCATAGAAAATAGTAGATCAACGTCTATAGCAAGTCGTGAAGGGTGACTTGCTTGAGATGTTCGGTTAAAACGTGTCAGGAAGATATTTGATAAATAGAGAGGTGTGGACTGCTGACCTGGTACTCCAAGAGCTTGTGTTCATTTTGAAGTATCAAAATTTCTGTTACTAAAAATTAAAAATTAAATATATTTTAGATTAATTGTATGGGATAACTTATTAAGTTTTACGTTTAATTCATTTTCATGTATATATATTATTTTTATAATTTAAAACTTATATATATATATATATATATATATATATTATTTTTTTAAAATAGTAAAAAGTAAAATTAACTAAATAATTATGTCAAATAAAAATAATAATTTGTTTTCGGGTATTATAGGATAATAATTATTGTGTAATAATTCTTTCATAATTTAACTATTATTCTTATGTTTTAATGTTTTTTCAAAAGTAAGAATCAATAGCTTCAAGTTTTTACATTTACTTATTTTAATTGTTGAGATTTATTAAAAAGTTGAGAGAAAAGTTATCTTTATAAATCTTAATCGATGACATACAAAAATGTAAAATATATATATAATAATTTGTAACTATTGACTTATTCCTATTAAAAATACATACTTAGGTTTAAAAATTCAAAAATTGACATAATATTTATTCTACAAAATTATCGATAATATTAACATTGCATTTTATTTTTATTATTATTTCATACATGTTTTAAGTAAAATAAAAATAAATATCTATATCTATATAAAAATAAAAATAAAATCAATTCAATCTATTTATTAAAGATATTGGGCACATAATATTAAATTAATCACCGTTTTAAATTTAAAATAATTATTATTTCATGTTTAAATAGTTATAATTATTTTAAAAAATAAACGAATAACCTATCTTTATTTATTAATAAGTGTGGTTTCTAAATTTAACATACAATACAATATTTACACACATATTGATCCATGTTGCTCTTAAAGTATTTGACATTTTTACAGCATTGACAATTGAAAATGAACAATACCTTTTTGTCCCCGTCATGGCACTCAACATCATTTAAGTAATAAAAATCATCACTTTTGTCTTTGTTTTGTTAACATCTATTTGATACCATATAGCAGGATTCTATATTCAATTATGCAAGTTTGAGTAGCGTAAACGGAAAATTATAACTTCACGTAAATGTAAATGTATATTACATCCTACTACCTTTCATGTACGGTGGTTAGTTTTAAAAATAAGTAATTTTTTTATTTAATAAACTTTAATGGTTTAAATTGGGTGGAGTATGAAGTTAGAATGATCCAATGTAAATGCATTTTTAAAAATAAAATAAAAAATGAAGATATATTATGTTGTATAAATTGAAATGATATTTAATTTAGTTAAAACTTATAATTTAAAACAAAAATGGTGTGAGTTTTATTGTAAGAATACTATGTCAAAATCCATTCACTTGTCCTTAGCTCTCTCACATCCAATATTTCGGCCCAAGATACCAGAATATATCAAGCCAGCCCAAAGGCTTTTAATAAAATGTAGGCCCAAAAATTTAAGCCCACTTGCTACGTTACCAGTTCGATTTGTCTCGATGCATCCAGTTCAAGAGGTTGGACTTTCCGACTCCAACCTCTGCCATTTCCAATCCTCACGTGGATCAACTCCAGATCAATGAAATGAAGCTAAATCGTCATCATCACCATGTTTCGTTTTCTACATTCCACAGAATACTCAGAAACTTCACTACTTACTTCAGATCCATCACAAAAGACAACGAAGAATACGAAACCCACTTCATATCGATCCTAAACAACGTTGTGCGAGGAAAGCAAAGCTGGAGAATCGCCCTCAATGATTCATTCATTTCCATCACTTTGAAACCACACCACGTAGAGAAGGTTCTGGTCCAAACCATTGACGATCCCAGGTTAGCTTTGAGATTCTTCAACTTCTTGGGCCTTCATAAAAGCTTCAACCACTCAACACAGTCGTTTTGTATTCTGATTCATGCTTTGATTAATGTCAATCTCTTTTGGCCTGCTTCTTCGCTCTTGCAGACCCTTTTGCTTCGTGGGTTAAACCCAAACGACGCTTTTGATTGTTTTTTAATTGCTTATGAGAAATGCAAGTTCAATTCGAGTCTGGGTTTTGATTTGTTGATTCAACATTATTTGCATGATAAAAGAGTGTCGGATGGTGTTGTGATTGTGAGGCTCATGAGGGAGTGTAAATTATTGCCTGAAGTTAGAACATTTAGTAATTTATTAAATGGTCTTGTGAGAATCAGACAATTCAAGACGGTTTTAGAACTGTTTGATGATTTTGTAAATTTGGGTATTCAGCCGAATGTGTTTATATACACACAGGTTATTCATAGTTTGTGTGAGATGAAGGATTTTAGTGGAGCTAAGGAAGTAATTAAGAATGCGGAATCAAATGGATGTGATTTAAATATTGTTACATATAATGTGTTGGTACATGGACTCTGTAAGGACCGAAAGGCTTGGGAGGCCATCAAGCTTAAGAACTTTTTGGGACAAAGGGGATTGAAAGCAGACATGGTCACATATTGCACATTAGTGTTTGGATTTTGCAGACTGGAAGAACTGACCGTTGGTATTGAACTTGTGAATGAAATGATGAAACTTGGCTTTGCACCAAGTGCGGCGGCACTTTCAGGTCTGATCGATGGGTTAGTGAAGAAGAAGAGGTCAAAAGATGCTTTGGATTTGGTAAATAAAGTGATGAGAGTTGGAGTGGTGCCTAGTTTGTTTTCTTATAATTTATTGATCAATTCCTTGTGCAAAGATGGGAAACTGGATGAGGCAATTTTGCTTTTTGACAACATGGAGTTTAAGGGTTTATTTCCAAATGACGTTACTTTTTCTATTTTAATCCATTCTTTTTGTGAAAGGGGACAAGTAGATATTGCTTTGTGTTATTTTGATAAAATGTCCAAGGTTGGGATAAAAGCAACTATATACCCATACAATTCTTTGATAAGTGGATTATGCAAAATTGGGAATCCAAGTGCAGCAGAGTCACTGCTGTGTGAGATGTTGAATAAGGGGCTTTTACCAACTGTTGCAACGTATACATCTTTGATTAGTGGAAATTGCAAGGCTGGAAAACTGCAAAAGGCATTTCAGCTATATCATGAAATGACAAGGAAGGGCATTACACCAAATGTCTACACTTTTACTGCACTTATTTCCGGTCTTTGTTGTGCAAACAAGATAAAGGAAGCTTGTAACTTGTTTGATGAAATGGTGAGAGTGAACATTCTGCCTAATGAGGTGACTTATAATGTTATGATACAAGGGTACAGTCAAGAAGGTAACACAACAAGAGCCTTTGAATTGCTTGATGAAATGTTAGAGAAAGGTCTTATACCAGACACCTATACTTACAGACCTCTAATAAGTGGTCTGTGTTCTACTGGTAGAGTATCTGAAGCCAAAGAATTTATAGATGATCTCCATAAGGAAAATTGTAAGTTAAATGAGATGTGTTATAGTGCACTTTTACATGGTTATTGCAAGGAAGGAAGGCTGAGGGATGCATTAAGTGCTTCTCATGAGATGGTTAAAAGGGGTGTGGATATGGATCTGGTGTGTTATGGTGTACTTATTAATGTGACTCTAAAGCAAAAAGATACAAGAGGATTTTTTAGTCTCTTGAAGGAGATGCATAATCGAGGATTGAGGCCCGATAATGTAGTTTATACAACTATTATTGATGCATATGGAAAATCAGGAAATCTTAAAGGGGCATTTGGAGTTTGGGATGTAATGATTGAGGAAGGATGTCTTCCTAATGTTGTTACATATACTGCATTAATATATGGATTATGTAAGGCAGGGTATATGGATCAGGCAGAACTTCTTTGCAAGGAGATGCTGGTTGACCATACACTACCGAATCATGTAACATATGGTTGTTTCTTAGACCAACTTAGCAATGAGGGAAATATTGAGAAAGCTCTAAAGCTACACGATGCTATGCTTAAAGGGCTTTTAGCAAACACTGTGACATATAATATTCTTATTCGGACTTTTTGCAAAATGGGTCATTTTCAGGAGGCTTCAGAGCTTATGCTTGGCATGACAGACAATGGTATATTTCCAGATTGTATCACCTATTCAACATTTATCCATGAGTATTCTAGAAGGGGGCAATTGCAGGAAGCTTTAAAGATATGGGATGTTATGTTGGATAAGGGTTTAAAGCCTGATTCTTTGGCATATAATTTTTTAATATATGGTTGCTGTGTCTCTGGAGAACTAACCAAGGCCTTTGAATTGCGCGATGACATGATGAGAAGAGGTTTGAAGCCTAACCGGTTTATGTATAACTTGCTCATCCATGGAACTTGCTCGGCAAGTTCAGTCCATTGTACCACTACCTAGATAGCTTTTGAGTACATGTTTTGTAGAAGGCAAAACATGGTAACCATGACTTTGATTTGTGAGCAGATGGAGTTGGATGGCAGGATAGCCTCATTGCATCCCATAGGAGAAGCGGAACAGTCATGATGACTTATATAAATCGAATCTTCCATGCAATCTTGCTCACTTAGAGAAGGGAAATATAACATATTATCCAAAGTGGAAGCAGCACCAAGCTGCGAGAAGCTCTTCTCATGTAATTGTTTCAACGGAAAGCCCCCAATCTTAGTTTTTTCATTGGGACTATAGATGTTTGCCATACTAGCACATTTTTGTCAACATAAAATTTGTTAATTGTCTGAGTTCATTTTTTTCTTCTGATTCTCTAAAAGAGCGTCTTGTTGATGCAGGTTGCACTTCTATAATTAAATGGTTGAAGCAGGATAAAGCTGCTCATAGGAAAATCCGTTAGCTGGACTTTGCTCAGTGAGAGTAAGTCTTGTCAATAGTAGTGACCTTAGCTCTTTAAATTGAAATAATCGAAGTTAAAATCCTCATGTTACTAAGTTTAATTCAATGCTTTTCTAACATGCCTGTAGGATCTGCGTTAATGAAGAAAGGCGGTCACTGGGAAAAGTGACTAAGCAGTCTGAGCTTCTGCCTGGTTTCAAAAGTATGCTAGAAGAAAGAAGCTAGCTGATTTTATCACTGTTAAAATTATGTGGATGATGATTATGTCACTCTGTTAAAGGTTCTTACTGCTGATTTTGGCCAAAGATGGATTTTATCCATGACTTAGCGAGTCCCTCCGGCAAGACAGTTGAAAGAAGTTTTTTTGCGGTGAAGGCAAGTAAAGGAGCTACAGCATAAGAGTTGGTCTGTCTTATCACACAGTATTTAGTGTGGTTTGAAACATGTAACTTGAAAAGAATGAGGAAGAGCCTTATTTGCCGGACCACTTGATGATGTACGATTTGCCTGGTGAAAGTGTTTTCCGTTGGCAAAAAGTGGAGGACTGAACCATGTTTTCACTTGAAATTGTTTGCAATATCTAATGCAAATTAGAGAGGAGATTATCTTTGATAAGTGTCTCTTGTATTCAAAATATTATTTGCTTTCATTATCGACTTCAGTGACACTTATGACTGATTGCATGTGCTCGACTCTTTCATTCATTTCATTACAAGAAAATAAGTGCAGTTTTAAGAATAATTATTTTGATTTATGATATCTAATTAAATAATTAATTTTGTGATTTCTTATTTGTTTTTAAAATAACCATCATCAATGTGATTGATAACAATGTCTATAAATTTAATATCACTTATATATTATTTAGTAAAAGTTTTTTTGATTTATGTACTCTTTTCTCAAAAATTTAGATAATTAATATTTTTTTCGTTAATATTTATAACTTTATGTTTTTAATCATTTTTTTCTTATATTCGTATTTATACATAATTGATTTACATTTTAAGAAACAAATATTTAATAAAAAAAATAGAAATTAAAAATCTGATTAAAATATATTTATAAAGATTTATGTTTAGGGAATTATTCTTTAACAATGTGAAAATCAATAATGAAATTGTTACCAAACATATTTTATTAAAAAATTGAAAATTTATTATTAATGTTTTGAGGTTTAGCATATCATATCATGATGTATTTTCCTTTTTATGGTTTTTAATAATTTTTTGATGTTTGTTAAGGCTTTATCTTCCTAGATTTTCTTAAGAAAAGAGTTTTATTTCTCTTCTATATCTAATAAAATATTTTCTAAATAAGATTTTGTTGTTACTTTTTATATATCTCAACCATGTTTTCACTTTTTATGTTGGTTCATAAAAATTGTGTTTGATACAGTCAAATCTTTTCTTATTTTTAACACATAAATGGTTTCATTACATAGTATTATTAGACTTATTTCATCCAAATATTGCGTAAAAGATTTATATAAATTTAGAAAATTATTTTCTATTAATAAATCAACTCTTATTTTTTGTTGATATATGATATGAATATAAAATTTCTCTCCTCCTATATTTATATCGATATATTTTAAGACTTTATTAAGATTTATTATAATATTATTAGTAATTATTACAATTAAATTTTTTAGTGTTTTTTTCTAAAGTTCATCTAGAAATATACATTTACTAGTTACACACATACTAACTCGTATATTTACATATGAATATAGATGATAACTTGTGTAACCTTTAAATTCAAATTCTACCTTAATATAAGCATTGTTTGGATTTATAATACTATGTAAATCATTTATCTTCTTTCGAAGAGTATTCATATTCTAAGTCAGTTATTTCTTTCTCAGTTTCTTCTAATATATAAATACTATAAATATTATTCATATTTGATTTCTCTATTTGTTCTAAATCCATCTTAAAAGCCTATTTTAATATTTTTGTTTCTATGAAAATTCTTTTTTATGTTGAAGCATTCTAAGGCATTCATTGGCATAATGTACCTCTTCATTGTAGATCTAATATCTACATTTCTTATTTATTTTTCCCTGATGGACAATACTTTTTTTATTTTTGGGATGGCTTGTACATTTTTCTCCTAAAATATCTTTTTCGATAAGTTTCTTTGTTATACATTCTCTTATATTTTTAGAAATCATGTTTTGTAAATTTATATCAAAATTGAATATGCTTTTGCTTGTAATATTTTATGTTACATCCATATTTTTTTAGAATTCTAATCTCTTGTATCATAACAGATTTTATTATTTCCTCTTTTTTGTTTATATTTCAATTTTTCTTAACATTTACTGACTATCTAATTTTTAAGACTTTTTATTCTTCCTCTTAATGTAACTTGTATAATTTTTCTATTTTATCATTTGATATAGTTTTATGCAATGTTTTAGGTAATTTTTGAAAAAAATATTTCTTTATAAGATGTATGGAGTGTGGTAATTTATGATAATATATTTTATATTCATAAATATAAAGGAATTCATATAACACATTTCACATATTTTTATATTTGTTAAATATCATTTGGCTTCTTCAATTTCATTTTCACCGGATTCAGTTATATGTCTACCTTTGTTTCTTCAATGAATTCCTTGTATATTTCATTTATTAAAGTATCTAAACATTCCCTTAATTATTGGGTTCATATTTGTGATTTAGAATTGGTTTTATTGAGTATTTCTATATTATCTTCCTCTTTGTTTATAATTTTTTTTCATCATAATGTCTTTTTAGCTCTTCTTTTGTTAGGGTTAACAAACTAAATATTTTTTTTATGTCAATATTCTCAGGATTCATAAACTATTCTTTTAATTTTTTTATATATTCCATTAAACTAAAATTTTAGTTTTTTTCTTTATCTAAGTTTTCTTCATTTTTTCTTTTCTCATTCGTATATATGAGTGTATCTGATTTTCTAAGTGTTATTCTTTTAATTTTACAAATGGATCAAACTTGTAATCTATGATTTCATTGTCCTTAGTTATGTTATTTATATCATTTCTTAATTCTGTAAATTTCTTATATGCATCTTGTTGTAATTTTTTATTATAATCATATTCTTTTATTTCTTTTAAGAATTATTTTTTATGTTTCTTTTAATCTTAAAAGGACTTGATGTTTGATTCTTGTACTATATCTATTTCTTCTATTAAAAGAATTAAAGATTTCATTATTGTTATTTGGTTTTTTGATATGTCTATTAGGTTTCACCAAAATCTAATTTTATATTCTTTAGTTTGTTTTTGTACATTATAGGATAACAATAATATCAATTTCTTTATAATATTACGTTATTTACTAATGCTTTCATTATTTTAACTTCTTGTTTTAGATCTATAACCTCTATTTCTTTCTTAAGGATTTCTCTTTCAAGATCTATAAACATAAATCTTGATATATTATTATTTATTTCTATATTACTTTTTCTTCCTAGTATCAGAGATTTTTTTTAACATCTTGGTAATTTAAAATATGTAATATTTTTGGTTTTATTATTTGTCTAATTTCTTGGATAATTTTATTTATTTCTATGAATTCATTTGTCCATATATTGAACTATTATGATTGTTTGTTAATGAATATTGTACTATGTAGTGTACTAAAAATGGATAATTTTGTTTTTTCATTAAATCTCTTCTCTCAAATTCACAGGTTAAATTTAACACTTGATTTAAGTTTTTATTATTAATATTAATGAAAAATCTAGGTATACTAGGTTTCTATGGATCATTCATAATAAAACATATTTATTATTTATTATTCTATTATCTAACAATATTAGTTTTATTGATGTATATATTCCTTCTCTAAAATGTATATTTATTAATATTTGAATTCCTCATAAATGTATGTATTTAAGTTTTTCTCTCTTTTTGAATAATTTTTGATAGTTTATCCATAATGATTTTTTGTCAATAAATAGTATACTATACAATCTTTGTGTGTATGTAATATTAATAATAATTTATTTATTACTTTTTACATAATAAATTATATCTTTTTTTAAAAGAATGATTAATCTTTAAATCCATCTTATTCTCTAAGATTTAATCGTTTTTTGAATTTTTTCAATTTTTTTTTACTAATTATCATTTCTTATGAGAAACATCTTGAGATGTCTTGTGTTTTTATTTCTATCATTTTTATGTATAAAATATTACCATTTAATTCAATTATCTTTAACTTCATAAAATTTGAAAAATATTTGTGATATTACTTCCAAGCTTGAAAATATTTTTGATAATTATCCTTAAAAAATTACTTTAAAAAATTAGAAATTTAAAATCAAACTCATCAAAAAATTATTTTAAAAATAATAATAATTTAGGTGTAACCAACAGCAAACTAAAATAATTCTTAAATTATCAATTAATCTAACTAATCATCTTAACCATGAAATAATTTAAATTAAGAAAAAATGGTTATTATAAGTCTCAAGTGAACATTAATCATTTAGAATATAAAAAGATGTTTTTTTTATCATATTGTTACTACAAAAGGAGCCATAGAATAGCAAAAAAGTTAAACTATAGTAAAATATACATTAAAATATCATAATTTAGATAAATGTAAAATAGATACTAAAACTAAAAATGAATGAGACAAAGATTATAATATACTAAAATATTTGGACGGTTTTTGAATGATTAAAATAACATTCTAGTTCTTATTATTCCTTAAAATAATTCATCAAATATTCCATTAAAATTGAGGCATTGGTTAGGGATTCCTACCGGTACAAATTATAACGAAGAGAGACATCCATGAGTGCTAGTGGCATAGTGCAACTAGCAAGTGACAAATGTAAAGGCACGACCTGCCTTGATGGTATGGCATGTGCACAGGCTCGACATGCTTTTATGGGCATTGGCATTAGCATAGGCAAAGGCAATGCATGCAAAGTAACTTATGGTGTGTGCACCCGTGCGTTGTTGAGTGATTACGTGAGTTATTGGTGGGCATTTATGCACATGCATGGCTAAGTGGAGGAAAGTTGTGGGCGTACATTGTGGGCATTTATACACTTAGTTTTTTGCCTATAAATATGAAGTTAATGTAATTGTAGTAGTTCTTTCATTGTTTGTCAAAGTAAGTGTGCTTATAATTTGTTGTGTTCATTTTCAATAAAAGTAATATTATATTTGTGAGTATTGTCAAATTCTTTTTTCCTATTCCAATTACCATATAAACACTCAACGAGTGGGCAATACGAAAACTTCTAAAGTGTGCGATTAAGTGAGAATGCTGATCAAGTAAAGGACTTGACAACCCTATGAGAATGCTGGTCAAGTGTGTGATTAAGTAAGAATGCTGGTCAGGTGCAGGACTTCAAAACGTATGACACGCTATGATTGAAGTGAATGCAAAAAAATTATACAATTAGCATTCCTCTTTGCAACGGGCAATAATTAACCACCTTAATATTAGTTAAATTTAAAGATAATAACCACATACCATTACCATGCCAGTTAAAAAGGCAAGTTTCAATATCAAAAGATTATATACTTAAGTCACTTGCATTTGTATCTTCTGAAACAAATTATAAGACAAAGACTCAAACTGATGCCGGTAGAATTGTTCCAAAGACAACAAGAATTGTAGGTAAAAGATGAAAAGCAAACACAATTCAGTCAAAGTTGCAAACCCACAAACTATAAGAATCTCAAGTTAAAAGTAAAACAAGAGATAAGGCTCTTGCCGTTACAGAGGCGAAGAACTTTAGTTGGCACAACTTTTAATAACATCAAGACCCACCTCAGTTGGATCAGTCGCCTGCAGTTCTATCTGAATCCCATCCAATTCTCTCTTGAATCTGTCCTTGGAGCTGGCATAAATCATCTTGCTTCTCACCCTTGAAATATCAGGAGACCTTCATGTATATAAAAACAATAAAACAAGAACAATAATTAGAAGATCCAAATCACATCTATTTGAAAAAATAGCACTCTAATAATATTGAACGGATTTTAATTAGACGACATTCAAAATAGAACGAGTCTGAATGACTTAGAACGACATCTAATTGGACAGTGTTCAAAGTAAAAAAATGTACTAGATTTTCATATCATAGAGCATATAACATTACCATGCAATGAAGAAAATCCTACTCTTTTGACAGTTTTCTTCTGTTACAAAGTCAAAATCATAAACAGCATATCGACATTCATCAGCAGGAAGGCTTGCAGTAAAATCATCATAACTTTGAGCTGGCTCACCAAGTTTCTCTACAATTACTTGTTTTTGCTCCTCCTCAATTTTAAATACAATGAAACGGTATGTTCTTTTAGCTTTCAACTCCAAAAATTTCAGCTTGCAATCATCGTGCACAGCCATTCCTGATGCCGCATTAGCCTGTAACAAATTGAAACCGAAAAAAAGAACATGAAGTTTATTTCATGTTTGTCCCTTGGTTTTGAAGGGCTTAAAATGTAAGAAGCCAAAGAGACTGCAAAAATTTGGATTTACTTTCCCTTTTACACTCATCTTGACACAACCCTCCACAGTCTCTCTTATTGAAAAGTTTTTAGTTTGGAATTTCATTACAACATATTCCATATAAGATAGGCAATCCACAAACAATAGGGAAACTTGGGATTCAACTTCCCCGTATCAAGCCAAAAGCTTAGCATTATCAAATGTAACGAACTAATAAAAAAGAACAATATAATACCGATGACTACAAACGCAAATTGTGAGACTAGGCGAGGTATAAGCATTAATATACTTGTAAAAGATTGTTTTAAGTACTAAGGCGTTTGCTTTAATTGAGGTGAGGCTTAAGCTTCGAGACGGTCCGAGACGTAAGTCTCAAACTTTAACTTTAAAAAACCTTTAAAATATTGATAAAAATCTTTTTTAATCCGATAAGTAATAATTATCATATAAAGTAACTCAAAATTTAACTTTAAATAATGCTAAATATTAATATGAGAAGTTAATCATGAAAATATTAATAAAATACACAGTAAATCATATATGTTGTGACTCTATTTCTCAAATATCAATTTCAAGCAAAGAAAAAAATACAAATATAAATAGTTAAATAAAGGAGAATTGTGACTTGCACTGCGTTACTTAGTGACTAATGAAATTTAAAACTGCTGGAAGTAAAAGAAAAGAAAAGTGATTGGTGAAGGAAGATCGAAGAATGTAAGAGAATCAATTATAATCATGTTTGTTCGTGAGATTATGATCTTTTCCTTTTTTTTTCTTTCTTATTATGACTTTCTACCTTTTTAATTTACGGGGTCAAGATTTTATGGGTGACCCATGAACCAACTTAAAAAATTAGCCATTTGAGGCTAAAGCCTCAGTCACCTTGAGGCGTTAAAGTCTTAAGACATAAACCACAAACCAAAAAAGTATAAGCTTTATTACCATCTTAGGCTATAACTTCGGAACTCTTTTTTTAAGCCTCAACTTTAAGCGAGCCTCAAAATAACCTTTTACAATAATGTTCATATATATGTGTGTCTATAATCTATAGTTGCTCAGAAAATGATCCATGCAGACAATCAAATATCAACCTCTTCACCCAATAATCCTATCCTCACTACATTTCTATCCCCAAAGTTAAATTCTGAATTTTCCTCTGACTCTCCCCAAAAGTTATATATAGACAGAAGAAGAATCCTCAATCAAATTTTGGTATTGGAATTTACATTATCCTAAAATTAGATTCAGTCTCCATATCTCCTATACCTAATTCACACTTCTACTGATACACCGCAATGATGACTGAATTTGTGTACGACTTCAATAACTCGAGCAACTCTTGTTAAAGACCGTACAATCAGGGGAAAAGGCACATCTATTACAGATTCCAGAATAAATACGACACAATAATTAAAACTCACATCTACGCACTGATCCAACCACAGCTCTCAGCAGTGGCGGATATAACTGCATTTTTAGGCACTAATCATTAATCAATAATATAAAATTTCGATTAAAAACTTATAAATTAAATAATAACAATTTTTTTAAACAAATAAGTATCAAAATGTAGAGTTTGTTATAATTTTATTAGATTTAAATTAAAAAAACGTGAGTTTACATTCTAAGCTTACAATTTCAGTTAACAGACACTACATCTTAAATATCTAACCTTCTTTAAAATCACAAAAAATTACGCGTAAAATCAATTAAGTAAGGCACATCTTCCTTCAAGTAGTACTAGCAACACTTTCAATTAAGCTATTATTTTAATTTGCATCATTCTTCAAGTAACATGTATTAACTTTAATTACTTTTACGCAATAATTTTTCCTAAAAATATGAAAAGTCATCGATAAAATAAAGTTTATACATGTAACTTAAAAAATGATATAAGTGAAAACAAGAGCATAATACATTCTCCCCTGATGCTCACTAAAAAACTCAAAACAAATAGGACCCAAAATCAAGTTTTAACCACAAACTCGATACCGAAGTAAAAGATCTGAAGTGAAAAATGGAGGCGCAATTTAGATCTACGGCAATCTAGCAAATGGGAGAACATAAACAACTCGATTCCAGCCCCAGATTAAACGCCGAAACAAAACTTTAAAAAAAAATTACCGAAAACATTAAATAAAACACAAAAATAGAAACTAAGATTAAGCAGAAAAAGACTGACCATGGCAATTGAGATCAAGCGATGTGAGCCACAAACAGGTGCAGAAAATCTAGGGCAAACGAGAAATGAGGATTGGCTTAAATAAAGAGAAAATACGTATATTGCGAGTTGTAACTTTTACAAAGATAACTCAGATGATGCACTTTACAGATAACTATATTTCCCCCTTTTTTTTCTTTTTTTCCTTCTTTCTTTCTCTCCTCTCTTTCGAGAATGTGATATTTTAGAAAGAAAATTTTTTTTCCCTTCTTTCTTTCCCTCCTCTCTTTCGACAATGTGATATTTTAGAAAGAATCTAACATACAACGGATCGTGTTATATATTAGGATCTATTAGTAATCCTTATTACATTCATATATTATTTTTTGAGAATTGGTTAATATTAAAAAAATTATTTTAAACAATAATATTTTTCTTTTTCTCGAGAATGTGATATTTTAGAAAGAATTTCTTCTTCTTTATTTCCCTCCTCTCTTTCAAGAATGTGATATATATGTTAGAAAGAATCTAACATAGGACGTATCACAGATACATGATCTCTTGATATATTTTTATTCAAAAATATATTTTTAATAAAACATAATATATATATATATATATATTATTTAATTATTTCATATCATTAATAGATTATTTGGTTATTAGAAATAAAAATAAGTATTGAAATATAATTGATTTTATATTTTTATTTATTACTTAACAGTGATTTAGAAAATATTAATAATTTTAAATAATAATTAATTAGAAAAATAATAATTTTAATAATGTATTTTAAGAAAAATAATAATTTTAATAATGTATTTTAAGAAAAATAATAATTTTAATAATGTATTTTATTTTAATAATAATTTAGAAAAATAAATAAATTTAAATAATATTTTTAAGTAATAAATTATTTAGAAAAATAATAACTTTAATAATATATTTTATTCTAATAATAATTTTAATTATATTTTTATTTTAATAATAATTTTAATGATATTTTTATTTTAATAATAATTTTAAAAAATATAATAATTGTAATAATATATTTTTCATTTCATTTAAGTTGTAAACCAAATATTGAAATATTGATTCGTTATTTAATTTCGATGATCAAACCAAACAATATAAGAGTAATACTTTTTTCTTTCCATTCAATTCTATTACCATTTTCATTTACATTATTTTTACATTTTGTGAACAAAGCATCCTCTATGTAACAAATTTATATAACATTTATACTAGCTTAAGTGTCACATAGTTAGATAAGTTTATTTGAATTTTATTAAAATAGTTTGGTTTGTTACACATATCACATATGTAATATCGAATTTGAATCTCATTAAAATAGTTTGGTTTGTTACACATATCACATATGTAATATCGAATGATATAGTTGTGATACGTTTTTTAGATTTAATTAATAAATAATATCTCACTTGATTTATATAATACTATTATTTTTAGTAATATATGAATGATTATTTGCATTAGTCGTGAATTAGGGTGGGAATTTATGTTTGATTAGTTTATATCAAATAACTTAAATCAAATATGAATCGAATTAAATTTGAATAGGTTCAAATAACTCAAAAAATAAGACTAAATTCTAAATGGGTTAGGCTAACCCATTAATACAATTAAAAATACACAAGTATAAATGATCATGTACAAATGATAAATAATATTAAGATCAAAGATTTTAATATTCCAAGGATTGATAACAATATTTATTCATAATTATTAGTTCGTAAGTAAATTCATTAAAATTAATAAAAAATATTTTGTGTTGTTTTTGAATAAAACAATAAAATAAATTATACAAAACCCATGATAGATATGTGATCATTGGATTATCCTCGTTAATATCATATAATTTAATTAATCATATTATAAATGTAAATTATTTTTTTAGTTTTAAATTATTAACTTTAATTTTAAAAGTTTAGACCCATTTAAAAAAATTATCTTTTCTTAATGTGTAATTTATTAAAGTTTTGCTTATTAACCAACTTAAATCTTAAACAACCAATACATGCGTTTTTTTATATTTAATTCATTCATTGTGTTAATTTTTAAAAAGATGATAACTAAATTATATAATAATAGAACAATCATTTAACTTTTAGCAAGTATATTTAACGCTACTTGTGACCGCAACGATAATATATTAATTCGAATAAAAATATTAATGTTTATATACTAACATCTTATATTATATATAAATAGTTTATTATTTTGTGAAGTGTTATTTTATATTTTTTTAGATAAAAGTTAAATCATGATGCAAAGAAATTTAGTGCATAGCACGTGGAAAAATGATGGGATAATCTATTATGGGAATAAGTTAGTAATGGTTTGCTAAATACATCAAATTTCTTTCTAAATTAATCCATATATCAAATTAAAATCCATAAAATCTAAAAAAAATCAAATCAAATAATCCAAAAAATAATATTTGTTAATAAATACAAAATAAATAAATTTTTTTCCTTATAATAATAAAATACATATAAATATAAAATAAATTGATATATAAAAATATGTATAAAATTGTATTTATCATTCATTAACCCAAAATAAAATTTAAGTTATAAACTAAAATAATGTTATTTCTCTTTTAAGTCTTTTTAGTTGAATTACACATAACCAAACTCATCAACACATAAATATTATTTTAAATAATTGAGATTAAATAAATTTAATTTAATTGTTAAAAATACATTAATATATTATATTAATTATTAGTATTTGTTATATAAAATGGATTAAAATACATATATATTATATTTGTTAGGTAGATCACACCAAGTTATTGTTTTTCTCAACCCAACTAAAATATTAAAATAAGTCAAATTGAATTATATTTTTAATGTTGCAATTTTTTTTATATATTTAGTTTTATATTATAAGCTTTGAACATTAATTATAAATTTTATTTTGAATATGAATATGTTGTAAGATCTTATTTTGTTTTTATAATTTATAATTATCATTTATTTTAAAAGATGCATCATATGTAAATACTTTTAGAAAAATAACAAAAATATTGTCCTTAATAACACATTTTATTTTCAAATCATACATTTTTATTATTAAAAAATCACACATAATTTTACCTCAATCGTTGTCAATGTATTTCCAATTAAATTATAATCATTTAGACATGTTCAATTGGACACGATTCAATGTTACTTAGATGTTATTTTTGTTATTATAAATTTTAAGAGTGTTATTTTTATAAAATTTTAATATTTTAATAAGAGCTTGAGTATTGAAAAAATATAATGTTTATTAATTGAATTTTAATGACTTTAAGCATATTTTTTGTTATATATATATGATATAATATGTTTTTATATATAAAATATGTTAAAAATTTGGTATAAAATATGAACATGATAAAAATATAAAATATATAAATACGAGTATGATTCGTTTAATTTTAAAAAATATGTTACTAAAAGTACAGTGTTATTATATTTTTCATAATAATATAAAATATCAATAATAGATTTTATATAAATATATCATAATTAAAGATAAGTTGACTAATAATACTAAAATTAATTCAATTTTAATGTAATTTGTCCAATAATTTGACTAAGAGAACACATATCGGTTATTTTAAGTGAGAAATTTAAATTATATCAATTACTACATTTTGATGTTAAAAAATCATATTTAACTTCTTTATTTTTTAATATGTGTTTTATAACTAATGATTCTATTGTTAAATATTTAATTTTAATATTTTAATTGAATTATATTAAAAATAATTATTTATTTTTATGAATAAAGGTAAGAAATTTAATATTTTAATAAAATATAAAAGTGATAATTCAAATATAATTGATAATTATTTTTATTATATATTATTACATTATAATAATAATAATATATTTAATTAAAATTTATCGTAGAATAAAGTATTTTTTATTTATATTATTTGAAAAAGTATTATATATTTATAATAATTTTTAGCTCAATAATCGAGAATTTTTTTTGTTGGTTTAAAAATTATTTAAAAACTAAAATATTTTTTATTAATTCAATAAATACAATATAAATATAAGATATAAAATTAATAATAAATTATCAATTTTAATTGAAAATATAATATCTATTAATTGTATTGCTTTATCTTTTTTTGTGGGATGGTTGGACACTTATATTTTTTAAAATATATAATTATACTGATATTATATACGGTGGCTACTGTCCTTTCTCTATAAGTATCATAATGACTATTTATGCATAACAACGGAAAAAGAAGGTTGATCTGTCCAATGAAAATACGACGCGTGGTTTGATATTGAAGTCCCTTTTACCTATGGATAATTGATAATATATTTTTTCGTTTTCAAAATGTCACAATTTTTTCAATATATTTTCACATTTTATACGGTGTATGTGGAAATTGTTTAAATTATATGCATTATATTTAATATAAATTTTAAAAATGAATAAAAAATAGTTTCATTAACATAAAAAGATATTAAAAAGAAAAATATATTTTTATCAATTTTTAAAATTTACATTAATAAATATGAATACAATAAAAAATAATATATCACCCCACTCAAATCTTTTTATGTTTTATTTTAATCTCTTTTAAAAATATTTTTTATGTTATAAAAAAATAATATATATATACCATGTAGAAAATGATTAAAAATAAAATTTTATTTATAAAACATAATAATACTATCCAATTACACGTTTTATTCGAGGAGAAAAAACAAACAATAAGTATTCAATCTAATCCATATATTTTTCCAAGAAATATTCTATATGTCCACGATTTATAATTAATTATATGTCATAATAGTATCATTTTAAAATATGTTCATTTTTTTATAATATAAATGAATATATATTTTTTAATTTTGTAAAAAAAAACATATTTTTATTTTTCTAAAAATATTAAAAGTGAAATCGAATAAATAATTGTATAATTATATACAAGATGATATACATTTTGTAACAAAATACTCCAACAATAAAGTCTATCTCAAAATACTCCAACAATAGAATTTTATTTTTAAAAAATTTCATACAGTACATGTATATTTTATTTCTATATAATATAAAAATATACTTACTTATATTTAAAAATGTTATTTTTTATTTATATATAATATAAAAAATATGTTTTTTAATTAAAGATGAAAAGTGAAATCATATGAATCAATTATATCACAATAGTAAAATTATTTAATTTAGAATATTCATCTTTGTATGTATTTGTTTTAGGACCTATCATTATTTTAAATTGGTGCCTGCTTAAAAAACGTTAGAAGAAAATTGGAAATAAAAAGATTATATACATACTCAATCTCTCTTTTTAAGGATATTTATCTAAAATATTCTTGAGATTTAACATATCTTTACTTATATATCTAAGGTTTACAAAAAATGCTATAATATTTTTAAATTTTATGACATATTCCATCAATATTATGTTAATATTCCTATAACTCTGATATCAAATTAATAACTAGTTATCAATTCTTGTATATCATTAATTAAAGATAATTTTTTAATTTTTTTTATTATAATATCATGTTATTTATATCTTCATCTTCTTGTTTATTTCAATGCTTTGAAATTTATTATTATTCTCTTTTTTCCTCTTCTTTTCTTAGTTTCTTTTTCAACTAATAATACTTGACTAGAGTATGGTGAATTAATTGATATTATGACTTTTAGTTCTAAAAGTTCTTGAATTTTTGGAACAAATTCAATAATGTCTTCTACATTATAAATAATTGGTTTTATTCTAATAACTTTGTTAGGGTCTTCTTATTTTATGTTCGCAGTCATTTTAGATTTATTAATTTTTGGATCTAAAAGATTTTCCGAGCTTACTGTTTTTAATAATTTTTCAATAACTGCTAGGGTTTTATCTTCCTATATTTCATTAAGAAATGAGTTTTTTTATATCTAACGAAATATTTTTTAAATAAGGTTTTTGTTGCTTTGTGTTTATCTCACAACATTTTCACTTTTTATGTTGTTGTATAAAAGTTGGGTTTGATACAGTGAAATCTTTTCTTACTTTTGATACATAAATGGTATCACAATCTAATGTCATTAGACTTATTTTATTTAAATATTGTGTAAAAGGTTGATATAAGTTTAGAAAATTATTTTTTATTAATAAATCAAGTAATATTTCTTGTTGATATATGGTAAGAATAAAAAAATCTCTCCTCTTATCATTATATATGTATCTTTTAAAACTTTATTAAGATTTACTGAATTATTATTATCAATTTTTACAATTAAATCTTATGGTGCTTATTTTCAATGTTGTTCTGAAAACACATATTTACTTACTACACACATACTAGTTCATATATCTATATATATATATATATATATGTAAATGATTGATGTCATTGCCTTTAAATTTCAGTCCTACCTTAATATATGTACTATTTGGATTTGTAATACTATAAAAATCTTTCATCTTCTGACGAAGAGTACTCATATTTTGAGTATTTATATTCTGAATCGGTTATTTCCTCCTCGGTTTTCTCTAATAGATAAATATGTAAGTATTTTCTATTTCTAATATTTCAATTGTTTCTAATTTCATCTTAAAAGCTTATTCTACGATTTTTGCTTTTTGTAAAAAATTATTTTTAAATTCTTTATTATGTCGAAGCCTATTAGGATATTTATTTGCATAATGTTCCTCTTCATTACAGATCCAACATCTGCATTTCCTCTTTCTTGATGGGCAATAATTCTTATTTTCAGGAGGTTTATACATTTTCCTTCTAAAATATATTTTCCTATATATTTTTCTATTAAATCTTATTTTATATTTTTGAAAATCTTGTTTCTTGAACTTGTATCTTTTAAATTTATTGTATTTTTTATATTTCTGTTTGTAGGGTTTTATGTTACATCCATATTTTTCTAGTATTTTAAAATCTCTTATATTGTAATATATTTTATCATTTTCTCTTATTTTTTATATTCCTTTATTTTCTTGGAATTTAATGATTATCCAATTTTTAAAACTTCTTATTTTTCCTCCTAAGGTGTTTGGTATGGTTTCCCTATTTCTTTGATTCTAACCTTGTGTTAAAGTCTCATGTAATATTTCAAGTAATTTTTGAAAAAAAATATATTTACAAATAAAAGAATCTATATAACATATGTTACAAATTTTCATATTTTTTAACTACCATTTGACTTCATTGATTTCATTTTCATTGGATTCAATGATAGTTCTTCATTTATCTTCTCCAATAAATTCTTTAAATATTTTATTTATTACTATATCTAAATATTCTCTTATTGTGGAAGCATCTTTTTACATTAATAAATGTTGTTGATTTGTTAAATTTAAAAATCAAACTTTAACATTACCTATTATTTTATAAGCTACTAATATCCAACAAATTGAAGGGCTTGTTTGTATAGTTTGAGAGGTTTATATGAGTACATTCATACCACTAACCCATTCATTTAAAGATTTTTTCCTATCTCTTATAAAATCTAGATTTAAGAGATCATATCTATAAGTTTCATAGAGCTTGAATTTTGGTGGGATCTTACCTTTAGTTTCTCAATGCAACTTTTCTTCAATTTTTGGTGGTTGTCTTATTCTATTGAAAGTGTCAGGCTCTCTTGACCTTTGCCTATTTCTTTCTTCTCTGTGTGGTTTAGATGTTTCTTCTTGGTAAGGAACTAGTATTGAAGTTTGATTTTATATGACCTTTTGATGTCCTGATCTTTAATTCAATATCAATCTCACTAATTATTATCATATCATCTTCCTATTTATTTGTACAATCTTTTATCATAATGGTCTTCTAATTCTTCATTAGTTAGTATTAACAAACTAATTAACTTTTTTATATCCCTATTTTTGGGATTTATGGACTACTCTTCTAACTTTTTTATATTTCATTCAATTGGAATTATATTTTTTTCGTTAGATTTTTCTTCTCTCATTTTTAGGTATCAGATTTTCCTTTTAAGCTATCATATTTGTGACTTATAATATCATTGTTTTTATGTATGTTATATACATCTTTTCTTAGTTCTGTAAATTTCATATGTATATTTTATTATAACCATATTATTTTATTTCTTTTAATAATTCATTTTGTGTTTCGATTGTAACTTGTAGATATTTTGTGTTTAATTCTTAGACTAAGTCCATTTCCTTCGTTAAATATCTCAAAGCTTCATTAATGATGTTTGATTTTTTGCTATGCCTACTAGGTTCCCATCTATGTCTAACTGTATATTTTTAATTTGTTTTTAAACATTATTATCTTCCCTATATGACATTATGAACCAATGCTTTCATTATTTGAACTTTATTTTTTAGTTTTTTAACCTCTTATTTGTTAGAGTTTCTTCTTCCTAATCTATAAAAATAAATATTAGTATATTATTATTTTTAACCATATTGTTTTTTCTTCTTGATATTAGAGGGCTATACATATCATTTGGTCATAGTCTTTAAAAGACTGAGGCCATAAACATAACATTTGGTCACAATCTTTAAAAGATTGAGGCCATAGACATACATTTGGTCTCAATCTTTAAAAAACGAGGTCATAGACATACTATTTTATCTCAGTCTTTAAAAGACCGAAGTCATAGACATACATTTGGTCTCGATCTTTTATAAGATCAATGTCAAATGATATGTCTATGATCTTGATTGTTTATAACACCATGATCAAATAATATGTCTATTGTCTTTGCTATACTTAAACTGTGATCATATATATTTTAATTAACCCCATTTTTTTAATATAAATTATAATATTAAAAGTTATATTAAATTAAAATTAATAGTGTAATTACATTTTACAATTTATACATTAAAACACAATAAAACTTTACTAACTAATTCTAATATTTAAAATGATTATAAAGAATAGTCTTTGAATAAGAAATTAATAATATCAACAATCATATACCAAAAACTCCTCTTCTATACTAATCCTAAATTGCTCTTCAAGTCCGATCACAATTTCAACCTAAAGCAACATTACAGAATTCAAATATAAGTAGAAAATCTTGCCCATTAACTTTAAAGCAATTGATCATGCATAGCATAAAAGAACTTGAAAGTCTCACTTATTTAGAGTATAATCTGATGCAAAGATATGTAATTTTTTTCTTCAGAAGAAAAGAGTAAATAAAGTGTTTACCAGACATCTTCCAAAAACATCTGTAATAAATTGGAAAAATTCACCAATCCAATAAATTAGTCATATAATTTCTACAAGTTGCCTCACTTCAATGATCTAATATCATTGTTGAAATAATCATATTTCTAATAAGTATATTAAACAAAAAAAAAAAACAAAGATATAATAGTAGAGTACCATATCAAGAGAATAAGCTCCTAGAGCAGCAAACTTTGACTCGCCATTAAATGCGGAGTCATCTGGAAGTGCTAATTGCTTATTCACTATCTCACAAACTTTCCTATAGTTTCTGGCTTTGCCTGCCCAAGAAAATTTGACATCTCAAGAATAACTAATAGTTACATAGACAGAATGTATATTCCAAATAGCACACACCAGTCAACGATCACCACAATAAGCTGCCTTAAAAATTAATTACATTACATGTGAAGTGCCACATCCAACAAACCACCATTCTTGACACTAATAGTGTGACATGGAATTGAATTATTTTATTTTTATTTTTAGCTTGTGTTCAGAGAATTTTGAATACTCATTACCAATTTATATTCACATTTCTATAAGATGCCACATATTTAAATACCCATGCCAAAGTTATCCTCTAATAATCATAGTAGAGGAAGCAAATAATAAGCTTAATTTGTAGGGATTCTTTCATTTTTTATCAGGAAAATGAAATTAAATTGTAAAATATTCTTTTTCCAATGAGCAAATCCCAATTTCTTTGAATATAATCTATTTCATGCTTGTACTAACTCAATTTCATTTCTTCTAGATGCCTAAACTTGAGATCCTTAAAAGCACTTATTAAAGGGGAGAACAATGTTTAATTTTGGAAACTTCATGAACCCATTTCATTAACTACAACTTACAGCACAGAAGACCTGAAGGCGAACTGATCTTGGTCGCATCGCAAATGAAAGAGAGCTTCTTCTATTATCAGAAAGTGAAATGAACTTCAGCCCAATAACCCTGAATGTTGCCTATTTAGCATAAATAACCACAAAAACTTCAATGAGTGCTTAAAAAAAAGTAATACAAAAAAAAATCAATCTTTCCATCAAATAGCCATTTTCTTAACATGTATTTCTTTGCAAGACAAACTACTAGCTTGGAAACGTACATAAACTGACTAGTTCTGTTGTAAAAGAGATAGTTGGTAAGCAACCAATCATTCCTCTCAAAACTTAAAACTTGATAAATTTGTAATGTCCTATAATATTTGAAGATAATAATACCCAAAATGTCCTTCAATGAAAGCACGGAAGCACCAATATATTGCAACTTGTTGAATTCAACAAACACTGCAACACAATTCAACAAACACTGCACCGACGTCAAACATTTTTTTTTTCAATATACATGGCGCCTATCAAAGCCACTGTAAACCATGCAATTCAATCATGGTGCTTGGTGAAATAGTAATTGATATTTGTCTATATAAACAATGTAAATATCTGATACAAATTAAGAAAATATATGAAGTAAAACGTTTATTTCTTCCTCTCATTATTTCTTCAAACATTGATTTCTTCATGGTATCAGAGCCAAGCCGTTGCTTTATACAAATTTGAAACTCTTGTTTTCTAAAACAGAGATTTCTTTCTCTGAAAATATTTCTTGTCGTGAAAAAAAATTCTCATTCAAACACCCGTACAAATATTAATTACAAACATCATTTTTGAAGCAGTATTTGTCTCACCTAATTTTACCAGATTACTCTAAACACAATTTTGAACATTTTGGTAAAAATAGAGTAGAAGAAAAGTCATCCACTCGCCTCCACGCGCCGCCTGAAGTAAAGGGAAAATTTTCCACGCGCCCCACGCTCCTCTACGCGCCGTCTCGAGATTGAAGATGATGACGTGTCATCCAGCTCGGCTCGGCACGGCTCAGTCCGGCTCGAGGGCGTAGCTGGCCCGCAACACGGTTCGGCTCAGGTCACCTTGGTTTGGGTCAGGTTGGTCCAGCCAACGGTTCGGTTGAACCCGGTTTTCTCGTTTTTTCACAGTTTTCCTATTTTTGGTCGGTTCGGTCCATTTTAAAGGTCTGAACTCGGTTTTTTTTCCAGTTCTGGATTTCTAAAACCAGGTTAGTTCAGTTTTTCAAGTTTTTAAACCAATTTTGAACCAGTTTTGTGGTTTTTTATCCGATTTAGTATAAATATATATATATAAAAAAAATAGAAAAAAACAGGAAAAAATTTTAGTCCTAAAATTATTACACTATTTTCTAGTTTGGTTACCATAATATCATGACAGAGGGTATATTTTCATTACCTATGGAGCAATAAAATCCAATTGTTGTACAATCTGTTCAGTCTGAAGGTGTTTTTAATGTTGGAATTGTTCTTACTGAGACTAATTATGATGTTTGGTCTCAAATAATAGAAATGCATATTGCAAAGAGAGAAAAACTCCCTTATATTCATGACAAAAATTTGCAACCAGAAAAAACATCAAACAATTATAACAAGTGGTATGCAGAAAATCAAAAAGTGAATAGATGGATACTTATGTCAATGAGTCCAGAAATCATGAAGCGATATTTACGCATACCTACTGCTCTTGAAATTTGGGGTGCTTTGGCAAAAGCATTCTATGATGGAAGTGACGAATTACAGGTATTTGTCTTAAACCAAAAAGCCTTTACTTCCAGACAGAATGGAAAATCACTTTCAAAGTATTATGGAGAGTTGACTGAAATTTTCCAAGAGCTAGACCATCGTGATAAGGTGGTCATGAAAGACCCTCATGATCTAATATCATATCAAGAGTCTATTGAAAGACTAAGGATACATATTTTCCTTGCTGGATTAGATGATGAGTTTGAGCAGGTTCGTGGAGAAATTTTGCGAAAAGAAACTATCCCAGATTTAGAAGGTTGTTATTCCTTGATTCGACGGGAGGTAGTACGTCGAATCTCATTGAAGGAAAAATCTAGAGATGTTGACGCTTCCGCCATGATATCTAAAAATTATTTTTTTTCTAATCAGCAAGAACGAAAGGTGACTGATAAATCATCATTTAAATGTACCCATTGTCATCAAAAGGGTCATACAAAAGAACGATGTTTTGAATTGGTGGGATATCCTGATTGGTGGGATCACAACCATGACTCTCGGAAGAAAAATCCACGACAGATGTCTACTACCACCATTGCTGAAACAACAAAGGATCATGTTGCAACCTCCTCAGCACATGTTGGTAAGATGCTTAAAGTTTTTTCTCCTGTTTTTAATAATACATGAATAATTGATTCAGGTGCAACTGATCATATGACATTCGATTCTAGACAAATCTCAAAACCATCCTTACATAAAACTGTTTGCACTGCCAATGGTAACACAACCCCAGTCATTGGGGAAAGATCTTTGTCTCTCACTAGTACTTTGAATTTAGACTCAGTACTAGTTGTTCCCTCTTTAGAGTATAACCTTATATCTATTTCTCAAATAACCACTGCTTTATCTTGTTTTGTTATTTTTTGGCCTGACTTTTGTGTGTTCAAGGACATTCAAACAAAGCAAACGATTGGTCGTGGTGTTAGGCAAGGAAACCTGTATTATTTGGACTTGGATTCAATAAATCATGCATTAGTAGCAACTGGATCTAAAAAGGATGAATCAAATATATGGTTATGGCATAGAAGATTGGGTCATGCTTCTTTTGGATATTTAAAGAAATTATTTCCAAGTTTTTTTTGAGCTTAGATCTTTCTACTTTAAAGTGTGATGTCTGTGAACTAGCAAAAATTCATCGTTCCTCATTTTCTATAACCTTAAATAAAAGTCCATTTCCGTTTATGGTTATACATTTTGATGTATGGGGTCCTTCCAAAGTCTCTACGTTGGGAGGATCATGTTGGTTTGTTACATTTATTGATGATTTTAGTAGAATGACTTGGGTCTGTTTAATGAAATCTAAAAGTGAGGTAAACTTCTTATTTAAAAAATTTCATAAAATGGTTCGTACTCAATATAAAACACAGATTCAAGTTCTAAGAAGTGACAATGAAGGAGAGTATAAAAGTTCTGAGCTTCAAGAATATCTTCAATCAGAAGGCATTATTCATCAAACTACTTGTGTTGATACACCTCAACAAAACGAAGTTGCAGAAAGAAAAAATCGACACTTGTTGGAAGTTGTCTATGCCTCATTGATCGAAGTTAATATGTCATTATCTTATTGGGGAAAAGTAATTACTTCTGCTGCATATTTGATCAATCTGGTACCTTCTAGTCCCATTAACTTCCAAACACCACTACAAGCCATCACTGAAGAAATTGTTGCACCAAATGTTCCCAATTTACTTCCTCATGTCTTTAGTTGTGTGGAATTTGTACACCTACACAAACAACAACGTAGCAAGTTGGATCCACGAGCAATACGTTGTGTTTTTATGGGATATGCCATACAACAAAAAGGGTATCGTTGTTATCATCCTCCTACAAAACAAATGATTACTACTTTGGATGTTATTTTTGATGAAGATACAATGTATTTCTCCTCTACACCTGAATTTCAGGGGGAGTACAACCATGCTGAAATTTAGACCCTTACATATAAATTGTTTCCTTATGAAGAAAGACAAATTATATGTGAATTGGATTATGAGCAATATCACATGTTGCTTTATTGTCACAAAATAACTTAATTGATTCTTTAGCATGATATCCCAAATCTTTTAAGAGAGATTGTAACCACAAGGCCTCACAAAGCCCAAGTGTCATGCCTTTGTATTCAGCCTCGGCGCTTGAACGAGCAACAACATGTTGTTTCTTACTTCTCCATGTTACAAGGTTTCCCCCTACAAAAGTGAAGTAGCCTGATATAGAATGTCTATCATTTATTGATCCAGCCCAATCAACATCAGTATATACTTCAATTCTAGAAAACTCTGAGTTTTTAGTGAACACTACTCCTTTTCCAGGAGTAGATTTTAAATACCTCAATATACGAATAACTGCATTCATATGTTGTTCTCCAGGATCATGCATAAATTGGCTGACAATACTTAAAGCATAGGCAAGGTCTGGTCTTGTGTGTGTCAAATACATCAACCTTCTCCACAAGCTGCTGATATGCCTAACCAATCGTTTGCAGAGGATGTTCCAACTATTGAACCAGCCAGAAAAATACTTTCATCACGTCCTAACAGAGGTATTCCTAAAGCCATGTATGAACCTGAGATTTCTAGTAAAGTCAAATATCCCATGAGTAAATATATGTCTAAACATCGTTTGTCAAAATCAAACGTATCATTTGTGAATCAATTATCTGCTGTATCTATTCCTAACAGTATGCAGGAAGCTTTAGCTGACCAAAAATGGAAAGATGCTATGAATGAAGAACTAAGATCCTTAGAAATAAATAGAACTTGGGAGCTTGTCGATCGTCCACCAACAAAGAAAATTGTTGGATGTCGATGGATTTTTTCAGTAAAGTATCAAACAAATGGTATGATTGAATGCTATAAAGCAAGATTGGTGGCAAAAGGATACACTCAAACACTCAAAAATATGGGATCAACTATACAAAAACATTTGCACATGTAGCCAAAATTAACAATGTTCGAGTCTTGGTATCTCTAGCTGCAAATTTAGATTGGCCATTATATCAGTTTGATGTAAAAAATGCCTTTCTACATGGAGATTTAATTGAAGAAGTTTACATGGATTTACCACCAGGAATCAATAAATCCAAAATCCATGATGAAAAAGTGTGCAAATTAAAAAAATCACTGTATGGATTGAAGCAATCCCCAAGAGCATGGTTTGGCAGGTACACAAAGTCAATGAAGGCATTTGGCTACAATCAAAGCAATTCAGACCATACTTTATTTCTAAAAAAAAGTATGGTAAGATCACTGCACTTATTATATATGTTGATGATATGATAGTAACAGGAAATGATCTTGAAGAAAGAAAAGCGCTACAAACTTATTTGTCCAAAGAATTTGAAATGAAAGACCTTGGTTCCTTAAAATATTTTTTTATGATTAAGGTTTCTCGATCAACAGAAGGAATCTTCTTATCTCAAAGAAAGTATGCCTTAGATTTATTAAAATAAACTGGTATGTTGGCATGTCAACCAGCTAATACACCAGTAGAGGAAGGATTAAAGTTATATATCAAGGTTGATCAAGTTCCAACAAATAAAGAAAGATACCAAAGGCTTGTTGGAAGGTTGATGTATTTGGCACACACAAGACCAGACCTTGCCTATGCTTTAAGTATTGTCAGCCAATTTATGCATGATCCTGGAGAACAACATATGAATGCAGTTATTCGTATTTTAAGGTATTTAAAATCTGCTCCTGGAAAAGGAGTATTGTTCACTAAAAACTCAGAGTTTTCTAGAATTGAAGTATATACTGATGCTGATTGGGCTGGATCAATAAATGATAGACGTTCTATATCAGGCTACTTCACTTTTGTAGGGGGAAACCTTGTAACATGAAGAAGTAAGAAACAACATGTTGTTGCCCGTTCAAGCACCGAGGCTGAATATAGAGGCATGACACTTGGGCTTTGTGAGGCCTTGTGGTTACAATCTCTCTTAAAAGATTTGGGATATCATGCTAAAGAATCAATTAAGTTATTTTGTAACAATAAAGTAGCATGTGATATTGCTCATAATCCAGTTCAACACGATCGTACAAAATATGTTGAAGTTGACAGATTCTTTATTAAGGAAAAGTTAGAAGAAAATTCATTGGAATTGCCAAAAATTAAGTCAGAAGATCAATTGGCTGACATCCTCACTAAAGCAGTCTCATATCGAGTATTCACAGAAGTTTCAGTCAAGTTGGGCATGAAAGACATCTATGCACCAACTTGAGGGGGAGTGTTGAATTCAACAAACACTGCAACACAATTCAACAAACACTACACCGACACTAAACATTTTTTTTCCAATATACATGGCGCCTACCAAAGCCACTGTAAACCATGAAATTCAATCATGGTGGTTGGTGAAATAGTAATTGATATTTGTCTATATAAACAATGTAAATATCCGATACAAATTAAAAAAATATACGAAGGAAAACGTTTATTTCTTCCTCTGATTATTTCTTCAAACATTGATTTCTTCACAACTTACAATAAACTGAACCACCAATTCCCACAAATCAAGTTAAAAGTAAATACAACTCTAAAGTTCTATGAAACTTTTTATCCATAACTGCAGGCAATAAACAAACCTAATCGAAAAGCGTTTTCCATAATCTCTTCTATAAAACGTGTACCTGTAATGAAAAAGTGCCATCAAGCCCCCTTAGCATGGAAAACCAAAAAACAAGCACTTGATTAATGTTAGAATAAAAATTGAGTCTTAATTGAGTAATTTTTCCTATTTCCCTTGGCAATTGATTAATGTCAGAATAAAAATTTGTACAAGAATTTTTCATATTACAAGCAAGAGTTTTTTCGTAGCAAGATTTGTACGTAAAAATAAAATATACTTCAAAATATATTTATTATAGGAGTTTGAGTTTTGTTAATATACAAATTCAAAATCTCCACTCAACTTTCCCAAACCCAAATCGCCAAATTTATATGTATTCATTACTATTATGATGTATTTTTGGTGTCTCACCAAACAAAAATTCACATTCAACAATAGTTTGGAACTAAAGAATTACTCACTAGCTGAGCTATAGGAAGGGGATCAACCACAGTAGTAGACCAAAAATTGGTGATCTAGTTGAGGTTGAGGCATTGATTGAGCTAAAGGTGTGTGAAAGCTTATGGAGTTATCTGATAATGAAAGGGTAGAATCTGTAAGTTAGGTATATAAAACCAAGGATAGGAAGAAATAGATAAGGGTACGGCCGAAGATGGGTACGACTGGAAATAGGTCGCGAGCAACAACGAAAAAAATGACTAGCGATGATAGGTGTGTGATAGGGGAAAAAGAAGAAGAAATGGATGGTGCGTGAAATAAAAACCAGCACGAGTTAGGAGGGGAAAAGAAAAAAAATATAGGAAAAAGGAAAAAAAATTGATACAGAAATTTAGTGTATAGTGCAAAAAGAAAAAAAAATTAAATTAAATTAATAGAGAAATGAAAAGATTGTAAAGTAATTTTTGTATTTTTTAAAACAAATAACACACACTATATTATTTGATTTCGATTTTAAAAAGATTGAAAACTCTATTATTTTAATTAGATCACGATCATTTAATAATCGTGACTATATAAGTTTATTTATATTTAAGTATTTTTTGTATTTTACTTATGGTCACGTTTATTGATAAAAACTGAGTGTATATGTATACACTATAGTCTCAATTTTTATTAGACCGTGACCAAAATCCTATAGCTTCAATTTTTCAAAAGACCGAGGCTAAGTTTTTTTAGACCAAAGATCACTACTTTAGTATTATATCTCAAATTACCATGAATCATTACTAATAAAATATCTTTCATGTTTATTATTATATTATCTAGTAATGATACTTTTATGGATGTATTTATTCTTTGTTTAAAATAAATCTTGTATTAATATTTTGATTCCTCCTAAATAAATGTATCTAATTTTTTTTTTATCTTTTTGGAAAATTTTGGATAGTTTATTTATTATAATTTTTTTTGTCAATTAATGAATTATACATTCCTTTGGCATCTGTGATATTAATGTTTATTTATTTATTATTTATTTCGTAATAAGCTATATATTTTCTTCTGAATAATTTCTTTAAAGATGAAAATCGTGGACCTTTAAATCTATCTATTTTTTTAAGATTTAATTTTCACTTTTGAATTTCTACAAATTTCTTTTTACTAATTATTATTTTTTGTGAAAAATATCCTGAAATATTTTCTATTTTTAATTCTATTATTCCTCGATTTCTTATTATTTACTTCCGTTATTTTTGAGAGATATTTTTAAATATTTTAAATTTTAAGAATATTTTTAATGTTATTCACTCTTGTTAGTTATAAGTGAAAGAAGCCTTTTATTATTCTTATAATTTGTAATTGGAGAATATATCACTGATCAATACATGCCTGTTTGTGTTTTGTATTAACAGAAAATTTAAAATAAGATAGAAATAATCAAATGATAAATTTCCAAATACATAAAAGGTAATCCGAAAGTAGCAAATTGGTGAAGTTGAAAGATAATATTTATCGAGTTCATTACTTTTATTTTGTACGTATTAATAATGTCCTGGTATTTTTGTCAACTAGCGAAACCATGTATCTCAATAAAATTGTTTTGCGATTGCAGTTTTAATCGTTTTGTTCAATTATTTATTTTTGTGCTTTCTTTAAAAAACTAAAAATGCATAGAGGAACAAACAAGAATAAAATGACCCGATGTGATTGAATTTTAGAGGTGTTAATCCTTAATCCCATACAGTAAAAAATTTAGAATTTTGATTATATGTATTTTTAGTTCGATTTTTATCCGATAAATTTTAAAAATATGTAAGATTTTAGATAAAAATTGAACATGAAACAACATATACAATTTTGTTACATTTATATTCATAACCATACCAACTCGTACACAAAATTAATTATATTTATTTATTTAATTTATATATTTATTAAATTAAATTATATATTAATTAATAATTATGGTTTATTGATTTGTTATATAGAAAAAAATTAAAAAAACAATTTTTTTTATATTATTTAATAACCGTTTCAAATCGTTATTTGCGGTTAAAAAACTGTCTACAAATCGTAACGATTTTTAGATAATTTTGATTATATATTTTATAATTCAATTTAAAGATAATTATATTAATAAATATCTATGCATTAGATAATTTTGATTACATATTTTATAATTCAATTTAAAGATAATTATATTAATAAATATTTATGTATCGACGCAACGAGAATTGAAATTGCGTAATAGTTGATAAAATTGGTTTTGTTATAAGTAATGTCACATAAATTATATGTGTATAATGAATCATTTAAATCATTCTTTCCCATTATAATTTTAACTATTTTATTAAATGGTGTAATTCTTTTTTAGAAAATAAAAAAATTGTTTGCGTTTTACAAACAAGAATCATGAAAAACAAAAAACAAAAAACTATTGAGATTAATAGTGTTCATAAGCTACAAACTCTCTCTAAATTCGCTTAATTATCAGCTTCTATAAACCTCATCAATTCTTTTAGCAATATATATATATATAAAGAAAGAAAAACCCATCAATCAAAATGGATATTGTTTTGTTGTTGTAAAGTTAGAATTTTTTATTAGTTAGACAATTTGATCTCAATATTTTCATGTTAAATCAATTAAATCTTTAAATTATAAATCCCAAACTAATTTTAAAGGTTTAAGTATTGTTATCAATTAAAATATTAAAATTAAATTTTATAAAAGTTACAAGTTACTGACACAAAAAATTTAGGAAAATTATAATATAATAAAATATTTACAATTTTAATAAATCTTCAAAAATATCAAAACAATCAATTATATATTTTTTAAATTATTATTCTTATATTTAGTATATGTAATTATAATGTAATCTTTATTTTGGTCAATAAATTTAAAAGTTATAGAATATGTAGTTTAAAATACACAATTAATCTGTAAATATTCATAGTATGTCAAATTATAAAAAAAATCCTAAAACTAAATAGAATTTTTTAAAAAAATTTCAAAGAAAACATATATATATATATATATATATATATATATAATTAAAATTACATAGCAGAATATAAATAACAGATTAACTAAGAAGATCATAAGAGAGACAATATAGCAGCTAAATTAATCAGAAGCTTAATTTAATAAATTAATAATATAGCTTCCCAATCTACAACACAAATAATTTAAGGGTTTTTGATTTTTTTTTTCCTTCTAAATATTGAAAAATAAAAAGAATAACATAGAAGAGATAATCTTTCTGCATGAGAGAGACATGATTTCTGAAACTATATATATATATGCTCTGCCAAAGAGTACTCAGTCGCCCAATTGATGATGATAGACATGTACTAATTATAATTAATTGTTATCATCATCGTCCTCATCATCACCGTTGATCTCCATCGATCAATTTTGTTGAAAAAGCAATTAGTTGTGTATATAAAGCACTATACCTCGATAGAAGCCATGGTTGATTTTGATTTTTGCAGAGACAAGTATAGAAGAGGACGTTAATTCCTTACTTAAATAGCGATAGGGAGAGGCTTGAGTTTGGTAGAGTATATTCAAAGCATATGCGTATAACATTAGTTTTGTTAGCGCATTGCTTATTATTATTATTATTATTATTTATTTTTTAAGAAGTGGATCAGTGATGATGTAACTATACAAAATGAGCACATCAATAACGTAGTTTTTAATTGTAATATTTTATTTTTATAATTTTAAAAAATTATATATTTTAATTTTAAATTAAAGTACATTTTGTTTTAATTATGAAAACGAAGCATTAAAAATAATAAGAATAAAACGATTTCATTAAAAATAATAAGATTAGATTGTTTATTTTATAACAACTTTGGGATATTCTATATCCCTATTTTCCCCCCGCCTCTTTTAAAGCTTATACTTTTGGCTATGATTTACGTTGCAAGGTATTTGAATAGTAATCTAAGCTTAGAAAAAAGTGTATGGAAAAATTTAATAAAAATATAATATTTTTAAAACTTATAATAATAAAATGATACTTTAAAATTAATCTAATTAAATGATGTTAAAATAAAATAATATGTTAATTTTTTTAATATTAAAGATATATAATATATAAATAAGGAATGTTATTTTTATATTTATAAGTTTTATTCATAATAGTTACCTTGTTTTATCAAATGTATTTTTATTATTTAATTAATTTTCTTAAAATAAGTGTATTTAGTGTTGAGAAATATGGGTATATTATATAATTTTATGTTATATTGATTATGTCATAATTGATGTGTTAGATAATTATTGAATAAAATAATAAGATTATTTTTTTTCATATTATAATTAACTTTTACATCATTTTACAACTATAATAAATAGAATTTTTCATATCACCGTATGTTACCTATATTTTTATAACTTTTTTATAAATCAATTCAAACCACTCGTTTAAATCAAGTAGAATCACTTAAAATAATGTCTCAAACAAATATATTACCATAAGTAACATATATGATTTTATATTTGTCTCTTTGAAGAATTTAAAATATATTAGTAAAATTTATATATATTTTATAAGTATTAATTTATTATTTAATTTATAAAAAATAAAATTTAAGACAAATAAATAAATAAAAATATTTATGTTACTTAAGATATATAATTATAATTTAAAAAACTATCAATATTTTAACTACTAATATTTATTAAAGTAATATGTAAAAATATCACTTAATTATTACATTTTTTTATTTGTATTATCAAACTATTTTTATCTCGTTTATACCACCAAACTATTAGATTTGTTTCATTTATACCATTATGTTAGTCTTTGTTTAATGAAATCATATGTCAAGTAGTATATTTAGAATAATTCATATAATTAAGTGATATATTTAAAATAAATTATTATTTCAAATATAATACTTAATTATTTGCTGTTTTAAAAAAATCTATTTTAATTATCTAAGTTGTTTCAAATTTATAACTCAAGTTTGATGTCGTTAGATAAAAATTAACATAATGATATAAGTAAAAATAATTTGATACTATAAATGAAACAAATATAATGGTTTGATTGTATTTTTATAAATTTATAAATTTATTATTTAATTTATATTACTTAAGTGATAAAAAATAAAATTAAAAATAATTAATTAAAAAATGATAACTTTATGTTATTTAAGATTTTAGAAAACATTTTTAATTTCAAATTGACATAATCGTATGACGTGATAAAATATAATTGTTCAGCTTCAAACTTTCTTCGTATGGTCCAGTATTTTAAAATGATGGCCATGCAATAATAACTTGTTACCTATTTAATTAAAATCATCTAAGTTTTAGTAGTGTACTATTACTCAAAAGAGCCATTTGAAAAGAGTTCTTTTACTTTCATTTAAAACAAAAAGAAATTATAAAACCTAATGTAAAGAGCAAGTAATAGACAAAACAGATTTCTTACCGACTCAAAACTAAGAATGAAAAAAAAAACAGGTTTTATAGATACAATTTTGGATATTAATCGAATCAGATATAGTTATATTGATAACAATACTCGTATTTACCTAAAATTAATTATATTTATTTATATATTTATTAAATTAATATGTTTATAATTAATTAAAATTTAAATTAATATGTTTAAAAAAATATATTTTTTAAGTATTTTTTAATTATCGTCCTGAATCGTTATATACGGGTAAAAAAATCTCACAATTTTTTATACAAATTTTATAATTCGATTCGAGAACAGTTATATCAAAAATAATTATTATAATGTTGCTATTCAAAATAGTCCATATAAATTACATTTGAATAAAATTCTTGATTTAATTTATTTAGAATAATAATATTATAAAAAATAATAATTTAATAGGATAATATTATAAAAAATAATAATTAATGATTAATTTATATAATAATAAAAATTATTAGGATAATATTACTATATTTAATTTAAATATAAATTTTATGTGTTTGTTAGTGGTAATGAATGATGACCCTACATGTCTTGATAAATTGTGTGGATCCAGCTAATAAAACAAGCGTGATAACGGACAAGTGATATCTATTTATATTGTATAATGTAAAAGAGATCAATCAAAGTATATCCTTCTCCGTAAGAATCAAAATACACCAAAAACATGCTGCATTATCCATCATGCAATTAATAAACTGCCACTATACTTAATTTGTAACCAAATTTTGATTATTTGTGACTCTATAATAATAAGATTCGATTATTCTTTATTTAAATAACATTAAATGTAATTTAATTTACAAAAAAATATATTATTTTTACTTTTACTTTTAAAAGAACTTTAGTTCATGAAACGGTATTTTGAAAGAAACAACTCTTTGCATGCTATTTATTTTTTAAATGAGATTTTTTAATGGATACAATATATTTTAAAATATATATAAATTATATTTAAAAATCTAAATTATAAGTTAATTTTTTTATGAAAATATATTTAATTTTAAATATAATAATGATAGTTATTGTAATTGTTTATTTATTTATATTTATAGATATTAAACTAACAATTTTCAAGTTATGGAAACTACAAGCTTGTAATGGTATTATAAATAAAGTAAAATCTTATAAAATAAAGATATATTTAAGATGTAATATTGTGATTTAAATTTACGTTATAAAGCATCAAATGTTATATTAGGAGTATTGTAAGTGTGAAGAATAGACTAGATAAATTTAGACAAATTTTATAGGTAAAAATGGTTACCTTCTTTAATGATTGATCTATCAATTATTATATGTAATATTTTTGCTTAGAAATGATCTATCCTTGTTTAAAAATGATATACCATTTTTAAGTTGTATAATTACTAAATAAATATAAGAGTTTGTGTCTTGGACTAAGGAGCTAGCTTTAAATAAATTAAATGTACATTATTCTAAATTTTTTTCTAAGGGATATTTAGCATTCTTATGTTTCCTAAATCATTAAGAGAGTTCATTGAGTTAGAAAAATGAGACCAATGATAAATTGTTAGGTTTTTTTTAAAACTCTTTGAGTTCTCTTGCTTGTTTTGAAATAAGTGTTTTTCTTCATCTTATTATGCTATTATAATTATATTATTTAAAGTTAAAATCATGGAAACTCGTCTCTATTTAAGGGGTAAAGAAATATAATAGATTTACCTAAAATTAAACTACTATAAAATTGGTCTATAATTTCCTCTATTATTATTGTTCTATATTTATAACTTGATAATAGATTTGTTGAAATATTTGTATGGGGTGTTTACTTGGATATTTTTTTATTTTACTTGAACTATTGTAATATTTAGGGTTCTTTTCCTAACATAATATTTGTTATATGTATCTTAATGCATAAATAATTAAATATAAAATTACAAGATATAAATAATACATATCTTTAATTAGTTTAAAAAAAACAAAAATAAGTGTAATTGTCATCACAAAAATTTATTAATTATATATTGTAATATACATAGTAAGAAGGATATACAAATATTGTATATTTTCCGACCACAAATAATTTTTTATTTTTCATTTTTTTTCAACTCAAAGATAGTTAAAATAAACACATGCATATAAATGTATTTTTTTTAGAACCAACTGTAATTTAATGGCATCAAGTTCTATTACTCTTTTCAGAATAAGCAGATTTTTGGTACACATTCACGTTTCTGAAAAGAAAAAAAAATGTTTTTCTATTAATATAATGCATAGATTATTTTAGTATGGTTTATATATTATAATATAATTAATTTTATGATCACTTTTTAAATATTTTATTCTTTTAATTTAATATTCAATTCGATGTTGATACGACACTGCATATTATTACATAACCCTATAACACATCACAAAATAAAAAATAAATAAATAACCTGGATCAATATAAAAAAAAATCAATTGAATTCAGACACATATGAAAGTTATTCACGAAAGTTAGATTTTCATTATGATCTCTCAAATAAATTGTAGTGATGATTGACCAGTG
Source organism: Hippophae tibetana (assembly GCA_037013495.1). Lineage (NCBI taxonomy): Eukaryota > Viridiplantae > Streptophyta > Magnoliopsida > Rosales > Elaeagnaceae > Hippophae > Hippophae tibetana. Next base: position 21,206,234 of record CM072803.1, read on the forward strand.
CATTAATGTGTCTATTATAGACTATGTTCATCAATTTTCTTCAAAATCTAAAATAAATTAGTAATAATAATATACATGATGTATATATTATATATAATTAAATTAACAATTAAATATAGTAAATTATATGTATGATACATAATGTATATTTATTTATATAAAAAATATTAATTATATATATATATATATAATATTATTTTAAAATTAATTTAATAATATATAATATACATGTGCTATTTTGCGGCTTTAAGGCTTTGTTTATTCAATTATTTGAGCATGTATATGTTTAAACACACAATGGAGTAGAGTGGTTAAATTTTTTTAAAACATGTTAAATAAATTAAAATAGTAAAAATTTAAATTTAGTGTTAGAATATGATAAGATGTTAGAAGTAAACTATTAATAGTCGAATATTTTATTGAATCACATTTTACAACATACTTTTATATCTCATATGAACCGAAAGTTATTACTTGTTGTTTTTCTTCTTCCTCCTCCCTTTTATTATTACACCAAAAGTTTTTAGTTAGATATCATATTTTTGAATAAATCTTATTTGATGGTTCATATCAATTAAAATTACTTAAGGTACATATTTGTGTTTGGTATGTTTCGACCACATATTTTTAATATTATAAAAATTTAATATATATAAAATCATAAAATACTTAAATTATAATTAAAGTGAGAGAATAGTTTTGTTTCTTCTATCAACATAATTTACTTTAGAATGCACAATAAAGATGAAATTCAATTCACATTAAAAAAATATATACGAGGTATCACTTTTTATCACCATATTATTGATTGGAGATATAATTGAAAAATTATTACAAATATTCTTAATTTTTCATATTTTATCACAGATATCTCCAATATTTTCAAAATATCATAGATATGTTTAACACTAACATCGTTATATTAGACATGATATATAAGAATAAAATTATATTTAGATCTTTAAGCTTCAATTCATTCATATTCTACAAAATCTTTTTCAAACACAATACTCATCTCATTCTTAAACGCAAAATCCATTAGCTCATATGTTCTCTTACAGATAATTGAAAACTCTAAATTTTTTAAGGCATAAAAACCAACACAAACATCAAGAACTAAACTCGTGTTAACCAATGATCAAAATATGTTGTCTCTGCATTCTTACCAAAATGCAAGGAATAATAACGTAACGACAAAAGAGTAACATAGTCAAGAACTTAGATATGAAGTATTATTTATAATGATAACATTATCTATGATTTGTTTTGTGCTCTTTGAATTGTTATGAAAATGATGACGCCTTTTTTTATGTTATTGATGTTGAATTTAAATAAAAATTATGATTTTTGTTTAGAATTTTTATGTGAACCATTTAACATAATTAATTTTATTTAAAATATTAATATTAACTTGTAATAAAATTCTTAAATAGAAAACATTTGTTTATTTTTAATTTTGCACAAGTTTAACTCAAATTTATTTTCAGTCAAACTATTTATGTATCCTAATGTGGTGGTTTCTTTTTATTTCAATTAAAGAGATAATGCAATGATAATTAATATAAAAATAATTAAAATTTTAATATTTTTGATAAAAAATTGAACTAAACTAACCATAAGAAAATCAATTCTAATTTTACCATATATCACAAGTATTAAATTTTTTAAATTGTAAATTTTGAATTTTGTGTTAAGAAGAGTGCATGATAAATTGAAAAATTAATTGTAAGTATTAATACTACTTAAAATTAAGGATATTATTGACAATATATATAATGTAGTGTATTTATGATCAATGATAAAATATGAGAGCTAAATAGTAATGATACTTGCAATAACTTCTCAGGATAATTGAATAGGTAAATTAAAAACAAATTTTATTATTTTAAAAATATTATATTAAAATATTATTATTTTTTATCAAGTGATTAAAAAACAATTAAATAAAGTCATTAATAAGAATAAAAGAGAAATTTAATATAAAATTATTTTATAAAAAATTAGCAATAATAATATTCAAACAAAAAATTATTTAAACATATATATTTTAATTTTTAATAAAAATTAAAAATCAATAAAATAATAACAATTAACAAATATTTTATGTATTTTTCATACTACGTATCACTTTATCATTATTAAATACTTATATTTTAATCGTATTTAATTAATTAACAAAATAATAATAATATTTTAATAAAAAATATTAAAATAATATAACTTTTCATTAATTTGTATTTTTTTTCATAACTAAAAAAATATAATAGAATAAATAATATAAATGATTTAATATAAAGAATTTGTGTTATTTTTAGGTAAATGATATTACCATTTTAATTTTTGAAGTAGTGCTAGCGATACTTTTATTTTTAATTGCACAATTTGTCAAGGGATGATCGTAAATTTTATTTTATTTTTTAGATTATTAACTTACCTTAAAAAATGTGAAAAATAGTTTAAAAATAAGTAAAATTTATACTTATCACTTACAAAATGTTGTAAATAAACATAAGAGTATAATTAAGAATATTGTTAGTATTGTTCTAACTTTTGTTATTATTACAATAAAAAGTGTAAAAAAAATAAATTTTATCATTTGTATTAATTACATATTAACACCGAGTAAATTAAATTAAATATATTTTTATATTCTTTATGCATTTTAAATTACAAACTACTATTAATTAGTTTGGTTTTTATTTCTAATCATTATTAGATAATTATTTTTTTAAAAAATAATTATATTAATTTTACATTTTATTTTATTTATCTCGTAACAATCAATAATACATCTTTGAAATAATATCGAGTTCGCTCTAACTTCCGATGAGATCATGAGAAGAGTTTTCCATGAACTAATAATGTGATTGGCGGGTATGATTCTCTGAGACCATGATTATTTTATTTTGCTTACGTTAGACCAACTGACAGTTGTATTCTATCTGTTGGGATATCATTGGGTTGAGTTTTATTCTTAAAAGCACCATAACTTTTTCTGCTCCCTCTCTCTTTGTGCCTCTGTGTTTGGACTCTCTTTCTCAAAAATTGTAGTTGAGTTGCTAGCGTGCGCAGGGGAGCAATCATCGCATAGTTTGGTGTATAAACAAGAGCAAAAGTGAAGCGAGATTAGGACAGTGCGCATTTTAGCCACCCACCTTACTCGGAGGAGATCGTGTAGCCATTTTTGCGAAGGTTGTCCCTCTATTGCCAATCTCTCTCTATTTTTCTTTCTGAATCTTCATAGCTTCCAGCTTCTGAACACTGTAAGACGATCTCTTTTCTCTTTCTGATTTCATTTCCGATCTGGTAATTGGTTGTTTCGTATGTGTTTCTGCGAATAGGTAATTAATATTTGATCATTTTCTCTTCGATTGACGTATTTTGTTTTACTGTTATCAGAGTGGGATTTATTCGTTTCAAGGTTTAGTTAATTGTAAAGAAAAAGGAGGCGTAATGGCTGCTCCGCCGGCGAGGGCTCGAGCCGATTACGATTACCTGATAAAACTATTGTTAATCGGCGACAGCGGTATGTGTTTGCTATCTTTTTTTATTCCTTTTTTGTGTCTTTGTGCTTGGTCTGTTTTCAACATTCTCTCGAGAAACAAAACGCAACGTGATGTTTTGGATCTCATTCCTCAATTCATTATGGTGCAATTATGAGTACATGTTAATATGTGTTTATTGAGGTATGCAAATTCCCAAGTGTTGACCCTGGCGATCCGGGGGTAGGAGTTTGATATTTTTTTTGGGAGATTTGTTGAAGTTCGGGTTAAAACAAAAGGTAAAATGTAAAGAAAGCAAAAATGGTGTTCTCTATTGGATCTGAAACGCTTGAGAATTTCGAATAGCCTAATTTAAGGTTCTTTTATAAATTTGCATTAGTCAATGGACTCTTTCTTTTGATTTTCAATTCGAGACTGTTTTCTGAGTTATTGCATGTTAATTGTGTCATGGTGAAATCCATCTTATTTATGACCGATTTATTCTGTGAGTTATCTCCCCCAGCAATCTGGGTCTCTTATGGTCATATTGTTTTAAAAACTAATTGAGTTTCACAAAATTGCTCAACTGTTTTTTCATGTTTGATTTTTCTTTTTAACTATGGTTTTTAGATATTCCTAATCCACCTTTAATTCTATGCTGTCTTGTATTGTCCTCTTTCTCTTTTGACTTTGATCGGGTCTTTGTCTTTTAACTGATCTTCTGTTAATGTTGGAATGTGTGTTTTCATCTTTTACTTGTGATGGAACTTTTTTTATTCTTTCACCTTTATATGTTTTTTCCTACAGTTAAAACCTGATAATGTAGCACATTGATTTGGATAAATAGTATAGCCAGTTACATGCTCGCCCTATATATGTAGATCGTCTGGGGTCAGAAAGCATGCCTATTTAACCAGGGTATCTTCTTTACTCTGATTAGTTGTTTGCTTCGCAGGTGTTGGCAAGAGTTGCCTCCTTTTGCGATTCTCAGATGGCTCCTTCACCACTAGTTTCATTACCACCATTGGGTATGCACTTCAAACTTTTGATTTTATGTCTTCTTATTAATTGTTCTTCTTGGAGAGTAATGAGGATTCCATGAGTCATTTTCCTTATGCAGCATTGACTTTAAGATAAGAACTATTGAGCTTGATGGAAAGCGGATTAAGCTCCAAATTTGGGATACTGCTGGACAAGAGCGATTCCGTACGATCACTACAGGTAACTTTGTGGTCTGATGGTGCCTTGGGTTTTACTTTTATGTCATAGATGGTTGTAGGAATGTTTTTGTATAAGTGACTTGAAAATGAATATAATTTATTTGACATCATGACTGTTCACCTTGGATGATTTGTGAGGGATGAGACTTTCTATTTGCATCCTTGTTATCTCTCTGAGATATTTAGAATATTGGAGCTTTATGTTGTGTTTGTACCCTTGTATAGAGAGAATGGTCAACCAAATGGAATGGTGTTATAGTCAAGGGATAATGATCTGTGTGATAGGAGGGCTCTTTAAGAGTACTGCTTGGGAAGTAGTTTGTGTGATTGCTGGAGAAAATACAAGTTCAATTCAATAGGAATAGCTTTGTGACACAAGTAATCGATGTTATTTGAATTTTTGAATCACCATCAGGAAAAAATGTGTAGACGGTTCAGTTCCAATAGTAAAAGTGGAGATGCAAAATGTGTTGGCTCTTACCATCCCACATCCCATTTAACATCTCAAATTGGCTCATGGTCAAAGTTCTACCATCCCTCCCATGTAAGTTGTAGATCTAATGGACCTCTCTTTAAACTTTTCTATTATAAGTAGCCATGTTCCTCCCTCCCTCCCTCCCTCCCTTCCTTCCTTCCTGTCAAAATGTTGCCTTCTTTCATGTTTTTGTATTTTGACTTGGCCTATTTTGGACAAATGAGATATACCAACTTATCTTGTCCCAATACCGTCCCGATCCATTATAAAAGTAGTGGTACAAGAATGGATAGGTTCTCAAAATTAATGCGTATACACCATGGGTTAATGGACATCCCCAATTTACACCTCTAAGTAAAAGCATTAAATGAAACACTGTAAGGTAGAGTTTGTCGTTGTCCGGCAGACTTGCCCTTCGATTTTGGTTAGCGAATGAAGAGTATTGCACGTTTATGCACATGATCTAATAGATCCTTTGTTGGTGATGGAACCGTAAGCACCCTTGAGGTTATGTTAATTACTGGACTTTAAGTAATAGATTGCTATTAGTCACTGGCTACTTGGTCCAACATTGAAAGACTTGATAGACTTGCAGTTGTCCATAGATTAGTACATGTCGCTTGCATTTGGAGTAACATGGCTGCAGGACATGTCAATGGGGAGCTTGGACAAAGCAATGCTTTTATTGTTCTTTTTCATCTGTATCCTCCTAATATTCAATTTGTTAAACTCCCTGATGGTATTTTGGTTAAATTTTTTGGATAAATTTTATGTTAGTGATGTGCTGCTCCAAAAACACTTTAGATTAGGCGTAGGAAATAACTGATCATTCATATGATTCTTTGATATATGTGAAAATTGCACCAAAGGCCTATGCTACATTATATGTATTGCTTCTCCTCCCCCTTTTCTTTTAATGTATTTCTTCAATCTGCCTCTCTTCTGCACTATTTACACTTGCCATTTTCTGATTCCTTCAGAATCTTTCTCTAATAATTTTATCCTTATATTTCAGCATACTATAGAGGAGCCATGGGTATCTTGCTGGTCTATGATGTAACGGATGAATCATCTTTCAACAGTAATTTTCCTCTCGTACTGTAGTTGTGTTATGCATCTACCCAGCCTTTCTTTTAGTTTAGTGTTTTGGATGTTCTAGTACTTGACCTTCATATGTTTTGAAGCATTTTCCATGTGAACTAATGAGATGCTTTTGCTGGCTTTGTATATGGATCTAATAGTGATATTGCTTCTTGCTATTTTTCAGACATTAGGAACTGGATTCGAAACATTGAACAGCATGCTTCAGATAGCGTCAACAAGATATTGGTGGGTAACAAGGCTGACATGGATGAAAGCAAGAGGGTAAGTTATTTTCTTTATTGCCTAGATTGCTTTGATCCATCATTCTACTTTGCTTGAGTTGCATAACTAGGCTGCTTGGTGCTTGATTATTGATAAACCTGGGATTAGAGTGGCAATGTGCTCTTCTGGCCACCTGTAAAGAAATTTTGATTCCTCTTTATAGTACTGGGATTTCTGCGCTTGCCTTCCTGCCTTCGGCTGTAATAGTCTATAAATGTTCTTTTATATTCTACCAATAACACCATTCGTTCTTTCAGGCTGTGCCGACTGCCAAGGGCCAAGCACTTGCTGATGAGTATGGAATCAAATTTTTTGAGACTGTAAGTGAACCATGTGAATTCTGAAAATTGGTCAAGTGTTGATACGTACTGAAAGATGTTTTGTACTACAGAGTGCCAAGACCAATCTAAATGTGGAGCAAGTTTTCTTTTCAATAGGAAGAGATATAAAGCAGAGGCTTGCTGACACCGACTCCAAAGCCGAGGTACTCTCTCTTTTCTGTCATATTATCGTGATTTTGTAGAAGATTTTCAGTGGTTTTTAATATCTTTACCCATATGTTTATATTTTGCCGTTACAGCCAACAACTATCAAACTCAACCAACAAAACCAGGCAGCTGGTTCTAGTCAAGATGCCCAAAAATCAGCTTGCTGCGGTTCTTAAGGCGATGGAAGTTTCAAAGAAGCATGGTTCGGAGCAACACCTTGCAAAAAAAAGAAAAGGGTATGGAAACTAATTGTATGACATTCTGACGGATGTTGTAATTCTTTCATACGTTGATTTAGCGTGTGAAAGCTAGTTTGTTGTAATTTGATAATTTTATCTTGCTAAGCAAATATTCCCCCCCCCCCCCCCCCCCCAGATTTGTGTATCTACCTTTTCCTTCTCTTCTATTAGGAAAAAAAAATCTTATTCTGTCCTTTTTATTCCCGGAGAAATTATACATCAGTTCAAGAGAAGTGATGTGGTATTTCCTTGGTGGCTTTTTTTTTAAATATTGAGCAGTTGTGTTTTTCAATAAAAGTTATTGCACTTATCTTTCACCTCATTAGCAAGTACACAACAATGATCTAGAATCAATGAATAATTTTTCTTTATTCCCCTTAATAACCTCTTCAAGTGGAATCTCATAAACTATTCTATGGAAATATTAGATTATTTATTTTAAGTGATGTAATTTTTAGCTATCCATATTAAGATACTGGAAATTTGAAGATATAATAGAGAGGATATGATTGACTGTTACCTGTCGTATGGTTTAAAGACGCTAAATATAGTGAAAACTGATTGTATGACAATGGGATCACCTCAAGTTGAGCAATTTATGGTCTTATCTTAAAAATTGAGCATAAAAATTACAAAAGATCAATAAGTTTTATACTCTATATGGGACATAATAACTTTAATGTAAATATCCACAAAGTTAAAACTAAACTTTTAAACTTGATCTAAATTAATTTAATTTAAATGACTGTTTGCACTTTTGGCGATGTCTCAATAATCGTTTTTTTCCATCTTCTTTTGCTTACATTTTACATTAAAAGTAGTTTAAGTCTAATATCTTTAATAAAATTATATTTTAGACTTTACCTATGAGTTAGAGCATTAAAAGTCTATTATTATTTCAAAAAGGGTTGTAAAAGTTTACTTCTGAAAAATGTCGGTAATGTATGGCGCGTATCAAATGTGTCAATGACATGTGGTGTAATTGATTTTTTTTTTTTTTTGAAAATAAATTTTTACTATTTTTTTTATAAAAATAGTAGACTTATGTTTTAAGTATAGATCTAAAATACGATTTCTTTAGAAATATCGAATTTTAGCTACAATTTTTTCTACCATACAGTACATGAAAGAAATTAGATGTTGTATGCTAATAAGAGAGTAATTAGTGGAGGATGCGGGTTGAAAACCTACAAATGTGTTGTAACTTAGTTTTTAAACCACAAGTAATCTAATCCACTATTTTATTAATATTGTGTTTAATAAGTTGTACTTGTATATTTAAAAAACTCTACTAATCTCTCTTTAAGATAAAAATATGAACAATTCTCGTGACATATAAACCTTATTTTTTTTAATTAAATAATATTTTTTGTGAAATTCGAACCAGTCACTTGAAGCAAGAAAGAGATGAGTCTTACTATTATATGAACCTCATGTTAAAAAAGAAAAATTATATTAAATAATACTATAAAACTTATAACAATAAAAATAATAGTAAAAGTGGTTTAATTAAATGTTGTTCAAGTATCTAATTTTTAGTTATTCTTAAATTTTTTTATTTTCCAATTATTATATTTTATAATATTTGAATAAAATAAAAACGCAACACTTTTATTTTCTTTTTTATTTTAGTAGTTTACTTTATTTAATATTTTAACTTAAAATAAAATAAAAAATATCATTAAATAATCATTATCTATAATTTTTGTTAAAATGGAATATCAGTTTTGGTTAAATAATCTGCTTTTCGTAGAACAATGTAAGTTATTATTTATTCCCTAAATCCTAATAAATATTTACTTTCTTTATTCAAAGGAGTTATTTTTCAAGATGCAATTAAAAATAGAACCTTGCATCACAAGAATAAAGATATAATTTTTTATTATTATTATAATTATTATATTATCTATACAATTATATATATATATATATATATATATATCTATAACTTCACTTATAACTCAAATAGGATTGTTTGTCCCAAAAAAAAAAAAGCACTCTACTAGAATTCTAATAGAATACATATAAAGTAATTCAATTATTAATCATATAATTAACAAATCATCCAAATCTTTTCTTCCAAGAAAATTAAGAATGACGAAACAAGTAGATCATGATTTTTTATCGTTTCTGAAAGTTGAGAACTCCTTCTTAGTGCCTTGGGGTTGGGATCGAACACCTGATGAGCAACACTATATGAAATTTCAAACGATTTGTTCTTATTTTTTCAATACTCCTATTCTTGAGGTTAGTGTTTCTTCAATTTCTTCTTAATAATTAATTAACTATGTATTTATTTTACGTCTTACTTTCTTTTTCTCTTCTTGTTTCTTTAAATATATATATATATATATATATATATATATAACAGGTTTCGATTATAAATAATTTAAACAAATATTAATATTTATTCTCATAATATCTTTTCCATGAAATTATTTAAAGGTTATAAATATCAATAAATATAGAAACTTAAATTAATAAATTTTTAAAAATAAATAAAAAATTAAAATACGACTAAAATTACATATACAATTAAATTATATTTATTTAAAAATTGAGATTATTTAGTAAATATTTATTTTGTAACGAGAACACTAGTCTATATATTTAAAAGCTTCACATATCAGTCTTAAAAAATTAGAATTATGTATATGTAACTAATCCACTTTATTTGTTGAAGAGGAAAAAAAATCATATTATAACCACAGGGAAGTTTTTTTTATTTTTTTTATATGCGTTTACTTTAATCATAATTATTATTTTTAATTCATGATCAGCTAATGTCGGTATGACTTTGTGCAAGGAAACTTTTTGAAAATATAAAAGTAAATATATTATTCTCTCGTTTATATTTTTCTTTAAAAAAATTAAATTTTTACTTATATCGATCATATAAGATTATAAGTAATATTTTGAGATGTATAAGTTAATAGAAAACTATCACTCATATATATAAGTTAATTCTATTTTATTCAATCATATATATAAATTAATTTTATTTTATTCAATCTTGTATAGAATCTAGTTTTTCAAAATTTGTTTTAATACCCATTCAGGATTCTTTTTATAATTTGGTAATTTTATTCATGTTGTGATTCTTTTTTCATACTTAAAATCAACAATGTATTAATTTGATATACTTTTGTAGGTTATTGATATTAAATATCAAGAGTTTGAAGACTCTAAGGAGGAGGAGGAGGAGGAAGAAGAAGAGGAAGAAGAAAAGGAAGAAGAGGAAGGAGAAGAAGAAGAGGAAGGAGAAGAAGAAGGAGAAGGAGAAGGAGAAGGAGAAGGAGAAGAAGTATTCATAAGTTGCTTTTCAATAATACCAGAAAATATTAATGAACACAAGGCAATTACTTCTTTGGAAAAAAAGGATCAAAGTTTTAGTAATTCAGAAAAATCAATTTTCAATGAGAAAAAAATACATATATTAAGATCAACGACGAAATGTCATTGCCAATATCATTGTTGTTATGATTGAATAATGGTGAGTAATATGAGTGTTGTGATATTATAAAAAATTTAAACGTTTATCTCTTTTTTGTGCTACTATAATTAAAGGCTTTAATGATTTATCATAATCAAAAATTTATATTTATCTATTTTAAGATTTTATTAAATTTCTTGTTGTTTTTAATAACATTGCACAATCATATATCAATAGGCATATATTAAGAAGATTGGGATTCATACACTTTTAAGACACAAAAAATACTATTATATCATAAGATAATTTACTTATCATAATAATATTATTCTTGAATGCAATTAAATTATCTCTTAAACTCAGACACAAAAATATATCTAATGAAGAAAAGATGTCATTGTTCTTACTTTTATCCTCATTTCGTATTGAGTTATTGTAAGAGCCTTTTTTTTTTATAGAATTTTAATTTCATAAATTATTTTTATATATATTTATATTTTTAATTAAATTTTTCTTATAATTATATTTAAATATTGATATTTAAAAAAAATTAATATTAAGAGATTAAAAAGTTTTCATCTAAAATTAATTACGTTGATATAAATTGTTTAATCTAAAAGTAATAATGTTAATATGAATTGTTTAATTTAAAGTTAAGTAGATAATTTATTAAGCTTTAATTAAGAATCAAAATTGGATAAAGTTGTCACTTGTGGCCACTAAGTAAAAGTTACAAAATGATAGATATCTACAAAAAATAAATATTTACAATAAATAAGTATCTTTAAATGTACAACAATTTAATCCTACTAAGATAATAAATAGGTATCACGTTATTTCTTTCTCTTATATATATTCACATATACGCACAACTATTATATCTAAAAATATCACTTGATCTCAAACAAAGAACCATAAATAAACACTCTTTTTTTGTATAATTATTAGAGCGAGACTATAGATCTTCTCTATCTATTGTTTTACAGTTATTTACTTAAACATCAAAAGGCTAAAAATCATCCCTTAAAGTTGATCTAAGGTCCTAACAATTGGTTTATCTTGTAAATTCCATCGAGAATAATCCTACCTGGTGTTAACAAAAAATTATATCAACATATGACGCTATTTGTGGGAAAGAAGTGTGTTCTACTCATCTAAAAATTTCAAAATTGTTAAAAAAATTTCTCCAAGTTCTTAATCCGCTAAGAAACAAAATATAATTAAAAAGAGCTTATGGACCTCAACATCAGTGTTTTTTGAAAAAAGAACTTCAAAATATTCTAATATATTATTTTCATTTCATCTACTTGACTCCCTAGAATTTTAAAAAGAGTAATGGATCAGACAGCCAACTCCACCTTTTAAACCCTAACAACTAGTTAAGAGGATGAGCCTACTAACCCGTAGGTCATCCTTCTAGCTTTTTCGGAGCCTGCCAAAAATATGAGCACTACATTTGGACCTATTTGTCTACAATAGGCCTGATAAGTCATAAAGGTAAGATGAGCTCAGACCTAAGCTCACCTGAACATGATGGAAAATGCATTCTAGGCCTCTATGATGGCCTACTAGAGCTATAGGTTCCTAGATCAATCATCATCTCAGAAAATGTTCCTACCACTTCCTCGAATGCCCAGAGTGCACAAGGTTAGACCCATAGCCATCCAAGGCTTAGCTGGAAAGATGACCATCCATAACAAGGCTTGAGTCCCATAGCAAGCAAGACTTTATCTATTTGGTAACCCTTTAATGAAAATAGTCTGTATGATAGGCATATGTCACTTATTAGTTGAGTATCACCTTCCTTATATGACTAGTTATATGAAAGTTGGGTTTTGGATGCACTAAAACAAATATATGTCTTATTCTGTTTTATATAGGTTGATTTAGAGTAGAAAATAAAGAGAAACTATGCCAAATTTTTTTTAGCATCTAAAATGTAATAGGACTTACTTAAGTAATAGTGAACTTGGACTAAGTCCATACATGTAATATGATTCATCAAAAAATCTGACCGTTTTAGAACATGCTTCAAGTATATTGGATATGGTTCTTTGCATTATAGTAACACCATTCTTGGAGAAAACTTGAACACTAATTTAATATTGATATTTTCTAAAAAAGATATCGTTGGTTACAGGTATGTGAAAACAAGATATGAACAATATTACCGATATATTGAAAAGTACTACTTGGGTTGATTCACGGACTAAGTCGCTCTCTTTGAAAAGTTTTGCTGTTTTGCCCAAATTTGTGCAAGCAAAAACAACCTTGTCGTTCCTAGGATAAAATAACCCATAATCCTTTTTTTGTCTGAGAGCTTCACTGCACTGATGAAGTCCAGAATGATACACCTCTAAAGTATTTACGTTACTCAGAAAACTGAAAAAACAATTTTGACAAAGTAACTTGTATAAAAAAATTTAGAATCTATAATTTTTTTTCATGTTTCTCATTTTTTTTTACTCTAAACCAACTTGTATAAAACAAAACAAAACATGACATCTATTTGTTTAAAGCATCTAAAACTCATTACTCATATAACCAATCGTAGAAAGAAGATAATACTTACTAATAAGTGACATTAGCCTATTATACAATCTTTTATTAAAATGTTACAAAATAATTTACAACATAATTAAGTTACTAAGTAATTGAATAAAATATTAGTAACTCTAAAATAAAGAGAAATCATACAAAGTAAAATTAGTATACTAATTTTAGCCTTATTCTAAGATAGTACTCAAACCTTCAATCAAAAAATACTACTATATGAGAGGAAAAGATTAAAATAAAAAAGGGGGTGAGTAAAAATACTCAATGAGTGGACATGTTTAGAAAAATTACAATCATAGAACATATTTATTTAATCTTTAATAAATCAACTGTAAAATATATGTAGATCATTACATGAAAATATATACAAACTTTATTAGTTTTTTTCAAGAAATAAACGTAACTGGAAATATATTTATGCATATAAAATAGCTATAAGTAGCCTACAAGTTATAATTTATGAAAAGAAAAAATCTTACCAAACTCGCATAAGAGAAAAAACTGGTCATACGTGTACCTCTTTGCACACGTAGACAAAAAATTCTTAATTAGATATGTACTAGTAATACGAGCACAGATAGGGGCTCATTTATCAATTATTTGTTATTTATGTTACTATTGAATTAGGGATAATATGCTTGATTGATGATTTGAAATATCTTCTTTCACCCATTTTATGTCAATATATTTAGGGTGTAGAAGTCTTCGTTCACCCATTTTATCCCAACATATGAGTGCCCTACATTTCCTACCATATAATGATTCGTAAAAAGTCATCTCAATTCTTGAATGTTAGCTATTATTCTAAGAAAATTCCATCAATGGGAGAAAATAATCCTAATTTCTTTTAAATTGTAAAGTACAAACACATAACATATCTTCAAGGGTTTAGACAGTTCTTTCTGGTTGGCCATCTATCTATGGATGAAATACAGTACTAAATTTCAACTTTGTTCCCATGGCTTCTATAGACGTGGCTAAGACAAGGATGTCAAGCACATGTCTCTATTTGACACAATAGAGATTGTAACACCATGTAATCTAACAATCTCCCCTATAAATTTAACTAATCTATCAATTGAGAATGTTGATTTCACTGGTTGAAAGTGCATTAATTTAGTTAATCTATTAATAACCCAAATAACATTATGACCATTTTGAGTACGAGGAAGTTCCATTAAGAAATCTATAGTGATGTGTTCCCATTTCCATTCAAGAATATGTAGTGATTATAACGATCCAGAGGGTCTTTGGTGCTCTACCTTCACTTGTTGGCATATTAAACACTTATATACAAATTCTACTACATCTTGCTTTATGACTTTAAACCAATAATGGTCCTTTAAGGTTTGATACATTTTAGTACTATATGGATACACTACATACGCAAAACTATGAGCCTATTCAAGAATATCCCTCATCAAGTCCTTATCATCAGAAACACATAATCTATTGTTAAGCACAAAAACACCATCATCTCAAATGGTTAAGTCCATTCCTGAACCGTTTTGCAATTCCTTTTTCAATTTGACTAGCATGGGATCTTGAGATTGAGCTTTATGAACTTTATCAATTAAACAATGTCTTACCTAAAAACTAGTCATTAAAGATCCTAAGACAACAACTGCCAACTTTACATCCGACTTCTTCAACTTAGCAAGTAAAGGAAAATATGTTGTTTTGAAATGAGCTAAGGAACTTGTTGCCTTTATACTAAGTGCATCTGTAACCACATTAGTGAAGATTTGTGATCAGTGAAGATTTGAAATTTTTCACTATATAAGTAATGTCTCCATACCATTAGTGAAAAAAAACTAGTGCTACTAGTTCTAAATCATGAGTAGGATAGTTGAGTTTATGTGGGTTGAGTTATCTCGAAGCATAAGCAACGATCTTACCATATTGCATGAGGACACACCTTAATCCTTAGCAAGAGGCATCACTAAATACTACAAATCCACCATTACCTGAAGGAAGAGTAAGTATTGGATTAGAGGTTAATAGATCTTTCAATTCTTGAAAACTCCTTTCGCATTCATCATTCAACCTAAACTTTATATTTTTTCATGTCCAATGAGTTAAGGGTAAGGCAATCTTGAGAATCCCTCGACAAATCAGTTATAGTATCCAACCAATTCCAATAAACTTTGCACCTTAATCACATTGAAAGGTCTTTTTCCAGTTAAGCATAAACCCCATTTTTTGAGGGTCAACAAAGATCCTTTTTTTATATGACATAACCCAAAAATATAACTTGATCTAACCAAAATTGGCACTTATTGTACTTGACATATAGTTTCTCTCTTATAGCATTTGCAACACAAGTTTGAGATGATCTTTATGCTTCTTTTTGTTTTGAGAATAGACCAAAATATCATTAATAAAGATGATAACAAATCTATCAAAGGAAGTATGGAAGATTTGATTCATAAGGTCCATAAAGGTGGTTGGAGCATTAGTTATCAAAAGGTATAACTAGAAATTCATAGTGACCATATCGAGTTCTAAATGTGATGTTTGGAATGTCTAATTCTTTAATTTTTAGTTGATGAAAACCAAACCACAAATCAATTTTTGAGAATACCTTTTCCCATTATAATTGGTCAAATAAATCATCAATATAAGGAAAGAGATATCTTTTGCATGTGATAACCTTATTTTGTTGTCTATAGTCAATACACGATCTTAATATATCACATTTTTATACAAAAGAAAACAACTTAAAAATGATATATAATACATTTAGGCCTTATGTATAATTAAATAAGCCTACTTAATTCACCTTAAAAACAAGATCGAAAGAGTAACTAATCATATAGCATGAGATGAAATTGGATAAGATAAACTCATCCTACAAAGAAAGTTAACTTTATAAAACATCAAAACAATTAATTACTTATTTTTTATTTAATCCCTGTATTTTTAAATACTTATAATATTTATATTAATTAATAATTTGATCATTTAATTAAAATATTGTATAATAAAATATATATTCTCTTCTACAAAATATTGTATAATAAGTAGTTAAAATGTTTGAAATAATTAAGTAGACTATCTAATTGTATTAACTATTATAAATAGATAAATCTTGACATTATGAGAAAAATTCATTGATATTTTTGTTAATTTTTGTTAACATTTTACCATAATATCCACAATTTCTAGGATATTTTAAAAAGAAAAAAGAGATTTAAATGATAATGAAATTTAAGCAATAATTTGTCAACATTCTCAATAATTTAGCCAAAAGATATGGATATTATGTTTCGATGTCAGAATATGCAAAATAGAGACATTGTAGCAACAATATTGATGATATCGTTGACATTTTCATCCTTGGTTGAGATAACTATTATTCACTGCATTGATAGGGATGTATGCCCTTGCTTGACACTAAGCCTTTTATTGCACTAAATTCTGCTTAATGGTAAATTGAGCGTTTGGATGCAGGACTCATTAATTGGGATGCTTCTTTGCATAATTTTTACCCTCGATTACATAACCTATGATTAGGGTGTGTCCTAGTTGTAACTTAATGCATTCATCTTGTATAAATATTTTGGAAGTCTTGGCCCTAAGGCACAGTACTCAGTGTCACACAAAAGGCTTTTGAATTTTTAAGTCAAGATAGCTTATGGTCGCTCGTTAAGTTGCTTCTTATTCACTACCTTTCGTAAGGTTGTATTCTCAGATGGGATACTTAGGGCTACTCGGTACCAAGGTAGTAGAGCACTCAGGTCATGACCCCATTTCAAGGTCTAAGGTCTATTAAGAGGCAATTACAACAAGTTAAGCTATTCTTCACGTTAACTTTATCTCAAACTACAAACTTTGGTCAAGGTGTGTTCTTATAGTCACTTAACGTGCCCAACTTTTATAGTTTGTTAGGTGGTTTGGGCCTTAAGGCACAATACCCATCTACAAGGCTACTTCTTATTCATTGCCTTTCACGTGGGTGCATTCCCTACCTAAGCGCTAAGGACTTTATTGTGCTCAACCCCTATTGGTGTCGCACTAAGGGATCAGGACTATCTCAAGTCCATGTAGCTCAAGCTTGCTTCTTCATTTGATGTTGGACCTTTTGTCTTGTTGAATCTTATAAGTATGGCCATATATAGCCTAGGTACCTACAAACACAATTTTATTAGAATAAAAGTGTTTGTGAAGTATTGTTTGTCCTTCTATTATAGTTGTGTGTTGTTTTGGCCCATGTAGATTCTTTATGCATAACATCATATGCTACTTTCTATTCTTATAAGATTATCATTATATTTAGAGCTCTAAGATGAAATAATATGTAAGGACGAAAACACTAGCCATATATATAAATGAACTTTCTAAACTTTTGTTACGGGGCCTTCTTGGGCCATGTTTACCTCTTTAGTATATATCTTCAGGGCATTGTGTGAATCTCTATAACCCAGGAGGAGTTAAAATATGTTTTGGACTTCTAGGTATTTTGTGAATCTCAATGACCCAAAATGGTCAAAACATATTCGAGACTTGATGTATCTTTCCTACCAAGGGCTCTTGTAGGAGAATTGGGTAGATCTCTAAAGTATACTTATTGGGTACTTTCACATACCTATTTTGGAAATATTTCCTAGGGATGTGTGCATCATTAGATAATATGTTATGGTTGGGCACCCTCTAGTGAGTTACAATCCAATTTATTGGATGATACTCACGTAGAGTTGCAAACTTTATTTTTTATACACACACATACACACATATCCTTGCTCTTAATTCATGCATTTATTTACTAAGGATGCACTGACAATTATTTTTGAGGTTGCTAGGTATAGGGTGAGGATGTGATCTAGATATAGACTAACTAGTAGTTGTGGATTGCTCAAATATTCCTTTAGCTTTTCAATTTCTTTCTCACAACTCTAGTTTTAGGAAAAAATAGATTTTTTATGTAATACTTTGAAGAAAGGTGCACACTTATAAGTTACCTGTAAGATGAAACTAGTTAGAGAAGCCACTATTCTTGTCAATTTTTGGATTTTCTTAATTGTATAGTGAGGTTGCATATCTACTCATGTTTTTATATTTTTAGAGTTGGCCTCAATTCCTCTTTGGTTGACCATTAACCCTAATAATTTTCCTAAACCTACATCAAACACATACTTTGATCATATTCTGTTTCATTCCATATTTTTTGAGAATGTCCAAGGTTTCACCTAGATTAGTGACATGATCCTTAGTATGCTTAATTTTGATAATCATATCATTTACATACACCTCCATTGACTGTTAGATTAAGTTTGAAAATATTTTGCTAGCTAACCTTTGATATATACTACCAACGTTTTTTAGGCCAAAGGACGTGACTTTGTAACAAAATAGCCTTTGATTGGTCATAAAACTTGTCTTTTCTTGATAAGGGCCATAGATCCAGGTTTGATTATATCTAGGGTAAGCGTTCATGAAAGAGAAGGCAACATTTGCTACGGTGGCATCCACAAGATGGTCTATGCATGGCAATGAAAAACAGTCTTTTGGATATGCCTTATTCAGGTTAGGAAAATCTACACATTCTCCGTTGCACATTGGCTTTTTTGACCAAGACAATGTTGGCCAGGCAATTAATATAGTACACTTTTATTATATATCCAATTTTTTTTATAGTTGTTCAACTTCTACTTTCATGGGAGAGTATTTTTCTTAATTGTATGATCTTATCTTTTGCTTGAAAATTTTAAAATTTTCGTCCATATTGAGGTGGTACATTTTGATTTTTGGATCTATGCCAAACATATCCTCATAAGACCATGTGAACACATCTTTAATTTTTCCTAGGAATTCATCTAACCTTTCTTGTTCGTTTAATGGCAATGATATACCCATCTTGATGGTCTTGTAAGGCTCATCTTTAAAAAAGGCTAGAAGGCATGTCTATTCAGTTGGTTTGGATGTGGGAATCTACCGTGGCAGGGGTTAAGTTCCTAATCAAGCATAACAGTATATGATACATCGTGGGATGAAAGTAACTTGGGTTCACCTTGTACAACCGGAGGTTGTTCATTGGGTAAAGACCATACGATAAAGGTTAACCTAGTAGGCAGTATTAGTTGGATCACACCTTAATTGATGACATCTATCCTGGATGACCATATCTTAGCCTGTGACACTTGATTTAGATAGGCACTTCCTGCCAAACTACCTCTCGATTAGTGATACCTAGTTTGGATGAGATTCCTTGGCTAGCCATCTCTTGATCGATGGTACTTGGCCTTGGACTCAAGTTTTGTCTCATATGGTCATCTTGCCAGCCAAAACCTAGATGGCTATGGGTCTAGCCTTGTGAACTCTGGGTATTAGAGGATGTCACATGGACGTTCTCTATGATGATGACTAGTCCAAGAGCCAATGGATATAGTAGGCATTATAAGATTGTCTTGAGTGTATCTTTCATCATGTTTAGACGGGTTGTAGTCCTAGCTCACCTTACCTTTTTGACATGACAAGTTCGTTGTGTGTGAACAAGTCCAAATATAGTGATTATATTTCTGGAAGGTTACGATAGAGTTGGAAGGATGGTCGATTGCTTAGCAAGCTAAACCTCCTAACTAGTTGTTAGGGTCTGAAAGGTGGGGCTAGTTGTTTGATCAATTACTCTTTTTAAAAGTCTAGAAACTCAAGTAGATGAAAAATAGTAGATTGTAAGATTTTGAAGTTCTCTTTTCAGAAAATACTATTGCTAAGGTTCACACTCTCTTTTTAAATATATTTTTTACTTCTTAGTAAACCGAGAACTTTGGAAAACCTTTTTAAGTGTTCTACAACTTTGAAATTTTTAGTCGAGTAGAACACATTTATTTCCCATGAACAGTACCAAATGTTGATACCAATTTTTATCAACACTATGTATTACTATTTCCTGTAGGATCTACATGATTAACAAACTGTTAGAACCTGAGAACAACTTATGAGGAATGGACTTAGGGCCTCTAATGCTTAAGTCAGTAACTGTAAAATGAAGGGTAAATGGAATCTACACTCTTTCTATAGTAATTATATAGAAAAAGAATATTTATTTGTGATTCTTTGTTATAAGATAAATGATTTTAAGATATATTTTATTACGTGCATATGTGAATATATATATAAGAAGTCATTAGGTTTGAGTTATTGTAGCATTATAGACACTTATCTTTTGTAGATATTTATTATTTATAGACTTTTATTGTTTGTAGTCATCTAGTTTTAATTATCTTTTAATATTTATCTCTTTTAAAATAATTAATATATAATCATTAAGTCATTATATCTTTTACGATAACTAAAATAAAATTATCAACACCATATATACACATATACTTGTAGTTTAAGTTTAAATTCACTTATAACTCTATTAGGATTCTGATACAATTACTACTAAATGTATACCTAAATATACATATGAAGCAATTCAGTCACTAATCATATAATTAACAAATCATCAAAAGCTTTAATTTCTTCCAAGAAAATTAGCAATGGTGGACAAGTTCATAGACAATATTAATTTTTCTTCTCAGACGAAACAAGTAGATCATGATTTTTTATCATTTATGAAAGTTGAAAACTCCTCTTACCTTGGGGTTGGGATTGAACACTTGAACAACAACACTATATGAAATTTCAAATGGCTTCTTATTTTTTCAATACTCATGGTCTCGAGGTTAGTGTTTCTTTAATTTCTTCTCTTTTTCTTAACTAATTAACTATTTACTTATATCTATATATATATATATTCTAGTTATAAATGATTTATATAAATAATAGTGATATATTTAGATAGAACTATTTAAATATAAAGATATTAAAAAATATAGAAACTTAAATGAATAAGTTATTTTTAAAATTAAGAAATGTTTTTAAATTACAACTTAGATATATATATATATATAATTAGATTATATTTATTTAAAATTCGAAATTATTTTGTAAAAAGATTTATATTATGATTGTTCAACGTAATAGTTTTACAAAAATACAATTATAGTTTTACAAATTGTTTGTTGAAGAAGACAAAAAGACATTTTAGATACAAATTTGATATATAGGGCAATTTTCAACATTTTTTATTTTTATTATATATATATATATATACTTTTATTGTTATTATTATTTTTAATTCAGGGCTAATATGTTGATATGATTTTGCACGATTTTGTGCAAGGAAACTTTTAAAAAATATAAAATAAACATATTATCACTCATATATCTAAATTAAATTTATTTATTTAATTTTAGAATCTAATTTTATGAAATTTGATGATAATATTACCAATTTATACTAATTTTATAATAGGAATCGAAACCATTAATTATAGGCTATAATCTTTTTAACTTTTAGCCATTTACAATTTGATAATTTTACTATTGGTGTATACTTAAAATCAATAATATATAAACTTTATATATTCTTTTAGGTTATTGTCATAAAACATTAAGAGCGTGAAGTCTTAAAAGATGAAGAAGAGCATAAAGTCTTTCCAATGATACTAGAAAAGATTAACGAACACAAGGCAGTTATCTTTTTGTATAAAAAGGATCAAATTTCTAATAATTTTAAAAAATCAATTTTTAATGAGAAAAATATAAATATAAAGATCAATGACCATAAGTCATTGCAAATACCATTGTTATTATGTTTGATTAATGGTATATAATATGAATTTTGTGATATTTTAGAAAGAATTAAACATTTAATTTTTTTTTAATATTTTATTATATGTCTTGCAACCTTGTTTTTAATATCATTAAACAATTACCTACTAACATAATATATTAACAATAATGCAATTTAGGTATTTTTAATACACATAAAAAATAGTATAAATGATCAAATGGTACTTAAAATCATGATATATTTAGTCAGATAAAATGAAAAATAATCAAAATTAATTCATTTCTTTTTATTTTTATGTTTAAAAAAATAAATCAAAAATGAAATCGATTTATAAAGAATAAATAATCAAAATTCTTTATTTCCCTTAAACAATCGAATTTCTATGATTTTATTGTTCCAATTTTAACCCCACATAACATTATTGTTCCAATTTTGCCCCACATATATAAACTAACACCCACGAAAGCAATTGTCTACCTCCCCCCTAAACGAACCCTACACGACTTCATTTCTCCTCTAGATTTACTCTCAGTCCTCGACTGGTTATCCACAGCTGATGGTTTCTTCACATTGTATGTCTCATTGATACTGTGATGGACACCACAAACATCTGGATGATATTCCAAATTGCACACCAAATTATATGCCTCTGCGAACGTCTGTATGATATTGCAAATTAAAACTACAAACATTACATAAATATTCAAATCTAATCCAAAATCCAAATGCAACTCATTTCCTAAAAATGCATAAACATTGACGAAATCAAAAGGCAAAAAAACAGGGAAAATGTAAAAAATCAATTTTTTTAAGTATGAGATTGAAAATACCCGTAAAGCAAGTTGTCTAAAAGCCTTCTTGACCTCAAATTCAGAAGCACCAGGTTGAATCCTCAAAGCCTCATAAGGGTCCGATATTGAAGAAGAATGATATGACGCTTTACCAAAATGGACCCTTTTAACATTTTTCTTCTTCTTTGACATTTTGCTCTTTAAGCTGAATCCAAGATGGCCCATTACCACCAATAAACCCAGAAGTAGAAGTAGCCATAGTTATCAAGCTTGAATTTTTAAGACAATATCAAAAGCAAAACACAAATCTAACGAATACCCACCAATCAAATTTGGATCTTTATAAAGAGATCAATCAATTTGGAATAATAATAAAGATCAATCAAGCCTTTAATAGTAATGGAACAATGGGTACAAGGATGGTGTAGAAGGTGTAAATGGATTTTTGAAATAGAAACAGTGGGTGTTGGTTTAATGGTATGTTTGAGCGGATGGTATTACATTTTTTTACTTAAAAAATTAAAAATAAAAACTGTTATTTAATTTATCTAATAATAAATAATAATTAAACGATATTATTTAAATTTTAATAAATATGATGATATTAAAATAATTTATAATATTTTTGATTTTTTTTAATAGTAAAACAAACATTATAATACTGATTCTCTTTAATTTTAACGATAAAATTCGAAAATATTTTTTTTTTTAATTTTGATTTCAATTTTATTTCATAAAATAAACTTAATCTTAATGTTAGATATCATTTAATCTTTTTATTTTAAATACGTGTCTATTAATACAAACTCAATTCCTAAATTAAAACCACAAATCCATAACTACACCCCAAATCTATTTATTTGCTTCAGACAAAGGGAGAGTAAAGAGGGAATGAAAAATGCTTCCCTGGCTCCTTCTTCAATGGCATTAAAAACCTTTCAGTTTTTTTTTCAAGAGAGTAAAAGGCGTTAAATGAAGATTACATTTGGTTTTGAAATGGATGGATTTAAATGATTAAATTATCCCTATAAATAAATTCCAAAAAAATTTATTTTTATAAATTATTAAATTAATAATTAAATAATGAAGTTTTGTTTTTTCTTTTATGACTTTTTTCTGTTCAATCAAAAGTAACATTCAATCCAAACTTTAAAAAACATAAGACTAAAATAATACTTTATCCTAAATATATATATATATATATACTATTATAGTGATAATGATAGTGTCACAACGTTATTTTTGAATAGAATAGAATTATTTATTAAAATAAGACAAAAAATACTGTTATTTCAATTCAATTTTAATAATATTTTATGATACAACAGTATTACACATCTTTGGAAATATTTTATTAATATTACATGTCTTTAAAAAATTTATATTAGTCACATGTCTTTGAAAATCTTTTTTGTAATAATATTTTATGATACAACAATATTACATGTGATATGGAATAAATAAAATAAAAAATATTTAATTCCAGTAATTTTAGTTTCTTAATTGATAAACACGTGTAAGTTTTCTTTAATTATATGTATATTTATTTATTTTTAATTATTGTATTTTATAATATTTAAATAAAAAAATATATAATATTTTTGTTTCATTTTTATTTTATTAATTTAATATTATTATTATTTAATAATTTAATTTAAAATTAAAGATATCATTTAATTTTAAAAATATCATTAAATAATAATTATTTTTAATTTTTGTTAAATTAATTTTTTTAATATTTTAAAAGATTGAGATTATTTATTAAAAAAATAAGGATTTTAATGATATTATTGATATATTTTTTTCCCAAAAAAGGGTATTTTAAAAAGAAATTTAAACTATTACAATTGTTCTTCTGGTGTTTGTAGAGTGAGAGAGTGCCGCCAGAAACCATGAAGGTCAAACCCTCACCGTCGACGCCTACGCCGACGCAGACGCAGATGCAGACGCCGCTGCAAATTCTGAAACCAGACGATGATGAAGAAGAAGATTCAGAGGTAAATGGCTGCATAAAAAACGAGTTGCAGATTGTCCTTGCAGCCCCACCTTTCTCACTTCCCGACGATTGGATCGTCGAAGAAAAGCGCCGTTCCATGTTCGGCTCTAACCCTGGAAAAATCGATAGGGTCCGATCCTCCCTTCCTCTCTCACTCTCTTGAATTTTTTTTTATTTCAGGTTTGAATTGGTGTAAATTTTACAAGTATTTTGAATTAAGCTTTAATTTCTCCACTTTTTGTTAATTTTTTTTGGTATTTATATTTGTGTTCTTAGCAGAATTTAAAATAAGAATTAGACGATTATGGCTTCTTTTCCTAATATCGAATGCGATTTGTGTTGGTCTGAGTGGCCAGATAAAGGGAATTGGGGCTTTGGTTTTTTTTTTCTCTCTCTTTCCTAGTTCAAAGGACTTGGTATGAGAATCCACCATTTGTAACAATTGAAAGTCAAATGCCTATTGTTAAATTATTAACGTTTTATGGTAAGTGAATATTGTAAATCCTGGAAGAGAAGTGAACTTGTTGGATTTTGGGAGTTCAAAGATGATTTAGCTTTGGTTGCTTCTGATTATTTCTCCTCTTACGTTGGTCAACTTAACCTTGACTTGATGATCTAAACCATGACTTTTATTTCCTGCTTGCTGCTCTCACATAACATCTTGATTGTGGCTTGCAATTTGTTCTTCATTTCCGGGTTCTGTACATAAATATTTTCTGCAGATGGGCAATGACCTTAATTTTTCAACGTGTTAAATGTATTCCACAGTGGAGATCTTGGTTAGCGTAGAAGGGTTGATTGGATTATTGACTTTCAATAAATTTGGAAGAGAATTCTGCATTTAGTTGACGAATAGAAGGTATTCTATGGACAGATATCATTGATTATTTTGTTTAGTGCCATCACGGAAACTTACATTTCACTCATGCCTCTTCATGATGCTATGCCAAGTAGATGATTGATGGCTCTAAGCCATCACTCAAAACGTTAAAATCTGACTTGTAAATATTTTAAAACATTTGTCCATCCCATCTCGTAGGAAAGTTTCTAGTAAATAGTGATTTGTTGATGCTAGATCCTCTGGGTTTCAATTTACTTGATGTCGTGCCTTCTGACATCAAGTTGTGCTTGAAAGAAAATAACCTTTGCTATTAAATATTTGAATTGTAGAATATTGACATGTGGTAATCATCAAAAAAGAGTAAACAAGTATTTTTGAGACTCCCATTGAAACAGAAAAAGTGGTTGTCTTGATGTTAGGCTTACACTACTTTAAGGTATTTTATTTGAAGTGATATAATAGTTTCCAAATCTTACGCCATCTAAATTTCATTGCAGTATTACACTGAACCTCTCACAGGAAAGAGATTTCCTTCACTATTAGCTGTTGAGAGACATTTACGAGAAAGTGAACTGGATACGCCTATGAGGAAGCCATCGAAATCAAGCAACAAATGCACTGTAAGCTCTGGAACATCTTAACTTTCTGTTAAATGTTAAAATGAAAACAACGACTTGGTTTCTGTAGTGTTAATTTGACCTGGAAATTCCTTAAACTTTGAACTTCAACCAGCGAAAGATACATATGCTTTAGCTGTAATATGATTCATAAAAAATCTAACAGTTTTAGAATATGCTTCAACCAGTGAAAGATACTAATTTAATGTTGATATTTTCTAAAAACATAGCAGTTCAAATTGAAAGGCTTGATTGTTACTAACCTTAAAATATAAAGAATATTCTTTGCTAAAATGAATACAGATGCATATGCGATCCGTGCCCCGCATTGTCAGAGCCACTGGCACCTCACCTTTTATACTACCTGATGATTGGATCATTGAGAAAAAGAAACGTAGCAGTGGAAAATCTGCTCATCTCTTTGACAAGGTAACTCCTATTTAACTTGTTTCTTCAAGTTCTAATTAATTGGGGGTAAAGTTTCATTATATACCATTCGGTCCTGTTGTATAAATAGACACTTATGTTATGCAAGTACTATTTTACGCACACATGCATATGCACTTGGAAACACACACATTCCCATGTTAAACTTGTACAATTATAGACAGTTAGACACATATCCAGTTACTGTTGTATTTTATGTTGGACATTGGTGTCCTGCAAAAGCTATTCCCCAGAACGAGACAAGATCTTGATATTTATTTTTGTAACCTGAGCAGGTTTTTCAGTTTGCAGTGCATTAAAATGAAGATCTGTTGGACTTCAAAGCTTTTTTCACTTTCTAAAAATTCATGGAAAATGTGATAAGTTTTATGCATTCATTAATACGTGCAGTATTATATTGAACCAGAGACTGGACAGCGGTTCCGCTCCTTAGTAGCTGTTGAGAGATACCTAAGAGAAGAAAAGGAAGATACAATGTTACTTAAGGAATTCAAATGTGCCAATAAAGTTAAGGTAGGTTTGGTTTTTAGCAACTATTTAAAAAACGATTAGTTATTTTCTCATGAACCATCGCTCAATCTAGTGCTGCTACTTTTTCAGCATTCTCTCAGACATGGTTTGAAGAAGGATAACATATCTAGTAAGGAGTCTTTACTAGAAGATGTTAAGGAATTTACAAAAAAGGCCAAAGAAAATATAACTCTGCAGAAAACAACCCGAAATGAAGATTGTTCGAGAGTGAGTTTAGTAGCTCTTAAATTTTGTATAGAACATTATTCTTCTTTTTCCTATAATTTCCCTTTTTGTGTTGCGTATAATCTTTATTTGTGTTGTCTCCTGCCTCTTTTTCAGCATTCAGAGCATTCCAGAACTTCAAAAAAGATAAATTTCAGAGAGGAGGACAATGCCTCAATGGATGATTTTGGACATCGACCATCAAACATAAACTGGGTTCTTTCTGCTCCTGGCGGAAACATGTGGCAGCCTTTCATGGGTGAATCCTTGGTCCCAGATTCTGTGAAGCAAAGATGGTCTGAATTATTTATATCATCTATACGCCACAATGAAAAATTACCATTTTAGTAGATTCAGCATTGTTTAGGTGCTTGTAAATTTTAAGTTCATTTTGTATTGCCAAAATGCATATGGAAAAGTGTATTATATTGAATATATAGTTGTGTATGACACTTCTCATGGTCATGGCATTTGAGAAAAAGAGTAGATTCTACAAGAAACAGATAGTACTTGCTCATTTGCAGTCAAAACACATCAAACAGCCCTCTATCATTTTTGGTGGTTAGTGTAAGTTTAGAGAGTGCTGATAGGTATTTTTGTTGTGTTTTAGTTAAAAGTAGTTTATGTCAAAAAATTATTTTACAAGAAAGTGCTTATAGAAAGCACATAATTTGTGCTTTTGTTAGGAAGCAAAATGTGCTTTCTGAAAGCACAAGAAAACATACTACAAAAGTGGTAAGGGAGTAAAGGAAGCTCAAAATGTGCTTTAAAGTTCTTAAGTTACTTCCGGTAAGATTTTTCATTTGATTATTATTTTTAACAGTCGAAAGTGCTTTCGTAGAACTTACAAAACATAAGCAAACGGTAATTTGAGTACAAAAGCTCATAGGTCTTTTTATTCATAAAAGTTTACTCTTTATACTTTGTTTTTAGTTGGGATTTTTAGGTTGCTTTATTTTATAAAAAGTATATCTAAGTTTAATTTCTTGTAAATGTTTTTTTAATTATATTATTTATATTATGATATATAATAAAATTATCTTGAAAAATGAGAAATAATTTATTTTATATATAGTTCTATTATGAGAAATCAAATAAGTGATATAGATGCAAATTTGTAGTAAAGATTTTTTAATATGCATGTCTTTTTATTCATAAAAGTTTACTCTTTACACTTTGTTTTTAGTTAGGATGTTTAGGTTGCTTTATTTTGTAAAAAAGTATATGTAAGTTTAATTTCTTGTACATGTTTTTTTATGTGTGTTTAATTAAGAATAAGTGTTGTTATTTAATAAAATGAGAAATGTTAAGAATATATAAATTTGTATATATTTTTATAATTATATTATTTATATTATGAAATATGATAAAATTATCTTGAAAATGAGAAATAATTTATTTTATATATAGTTCTATTATGAGAAATAAAATAAGTGATATAGATGCAAATTTGTAGTAAAGATTTTTTTAATATACATGTCTTTTTATTCATAAAAGTTTACTCTTTACACTTTGTTTTTAGTTGGGATGTTTAGGTTGCTTTATTTTGTAAAAAGTATATGTAAGTTTAAATTCTTGTAAATGTTTTTATAATTATATTATTTATATTATGACATATGATAAAATTATCTTGAAAAATGAGAAATTATTTATTTTATATATAGTTCTATTATGAGAAATCAAATAAGTGATATAGATGCAAATTTTTAGTAAAGATTTTTTAATATGCATATGTCTTTTTATTCATAAAAGTTTACTCTTTACACTTTGTTTTTAGTTAGGATGTTTAGGTTGCTTTATTTTGTAAAAAAGTATATGTAAGTTTAATTTCTTGTACATGTTTTTTTATGTGTGTTTAATTAAGAATAAATGTTGTTATTTAATAAAATGAGAAATGTTAAGAATATATAAATTTGTATATATTTTTATAATTATATTATTTATATTATGACATATGATAAAATTATCTTGAAAAATGAGAAATAATTTATTTTATATATAGTACTATTATGAGAAATCAAATAAGTGATATAGATGCAAATTTGTAGTAAATAATTTTTAATATGCATATGTCTTTTTATTCATAAAAGTTTACTCTTTACACTTTGTTTTTAGTTGGGATGTTTAGGTTGCTTTATTTTGTAAAAAAAAAATATATGTAAGTTTAATTTCTTGTAAATGTTTGTTTACGTGTGTTTAATTAAGAATAAGTGTTGTTATTTAATAAAATAAGAAATGTTAAGAATATATAAATTTATATATATTTTTATAATTATATTATTTATATTATGACATATGATAAAATTATCTTGAAAAATGAGAAATAATTTATTTTATATATAGTTCTATTATGAGAAATCAAATAAGTGATATAGATGCAAATTTGTAGTAAAGATTTTTTAATATACATATGTCTTTTTATTCATAGAAGTTTACTCTTTACACTTTGTTTTTATTTGGGATGTTTAGGTTGCTTTATTTTGTAAAAAAGTATATGTAAGTTTAATTTCTTGTACATGTTTTTTTTATATGTGTTTAATTAAAAATAAGTGTTGTTATTTAATAAAATGTGAATGTTAAGAATATATATATTTGTATATATTTTTATAATTATATTATTTATATTATGATATATGATAAAATTATCTTAAAAATTGAGAAATAATTTATTTTATATATAGTTTTATTATGAGAAATCAAATAAGTAATATAGATGTAAATTTGTAGTAAAGAGTTTTTAATATGGCAAGACTATTTTATCCCTTTTAGTTTATTTAGTATGATGTTTTTTATGAAGTAAAATTGTACTTGCCTATCTTTTAAAGAAATAAGGACTAATAGATACTACCATAAATTAATGTGTAGATTTTTTTTAATTTTTAATCTTACAAAAAAATATATTTGTATCATATGTTTTGCAAAATATGTGCACTACTTTTTAAATATAAAAAAAATATTTTTTAGGCTATAAAAAAATATGACATGTATATATTATTCAATTGATTTTAATTTTAATCTTATAACAAAATATATTTTTTATGTTATAAAAAAATATAATTACATTATATTTTTTTCTAAACATTTTCATTACTTTTTAAATATGATTTTTTTTAACTTTATAAAAAATATTTGTATAGTATGTGTGGAAATTTTCTTATGATTCATAACTTATTTTTTATCAAATCTTTTGGTTTATAATTTTTTTTATCTCTTTCAAATTGTATGATTCATGATTTTTGTTCTTAAATCTTATGATTCATAACTATATATAAAAAATTAATAAGGGTAGAATTTATTGTTTATTAATAAGCTCGCATAATTTAAGCACCAAATTACAACCCTTTACAAGATTTATTAAAATTTGTGATATAAATAGCTCCCTTAGATGATCATATAAATAACTTTAATTAAATAAATTTTGGCATGTTTTTTATTTTTAAATATAAATATTATATATCCCACGGTTCAAGAAGAATCTCTCAACCATTTTTTATTATCAATCAACAAGATACACTTAAAATTCACCATTTTTTTATTATAAATTTTATTAAAATTAAAATTAATATAGTAGATAATTATTAACTTATTTTTTTCGATATATAATTAATTATATAATTTTTTTAATAAAATTTTCTGCATTAATTATACCCCACCCGTTACACTTTTTTTAATTTATAAAAATGAAAAGATAAAGTAACATATTAGTTGTTCATTCGAAATATGTTTGTGAACTACCCTCTTACCTAAATTAATATACCACGTCATTTAAAGTTCAACCTAAATTTCCGATATTTACTATATTCTTTTTTAAATGCAACTAGACCTTGTTCATCCACTGTATAACAAAACCAATCCGCTAGACAAGACAAAGTAAAAATAAAAAATAAATAATGAATTTTAAATTTCTTAAATACATCTTCTGAAAAATAAAGCAAATGTCTCCTATGCTTTGCCATTCTCTCTCTCTGTCTCTCAAATCTGAACGAGTAGCGAGAAATATGCTTTCTGAAAAATAAAGCACCAAAGTTTATGTCTTTCAATTCCCTTGCTACATTGTCTTAAAAAAACACCAACTCACATACCTTCTTTGTATAATTCATCACTTACCCACATACTTTCACTAACTTGCTCTTTCTATTTTCTCAACCTCTCTCTAATTTCTTGCATGCTTCTTACACCCTTTACATAGCTATTAACAAACTTCAAGTAACACTCTCTATTTGGGTGCTTTTTTCAATGTTGTAAGCTTCTATTTCTTTCATGATCTCTTTGTGTGTTTGGTAAATATAATTTTTATTGTGTTTTCTTTAAATGGGTATTTAGCTTTTTGTGGATTATAACGATATATGTTTGATTTTTGTTTTTGTTTCTAGGTTTTTATTCAATTGAGTTATTGTACGCTAATGGGTCCTATTAGAGGATTTAAAAAGAGAAAGAAGACTGATAAGAAGCCTGATGAAAATGGTTCTGCTTCTGGGTCTTCGGAGAAGGAGGGTTCTTCAGATTGGTGGGATGAGTTCTCGAAAAGAATCAGTGGTATGTTTTATTTTATTCTATTGTTGATTTAACTAATTTATTTGTTGATTGATTTTACTATTTTTCTCTGTTCTATGCTTGTTTTGTTGAAAAAGGGAAAATACTTATAGCATGAAGTAAACCACTTGATACACCTTACTTGTCATAAATTTAACGACACTTTTTCCTTTGTATTTTAATTAAATCTAATCAATGGTCAAAAGTTTATTCACCCAAGTGCTTTTGCTGCCTCAGTGATGCTATAAAGAATTACTCGTGAAAAAGTCATATTTTAATGGATTGGTTGGTTGTCTTCCCTGTGTTTTTTTGAAATCTGGTTGTTGGGTGAAATTTCGATTTTTGTTTATAGTAGTCGGTCAAATTAATTTTCTTATTTTCTCGTTCAAGTCATATGTTGGTATATATTGAATGCATTTTGATTTGATATAAGAAGAATACTTTACTTGATCCTTCTCCAAAGTTAATTCTTTTGTGTCTTTTGTTCTTGTTTCATTTGACTATCCGAAGGTACAAGAGGATAAGGTTGTAGAGTTTTGATGATGACTGGTATCATAGTTTTATGCCTGTGACTTGTATAGTTATTTTATTTGTTATTCCAACTACTAGGAATTTGTACTTATCTTAGCTTGGCATCAGAATTCCGAGTAGACATGTTTTTCCCTTTTCTTCAATTTACTTTTGATAAGTCTGAAATACAATATTCTTAATGTTAGGATGAAACTTATAAGCTATAGATCTTTAGATAGAACTCAGAGTGAACTTTTACCGATATAGATGTCCATACAGAGATATCTTCTGATCAAGCTTAGGCTTTTAAAATATATGTATTTAGTGAATAATTGATCAAATCTTTTAGATTTGGTGTTAAAGGTTCTCCCATAGTAATAATTCGAATCAATATCGTCAAATCTCATTCTTCTGTCATAGAGTTAGATGTGATAATAGAGTGGTACACAGTTATCATTTTTTTTTGTATTACTTAGAAGTTTTGAAATGGTTGGACCCCTGCTTTTGTTGGAACTCGGTTATGGTGGTGGTGTTGGAAAACTTTGAAATGGCATCGCCTTTAGAGTTTTTTTATTGTGATATTTGTTTTCTTCTATCAATCTCAAAGCCTTTAATTTTTCTCTTCCTTTCTCTGTGTGAACAATAAGGTAGTATGTTGTTTTTCATGAGATTTGATGAACAAAAGACGATTGTTGTATTTTTCTATTTATTTGTGAAGCATTGTTTCTAAATTATTGGTATAAGAGTTAAATCCTAATGCAGCTCTTTAATGCTGATTTACTTTTCAAGCCCAAAATTGATAATCCAAACAGAGTTTTGATTTGAAAAACAAACTATTCCATGTAAATGATGACTAGGTTAAAAACGTTTAGTAAAAATTCTTGATATTGACATTCGTAGTTGAAACTATAATACGTTTAAGATTTTAAACATGATTCGATAGCAAACCCAAACCGAAGTTTACAACACCTTCTGTGTTGTGTATTAGTGTTTGCACCCACGCACAGGTATACATAAAGAACACTGTATAGACTTTGTAATTCTTACAATATAATCAAGGAACCTTACTTAGGGTTGTTATTTAAGATTTTGGAGAAAGCACTTATCTTTTCTGTCTCAGCTTTCTGAGATAATTATATTTATGCTAAAATGTACTAGATCCATGATGTCTAGATGAAGATTTGATTGGCTCTATTTTATCAAAGGAAGAATAATAAGAAGTTATAGTACAAACACATGGAGTGTTTTAGGGACTGGAGGAATGACATACGTTCTTACATTAAATTGTTCTAAAACTTGATGGGTTCATTTCACATGACTCCTGTAAGAATGAACTTACTCAAAACATCATTACCGCAAAGTCAGGTGTTCTGATAACTAGTATTTTGTCACTCCTCAGATATAAGTATGTGATACATATATGCAGTAACCCTATTGAATAAGATGAAGATTTCCTTCGCAACGATGTAGATATCTGAGAAGGAAACTCCAAATAGGGAAATGCATGGCAATAAACGAAAGCCGAAGATTCAATGGTTCATGTTATTGAAGTTCTGAGAATGATTTCAGTTCATTGATTCAACAGTACAAGAGTTGGTATTTTGCATAATTTATCTGCTTACGATACTTTTTGACAAATTGTGACCTTTTTGGAATGGTCAAAATGCAATGAAGTAGATGGCAATTGGGTAGGTCAGTTAGGGTAAAATTTTCATTTATGAATAGAACTGGTTTTAGAAAAGGGAATTCTTTGGGAAACAAAATCTTACTTGTTTCAAATGTTCGAAAAACATCTCTCTCTGATGCATTGATGCATAGATGAAAAATATAAATTATCTTAGCAAATATATCATTTCTTACAGTTTAACTCCTATCATGATCTTTTGCTTCATGTCTTACCACCTTTTATGCAAATTGGTTTTATGGGAATTTTTTTATCAGTCTAGGGCTGTTACGCGGATTCTTTTAACATACTTGGTGTAAAACTAGTTCTCTGATGAAATTCATTGAACTTTGAATCTGATACATATGACAGAATGTTGAATGTTGGTATTAATATCATCCCTCTATACAATCTACACTTTCATATCAATAAAGTTATCTGTAGTAAATTGTTTCTGTTTCAAAGTTGTTATTGGTTTGATCATGTCATCATGCTAGCTATATCATCTCCAAGAAATATTTTTGCATTTAGCTCCATTCAAATTTTTAATTTCTCTCCACAGATAAGTAACTTGATGAATTTTAGGCTTAAAATTTTGAATGATAACACGATGTTTGTACAAAACTGTTGACAGGTCTTCAATGTCCATCAAAAGGTTTTCACAAGTTTGAATCAATTTTTAAGATTTCCCGTAAAACTTTCGAGTACATATGCTCACTAGTTGAGGAAGATATGATGTCTAAGTCAGCACATTTTGTGTTTACAAATGGTAAGCCAATGTCATTGTGTGATCAAGTAGCTGTAGCTTTAAGAAGATTGAGCTCTGGGGATTCACTAGTGACAATTGGGGATTCATTTGGGTTGAACCATTCAACTGTCTCTCAAGTCACATGGAGATTCGTGGAATCAATGGAACAAAGAGGGCTTCACCACCTACAATGGCCAGCTACAGAAGAAGAAATGACCGAAATTAAATTGAAGTTTGAGAAAATACAGGGCTTCCCTAATTGTTGTGGTGTCGTTGACGCAACCCACATCATGATGTGTTTGCCTGCTTCAGATCCTACAAGTAATGTGTGGCTCGATCACGAGAAGAATCATAGCATGGTCTTGCAAGCAATTGTTGATTCTGAGATGAGGTTCCGCGACATTGTCACCGGGTGGCCAGGTAAGATGAAGGATTGGTTGGTATTTCAGAGTTCAAATTTCTTCCAACTTTGTGATAAAGGAGAGAGATTGAATGGTCAAAAGGTCGAGCTCTCAAAAGGGACTGAAATACGAGAGTATATAATTGGAGATGTTGGCTATCCATTACTGCCCTATCTTGTAATTCCTTATGAAGGAAAAGAAGTCTTAGATTCAAAGGCAGAGTTCAACAAGCGTCATTGTGCGACTCGGGTTGTGGCGCAACGTGCATTAGCGAGATTGAAAGAAATGTGGAGGATCATTCAAGGAGTGATGTGGAGACCTGATAAACATAGATTGCCAAGGATTATATTTGTTTGTTGCTTGCTTCATAACATTGTCATTGATATGGAAGATGAGGTGCAAGATGAGATGCCTTTATCTCATAACCATGACTCAGGTTATCATCAACAAATATGTGGATCCGTCGACATAAATGGTGTTGATTTGAGAGATAAGCTCTCTATCTACTTGTCAGGAAAGTTAACACCTTGATTAATTTTTTTCTTCCATTTTTCTATTGGATTAATAAGGTATAAAGATTGTAGTTGTTAATTTGGAACTGTTTTTGTGATTCTTCTTAAACCAAATTTGATGGATTCAGTTTCTTTTATTTTAATGGAGTGCATAATAGAGTGAGACTTGAGAAGTTAGGAAGGGTTTGAAACACATTTTTATATGAAAAGTCATGTATTGTAATTTTATTAATAAGTGTATTCAGATTCACATAGTATCTAATAAAAAACTAATAAGTTAATTATAATTGTGATAGATTTATGATAAATAAAGTGGACAAATGTCTCATAACAGTGAATCAAGTGCACAAATTGCCCAAAAACCCAACTCTGATCTCACAGATCTCTGTAGCCAAACGATTTATGAGATAATAATAATCCAAAGTTGATTATAATTGAAAATCCATAATAGTACAGATTGTATACGATGAATTGGTATATCAGCTTGTATATATTTTATTTATGTATATTCTATATATGAATAAATGTATATTATATACAATACATACATATAACAAATATAAATTTTATATACAATTAACATATTATGTTGGAGTCATTTGATCATGCTCAATTTATATATGACATTTAAAGTAAAAACTCTAATTGATAGGATAAGAATTCCATTTCCCATGTTTGAAAAGTCAAAGAAAAGGTCCCCAAGACTACTAGAATTTAGAAGCAAGTACATATAAGTGCCGAAATCAAGGCCAAAGTTCAACCCTAATACTAGAAACTACAAATTCCAAAGAAACAATCATCAAACTCTAAGTTATTTTTCTGATCTCATTTAGCAAAAAGAAAATAAAAACTACCCTTATGTTTTTGCATTTACGAGATATCCTTTATTTGTTTTTTTTTATAAAAAAATGTAGAATAAAATAATCTGTACTCATTCTTTTGTATAATATGTTTGTGCATATACAAAAGATCTCATTTATTCTCTAAAAAAATATACAATAAAATAATATGTAATTGTAATATAATTATATACAATTATCGTAATGTAAGTGTTTTAATGCTTCTATATCTATGGACGTCTTTATTTATACAAAGCACTCTGTCCCCTTTTTCTATGATTCAGGACCGATAAGCTTCAAATCGTGAGAAAACAGATTTCAAATATATAAAGCAAGGTTTTTCTTCCGGTCTACTTTTTAACTTAACGAAGAAACTCAAATCTTTTGCTCTCTCCTTGACCACCACCACTACTAATACTATTAATTACAAGAGGTAATAATATTACTCTCTTTATCTTTCTTTGCATTCAATGTCTTTGGCTTCCTCGGTATGCATTTATATCCAATCCCTTCTATTTATTTCTCTGTCAATTACATCTATTATATATATAATTATATATATAATTATGAGTTGTAAACTACTGTAATTTTTTAAAAGGCAATCTGCTCAGCTCTAAAAATTTAATTGGTGTTTTTTGATTCAATAAGATTCTGAATATTTATTTGTTTTTGATTCTTAATAATTCAAAATTAATGTTCAAAGATTTGTTTGGTCGATTATTTTCATCAAAAGGTTTATTTAATTAATAATATGAACTCAATATCATCGTATTAGAGCATAATTACCAAATGTCACAAAGGAAAAACAATTTTTCTATTAAATATTTTAAGTTATTTTCAATTTCATACCTTATGTTTTTTTTACTATCAATTTGATACCTTATTTACATTTTAAATTTACTATTATTTTGATATTTTGACGAGGATTGAAAATAATTTGAAATATTTAGTAAAAAAAACGAACATAATAGGGCTCAAATTTTGATTATTTTTTTTTTAAGAAAACAAATGAAATGTTATAAATACCCATAGCATCATATGCTTTTCCATCCACAGTCGACAATTTTTTCAAGAGAAATATCAAAATAATAGAAAATTTAAAACATTAAGGATCAAATTGATAATAAAAAATATAAGTTATAATATCAAAAGTAATTTAAAATATTTAGTAAGAAAATGAATCATTTATTCTATCATAAATATATTATAATCATAATTAACGTGATGTTTTTTTCATTATATACAATTATATTGTATTCATTTGTACTTATTTATAATATTATACACTATAATTTTAAGATTTATCATATATAGACTTAGTTGAGTTGACACTAAATTTATTAAATTTATATCTTTGAGATATAATCTCTAAATTTTTAATTAATACATGTAGATCTTATTTCATTCTTTAGTCCATATTTTAGGAATTAAATTGTCACATCTTAACAATGTTTAAGAGTTGTATCCCACAAACAAAGTTTTTGAACATGTTTTTTTTTTTTGTAAATGATGTCATTAAAGTTTAAAATGTGTAAATTAAAGTATATCATTTAAACCAATATATATATATATATATGCAGAGACAACAGGAATACTTCTTTATATATATATATATATAGAGAGAGAGACAGAGAGAGACAACGGGAATATTTCTTTATATATATACAGCGAGAGAGACAGGAATACTTCTTTCTTTAGTACTGCGCATCACTGGTAAAACAATCTCTACATATTTTAGGAAAGAAATAAAAAATAAACAATCTCTACATAAATTATTGATTTTTTTTCCGAACTTTTTACCCCAAAAGAATAAGAACGAAGAAAACAATTGTTAATTGCAATTACCAATTTTAATTTAAGTTAAAAACTCTAGAATATAACATTAAGTTATATTAATATTTACAATCTAATTTAAATTAAATTTATTTCATAATATATTTTAATCACTATTTATTTTATTATTTATTTTATCAATTTTTATTTACAGATAATTGACACGTATTTGCGTGAAATTTTAATAATGTGAGAGATTATAATGTCTTGATCTTAGATTTAATTTGTGAGAGATATTTTAATAATGTCTTGATTTTAGATTTAATAAATGTTATATTAATTTTTATTAACATTAATTAGTACTATTTTTTATGATCCCGTGAGATAAAAAAACTCGTGAGAACATCGGACCACTAATAGATAAATAGTGATATTTGACCGTTTAATATTTAAATCAGTAACGAGATTTATAAAATGTAAAACAAATTATGGTCATACTCTTTAATAAAAATAAGAAAGATAATATTTATGGTTATTTGTTTTTAAGTATTGTACGAGACATGAGGTCTTGTGAATGTGTACAATATTATATATATTTAAAGATTATAAGTAACCTATATATTTCTTATCATATATAAAGATTGTTATAATATATTGATTAGTTATTTATAATTATCTATTTTAGATGAGAATAATTATTAATTATTTATCTTTTTGTATAGATTATCTAACATATATATATTTATCACTTGATACTCTATTAATCAAGATAATTCATTATTTATCATGTAATATGTATTAAATTCCACCCAATAACAAATAACTAGTGCTTTTGTATTTCTTATTGTTACTTTAAGTATTTTGGTCCTTTTGATTTAAAAGAATAGTTTATTCTCATCAAAATTGAAAAATTAGTCGACTTAATCAAACATTTTTATTGAGTAAATAGATTTTTTTATTATTGAATTTTGGGTTTGTTATAATAATATTATCAAATTTTGATTCGTTATTTTTATACTATTAAAATTTATAATTATTACAAGTATATCATCATTTTTTTTGTTAATTTCATACTATTAAATTTTACAAAATATTATAAAAATTTCATCGATGTCGAATAATTAATGGTAAGTTACATATATATTAATAATATTTGTGTTATATTTATAAAGTTTAATAGTATAAAAAAATTGATAATATTTGTATGGTTATTTATAAAGTTTAATGATATCAAATTAACAAATCAAACTTCAATGTTATTTTTATAATAATCACAAAATTTAATAGTAAAAAAAAATCTATTTAGTCTTTTATATTTCACGAGAGATATTTCATGAGAGATGGTGTGTTTATTAATAGATAATTAGAGTGAATCACAATGAAAATGAACATTAATTAGAATAGAGAAGAAATAAAGTGTAATATATATATTTTTATTTTGTGTTTAATAAAAAATGTTAATTTATTTAAATATGTTTTTAAAAATAATAATGAAAATTTAAAATAAAAAATAATTTTGTAATTATATCTTGTAAATATGAAGAAATGGATCAATTTATTATGAAAATATTAGTTAAAGTTATTTTTTGAATAACAATTTTATTAAAAGTTATTATATCTTGGTGCGTTTTGAAATTATAATTTGAAATGAAAAATAATATATTATGATAAAATCATTAAGTTAACAACAATTAATTTAAGACTCTCTGTTTTATTAAGAATCAATTATTTTTTATGTGTAACTATTTAAATTGTTAGTTATAATTATTTGTAATAATTACAAATTTATCAATAAAAGTGTATATATTTTTATTGTTATAAAATAAAAAATTAATTGGAATAATATTATAACTATTTTTATTTGTTTGTTTTTAAGGGTCGTTCTTAATAGGAGTCGTTTAGTTCACTTCATTTATCTTATTTTCAATCAGACAATATTTAGGGTAGAAATCGAACTAGATAATTCTATAAGAAAATGAAATAGTTTAGTAATTTCTGCAAAATAACATAATTCACTGACTATTCTTGGACCCATATATTAAAAATATCTTAGAATTTATGAATTTTGTTATTTTCTAGAAATTACTATCTTTCACTGAATATTCTCGTACCCAATTCGTGCCATGAAAAAAAAAACAACTTTCTTATTTTTATATTAGTTTTTGGAGGAAGGATGTTAGAACGTATAAGTTAAATTAACATTCAATTTTTATTTTGATGGTTGATTAAAAAAATGTGTTAAATTTTATTATATATTTATGATATGATTGAATTTATAAGATTATTTTTAATTATTTAAATTTTATGTATAATTTTATATAAATGGATAACAATCTTAATAACTTTAATAAAATTGTTATTCAAAAAATATTTTTACAAATTTATGAAAATATATTTTCCTGAGGTGACTATCAATAACAAAACATCTAATTTTGTTATGTTTAATAAGTGCATTGGTACCAATGTACCACCACTAGCACCAATACAACAGCTCCACCTTTACCACCCGACGTAACAATACCTACTACATTTATCTTACGTTTAGGACGTTGAATTCGGTGTTAACACTTTGTAATAGTAATATTTTATTATTTTTTAATATATAATAAATTCTTAAATAAATTATACTTTTAATTTTAATATAATATGATTTTTAGTATTGTATGCTATAAATTTATTGTAATTTATATTAATTTTTAATATTATAATTAATAATTATATTTTTATTTTTATTTATAGACATATCCTATAATCTCGGTTATTGAAAAATCGAGGCCATAAAGATCATAGGGTATGTTTATGGTCTCGACCTTTCAATAAACGAGATCATAGATAACAGTGTATAATCTCTCTCACTTATATCTCAGTTTTTATAACCGTGATTATAGACTTACGATTACGCTTAAAAATCGAGATCATATATATGTATTATAATAGTAGTGGTTTTCACAAAGATCGATGATCCCAGATTTCCTTTTATAAGATTAGGAGCTTTCATTCAATATTTGTTCAAAAAATGATAAAAAAGATGATGAATAATAACTTTAATTTTTTTTTAATGGTGCAATGAATGAAAAACTAATAAGATGTTATAAATGAAATATTTTTATAGTTCAATTGAAGAAATGAAATGAAATTTAGTTTTGTAATACAAAGGATATAGATACAATAATTTAGTCATATGTTTATAGATTTATCCAACATTATATATCAAATGTTTATATAAAGGTTGGTTATTGTTAACGATGTCAAATATTTTTATCGTGTCAAGTTATTTTGGATTCGTGTCTTATTATATTAGGTTATCATATTATCAACTCAAAAAATAATAAAAATCTGTTATTTTAACTACATATGACTTAATAAATTCATTTGTATCGATTTGTATTCATATCAGATTTAATGAATAAAATAATATGAAAATATTAATTTAATATGTTATTATGAAGTTAGTGTAAAGTGTAATATATGATCCATTTAACAAATAAGTTATTATATATCGTAGTATATTGTGTCGAATTATTTTATATTTGAATCAATCTCGTATCTTATTATTAAATTGTGTCAAAAATTAACACTCTTATTTATATTCTAGATATAAATTCATAATTTGGTTTTGGGTTTATTTGCCATTTTCTTGTGGATGTATGTTATCTATTAAATATGTTCCAAAAAAATTAAGAAAATTAATATTTTTTAGAATAATAAATATTACTGTTAAAGTAAATTATTTAATTTTGGAAATATTTATTTTTAAAAGTAAAAATTTACTCTGTTAATAATAATTATTATAAGTTAAAGTGCAATACAAAAATAGAAAGATTAAAATGAATTTTTTGTTTCTCATTTAGATTTAAAATAAAATAAAAAGTGACTACCCTATCGATTCCTTTCGGACATGATATATTCGAGACAGGTGTGATATTGGTACCTTTAATTATTGATTAGTTCAAATAAAATACATATATATATTTTTCATTAAATAAAGAATACATATACTTAGAATTATATTAATTATTTGTTAATAATTATAATTATTAAATTAAATATTGTAGAGAAAAAAATCAATATTATTCTACTATTTATAGAATGCCCAATCTAAATTACTGGTTTATTCTACGATGCAAATACATGGATACCAGTAATTATTTGTTGGTAAAGGAATAAGTAACGCTTTTAACCAATTATGCTGGTAGTACTTTTGAATTTGTGTGACAAAATCAATGCAATAAAAAAACATATGATTCATCTTATTTCAAAATAATAGATCATTTATTTGTAAATAAATATTAATTATATATGAATTTATATTATTTATAATATACATAAAATTCCTACTAAACTTACATCTACGTTCTATCTTTATCCAAAATTAAACTATAGGATCTGTGGGATATTTATGAGTTATATATAATTTAATAATACAATATAAATTAGTAGGGTTCAGTCCCTTTTTTTTTCTCCTTCTTTTCATTAGGTTCAAAAACTTCACATTAAATTATCCTACGTGCCTTATGATAAGGCAAAATAATTTTAGAAACAATGAAGTTATTGATTTTTAAGAAAACTTTATTACTTATTATATTATAATTAATATGGGTACGAACATATGTAAAAAAAGTATATATTTTATGGGAGTAGATCTGCTAATAATTTTTTCTTTAATCTTTATTAACCAATGATTTTTTAAATTTTTATTTGTAATAAAAAAATTATTTAATAATATAAAATATGGAGCATTAATTATATTTTGATTAAATTTAAAGTTAATTATATATTAACAGGGGGAAAATTAAAAGAATATCCACTCACATATTTCACATAAAAATGTTATTTATCATTATTTAATTGAGTATTGATTATGTCACTAAGTATTTGACAAATTATGATTAAATACATATTAATATAACTGAGTTATATTTATTGTTTATATATATATATATATATATATA
This sequence comes from Hippophae tibetana, assembly GCA_037013495.1. Lineage (NCBI taxonomy): Eukaryota > Viridiplantae > Streptophyta > Magnoliopsida > Rosales > Elaeagnaceae > Hippophae > Hippophae tibetana. The sequence continues at coordinate 21,249,473 of CM072803.1, forward strand.
TATTTTACTAGTAATTTTATATGATATTTTTCGCCATTAAAATCATTTATGTTGATAGATTTATAATTCTTAATTATATTTTATTAAAATTTAAAGATGTATTATTTTTTTATCACTAATATTAAATAATATAAGGAAATTTTAAAGTATTTTTCATATTTGACCGGTTTGGATGAGGATATTACCACACCTCTTTTTATTGTTTTCCATAACATATTGAATGTTAACTTTAAAAATGGACAAAAATATCTTTGAAAGTTATGTAGAAATAATTAAATGTATAAATTGAGATAAAATGTTAATAAAATTTATATACAATCCATTAATTTTTAAAATCTATTTTTCTCTCAATTAATTTTTAATTAGATAAAATGAAAATAAAACAATATTAATTAAGATATCTCATTCATCTCTAATGTGTCTAAATGAAACAAATAAGAAAACAATAATAATAAAAAATATAATACATTAATAAGAAAAATAATACAATATATTTTAAAGTTAGACCTATTATGACTACAATTTAAATAAGATAAAATATTAATTAAATAAAATAAAATAATATTATATAATAAATTAATTAAAGATATTAAATAATGTATAATATGAAATAAGATGACAATTAAATTATCTTCGTTGTGTAACACCGACACATCTTAACCATGCTCATTGCACTTATAAATACGTGCTTATATACTTATTTAGATAATACACGATACACTTATTGGGCCGAACTCTTGAGCAAAAAATATATATTGGGCTACAAGTTGGTCAACCCATTGGATATGTTTTATTAGCCCACTGGGAAAATGTTGGGCTACGAACTGGACCTAGAAAATAACAGTTTTTTAATGCCTTTTCCCCCCTTTAAAATGAAATCAGTTATGTGCCATGTTTAATGGTAAAATTACGACATAATTCCTTGACCTTTTTACAAACCATACAAATTTCATTTAAGTTTAAAATATAGATAATTACATTTATTTTACTATTATTTTACTACAATATACTTCATAATTTTATTTTTCTTGCAAATATAATCTTTGAAGAACTTAAAAATAGATAAAAGAATGTGTGCATTGATGAAATTCATGAAACTTAGTTTTTTTTTAGATTTTAATAATTCTTAAAATTCATGAAATTCAATTAAAGTTTTTAAGTTCACGTTAATAATTCTTACTGTTGGAGAATAATGGATTCCACTTGTGCCCACCAACTGGTCGTGAAAATGTCCTTCCTCCGTATAACGACCATTTGGAAAACACACTAAGGTACATTTCCATCTCTCCGATAGTGCTAGCAAAGTATATAGATATCATATGCTTTATGGTTATTTGCATAGAAGCTAGTATCTATGTTATATAAAAAAATTCATTTTTCCATAATAATTTGTGTACATGACGATATACATAAACAAAATATTTAAATGTAAACAAGTTTTTAGCCACGTTTTCACGTTCGCTATTCAAATCGAAGAAATTTCCAAGTTTTAAGTTAATATGCTTAAAGTATATTTTTGCTTTTAAATACGTAAGAATACATATTACACACTTAGAAACATTTAGTAAATATATTGTTCAATCGATTGACCATCAATAGAAATAATAGGTCTATCGATCGAAGGGTTAGATCGATATAGAATTGACCGTGTATGATCTATGTCCTCTCGGGTTGATTTTCAAATTGGGACAAAACGATTGAATTTTGGGTTTGATCGATCAAGAATCGATCATGTTCGATCTACCTGATCTCAAGTTTATTTTTAATCATAATTGGATTGATAAAAAAAAAGTTTCGATCCATTGACCTTGTAGGTTTGATCGATTGAACCTGAACTAGATTCATTGAGCAACTAAGGTTTTAACTTAAAATCTATTTGTATGCTCGTGCTAAATTGTTTATTTACCATACTATCCCTATTAATTATTGTTATTTGAATTATTTAATTGACATAATTGCAATTGCTCTTTAACCTTGTATTAAAGTTTTTTTTTTTTTTATATAAACAACCTAATACTCCATATTTTAATCAACAATGCTCATTCTAGTCTTTTAATTCTTTTTGTGCTTTTTCTCTTAAAACATTTTAGAAAAACTAAATCATATTTGTTAGACTCTTTCTTGAATTGATCTATCAACCACTATGGGGTTATATTTGATTGATTAATAAGTTTATTTGTTTTATTCAATACATGGTTTGAATCTTCTAATTAAAATTATTTATTGTTAAATTTGTTTTAGGACACACTTTATACTTGTGCTATTTGTGTTAAATTTTCAAGTATTAGTTGAATAGGTTCGATTACTCATGTGACTCAAGAGATCGGATCATTGGTACATATTCGTACAACTATTTTGTGGAGATTGTGAAAGAAGCGACAATTTGTAAGTACATTACATTAAGGACTTTATCTATTAAGGGTAGTTTACGACCTGACTTTATAATTGAACATTGATTTTCATAGTGGATACTTAGATAGTTCGTTGGATCGGTGGTTTTTTCTCTTAAGTTATTGTTGTAGCTTAGATTGTTTTATCCTAAAATATTATAAGTTAAGTTTTTATTTATTTTTGTTTTATATTAATTATACACGATTGCATATATGTTTGTTTGTGATTTTTTAATCATATATAATTTAACTATTAATCATTCAATTCCTCTAGATTAATTTGCGAAGTGTTAAGTATCCTTGTCCCACATCGATTAGGAACAAAACAACAAATCTGCTTATAAGCTTGGGCAACCCTTAACTTAATAAAATCTTATTGGGTTGAGTTAGGCCTGAGTTTCTAACTTGGTGTCAGAGTTGGGCCTAGTCTCTATGTGCTTGGACCTAATTGGGCTCTATCACAGTCTCACCGTGGTGCTAATTTCCACTTTTGTCCGCCGTGTGGAGGAGAGCTGTTAAGTATCCTTGTCCCACATCAACTAAGAACAAAGAAACAAATCTGCTTATAAGCTTGAACAACCCTTAATTTAATGAGATTTTATTAGGTTGAGTTAGACCCAAGTTTCTAATTCGAAGTATTTGACTATTAACTAGTACAAAGTGACAAAAATTATATTTAGAGTCGTTTACGACCAATATGAGATTCAATTTTATATTCTAATTTAACAGAGAAAAACCATAATAAATTTGTTTCATTGATGTAACATGTAAAATCTCTTTGGTATAGAAGTCATTGATCTCTACTTGTACCTCTTGCGAAAATAAGCCTTCTGAAGAGTTAGTGTGTTTAGTGTTTATGAGAACGGCACACTAACTTAGGTTATGAAATCTAGTATAAATTTGTTGTAATACATAATGACACAGGGCTCTTAACTTAATAGGTTGATTATTTATACCTTAAGTGAAGCAAGTTCATGGACTTATTACACATAATCAAGTATTTGATCAATCTTATTATTACTTCAATATAAATACATGCTTATTAATTATTTTGATATGTTTTAATTTATTACATGATATTAGTAAGACTTTATACATTTAAACAATTTTAACACTAATGAGAGTCTTATTTACTGCACCACACAGTAAATCCCTTTTTTTAGTACTCGATCTAAACTCCAAACACCCTTTTTCAATGTAGCATACAAACAATTACAAACTTATAATCATCATACTGATGATTAATGGACTTGTGGTCTTTACTTTGATGGATATAAACTATCTCTTGCTTTCAAGATAAGCAAATAACTATATTGATAGGCTATGCCTGCCAATTTGCTTTATACTATTAGTATATATGCATATGTGCATGCCTGGACAACATTGCACTTATGACCAGTACACTACACTCACTATTAATTAGTCACAAGATATTGAGAATTATTGATTAATTTTAAACTTATATGATAATTCAAATTAATTAAAACATTAGAAGAGTAATATGGGATATAAATAATACTCATTTTCTCTTTCTTTTAATGTTTTATTGTTTTCTTTAATTTAGATCATCATGTTAACTTTGATTCAATATCAATAATTTTTTTTTTTTAAGATAAAAACCATGCACGCCTTTTCCAAAGGTTACTCCAATTGCACCATTTGTATTTAATTTGCAAGTAGTATTCCTTTCCATAATTCCAGCAAAGTTGTGGGCGTCAAATCTTAGATAATTATGCACTAAAATTTAATCACTCATATATTTAGATTTATAAACTCTTTTAACCTATGATTTAATCTTCAAGTTTTAAATTTTATATATATATATATATTCTAGCTTAATAACTAATATATGGATTTATGATTTAAAATTTTGGTATTATTTATTTAAAATTTTAAAATTTTAAATAATTATAAGTAAATCTAATCAAAGTTTACTGTCAATATAATTTAGCTTATATTAAATTGTTTGTCTTATTATCATGTCATCTGATAACGTTATTTGAAGCATTAAATCATGAAATGATGTATACATGTTTCTGGAGATAAGATTAATCTTATATATATGCTTGATTTAAAACTTCAACCTTTGTTTTATTCTTACGTACTAACCCAAAAGGAGGACGACCAAGTAAAGTGGAAGATGACATAATTGACACAGTACTTCCTCAATGATTCTTATATTGATCGCAACAAATCTTCTGTTTTACAGCTTTGATGGACCAGCAGGAGTTGTTGATAAATAAAGAAAATAAATAAATTATATAAAATTTATAATAATATTTAATAAATTAAATTAGATCAAATTCGACATTAAATATACTTAAATGATCCCAATCAATTTATAATTACATTCAATTTAAAGGTTTTTATTTTGAAACGATGAATTGAATTTTTTCAATAATAATTTTTTTTTTTTTTTAAAAAAAACCTTTAGATCCCAAACTATACAGCCACTAGATTCCTGAACAGTGAGTTGTTTGATGATCTTAAGTGGCATATCCAATAAAATAAAATCTTGGGTTCCGTTTCTAAATTGAACGCTTCAAAGTTCTTTCAACTTTTAACGACAATTCACTATATACAATATTCATATACATAAATATGCTAGATTTGACGGGATCCTCTAAACATTTTTTTTTATATTGATATTTATCAATTAATAATTATTATTTTAATTTTATTTTTATAATAAATTTTTTATTTAATAGTATAATATAATGTAGATCATTAGTTGTATTTTTAAAAATTAAGATTTAAAGATAAGAAAAGATTGTGCCTAGCATTTATAAAAAGAAAAAAAATTAAATAAATTTTTTTGTTATAAAGGGTCATTAGTGACATTCAATATATGAGTAAAAAGATTGTCTTGAATGCCTAATAAAAAAAATTATGTTCTTTTTATGCTTTTATTTAGAAAAACCACTTCCCACTATTCCAAAAAAGGGGGTCTATATACTCTCTAGTTCATTCAAGGCCATTAATTATTTTTTCTTTAAAAATTTGTAATTTATTCTTGAGATCACGTTGAAATCTTTTAATATATTTTTTTAAAGAACTCTAGGTGTGTCTCTTAAATGATAAAAAAAATTAATTTTTTTATTATATATTTTTAAAAATTAGAGAACATTAAAACTAAAAATTTAAATTATAATTAAATTTCTTTTTTAATCACCAATCAATACAATATAAGACAACAATAACAATCAATATATATTAAACTCATTCTTATTATCATAAGCATGATCATTAAGAAAATGATGCTTATTACTTGTTACCCCCAACAAGGGGATATGCAGCTTGCCATCTTCAAACACCAATGGGTTTATGCACTTACCCAATTGCCACAAAGTGAATTTTTTTTTAATATTAAAAATGTATAAGATAAACATAAAAATGTATTATTTTTATGATTATTTAAAAATGTTATTTTTATTATTTTTCAAAAATATTTTTATTCCAATTCTAAAATAGTATAAAATAAAAATACAAATAGTGTGGCCACGTCGTTTTGAAAACAGTGTTGAGGATTATTGGCTTTTAAAAATAAAATATAATTTAATATTGTATTACTTAGAGAAAGGCTTACTCTTATCCTTTGATGATGAGCCGTGAGGCAATAATATGCCCCCAAAATGGATAGATGAAATTTCCACATTCCAAAGATATTATATTCTATATAACTGTATGCGTTGTGTGAGCTGGGTTTATATATTTGTTTATTTGCAATATGTAATTAACTAATAATATCTTCCACCTTTTACAATTCCACATAGAAATTAAATTTAAACCCCTGAATAATTAATTATTTATTTCCAGCCTAGGAAATTCAAATTTTTTACTTAGTTGTGTAGTCACTAACTAAAACTAAGGGCGTAAATGAAATCTTTTCGTTTTGGACTTGTATAAGAATATTAACCCTAGCTGCAAACAAGGTAGAAAGAAGCTAGTAATATTTTCTCTTTTTTTTTTCTTCCTTTTTCTTTTTCTGTGAATAGTGGTAAGAATTATGCTTAGATGCATTTTAATTTAGATTAAAAATTATTACATATATATCAATTTATATGTCATAATTTAATTAATTATATGTTAATAAATTATTTTAATATTTTTAATCAATTAATAAATAGCTATTTTTAATGTGAAAGATTTGATGAGATTTGTGGGATTCAATACTATATGCGTTCTACTATTTTGAAAGAGAATAAACAAAAACACAAACAAGTTAAGTTGAAAACTTTGATGCATGTCAGATTTGATAATTTACATTATAAACTTGTACGACCTCTTTCAATGAAGAACATAATATGTTAAAAGCTTTATCTACTGCCGTGACTTTTGTACTGATAGAGGTTAATTATTCTAGGCTTTTAGCAAGTCCTAAGAGTGGACTTCTTTCTTGTCGTATTAGTGATTCTCTATGGCTGCTGCTGAGCACTAAATTTATGATCCCTCAACTTGATTGCTTAGCCACTAAAATTCCCATATAATGATTCTTTTTGGGTGCTAGTAAAGATCTTCTAGTGAGTTCTATTTAGCTCATTTCCTTGTCCAATCAAGCCAAAGTTTGATTCACTCTAATTTTTTCTCACAGTTAGTAATGAATTAAAACTAAAAAGTTAATTTATTAGAAAAAAATAATCTATTCTAATTATATATCTAATTTGTTATTGATATTTTTTCAATATAGAATTTGTTTGCATAACTAATAATCCCTAATCTGAGATCATATTATCCATATATTTCAATTATGTCCTAACACCAACAACCAATCATTTAATTATATCCTATTGAAAATAACGATAACAAAATAAGAAAATCACTTTATTAATCTAAAACTCGACTACATATTTTATACCAACTCTAATAAAACATCTTGTAACTAACTTTATAATAGGTCATTGATAACTATACATGTATATAAACCTAAACAATATTATAACTAATTTTAATATTTCTCTTCAAACTAAAGGTGTTTCTAAACTATGTGGAGGTTAGTGGTTTTGTCATCACATCAAGTACTTATAAGTATAGAAACATCTCACTTCTAATTGAGAAGCTCCAATTTGTTCTCTCATAAAATACAGGTAAATTTTAATATGTATAGTGTGCTAATGTTGCACAAGATTTTCTACAATATACTTACCTGAAACATTATCACACAAGATCATAGGAACTTCTATAAGAGACACACTTAATTCATTTAGCAAGGACTTCAATCATACCACTTCTGATGTTGCTTACGCAATTGCTCGATACTCAGATTTTACACTACTTCTAGAAACCACACATTGCTTGCTAGACATCCATGACATTGGGCTGTTACCAAGAAACACACATAAGTCATTGGTACTATGTTTGTTATCAAGGCATGATGCCTAATCTGTATCTAAGAAAAGTATGAGCTTTATACGAGAACTATTGTGCAAAGTCACACCATGAGTCTAAGTACCCTTTAAATATCTCAATAACCTTTTAGCAGTCATTCGATGTTGTGTTATAAGAGTTTTTAAAAACTAACACAACTTATTCACAACAAAATCTATGTCTGACCTAGTTATTATGCAATACTGTAAGGCACCAATAAGACTTCTATAAGAAGAAATACCTACTATAACTACACCATCAGACTTGGACGATATTTCCCCTTAAATCATAGGTATAGAAGCTAGTTTTGAACTAAACAAACCAAACCAGTCAAGCAAACTAACCACATACTTTGTTTGATACAAATGAAGTGTAAAAGTACTATTAAATTTAGCAATAACTCCTTGCAACTTTATAACATCATTCTAAGTAATGATGATATCATCAAAATATATTAAATATAGATGATAACACTAACTTGTTTGAAAATAAAAAGAGAAGAATCATCTTTTGAACTCTCAAAATCCCAATACTACAAAAAAATGATCAACTAAGCTTATAGGGCTAGTTTCAAACCATAGAGGGCTTTTACCAACTTACACACATGATAAGGATATTGAGGGTAAACAAAGTCTTTATGTTGCTATATGAAAACAATTTCACAAAGATCACCATTTAATAAAAAAGTTATTAACATCCAATTGACCCAAAGATAAGTTATTATATAGTGCTAAGTATAACATAGTTCTAATAGTGACTGGTTTAATAACTAGACTAAAGGTGTCAAAATATTCAACACTATAAGCTTGATTAAACCCTTAAGCCACCAAACGAGAATTTCTTTTATTGAGTACCATCTTGCTTCTCTTTCACTCTATAAACTCAAGTGCAATCAATAACCTTATGATTAGGGGGATGTGAAACAAAATCCCAAGTCTTATTATGCATAAAAGCATCATATTCTATTTTCATAGATTTTTACCTTTCAAGATCAAATGCAACTTGTTTAAAAGAATTAGGTGTGGAGGGTAAGGAACCAACAGAAGCAAGAAGCACTTTTGGTTTCACTATGTCATTCTTTGAACTAGTTTGCGTAGAGTGACAATTAGAAAGAGCACCACCAAAAGACAAAGATGAGACAACATATGATGATACTGGAACAAAAATAAGACCTTCATAATAAGAAATATGTGAAATAGGTAAAATAGTTGAAATGTGAACCAAAATAGAAAAGGACAAAGAAGAAATTTGAGGCTCTCCCGACACAACTAAAGAAGAGACGGGATAAAAAATAAAAACTACAGGTATAGTAAAATAAAAAAAACTAAAATAGGTGCAGATAAAGTAGGCAATGTATAATTGATACTAGATATAGAAGACTCAGATTTATAGGAAAAAGGAAACCTAGACTCATTGAATATTACATGTTTACTACTATAGATACATCAAGTTGCACATAAAGACATAAATATCCTTTTTTTTTCTTATAAGTATAACCAAGAAAAGTACAAGGTAATTCTTTAGGCAAAAGTTTATGTTGATTAATTGTCATAAGACAAAGAAAGCATTCACTACCAAAAGTTTTAAAATGATTATAATTAGAAATGATAGAATATAATATCTCATAAGGTGACTTAATATAACAAAAATAGACAACCTATTGAACAAATAAATGACATTTCTAAAAACATAAGGCCAGTAAGACAAAGGAATTGATGTATGAGTAAGAAGAGTCAAACTAGTTTCAACAACTTGTTGATGTCTAGTCTCAGCAACACCATTTTATTTCGAGGTGTGGGGATAAGTGAAATGATGAATGATTCCTAGAGACTCAAGAATAGATTCTAAATATTTGAACTCACCATCATTATTTGACTAGACCATTTTAACTGAAGTATTGTATTCTCTTTCAACCATTGTAAAACAATTTAAGAAAAAAAGGATTTAACTTAGTCTTTTGTATTAAGAAAGAAACCCCACATAAAATGTGTTGAATAATCTACAATAAAAAAAGCATAGCAAGTACCGGTGCAAGCTTTTATAGGTGATACCCACAAGTCTATATACAAATGTTGAAATGGAGAAATAGAATGAACATGCCTTGAAACAAAAAGGCAATTTATGTGACTTAGACATAACATAAGATGTGCAAAAAACTTTATTATATTAAAGGACTTAATGTTAGCTTCATTTAAGACTTTATAAATAATAGGATAGACAGGATGTCCCAATCTTGAATGCCAAAGAGAGACATCAGTAGAAAAGACACAAGCTATAGAACAAGGGTTGGAAAGTACATGCTTATAGTTGATCCTTTAAAGACCATGTGAGATTGACCTTGCAAAAGAACCCTTTTCGTGAGTTGATCCATGACAAAGAAAAAAAATCCATAAAGACATTATTATCAATACATAGCTTGTGAATAAATAAAAGATTACAAGAAATATTAAGAACATGCAATAGATCCTTAAGATGCAAAATGCAAGAAGGAAAAAAATAAGATGATAATAATCTCTATGATAAATAGGAAAATGAAAGCCTTTACCTAGTTGAATACAATAAGAAGAAGGCATGGAAGGTGAACCAAGAATCTGATTGAAAGTATGAGTTATATGATAAGAGGCATCTGAGTCCAAAATCCAACTAGAAGAAGGTTGTTGATTGGATGGAAAAAAAGGATGAGGAGTAGCATAGAAGTTAGAATAAGGATAGGAATATGGAAAAGAAAATTGTGATGAAATGATAGGCCTAGTGGAAAACTAGTGAAAAATAACTATGCTAAATTAGGTTGAGAATTTTGATAACCAGACCAATATTGAGGAGCACCTATTACAACACCATAAGGTGTACCAACCAACAAATCACAAAGTTGAAAGCAATTATGAGCAACATGATCTTGTTTAAACAAATCTGACATTGCACATTATGCTTTTGAATTTTGTTATTACCATTATTCCTTCCACGTCCTCTACCATTAAAAATGTTATTGAGAAACTAATGAACATCAAACCTAAACCTTTGATGATCTGAGTTAGAACCACTTGAGGAATTTTGAGAACGACCACCCTTATTCTCTTGCATTTTAGCAAAATTTTCTTGCATCACATATAACTCAATACTCTTTGCATGTTTTCCTAATATATGTTTATAAGAAAGCAAATTACTAAAAACTTTCTCGATGGTTAAATAAGTGGAATGCATATTTATAGACGTAACACAAGGATTAAAGTATGATCCAACACTTCCAAAAATACACACAATGACATCTTTATCACTAAAAGGCTCTCCAGTAACCATCAATTGATCACTAATCCCCTTAACTTGCAAAAAAAAGTTTTTAATGGACATTTATCCTTTTTAAGAGACTCTATAACTCTAGTTCTTGATGTTTATGCATAATACTTCTCAAGACAAAACCATATATTAGAAAAGGTTTATGTTCTTTCCTATAATATGAATCATCGTAGAATTTGAAACTGGACTATATAACCAGCTCTTAAGAAGATTATCAATTATATTCTAAGATTTATGCTCAGAATTCATAGTATACATACCTTTAAAAAACTGAGAAGGAATAACAATATTCATATAACTAAATCAATCAAGGCCATAAGTAATAATCAGGCTCTCAAGTTGAACCTTCCAAGTCAAATAATTCGAGCGATCTAGTTTTTTTGCAAATGGCAACATCATTGAATGAATTCATAAAATTTGTTCAAGAGATGTAAAGGAATTATCACCACATTTACCTTTGGCAAAAAGATCAACAACATGAGTAACATTATTAGTATCTGAAACTTGTGCCATGGAATGAAAGATCCAAGAAAAAGCACACAAAAAAGGAATCAGATTAGATTTTCTTAAACACCTCGATCAAAGAAAATTAGGAGAAAATGAACTTCGTAACTTAATCAAGAAAGACCAAGTCGGAGAAAATTGATAAGAAGAATAAATCAAGAATGAAGAAGAAAAGAAAAAAAAAGAGATGACAATGGTTGGCATTGATACCATAGAAATGATAAGAAAGATAACATAATGAGAAAAATACAATCACTTGATTAATTTGAGAATGGAACACATAATTTATACCAACTCTAACAAAACATCTTGTAACCAACTCTATAATAGACCACTAACAACTATACATGTGTACAAGCCTAAACCATATTATAACTGACTTTATTACCTCCAAATGGATATCTATGCTCCACCAAGTTCACTCGTATAGTAAGAAATGATTAAAAAATCTACGTCAACTTAATCAAATTTTGAGAGTCTAAATAAGTCTATAACAATATCTTGTAGTTCTCGTTGCGATCCAATAAACAACATTCATTTGAACTTGGGCTACGTGCATTGCCTACATGGGTCCACTTTCACCTTAAGAATCTACTTTATATGCGCTTAAGCAATGCAAATTAGGCTCTATTTCTGATATCACTTGATGGGCCTAGGTTCCAATCCAAAAAGTTAATCTATTAGAATGAGTAACATATTTCAATTATATACCAAATTTACTACTCATATTTGTTTAATGTAGGACTTACTCGCACACCTAACCCTTACCCATGTATGTCCTTTTAAAACTTCAATTAACTTGCATAATTAAATTTTATGGACATAAGCTACCCTCAAATTAATACTAACGATAAAAACATTTCACTCATATATAGAAATAACGTTTTATAATAATTTATGTTGATATTACCATAGAGAGAATGTGTTTGTTTTTGTTTTAAAATTGTGTAACATTTATTTTTGGAATTAAATGAAAACTATTTAATTGTAAATGCTTTCAAGGTTAAAAATTACATTTTGTACTTCTTAACATAAATACAAATTATGTGATTCTTTTTTCAAGGCTCTTTTTCTCCCAAAACAAAGGGTTGTTTGATGAATTTCTTTTATAAGTTGTTTCAATGATAGTGGTTAGATAAAGTAGTTTAAAGAAAAATACGTTGATATTTGGCATAAATTTTTTAGAAGTGATTTGAATAACACTTTAATAGGTATTTTAATAAGCATCCATTTTGAACTACAAGCTTGTTTGGATGTGCTTCTTTTAGAAGTGGTTTGGAATAAAGTGGTTTTATTAAAAATGATTTAAAGAGAATCATTAAGGTATTTGACATAATATTCTTAGAAGTGATTTAGAATGAAACTTTAGTAATTAATATAGGAAAGTAATATTCATTTTAAACTACTTTTAAAAAAGAAAAAAGTACCTATTTTTTTCTAAAAACACAAATAATACTTCTTAAAATTTTAAAACTATTTTTAATGATATTGTTAAACATTCTTAAAAGTGCTTAAAGTCATTTGAAATCACCTACAACCAAAAGGAGAAGCGATTCCAAATAAACCTTACTTCTATTTAAAATAATTATTATTTATCTTAAAAACACAAATAGTACTTCTCAAAATTACAAAAGCATTTTTTCTTACAAATTACCAATAATGTTTCAAAAAGTAATTTAATCAAATTGAAATGAGAATTTAATCCAAAAGATTAATTACAACTTATACTTAAAAAGAAACACAAAGAAACAAACTCATAATGTATTTACACTAGTGATATACATCGTGTAAACATAGAAGTTCATATCATGAAAGCTACACCAACATATCAATCTTTCACTTTGATAATTTTCATATTAGTGGATATGACATCAGATCCATAAGGTCCCTATCAATCTTATCAAAACAACAAGCATGCGTGACCACATGTAAGGTGAAGATCCAATAACACCATACACTAAAACCACACAATCCTCACCCCACTAGAAACTTAGTGGTATAAATATTAGTAGCTTAAACCTCAGGCGTTCAAGCACTAATTAGTTGTAAACAACTTGCAAGAAAGAAAGAGACAAAGTAGAGAAAAAAAGAAAGAAAGAAATTAATTTGAAAAACATGGTTCAAGGAGTTGATGAAGTTAGAAAAGGTCCATGGACAGAACAAGAAGACTTTCAACTAAATTGCTTTGTGGGTTTGTTTGGTGATCGACGTTGGGATTTCATAGCAAAAGTTTCAGGTTTGAAGGTGGAGGGAGACAAATAAATATCGGTATGATTATAAGGAGATGAAAAGGTGAATGCAAAGAGCTATACCTTTTAACCATCTCTATTTGGGTTTTCTTGTTGTTTAGGTTTGAAAAGAACAGGTAAAAGTTGCAGATTAAGATGGGTTAATTATCTTCACCCTGGTCTTAAAAGAGGAAAGCTGAGCCCTCAAGAAGAACGCCTTGTGTTGGAGCTTCATTCCAAATGGGGAAATAGGTTCATCTTTCTTTCTTTATGTTCTTTTCTTCTCTTTAATTATATCTTGTCTTTGTTTTATTTACATTTTTTGTTGGTTTATATGCTTAAATCATTTCATATTAGTTCAAAATCATATTCAATATTTATAACTCACTTGACTAAATTATAGCTAACTAACAAGTGGTCTGTCCAACTCTGATTACAAATAGTATAAGGGGTCTAACTCTGCGTATTTTATAATTTTGTTTGATTTTATTCAATGGAAAAAAACACCTAGGAGTCCAATTAGGTCATTTAGACACTTCAAATTAAAAATATTAAAAGTTCCATCTTTAGAGAGTAATTCTATAATTGGGTTGCAAATTAACTCAATCAAGTAGATCAATCAGTGTTCAAATTAATTAATGTGGGCTTCATATCTATATTGATATACCCATAATAATTTATATAGTAATTACTATACTTTTTAGTGTAACATGGATAAATAGTAGGAACAAATAGAGTTTTTCAGAAGTTAGTGATAGAATATTGATGTCAGAAGTTCCATCTTTAAAACCTAATGCATGGTACACCATAATTATAGTTTGAAAATTGTAAAACGAGACATCAGATACTATATAAGATAGTTGACTTAAACATCAACTTGCTGTTTGTGTTGGATTCTATTTGGCTCTATTTCTTTCAAAAAATTTATACACATGATAGCCAAAGTCTCCCAAAACTTTTGAACATGCGAGTGTTAATTATTTCAAAATTTTATAACACATGACCACCTGTTTACTATAATTTTGAGTATATATATGCGCAAGTATAAGTTATCCTAACATTCATCTATACTATAATTATATCAACTTGTTTGCCTTCCGACTTTTCTTTCATCTTAATCAAATGGGTTCACTTATTTTGCGATAATATGTAATAAAATTGATGTAGATGGTCAAGAATTGCTAGAAAATTACCAGGGCGTACAGATAATGAAATAAAAAACTATTGGAGAACCCATATGAGAAAAAAAGCTCAAGAGAAAAAGAAGAAAGCTTTATCTCCTTCATCACCATCATATTCTTCAAAAAGTACTTCTTCCTCATCAAATTTCACTGCAGATGATGTTTCAATACTGATCTTTAAAGAAACAGGGGTTCAAAGCTTTTATGACACGGGAGGTGATAAAGAGATTTCAATTTCAGCTTCAAAAGAAAAAAAGTTAATTAATCAAAAACAAGGAGAAAATGGGTATTCAATGGATGATATATGGAAGGAAATAACTACTTTACCTGAAGTTAGCAATATTATAGAACCAGTTCTTTATGATGAACAAGGTTGCAAGTTCTCTAATTGTCCTGTTTTGCCCTCTCCAATTTGGGATTATTGTTTTTCAGATTCACTGTGGAAATTGGATGATGAAAAAGAGAGTAAGATGATTTTCCCAGCAAGTAGTAGTGTTGATCAACAATTTCTCTCTTGTTATGAGAGAGACATAGCTCTAACTGACTGACTAGGATTTTATTTATTATTAAGATTTGTTCATGAAAATGCTATCACATATTTGTGATCATCACAAATGATATAATAAAACTTATGTAATATCTACTAAAATTAATTTCATCATCCTACTTCATTTGTGATATCACAAATTTTGTGATATCTAATGCTACTGTATGCAGAATACTTTATGTTAGTGCTTCTTAAATGGGAAGCTCTAAGTTTCTAACTTTGTATAATGTGAGTTTAATTTCTCTAATAAGCTGTCTGTTGAGTTCTGTCTTGTCCTTAATTTTTATCGAGCTTTAGATGTGTACTTCCTTTATGTGTATACTACTCATGCTTTATGTGGTTTCAATTTTAAAAAAGCAAGAGAGAACTTTAAAATAAGAATGTTTTATACATATTTTTAGTTATTAAAGTTAATATATTTACGTTTATTTTAATTTTTTTTAATTTTTTTTTGTGTTATAATTGTTAATTTTGTATTTTATGAAAAAATATGAGTTTTTATAAAAAAAAATTAAAATTTTATTGATTTTTTATTAATTTTATTTGACACGTGGATATACGTCTAAAACTATGCCGTTTTGATTCTTCTCGCACTAAACGAATAATTTCCCTCACGTCGTTTCTTTCATATGTGTGCTAAGCGACGTGTCATTTGGTCCAGCCTTTAGTCCCAACCAAATGATGCGTCGTTTGGCCAACACCACTTTCATGCAAGCCCGTCGCCTCCCTTGTCACTGCTCACATATCGTTAATCCCACATGTGACACAATCTAGTATGTTTATTTGATTTCATACACTGCTCAAGCTTAATATGTTCATAAAACCTTAAATACAATTTATATAAATACCCACAAAATATCATTTTGAAGAAAATGAAGGAATTAAAAAAAAGTTAGATATAAAAATTAGAATAATTCTCTTGGAGGAGATTCATGAACATTTGAAGAAAAATTCAAAAACAAATTTAGATATTGGTGTATTGACTCTACTTTCTAAAAAAAATATGGTTTCTTTTTTTTATGATATAAATTATTTAGTTATCTTATCATATTTATTAAATTTAATGCTTAATTACATAATTTATTATGATTATGGGTAATTCTAACCCTTAAATTATGATCAATATGGATTATTTTATGTCTTGAATAAAGTTTAAATTATTAATTTTTTGATGTGTTTAATTTTATATTTAAATATCAAAACATGTTAATTTTTGAATTAGGTATACAATTATTGTTAAATTATGAAGTTAATATAAAATTTTTATTTTTGGAATTGAAGTAACAGGTTATAATTTTTATTATAATTTGAATTAAATACTTACGTTAGAAATTGTTAAGAATACTAATTTCATCTAATTTATTTATTATTATTTTAAATTATAATGCAATAAATAAGTTAAATTTAGTAATTATAATTTTAAGTTTTTCATGAATTAGGTTAATTAATAATTAAGTTGTTAGTTAATTATAAAGTAAAAAAAATAAATAAAAAATTAGGCAAATTTAAAATTTAAAATTAAAATTGAGAAAAGCTAAAAGTAATCTTAAAATTATGTAATAAATTTAAAATTTAGAAATTGAATGCTTCATAACATAATAGATTTAATTGTAATTAATGGCGAAAAAAATCTCATAATCACTTGTTTCTCTTATCAACCTAAAAATTTACACTTTTTTTTATTTTATTATTCTTTCATATTATCTTATTTTATAAAAAAATATTCAAAAATCTTCATTTATTTTATTTGTAATATTTTAAATTTTTTATTTTAAACTAGTAATTAATAATTAAAATTTTCAATCTTACTTAGATAATAACTATTACTTACAAGTATATTTACAACGATACAAATCTTTATAAAATAAAAAATAAGGTTAATTATTTGATAATCAATTTGACACTATCATTAAAAATGGGGATAACTATTTTATATAAAAGATAAATACGGCAACAATTTGTTAGTTATTATAGTTTAATCATTTAAATTTAGTAATTTTTTAGGACAATTTAATTCACTATTTTTGAAAAAGTGACATTATATGTTTAAATTATCAATTTTTAAGTTTTTTGAAAAAATATTTTATTTTTATTTTTCAAATGCATTTAGAAATTTTTAATAATTATTGAATAATTGTTAAAGATTTTTTAAAATAAAATATTTTTTAAAAAAACATAATAATTGATTATTTAATCCTATAATGTTAATTTTTTAAAATTAGTGAATTAAATTATCATAATAAAATGTAACTGAGTATTTTATTTTGAAAAACGAGTGCACCACTTTGATCATCCACTCTTTATCTAATTATAACATGTCTTGTACGTAAGTTGAGATCTCACAGACAAGAAGAGTTTTCCTTATTTATATCCCATGAAGTTATGTGTACTCTTTATGAATATGTATAATATGATTCTTATAATTTTACGTTTTCTTTTTTAATTTTCAAATGTTCATCTCATATTTTTTAAAAATTTATTCCATTTAATTTTTAATCATGATCTACAATTTTAACTTAAATAATATGTAAGATACTTCGATAATTATGATTATATATAAAATAATAAAGAAATATGATATTTAACGTAATTAAATAATTATGATAATATATAAAATAGTGATTAAATATTATATTTAATCTGTAAAAAGGGTAAAATAGATTTGTATCCATTTTAAATATAATTCAATTAAAAAAATCATTTCTAATATGGTTAAATTATTTGTAAATATTTGATGTATTCTGAAAATATAAATTAAAGAGAAATAAATAATATTATATGATAAACATTCATAATATGCATTCACATATTTTCAAAATGTAACATAAATTGCATGGAATTTCCATGCATTGAACACTTTTTTTTTTCTTTTTATAACAAAAGTCAATGATAAGAACGTTTATCCTTCCAAGTGGTGCCAAATTGCGCCAAATACAAACTTCCATTATGTAAAATTATTAAGAACTCTTGCACATATTTAAAGCTTTTTATGAAGGTATTGAAAATTATCCTTTAGTAATTTATTATATTAGTATGTTTGTGAAATCTTGATATCTAATAATTTATTAACTAAATGACAATTTGCACCTATAATATAAACAGTTGCTTCCCATTGGTTAATACATAGTAGATATGAACAAGGTTTGTAAAAATCCTATTGAAACCAAGAAATATATTTCTGCTTGACATCCGGAATAAATAAAGAGTTTCTATTTGAAAAAAATATTAATTAGTGTATTTTAAACTTGTGACTCAAAAAAGTGAGAAAAATAAGGCTTATTAGAGTATTATATATTTTTTAAATAATTATATTCTTAGAGGTGTTAATTAAGTTGGGTTTGGTAGCTCATTTAATTTTTTTTTAAATAGATTGACTCATTTAATTTTTTTACAGGTTTATGATATTAAATAAATTAACTTTATAGTTTTTGTTGTACTTGTTTTAAAATGTGAATGATATTAATTTTTTAAATGGTAGATTATAATATGATTGTTATATTATAATTAATTAAATAAATAAATTAATGATTTAATTTTGTTGATGAATGAAAAAAATGTGATTGTTTAGAAGGAAAAAAGTTTGTTATTTGGGTAAAAAATGTTAAAAAAATCAACCAAAAGTATTGAAAAATATATGTTTAGCCTTTTAGCAAAAAAAAAAAAAAAATTAACCAAAAATATTATTTTTATTCATAAAAATTGTTAAATGTGCTTGTTAGTTGCTTGTTCATAAGTTAAAATGAACTGTTCATTTAAGTTCAAGAGTTAAGTGAATTAAACTTTTTCAACTCACTAGCTTAATGGAATAACTTTAAATAAACTGAGGTATACAACATAATTAGTTTAACACCTCTATATATTGCTCACACCCATAAATAAAACAAAAATCCTAGATATTCTAGGTTCTTAAATGAGTTTCATGCCTTAAGTCACAACTAGTTGTCATCTAGTATCATTCAAATATGCAAACTCGTCGTGCATCAAAAATCTCGTAATTATTTAATTCAAATAGTTTAGTCCCAAATCTATCCATTTATTCAATCAATAGAAACTTTAATTTCTTTCTTATATGTGGAGAATAAATTTTTTATAATTATAGTGAACATAAACGAAAATTAGATAATTATTACATTAAGTTTTAGAAGTCACATAATTATTGAAAAAAATGTCACAATAATTCCGTTATTATGTATAAATAAACACTTTAATCCTATAATTTTTAAGTTAGATACCTATAATTCTGTTATTTATGAAGTTAATCACTATCGTGTAAAAAAATATGAGATCATAAGTACTCAATTTTAATACTCTAATAGACTAAAAATGTCTATTTTAATAATTATAGGATTAAAAATGTTTATTTTTCACAATAACATAACTACTTGTACAAACTCATAACTTAATGGATTAAAATACTCATTTTAAAAAACCCTAATGTGTATAACATAATAATTATAGAACTAATATATATATATACTTATTTAGTAAAAAATATAAGAAATTGAGTAGCTTTGTGCTTTTTTTTAATGGTTCTAATTTCTAAAAGCCTATTTTTCATTTGTTCTCAAGTTCTATTTAGTTATTCATGATTACATTTAGAAACTTAATTTCAATTTTAAATTACAGTGTTGTCATTCTGCTCAAAACTTTGTAAGAGTCTACCTTAAGCTAATGGGAGTTGTTAGGGACTAATCCGTGAGCTGGAAACTTGACTTTTTCCCAAAAACACATGAAACCATATATATAATATATACTTTATATTCTTTGTTTGTTTATGAGGCAATGAGGTTTGTTCCGACGTATATATATATATATATAATATGGCATAATTTTTACCACTAGACTATTAAAGTGATGGACATATATAAAACAGGTTAAGATATAATTAAATGGAAAAACCAAAGGAGGGACGAATACAATTAATCACCTCACTGGTGCTAGCTAGCCGTTTATGCCGTGTAATTTGTTGTTTTACTCAATTAATTATTCTCTATTGCCACCCCATCCCAATCCACTTAATGATTGATTAATTCTAATCACTTTAATAACTTATCTGTTTATCTTATCCATAATTAATTTATCGTTTGAGCCCTAAAATTGCGGGATTTTGAGTTTTAACAAAAATAAAAAAATTGCACAATAAGAGTGTAAATTAATTTGAGATATTTATGAACTCAAAGAAAACAAAGACAAAGTTCATTAGAATTAACAATTAACAACATGAGAATACAAACAACATACATCACATCAATCACCCCCCAAAACCATTGAAATTAAGAAAACAAGAGAAGTACAAATCTTTCCAATTCTTAAATTTGAGTGTAATCAGTGGTTTGCTCTTGTGCACTAGTGGTGAAGATAATCTCATAAACAACAGCAGCAATACCAGCACCAATAAATGGACCTAGCCAATAGACCCAGTGGTTAGCCCATGACCAACTGACCACAGCAGGTCCAAAAGAGACTGCTGGGTTCATTGAACCACCATCAAAAGCACCTCCAACCAAAATGTTAGCACCAACTATGAAACCAATTGCAATTGGTGCAATTATAGCAATGTTACCACTCTTTTTGTCTAAGGCTGTGGCATAAACTGTGTAAACCAAACCAAATGTCATCACTATTTCAAATACCACTGCATTCCATACACCCACACCTGTTGATAGGGAGAAAGCTGATGTTTCCTGCATTAATATGTAAAAGTGCTTAATTTTGATAGTAAAGAGTGCTTTCTTACTTGAATTTCTTGTGTGACATTGATTTATGGTATGTTTGTGACCCTCTAGAAAAGGTACTTCTGAATCAAACATTAAGGGTACGCTTGTATTTTAACAAAAACACAAGCAAACCGACCCAAAAAAGTTGTCATAATATCTTTCAGGGCATTTTGTATTTTATGATACAAGTATAAATTATGTAATTTTCCTGAAAGGATTTCAATTGAAATCACTTTTGACAAAAGTCGCTTTTAATAAAAACGACACTTATAGTTAAATTATGTATTAATAATGAACAAAAGACAAAAAAAGTCATAATTGAGAGCAACACTTACCAATCCACCAGTAGCAACTTTAAGAAGCAAACAAGCAACAACAGAACCAAGCAATTGGGCAATCCAATACAAAATAGTCTTAAGAAGACTAATGTGACCACCAATAAAGGCACCAAATGTGACAGCAGGGTTAACATGTCCACCAGATATGTTGGCAGCAACTGCAACTGCTACAAATAGTGCAAAGGCATGAGCAAGAGCAGCTGCTACAAGCCCGGCTGGTGTTGATGATCCACTGTCTGTCAACTTATCTGCCAATAATAAAATTCATAAAAATTATATATTTATATATTCTATATACACATACCAAATTTGGAATTAATAGATTTGAACTACTCATATTACTGTTTTGGTATCCCTTTTGATTTTTTTTTAAATTGACAAAAATATGATCCAATAATGTAAATAGGAATATTTCATGTATCTTATACTAAAATAAGAATAAAGACATTCTAAAGGTATCAATCCCCAAAATTCAAATAACTGGTGACTTAGAATTGAGAGTAAAATTATTAATTTCATGACTTAGCTTACTTAAATTTCACAATATGTCATTGTTAAAAATTTGTTGCATTATATCTTTGATATAAAGGTGATTATATTGTTACATAACACTGCTAATAAAATGAAACATAGCATAACTTCTTCCTACCTATATCTATAATATATATAAAAGTCTAAATTATAACTATAATAATTTTGTACAAAAATATTCTTATGCTTTAAAGTAATTAATAACATATATTACTCTTTATATTTTATTTTTAAATTTTGGAAAAAAAATATCTTTATATGTTATGCATACTTCAAACACGATTTCAAAACTCAAAGAGTTCAATTAATAATATGTATCGTCTGTTCATTTTTTATGTATACTTTCGGGTTCTTACAATAATGGATCATTAATTAACTATCATAATGAGTTTACTTTCATAATTAATCTAGAAGTTTAAAAAATTTAATTTAATATTTTATTTCAAATATGTCATAGATATTAACAAAAAAATAAATAAATTAAAAAAAGCATAATAATTCACCTATTTTTAACCAGTGTCAAATAGTTGAAATATCGAACTTATAATATTATAGTATAGATAAATGTTTGGAAAAATATAAGAAAATAGTAAATAGCTAGAAATAGAATAAAAGGAAATAGGTTAAGTGTTGGACTTACTGAAAGCCATTCCTGAGCCTTCACCAGCAAAAACAAAGATGAGCATGGAGATGAACTCAGCTAGAGCTGCTTTGAGAGCACTTGGATGGCTAAAATCAGCTTGAGATCCCAGATGAATGTTAGTGATAGCCATTTTTAATTTAGAAGAAACACAGTTTCTATAATTTCTTTATGAATATATCTCAAGCTTATAGCAACCTAATAAACTTAGCTTTTGCTTATGCTTATTTCTTGCCTTTCGTTTAGGGAGAATTTATATATATAAAGGGAGCTAATGGCTTTGGTTACCGGAATAGCCAGTTACCCATCCAGTCGTAGCTAATTTTCAACGAGAAAAGGAAAACGTAAATAGCATCTTTATATATTATATTCATAATATTTTTTATTAGATATAGTTAATTAGATTTTATTATATTTATTAATAATAATGTATTTGTAATTTATCAAAAATTAATTATAAATAGATTTTTTAAAATTAAAAAAATTAGCTGTTTTTCGTGAGGTCCAGTTGGAATGCCTCCAATTCTTTCTCATCTTGACACGTGGACGGCTTGATGTGACTTATTTGGCTGATCATGCGGAGGGAAATTTTTGTGGCCGATTTATAGCTATAGTGGTGCTCCATCAATGATTGTTGTCGGCTTTTGGCTTAACCGACCATTTCGATTGTTTATATCTTTAGTTATAGAAAATTATATGTTGAGCTGTTTCTTTAATATTTAATTTAAGAATATTACTTCTAATAAAACGAATAAAATTTTAATAACAAAAATAACTCACTCCATAATATTAAAATGTTATTTTATTATTATAAATATAAAATACTATTAAAATTATTAATTTTTCTATATGTTGTGATGTTATTTTAAAATAATAACTTGTAGAAGAAATATATACCAATAATACTAGAAATAAACTGATAAAATATATAATTAATGCTATTTTTATTTTCAAAATAATAAATTTCAGTAACTCAAGTATCATGGAATTCACCTAACCATTTATATTATTAATAAATATAATTGTATTAATAAAATTATATCTAATAAAAAATTATTAAATTAGTAGAGATTGTGACTTAATAATATGATTCATATATTGATGTTGTAGTAATATTTTCTTCACTGCTTTCCTTGCACATTTTCAAAAATATTGTGTTAAAAAATAATAAGTCAAATGGGGATTATCATAGATTAAAATATTTTAAATATTTTTATGAATAATTTTACATATTATACTATATAAAATAAATATCTTCAAATTAAATTTTATTTTTAAAATTTTACAAAAAAAATTTGAACACTTTTTACATATTACACTATATATTATAATTACAATTAAAATTAAAATTTCTTATTAAATACAATTATATAAGTTTAATTATACTTACTAATTTGTACTCTATCATTTGCAATTTATTACAAATTTATAATAAATATGATTTTTCTATCACTTTTTCAATATTTTAATAAAATTAAATTATTTATGTTTCCATAAACCCCATTATTTTAGTTGAGGCAAGAGTGGTTCAGTTTTTTTTTTTTTTTTTTTTTTTGTTTCTCTCACACAAGAGTGGTTACGTTGAGTTGTTTAAGAAATGATCATGCACTAATCAACTTATTAAATTATGCTTATCAACTATCTCTTTTTATAATTTATTTATTAGAGCATCATGTAATATGTGGGTGATAATATCATTGACTCGATAAAGTTTGATCATTCAAATTACTGATTTGAAATATGGAGATTTTTATATTATTATCTCTATTATTAGAGAAAATTAATTAAGATGAAGTTGCTTAATAAAATGCTCTAAAATCGAAATAGTTAAACCTAACATGGTTAAAAAGTCTTTCGACACATGGTTAAATAGTGGTTTTACATAAAGTAGTTTTGTCGTATAAAGGAACAACACCCTAAGAGTTTTGCCTAGAGATTTTAGTGTTACGAAGGTTTGACAAATTGGTAGCTAATGGCGGGATTTGTTTTTGTATTTATTATCATTCAAAATCTTTAAAAGCATGTATTATTTTTAAAGGTATCCATTTATTAGAAAATAGTTTTTATGAATTAAATCAATGAATGCTAATTTAATTATTTTAATTTTTGAATTAATTAACAAATATATTAGAAAAATATTTTAATAATTACAAATATATTTTTTAATTTTATCGAGTGATAAAAATAATAAATAAATCAATCACATCTTTACAATTAGTTTAACTTTTGGTTATTTTATTAGTTTTTTTTTCTATTTATTCTCTTGTTTTTTCTCTTTCTTCTCTTTCTCACACCTCTATATATTTGAATAAAAATTTCTTATTTCTTTTTCACAAAACAAAAAAAATCCTAAACCTAACACTAAACAATAAACCATAAACACTAAATCTCAAAATAAATTATAAACCCTAAATAATAAACACTATAAATTATATAAATTATAAACACTAAACTTTGAACTTTCAACACTAAATCTTAAACTCTAAACACTAAATACTAAACTTTAAATTCTAAATGCTAAACACTAAACATTAAACTTTAAACCCTAAATCTAATGAGAGAGAATGAGAAAGACAATAAAAAAATAAACTAGAGAAAAAAAGTAAAAGTAATAATAAATTTTTTAAAAGATTAAAATATGATTCAACTATTTGTTTATATATATATATATTTTTTTTAAAATGGATTCTTTTAACCTATCATTCAAGAACTTATGCAACATTAAATACCAAAAGATTAATATTGGTACTAATAAGTTAACACACTCATTAATGACTAATTACAAAGTAACTCTATATATCACTAAAAGGAAATTAAAATCACTAAATAGTAAATATAAATTTAATTTCAAAAAATATAAAAAATTATTAAATATTGAATGTTTCAATAGTGCTACCAATTATTTTTCTAATTAAATGATCAAGATTTGAGATTATATTACTATTGGTAAGTAAATTAAGTATATTATTTATTGTTATATATCTAGACTGGGTGAAATAATACTACATACTAGACACAATTATTATTGTAAATTTAATAAAATAATATGGGTTAAAATATCATATTAATAATATTTTAAAAATAATGAATAATTTCTTGAAAAAATATTTATTGTTTTGATAATAAGCAATATGTATGTTCCAAAGTAATCAAATTATAATTTTTTTACTTTGTAACTAATAGTACATTTAAAAAATTATTTATTTTAAATAAACATGTAATTAATCTAAATTATTACAGTAGTCAGACTCCATAAATAATTATAAATTTCTCCGATTTCTCTCTGAATCTCCTCGCATAAATGTATTTAATAATACACATAAGTTTAATTACAATAAATCTTTATAATATGCATAAATTCATTTCCAAAAATAAATTAAATATAATGAAACTAAATGATCACTCGGTCAGGGTGCTCCGTTTCTTCAAGTTATGCTAATCGACATTTTATAATGTATCTTCGATTACTTTTTTATTTTTTAGAAACTCACACATGTATTATTGAAATATTAAAATAATTATAAATATACTATTAAAGTTTATCAATTTACTAAAATATAGTAAGTGTTACAAAAATATTATCATAACATAATTTATGATAATTTAGTGTTATATGTGTAACATGAAAAATTATAAAAATACCATATATGTTATGTGTGGATGATTTTTATAACTCTTATAGTACTTCAATGTTATATTTATAATACAATAAATTTAATATAATATGTTTGTAACTTTCTTAATGTCTTAATTATAAATTTATTAATTTATCCTAATTTTTTAATTTATTTTTTTACCAATTTATCTCCATTTACTTTTTTGCTTTGGTTTTGTAATTTGACAAAGAAAAAAGTATATAATATTATTATATGCAAATTTTTTTTTTGAAAAATACTTTATGCAATTGAGAGTTGAATGTTGAGGTAATTATATTAGTTAATTATATTGATGTCACATGACTTAATTTGCATGTAATAAATTTTAAAAGTAATATTTTATGTTAATTAAGTATAATTTTATAATAAAAATTATGTTTACTTTCACAATAAATTAATTTAAAGATTCACAATTTTTTATGTACCATTTGAAGATAAACATTATTTTCTAACCTAAAAAATGGAAGGTGACACTTGACAGAACCAGAATTATTTTGCTTCAGTTGAAATCTATTACATTATTTACTGGAACTAGATAAGGATTATCTATGTTTACATAGTCAATACTTAATACTACATTAATTGCAATTAATTTATCATTTATATTCCAGAATTAACGATTAGTCTATTAAAAATTTCTTGGGCATGGTATCGTCACCCTTTTTTTTCTTTCTAAAATACCAATCACTTGTGAAACGGGTTTAACATACTTGTGTTTTTTTTCCCTTCTTCTTAATATTAAAAAGAAATTAATTATATGCTTTACAAATTTATAATTATTATAACATAATAATATTATCAAATTTAAATGAAATGCTTTACCATCTTTAACTTCTTCTTTTTCCCATCTATTTTATTTTTTTATGGATATTGTTTATAACTTTATACAGTATTTTGGTAGCATTTTAAGGATAGTTTTATAGTTTAATTATTTAATAGATAATATAAAATTATTTACTAATTAAATGTATATTTAAACTAAACATTTCCATCAAAAAATATAAAATTAAATAACTATTTAAAAATAAATGCAATCAATTTCTAATATATTTAAACACAATGAAAATAAATTAAATTATTTTTTAAGAATAAAAATAAATAATTAATATTTTGAAAAATATAATAATTAGTTTCTGAATAAGTATAACATCCTGACTTTTACTACAAACACTTACCAAACATAATATAAACTCAATACAGTATAGTATTATGCAATTAAGTATGATACAATTATATTTATTCTGTACAATATAATATACAAAATGAGTCTTAAGTATCATACAAAAAAATTAAATGTAATACTTAATAAGATTGAGGACCAAAATATTAAAAAAAATAAAAATTTAGATATCTTTGTGTGAACGAGTACAAATTTAGGAGACTAGATCCTTTGTTTATATTTTCTGTAATTGTTTTCGCTTTTTAAATCTCAATTATTAATTTTACATCTATCAAGTCTTAAATGGATCCCAAATACACATGCAAAAAATAATAATAACATCACATTAATTATAATAACTTATAATAAATGGACTTTATTAATATAAAAATATACTACATCTTTGATCATATATGAAATTAGTCTACCATTGTATTATTTTTATTGTTATATATGTTAATGATAGAAATTTAGATTTTAATAAAGGAAAAAAACATATTTATTATGAGTCAAGAAATAAATATATATATTTCGATGATAAATGATTTAAATAAATATTATTAAATTATATTAACCTTTAGATGAAATTATATAAATATATAGATGTTAATAAACATATAAACTTAAATTAACGTGTGATTTTTAAAATCAATAAAAATATTTAATTACAACTATAAATATATATATATATAATTAAATTATGTTTATATGGAAGTTAAGATTATTTGGTAAAATTATTTGTGTAAATTATTATTTAAATTTATTTGAAATGATAAGATGATATTTTATATGTACTATTATATACAGTAAATCTAATTTAATATGCTATTATAACTTAGAAAAATATTAATAATGTAACATAAAATCAAACTTCATATCAAATTCATATTTTTAGCTCAAATCCCAATATGCTATACCAATCCTAAAAATCAATGCTAACCCTTCATCTTTCTCTGTATATACATATGACCAGGGGCTGATACAAACAGATGTGAGCAGGATACATGCCATATTTGAAATCTCCATAAATAAAATTTTAATTTTAATATTTATTAAATTATAAACAAATTATATCCATAAAATAAAACTATATAATACATTAATTTTAAATTTTAAATTTTAAATTTTAATACTTAATATCTCACTACAAACTCAATAATTTAAATATTTAATAATTAAAATAAAATAAATATAATATAATTTTAACTTAAAATAAAGAATAAGTAAATAGTATTATAGTGTAAATATAAATTTTTAATCTCCCATTTCACGTGAAAACAAAGTCAACAAGAAAACAAAGAGCCTTCTGGGCTCTGCTTATATTGACAACGTGATTTATTCTTTATACAATACATCTATCCATGAACAACCAAGAAAAGGTTTCTTTGTTAATTAACTGTGATATGCTCAAATGAGTTGTTAAAATATTTTTTATACGATTTAAACATACGACTTAAAATAATAAAAAAATCGTAAGAATTTTATCTCCTCATCCTACATAAATTACAAGCAGTTAATTGCAAAGTTTTGATAGAATCTATTAGGTTAATGCTTGTATGATTAATTGCAACCAATTAAGTTGTTAAAATCCATTTAAAATTATGGTGGATCTTGTGCTATGTATATATTCTTCAATTCAATACTACCAAAAAAGAAGAGGTTAAGGCAGTAATATATGTATATATGTGCTAATCAAAGCTGTATAACATATAAATATTGTTACATTTTCCCACTATAAGCTTATATTAAAATAGGTTATTCTGATTTATTATAAGATCTCTTAATTAAGTGGTTGATATTGTAATTTATTTTCATTTTTTTAACCCTATATATATATATAATTTAATGTATATATCAATTTATATGAAATTATAATCTAATTGATAAATTGTTAGTAATTGATTACATAATTACTTTATTATCTAATTTTTTTAAAATCTTAACTTAATATTAATAAATAAATGTCATATTATTTAATAAATATAACAACTTGATGTATATTTTTTTTTTCATATATATAATGTATATTCATGAATATAATAATGGGCCAAATATGTAATGCATTTTTGTCTCACTTCGATCCCTTCCTCAAATATAGTACCTTATCTATGTGCTTAATTTATAATAAATAATGGACGGTTCTTAGTTGGCCTACTAGGACAATAACTAGCTCCAAATTGGTGTTCTATCTTAATCCCTTATATTATTAGTGCCACTTGATCCCATCCATTTGTTCTGATCTTAAAGGGAGAATATACAAGGCTACCTATACCTACCTTGTAGTTAATTAGTTAAAAGAAATTTATTTAGATCTATCTTGATCAAATTTCAGACATACATGGTAAAATTTGTTTATTTAGATCTATCTTGATCAAATTTCACACATACATGTTAAAATTTGTTTAGAAGATTAATATGTTATTTTTTTTAAACATATTAAATGGTATTTAATGTGATTCAAATATATAACTTCAAAATAAGAGAGATAAGTTTTATTTTCAAATATTATATAAACCACATCATGTTTTAATATTTTAAGAGTAAAGTAATGGTTTCTTAATTAAGAATGATATTAACTTAATATATATAAGTATTATATTTTTAATATGACATTAGAGAAGGTGAAATTACTCTATGAATTTATAAGTGGTGACTACTTTCATAAAGTAATAATTGGACAAAATATTACAATTTATTTAGTAAGGATTACATACTTTAGATACTATCATCTCCTTCTAGTTTAAAAACACGTTTAGATGCACTATTAGAAATTCTTTTTAGAAGCATGAGTGCTTTTGTATTTAGCTGTTAAATAAAAACTACTGCTTCTAATGCAAGTGGTGGTTAATTTTTAGTTTGCTACTATTGGTAAATAGAGTATTTAGGAGTCTTAATAGTAAACATATTTAATTGTTGTATACATAGTACAAATACATTTGTTATATGATATAATACGTTATAAATTTGTATTATTTTTAATATGTATTAGGTCTTAGACCTTATCAAGTTGTTCAGCACATTTAGAAGTGTAGATCCTCGAGCTCAAATAATGGATTGATGTATAAAGATGCAAGGGTTGCTTGATCATTTGGCATGCCACTGTTGGGGTTTTTTTTGGCTCAAAACCTTTTTATTTATTCTTTTTTTTTTTGTTGTTACACTTTGTATTCTCTTCTTATTGTTCTCTCTATTTTTTCTAGTTCGCTCATGTTCAAGAACTAATTTTTTGTGTTATGGTTTTTTCTACAACCCAACTCTCGTGTTCTTGTATTGTGAATTTTTAAATGGATATATATATATATATATATATATATATATATATATATATGTTTTCTTTCTAGTAGATTAGCTCATTTAGATATATGGGTCGAGCTATTTAATCCTTGAGTTTTCTCTTCTTTATCTATACGTTATTTCTTGTTATTGGTTATGTTGAATAATTTGTTGAATAGTTATTTCTTATGGCTTTGTGATATAATCATAGGATGAAATCCCAACAAAAGTGGTATCAAATAGTGGTTTTGTGTTATTTGGCCTTCGAGTGTTCAAAGAAATTGCCTGAACTTTCAAAAAATTCACCGTTGAACCCTCTATGTTGATTTCTTTGGTGATTCAAAAATTAGGGTTTCTTTAGTTCTTCTGAAATCTTGACCTTTCGTGTTCTTCAACATTCTTAGTGAGTTTTCTCTTCTCTTTTTCATTTTATTTATTTCTAATTATTGTTACTTTTTATATCAATATCTTTAAATGTAAACTACGTACAAAATAATTATGTTTGATGGCACATGTGATTATGTATTGTGGAAACGCAAAAATGAAAACCCTTTTGGTACAACAAGATGTACATGGTGTTATTGACTTTGATAACTTGCTTGAAAAAGCCTCTGAAATAAATAAATAAAATATAAAAAAAAGGCTTTTGTATCAATACTATCAAACCTTTTTGATAAGTTTCTCATGGAAGTTTCAAAAGAAACTACTCCTGAGAAAGTATTTTCTAAACTTAACTATTTATATTTATAAAAATCTTTATTTGGCAAAGTATATTTGAAACATCATTTTACTATTTTAAAATGAACTAATCTAAAGATCTTGAACAAAATCTTGATGATTTAAAAAAAATGATCTCTAATTTGGATGACATTTATCATAAAATTAACGATGAGACTTATGCTATTATTTTACCAAATTCTTTGCCTTGTAAGTATAAAGATTTGAAATATGGTATTATTTATGGAAATGGTACTTTAACTTTTTATATTGTTGTCTCAAGTCTTAGGTCTAAGGATTTAGAGATTAAGGTCTCTGATTAGGGTAATGCTAGTAATAGTCTTATGGTTAGAGGAAGGTTTGAGAATAGAGATAAAAGGTCTAAGGGTAAATACAAGGGTAGGTCTAAGTCTAGATCAAAAAAGCATGTTACTTTTTACTTTTGTAAAAAACATGATCATTATATAAATGAATATCCACTTAGGAAGGGTAAGAAGTTTGATAAACATGAATCTAGTACTGATCGTGATTCAAATTTAGTTTCTAAAAGTTATGAAAGCTCTGAGGTCCTATCTTTGAGTTCTAAAAGGTCAGAAATAAAGTAGGTCTTAGACTTAGAATGTTCCTTTCATATGTCTCCCTTTAAGTACCTTTTTAGTGGTCTTAAAGAGTTTGATGATGGTAGAGTTCTCCTAGGTGATGACCATGAGTGGAAAGTTAAGGGTCTAGGCTCTTTCAAACTCTTCTTGTTAGATGGGATAGTTAGAAGTCTTAATGAGGTTAGGTTTGTTCCTAAACTAGGATGAAATTTTATTTCAATAGGTTCACTAGGTGCTTTTGGTTTTCAAATTAAGATAGATAATAGAGTAACGAGAGTAGTTAAAGGGTCCTTAGTTGTATTTAAGGATGTTAGAACCAATGGTCTTTATTTTCTTGAAGGCACAACTATTAGTAGTAATAGTGTTATCAATGTAACTCATATCTTAGATAATGCAATGTTATGTCATTGAAGGTTAAGACATGTTAGTGAAAAGAAGTTAAATGTTCTATCCAAACAGGGTGTGTTAGGTACTAAGACTCTTGAAAATCTTAAGTTTTGTGAACATTGTATTTTTGGTAAACAAACTAAGGCCAAGTTCTCTAAGAAAAGTCACACTACCTTGCATGCATTAGATTACATTCACTCTAAATTTTGAGACCCTGCTTATATTAAATCCATTAGGGGTGATAAGTATTTTTTATCTTTAATTGATGAATTTACAAGGAAAGTTTGGATCTTCACTTTAAAATCTAAAGATGAAACCTTTACCACCTTTAAACATTGGAAAGCATTTGTAGAGAATCAAAAGGGTAGAAAGGTTAGGGTACTTAGGACTGATAATGGTCTAGAGTTATGTAATGAACTCTTTGAAAATTATTGTAAAAACCAAGGTAGTAGAAGATATAAGACAATTGTAGGTACTCCCTAATATAATGGTTTAGTTGAGAGAATGATTATAACATTATTTGAAAGGGTTAGATGCATGTTGTCCCTATTTGATTTGCCTAAATTTGTTTGGACAAAATCAGTTAACATTGCCACCTACCTCATCAATGTCCCTTCATTACCATTAACTTTAAGACACCTGAAGATACCTTATATAGTGTTCTTGTTGTTTATAGTGCCCTTATGACTTTTAGTTATGTAGATTACAATCGCATCGACTAAGGAAAATTGCAAGATGGGTTACTAAAGTTTTTTTCATTGATTATTTGATAGGTGTTAAAAGATATAAACTCTGGTGTCCATCTCTGAAGAAAAATATTATAAGTAGAAATGTTGTATTCATTGAACCTATGTTTTACAAAGATTTTCATAATGTGACTACTTCAAATTCTTCAATGGGTATTGGAATTGAGGTGGATGTTGGTGCAAGCCCTTCTCAATAGGTCCTTGATATTAGTGATGAGATGGAGGCATCGGTAGCCCCAAATCCACTAATTTAAATATTGATAAGATAGATATTAGTAATGATTATGGAATTATTGAGGATAATTTAAATCCTCATGGTAGTTCTTCTAAACTTATTGATTACCAATTGACTAGAGATAGAACCAAGTTGAACATATTTCTGGATACCTTAAATATTTTTCCTCTTCATCTAGTTTTGGTCAAGTTGATTTAATTTCTTATGCATTATCAATTGCTTCTAGAATAGATGATTATGAACCTAAATGTTTTACTGATGCTATTTCTTCTCTTGATTCTTCAAAATAGATTGATGTTATGCATGAATAATTAAATTCACTTTATAAAAATGATACTTAGACTTTAGTTGAAAGAACTAAAGACCTTAAGATGTTAGGATCTAGATGGTTATTTAAAAGGAGTTGAAGTATTAAAGGTGTTGAATTTGCACAATAAAAAGCAAGATTAGTTGCACAAGGATTTGCTCAAAAGAAATGCATTAATTTCAATGAAATTTTCTCTAATGTTATGAAATTCACCTTTATAAGAATTATGTTATATGTTGTAATTCAATTTGATTTGTTACTTGAACAAATGGATGTTAAAAATGCATTCTTACATGGTGATTTTGATATAAAAATATATATGAAACAACCTGAATATTTTATTAAAAAGGGTAATGAAAATCTTATTTTTCTACTAAAGAAATCTCTGTATGGTCTCAAACAGGCTCCGAGACAATGGTATAAAAGATTTGACTCTTTTATAACAAAAATTGGTTTGAAAATATGATTATGATAACTGTATTTATTTTAAGTTAAATAATGTTTCAAGTCCAATTTATTTATTATTGTATGTTAATGACAAGCTTATTACCTATAAGAGAAACTGAAGTTGATAGCTTGAAACTTAAACTTAGCAATGAGTTTGAGATGAAAGATTTGAGACATATTAAAATAATTATTAGTATGGATATTTTTAGAACTTCTAATAAATTTTTTGGTTCACGATAGTTATATTTAGAAAAAAATTGAAAATATTTTCAATGTTTGACACTAAAATTGTTAGTGTATTTTTGGGTTCTCATATTAAATTATCTAGCACTAAATACCCTATAACTGAAAATGAAAAAAATAATATGAAAAAGGTCCCTTATTCTAATGTTGTTGGATCTTTGATATATGTTATAGTCTATACTAAACCTAATATATCACATGCAATGAATGTGGTTAGCACATGCAATGAATGTGGTTAGTATATACATGATTAATCCTGATAAGGGTCATTGGCTGACAATTAAATGGATACTTAAATATATTAAAGACTCTATTAATGTTAGTTTATTGTTTAAGAATAACTTTGTTAATGTCCCTATTATTCAAGAATATTTTGACTCTAATTTTGCAAGAGATAAAGAACAAAAAGAGATCACTGTGTGGCTATATTTTTATAGTCTTAGGTAATGTTGTAAGCAGTCAAAAAATGCCTATGGTTAAGAGGCTTCACCAGGCAACTTGGAATTTTTCTAATAATGTTATTGACACTATATTCTATGATAATTTGTCTTCAATTCATTTATCTAAACATCCAATATTTCATTTTGGATCTAAGCATATATATACTCTTTCATATAGATAAAGTTTCCACAAAGAACAACCCTTCTAATATGCTAACAAAACCATTACCAATGGTTAAATTTAAATATTATTTGAATTTGGTCAGGGTCTCTCTTATTTAAGAATTAGGTTGGAAAGGATTCATGAAATATATATATCCATATTTTCTAATGTCAAAGTGGAGGATTGTTAATTTTTAGTTTGTCACTATTAGTAAATGGAGCATTTACAAGATTTAAAATTGAGCATTTAGAATATTTAGGATTGAACATATTTAATTGTTGCATGTATAATGTAAATACATTTTTTATATGATAGGATACATTATTAATTTGTGTTATTTTTAATGTGTATCAACTCTTAGGCCTTATCAAGTTGTTTAGCCCATTTAAAAGTGTGGATTCATGGGTTGGAATATTTGATTGATGTATAACGGTGTAAGGCAATTTGGTCATTTGGAATGTAATGTTTTTATACAACCCTTGGTTTTTTTTTTTGGCTCTGCATCCTTTCATTTTTCCCTTTTTACAGCATTATGCATTTTCTTCTCTTCTCCTCATTCTCTCTAGTTCACTCATGTTCAAGAATTGGTTTTCTGTGTTAGGATGTTCTCTTTAAACCAATTCCTGTGCTCTTGTACTTTGAAATTTCAAGTATATATGTTTTATTTTCATTAAATTATGTCATTTAGATATAGGGGCTAAGTAATTACTTCTTATGTTTGTTCTTTTTCTTTATTTTTAAATTATTTTTTAGTACTCGTTCCATTCAATAGTTTGTTAAATAATTATTTCATGCAGCTTTGTGATCTCATTGTGGGGTAAAATCTCAATAATGGTGATCACATTTAAATCAATAATACATTTCCAAAAATAAGTCTCCATTATTTTTCATAAAATCATTATATTTTAATCAATTTTGTCAAAATTCTTTCCATCCAAACACACCATAGTTTCATGATAAAGAAGTGTCATACATAAATTCTACCAAAAGTTTAAGCTTATCGAAGGTGAGTCTAACAACGCATTTAAGAGTAGTATTAGATATAAATAAAATTATGATACTAACATAATGTGATTAGTCATAGATGTGGTAGGAATTCACATAATTTTTTTTGTCCCTTTTTTTGGGTGATAGATAACATTTTACATTTCTTATCAATAGAAAAGTTGATGAAAATTATTGGTAATGTTTTAGACCAATAAACATAAGGGAAGGATTTAATAAGGATATGTAATGAAAATTATTGGTAATGTTTGATCATTTTATTTTTATAAATTAAGTATTTTAGTTCTGTTTTTTAAAATTTATGCACTTTAATTACCTAATTATTGTATTTTTAGACTTTAGTCATTTTTTATTTTTATTTTTGGATTTTTTGTTTTGAAAAATCCTAAGTTATATCGAATTAAACCTTACTAGCAAGAAATGATGAAAATGTCGATGACATTGTTGACATTGTCGCGATAATGTTTATTTTTTACATATCTCGATATCGAAATATGATATCTATATCTTTTGGTCAAATTATTTTGAAATTATCGAGAATGTCTCGAAAGTATCATTTGTTTAAATATCATTTAAATGTATTTTTGGCTAAAATATCTTAAATATTGTAGATAATATCCCTAAAATATCGAACAAAATTATCAAAAATATTAATTCTTGATTTTTTTTTCTTTTTCTTCTTCTTTTTGAGCAACATGGGGGCGTAAAAAATAAAAGAGAGTGACGAGACTTCTCTCACTTTTGGCATAACAGGCCCACACGACGGGTTATTAACTTAGTGGTAGAGTGCACCCCTGATAATTGCGTCGTTATACCTAGGCATTTTAATTCTTTTTTTTTCATATTTATAGAAGGGAATATATTCTCTTTTTTTCTTGTTTATAATATGTTTGCTATACTTATGAGCACTTTTAAAAATAAATAATCAATTAAATTTATTTTTATACTATCAAGATTTATTTATTTATAATAGTTAATATATTTAGATAGTCTATTTAATTATTTCAAACCTTTTAACTCTTTATTCTACAAAATTTAGCAAAAGAATATATATATATATATATATATATATATATATTTAATAAACAACACTTTAATTAATTAGTCAATTTACTCATTAATATAAATATTTAAAAATAGATGTATTAAATAAAAAATTAGTTTAAAATATAAGTTATTGATTATTTTGATGTTTTATAATTTTTTTCATATTTTTGATAGAGTTCCATAATTTTTGTCGACAACGAAAAAATCTTCAACGTTTTGGTGAAAATTATATCTTTACATATTTACCAATATCGATATTTCAAACCTTACTAGCAGGAGATTGGATGATATTTGAAGAAAAAATATCTCAATTTTTTTAAAAAGTGTGGAAAATAATATGATTAAAATATCAAAATTGGCTTAAGATGAGTAAAATATATCACTTTAAAATAAAGTGATCAATATATTCAATTTGTAAAATTAAAATAAATGCAATTTTTCATTTAATAATTTAAAATAAATAAATGAAAGTTCAAAATACATTAAGATACTTTTTTAATAGATTTTTAACTTTCACATTTTTAAGTCTCGAAATTGAAACTTTTACCTTATACTATTGTAATATACGCCGTTAAACAATGAGACCATTGACACATTAAGTTATAGTTACAAGGCTTACACTGATTTGTTTTCTTTCAAAGAGCAATAAAATAACAAAATATGCAAGAGATTCGAACACTAATTCTAAGTATATGCATGAGTTAGATTGTACTTAAAAACTAAAAACCATTTTTGCATCAAACTTGGAAGAAGAAGAAAAAAAAAGTGAGTTCGAGTCTTATGAAGGCGGAAATTTGTTTATTTGTCTATAGCTCTCTATCATCTAAAGTTTAAAACTTAAGAAAATGCGCCTTCTTGATGCAATTATAGTTATAGATAAGAATATACCAATTTCTAAGTATATTACGTAACATATTGATATTATTTTAAAATCAAATTATTTCTTAATTTTTAAAATAATTTTTATACATGATAAAATATAAGAGATATTATATATAAGTACTAAAATATTTCATATTAACCATAATTTTTATATTCTCGTATTCAGATGATTATATTAGGCTAGACTTTACTAAAAGTAACCAGTAGTAAATAAATAGACCAATTTATCACTCCAACCATGACACGAGGTAGCTGAAAAAATGACCAAATAATTAATGATGCTTACTATTGCATTCATTACTTCCCTTGTTGCTATCTTACACTTCTCAAAATCCATTAATGATTAGGGATAAATATCATATTATATATAAAATAAATGTTTAGCAAAAGAAAGATATATATATATATATATATATATATAAAATACAATTTTTCATTACCGCAACTAATATTTATTATTGAAAATAATGTCTATCTAACAATAATGCACATCTAGCAATAATGCTTCTAAAATTTAATATATTATTATTATCATTATAATTTTTGCTAATGTTATAATAAAAATATATAAAATGTTTATTTTATATATAATATTAATCGTATTTTAATATAATAATTATTAATATATATATATATATATATATATTATTAATATGACTATCCAAATTTGTTGCAACCCAAAAATTATTTTATTTACGAGGGTCGATATTTGTTAGAGTTGTGACTTAAGTTGACCTCATGTTAAACGACGAAAGAGCTTACTACCTACTCTTTAAATGACAATGACGAAATGTACTTAAGCCACACATTAATGTCAATTTGTCATATACGAAAAGAATTATTATTATTTTATATATTTTATTTAATATTTATTTTAAAAAAAATTATATAAATTTTAAATTTTATTAATTTAAAATACTATATTATTTTATACTCAGAAAAATAAAAATATTTTCTAAAGTCAAACATAATAATGCTTTTGCTAGTGCCAATCCTAAATTCAAATAGTTGACGGATAACTATCATGTCAAATTCCAAACTATTTTCTAAGTTATAAATATTAAATATACGTAAATTTATATTAATATTATTATCACGTCTTATTTTATATTATATTTATTATTAATTTTAAAAATTATCAAAAATATTTTTATTAAATTTAATTACTAAAAACAATTTAATAAAAACAAAATATTATTTTTAATAATTTCTAAAACTAACAATAAATGAAAGGTTGAAACAACCAAAAGTCCTTTAATAATATCATCACCTTAATTATAAGGGATTTTGTCTATAAAAGTCATCTCACACACAATAGTTTAAAAATTGGCATAAGTAAGATTTTAAAAAAAAATAGGCAAGATCTTACCTTAAACTTGAAGCAAAATTTTTAATCAAATTTATTTATAAAAAAGAAGATATATTAGCTCCATTTTGTAAAACATAATTATTATAAACATAAAAAATACTAACATCTTATAAATTTATAATTAATTTTAAATACATAAAAAAAATTATCATATCATATATTAAAAAATTTATTTTAAAAAATAAAAAATAATTTATTTTACAATAAAATAAATATAAATATATATATATTGAAAATGATATGCTAAATATTTTGATAATTTATAAATAATATAATACATTATTATTATTAATAAATATAATTATAATTATATTTAATAAATAATTATAATATTAATTATAATTATGATATAAAAATAATATTCATAAAAATAATTAAATTATTAAAAAAAATTATGAAGCCTCTATATCCAATTTTTTACAAGATACAATATAAATATAGAACAATATATCACAAATTTTGTGAGAAAATATTATAGAATATAATATTATTATAATTATTTTTATTATCAATATAATAAAATATATTGAATTAATTATATTTTAATACTTAAATATAATTATTGTTAATAAATATTTGTTATTTTAGTAATAATTAAAATTATAATAATATTAGAGTTATTTGTTATAATGTAATCTATTTTTTAATTTTTTTAATCTTAAATAATTTATTTTTAAAAAATGTCAATAATTTTTCATAAAAATTATTGTAACTATTTAGTAAATTTTTTAATAATTTAAAATTTTATAATTTATTATTATTATTTTATAATAAAATTTTGATAAGTTATTTGTTATAAAAAAAATATATTTTTTATTTATAATAAAAATAAATTATTATTTATTAAAATTTAGTGAATAATTATATTTAAAAAATGGAGTATTGAAAATTAGGGAAAAAGAGAGAAAAAAAAGACAAAAATATTATTTTATTAGAAAAATGGGACTGCTGAAATTAGTGAAATGGGGAGTTAGAAAAGGCAAAAAAAAAAAAATGACATGAAAATTGTTTAATAGGTTATGATTTGTATATTTTTAAACTAAAACCTAATATATCATTTTTTTTTAAGTATTGAATGGGATATACCCATTATAGACAAAAACCCTAATTATAATATATTATGTATAAAATTTTATCATAATTAATATAATCTTAAATATATACATTTGTATCTTTTTATTATTCTACTTATCAAAAACTATACAATGTGTATTATTAATGTAATATTTTAGATCAATACTATCAATTCCATTCTTTTTTGTTAAAATAACATGCATTGTGATTGGCAAGGTATATCCTTCACGGAATAACTCATCTCTTCTCCTACGTATGACAATCCCTATTGATGATAGCAGGGATAAACCTACATGTAGCTTATACGAGATACATGTCTTTTTAAATTTTATTAAAAAAATTAAGTATAATATTTATAAAATTATAAATAAATTACATATATAAAATGAAACTATATTCATAAATTTTACATTCAAATTAGTTTTTAGTGAATTATTTAACTATAAAAACTTAAAAATTAAAATTCATGCATATAGTTTCATTTTTAAGTTTTTATAGCTCAATAATTCACTAAAAACTCAATAATTTAAATATATTTACGTTCAAATGATATACATATAATTATAGATAGAGCTACACCTAAGTGAGAGGAGACACGTAACTCACCCCAACTTTTTTATAAAGATTTTTTATTTTTTATATTTATAAATTTCTCTTTATTTTACAAGAATTAAGTATTCATTTACATTCTTCGTATATTTTTTACTTTTATTATACTATTATACAATTTTTACTAATTTGACTCTATTAAAATGATAAATATTTAATATTTTCTCATAAATTTTAGAAAAAATTATATCAAATAACACATAAAGCTTACATATAATAACAAAAATAGAATCACAATAATATTGAATGGGTTCAATTGAATGAAGTTTAATATTGAATGAATTTAAATTATCACAGTTTAATTTAAACGGTATTCATTGGACGTCGTTCAACATAAAATGATGGATCAGATATTTTTTAATAGTAAAAATATATGAAATTGATATAACGAGTGTCGTTTTTATAGTTAAAAGTTTTTATAGTTTTTTATTAAATGCATTTTATCTCGCATATAATTTAATAATTCTGTGTTACACCACAT
The DNA here is from genome assembly GCA_037013495.1 of Hippophae tibetana. Taxonomy (NCBI): domain Eukaryota; kingdom Viridiplantae; phylum Streptophyta; class Magnoliopsida; order Rosales; family Elaeagnaceae; genus Hippophae; species Hippophae tibetana. The sequence goes on from CM072803.1 coordinate 21,291,046, forward strand.
ATAATTATATAAATATATATTATTTCTTATACCATATAATATTGATCTTATTTATTTTTGTTTCATATACTTGAATTTTTTACATATTTATTATAATCTATGTTATTTAGTCTTGTTACAAATTAATTTGTTCAAAAACATTGAAATTTGTATATTTGTGGAACATCAGACATGACTTTTTTCATATTATTTTATAGTAATTTGATTGAAGAATTCATAAATTTTACTATAGTTATTCAAATTGTGACAAAATTATTCATTTTAACTATTGAGTTTACGCGTGGTGTCCTCTATTAATATTTTTTTGATTATGTTTATGCATATATAACATTTTTTTGAGAAAAAAATAAGTAGCAATTGAAAAATAAGTAGTAATATTTTTTGTTGTTTATATAGTACCAATCATAAGTAAAAATGCTAAATCAACCTGATTCAAAAATTTAAGAATGACATCCCTTTCTAAAAATTAAAAGAAACCTCATATCTCGTGGACATACAATAATGCTTTTTTTCTTGTTTAAAAGGTACTGTGGTGAAGTATGCCAATGTAAAATGTAAAGTCTTGTATAGGAGTTTATATTAGCAAAGAGCAAAGTTACTCCACTACTTCTATTTCTTACTTTATAAGTTGTTCCGTCTATCACTATCCATTTTCTTAAATGTAAGTAGCTACTACCTTTGGGTAACCTACTTCCTGATAACTATTATAGTTTTCCATTATAAAATACAATAAGCAAATAAATAAATTTTCTTTATATATAGTTCTATTAAGACATCTAAGAGTTTATTTACACGTAGCTTGTAGTTTCTGATATGAGATGTTCCTGATATAGAACTTTGAGAAAAGTTAATTACTATTTTCTTTGGCTTGTATGACTTTATTTTGCATTGCAATAAATTAAAGATCGTTGAAAAGTTGCACGCCATTTCTTGTTGGAAGTTGTGAGTGGGAGCTTTTTCACAAATTTGTATACACTATCTATAATATATGGCTTGTCTAGATAACTTAAAAAAAAGAAATTATTAATTTTTTTATGTTAATAATATTACTACATAATTTTTATTATTATAACAATAAAAATACATAAAATATCTATTTATTTTTAATATTAATTATATCTTAATATCGTTATTATTGAATAAAATTATTATTAATTAATTATTTGTATTTTTTTATCCACATGTCACATGCAAATGTTCATTTCTCTGCAAGTCATTCATAAGCTCTCTTCCTTTTCCTATAAAAAGTGTACTTCTCATACAATTTCACTCAACCTAAACTTAGAAACCAAAAACACAAAAATCCCATTGCTCATTCTTTCTCTCTCTCCCCCCCGTTTCTGTTTATCTTATCTACCATGGAGCTTCTCATTTTATTCTACACTATATCCATCTTCTACTTCCTTTTCATTCTCTTCAAACACTTTGATGAAAAAAAGGACAAGGAATGTTACATTTTAGACTACCAATTGTATAAACCAACAGATGACAGAAAACTAAACACAGAGTTAAGTGGTGAAGTGATAAAAAGGAGCAAAACTCTTGGTCTTTTAGAGTTCCAATTTCTTCTAAAAGCCATTGTAAGCTCTGGCATTGGAGAACAAACCTATGCTCCAAGAATTATGTTCTCAGGTAGAGAAGAAAATCCCACTTTATCAGATGGGATTTCAGAAATGGAAGAATTCTTCTGTGATAGTATCAAAAAGCTCTTGAACAGGTCAGACATTTCGCCTTCAAAAATTGATGTTCTTGTTGTTAATGTCTCAATGTTAGCTTCAGTACCCTCTTTATCATCTAGAATTATAAACCATTACAAGCTTCGTGAAGATGTTAAAGTGTTTAATCTTTCAGGAATGGGATGTAGTGCTAGTCTTATATCAATTGACATTGTTAAACACATTTTCAAATCTTATAAAAACTTATATGCACTTGTTGTTACTTCAGAATCTTTAAGTCCCAACTGGTATACTGGTAATGATAGATCTATGATTCTAGCAAATTGTTTGTTTCGTTCTGGTGGTTGTGTTATACTTTTAACAAACAAAAGGGTATTAAAGGAACAAGCTTTATTGAAATTGAAATGTTTGGTTAGAACACATCATGGTTCTAAAGATGAATCATATAGTTGTTGTATTCAACAAGAAGATGAACAAGGAAGGCTTGGTTTTCATTTAGCAAAGAATCTACCAAAAGCAGCAACAAGGGCATTTTTGGATAATCTAAAAGAAATAGCACCAAAGATTTTACCTATACAAGAGTTACTTAGATTCATGTGTTGTTCATTTTTGTACAAAATGAAAAATGGGTTTGAAAAAACGGAGGGAAAGGAGCCAATTGTGAATTTTAGAACAGGGGTTGATCATTTTTGTATTCATACTGGTGGTAAAGCTGTGATTGATGGAATTGGGAAGAGTCTTGATCTTATTGAGTATGATCTTGAACCAGCTAGGATGACTTTACATAGATTTGGGAACACATCAGCTTGTAGTCTTTGGTATGTTTTGGGTTACATGGAAGCAAAGAAAAGATTGAAAAAAGGTGATAGAATATTGATGATAAGTTTTGGTGCTGGCTTTAAATGTAACAGCTGTTTGTGGGAGGTTGTGAGAGATTTGGAAGATGAAAATGTTTGGAAGGAAGATATTAATGAATATCCACCAAAAAATTTGGTCAACCCTTTTCTTGAGAAATATGGTTGGATTCAAAATGAGGATCCACTTACCTTCAAAATTCAAGAACTTGATACCCGCAATAACCTTAGATATCATGCAAAGTAATTAAATTAATTTTAAAATATCATGTTAATTAACATAAAATATGTATCGTAAAAATCAACATGATGTTTTAAAATCAATTTGATTAAGTATAATCTATATCTACTATTTTAATGTGATTCGGTACAATTTGATGTTAGTGCCATTTTTTTTTTCAGTGTATATTACAAACGTGCAATGATCACAATTCATAGTTTTATGGTTGTAAGTGTAATTATCAATAATGCAAAGTCTTATTATTTGTGATTAAATATAAATTTGTAACAAATAAACATTTTCTTTCTTTAAGTTGATTACAAAAGAGTGCAATATCTTACTCTTTGCTTTATATTTTCCAATTTTTTCATGTATATTAAAAGGTTATTACTATTGTTGAATCCCTTTGTGGATTGCATAACGTAATAAGTTGTGTTGCTTCCAATTGGAAGCTATTATTACTTTCAATTTTCTGTTTTTATTTTAAATATTTATTTTTTTCCTTTTTAGGATAAATATTTTTGGTTTGTAAAGTGTAATAATGCTTTATCTGAGTTTTTTTTAAATAATAATAAAAATAAGAAAGTATGTATAAGTCTAAACTCTTCTTCTGATTATTCAAATGTTTTGCATTTAACACCTTTTTACCTGTACAATTGTTGGCCTTTCAAAGCCTCCATCATCTTCCATTAATTTTACTAATGAATAGCTTGCTTCTTATGAGATCAACTATCACTTCTTTATCAAATATTAGATATTTGTATTTTTCTCTCTATAAAATACGTGCATTAATCTAACATTTTATTGATTAAGAGTATTGTATTATAATTTATTCTAAGAATAATGAATAATCTTTTATATTTTAATAACTTGGATAGCAAAGACATTTTATACATTTTATAATTAATAAAATTATTGAAATATACATAAATCTTTATGCCTATAATATATAGGTGATATTGAGTGGTGATATTATAGGTATTTTTCATTATTCCTCCATCACATTAATTCCTTCTAATATGTGAAAGTCTTGCTAAACCTAGTCACATTCATGATAATTTTTTCGGTTTTCACCAAATATAGGCATAAGAATATAATAATTTTATTATGTTCTTGAAGTAATCAAAATACATCTGTGTGTAACCAAATTCTGAAGATTACTTGTGATTTTGAATATCTTACGATATATTGTTAATTTATTTAATGTGATGTTTGGTTGGAGGGATGGGGGACGAAATGTAATCGATTATTAAAGGAGAAGAAATCATAATTCCTTCTCCCCCTTTAGGAATCATGATTTCATTCCCATCTAAACTTTTTTTTTTCAATTTTACCCTCACCCCCAAATATAACCTTAAACGCAAATCTCAAATCCCCAAACTCAAAACCCTAAATCCTAAATCCCAAATCCCTAAACCCTAAATCCCAAATCCCTAAACCCTAAACCTCAAATCCCTAAATCCCAAATCTCAAATCCCTAAATCCTAAACCCCTAAACCTCAAATCCATAAACCTTAAACCCCAAATTCCAAATCCTAAAACCCTAAACGTTAAATCCAAAATCTCAAATTCTAAAACCCTAAACCATTTTTAGAAAAATAATAATTTTAATCCTAAACCTTAACCCACAAATATAACCTTAAACCCCAAATCCTAAATCCATAAACCCTAAATCCCAAATCCCAAACCTCAAAACCCTAAATCCTATTTAGAAAAATAATAATTTTAATAATATATTTCTTTTTAATTAAGTAATAATTATTTAAAAAATAATGATTTCAACAATGTATTTTTTCTGACGAAAAAAATAGTAATTAAATGACATTATTTGAATTTTACTGAATGTAGGGATATTAAGATAATTAATAGTTTTTTTCATTCCATTCCAGTTGCAAACCAAACAATGTAATCCTGATTTCGAGCTTGATTCCAATGGTCAAACCAAACAACATTGTTTCCTTTCCGATTTCACTCTACGAACCAAACGTCACCTAAAAAAATGGTAAAAATACGTAAATTTATAATCATTTTTGTTCTTATATTTTTTATATTTCTTCAAGCGTGAACCATTATGCGAAGCTAGGAGGGTTGTAAACGCCACCTAAAAAAATGGTAAAAATACGTAAATTTATAATCATTTTTGTTCTTATATTTTTTTATATTTCTTCAAGCGTGAACCATTATGCAAAGCTAGGAGGGTTGTAGCTCCAATAAAAATTAACAAAAAAAATTAATTTGTATTAATTTTAGATTAGATAATTTTTTTATCATCAAATTTTGATTTATTACTTTCATACCATTAAATTTCACAAATGTTACAAAAATACCATCAAACTATTCTTTTGTACTTACTTACCATTAAACTATATAAATTTAATAAAATATTATCAATATACGTGTAATTTGTCGTAAATTGATTAACATCGTTTGTAACATTTTATAAAGTTTAATGGTATAAAAATAACAAAAAAATTGATTATATTTTTGTAACAATTGTAACATTTAATGGTATGAAAGTAACAAATCAAAATTTAATGTTATTTTTGTAACAACTTCCAAGATTTAATGATAGAAAAATTTATTTATTCTTAATTTTAAATTAGATATTTATGAAATAATACTTATTAGTTAAACAGAGTGATCAATTTAATATTCTAATTTAATTAATTTTATGCTAAAAAAATTCAACTTGACATTCTAATAATATATATATATATATATTGGAAACTTAAATTTAAATTATTCTTTAAAATTAGCAAAAGACTCTTAAAAATTTATATCCTTAGTTGTAAGCCGTTGATGGGTCATGTTATAGGTATGATAATTACGAATAAGTTTTAAATAGTGTAACCATAAGAATATATAGTCATTTTGATTTCTTATTTTTCACAATATATTAGTTATTTTGTTAAGAAATTCGTCTCATTTACTAAATTTAACTTCGAATTTCTAACTACAATATAATAGTTTTAAATTTTGAACCAAGTTGATTAAATTAAAATGTGAATTAGTAGAGTAAACAATCAGGAATTTTTGAATGCTTCTTAAACAATATATCAAATTAATTGTTTACTCTAAGTAGAGTATAATAATTATAAAGTTTGTTAACCCTTCTTAAAAAGAAATTGATGGGTTAATCCCTATTTGTCACCATAATATTATCTTAAAAAATAAATAAATTTTTAATTTTTTAAATAATTTTGATACATATTACGATATAAAAATATGAATACAAAAATAAGTAAAATTTGAGTGATAGTGTTTTTTTTATCATAAATATATATATAAATATAACACATGATTAATTACGCTTTATACAGATAACGTTATGCATAATAATAAAAATATGCACATTATTTACTGTCGTTTAATTTTTTAATAAAATTATATCACATACATTATACATATATTTTTTATGGATATAATTGTAACTATTTAAACATTTTTGATATTTTTATAACTCACTCTATACGTTGTAGGCATGAAATGTAGTTAACCTACTTAAGATTTTACCATAAAATATTCTAAAAAATGTACATGAAATATTCTAAAAAATGTACATGAAATAGGCATATTTTTATCATTAAATATAAGTTGTAAATATAATTATAATTATTTAAATTTTTAGATATTTTACAGCTCACCACGTACATTATACATATAAAATATAATTAATTCCTATAGCGTTACTATATATATAAATATATTACAATGCTAAATGATTTAGCAATTTTTTATGGACAAAATTTTGTGGTTACAATTATACTTGTCTTAATAATTTGATATATATTTAACATTTTTATTTTAATGGAGGGATAAAAAAAGGAAAGTCTTTATGTCACAACTTCTTACACGGTAACAACTCATGTGCTAAAATGTTATTGGACATTGCAACGAAGTTCATTTTAGACATCCACTTATAATGTTTAACATGGATTGTTGTTCGTAACAAATTAAGATATTAAAATTTTTTTTTCTAGAAAAAGACATTTAAAGATCATGAAAATAAGTTAGAATAACTATTTTCATTAATTTTATTATAATATAAACACCTCATTTGTATTTTTTATAGAGTAATCTTAAAATAAGAATAACTAAAAAATATCATATTAACTTATTTCTCTAAGGATTATTACTAAAAATAGACAAAAATAGACGTGAACAACTAAGGGTGACAAATCATGTTAATTATGTCGATTCATTTAATAAATAGATCGTATTATATCAATTCATTAATAAAAATACTTTTATCATTATTTCTATTTTATCACCTCAAATTGAGTTATTATGTGATGGATTTGAAAATATTTAATAAAAATATATTATTTTAATCAAATATAATTTATTAAAATTATTTGGATCAGGTCAGATTGTATTTGTGTTAGATTTAATAGATAAAATAATATTAAAATATTAATATAATGGGTTAACTTTAATTTATCGTATCATATTTGATCTATTTAATAAACATATTGAAAATAATTATATTATATTGTACCAGATTATTTTATATTTTGATCGATCTCGTATTGTATTATCACATCGTGCTAGACAATATTATCCTAAAAGATTAAAAGTTAATCCAAATACCATTTAACTAGAATTTTATTTCCAACTTAAAGGAAACTCAACTTCAATACTTTATTTAAAGTAAGTAATAAACTTGTTATCTCCCTTTAAAAATATTTGTCATTTTATTCCTTAACATGTCCGCATAGTAAATTTGGCTAAATTTTTATTACATTATTTATATAATTTAACCTAAAATTTACTCTAGTATTCATACTTTTATAAGTATTTTAATCAATTTTGTTATAATTAACAGTTTGTCAATAATTTTTATAAATCAAACTACTAGTTAAAATTTATTAGTATTATCATATCTATAGGTTATATGTCCTATCATTATTTTCATTTAAATCTAATAATATAAATTTCTACGAGCTTTTCACTTATTCAAATAATAGTTTAAATCTAATTTATATTTTTAAGATATCAAATAAGAGAAGTTTGATATAAAATTGATCAAATTAGATATATTAATCACTAAGTTTAATTAATAAATATTATTTTGCAAATATGTAAGTTGACATTAATACTAGCTAATTTTTTTATAAAAAAATTACTGTGCTATATTCCTTCTGACCCAAAATTACTATTGCCTTTTGTTTCTTTTATATTAATATTTATAATCTAATTTGAGTTTATTATTTTTTCTAATATTTTGATTACTATTCATAACATTATTCATGATTTTTTTTTTCAATCTTTACATTACCATGTATAATTTTTACACTTATAACAAGTTACAAATATGTATTGAACTTTTACTTGTACATGTAAAAATTCCATTAACTCATAAACTTTTTAATTTTTCCGTTTGTATTGGCCATGAGCCCAACTTCTTAAAAATAGAGCTACACCTTAAAATACATTTATCTGAATCAAGTTTGTGAATATGATTTTAAATTTTATTATTATTTTTAATTATGGAAGAGTCTGGCATGCAATAAAAGTATTCACACTTAGTAAAATAAGAACTTTTAACTTTTTTTTATAAAAAAATGTTAAATATGAAGATGACATTAATGATTATTATTAATAAAAACATATACATTATATTTAAGCATGGTTAATTTCATGTTTGATTCTTAGAATAAAAACATAATAAAAATAATAATTAAATTTAATAGAACAAATATTACTATTATTATGTTTGTTTGAACATTTGAATTAAAATAATGATAAATATTAAATTAAAATTTATATAATTATAAATTAAACAAAATTAAAAAATTACACTTTTTTTATTTTTAAAATAGATAAAATGAGAAAAAATAATAAATAATTATATAAATATGTGAAAAAAATAGAGCATTCTAACATATTCTCGAAAAAGTGCAAGGAATTATTATTCTTACTATTGTTTAAATGTTTTATATTTCATTTTAGATTAACAATCAAGCTAACTACAAAAATATTCTAAATCATTTACATTACTATTCATATTACTATTAATCAAAATAATTTCAAACACTTTGATTAATATTCTAATATAATGATAAGTATTCTCGCGGAAGTGACCTAGGTTTGATCCTGACAACAACGTCAAAATGTTGGCACACCCTAAGAACACATCAAAAGTTAAACCTTATTTTTATTATTAAAAATATATTAGTAATAATATAGCTCAAATAAGAATCAAATTCATATAGGATTGATAATAATTTTACTTTTAATTACTATTTGTTAGTAAGTTAATTTAAGTTAGTAATGGATGATTCTAAGTTCAATATTGTTAAAAATATAAAAATAACATAAAAATAAAGATAATAGTAAAAATACGATTTTTGAAAATAAATAACGAGAGACATGTAATCATGAGATTATCTTGTCATGAATCAAAATTAATTTTTTAAGTATTAAATTAAACTGATAATTTAAAATTTTGCTTAAATTTCTAATTTTTAACTTTAGAAATCTAAGCAAGCTTAAGATTTCTTACATTTTATTACCATGGAAATAGTTAATAATTTGATTATTAATCAATCTAATCCGACTTATAATTATTATTGTATTAAAATCTAAAAAAATAACAACTAAAGTAGCAAGATTAAATCTATTGATCATCTTTAACCTAAGTATTTAATCATACTTGTAACAAAAGCTACAAGATATTACTTCGAATAAAAATATTAAAAATTATAAATTAATATATTAAAATAGCAATAAACACATCCATTCAATAAACTAATTGATTACTTTAATTCATATATACATAATTTTGACATTTAAGTATTGAATTAAACATATTAAGAATTAAATAATTAAAATTAAATTAACTAAATCATAATTTGAAGCTTGAAAATTATCCACAAGCACAATGAATTAATTTGCTAGACATAAAATTTATCAAATTTATAAAAATAATTAAATATTTAGTAGTAAAAAATAGAAAGAAAAGGCAAGAATATGATTTTTTTTTTTATGAATAGTCAAGCCAAAGAAACCAATTGCACTTATCTTTAACCTTGTTTTTGAATTTTTCTTCAAAAATCTTGCAAAATTATATCAAATTTAAAATTTTCTCTAAGGCTCATGTAATTTGCTAATATGTTGATTTAATGGAATGCTATTTGGACATTTATATATAAAAAAAATTATATTTTTAGGTTCGGATTTAAATTAGGATTGTTAAATAATGTAAAATAGAAACATGTCTACTATACTACATGTTACAAATAGAGAAAAATGGGTTAACATGATCAAAACACGTTCAGAACATAAAATCTAAACGTGCAGGTGTGGTAAAAGCCACACGAATAATGTGACACATTGGGAGAGGGAGGTGCAACATACTAAATAATAAATTTAAAAAATATATAATTTAGTTATTAAATTTTTACAAATTTACATATAGGTAATAAATTTAAAAAATTTTGAATTAATGATAAGTTTGATCAATAGATCTAGATCTAGTTTAACTATTAAAATATATATTTATGGTTTTAATTTAAGGATATGTGTATGAAAATTTTAAAGTTTGTAGATTAAATTATATAATTTTAAATTTTAAAAATATGTGTAAAAAATATTAAATTATATATTTTAAAAATTTAAATAATAAATCATAATTTTCTAAATTTAAGAAATTATGTATATATCTAATTAAAATTTGTGTCATATAATATAATTTTTAATAAAAATGTCCGACCATTCTTAAACCATCGAATCTCTGTAGTACCTTTTCACCATAAATATGTACATTTCAGTAAAACACGGACCACAAGTCCTTGCCTATAGTTAAGTTGCCAACTGAGCCTGAATTTATTACCAATTTCTTACATTCTCTACTTTCTAGGTTATCTCCAACGAGAGAACAAAATATCACAGAATTTGTTATGCCACTTTTCGCCAACACTAAAGGGACGTACTTCTCCTTGTGGTCCTACAAACTGAGAACATTTGTCACTACCTTAAACTATAGGACTGCCGAGTATGTGTGGTAACTTTTAATCCTTTAATATTCAAATCAATTAGATAATGGGAATAAAATGAAAGATAAAAGTTTATCTCTCGTGATTTAGGTAGAAGAAATGAAGTTAAAAAACATTATAAATTTGTTGTGTTTTTATTAATTAATAAACATATGAATATATTTAAATATATTTTTTTGTAAAATATATAATATGAATATATATAAGAAAAAAAGATTGTATATCATATCCATAAAGATGGCCTAAGATTAAGATTATAGTTATTCTTTTTTTAATTATCTCTACAGAATATTTATGAAATATTTATCTCTCAAACCATTTATCTAATAATTATAGTCATGTGATATTTTGTATCATGTTATATTGGTTTAATGATAACATTCATTCCAATTTATTTTAAGTCATATATTTAAAGCATGCAAAATGTTATTTAATTTATAAAAAATAAAGATTTCAAAGCCCAAATTTTTTATTAAACCTAAAGAATTATAATCTTATATTTGTAAAATAAAAGAGAAATTAAGAAGAATAGAATAATGTTCTTGTTTGCTTGATTGAAACAATAAACAATGAATTTTATTTATAGAAAAAATTAAAATTCTTAATCCTATGTAATTGATAAATATATTTTCTATTATAAATATGATTAATAATATTCATTAATTAAAAAAAATCATATATTATTAATAAATATTTTTTATTATAAATAAGATTAATAATACTCACTGATTAAGAAGACTCTTATTTAAAGAAGAGTTCTTTTAAAATAGATTTTATGCTATCTTTTATGCTAAAGATCTCAGTTATAATTTAGAGTATATCTTATCTAATATTTTTTAAGATAGATTTTATGTTATCTTTAATGCTAAATATTCTAGCTATAATTTAGAGTATATCTTATCTAATATTTTAGCACTAAAAATAATTTCAGATTTATAAGCATGTGTTATTAAATGCATAAATGTAATTCTATGTGTCGTAGTTATTAAAGATATATCTAAAGTACAATTATCTAAAACTCTAGTATTTATTTGACTTTTTTTGATAGAATTGATAGTAGGCCTAAAAACAAATTTACAGATAAATATTTTATCCACGAAAATAACCAAATACTCATAGTCGTTACAAAACATCAGGTGCTAATGCATGCCACAACCGCTAGTGTGAAGGATAGGAAAAATAATGATGTGTTGATGAGTGTTAATACTATACTATGTTAATATGCATCTGTAACTAATAAGGTGCCAAGAAGTGTGAATGGTGTAATGTGTGCACGTGCAACTAGTGGAGTGTCAATGTGTGTATCATATAAGGTGTGTGTAAGTGTAATAGATACAAATGTTGTACAATTTTGTGAATTGTATAATACAATTAACTCATTGTAAAAAAATACTATAAATACATATACTGAAATGCAATACAACATAAGCCCTTTATAAGGTATTTACAAATATTTTATTTTGCTATCATTTCTATGGATCTTGGTGATTGGTTTCTTGTTCTTGATCTTCGTCTTCGCATAATCAAAGTAATGTTGTTGTTCATTATTTTACTTAGTATCAAAGCCTGAAACTCTATAAGTTTCATGTTAAAGAACTTGAAGTCCAGCAATGGAAGAACCATAAGTTTTTCATGATAGATTTGAAAGTATCTGTCATATAATAATGAAAGAACACAACCTGTTAAAAAAGTCTTCTCTTTTAATAATATGATTGTTACAATCAAACTTGATAATCACAATTATATGATATGGAGACATCAAATTTTGAAAATCTTGCATAGTCTTGAATTGGACTCATATGCTCTAGAACCACATCCATTAAAACTAAACTATGATAGTTCAATTAGTACTCAATACAAGGCATGAAAAAGAGAATATGAAATGCTAGTGTGTTGGCTTATGACATGCATAAATGATATAATCTTGAATCAAGTAGGAAATTTTGATGCTTCATATGAGACATGGTTAATTCTTAAAAAGAATTTTACTTCTAAGTCAAGAGCTTGAATTATACAAATAAAAAGGAATTGTAAAACTTGAAGAAAAGAGGAGTGTCAATTTCTAAGTTCATTTTGAAGATCAAAGTTCTTACTGATGATCTATTAGCAACAACATGTCCAATTTCTGAGGAAGAAAAACTGTTGTATGTGTTAGAAAGTCTTAGATAAGATTATGATAATTTCTTTTCAACCATAACAGTAAAAATGCTAAGTGAAAAGGTCACCGTCAATGATATAAAGGCTTTTTTGGTGAGCCATGAAAGTCAAATAGAAAGAAGAAAAGTTGTTAATATTTCACATTTTCTAAGTGTGAATTTGAGTATTAGAGGAAATGATAACACTCATGGAAATCATATGATCATCATTCATTGCCTAATATTAATACATTGGTGGATCACATCAATCAAATACCTCTAGAAAGTTTCAACAACAGATAAATGCTCACAAACCAAGATTTAATAACAAATTTAATAATCAAGGCAGAGGTAAAAGTAGAGGAAGATGATATAATAATAGGCCTCATTGTCAATTATGTGGTAGAATAAGACATATTATTACTACTTGTTTGCATAGATTTGATAAGAATTTTGTGTTCTCTCAAGGGTAACAATTGAATAAATCAACTGGTCCTCGACCATCCTATCAAATGAATTAGAATAATTCTATGCAACAGAATGTAGGAAGTTATCAAGCTTTACAATCATTTGGCTCAAATCCTAGTGTTAATTTGGCACGTAGTTCTCAATCACAAGGTATTATTGCATTCCATCCTCAGTATGTAACACCACAACAATTATTTAATCATCCAAATTTTCCAACATTTGGATAGTTTGAAGGTTCCCATAATACATGTGCATATAATCTGGAATTTTTTGCTTTTGCATCATTTTGAATCCTTTAATTTCTAAACAAATAAGTGTTCCTCTTTCACCTTGGGACTCAGCTGCTTCTAGTGAGCTAGAGTGGTATCCAAAATTAAGAGCTAGTTATCATGATATAGTTGATCCAGCTAATCTGGAAACTTCTCAAGCTTACAATAGAGGTGAGAAATTTCTTTTTGATAATGACAATAGCTTAACTATTGAAAATATTGATTCAATTTTTTTTAAAACTAAGATTACACCTAGAAAATCATTTTTATTATGCAATATCTTACAAGAGCCTTACATTGCTAAAAACTTACTTAGTGTATCAAAACTTGCTCAAGATAATTTTATTTTCTTTGAGTTTAATTCTACTTCTTATTTTAGGAAGGATTTGGACACCAAAAAGGTGATACTTGAGGGCAAAGTGCATCAAGGCATTTCTATGTGTTCGATCTATAACTTTCCAAGTCTCATTCTTCACTTTTCAATTCTATTAAATCTAATATTGATTTTAATAAATTGTATGTTCCTAAGACTATTTGTTTAGGTCATCTTTTGTATGTTAAAAAAATGACATTATCGATTAGGACATGCTTCTTTACCTATCATCAAAAAGGTTTTACATACATGTTCTATTCCTTATGACATTAGTTGTACTATTATACAAAATGATTATGTTGTATGTCAAATGGGCAAGAGTTATACCTTACCTTATTCCTCCTATATTTCCCGTGCTACAATACCTTTACAGGTTACATTCATATGGGTTACATCAATAACTTCAATTAATGATTATCATTATTATATTTATTTTGTTTATGAATGTACACGTTATATTTAGATATATTTTGCTAAAACAAAAGCATCTATTATGCAAGTTTTTATGCAATTTAAAACATAAGCTGAATTGCAAACCAATCAGAAAATCAAAATTTTACAATCAGATTAGAGAAGTGAGTATAAAGATTTTGTTTTAACTTTAGCTTATTATGACATTAAGCATCATACATCATGTTTTTATACTCATTCTCAAAATGATCTTGTACAAAGAAAACATAGACATATTGTGAAACTTGGCATGTCTATGCTTTCTCATGCTTCAATTCCTAAAACTTATTAGGATGAGACATTATTTTCCAATGTTTACATCATTAATAGGCTTCCCACTCCTATTTTGAATAATCTTAATCCTTTGAAAAAATTGTTTTGTTAAAAGCCAAATTATATGTTTTTAAAGGTGTTTGGATGTTGATGTTTTCCTTGCTTGAGGCATTATGCTGCTAACAAACTTGAACTAAGATGTATTCCTTGTACATTGTAAGCGTAAGCAACTAGTTTGAAGTAGATGTTTACAACCTTATTGTGGTAATATGTTACAAAGTTTTGTTTCATGTGATAGTAATAATGACAATGATGTGTCTTCTTATCGTAGACTGTACTAGTTATTATTTTATTACTAGATTTCTACCTGAAACTATAACCAAAATCTCTCTTTCTCTAATAAGCACCTTTAGTCTTCTAAAAAAACTATTTTCATGCTTTTGTTTTTTTCTCATCTACCAAGAAAATGCAACATAATAAATCTGCATTACATTATATGTTAAATTAGTAACTTGTTATGTAATATGTTACATTCAATAGTGTTGTACAAATGTAACAAGTTACATTTAGGAAGTTTTTATAAAGTAAAAATAAGTAAATAATATTTTTACCATAAAATCATTATTACTTGATTGTTTTCATCTTTTATATCTGCCACAAGTAATGACTCCTCCTTTTTCTTTGATGAATATCACATCGATTGCTACTATCGGTTCCATGTATTTGTTGGATACATTTATGTATGTGCCAATTTCCATGAATCAATACCTAAAGTTGGAATCTGCATCAATTTTCATCTCAATGTATGGATTTAGGTTTTCCTTTTCTAACATATAGAAGAATCTAGTTAATTTACTATATGATTCTTTAGGATCTCCTTATACTTGCTTTATTACTTCATTTTTTCCATGTTTTTGTAAGTGATTGTGACTCATATGTTTCCTTTTGATGTCATCTATTATTTATTTTGGTGTTAGTTGTCTACTTGGATCTTGGTAAAAGTATTTGATATTGTCAACTACATACTTATATATGACATGTTTGTCTCTTTGATCCTTGAAAATTTGTGAACGTGTATGATCTTCATTGTAAGTAATTACATTGAATGCATCTAATTATCCAATCTTGTTTGATGTAAGTCTCCAATGACAATTTTTATTTTTGCACTTCATTCTAGTACTTTTCTTGTTGGAGTTGCTAATCTTGTAATAAAAACCTTTTAGTTATTGTTAATGTTAAGACATGTTGTTTGATATCTTCTTTGTTATTGAATTAATCTCACTATCTGAGTATGTTGTTACATTCTCAAAATTTGAAGCTAAACTAATCTATTTTTGGACATCTTGTTGGATTGTACAAGTTATATATTGATATCTTCTTAGACATCTTGTTGAATTGTACAAGTTACATACAATTTTTTATACTCTTCATTATGATTTTCAGTATTTATATTGATGAAGTACTCCATATCTATATCATCTATTAAATTTATGGCTATATGAATCCTCTTACATTCCATCATGACGTCGTTATCTCCACCTAGATGTAGTGCATCACCTTTTTTTTTCTCAATTCTTCTAAAATCATATTATTTTTTATGTATATCTCCTTTGTGAAACATTGACATATTTTTCTTCTCTTCATGAAAAATCTATTGCCCGTTATAAATAAGAAGTAGTCCAATCTTTGTATCGCCTATTTAATGAATATAAAAAGTGACATTCTATTTGTAATATTAGGTAAAAAAACAAAAAAAGATATACATAAATAGGAAAAGATAAAGTATTGAAACCTATTAATTTAACAAACGCAATAAAAAATATAACATGTTACATTAGAGTCTATTTTAAAATGATGTAACATGTTACATTATATGATATTCATAATGTAACATGTTGTATTATATGATATTAGAATGATTTATTTCGTGTATAGCTTTATTTAAAAATCAACAATTCTATATATTATACTATTATTTAAGTGAGTTCATATGAATTTATTTGTATATCATCTTGTTATATCATATAATTAGATGAAAAAATATATAATAATTAATATGTAAATCATATTAGTATTATTTTTTTATTTAGCATGTTTAACATTTGATTAATATCAAATGTACAAAGAAGGAAAAAATTTCATGGAATTTAGAAACATAAACTAGTGTATATAGAATCGAGTGATAGACAAAAATTACAATTACATAACTTGAACCAATATAAGTTTGCATTATTGTTAAGACTCTTCTTTCGATATTATAAGTAATTAAAAAACTCAAATTTTGGTTTAATAAAGGAGTTTATTATTGAAATTTCTATTAATGTTGATAGTTTTTGCATGATTTAGATTATGTTCAAAATATAATTGATTTTTTTTATATTTCAAATTATTTGTAACAAATATTTAGTAGATTTTTGACTAATTTTGTTTAAAATATTGGGATGATGTAGGTGTGAATAGTGAAATTATTTTCAATAATGACATTTAAGGCATGTGGGGTAATTATGTAAAATAACACTTAATGTAGCAATAAAATTGTGAGTTTTAGGTCTTAGAATTGCTAGTTTGAAAAAAATGATTAATTTGTCTAATATAGTGATATTTATACCATTTTATGAATAGTAAAAATGATATATATATATTTAAAATTAAATTTATTATAATTACAATCTAAATGAGATGAAATAAAATAAATTAATATTTAAATAAAATTAGATAAATAAGATATGAGATGAAACCGCCTACTTTAAATCTATATTCTTCATATTTTCTTTTAAAATGTATATAGATCATTTTAGGATTCATTTTTTTTCTTATTTTCTTTATAGATTTATGTTTTTTATTTAAGTTTTACCGTAGTTCAAATCTTGTATATCTTAAACCATATAACATCAAATTTTGTTAAAGACGTGAATTTCTATCAACTAGATGGAGCTGAAGAACTCAATAAGAATGCTGGTAAAAAGTTCAATCCTATACTAATAATTTTTAAATAATCTCGTGATAGGTTGAGTATTTTTAATTTCTTCATTTAATTGATCTCATGAATATAAATCTTTTTTTTTTAAAGCAAATCAACAAAAACGCTGCGTTAGATAGCAGCGATCGGATTTCCTTCCAGACAAGCAGAGGAATTGATTTGTTTCTGCGTGAAATTTCGTCGAACTTCTCTGCGTTGATCATACCAATGAAGAAGGCCAAACTAGCGCCACTACTCAGACTAGCCATGAATCTCTTCCCCCATTCAAGCTTCTCGTGTCGTACCCGTCCGGCATTTCACCGTCACAGGTTTCTCTCTTTTCTTATTCATTCTCATTCGCATCGAAGAAACCTTCTTATAAAAATTTGATGTCTTTGTTTCCGTTGGATATAAAAGTTTTCTGTGAAGTTTGATGGAGCATATGATCGAAGTTCTCCACCAATTGGGTTAACTTTTTGGAGTTATGTAGCCCGTGGTTATTACGAACTTTGACTTGGTATCATTGCAAATGATTTGCGTTGCAAGAAATAATGTCCTATATTGATTAAGTACCATTGAAAAGCACATGAACTTTGACAACTCCAATCCAACTTGTAAAATTTCATTTATGAAGTGATCAGTTTCTTATTGCCCAAATGGTGTTATCTGATGTTATTATCATGATTATCTTCGATGCTATCGTTCTTTTTAGAGTTGTAATTGGAAATAAATTTCAGTTAGGTCAGAGTATCTGGACTTGCATATTTGTGTCAGTTATATTACAATGGGTTGTTAGCCACTTTCTAAATTATATTGCTGAACTTTGAGCTGGAGCTTCATTGCCATTGATGTCTTTATTAATGTTTTTAGATTGGGATCAAAGGTCTCAAAGAAGTAAATCACTTTATAACGGGAAAAAGTTCAGGGTACGTGGGTTGTCTTCTTTGGAGTTCTATCATCTAATATGTTGTTATATTCAATTATAAGCTTAATGAATATCTTGGTGGTGCATGTTTTGTTACAATTATTTTTAGTTATACTATTTGAGGACTTAGCTTCTATATTTGAGAGGCTTGTTCTATTGTTTTTGCAAATATGTAGTTGGAATTGATAGATATATAAAAGTATTGTTAGTTCTCCCACAAGCTTAAATTTTTTGAGATTTAGTTTTCTAACAACTTCTAACTTAATATTAGAACTAAATGTCATATGTTCAAGCCCCATTACCTCAATTGTTGCATTGTAAGCGTTTGGTTTGTGTGATACATAAAACTAATCCTTATAGGGAGTAAAAAAAAAATATAAAAGTATTATTGATCGTTCCTCCATTAGTTTAAGATTTTAGGAGAATTCATAACCAATAACTTTTAACATAAATATGTATGTCATATTTCCATTGCAATGGCAGATGGTTGAAGATTTAGAGGCAAGAACTATCCCTAATGTGTCATTTTAGCAACAGAAACGTTCAGGCCCATGACTTATAAGAACTTTCGTTCAATGGAAGGCACTAAGAGAAGTGGTGTTCGGTTCCATTAGAAAGCTTGTGTGTTTAATAAGACTTTAAGTTTGAAATATTTTGGACAAAGTGAATAAGTTTAAATTAAAACATATAAAGTACCCAGCTTAGATTATCTTCTTATTAATTTTTAGTACATAACGTACCTGTTTATACAAGTTTGTTAATAATAGTATTGAAACAATATTACCGATAACTTAGTGTGAACTGCTTGGGTTGAGTTGCGGACTAGGTTGCTCTCTTTAAGACGTTTCACAGCTCTGCCCAATTTATGCAAGCAAACACAACCCCGTCGTCCCCAGGATAAAACAACCCAGAATCTTAATCTCTGTCTCAGAACTTCACTGCACTGATGAAGATTGGAATGCTACACCTGAAAATTTGTTGCTCGGAAAGCTAAAAAAAAACTTAGAATTGTTTTTCATAGGGAGATGAGTTTGCAGATTGTTGTGTTAAAACTGAGAGTTGAAGCCCTCTTTTTATAGGTTTTAGAAACCGTGTGACAATTATGATAACAACCATTCTGAGTAATGAAGAGTAACAGCTATTTTGAGAGAAAAGACGAGTAACGGACATTTTTGAGAGTAAATACGAGGAACGGTTATTTTTTTGGATAAAGAAGAGAAACAACCATTTAACGGTCATATTCTGATAAAAGAAAATAACGGTTGTTTTTCTGAGAAAAAATATATATATAACAACCATTTTCTAAGTGGAAAAGTTTTCCTTAAAAAAAATATTTTTTCAAAAAATAAAATACGCACACGACTCGGCCGGACGGATGCTGGCAGCGCGTGCGCGTGGTATCACATCTGCCTAGGTCCTCTCCCCTTCCACAAAAGTGGGTGCCCCTTGGAGCCCAATCCTAATAGCCAACTTTTCACTATTTATACCTCTTTTAAATAATGTAAAAAAACAATGTGCGACAAGGCTTTATAATTTTTTATTAACTTCATCTTTTCCAACAATCCTTTTTATAAAATTTATATTTTCCAACATAATCCTTTTTGTAAATTATTTACAGTATGCAGGATATGATGGAGGTGGATCTAACCATGAAGGTCATGTATTCTACAGGTTGTTCTTCTGTCTCTCTCTTTCTCTCTGTGTGTGCTATATCAGGAATAGTTTATTGACAGACAACTTACTATTGTTTGTATGAATTAATATTGTGGTTTGGCATTCATGTGCCTATTTGAGTCAATGTAATATAAATATATATCTTCCTGTTTTAGTCTCTTCAAGCTTGATCTTGTTGTTGTTTAAAGATAGAAGTTTAAAAGGAAAATGATGTGTCTTTTTAATGTGTTTATGACTACTGGCTTTGATTATGAGGGACTTGTGTTCTTATTTATTTGTCTTTTATGAATTGGGAACTTCCATAATTATGTTACACAGATGGTTTTTATTTGTTTTAGGCACTTTCTCCCAGTATGATCATTTTTGTTTTAATCCAAGTGTACTGTTTCTTCTTTATTTTCATAAATACACCCCTGTAATGAAGACACGTTCTAGTAATTTAATAAGCTAATTTTTTTTTCATATTTAGATTCTAAACTTTAACTGAAAGGACTGGTACTATAAACATTTTGGGGAATTTCCTGGATATTTTGTCTTCCCAGGTGGTCACCTGAGATACTAAAGGGAACTTTTTTCATTCTTCTCATTTAAGCTTTATAAGTATTCAGCATTGTCGCTCCTCCTTTGCCTGTACATCATGTCAGCCTAAGTCGTAGGATATAGCTTTTCAATTCAAGCTTGCATAAGGTCACATTTTTTTATTTTTTATTTTTTTCCCCTTCTTTCCTGTTTTGTTCAGGAGGATATGATTAGGGTCAGTAGGAAGCATGCACCATGTTATCCAGTCATTTAACTCTCAAGCTTTTCGTTACTTTCTCATTAGTAGCCATAAGCAGTTTTGCTTTCTTCTTTCATCCTCATGCTTTGGGATAATTTAAGAGTTATATGATAATTTAAGATTCCCTCAGGGTAGAAAGAACTCTATGGACTCAAGACATATTAACACGAAAGTTTCTTGGGAGATGTTTGACAGCATTATTCGTGAAATAGTTGAAGAGATTGGAGTACCTGCAGCATCCCTAGTGAGTCATAATGTACTTGGTAAAGAACAAGAAGTTTCATGTTAATAAATCATCCTACCTAGTTAATAACAATTTATCATTTTATGTTATGCTTTATTTTCAGCATGGTTGACCATCTTTAACACCTTGCAGTGGTTGTTTCTGTGTATCATATTTGCCATAATGAGCCAATCAATTAATTTTGTGACTATTGTTGTTGAGTGTTAAGCTTAAGTTTCAGTTTACGTATGCGAGAAGGAGGGAAAAAGGGAGTAATGAGGTTGTTTTGCATAAATAGGTTGGGCGGGAAAAGCACTTAGTTATTTGTGATCTATGGAAATTTTTGCTCTAAAAAATTAGTTAACAATATTAATTACAAATTGCTTCACATAGACAGTTTGTTAGGGAGCACATGGGATGGGAATAAGAGGGTAGAGAGGAGTGAGGAAAGGGTATTGGAAATTTGTAAAGAGCTTAGCTCATGGGAGAGTTTCTAAGCCTCTTGAATGCTTGTTTGTAAACTGATTTCTCTAAGATAATCAATTGCCAGAAAATTCTTGCAATCTGTTCCTAAAAGTTCTAACTATCTAGTTGAATTCATCTACTAATCAACTAATCTGTGATAAATTGGTATCAGTCGAGTTTGGGTGAAAAATGACTAAGAACACAAACCAAAGAATGGATGCAATGGAGGAAGTTTTGGAAATTATGCAAGGAAAGTAGGAGAATATTTTGGAGAGGGGGAGAGAATAGGAGTTATGACAGAAGAAATACTTACCTTAACGCAGCAATTGAACATGCGATTTGAACAGATGCTCAAATTCCATAAAGATACCATAAGACAGGCTTTATTGTCAACTGGAAAAGAAAAGGAGGAGCTATTGGTGAGCCCAACTGGGGGTGGGTTTCAAGGAAGCTTGCACAGATTTGAAGAACCTAGTCACATTGCGAACCTTCATCATGATTTTCTCTTTAAGAAATTGGATATGTCTTTATTTGACGACAGCAAACCCGATGGGTGGATTCTGAGAGCCAAAAGGTACTATGCCTTTCACCGAATGAACAACAAGGAAAAACTAGAAACAACAAGTTAGTTTCGAAGACAATGTTCTCTTCTAGTATCAATGGGAGAGTAAGAAGAAAGTGTTTACTACTTAGAAAGAGATGAAGTTTTGGAAATTATGTAAGGAGAGTAGGACAAGATTTTGGAGAGGGGGAAGAAATAGGAGTTCTGATAGAATAAATACTTACCTTAACGTAGCAATTGAACATGCGATTTGAACAGATGTTCAAACTCCATAAAGATACCCTAAGGTAGGCTTTATCATCAACAGGAAAAGCAGAGGAGTTGGTAATGAGCCCAACTGGGGGTGGCTTTCAAGGAAGCTTGCACGGATATGGAGAACCCAGTTACATTGCAAACCCTTGTTGTGATTTTCGTTTTGGGAAATTGGATATGCCTTTGTTGGATGACAACAACCCAGATGGGTGGATTCTGAGAGCCAAAAGGTACTATGCCTTTCACCGATGAACAACAAGGAAAAACTAGAAGTAGCGGGGTTAAGTTCGAAGGTGATGTTCTCCTCTGGTACCATAGGAAAGTAAGAAGAAAATGTTTACTACTTGGAAGGAGATGAAGCTAATGTTCCTCAGACAATTTCGATCAACTCAGGGGAGAACGTTATACGAACAGTGGTTAGCCTTAAAACAAAAAGGCTTGATAAGTGAGTATTGTCGAAGGTTCATCGAACTCTCGGTACCTCTGGAAAATATCTTCAAAGATATTGAAATAGGGACGTTCATTAACGGGTTTAAGGTTGAAATAAGGATATAACTGAGGATATTAGGCCTTAATACATTGGGTCGAGCCATGAACCTGGCCTAAATGATTGAGGAAAAGCTAGTTATTGCGAACAACACTAGGCTCCCATTTAACAAAACCCACCACTTGAGTAACAAGGCTCAAAACTTTGGTCGTTACTCACCAACACCAATCAACTCATTCTGAGTGAATTCAAAAGGAACGTCGTCGATGAGAAAACCAGTAGGGGAAATTCGTTGTCTCATCGATGCAAAATTGCAAAAGAAAAGAGAGAAAAGTCTTTGTTATCGTTGTGATAATAAGTGGGCTCTTGGCCACCGTTGTAAGAAGAAGGAATTGAGTGTTATGATCATCGATGATAAATATGAAGTGAACCATCAAACTACATTGGAGGATGTAGAAGGAGTTGGAAATGGCTTAAGTGGGCCTGGAAACTGAGATGTCACTCAATTCAATTGTGGGGTTTACTACCTCAAAGACTATGAAAATTGTTGGAAGTGCGAGTGATGAGGAGATGATCACATTGATTGACCCAGAAGCAACACACAACTTTATTTTTAGCAAACTGGTGTCACGGCTCAACATACCAGTCACTAAAACAAGGGGGTATGGGGTTACTCTTGGATTAGGGAGCTCAGTAAGAGGAGAGGGAGTATGCACAGGAATGAAACTACAATTATAAGATATCACAATCATAGATGATTTCTTGCCCTTTAGTTTGAGCAGTTTAGATGTCATTTTGGGCATTCAGTGGCTAGAGACCCTAGGAATGACTCACACCAATTGGAAGGTAATTATGAAATTTTCCATAGGGGATCAATGTGTGATCCTAAGAGGAGATCCATCTTTAGGAAAATCTAAGGTTTCTTTGAAAACCATGATGAAGATCTTGAAGTTGGAGGGCAATGGAATTCAACCTGAGTATATGCATACTATTTTGCAAATATACAATGTTGTGTTTAATATGCTTGAAAGGATGCCTTCCAAACGAGACAAGGAACACAACATCATACTAAAGGAAGGTTGTGGACTTGTAAGTGTTAGACCATACTATTATCCCTACATCCAAAAGAATGAGATTGAGAGGTTCATTAGGGATATGTTAAAGGCAAGGATCATCAGAACTAGTACAAGTCCTTTCTTTAGCCCTATGATCTTGGCAAATAAGGATAGGTTTTGGAGGTTTTTTTTTAGACTACACCACCCTCAATAAAGTTACGATCTTGGATAAATACCCCATTCCAGTGATTGAGGAGCTACTGGATGAATTGAACGGTGCAGTTTTTCTCTAAATTGGATTTAAAGTCAGGATATTATCAAATAAGAGTAAAGGAGGAAGATGTTCATAAAACAACTTTCAAAACACATGGACATTATGAATTCTTGGTTATGCCCTTTGGCTTAACCGTTGCACCCTCAACCTTTCAATCACTCATGATGAGGTATTTAGGCCTTTCCTAAAGAAGTTTGTATTAGTGTTTTTTGATGACATTCTAGTTTATAGCTAGGATGAGGCCACTCACGAACTACACTTGAAGAAAGTATTGGAACTACTGGACTCATACATGCTATATGCCAATTGAAAGAAATGTGAATTTGGCAAGAAAGAGGTAGCTTATTTGGGCCACATTATCTCAAGCAAGAGGATAGCTGTAAACTCTAGCATGATTCATGCTATGCAAACATGGCCCGAGCTTAAGACCATCAAAGAACTAAGGGGATTTTTGGGCCTTACTAGGTATTATAGGAAGTTTGTAGCTGGGTATGCCCATTTGGTTTTAACCCTCACTAAACAACTCAAGATCAATTCCAATGGAATAAGGCAACAGTTAAGGATTTTGAAATGTTAAAGGACATTATGTCTCGGGTACCAATCTTAGCTATATTCAACTTCTCCAAACCTTTTGTAGTGGAGACTGATGCCTCAGGGTTTGAGCTAGGGACAATTTTGTTGCAAAACCAGATGCCAATGGCTTACTTTAACCAATCATTAGGGCCAAGAGCTAGATTAAGTCTATATATGAGAAAGAGCTAATGGTCATAGTGTTTGTAGTGGGAAAATGGAGACTATATCTTCAGACATTTTATGGTAAAAACTTATCAATAAAGTTTGAAGTTTTTATTAGAACAAAGAATCGTGAACATTAACTACAAGAAATGGGTCTCAAATCTAATAAGGTATAATTTTGACCTCCAATATATAAGATAGGAGCTAGCAACAAAGTAGTTGATGCCTTTTCAAGAATGCCTAACACCTCATGGCAACATTGGCAAGTTACTAAGGGAAATTATGAAAATGGGTTATTGTAGAAGTTGAAACAGGACACACTAGCAAGGCAGCTTAAGCTAGTAGGTTTCTCCGTTAACAATGGAGTGTTGTATTACAAAGGAAGACTGGTTATTCCAAAAGGATCCAAGTTTTTATTTGTTATCCCAATGGAACTTCATGCATTTCCCATTGGAGGGCACTATGGGGAAAATAAAACATACCAAAAAGTCTCCTTTGAGTCATATTGGGAAAGGATGCACAGAGACAAAAGTACCTTTGTGCAACGTGTCGTATGTTAGCAATGCAAGCATCAAGCCACAACCCTTGTTGGACTTTTAAAACCCACTCCTTTGCCTAACCAAGTTTGGGAAGACATCACTATGGATTTCATAGAAAGCCGGCCTAAGTCAGAGGGGATTGACACCATCCTGGTGGTGGTGGATAGACTTAATAAATATGCACATTTTATTGGTTTAAAATTTTACAATAATGACAGCGGCTAGTGTATTCACTCAAGATTAGTTCGGCTTTATGAGATCCTTAATTCAATAATATCAGACAGAGATCAAATTTTCCTCAACCATTTCTGGAGGGAATTGTTTAAACTACAAGGAACCTTTCTTCAAAGAAGCATAACCTATCATACACATTCTGATGAGCAATCAAAAGGGGTGAACAAGTGTCTAGAGACCTACCTATGTTGCTTTGCCCCAATAAAGCCTAGGCAGTGAGCTAAATGGTTGCATTGGGCTAAGTACTGGTACAACACCATACTATGCCTCTACTAGCACTATTCCATTTCAGACGATGTATGGAAGGGACCCTCCTAAACTAATAAGGTATGACAAGCATGTAGCAACTTGCCAAAATATGAAGCAACATGGGAAGACTTTTACTCCATACAAAAAAAGTTCCTTACCTTTCACCTCGAGGACAAAATGAATGTGCTAGAGGAGGGTATTGTTAGGCCTAAGGTTCAGTTTACTTATGCGAGAGAGAGGGAAAAAGGGAACAATGAACCTGTTTTGGATAAATAGGTTGGGCGGGAAAAAAGGTTAGTTATTTGTGGTTCATGGAAATTTTGGCTTTAAAAATTAGTTACAAAATGCTCTGTGTAGGAAGTTTATTAGGGAGCACATAAGGATGGGAATAAGAGGGTAGAGAGGAGTGAGGAAAGGGTGTTGAAAATTTGTAAAGAGGTTAGTTTACCGGAGAGTTTCCACGTAATTGTAAACAGATTTGTCTAAGATAATCAATTACCAAAAAGTTCTTACAATCTATTCCTAAAAGTCCTAAGTATCTAGCTGAATTTATTTGCTAAGAAACCAATATGTGACATTGAGGCAGTTCCTTAAGTATAAACTCGATGGAAAGAGCTGTTCTCTCAGTTTTTGAGAGGGAGGTGAGAGATTATTTGTAATCAGAATATGTACGGCAAATATAAAATTTAGTCTTAATTTTCCTATTTATTTTTCTTTACTTGGTTGTGTGCCAAATAATGATGAGATTGCATCCCTGTATGCTATGTTATATGGACTATTTTAGGACATTGGGTGTCCAAATTTTTTTGATGCATGTTTGAGTGTTAGCCACGTCTATTTTTTCAGTTTTTATTTTTATTTTCATCAATTTAAAATGTCGAACACTCACACATATATCTATATCGTATCCCTTAGATGAGGTAAGGAATCCATGTAACATAACCTAGTATCTGTGTAGTATGGAAATTACGAGGTTTGTTATTCCTATTTTGAAATTCTATGGATTCTTTAGCTCTGTTCTTAAATGTTTCAGGATAAAATGTGTGGAAGATATCAGCAACACATTACAGTCCAATACATTCTATGACCATGAATACTTGAGTTGGACCAAGGGAATCAGAAGATTCTCTCTAGACTGCTTCAGTGTCTCGTGTAGTTGTGTACCATGATTACAAAACCTCTCAGTCTGATATTTAATGCTGATTCGTAAGTATGTAATTTGTTAAGACATTCCAATTATAAGTATGGGAAATTATTCTCAACCATAATAACATCACTTTGTACTGTTAACAGATGCATGTCTATGCTTATTTAAACATGACTGTGGAGGCTTGAACCAAACTGTGTGGATAAAATTAGGATTAAAGTCTCATTAGGTATCATAATTTTATCCACACACAGTTTGGTTCAAGCCTCCACGATAAAAGTCTCGTTAGGTATCATAATTTTTTATAAAGATATATATTAATATCAAAATTATATTGGGATATGTTAGTAGTATCTTACTATAAAAAGGGATACACCATTAGTTTTTTTAATAATATCATCAAAAAAATGTTAAAAAAATATAAAATGAAATATACATGAGAATTAGCAATGACATAATAGTAAATTTACCATTAAAAAAAACTTATTCATTAATAATTTATATTGGTTAAACATTGATCAACTTTGTCATTTTATGTTCATTTTAACTAAATTATACATATTTGAAGATGATAGGATTTCTAGTGTATCCGTAAAAAAAAATATAATAATATTTTTGTGTGTCTTTCTTAACATTAAAGTACCCCTTCCTTATTACTTAAAATGGAACCACACCCATAATAAGCTCTTCTAAGAATATTGTATCGTTTGAATAGAATTAAATAACTTTTGCCAAGGTAGTTATCTAAAAATTATGCATGTTTATGTTACAGAGCTATATCTTCTCTATATATCTACTGTATCTTCACAAGGTTTAATATTTAAGCTAACACGTGTGACCTATTTTATTGAAATTTTTGTTAGCAATTAGAACTTTAAAACTTTATTCCCACTCTGAAGTTCCAGTGAGATCATGTCGTAAATTTTTTTTAATTCAAGGAAAATAAAATAAAAAACTATTTTTGCACCTTCATGAGATGAAAGGTAAGCAAAACTCCTGTATAGTGATTATTGGGTTGTATTGTACGTACTGCACTTTGTGTTGTGCAGGTGCAGGTGCAGGTGCAGCATAGTAATCATCCTCTTGTATGTACTATATAGCTTTCTATCTATTGTTAGTAAGTTATGAGTTACAAACTTTTACCACGTAAAATACTTATCATGACCTATGTTAAAATTATTTAAAAAATATTTTTATTTTTTATTTTTTAAAATACTTCTCTATATATAAGTGATTTGATGCAAAAGTAGATACAAATTTATATGATTTTAATATTTATCTTCTTTTATTATTAAAAAAAAGTACACTGTGTTATTTATTTTTTTAAAATTGAATATATTGACCATTTTGTTTCAAATTGGTGTCTTTTGGTTCTTTTATTGTTATATTTATAGATATTTATCATTTTAAGATAATTTTAGTCATATTATTCTTTATTTTTCAATTTTTTTTAACATTTTAGGAATTTTTGTCTATAAACATCTAGTAATTCTTATTAATAAAGTTCAATTCAATCATATTTTAATTTTTTTTAAAACAAATGATTAAAAAATCTAAAATTAATAAGAAATAATTAAATTATTTAAAAATGTAACAATAACATCTCTAATTTTATATTAATGTCTCCATTTTAAATGCTACATTTGTTTGTAACAATAACATCTAAAATTATTGTACACACGTATATTATTTGTATTTTTTATATTTTATAAAATATGTATATAGATAAGATATTTAAATTTAAAAAAATTATAAAAAATAACGTATCTAATATTTTAATATGTATAAAAAAATATGTTTTACTATTTTCAATATATTAAAAGTTCAATTAGGTACACAGTACATCAATAATTCTTTCATTTTAATTTCTGTGTCATCTGTCTGAAAACTCTATGGTGGGATCGATGGAGTCAATGAAAGTGACATCAAGCAAAAGGAGGTAATAATGCTTTGGATTCTGAAAATATTATCACACAATTAATGTGA
Organism: Hippophae tibetana; assembly: GCA_037013495.1. Taxonomy (NCBI): domain Eukaryota; kingdom Viridiplantae; phylum Streptophyta; class Magnoliopsida; order Rosales; family Elaeagnaceae; genus Hippophae; species Hippophae tibetana. The sequence goes on from CM072803.1 coordinate 21,320,305, forward strand.
TTAATATTAATACTTAACCTGGTCCCTTGACATGAACTAATAAATTAATATGGTGCATTAAGTTTTATTACCTCTATTTTCGCATAAGTTCACATTAAAATATAATCCTAGGCTTTGATGAAGTAATTTATAAGCTGTATATCAAATTAGTTTATTAAATAGATAGATATTATTATTAAATAATATGATAGTGTATTATTGGTGAGTGCACACTGGGTTCGGAGTTAAGGGGATTAAGTTAGTCCAAGTAAGAGATAAATTAAATTTTATGTAATAAATTATTTAATAGTAAATAAAATTATATTTTAATTAATATGTTTTTTTTTAATACAAAATATTATGAAATAAAATGTTACAAAAGTATCTTATATTAAATTATTTGTATCTTTTAATTTCTTATGTTAGAAATTATACTATTTAATCTATTTAATTATAAAAAATTATGTTAATTAAATACTAATATATTACTTTAATTATTCTTCTATTAAAAAAAATTCAATTAATTAAATTCGATTAAAATATAATTACTTAATAATAATAATAAAATAATAATTAATATGAAAAAAATTACAAAATATTGGTATTAATATTTTTTAATTGTCATGTTTTATTTTATTCTTTTAATGATTTTTAATTTTTAATAAAAAATAATATATATATATATATATATTTATTTAAACAATTTTTTTAAAATTATTGTTGTTTATTTTTATTAAAAAATTCATATTAAATTTTATTTTTATCTTTACGAAAAACTTATATTTTAATCATATTTTAATTACTTAACAAAAAATAATAATATTTAATAAAAAATTATTAAAATAATATAATTAGTCTTTTTTTATGATTAATTACATCATTTATAATTTAAGTAATTAAACGGTACAAATGACTTACTATAAATTATTTATATGACACATCATCTATGATTGTATTAGTTGTTTTATTTTTATTTATTTATATATAATAATAATAATTTTATTGCCACAGGAAAGAACAAATGTCTTATTTTAGGATTATTATCACAAATATCCCTGAGCTTTATTTAATATCAAAAATGTTAATGAACGTTATAAGCGTTATATCTCCGTTTAATATTAGGAGCAAAATGGTAATCTTATCCTTATACATATATTACTCCTACGGGATAAAAAATCAAAAATAACCCCGAGGTTTTCAATATCTTCAGAAATATCCTTAACGTTTAAAAAAAACTACAATACTCTCAAGATTTAAGGTATCTTCAAAAATACCCTTATTATTTAAATAAGCATAAAAAAACCATGAAAAATCACAATAATATCTGAAAAATTCTTTTCTACCCTTACCTATATAGCTTTTTTAATATTATCGTTGAAAATATTATCGCAAATACCCTTGAGGTTTTACTTTTCTTCAAAAATATTCTTGTTATAATAATTAATTTAACTTTATCAAAAATACCTCTGCTATAATAATTAATTTAACTTCATCAAAAATATCTCTGCTACAATAATTAATTTAACTTTATCAAAAATACTCATACTTCTCAATAACACGATATAAAATATTTTTCAAAAATATTTAACTTGATATTTTTTGCTTTATTAACTTAATTTATCTTCAAGGGTATTTTTGAAAAATATTTTATATCATGTTATTAAGAAATAAGGGTATTTTTGATGAAGATAAATTAAATATTATAGCTGGACAATTTTTAATGAAGTTAAATTAATTATTATAACAGGGGTATTTTTGATAAAATTAAATTAATTATTATAACAAGGGTATTTTTGAAGAAAAAAAACCTCAAGAGTATTTACAATAATATTCTCAACAATAATATTCAAAAAGTTATATAGGTAGGGGTAGAAAAGACTTTTCAGATATTAATGTGATTTTTCACGGCTTTTTGATGTTTCTGTTAAATAATAAGAACATTATTAAAGATACTTTAAATTTCAAGAATATTGTAGTTTTTATTTTAAATATTAATGATATTTTTGAAGATATTAAAAATCTCGAAAGTATTTTTGATTTTTTTCTCTTATTTTATCTTTAAAAATATTAAAAAATATAATAATAGGAAAAAATTATCGAGGTAGGAGACCCATGGCCCACTGAGTCCCATGTTTCGACCCTGCCCACAGTATGCATAAATGGATTTACAAATTTGTATACTATATTTGTTGAGATTGTAACGAATTTGTGATATATGGTAACAAAAATCTTTTTAAGAATAAAATACATATATATTATATGAATTTACTTATTTGTGTTTTCTTCCTAATATTATTTTAATCTACTTAATATTTTTTGCGATGATACACATGATTAAAAAAGAAAGGGCAAACTCATAATTGAGATTTAACGTATAATTATTACACTATATTGATAGATTTGAAGAAGAAGAAGAAAAGAAAATTCACTCACGAAGCTTATTGTAAAATGCATCATTAAACTTTTCATTATCAATAAATCACCGCCTACAATTTGTTTTTGCTAATGAGCCTTTATATAGACTCAGTTCTTATTCATATTAGAAAAACAAATTACATGCAGAATAACAAACTATGAATTTTACATCTTTTTAACCGGTAAAAACACTTATACTTTGCTTGCTCATCATTTCTTAATTTAAAAAATTATCAGGTTACACTTCAAACACAACTAAAATGAAATTAAAAATAATAAAAATAAAATAGACACAAATATTTTACGTGAAAAACCTCACGAATAAATTGGGGTAAAAAATCACGGACAAGTATAGGAGAATTTCACTGTTATAAAATAGGGATTACAACAACTTCTCTCTAGTTACAATGAGATAACAATTCTAATCTCTATTGTAATAGGAGAAATAACTCTCTCACAAAATAGAGAAAATATTACTTACAAAGAATAAACAAAAAATTTCTTTCTAAGTAGTAACACACAAGATAACTTTCACAAAGATTTTTACTATCTTTCTTATGGATGCTCTCTAATTCATTTGTTTTTATATTTTGCATAAATAAAACAAGTTATTTATAGGTAACATCCTTGAAAAACTTGTGGTAGCAAAAATTTCATGTTCATCTCCACATTGAATGGACAAGAAATTAGTGCTCCACATTGAACGAACAAAATATTAATGCTCCACATTGAATGGACAAAAAATTAGTATTCCATATTGAATGGACAAGAAATTAGTGTTTCATATTGAATAGACAAAAAATTAGTGTTTCATATTGAATAGACAAAAAATTAGTGTTCTATATTGAATTGACAAAAAATTAGTGCTATATATTGAATACACAAGAAATTAGTGCTCTAATAGCATCTTTAATTAAATGAATTTCATGTTTCCTATTTCATTCATTAACAAAATATAACATTAAACAAAATAAGTGATTTTAACACTAAACAAAAACATTAATTATCATAACTAACTTTGTAACTAACTTTGGCGCCATAATATCATTTCATTAATTATGTGCTTATCAATTATACCTAAAATCTACTCCACAATCTTGAGGTAAAAATATCACATATTCCTATCTATATTATAAAATAGTTATCTTTTTAGATTTTTTTTCTTTTTTTAATTGGTTGCAAAATTGCCCTCTAATTTTTTATTGTTAAAAAAATGTTCACATGAAACTTAATAAATTATGTTATATTTAAAAAAAATTATTTAAATTTTATTATATTTTATAATAAAGATAATAGAAAATGATGTGTCACTCAATAGTGTCGTTTTATGTTAAATTTATTTCAAAATAGATGAAAGTATTTAAATATAATAAGACCATTATATTAAAAATATGTTTTTAATGAAATCAAGTGTTTTATCTAATGGTACAACCGTAAAATTTATTTATTTTTATTTTAAATCATAAATTTGAATCATATAAAATTATCATTATATAAAAGACAAAATTATAATTGGTCTAATATTTATTAATTTATATTAGGCAATTAAAATCAAAGAAAAATACCTCTAAGATCTTTTATTTATTGGAAAAATAATATTTAAATCTTATATTTATTTTTTGTAATAATTTAATCATATTATTATAAAAAATGACTATATAAGAATAAATATAATTTTTTTTAATTTTTTAATTATATTAGATAAAGATGTTAAGAATTTTAAAAAATAAAATAAATAAATAATATAAAATATAATTAATTAATTAATTTTTATAATAATAAAATTAAATTATTATAGTAATAAATATTATTTTTAAAATAAAAATAAAATCTCTAGATGCATCTCCCCTTTTTAAGTTATGTGACATATTGTAATAATATATAATAATATAGATATAACTTATAGGACTCGTCTCTACATAACAAGTCAAAACAATGCGGTCGTGTTCTATTCTATGATGTGTGTCAGAGTTTCTCCGACCTAATAGTGCAATTTTTAGTATACAAATTACTTTAACACAATTCCATATATTACATTAATAATATAATATAATTTTTTATTATATATAATAAAAATTAATATTATAGAGCCAAAAATTTAATATAAATTAAAATAATAATTTAATAATCGAATAAATTATCTTATAGATTTTTTTATTTTTTTAAGAATATAATTTTTTAAATTAATTATTCCTAATTAATATAATACAATATAATTAATATATATTCTATTTTATTATAAAATATATTTTTAAATGTAATATTTAATATCTTAAGTTAAAAAGAAAAAAAATGTTATAATTTTTATATTAAAATAATATAAAAATTAGTATAAAATGATACAATAAATTAGATGGTGTCAATGTATATCTCAATCAAGGTAAAAAGCAGCATCTTAAGGAAATATTATGTGCAAAACTCATATGGCCAAGGCATCGAAGGGACCCAACCTGAAGAAACATCAGGTGAACACGTAGGTGATTTTTCTCTCTTCATAACCGAAAAATTATTCATTGAATCTGTAACATGTGGGTTATTTTATTTTATTCCTTTATAATAATTTTATGTTTAAATTAATAAATAATTACTCTTTCTAACCTCTTTTTTGTCTTTTAATTTTATATAGACTTATTTAATATTTTAATTTAATAAAATTTAAAATTAATATAATTTTCTTTAAAAAAATAAATATTTAATAAAAAAAGAAAATAATAATAATCTGATTAATAAGAAATATAATTTCAAAATAATAAATTATATTATTATTTTTTAAACCGAATTAAAAGTAGTTAATTTTAAGTGTGGAAAAACTAAGTTTCATATGCAAAGGAATACCCATGTGAATCACATTTAAGTTTTATTTTATTTTATATTACGCGGGTTTGGAGCTATATTGATACGACATAAAATTATACATTTTATTTACAACAAATAGTTTTCAAATAAATTATTTTTTTTATTTTTATAAAAACTCATCATATTATTAAAAAGTATATATATTGTTTTTAAGTCCATATTATGTCATTAAAAAAATCATGTATTTTGTTGAGGGAAAAAAACACTTAACTTATCATAAAACAAAATTGAAAAGCAAAATGAAATAAGAAAGAAAGAAAAAACTCATTTTACCTTAAATTGTATATCATAACTCATGTAGTAATCCATATCTCATTGGATTAGGGTGAGATGGAATGGATTTTAGATGTAATGGGTTATGCTTGAGTTATAGAACCATTAAGAATAAGTTAAATGGAAATGATATGTGATGGATTAATCATTTGATATCTCTATATCTAATTATAAAACATTTTAATACCTTATTTTTTTTAATTAGTATAATCTATTTCCTGATATATAGTTATTAATTATCTTAATCCACCTTCAAGAAAAACTATGTGCCACCATCTTTGAATAGTGAGACTTAAAAGTAGATTAATCTTTTTGTTTATAAAAAATATATAATTTATTTATTTGGTTTTGAAAAATAGTCATAGAAAGAAAAATGTAATTATAATATAATTATTTTAATATTTTATATACTTCATTAATTGATAAGATTTATTAAAGAAATGATTTGATAGTTTAATGTCTCTCTAAACACAATCTAACTCAATATTTTACATATTTTATTTAAATAAATAAATAATGATATATTATCATTTGTTCGTGATTTATAAAGTTAATTAAATAATATAAAATATTAAAAAAATTCGTTAATAAATATATTTTTAATAATTAAAATTATTAAATGATATTAATTAACAATACATGGTATAAAAACACTTAAAAAGTTTAATACTATTCTTACATTTATCCTATAAATTAAGACAGTTCTTTATCGAGTTCATATTTCCATAAAGTGAGAAAAATGAATAGCTATAAATAACAGCAATCATTGCACCTTTTTCTGTTCCTTCAACGTGAAGTGCATGTGTTTGGACTATTTGGAGGATTTTTACCTAACATAAAAATCACAAGTTATTTGAATTATTTAGTTATTTAATTTAAAATAATGTTTTTTTTTATCTTTTTGTTTCTATAAAAAAGATTTAAAGAAGTATAGAATTAATTTTTAAATATTTTTTATTAATAAAAATTAAAATTATTATTTTCTTTATTCAAGAATAACTATCTTAAGATCTTAGTGCATCGATCTCTCAATTTAATTAATTTTTTAGTTTTATTTTATTTTTTATCATCAATTAAATAATAGTATTTTAATCACATATATTATATAATAGTAATAGTATTTTATTGTAAATTTTATAAAAATTTTAGTTTTTATCATTCTATAACCTATTTCACAATAACAATTGAAAAAAGTCATATCATTTATTACACTTTGGCGTTTTTTTTTTACCCTTCCTTATTAGGATTAGTTTGATACTGTTAAAAACTCAGGTCTATCTCAACTCAATAAGATCTCATTAAATTAAATGTTATTTAAGTTTATAAGTAACATTGTTGTCGAACTCCTGGTCGATGTGAGACTAAAGGAAATTTAACGATCTCTTCCACACAGACAAAGATGATCTCACAGAACCACAGTGAGACTATTAAGGACAAAGACTAAGTCACTGATTAAATCAGACTTAACTCGGATATCATGTTAGAAACATAATGTCTAACTCAATCTAATAAGATCTCATTGAGTTCAGAGTTACCTAAGCATAAGCAACAATATTGTTGAATTCGTGGCCGATGTGAGACTGAAGGAAACTTAACAACCTCCTCCACACGGACAGAGATGGTCTAACTATACATTGAAATTGTACAATTCATGTACTTACACTAGGATTTTTCTCTTTTTTTTCATGCTAAATAAGCCATGGCTAGGTTAAAATTGGACAGAATTCATATTTCTTTGGTTTTAATCTATATAGGTTTGAATTATATTAAAAATATATAAATTTGATATAAAAAAACATTGATAAAAAATGTTAATATCACAAAAAATTACTCATTTTTTGACTCATATTTTTTATATTGTATTGTGTTAAAATTATTTTAAAAATTAAAAAAATAATTTATTTTTTATATAAAACTAACATGTGTCATAATATAAAAGATGTGGACATAAAAAAAAAAATTAATATGTTATTAGTGTTTTTCAATACGATAAGAGTATTTAAAAGAATATGTAAGTTAGGTTTTTTTTTTCCAATCGGTATGAATACGTAGAATGTTTAAAGCGTTAAATTCTTGAGTTATATTAAACTTGAGATGTGATAGGTTTCAACATTGTATGAGTAAAAATATGCATTAAATTGTGATAAAAATTGGTACATAAAAAAAAGGTTAAATATTTCTTGATTAAACAAACAAAAATAGCCGATTACAATTACACGCTTTTAGCGTTTTTTCGAAATAATGAAAAAAAATTATAAATTTGAAAAGTAATAACGACAACCCTTGATATATTTTTTATGGAATGTATTTTTTTTTTTTTTGGTTATTATTCAAAGGATGTATTTGCAAGATAATAAAACTGATAAAATTTAGGGAATTTACATTTTAACAAAACAATAGTATGAATGTATTTTATATTTTTCAATTTTTTTTCGGTTTTTCAAAATCTCAAAGAATTATTTAGTAATTTTTAAAAAAGAAAAAAAAATCTTGTAGAAGTAATCTGTACCTAATAATTCACGTCACTGCTAAAAGTCCCTATCATTCTTACGTAAATGAGGTTTAGAGCAATATATATATATATATATATATATATATATATATATATATATATATATATTTGGGATAAAAAGTCCATATCATTATTAAGTATTGTTATAATCCTCCGTATACAATCGCAGCTTCAATCCCATACATTATTAAATATTGTTATAATACTTCAATAATAGTGGATTCTCTAAAGTATGGTAAGACATTTTATTCGATTAATTTTTATAAATTAAATATATAATTATTTTTTAAAAAATTTATACACTTTAGTTATTTTAACGTTGTATTTTTGTACAGTTAATTCATATCTTGACATTTGTGATATTTGGTTCATTTTTTGTTAAAAAACTTAAGTCGTGTTGAATTAAATCTTACTAACAAGGGTTGGTAAATATTTGAAAAATAAAATGTCTAAAAACGTTAAAAAATAAAGTGATTAAAATATTAAAATTGACATTTAATGATTAAAATATTTATAAATATAACAATAAGATAATTAAAATATACTAATTTAAAATAAAGTTATAAATATATTTAATTTATGAAAATAAATTAACAACTGATACACTTTTTACACTCTCAAAAAAGATCACAAGGTACAAAGCCAAGTCCAATCTTACCCTCTCTAGCCATAAACCATTGTTAGTATCGATTTTAATCTTACAAATATGGGTAACTTCAAACCAACTTGCTTCTCTCCAAAATCAAAATTTCTTTAGCATTATACTTCTCAAAATCCTCAATCAACACGTTAACCCTTTTAAATTTATCACATCTCCACTACAAAACTTACCATTATTTATCGTATTTTTATTATACCAAATTGCCCAAATCAAACAACTAAAATGACAAACCATTTGCTTTGTAAAATATGCCAAAACATCGTTCCACAAATCAGTAAAGAATAAATGTCTATTGCTCCTAAAATAATCTAAAAAATAGATGCTTTTAAAACATGCCAAGCCTCCTTATAACCCCACAAAGCATGTGGTAGATCTTCAACAAAACCATTACAGAGATAGAACCAAGGTTCCATCACAATCTTCCTTACCATTGATTGGGATTGCATAGGCAAAACATTTTGACACATCTTCTAAACAAAGAGCTTGACCTTAGCAGGCAAACCAAATTGTGGTTTATTGTAACAAATGCATCCATTATCATGTGTAAAGACTATGAGTGTTGGATATTTTCGTGAGCAAAATATTTACTTATAAATTTGATTTTAAGCCTACTATCAAAACTATCAAGAAAAATCGAACAAATGCTTGAGTTTTATATAATAATACTTCAGGTATATCTTTGATAACTACGACACATAGGATTACATTTATACATTTAATAACACATGCTTATAAATCTGAAATTATTTTTAGTGCTAAAATATGAAATAAGATATGCTAAAATATTATATAAATATATTCTAAATTATAGTTGAAATCTTTAACCTAAAAGATAACATAAAATATACTTTAAAATAACTCTTCTTTAAATAAGAGTCTTCTTAATTAGTAAGTATTACTAATCTTATTTGTAATAGAAAAGATATTTATCAATTACATAAGATTAAGAGTTTTAATTTTTCCTATAAATAAAAATCATTATTCATTGTTTCAATAAATCACACAAGAACATTATTATATTATTTTTAATTTCTCTATCTTGTTTTACAAATATAATATCATAATTATTTAGGTTTCTTTATTTAATTAACCTATCAAATATTAATAGTTATGTTTGATTGATTAATAAGCCTAATTAGTTTATGATATTTTGATAATATGTTCTTATAACTTCTTCTTTATTTTTTTTCTTAAACTGTTAAATCAAATAATTATTTTTGTCATATCATAGTTATTTGATTTGTTTATTAATCTTTAAAGAAGTTATTTTCATTGAACTTGTGCTTGATCTTTTTGCTCTAGAATTTACTAGTTGATTTGATTTAGGTGACATATGTTTTGAATCATCTAGTTATAATTATTCATTATTAAATTTGTTCTAGAAAACACACAGATACTTGTGTTTTTATGCTAACTATTTTGCAGTTAATTTAGGAACGTATCTGATTGGCGAGAAGCTTATTGGAATATTGATTTAGAAACCGCTCATGCTAATATTGAAAACCATAAAGACAGAGTATTAGCTCGTAAGTAAAATACATTGAGGCAGTATCCTAACGAGGGTAGCATAAGATCGAGTTTGTACTCGAATATTTATTTTTCATAGTGGAAAGTTAGGTGGTCTGGTGAACCCATGGTTTTCCTCTTAGATCATGATTGTGACCTAAATTATTTCCATCTAAAAATATTGTGTATTATTCTTTTATTTTCGCACTTTATTCTTACACAAGATTACATGTCTGACCATTTTATTTAGGTTATCAAATTATAAATTAATAAAATTAAAAATAACATATTCATCACTTTTAAGTTAATTAGGTTCATGTCTTATAAATTTTCATTAGGTTAATTAAGTACATGTTTTATAAACTTTCGTTGCGATTAAAATACAGAAATCCATTATTTGTTTGTTTAAAATATCTTAATTAGAACTTGATTCTGGTTTATTGTAGTTGAATGTCACCAAAACTTTCTTATAATCAAAACTGTAAATAATATAAGGTTATAGTTTGATTCGAGAGGTGTAAATTATGAAATATATCTTACTAAGAAGAGTAATATGACTACTAGTTGATTTACTTGCAGCTTAATTTTAGTTAAGATTCTATTCGACTTCCAAATAATTGGTTAATCAAAATATTTTATTTATTTGAAATCGAACTAATTAAAATTATAGGTGTATGTATTATTGGTGTTTTGTATATAATACAGTTCAAATAAAAATTAATATATATCCATGAAAATCGAATATGTCATTTAAATATGATTTGTATATAATACATTTCAAATAATAATTAATATATATCCATGAAAAATCGAATATGTCATTTAATAATTTAATATTCAAGTGTTTTTGAAAACATAAATTTTATTCTGATATTAATAAAAGCTAAATGAAGCTAATAGATACCTATACATGTGTGATGAGCTACCTAGCTCAACTCGTGAGCTAGATTAGATATATATTTTATCATATTGTGAAATATATATATATAGAAATACAAAAATCAACAATTTTATAGGTAGGAAATAGCAACCATGTAGTAATGCACGTGGTAAATGAATAGAAATAAGTGTGTACAAAACAAATTGATAAATCAGACTAAATTAAAAAAAATTATACCAAAAAAATCGATTCTCTTTATTACTAATTTTGATTTAGTATTGGTTATAAAATTTAAAAATTATTTAAACTGAATTAAAACATTATAAATAATATATATGAAAATAATTATTATTTGATATAACATGTGATATAATTCGTTGAAAAAATAAAATACACACAAAATCTTAATCTCTTATTCAAATCTTAGGTATTGAGTTTATTTTTTATATTATTACATTAAAGTAAAAACATAAAAAAAATGTGCTTGTTAAGTGTCAAACTTAAGATAGAATTATTTAATTAAAATAAATAATATATTTGTACAAAATCCATAATATATTTGTAAAATAAATAATTATTTAATTATAATTATATACTTAACAATTTAATTATAATCAGATCGAATTGTTCTGATTTTATTGATCTGATATGATCTAATTCGATAAACATAAATAATTCGGTCCATTTTTAATAAATTAGATAGAATTGAATTGTGTTCACCCCTAATAAATAACTTTATAATCTTGATTGTAAGATAAAATTTGATCATATTTTTTAATTAATAATTAAAATAAAATTTTAATATTAGGTTTATGAAAATAATTAACAAGATTTATTTATGTAAATTATAGTATTCTTAGTAACTTTCATTATACTACATTATTGAGACAAATCTATTCTCATGAGTATCAATCAATCGAACACAAAATATATTTTTTAAATAACATTCATATTCGTATATATTGGTGAAGTTTAAAATCACGTGCATACTGTACCAAAAATAAAAAATTCCACCCATGTGTCGTTCCATAAACTAATAATCTCAAGTAGAAAAAAAAGAGAAATACAAATCGGTGAATGTGATAACTAAGAGAGAATATGTGTTTACGTTCATTATTCTCTCTCTCTTTTTTTTCTTTTTATTTTTGTCAGACATTAATTATTCTGTGGTTTGATTATTGTTTTAAAAAATGAAGAATAAGCTAAAATCAAGCAAATATTCTCTGAGCTGAAATTAAGGCAATGCTGTTTGTTCTTGTCGTTAGTTTTGAATACTGTTTATTTCGTTATTCGTTAATTTGGATAAATCAATTTTTTTCATTAACAGCCCCTTTAATTACAACAAAAATTTAATCAATTATATATAATAAACAATTACTATATATTTTTATTATAATAATAGTAAAATTATTTATGATAATATTATTATCTTTATTTTAGTTTAAGGTATATATACCTAGCTAGCTAATCGGATAATTCGTATACACATTTATATTATTTTAATTAAATTTAATTTATTAAAATTATTTTAAAATATATTTATAAATTATACATTGGTTATTGACATGCATTGGTCCAAACAGATGATAATTTAAAAAACATAAATTTTAACATGATAAAATAAAAAGGAGCGGTTTTTATGTGTTCTTAAGGGGAATTATTTATTTATTCAGAATTAATAATACATGCTAATAGGAGGCTATACTTATAAAGGAGAGAAAATAAATAAATAAAACTTAAAAATAATTTCTCCTTATATATATATATATTTAAATTTATAATTTTAAATTAAGATAAATTAATAAATATATTATCGAATTATTATTAAAATTTTAAACATATCATCTAATTATGTTTAATAACAAAAATAATACTAAATTATAATTACTAGTTATTACATTATTTTTTAAATTATAAATTTATATAAATAATAAAAATAATAAAAATTTAATGATAAATTATTTATATAAATAATAAATAGTTTGATAGTAAATATGTATTACTAATAATACTTTAATATTATTTATATTACTGAATAAAATTAAATAATATATTTATAATTTTTATTATAATTTAATAATATATTTATTATTTATATTTTAAATTATTTAGTTAAAATAAACACGAGCCTCGGTTACAAACTAACATGTAACTTTTCATCCTTTTATTTTCCATTCCTAGCTATCTTTATAATGTGTTATTAGCCACGAATATAAGTTTCATAATAAAAAAGAGTCTTATAACTCATAGACAGTGGCGGAAATGCATGATAGACTTTAGAAAGCAGCCTTGGCCCCCTAATTTTTTCAAAAATTATTTATTTATATAATACACATATTTCTAATAATAATAAAAAAGATGTAATATATATATATATTAACTGATGTCATGTCACGTCACATCAAAGAAAACTTGTAGAGTCCATTGAAGAAAACATAAATATAACTAACAAATATTTCATCGAAAGGAAAAAAAATACATTAATAAATTATTATCTATTTTTGTATACTTATAAAAGTAAAACAAAATCCAACTAATATTTTTCTTATCTTATATATATCTGGTCTAAATATGGTACACTTATATAAAATATGATACTAATATTGTTTTACTTATTTTGTTATATTAAAATTAACTTTCAATGTATCGTTTTAAATATATAGCATGTCTAATGGATATTATGATATTATAAAGAGAAAACAATTAATAAATCATTAATTGTATATTAGTTGTATGGAACTAATATATTTTATCAGCCGTATATTAATTGTATGTAACTAATGTACTTTTCATAAAAGCACTTTTTCAAAAAGTAAATTCTTATTTTCTGTATTTATACATGTATTAATCTTCATTTTAATTTAGAGTTTACAAATACATTCAATATATTTAATTTGGTATCAGAGCAGGAAAGAAAAAAAAAATTTACCGGTTTTTGAGTAGCAGCGCCGCCATCAGTTTTTATGCAATGCCGTTAATCTACTCGCACTGTTCAGTTCGTGCCGCAGCTGCAGATCTGTCCGTCCGTTGTAGATCCGTCGTCCACCCGAGCCGTCCAGTCCGCACTGTCCAGCCCGTATCATCCACCCCAGCCCTACGTCGTTCAGCCCTGCGCACACCTGCACGCCGTTCAGCTTCCTCTGTGAGTTCGCACAACCCATCTGTTCAGTTTTTTAATTGTTTCAGATTTTTAAACTCTAATTCAAGCCCATCAGCCCAAACATTCAAACAACCCATTTATCAGCCCAACCTGGCCCAAAAAAAAACCAAATTTTTTATTCCGCTGCACAATTTTTTTTATTATTTCAATGGAAGATTCAAGAAAACATCAAGTTTCCAGAATTCATGAAGTTTTAAATTTTGAAGTTTCTGTTAAGAGTTCAGAAATTGGTTCTTTCGGGGGTACTAAACTTAATGGTACAAATTTTCGAACATGGAAAAAAGTTATGTCTGTTTATCTTCGTGGGATGCATAAGATGGGACATGTATCTGGATCAATTAGGGCTCCTAATCAAGATGATATAGACGCCTATACTAGGTGGAAAGATGATGATGGCTTTGTCATGTCAATTCTATTTAGAGTTATCACTGATGATATATTACAAATGGTGGAGGAATGTGAAACTGCTGAGGCCATATGGAATACCTTAAGCGATCTTTATATAAATGAGTCTGGCTTTATTCAAGTTCATGAACTCATGTGCAAAGCTGCTGGCATGCAGCAAAATGGGCAACCAGTATCTCTTTTTTTACCAAGCTGAAAAATGTATGGACTAAAATTGACCAAAAATGCCCGTGTAAAATTAAAAATCTAGAAGACCTTCTGTGGTACCAGAAGGAGAAGGAGCTTGAACGAGTACATGCCTTTTTAAGAGGCCTTGATACAAAACATAATAGTGCTAAATGCGAATTGCTTCGAATGTCAGACCCTCCGAGCTTGACTATTGCCTTTACATACATTCGTAAAGACGAATCTCAGCTAGAGAGTCTTCAACAGGCACATGTTGAGGTATCAAGCCTAGCCATTCAAATCAAAGGCACCCTTCCTCCAACAGCAAAATTCAATTCCATTTCATCAGTAGGGACCTCTACCGGGTTTTACCAATCACCCCCGTTCTCCCTGCTCTTATTGCAATGAACATGGGCATCTTCGTAAGACTTGTTAGAAACTATATCCACACTTGAAACCAAAAGCAGACTACTATGGAGCAAAACGACAACAGGGGCATCATTCTAAAGCAAAAGCAGTTGCCGTGCAAATTGTCCAAGAACCAGACTATTATGGACAGAATCATCCTATGGAATGTGGAGGTATCCCTACAACTTCAATAGCTGGTCATGGTAAGATTGGTATGACCTTAAATGTTTCTCACTATGTTGGGTCTAATACTTGGATTATTGATTCTGGTGCATATGATCATATGACTTATGATAAATCTTATTTTAATGAGTTATCTCCCCCACCAGTGTCTTATGTTACAAATGCTAATGGTGAGGCATTTCCTGTCTTAGGAAATGGGTCAGTTTATATCACTCCATCTTTACAGCTCCATAATGTTTTATATGTACCTGACTTATCTCATCACTTAATATCTGTCCCACAGTTGAACGTTGAGTCTAAATGCTTTGTAACCTTTTATCCTATGTATGTGATTTTTCAAGATCTTCTTACCAGTGAAATAATTGGTCGAGGGTATCTAAGGGGCAGATTGTTCCGTTTAGATCAGAACTACGGAGGGGAGAAACTAGGAGCACGAGCAAGCACTACATTGACTTTTAGTTCCGATAAGCTAAGTGAAATTTGGTTGTGGCATCACCGCTTAGGGCATCCGTCTTTTAGTCTTATGAAAAAAAACCATGCCCACTTTATTTATTGGTGTTAGTGAGACTGTTTTACATTGTGAGACTTTTTTTTTGGCCAAGAGCCATCGTATTACTTATTCTCCTAGTATTTCTAATAAAAGTACTATTCCTTTTGAATTAATTCATTCTGATGTTTGGAGACCATCTAAAGAGCCCACTATATCGGGTATGAGATATTTTGTTTCGTTTATCGATGATTGTACAAGGTTATCGTGGATTTCTCTTCTTAGAACAAAAGATGAAGTTTTTTCAGTTTTTCAAAATTTTCATACCTTCGTTCAAACACAATATAATGGCATCATTCGGATCCTCCGTTTTGACAATGGGGGGAATATGTTAATCATGTTTTTCAAAAAAAAATCAAAACACATGGGATTATTCATCAAACTACTTGTCCGCAAACACCGGAACAAAATGGAGTGTCTGAAAGAAAAAAATCGTCATTTACTTGATATGGCTCGTGCGCTCTTATTTAGTGCTTATATGCCAAAATACCTTTGGGGTGATGTTGTACAAGCTTCCGCTCATCTCATCAATCGTCTCCCGCCTAGTGTCCTTAACGGAAAAATCTCATTCCAAATTCTCGCATCTTACATCTCCTTATCATCCTTCCATAATCTTCCTGCCCGTGTATTTGGTTGTGTTGCTTTTGTGCATGTTCCTAAAAATCAAAGATATAAATTAGATGCCCGGGCAATTAAATGTGTGTTTGTTGGTTATGGAAGTTATCAGAAAGGGTACAAGTGCTTCCATCCACCAACCAGAAAGTATTATGTTACTATAGATGTTACCTTCTTTGAGGACATGAGTTATTTTTCCTCACCTGATACTGCTCGTCAGGGGGAGAATACATATTTCGAAGAACTGTATCATGGTGAAGGGGAGGCATTAGGTGAATCACCAACTGATGTTTCAATGAGACCAGATGAGACTTCTAATTCATTGAATCCAGTCATTGCAGAAGCAGATGCTTCAAGTATTCAAGCACCAAATTCACTTACAACAAATGACATTGAAGACACAACTGTACCCTCAGGCATTACTCCTACCTTTGATCAACAACTCCCTGGTACTGAAGGTCACTCATCTGAGGTATGTACACCTATTGATACTTATAGCATAGAGTCTAATATTGGACATTATGTGTTACCAAATAGGTCTACTCGAGGTCAACCAGCCAAAAGGTATGAACCAAATATTCATGCAAAATCAAAATACCCAGTAGCCAATTACATGTTCACTAAAAGATTATCTAAGTCATATAAATCATTTGTGAATCAAATATATGGTGTATCAGTACCTAACAAAGTGTAGGATGCGTTGGGATATCCAATATGGAGGAAGGCAATGGCTGAAGAGATGGATGCGTTAAAGAAGAACGATACTTAGCAACTTGTGTCACCACCACAAGGAAAAAAAAGGCAGTTGGTTGTCGATGGGTGTTTACTATAAAACATAATGGTGATGGATCAATAAATCGGTATAAAGCTCGTCTTGTAGTAAAAGGGTTTACTCAAACGTATGGTGTAGACTACGATGAGACTTTTGCTCATGTTGCTAAAATGAACACGATTCGGGTTCTGCTCTCACTTTCTACTAACCTAAATTGGCCACTTCGGCAGTTTAATGTCAAGAATGTGTTTCTTCATGGAGAATTAGCCGAGGAGGTGTACATGAGTCTTCCACCTGGGTATGTAGTTGATTCTCTTGGTAATTTTGTATGCAAATTGAGAAAGTCTTTGTATGGCCTCAAGCAATCCCCTCGAGCCTGGTTTGGAAGGTTTTCACAGTTCATGCAAAAGGTTGGTTACATATAGAGTAATTCAGACCACACTCTATTTCTCAAACATCAACGAGGGAAGGTAACAACCCTAATCGTTTATGTTGATGATATGGTAATCACTGGTGATGATACTATTGAGATGGATAAATTACAAAGACAACTAGCCTATGAATTCGAGATGAAGGACTTAGGTGAACTAAAGTACTTCTTAGGAATTGAGGTAGCCAGGGGAAGAGAAGGAATATATCTGTGTCATAGGAAGTACATTATTGATCTGCTAACAGAGATAGGTATGTTGGATTGCAAAGCTATTGACACTCCTATTGAGCAAAACCATTGTTTAGCAGAGTATCCAGATCAGATACCAATTGATCGAGCTCGCTATCAGAGATTGGTTGGACGTTTGATTTACTTAGCTCATACTAGACCAGATGTTGCATATGTAGTAAGTGTGGTGAGTCAGTTCATGCATAATCCAAGTGAGAACCATATGAATGTTGTTTTGAGAATTTTAAGGTATTTGAAATCGGCTCCAGGAAGGGGAGTAATGTTCTCTAAACACAACAATCCTCTTGAAGTTTGTGGATTCACAGATGCAGATTGGGCAGGAAGTATTACAGATAGAAAGTCAACATCGGGTAATTTCACCTTTGTGGGAGGAAATTTGGTTACATGGAAAAGTAAGAAGCAGAAAGTGGTGGCACGATCTAGTCTTGAGGCTGAGTATAGAGGTATGGCTCATGAGGTTTGTGAATTGCTGTAGATAAGAGCTTTGTTATTGGATTTGGGTTTCGAACTCAAAAATACTATTCAGATGTATTGTGACAATCGGGCATCCATTGATATATCACAAAATCCAATACAACATGATCACACTAAGCATGTAGAGGTTGATCGTCACTTTATAAAAGAGAAGTTAGATGCCAAACTTATTAGTTTTTCTTTTGTTCACACAAAAGAGCAACTTGAAGATATGCTTACCAAAGGAGTCTCCAAGAAGTCATTATATGGTTCACTAAGCAAGTTGGGCATGATTGATATCTATGCGCCAACTTGAGGAGGAGTGTTAATAAATCATTAATGATATATTAGTTGTATGCAACTAATATACTTTTCCTAAAAGCACTTTTTCAAAAAACAGATTCTTATTTTCTATATTTATACATGTATTAATCTTCGTTGTAATTTAAAGTTTGTAAATACATTCAGTATATTTAATTAAAACCTAAAACAAAAACCACGAGGGTAGATTAAGAAAATGTTTTTTTTCAAATAAGTTGAATTATTTTATAGTCTTTATATTTTATTTAAATTGGACGATAAATTTACGACATCTAAGAATAGCTATTATATTATTTTTTAATATTTTATTTTAATTAATTTAATTTAAAATATAAAATTTATTAACAAATTTGATTTAAATCATTAAATTTATAAACTTTTTTATATAAAAACTCAAAGTTCATTCATAATTTTACATATATATAAAATTTATTTATAGTTATCATATCTAAAGTTTACATGCCATATTATTATTCTTGCTTTGAGTTTAATAATATAAATTTTTAAGAGTATTTTACTACTAAAAAATAATTTAAATATAATTTGAACAATCAAAATAATTTTAAGATACCAAGAAATAAAAATGTGGTGTAAAATTGATCACTCAATCTAATTAATAATTATTATTTCTTATATATCTAAGTTGATACTAACAGGAGAGAGACGTTAGTCGTCACTTAGCTTTAGTTAAAGGAATATTTTGGTATTCACTTTTAATTATATTGTTTTAGTCTAATAATTTTGAAAAAATGTGCATTTTAATCTTAAAAAAAGAACACATATGTTTTATATTTTTAGACTTTTAAGCTTAAAGTGTACATTTTCTAAAATTATATAACTAAAGGGATCTATTTAAAAGCAACGAGATTAAAATAATTATTTTATAAAAACTATTAGATTTATTTAACCTCTCACCCTTATACTAATTAATCTTTTCCTAAAAAATTTACTAGTGCTACGATCTCCTCTATAGCCCCGTGATAGTTTACTCTTGAATATCATATAATTATTGTATTTATTTTGTTCATATAACTAATTTTTTTATTATCTTGTTTATATTATTTAATTTATAAAAAAATTTATTTATATTATTATATTAATCTCCCTCTAATAATACCACATCTCATTAATAAATTTGGAACAATTAAGATAGATAAGTGTAACGTAATTAGATGGATATTAATATAATTGTGTAAATAACTTTTTTTATGAATAAAGTGATATAAATAAAATAATGAAAAATATACAATCAAAATAAATATAATAATTTAATTGTATTTTTTAATAATATTTTTATAAAGGAATTTTTATTAATTTTTAATATTTTCATTTACGTTTTATTTCAATCAATAAAATTTTAACATTTATTTATAGCAAATAATATTAGATAGTGATATTTACACAATTAAATATTATTATCATAATAATGTATTATTAATTATAATATTATATTATAATAATTATATTAAAATATCATTAATAATAAAAATAAAATAAATTTTATGTATTTTATCGTGATAATAATAAAAATAAATATAATAATATTATTATTTTAATAAAAAATTTAGAGTTATTATTCTCCTAAAGGTGAGGTGGAAACTATGCCCTATGTTATTTTTATAAATTTAAATTTACATATATTTTTTAATAATTTTATTTTTATTAATATGTTATTTTTTATTAGTTATTAAATATGTGTATTGTTAATAAATTGGGTGAGCTCTATATCAAGTAATAGAGCATTAAATTTATTTTTAAGTAGTGATATAATATGAACTTAAAAATAACACTATTATATATTACAATCACAATTAACATAATATTTTTTATTAAATATAATTTTATAAATTTTATTATATTTATCAATAATATTGTAATATATCACTTGAGATTTATCATAAATTTAAAATAAATAGATTTTTTTCATGTAAAATTGACGGAGATATTAAGAATTTTTCTATATTTATATTGAAATTAATCGGTTATAATATATCACGTGTTAGACAATTACTCGTCATTTATAAATATGTTTTTATTTTGAGCAACTATTCAAGATAATAGTAATCAATGTGACCAACAATAAGTTGGTAAAACGTATTATCAGTTTGTTTTTCTTTAATATATCACCTCATTTGCTATAATAAAAAAATTTGAGATAAAAAGGCTTTTGTTTAATTTTAAGATAATATTATGCTTTTCGAATTAAATAATGCTATCCAAAATAACGTTTAAAATTCTATTTTTTATCCTGAAATTAATTTTTTTTACACAGTATGTACCAATATATCATTATTATTTTTAATTTCCCCAAGTAAATACAACAACCAAGAGAAAAGTAGGTTAAATTTCTATAAAAATAATTTGAAAAATTAAAAAATTAATATTTTTAAAATTTATAATAACAAAAATAATATCTTAATAATACTGACACGGCGTTTAATATTAAATAAATATTAATTATTATAGTACATTAAATTAAATGATGCTCAAAATTAAATGATATGTTATATTTTTTTAATAATAAAAATATATAAGTTAAACATAAAATATATTATTTTTTATAATTATAAATTTTAAAAATATTATTTTTGTTATTTTTCTTGAATAATTTCATCTAAGTGAAGAAATAGTGTAGCATAATATTACTTAAATTTTATAAATTAAAAAGTATTTAATTGTTATTAATTTTAATATATTTTAAAAATTACCGTCCTCAAAATTTCGGTGTATCATTTCAAAGAGATGAAGAATTTGCACCGAAAAATAAAAGAAGAAAGGAAGATTGATACGAGAGGTTGAAAGGTCTCTACAACCACTACCTTTAGCTGTTGAGTGTTATCAATGCTAATTCCAAATTGTCATCGCACTAATTCCTCGTCAATCAATCAAAGTTCGGGAAAGATTGTCAAATGGTGAAATAGAAATAACATTAAAAATATCCTCAAATTTTGAAGTATTTTTAAAAATGTTTTTAAGATTTTTAATTTTTTTAAATATATCTCTAAAAATAATGGAAGTTAAATCTAATAGAAATAAATAAAAATAAAAGAATAAATAATAGAAAACCATAAAATAATAAGAAATCAATGAATAATAAAATTAGAAATAAAATATATTTCATGATGTTTTTCACAATAAATAATAATCAATAAAAAAAATTGAATAAATTTAAAAAGTAAAATTAAATCTTAAAAAAATAGATCCATTTTTAAGAAATAAGTTATAAGGAAATGAGCGTTAATATTACTAATGCAAAATGAAGGTATAATATATCATTAATTGACAAATAAAAATTATAATGAATAATCTATCAAAGATCTCCAAAAGGATAAAAAAAATTGAATACATCCATTTAAGAAGAATCTAAATATTAATATAAACTCATTTAAGAGAAATAATAGATACATCAATAAAAATAGTATTACTAGATAGTAAAATAATAACATGAAAGTTATTCTATTAGGAATGATTTATGGTAATTTATGATACCATAAACTAAAATTCACAGCATATCATAAGTTTGTTATTAATATTCATGATAAAAACTTAAATCAAGTGTTAGGTTTAGCTTATAAATTTGAAAGAGAAGATTTAATAAAAGAAAAAAATGATCCATTTTTAATACACTACAAAGTATGATATTCATTAACAAACAGTTATAATAGTTCAATAGATAGACAAAATACATTTATAGAAATAGATCAAACTTGGACAAATAATAAAACAAAAAATATTAACATATTTTGAAATACCGGAAGAATGATACCTAGATATTATTAAAGAAAACCCCCTAATACCATGAAGAAAAAGTAATGTAGTTGAAAATAATAATATAACAAGATTTACTTTTATAGATTATGAAGGAAAAACTTCTTACAAAGAAGAAGTTAAAAAAATAAAAGAAAAAGTTCAAGTAATAAAAGTAATAATTCATGATGTTATTAGAAAAATAATAATATTTAAAGATAAATTAAAAAATAACGGAGAACCTAATAAGGTTACAAAAATTAGATAATATTAATAAAAGCTTTAAGACATCTAATAGAGAAAATGAACTTAGTCCAAGAATCAAACACAAAGTATTTATAATGTATAATTAAAACACAAAAAAATTATTAAAAAAAATAAAAGAATGTGGTTATAATAAATTACAATAAGATATATATATTAAATTTATAGAAATAAAAAAGAGGTACATAACATACATAGAAATAATGATTTTATGTCATAGATACGATATCTTAGAAACATTAAAAATATAAACACCTAGAAGATTAGACGTCCTGATACCTAAATATGAAAGAAGAAGAAATAAAAAAAATCTAAAGAAAAAGATAATTCTAATTTAATAGAATATAAAAAATAATTAGAAAAAAAATTATGAATCCTAAAAATAGGGATATAGAAAAATTAATTAGTTTATTAACATTAATTAATAAATAACTATAAAAACATTATGATAAAAACTTTGTATAGACAAAGAGCAATATGGTGTGAAATAATCAGTTAGACTAATTTTAAACCTAAAAGGTCATATAAAACCAATTTTATTAACTGTTTCTTATCTAGAAGAAACATCCAACCCATATAGGAAAAAAAGAAATAAACAAATTACGATAAGGAGAATCTGATACTTTCAATAGAAAAAGACAATCACCCAAAATGAAAGAAGGATTACATTAGAAAACTAGAGGTAATATCCTACCAAAATTCAAGATCTATGAAAATTATAGATTTAATCTCTTAAATCTAGATTTGTATAAGAGAAAAAAAAATCCTATGATAAATAGGCTAATAGTATGAGTGTACTCATATGAACCTTTCAAACTACACAAACAAACCCTTCAATTCTTAGGGTATTAGTAGCTTATAAAATGACAAAAAATATTAAAATTTGGTTTTTGAATTTAACAAACCAACAAAATTTATTAATGCAAGTGAATGCTTTCAGGGGAAGAGAATATTTAGATATAGTAGTAAATGAAATATGCAATAAATTTATTGGAGAAAATAAATAAAGAACTATCATTGAATCTAGTGAAAATGAAATCAACGAAGCCAAATGACATTTAAAAAATATGAAAATTTGTAACATTTGTTACATAGATTCTTTTATTTGTGAATATGAAATATATTACCATAAATTACTACATTCTATGCAAACAACTTATAAGTAAATGTTTTTCAAAAAAGTACGTGGAATGTTATATAATACCCTAATAGAAGATTGGAATTAGAGAAATAGTGAAACCATACCAAATATATTAGGAGAAAGAATAAGAAGTCTTAAAAGCTAGATGATTATTAAATGCCAAAAAAGAAAAAAATATAAATAAATAAGAGGAAATGATAAAAAAAAATTCGACACAAGAGATTTTAAGATACTAGGAAAAGATGGATATAAAGTAAAACCCTACAAATATAAATATAAAAAATACAAAAAATTTAAAAGATATGAATTCATGAAACAATATTTTAAAAAATATATACAAATATTTAATAGAAAAACTTATAGAAAATGATATTTTAGAAGAAAAACATATAAACCTCATGAAAATAAGAATTATTGCCCTTTAGGAAGGAAAAAAAGGCAAATGTTGGATCTATAATGAAGAATAACATTGTGCTAATGAATGTCTTAGCAGACTTCAACATAAAAAATAATTTAAAAAGGAATTTCTACAGAAAAATAAAAATATGATAAGAAGCTTTTAAGACGGAATTAGAAAAAAATTGAGGAATTAGATATATATGATACTGACTGAAGAGAAAATAATCAACTCAGAAGATGAATGATTTACATAGTATTATAAGTTCAAATAGTACCTATATTAAGGTAGGACTAAAATTTAAAGGTTATGTCAACTATCATTTACATGCATATACTGATACATGTGCTAATATGCGTGTAATAAGTAAATATGTGTTTATGAAAGAACATTGAAAATAAGCACTAAAAGATTTAATTGCAATAATTAATAATAATATTATAATAGATCTTAATAAGGTTTTAAAATATACATATATAATGATAGGAGGAGAAAAAAATCATATTCTTATCATATATCAACAATAAATAAAAGTTGATTTATTAATTAATTTTCTAAACTTATGTCAACCTTTTATACAATATTTAGACAAAATAAGTCTAACAATATTAAATGATGAAACCATTTATGTATCAAAAATAAGAAAATCTTTGAATGTATGAGATCCAACTTTTATACAACAATTTTAAAAGTAAAAACTTGGTGAGATAGATACAAAACAACAAAAAATATATTTAGAAAATATTTTATTAGATATAGAAGATAAACATAACTCTTTTATTAATGAAATATAGAAAGATAAAAGATATAGTAGATATCAGAAAATTATTAAAAAAAAAATAAGCTTAGAAAATCCTTTAGATCCAAAAATTAACTAAACTAAAACGATTTCCAACATAAAATTAAGAGACCTTAATAAGGTTATTAGAGTAAAACCAATGTTTTATACTCCAAAAGATAGGATTGAAATTGAAAAACAAATTTAAGAACTTTTGAAACTAAAAATCATAGTACTAAGTAATTCACCTCACTGTAGTCTAGCATTCTTAGTCAAAAAAGAAGGGAAAAAAAAGAATGGTAATAAACTTCAAAGCATTAAATAAAGAAATTATTGATAATAAATACTTTATTCCAAAGAAAGAAGAACTATTATCATTAATAAAAGGAAATAAATACTTCTTGAATTTTGATTGCAAAAGTAGATTTTAACATATAAGACTATATGAAGAATCTCAAAAATTAACGGTATTTAGTTACCCAAAGAACAATTCCAATGGACCGTTGTATCATTTTGATTAAAACAAACTCCATGTATCATATATGGATAACATCTTTAAAAATTATAAAATATGTACTGTGTCTATATAGATGATATTTTGATTTTCAATAATTAATTAAATAAACATTATTTGAATGTAAAATTGAAGATGTAAAACATAATCTACAACCTCATATATTAAGTAATATTAAGCAATATTCAAGGTTTTTGTAGTGAAATAAAGAACAAAAACAAATTATAAAGATTTTTAGAATATTTGACATATGTTGAAACATATATCAAGAAACTTACAGAAATGAAAAAATCTTTACAAGTAAAATTGAAAAAAGACCTATCTAAAAATGGATAGAACAAAATACTCTATATGTGGATAAAATAAAAGTAGGGATATAAAATTACTAATTTTATATCATCTAGTGCCAGATGCTGAAATTATAATTAATACAGATGTCTCACAAGAATATTGGGGAGCATTTTTGAAAGCAATAATAGACGACAAAGATGGATACCTTTGTAGATATACAATAGGATTTTTTCATAGTACATAATTAAACTATCATAGTAATGAAAAAAAATATAATCGTTAAAAAGGCTATTAAGAAATTTTCAATATATGTTATAAGTTTTAGATTTATTGTTATAATTGATAACAAGAATTTTGGTTATTTCCTAAAAGCTAATATTGTAGGTGTAAACAATAAATATTAGTTAGATGTCACCAGTGATTCAACCACTATAATTATGATGTCGAACATCTTCAAGGAAATAAGAATAATTTAGTAGATACTTTTACCAGATAATTAACACCTCTAATCACTTTTATACTGGTAGGAATGAAATATCTTGAAATCAAGATCAAGATAAAGGAAAAGGAGATACAAATTGTGCAAAAACAACTTGATTGTTTAAAACAACTTTTAGAGTTCAAAAACTCTAAAGATGAATCTTCATAAAAAATTCAATCAAAATAATATAAAACTTCGAAAAAAAGAATTCAAGATGAAAATGAAGAACCTAACATATATAAAAATAGAGTAACATCTCTGAAATAAAAAGTTTAATTGGGTAGAAGCAAGTAAATCTATTCTTAGGTTTAGTGGATTAACTCATAGAGTCTTCACCAACAAAATAAAGGTTGAAGACAGTTACGCCAATTACAAAGTATCAAAACTAATAACTCCAGAAGAGATAGTAAGGAATTACTCTGTAACATTACAACAACAAGCAGTAGCACCAAGCAAGTTAACAACTCTGAAAAAGTAGTAAGGCCTCCAATACTATTTAGAGCGGTATCTCTCATAGAAAAGATAATAAGACATCCAGTACTATTAAAAAAACATTCTCCAAAAAATCATTAGTCATCAAAGATGAAAATGATCAATATAGAAATCTCAACAAACCACAATAGTCGAGTATCTATAACTTGAACAAAAAATCTACCTAGAAAGACATAGAAGATATGAAGTTGTATACTACAAAAAAAAAAAAAATGAATCCCATGTAGAAAGTAAATTCAACATTTTAGAAGGATTTGATCCAATATTTGTTTACAAAACTTTTCATGCAAGACTAATAGAAAACATATATTTAGGAATTAATTTAAGTGAATTAAATTATTTCCAAAAAAAAATTAAAAAAACAATCAAGATTTCATAAAGAAGATAAGAGCATGTGCCAAGTCTATTTATATTTGATTTTTAGTTCACTAATGAATTTGAATGAGGAAAAATGCATCAATCCTTACCACTTCATTACGTTAGGGATTTCCAACACAAAGAAGTTCACAAACTAATGACACTTCTAGAAAAGGAATTCAACACAAAAAAACTCTGTATATTAATAGGTCAAATTTTAAGCCAAATTTACTATGAACTCAAAAACATTGATAATTCTATTAAGATCAAAGTAGATTATTCAACCAATAAATCCATAATCACTTCTAATAATAACATAGCTCTCATCGAAGAGGATGGTGAAAAAATCACCAAATTTGAGATAAATTTTAGCAACAATAACCTGAAAATTGGTAAAGAAACGAGTAGGGTATTATGCTTTTATGCCAAAAAAGCCACTTCACAAATGCATTTATTGCATCAAATATCGAAAAGACAAAAATGTGTCATCCTCAACGTCATCCAAATGACAATCGATAGAAAATGAAAATGAAGAATAAAGAGGAAGAACTGTCAATAGAATACGACAAAGAAAATAAAGATGTAGTACCTACATCTTTATTCGGTAGCATGTGCCAAAAACAGTAGTGGTTGAAATTGATAAACTAAAAAGAAGTAAATCAGATGAATTATTAAAGTAATGATAAAACATTAATTCACATCTTGTAAACCTGGATTTCTTGTGTTATAAAAAGAATCCTTATTTCATTTGGGAACACACAGAAAACACAAAACTTCTAACATATTAACTCCCTTTATCCAAAAATTCAAACCAGATAAGTAGCTAAGAATCTCTTCAAGGTTCTTAGTTGGATTTAAAATTATAATAATTATTATATTATGAATCAAAATAAAGTATAATCACTCTTTTCTAGTAAGTCTAAATTAGATATTATCTATGTATGGATCTAGAAGACTTGTCGTTATCAAAAGGATATTAAAGTTTGAGCAAAGTTGAGACATAACGAATATAATAAAAAAATAAGAATATAAGAGAAGATAATTATGGACACATTAAATTCAAATATCATAATTATAGCCTTTAAGCTAATTAAGACCTTGAATGTTCAAATATTCACTTATATCAATTTATAATATTAATAAACAAAAAGATAAAAATAATAATAATACAATGTTACGATAAAAAATTAAAAAATTATCTTTAATATACAAAAATTATAGAAATTAACAACTAACGTTAAACAGTTAGTCTCTAATTTGATATTAGAGCCATTAGAATATTAACATAATATAAATGAAAAAAAAATAACACCATTAAATTTAAAGATATTAACGATATTAACTATAAAATCTAGAAATATTATAAAAACAATTTGAAAACTTAAGAATATAAATAGACATATGTTAAATTCAACCAACATTTTAGATAAACTTTATACCTTTCACTATTCTCTCTCATGTTTGATGACATCTTACCAATTTAGTCCAAATAAATTAATATTTTTTAATTAGAATCATATTCACAAAATTATATCAAATTATAAATAATTTAATTACATATAATAATTCTTTCAAAATAAAATTCTTTCAAATAATAAATTATTTGAGTACATATAGTAATTTTATTTAAGTATTAAATATTTTTCTTATATACGTTCAACACATTTTCATAAATGCATTAAATATATTTTTATAAGAACATAGAATATTTTTAATAGAGAAATAAAAATAAAAATATTTAATGTAAAAAAAAGTTAATTAATTAATTAATTATATGATAAAAAAATAAATTATTTTATTTTATTTAATAATTATCTAATATATTAATTGTGATAGTAACGTAACTTACAGCATAAAGAAATACTTTTATATATAAAACGTACAATTAATAAAATGACACGACGGTGTATATTATGATGTATTTTTTTTAGGCTGAGTATAATTTGATGTATTTGCTATAGCCTATACACAACAGTGCTCTCCAAACTACCAAGAATCAACAGGGTACTTATCTACTTATACACTCGATCTCTTGCTTCTTCTTATATCTCAGTTCATTAGTAATCAGTGATTACTTCAGTTTTCGCTTCTCTTTCAGTGTTTTTTTCACCTTCTTAATCTCAACTCAATTACCAAGCTTCCTTTCTTATCTCTTTCCCAAATGTAAAATGTTTCTCTATTACGAAATCCTTCTCTATTGTTTGTCGTCATTGTTACTTTTACAAATCCCTCTTCTTTATTGGTTAAATGGGTTCTCTATATTAGCTCTGTAGTTGTGAACTTTGTGATTTAGATTCACAAAATAGTGCATTGCACATGTGGGTTTATTTTTTTGGCTTTTACTTTCATATTAAAATTATTATTCCTTTCTTCTTCTAGCTTTCATATAAATATATGCATCCAATTCATCATTGGATGTTTTGGTGATCTCTTGGTCATCTAGAAACTAACCCAAAAGTATGTGGTTTTCTTGTGTTCGATGGAGGTGAAGAATGAAAAAAACCCTTTTCAAACCAGGTAAAGATCATCATCATCACCATCATCATAATTTCGTTATTCTTATTTTCTTCTCTCTTTTTTTCCTAATTAATTGGAAACTTGTGATTTTTTTTTTGGAAAGAAAGAGTATCCATGAAATTGAAAAACCCAATATTTGGTTTCTGTACTTTTTCTGTTCATTGTAGTAATTGGGTTAGTTATTGAAGCTGTATTGCATTTTAAGTATAGTAAATAGATACCTTCATAGGAGTTGCACGTTAGGTGTGGGGGAAATTGTTTGCAAACCTAAGTCGTAGTTGTACTGAAACAGTAAATTGATTTTGATTGCAGGACATGTTTAAAGCTAAGTTTTCAGAATTGTTCCAAAAATATATATTCTCTGAGTCATTGAAGAAATGGGGATTTTTGTTGATGAATGATTAGGAACTTTATTTGGGTTTTTACTGGAAAAAAGAAAGTTTTCCTGAGGCACTGATTGGCTAAACTTTTTTAAAAACTAGAGAGATTTGATCATTCCAATGGAGGAACAAGCAGAGCAGGCACAAACAGGGCAGGAAACTGCTCCCCTGAAAAAGATGACGAAACAATTGACCGGAAAACGGGACGATACCCCGTTGCACTCGGCGGCAAGAGCAGGAAACATAACTGTTGTCAAAGAAATCCTTACTGGAACTCATGGAATTGAATTGAAAGAACAAATAACGAAGCAAAACCAGCCAGGTGAAACTGCTCTTTATGTTGCTGCTGAATATGGTTATGTTGATTTGGTTAGGGAAATGATAAACTACTATGATCTTGCTGATGCTGGAATCAAAGCTAGAAATGGTTTTGACGCCTTCCATATTGCTGCTAAACGAGGAGATTTAGGTTTGTAACACTAGCGAAACTTCTTCAGATTTTAATTTTATGTTCATTGTTTGTTGAGGTTGATTTAAGATGAGTGATTAACTTAGAATTCATTTGGATGTGCTTCTCTTAGAGGTGAGTGGTTTCAGGAGAAGTGGTTTAAAGTGGAGTGATTTGGTTAAAATTGGTATCAAAAGTAACATTTAGGTGTTTGGGATTAAAATGTTATAAGTAATTTTGTGTGGCATTTCAATAAATATTTAAGGGGAGAATATGCATTCAAAACTACTAACAAAAGTAAGTATTACTTATTTTGCTCAAAAGAATTAATAATGTTTTTCAAAATTTTGGAAGCACTTCTCTTAGATATTACCAAATATCTTAAGAAGTGATTTAGGTAATTGAGAACTACTCTCAATCAAAAGGGGAAACAGTTCCAAACAGACCTTTATAAACTCACATTCTAGCAACAACGTGAAATTTTTTACACGCGCACACTTTATACCCTCATGTGTAGCTTTACCACTATATGTACAATTGTACGACAATTTAGCATCAAATAGGGATCTGTGTAATAGGTAATGTTTTAGCTAAAAAGTGCGTGTTTAGAGCATTTCTTACATTTGAGATTGTCTTATTGCCCTTTTGCAGATGTACTAAGAGTCCTTGTGGAGGTTCATCCAGAAGTGACAATGACTGTTGATCTATCCAACACCACAGCTTTGCAAACTGCTGCAACTCAAGGGCATACGGAGATAGTGAGATTTCTATTGGAAGCAGGAACCAGCTTGGCCACCATTGCCAGAAGCAATGGGAAAACTGCCTTGCACTCTGCGGCACGAAATGGTCATTTGCAGGTTGTCAAAGATCTTGTGGAGAAAGAGCCTACTATAGTTGCCAGAACTGATAAAAAGGGGCAAACAGCACTTCACATGGCAGCAAAGGGACAAAGTCTTGAGGTGGTAGAGGTCTTGATTAAGTCAGATCCTCTGTTAATCAATATGGTTGATAATAAAGGCAACACTTCATTACACATAGCTACAAGAAAGGGTAGAGCTCAGGTAAATTGGCCCTTTTTCTTCCCCGACCATTTAGTCTTCCAAGAAGACCGTTACCTGCCCATTTTCTTAGTATCTGTTTGCTTGTTCTTGTATTAAATTTCTGTGTCAAAAATTGTTTCAAAATAGAGTACTCATAAAGAAGATTTTAAGTAATCTCATATGGAAAAATCTTTCCACTTTTGTTTATAATCATTCTTTTTTATTGTCAGAAGTTCTTTTACATGGTTTGCACACATATCCTTAGTTTTGAAGGAGTCATTGGAACCTATAGAGTTTAGCATTTTGTGTCAATCAAGTTTCTTTATGTATCACATAAATTTAGCTTAAAGACCAGTTTAATTGTTGGAAAACTTAGAATACACAGAAAGGGTACTCATAAAGAAGATTTTACATAATCACATATGGAAAAATATTTCCACTTGGTTTAATCATTCTTTTTTATTGTCAGACGTTTTTTTACATGGTCTGCACACATATGCTTAGTTACTTTTGAAGGAATCATTGGAACTTATAGATTTTAACATTTTGTGCCAATTAAGTTTCTTTATGTATCACATAAATTTAGCTTAAAGAACAGTTTAATTGTTGAAAAACCTAGAATACACAAAACAATGATCTTGAATTAAATGATCATTTGGGATAGATATACTAATATATATATATATATATGGGTTAGGATTTAGAGATCAATGATTTTAACCAATAAATCTAACCATTGAATTACTCCAATTTAATGGTGAATATATTTTTTTATGTTGATTTTTTTTTATTTTAGAATTATAATAGCATCTTCATGGTTTAAAATATTTTATGATTAAGACATGGGTTAGATTTATCAATTTCGTTGGTATCTGAAATGCTCCCATATATGTCATAAATTATTGATTTTGATCAAACGAATCTCTTTGGTTTTAGAAGTCAATTTTTGATGAGGTCTGCAATAAAAAAAAGTCACCTTTAAAGTCCTGGGGCCTAATGAAAGACCGAATATCAAAATGGGTGAATTATTTTTAACTCATCATATCTATTACATGATTGATTTCGTTTGAAGTTTATAATTTTTCTAGATGGAGTCCTTTTTCAATTCAGTTGGTTAAAATTGACTCATTAAATAAATTGGGATACAAAAGAAAAGGTTGACTTAAATACTTTGACCTTAACTGTCATATAAATAAAATGAGATAGACACTGTATAGTGATTTTAACATCCATTGACCCTGATATATTTAGAAAAGGCACTTTGTTAGAAGAAGAAGAAAAATTATAAGCTACTTTATCATAACTCACAAGTCATGCCACTTTTGATATCGGTATTATAGGTTTAACAATTATAATACTTTTTTTTTTGCATTGAAGGTATCTAAAATAAAATATCATCTTGCAATTTGATAAATTTCATAATTTTTTACTAGACAGCTGACATATTTTTTGTCTTTTAGCTAATAAAGTAAAGACTCGTATTAATAACTTGTTAATAAGGCCCTTCATATTCACTATGTCACATGGATTGTTCAACTTCAATTTTTGAAAAGTTTTTGAGTCTAAGCGACAAGACAACTACATGAGTGTGAGTATTCTATACTTCAATAGGTTGGAAAAAAAATTTAAACAGGTGTGCCCGGCACAAAAATACTTGTACAAAATGTAAGAAATTTATTATCCTAAAAAAGTATCTATAACATTGATTCATTAAGTGGAGGGGTTTCTTGGGAAGCCCCAATTTAAAGAATAAAGGAATTATATAAATAAAATAATACTTTTATGTGATTCTAATAGAATATTCATAACCTAATGCTTGTTTGTACTTATGCAGATAGTTAAGATGCTACTCAGTCAAAAAGAAACCGACACGAAAGTTGTTAACAGATCTGAAGGAACTGCAATTGACACTGCCGAGAAAACTGAGAATCTAGTCGTCTTAGTAATTTTGCAAGAACATGGAGTCCAAAGTGCTAAAGCCATCAAACCACTAGCTGCAAACCCAGCTAGAGAGTTAAAACAAAGTGTAAGTGACATAAAGCATGAAGTACACTACCAATTAGAACACACCCGCAAAACAAGACGGCGAGTTCAAGACATAGCCAAACGTTTGAACAAAATGCATGTGGAAGGTCTGAACAATGCAATGAACTCCACAACTGTTGTAGCTGTCCTAATTGCAACTGTTGCCTTTGCTGCTATTTTCAGTATCCCTGGTCAATTTGTTGATGATAAAGACCATATTCCTCCTGGAATGTCACTTGGTGAAGCCAATATAGCCCCAAAATTACCTTTTATGATCTTCTTCATTTTTGATTCTATTGCCCTCTTTATATCTCTAGCTGTTGTGGTGGTTCAAACTTCAATTGTGGCTATTAAGAGCAAAGAAAAGAAGCAAATGATGGCAGTTATAAACAAGTTGATGTGGTTGGCCTGTGTGCTTATTTCTGTGGCATTTTTGGCTCTGTCTTTTGTTGTTGTTGGAGAGGAACATAAATGGTTGGCTATTGGAGTGACAGTTATAGGAACTGTTATAATGGTGACTACTCTTGGGACCATGTGTTATTATGTAGTCAGACATCGAATGGAGGCTTCAAATCTAAGAAACATAAGAAAATCATCTATGGGTAGCAAATCAAAAACTGCCTCACTGTCTTGGTCAGTTATGTCAGATTCTGAACTTCTTAATAATGAGTTTAAGAAACTGTATGCAATTTGAAACTTTTCTCTCTACCATAAATCTTTTAGGCATTTGACATAAGAATTTTGTTTTAGCCTTTTATGCTGAGATTATTATAGACTCTTGTTGTTTAAAAGTTCACTTCAGATGTAGATTATTATAGACCCTTGTTGTAGATATGCGACTCAGTCATGTACTAAGGAATCATCAAAGATTTAACTCTTTTAAACTCTGTCAACCATACGTAATAGTTTCCAACCTCATACGGCTACTCCAAAAATCCCATTTGATGAAAACCAACAATTTGTTGGTAAACATATGGTAGCTAACTGTGGTTGATTTCGTTGTTTAGTAGATACGAATCTTCCTTTCCTATTTTGAAGTTGCATATCGAAGCACATCAAATATGGTTTATCTACAAAGAGATGATTACTGAACTTTCTAATATGTTGAAATCTTTGGACACTTGTGCAATGGATCTGACATGGATGTAATACGGATACTTTGCCTGAAAATTTATAGAAAGTTGAAAGAAATAGTAGTATTAGACACACACATGCATATCCAAATGAAACAAGCTAAATGATCAACGAGCAGCTCACAAAAAAAAAAAGATATTGATACTCGAAAGGAAATTAGTAGAAAATTGAAGAAAATAGTCGTATCAAACACCCAATACATATTCAAATGAAACATTCAAGATGAGCTCATGTAACAAAAGTAAAATGTGTGAAATAACAGTCGACAAAGCAAATGCAGAGAATTTAAAGGACACAAGTTATTTAAATTTACAAAAGGGTTGATAAAATAATAGTTGAATATGATTATATGAAGATAAGAGTCAAGAGATGAGAAAAAGAAGTGAGTTGACTTTGGTCTGGAAGCAAATTAAGCAAATGAGGACAATTTGACAGTTTGAAATAGAGAGGGGTGTGGTCTAATTATTGGCTTTAATATTTTTTTTTTAACTTGAAGGGTTAATAGTTCTTATAATTGAATGGGCCAAAATATTCTTTTAGTAGTGGAGATTATTTATATTAGAGGCAGGCTTTATAAATAGTAACATTTTTCATAAATTAATAAAAAAAATTAACTAATAATAATTCATCCTAAAACTTGCAAATTTATATTAAATTATTCAATAAAAAAATTAAAAAATATTATCATTTTATAACTTAAATAAATAAGATATCGACTAAATTTTGACAACCATAGTCAAAATATCAAAATCATCAAACGTAAAACCTTACAATTAACTTAAAAATATATAATATCCTACGCTTACGTTTTGAGTATACGTAATACATTACGTATTTTTCTTAAAAATATATAAACATTTACATCAAAAAACTTTTGTCTAAACTTATATATAGATAGCTAGATATAAAGTATTACATATGTATTAAAAATATATAAGTCATTACATCGAAGTATATAACACTTTATGTAGGTTTCTTAAAGATATGTATCATTAGGCTATAAGTTCATTGCTTAATTAAATTCAAAGTTAGCTATCATAAAAAAAAAAAATCACCGGTATTAATAAATACAGTATTTACATATTTATAGTTTGAATTTGAATCCAAATCTTTTATATACATCTAAGTGGGTTACAACTGATTACAAACATCACAAACTTGTTGGCTTTTATTTAAGAAATTTAAACACCAAAAGTACCCCCATTTACTTTATTTTATAGTTCTCACCATAAATCCTTCTTTATCTGTATGATTAAGTTCCGTATGATTAAAAAAAGAAAGAAATAAAGGAGAAAAAAGTAGTTTACATGAGTTTTACTAAATACCAACCAAACCTTCAAATATAAATGTCATGATTAGTTTTGACATTTTAAAATATTTAGTGAAAATTTAAGTAAATATAAAAATGAATGTAACCCCTAAAAACACTCGGTTTTCCAACTTCCATTCCACTGAGGACATATTTATCAAAGAAAAATTAAAATACAAGAAAGAGATCGATTCTTATTCATACTATTTTGCTCCTAAATTATATTAATAATTAGAATGAGATTAATTTAAAGCTATTATTCTCATTTCTCTTTTGCACTGAAATTCATTCCTAACCCCAATCTTATTATTGATTTACTTTCTTTATCAAAATTATTTTATTATTTTTCTACATTTTAAAATTTGAAAAAGCTATTCTTATTTAAATTTAATAATTATAAAAATAAGATATTAATTTAATCACATGTATAATCCATAATTTAATTATTTACAAATTATTTTTATTATTTTCATTTATTTATCCGCTATATACCATTACTTATGTTTTATAAAAAATAAAATCCAAATATCTCACTAGCATCAAAAATATTAAACTTCACACATAAAATATTAATTATCTTGTTTGAAGAAAAAATTAATTTTTCTAAATTTTTATCGTCAATTGTTTAAATGATATTGCTTTAAACACTTCAGTAAATAATATATTTATTTTTTTACAACGTTAAAAAATATATTTATTTACAATGTAAGAAAAATAAACATATTTTAAAAAAAAATATGTATAAAATAAATTTATATTATATTATATTATTAATTTTTTATTAATTTTTCCTTAACAAGAAAAATAAGGATGAAATATAAGATAAATAATACAAAATAATTAAAAATAAAACTTTTAATTTTAATCACGTGTGCTATATAACTATCTATAATTATAAATTAGGTTTTAATTTAGATAAAATTATAATATAAATTAAATTCAGTAAAAAAAATAGTAAAATAGAGTGGAAAGAATGGTTTGACATAAATATGATGCATAATTATATTCATGTTAATTATAATATAATATATAATAAATTAACTTTAAAATAATAAAAAATAAAAATATTTTTTTATTTTTTTATAATTAAATAAATATAGGTTGTTTTAATGTTGAATAAAAATAAATATATGTTTTTTTATTAAAAGAATTAAACGTAAAATTAATTAAATAACTTATGTATGTAAAAGTAATTAAAAACTAAATATTGGAAGATTGTATTTAGATTATACTTTTTAAAGAGATGGATTATAATATAATTGTAAATAAAAAATAATATTGATATTATCTTTGGTAAAAAATAAATATTTTTTGAAATGAATTTTAGAGAAACAGACAACGAATTTATACGGTTATACCAAATAAACACTAAAATACATGTAAAAAAATAGCGGACTTCGGTCAGCTTTTATCCTCAAAATAAAATAGAGCGCTTTTTTTTTCCTTTTTCCTTTTGTATGTATCGGTCTCGCATAGTAGAGTTTGAGCCGGTAACATAGTGATCGGAAAAATTGACGACGAATTGCTGGAATTGCAGAGGCAATTCGAGTTCGCACAGGAGTGCAGTCTAGCATCAAACTATCGGATCGAAACTTCTTCGAATTGATCCAAAAACTTCACGAGCTTCGTATCATCGATTTCGACCTTCTTCTTACCGTTTCCGGTGGAGAATATATAACTCCGATGCGTCCTTCTCTTTATATAATTATTTTTCTCTCTAAATTATTTTCAATAAATTAATACATTCTATCGCTCAATATTGGGATTTTATCTAAATTCTATTTATTTG
The DNA here is from genome assembly GCA_037013495.1 of Hippophae tibetana. Classification (NCBI taxonomy): domain Eukaryota; kingdom Viridiplantae; phylum Streptophyta; class Magnoliopsida; order Rosales; family Elaeagnaceae; genus Hippophae; species Hippophae tibetana. The sequence continues at coordinate 21,358,199 of CM072803.1, forward strand.
TGTCAAAGATATGGTGTTACGTTGTTTTTTTTTTTCCTTTCCTCCTGAAATTAGAATCAAAATTAAAGCCTCAGTAGCTGAAGTAGCGAAGTAGATGAAGATTCTTCTTTTATAGATAGCTTCATCAGGTTTAGAGAATCGAGACTTTTATTTCCCTACTTGGAAACAGAACTATTGTCTCATTTTTTTTGGGTTGCTTCTCTGTTATATTCACAGTTGACTGACAAAAAGTAAGCTCAGGACCTCAATTCTATCTAGGATTACTTTGTTTCAATTTTTTAGTTCGCTTGTTTTGAAATGACATAGACTTACTTTTTAGTGTTCATATACTTATTTGCTTGTAGCTTATGTTGTCTGAATTCGACGAATTTGAGAATTGAAAGGAGCATCTGAGGTATGAATTACTGGCAGAGATAAATAAATTTGGACGTATTTCGTTGATTGATATTGCGGAAAATATTGGGGTCGATTTGTACCATGTTGGGAAAGAAAGCTCAAGAGATTGTGAATGATGAACAAGGGTTTATGCTAATTCAAGGGGAAGTAATATCACAATCTTATTGGGATTCTTTTTATGTGGAAATCAATGAGAGACTTCAAGAATGTAGTCAATGTGTTTGACTAAATGTGGTCAATATATGTTTAAGCTAAATAGAGAAGTGCCTAATTATTTTGGGGTGATGTGGTGTAACTTATTTATTTTGTTGATTTCAGGATTTGACATCCCAAGTTTATGCTGAAACAAATCCAGTATCTCTTTTGCCTAAAGTCATTACTCTACTGTATATACAGGTCTGTAGTTGATCACTGCTCGTTTGAATTGTATACATCAATCCATCATGTTTATTGATTTCTGCCCTTTTTCAATTTAATGAGTTGGATTTTCTTGTGAATAGCTTCACCATAAATCTCTTCAAGCTCCAGGAAGGGCAATCTCTGTTGCAATCACTCGGCATAAGGTATGTCCTTGCTCGCTTGGGGAAACAAATTTCTTTGTCCTTTTACCCCAGGGTTCAAGTAAAGAATTTACTTAAACTAGTTTTATGAACTGCTTTGTGTACTAACTATTATGGCAACTTTTAACTCTGAGAAACCTATGAGCATGCTTAAGAGGAGCTTAAAAGAAGAAGATACCCATTTTGATGTAAAAGCCCGGGTTTCAACAAGCAACATTCCAATAAGATGAACGTTTAAATTTCTAGGACATTATACCAAAGACATAAGATCGAGTCCTTACTTTGCTAGGAAGCTTCAATAACTTTCCCAAGTAAGAAGATAAAAATAGTCAATTAGTGGTTGAAACGGTGCCTAGATGTGTTTCAAACATGGAATGAACTGCTGGAAATCTGGAATTGAGGATCTAGCAAGTTGGAACCCTAAGTTGGTAGAGAATATATTAAAAATATATTGCAGAGTCAAAGATGAAAATATCACCTCTGAATCTGTCGTGAATGACCTAATCTTGGTAGTTCTAATTCTGAGTGTAATAATATTAGGGAATTTTCATATTTATGCTAGAACATTGAAGAAAGCCTATTTGAGATGTGTTAGCTATCTCTATCTTGTTAGAGTGCTCAATATGAAGTACATTTGTTAGTCTTTCACTCTTCATTCAGAGGAAATGCTCGACACGCTCTCAATTCACTATATTTGTTATATTCTTCAATTGTTTTAATGGTGAAAAGTATGTTATTTACTTATATTCTTCAATTGATGTGTATATTTTGATTTCAATACTGTATCTCTAGGTCTAATACTACATATAACGTTCAGGATAAGCTGGAAGATTCAGCCTACAACATTCTGACAGATTATCAAGCCGCCACTGTGACCCTCTGGACACTACTATCTGCAAAACGGGTAATGTGAGTAACGATTTATGGTTGTTTCAGTTTCTATTTTGGAGATATTCTATTGCTATTTTATCTAAAATTTCAAGGTTCATGCAATTCTTAGTGTGTTCTATTAGGAGTATTTAAATACACTTCCTTACATAACTCATGTACAGATCCGTACATAGCAAAAACACAATTTTGGGCCAGTTTTTGCGCAATTTTAAAAAAAGGCTCGTGATTTTTGGGCCTCAAATCATTTAAAATTTAAATAAATAAGTCTTTCAAGACAAGAAACGTGTAGATATTATATTTTCTTGCTGTGTCTCAATTTAATTGTTTCTCATTTGTGAAATCCTATAAAAATCAACTGATTTATTATATCTTCACTGCTCACTGAATATTTTCCCGTTTGGCTCAGGAAGACGACTCTACCTCTGATAAAAAATTTAGCAAAAGAGAAGATTTTGGAGAACCAAATGCCAGTACTTAAAAGTCTGGTTTCAAGTATCCCTCAACCATGACTGAGCCAGGAGGGAGTCCATGAAAGAAGCTCATTTTAGAAATTAGGTACATTTTTTTTCTTTTGCCTTAAAGATGTCTGCACCAATATGCCTCCCAAGCCATGGGACTTAGGACGAAAGTTAGATTTATTGACTGGACACTTTAATACCAATTTGGGTTAATAGATTTTTTTTTACCACTGAAATATAATGATAGTCCCAAAAGTGTCACTAAATTTTAAATTGTTGCAACTATCACATAACTTTAGATATTATAAAATTATTATCGCTGTTAAATTTGTCAAAAAAAAAGTAACGGAAAGCTCTACTTTTTCTGTTAGTTTTTAGAATTTTTTAACGGAATGAACACTTATTTAACAACCAAGTTCACTGCTAATTTGCTACAGTTTAAAATTTGATCTTATTTTTGTAACAACCACGGTAGTAAAAAAAAAATGTTTATCCTACTAATTTTAAGAATAGTTTTTTTTTTTACTTATTTTATTTTTGTTTTACGCCTAAAATGTTTTCTAGTGAATCGCTAGATAAGTCAGTTTGGCACATAAATAATATTTTCTGTTTTGGGTCAAAGGAGTTGAAATAACTTTTTGTGCCTGAAGTAAATTTTGGGTGCAGAGTTCTCATTTTATGATTCTTTGGTAAGTTGGAAGTAGTGAGATTCAAGGTCAATGAGTACCCAATTACCAACTGAAAATGTCAGTGTTATGAACGAACTTATTTAGATTTGTTGACTTGGTGATCGAGAATCAGAACAGTATCAAGTTATAGTGTTAAGACAACACTGAGATTACTGATGAATCCAAAACTACTATTGTTTATTCTTGATGTTTGTTTGAAGAGATGCTTCGTGTTTTAAGGTTTTTAGAGTAGTTTAGAATGAAGATAATATTTAGATCATTTATTTATCTCATAAATAAAGTATATATAGACATATAAGTAGTAATTATCTATGTTATATTAGTAGGTATGTTGTCAAGACATCATAGTCGATTTAAACATGATATTTTTACAATAATAACTTGTTTAGTGAATTCAAGTTGTCGTCCTAACAATCAAGTCGTTGAAGTTTGTACATCTCTTATACGTTGATGGGTATACTCTAGGTTGTTATATACAAGGTGTTCGATACACCAGACTCTCACTTAAGCTAGGTAACTCAAGTCGCCAAAAGGGCAACCCCTGTACCCGTATCATTCTTAACAATATTAATGTGAAAACATTTTCAAGTGCCAAAATAGTTCATGCATTTTTTTCTGACCCCTTCGTAATTTACATGCTGAGATTCAATATACAACCTTTCATGAGCAGAGATTCAATATACAACCTTTCATGAGCAGAGATTCAATATACAACCTTTCATGAGCAGAGATTCAATATACAACCTTTCATGAGAGGAGCAATGTTATGCGTCTCAGGTGAGGAGATATTAACACCATCAATTGCAAGAGGAAAAAATTAACCCAAAAAAATAATAAGAAAAATGCTATAAACTATATATATACAGTACTTACATTAATTACAATGTCACGTGATAATTTTCTTAAAAAATGAATAAATTTATAATTTTTACAACTATTTTGCCTTTTAACACAACTGATATGAGTACAAATTTGTTTGTTTTTAGCCTGTCGAGGAGGAGGGATGAGGGGATGGATCATTGAAGTTGATTGGGAAACCATTGGATTGGATTAATGAAATTGGTAAAGTATATTGTTATCTATTGAAATTGAAATGTGGGAAGTCATTAAGGCGAACCGCTACTTTGGACAAATTATGTTTCTTAGCAGCAAGTACAACATTCGGTATTACATGGACAAAAGCACTTAAATATATTGAATTAACCGGATAAACACAAACTAGTAATAACCTTAACAAGAATGTTTCAATACCTTAAACTTCAAGAATATTTGAATATCGTCTCAAATTCTTTAGACTCCTGACTTCCAGAAGCAAAAATAATAGCCACCACCTTTAATTTTAATGTGACTGAAATGATTTCTAGAGCAATCAGACGATCCTAAGCCATTGGATGCAATTCAATGGTGCCCAACATGAGTTGTTAAGGCTATTAAATATCATAGGATTGAAACCATTTCAATCTCCTGATTATACAACGCACTTCTCATCTTTGGTTAATTTAATGCTTCTGAGTCGCGAGTACCCTATGGAGTTCAGACTTCAACGCTATGTTACACAGACTCGTTATTGTGCACACCATCATACAAAATTCTAACATGTCATTCTAATTTTCTAAGTCAACACTTACATTAATAAATTAGCAATTGCAACTAGATGGATAAAAGTTGCTTGCAATAATAATGAAAGGGAAATAAATAACATTGATTATCTAATGAATTGTATTCCGTACAACTGAAGCTTTACATTCTATGTAGCAACTACCTGTCAATGTTGAGGCAGAACCGGTCTCTTTTCCAACATCTCATAGTGGAGCACAAAATTATCCTGCATCGAAATTTTAGTTTCATCTTAGGGAACTAAAATTGGACCAAGTTATCGAAAATAAATGTACAGATTATTAATAGAAAAAAGGTTCTGATCAATTTAAACCTTCCGGATAGTTTCAAATGTGTTTGGATCGAAACAGTGATAGGATGCTCTCTCGTATGTATTCGTCTTAACAAGGGGCTCTACGTTGGGTACCCTTATAAACCATAATCGGTGCTCCTTGTGATAAAACCAGCCTCTATTATAACTGTCAATGGTTCATATTGCTGTTATTAGCTGTTTAACACAAACAGTAAACAATTCCTAGATGATGCTATTATGTACAAAGCATCAATGCCTTGATATTCTAATATTAAAGAACAGTGCATATATAATATACGGAACAAGCATACAGTTCATTTGCTGCGTATAATTGAGCTTCATCTCTAGGCATGCTGCAAAAGGGAAAGTAAATGCAGTACACAAGTTAGTGTTAAAAGTACTTTGACAAGAAACAATGAAGTTTCTCCAGAGATAAACACCTGTAGAATATATAAAACAGTGTCTCCACTGTAAACTTCGCAAAGTAACCTTGCTGCAAAAACCAGAAAGAGAATCAGCAGAGTGAAGAATATGAACATTCTAAACATAACATAAATATTATGATATAGGAACATCTCACATGTAAGGCAGGTGGTTGTTTGGCATGATAACACTGAGGAACGTCGAACTCTGGATCATTCTTAGCTGGCTCATCTGACCAAGGGGAACCAAATGTCTTGTGAAGGTTTTCATTGGAATTTAAACTTAATCCGAGCGTGGTCAGATCAATTCCAAGTGCAAGCGATGTCAAATCAGGGTCACTCATCCTTATCACACTTAACAAGCCAAGCAAGCCAAATGGGTCCGATGCAGATTGTGCTCCTTGCATGGATTTTATTCCCTGATCCTTTAACGTCTGATTTACAGATGACATTTGTTGCAGCCGGAACTGGGATTGGTTCTGGTGTTGTTGATACTGCTGCATTAGCTGATCATAAGAACCCATACCAGAAACTGTATTTTGGGAATTTAGGGGTCTTAAACCAATTCCAGGAGATCCACTTGTCTGAAAGAAAGATGACACGTTTTCTTGAGTAACGACAATTTAAACTTGACCAAAAATCTGAAAAAAATTAATCGGCTGTACAGTCCACTCCATCTACTCAAACTTTTTCTTGTCCAATCTTCCAAAGATATCACTTCCTAATATGCAGCCTTTGAGACTGTTCATCCACTTTTTTTAAGACAGGAAGAAAAAGAAAGAAGTTTAAAGGCCAGATCATCTGACCTGGGAATGATATGTAGAATGTGAAGATGGAAATATATCTGAGCCGTGTAAATAAAGATCCTGATTGTTTCCGGGCGAAAAGGAAACACCACTATTACTGACCGATTGATTATGTTGATGTTGCTGTTGCTGTTGCTGCTGGGGTCGATGAGAAGAATATGTTCCATCCAAGTTGAATCCAGTAGATCTTCCCATCTGTGTAATACAAGGAATTATTAGAGCAAATTCATAAGCACCATAAGTAAGTAATAACAAATTCAAATATTCCATCAAGACCCACAGAGAAGTGATGTGACTGCATCATTGGCATGCTATTGTCATAAAGTTGTTCTTTTTGGTGCAAATCCATAGCATAATCAGCATTGCCACCTGTAGAAGATCTAAAATATCGTAAATACACAAAAGAACTCTTTTGCTCTATTTGAAAAGGGGAAAAAATAAATTAAAAGCACTACAAGTACTAAAACATAAAATTACAATACAACACATGTCCATGTGGAATCAGTAGTTAACATAAATTACACATCATGTGCAAAAAGAACCCAAAGGAATAACTCATACCTTTAATGCCTGGTAATGCTGGAAAATCTTCACTTTGGATACTGAACTCCTGATTCTGTTGAACAATAGGACCGAGGCCTTGTTTTCGAAGTGAACCTGGGATTTTATTCAATATTATCCTCCACGTGGCAGTTAAAATATGTTATTTACAAGCAAAATCTCATGATCTTTTCCCGCCTACCCAGTTGCCCTTGAGGTCCTCCAGCAGAGTTAGGTCGGCTTGATAACTGAGGGAAGTCATTGATGTCAAAAGGTGTGCTGTCATTTGAGTTTATGTCATTCAACATACCCATAGAATTTAAGTTATTCATTGACTGGACATGGCTTTGGGAAAGTGGACCTCCAGCAGTAGGATACGAATTTCCAAGCATTGAAATTACCTGTTGAGATCCTGATTCCAGAAAATGTTATCTACAAAATATGTAGACTTAATAGCCATTGGCACACAGTAACAGAACATGACACAATAAGAATGACAATTATGAATATGCCAGTAAACACAAATACCAACAACAATCATGAACCACTGAAAAACCCATTGCAAGACATAAAAGGGTAATTTTCCAAGTTCTAATAAATGGTTATGTATTTAGCATCCTCCCACCAATCAATGAAAGGTTTGCAGAGATAGCAAGACATCCTAAGTTTTTCTTTCCTTTTCTCCTCCTTGAATCTCATAATGACCAGGAATAAAACCAATAATTATAGAAAGAATTTAGCATCCTCCCACCCATCATTGGCAGGGTTTATACACCCATCACGGTTATTATTTATTAATAAAGATCAGACATAAATTCAATGAAAATGAATAAGGTAAGATTGCAAACCATAATACAGAATTCATGAACAGTGACATAACAATATTGATCATATTAATGTTCTCATCAGAGAACACTCAATACATTGAAAATTTAATAAAATTTTAGCCCAACTTTATAAGATTTTATGGAACAGTCACCAATTGACTTCTTTTGCAATCCCAATCTAGTCACTAAAAGAGGAATTATTTAGGAGGGGGGAAACGTAGAAAAGTATATTCATAAAATAATGACAAAAATGATAATATAAGTTGAAAGCAAATAATTCCAGCATAACATCTCCTCATTTCAGAGGCTCCATCATAATGCACATATATAATCAGCTGTTCATGGGAACATACCTTGAGGAAACACTCCACTCATCAATCTATTTTGACCTTGCAAGCTCAAACTTCCAGATCCACTATTTGCCCCTAAATTCAACCGAGAAGATAGACCAGGCACTGATAAGCCTCCACCAGAGCTAAAACTCCTTCCAATGTTGGCGCCACCAACCATGTTCCCCATGGAACTAGTAATCCGAGGACCGGCATTTCCCAACATTGGGGATACTCCCAATCCTGGAACAGCATTCCGGCTTCCAATTGCAGCTGAGGTTGGGAGTATCCCAGGAATAGAACCTCCGATCCCATTTGTGTTACTACTAAATCCATGATTTCCAACAACACTAATACCTCCTCTATTTGAGACTCCTGAATGTCCATGGGAGCTTCCATGTAACAACTGCAATATTCAATTAATAAAACAAAAACTGCAATGAGGATAAAGTTCAAGACACAAAGTTAGTTCATGAATGAGTGAGAGAAGTATTGAAAGAGAGGCAGTAGTTCTTCTGAGAAATATTTTTATTAAAAGTAGAAAATCATATGGGGAGAACATAGTCTGTCAATTAAAATAAATATTAAAAAAAATCCAATACAAATACACAGAAAGAGTACAATTCCAAAAGGAGAACAAGAAAAATCAGCAGTTCAGAATAATCGAAGAGAAGACTCGGTGTGTGTTGCATTTAATATCTACCTGTGATAGAGAACCTGGCAAATTATTTGAAGTAAATCGACCACTAGAAAGGCTTCCAGTAGGCTGTTGAACCCCACCAGATGGAACATTGTTCAATGTTGAATTTCTCAATGGTAGTGTACCTGGCATGTTGGGAACATTAAAGCTACCATGCATGTTGTGCAGTCCTTGAATTGATCCTGCCAAAACAAACTTGAACTTCAGGAATTATAAATAGCACATAAATAAAAAGGAAACTAAACTCACCAGTGTGATGAAAAACAGGAGAAGCTGCACCAGATTGACCAGAAAAAGAAGTGAAAGATCGTCCGGTACTGTCTAGAAGATTTGATGCTGACCCGTTTAGTGAAGACTGCCATCAAAAGCACATCATAATTCTAATAGACGGATGTACCATGTCCCAGGAAAAATGCATGTAAAATATCACACAGACCGTAATGAATTGTACATACTGTTTTGATAACTAAACTAGCAAGTAGCAACCATTGCAAACAACATCCTCGATCCCACAAATGTATAAAAGCAAGTATGCAACCTTGACTTAAGATATATACTTTTCAAAAACTATTTACATATTAATCTGGAAACTAAATGCTGCGGCATTTTTAAAATCATCACAGCTTCATATCAAATTATCCATGCATGTTCATCCAATGCCTGCCTATATTAAGCAGATATGTAATTAGAAAATCATGTCAAACAAAACTAAAAAGTTCATGACTACTGACTAAAGACACCATCCAAATCACGTAACATATATCATTTTTTCAATAAAAATAAAACTTCAATTACTCAATTAAAAAAAATTCAATATCATTTTTTCAATAACTAAGCTAAAAAAAATCAAAATTACAGGTATTATAAGAACAAGCAAGTAATAAACTGCAGAAGCTCTAATAATAAGAAACTAAAAGCACAAGCACCAACCTCAGGTTTTTTTAGGGAAGGAAATTATAAATTATAATCATGGACAGATGTCGAGGATATAAAATGAAAGTCAATTAAACAAGGTGTGACATTTTTCCAAAAGCTAAGTAAACTATAAATAAGAGATGGAAGAAGTGGCAAATGGACATGAATGAATCATGCTAATTCAATAAAAAGATGGGAAGTTATACATTATGTAAACCCGACATTGCATGTGAGCATCAATATGTCGTGCAAAAGATAACTCCTTGCTGGGAAACAGCCCTCTCTTGTTGGGGAAGTGACTAAACGAAAGAACAATTGGAAAAATACTTCTCAGCTAAGAATCAACCAAAATCCTGAAAAGGGCACCATTGTAGTATGAAATAGCTATAAAGAGACACAACACAAAAATTCTAGGATAAAGGAGTCAGTGTGTTAGTAACCAGTCATCCCATCAGCTTAATCTGTTGGCAGATAGTCAAATATTAAATTTATAGTGTCACTTAAGGTACAACACTTGAAACTCAATAATTTGGAGTTGCAAGTTTCGAACACAGCTCAGATACGCTACCATGTTAGAGTAGAGTGTATTGGTCTTATCCTTTCAAATGCTTAAAGCTTAAGTTGTTAAGTTTTTGAGAAAGGAGCAAACATGTCACATGCATAATCCAACAAGAAGAAGCCGGTGGAGCATCCAATTAAGAAACTAACTGTAGCCAATTTTGTCACCAAAGCATCACATTGCAACAGTTAAAACAAGTTCAGTGCAACCATAATTGAATTTGAAAAAATATGATATTGATTATGGAAATGCATAAAACTAATATCCTTCTTGATGTTAAATGTACTTCAAATTATGTCGATAAAAGGGCTAACGCTTAGAGCATAAAATGCCCAATAAACACGTCATTGGAAGACAGAACATTCGAGAATTTAAACAAAGGGGGAAAAACTTACACCAAAATTAAACAATTGAGTTCATTTCTGTTATAAACTCCTATTCAGCTTTGCAATTAAATCTTAATAAGTCCTTCAATCATTTCCATCGATACCGCAGTAGCAAATAACTGTAAAAGGCACATTTTCTGGGAAACCAAAACGAATGTGAAATCTCATACTTTCGAACATTTTTTTTAAAACAAAAATAAAAGAACGCCTAAAGAACAATATTTTACCCATTAAACAGGGACCTAATACAACGATCTAATTTCGAGACATGAACTCAGAGAATCAAGATCGAACTCGTAATGAGTCGAAGCAGACTCAGACTCGATAATAGTGAATGTAAATCGCCAAGTGGTAGAGTCGTAGAGATAATACCTTTGAGAACAGATCGGCTGAGTTGGGGATTTTGTTCCGAGTCGATGAGCGAGTTTCGGATGCCCTAAATCGAAAAATAAAATGGAGCCTTTTTTTTTTAAGCATAAAATAAAATAGAGTTAGAGACGAGAGAGAAACGTGAAATAAAGTGCAAAAAACTCATGAGTAAAAATAATCTGATCATTGAAGACTATATTATATGAATAATTTAATATAACTTATTTATACGACGTTTTATGGATATAATCAAATTTTTACTCATTATTTATGATTTATCGTAAATTTATAATATTTAGATTTTTTTCTCTAATATTTAGATTTACCATATAATTTAATTTATTTATTATTTTTATAAATTATCTTTAATAATAATAAATAATTATTATTAAATTATTAAATCAGACAAAAAAAAAACTATTTGTTGAACTCTTTGCAAGAGCTAAAATGTTCATGTCAGGTTAGATATGACTTTGGATTAATGTTTATGTGGGAATAATTTTGGTGTTGTCTAATGATCAGATTTTGTTAAGATGTGGTAGTTAATCTGCAACGTTAATGTCTGAGGTTCAGTGATTGGTACAATGAGGATTGATTCAATGGTGTTTGTACCAGTAATTGCCACTTGTTATAAGTGTTAAAAGGAGTTGTTAATTGAAAATTTGTATTGGATTAAGTGTTAAAAGAAATGTGTATATTTTCAAAAACAAAATATTTATATAACAATGGGACAATTATCATTATTTAAAATATATAATTCTATAATACATAATTTTATCAGATATTCATCAATAAAATATATAATAATATAAGATTAATTTATATAACAAAAAATTATGATAAATAATAAATATTTTGAAATATCACGAATGAAAATAAGAATTTTAAATTTATCATAAAAATATTGTTGCTTTTGTGAAGATATAATTGGGTCAAATGGTGGAAACAATATTTATGGGTTTTGTAGCATATATCGGGGAGAAAATCGTGGGTTTGTATACTCCTCGATGAAGTGGCGTTATGACTGCTTTTTGTTAATATTTTTAAGAAATCAATGTAATTTATTATATTTAAATTGTATTTTTTAATTAATAAATCCCTTAATTTTATCCTTTTTGCATTTAAATGTAAACAATTTCTATATATGTCTCCAACTCAAAAACAAATACGAACCATTAATTAAACTCTAATACACATCACTTTCAAGTATGTTTAAATAATAATTAAATTTAAATAATTATTTAAAATTTAAAAAATAAATAATGTTTTACAATACATCTTTAAAATTAAGGAATTTATTGAGTTTTTTTATTATTTATTACTTGATAATCTAAATATCCCAAAAAAATATGACATTAAGTTAAATTTTTTAACTAAATTCACATAGTATTTTTTAATTTTTAAAATGTAATTTATTCATTAAAATTTTAAAATTTTATACATAAGTATATAAAATTTTAAATTATATGATTTAATTTTCATATTTTTAAAATTTCAAGTAAAAATCTTAAATTTTAAATTTATAAATATATATTTTAATAATTAAGTTATAATTTATTTATAAAATTTCAAAAAATTAAGGAACTTATACGTGAAGTGTAAAAGTTTAAAACTAAATAGTATATTTTTAAAAGATTTAAGATTTATTTTAAATTTAATTAAAATTTAAAAATTAATGATACATTTTAATCTACAACTTTAAAAAATAAATATTTAATTATTTATTGAAAAATAATAATTTATTTGTGCGTACGTGTTGAATAGTGTTAGGATCACAAGAACCAATCACCTCATTCACAGCTGTAAATTTCCAACCTGTGATGCGTACGTGTCAAGAGCCAATTGGACAAAGTCTTTGGAGTATGATAGTTTTACTAGTTTTAGATGGTTACATAATTAATTTAATGATATGAGAAAAATATGAACTGAAATTAATATAATAAAGAAAAAAATTATAAAATTTTAATAACTAAATAATATTAAACCATATAATTAGTACATTTTCCTAGTTTTAGGATCACAAACTAGCAGTTGAATTGTTTTTTTCTCTCTCTAAAACAATAAAAAGTTTGTCTCTTTGAACCCTTTGACCATTCTCTCTCTCTCTCTCTCTCTCTGAAAACTAAAAAGCATCAAATTTTCAGAAGTTTAAGAGAGAAATTCTAAACATTTCCAAGAATTTGTAAGTTTTCCTTTTTCACTTTAGATTGAAATTGGTGCTTTATGATCACTTTTCTTTCATTTTCGCTTTTATCTGAATCTAAACAGGTGGCTAGGGCTTCAAGTTTTGTTTGTGGTTAGCATAGGGTTAAAGGAATAAAATCATTTGGTTTTGTATTGTTTGTTAATTTTGATTAATTTCTGAGGAGTGTTGTGTTCGATGGGGGAAGAGAATCAAAATGATCGGAACGAAGATGTGTTTCCAGCGTGGTCGAAGGACGTACGTGAGTGCGAAGAGAAATTTAAGGTTAATCGAGAAGTCGGATTGTCGTCTGAAGAAATTGAAGAGCGAAAAAGGTTATATGGATTGAATGAATTAGAGAAGCATGAAGGTACTTCAATCTTTAAGCTGATATTGGAACAGTTCAATGATACTTTAGTGAGAATTTTACTTGCTGCTGCTGTAATTTCGTTTATTCTTGCTTGGTATGATGGAGAGGAAGGTGGGGAGATGGAGATCACGGCTTTTGTGGAGCCCTTAGTGATTTTCTTGATTTTGATTGTGAATGCTTTTGTGGGAATTTGGCAAGAGAGTAACGCTGAGAAGGCATTAGAGGCTTTGAAGGAAATTCAATCGGAACAAGCCACGGTGATTCGTGATGGTATGAAGCTTTCGAATTTTCCTGCGAAAGAGCTTGTTCCGGGTGATATTGTGGAGTTGAGAGTTGGTGATAAGGTTCCTGCGGATATGAGGGTTTTGAGATTGATCAGTTCCACGCTTAGGGTTGAGCAGGGGTCACTAACTGGTGAGAGTGAAGCTATGGGCAAGACTGTTAAGGCTGTTGCTGAAAATTCAGATATTCAAGGGAAGAAATGTATGGTTTTTGCTGGGACTACTGTGGTAAATGGGAATTGTATTTGTTTGGTTACTCAAACTGGGATGAATACTGAGATAGGAAAGGTACATTCCCAGATTCAGGAGGCATCTGAAAATGAGGAAGATACCCCATTGAAGAAGAAATTGAATGAGTTTGGGGAGACTTTGACTATGATAATTGGAGCCGTTTGTGCTTTGGTTTGGCTTATAAATGTGAAGTACTTCCTCAATTGGGAATATGTTGATGGGTGGCCAACAAATTTTAAATTTTCATTTGAGAAATGTACTTATTACTTTGAAATTGCTGTGGCATTGGCTGTGGCAGCCATTCCAGAGGGTTTGCCGGCAGTTATCACGACCTGCTTGGCTCTTGGTACTAGAAAGATGGCTCAGAATAACGCACTTGTTCGTAAGTTGCCTAGTGTTGAGACTCTTGGTTGTACAACAGTGATATGTTCTGATAAGACTGGTACTTTGACTACTAATCAGATGGCTGCTGCAAAGCTTGTTGCAATTGGCTCAAGTGCTGGTACTCTTCGATTTTTTAATGTTGAAGGGACTACTTATAATCCTTTTGATGGAGAGATAAAAGGATGGCCAGTGGGACGAGTGGATGTAAATCTTCAAATGATTGCAAAGATTGCTGCTGTGTGTAATGATGCTGGTGTTGAACAGTCTGGGGGTCATTATGTTGCCAGCGGCATTCCCACTGAAGCAGCATTGAAGGTGATAAAACCTATCTTGTTTCTTTGGCTCTATAGTTATTTTAGGATTTAGATTTTAGATTGATTGTTATTAGTTAAAGATTTAATTTTCCACTTCTGCACATGATCCTTCACTTACCATTTAGAGGAAGAATAATAATTCCAGTAAGAGTCAAGACAGCATTCAATCAGTTACAGCACCAGTAGTTCCTGATTTTTGTTACGGTCTTTATCTTTTCCAGGTTCTTGTTGAGAAGATGGGACTGCCCGAAGGATTGGATTCATATTCAGCTTCAAATGGTGGCAATGTACTGCGTAAGTTCTTGCTTTTATTATCTTTTTGACTTTGGTTTGTATCTTTGTTCTTGGGTATAAAACTATTTTCCCCTGGTAACTTTATGCTTGTTTAGGTTGCTCTCATGTATGGAATAATGTTGAGCATCGAATTGCAACTCTCGAGTTTGATCGTGATCGTAAGTCCATGGGAGTCATTGTTAATTCTAGATCAGGAAAAAAGTCCTTACTGGTTAAGGTATATTTCTCTCTATCCCAGAAGCAAACCTAGTTGGATTCTTCTTTCTATGATTTTACTTTTTAATTACCATTCTTACCATGAGCTTTTCGTAAATCAGATGTCATTAAAGTTGCCTAACACCCATTATGATTTTCCTTCTAAAATACTCTGGCAAGATTTTTGAATATTAATTTCATTGGTTTGACTTATTTGTATAAAGTTAATCTTTTGGACTTATTATTTGCTCTCTTGCTTTTCTTCCCATGTGGAACTTGTGAGTTTATTTTCTGAGACACACTATAGGTGAGTACTTTGAGTTCTATTTGTACTTATTGTGTCATTTGTCAAATAATGATTATGACTCACCTACTGTTTGATTCAATAACTATGGTAGGGTGCTGTTGAAAATTTGTTGGAAAGGAGCTCGTCGATTCAGTTGGTAGATGGAACTGTTGTAAATTTGGACCAAAGTTCAAGGGATCATATCTTAGGAAGCCTTCACGAAATGTCAACAAGTGCACTACGTTGTTTAGGCTTTGCCTACAAGGAAGATCTGCCAGAGTTTGAAACATATAATGGTGATGAAGACCATCCAGCTCATGAACTTTTGCTCAATCCTTCGCATTATTCTTCAATTGAGAGTCAACTTATATTTGTTGGCATGGTTGGGTTAAGGGTAAGTGGTCACTATGTGTGATCTCCTTCTGCTGATCTCCCCATTTCTGATTTTAGTGTGGACCTTTATCTTTTCTATCATTTGTTCTGATGATAAAATTGTATTGTGGATTTCAGGACCCTCCAAGGAAAGAGGTTCCACAAGCAATTGAGGACTGCAAAGCTGCTGGAATTCGTGTAATTGTAATTACTGGTGACAACAAGAATACGGCTGAAGCAATTTGCCGAGAAATAGGTGTTTTTGGACCTCAAGAAGATATTAGGTCAAGAAGCTTAACAGGAAGGGACTTCATGGATCATCCTGATCAGAAAAATCATTTGA
The DNA here is from genome assembly GCA_037013495.1 of Hippophae tibetana. Classification (NCBI taxonomy): domain Eukaryota; kingdom Viridiplantae; phylum Streptophyta; class Magnoliopsida; order Rosales; family Elaeagnaceae; genus Hippophae; species Hippophae tibetana. The sequence continues at coordinate 21,374,207 of CM072803.1, forward strand.
GACAAAGTGGAGGGCTTTTGTTTTCTAGAGCTGAACCAAAGCATAAACAAGAGATAGTGAGATTACTTAAAGAAGATGGTGAAGTAGTTGCTATGACTGGCGATGGAGTAAATGATGCACCTGCACTAAAGTTGGCTGACATAGGGATTGCAATGGGAATAGCTGGAACAGAGGTATTGGTTTTTTTTTGTTTATTTATTTTTCTTGATGTTACTAAAGTTGCTCAAGTATCCTTCAACTAGTACGTAGCATTCTAGAGTGTAATATTCCAAAAGCATTGTTAATATAGACAAGACTATCTATTTGTTGTCCAATAATTGCAGGTTGCGAAGGAAGCCTCTGACATGGTGTTAGCAGATGATAATTTCAGCAGTATAGTTGCTGCTGTTGGTGAAGGAAGATCTATCTACAATAACATGAAGGCTTTTATCAGGTTTGGACATTCTCCAGCTAAGCCCTTTGTTCAGTTTTTTTTGCCCTTGGTTTTTCTCAAAACCCTTAACCTTTAGAGGTTTAATGTCAAAATACCATCTGGCATCTAATCAAGTCCGTTTTATTGTTGGTTTTGGTCGGGTTATAGTGTTTCCTGGGGTCATACTATACTCTTTGAATTATGGTTAAAGGATCTTAAGGTGGGGACATCCATGCACGCCCACTGCTCTATCTAACCCGGCTTAAGAAAAAGATATGCAAGTGTTTCAACATCCATTATAGCCATGGCTTCAGTAATGTAACTGCATGACCGAGTATTATAATTGTGGGGTTTGTTTACAATTAGTCTAATTTACACGATAATTCCCTCCTTTAGATCGAAATTGGTTGTGCTGTTTTTGCTGTTATTTCACTCTTTTTCACAAATGATTGCTGTAGGTACATGATTTCCTCAAATATTGGTGAAGTAGCTTCGATATTTCTAACAGCTGCATTGGGAATTCCCGAAGGCATGATCCCTGTTCAGCTTCTCTGGGTCAACCTTGTTACTGATGGACCTCCAGCAACAGCTTTGGGATTCAACCCTCCAGACAAAGATATAATGAAAAAGCCTCCTAGGAGAAGCGATGACTCCTTAATTACTGCTTGGATTTTATTTCGTTATCTGGTAGTAGCACAACTAAATTTCATTTCCAATTATTCATTTTAGGCTTTGTTTTGGAATTTGCATTGCACATTTTTCTCAAGACACTGAATTGTTCTTTCATCTGTTGCAGGTCATCGGACTCTATGTCGGGGTAGCAACAGTTGGTGTGTTTATCATCTGGTACACACATTCCTCATTTTTGGGAATAGACTTGAGTCAAGATGGCCATACTCCCGTGACATATTCTCAGCTTGCAAACTGGGCTAAATGCTCTTCATGGAATGAGTTTTCAGTGTCTCCCTTTACAGCAGGGTCACAGATGTTTAAATTCGATGCCAATCCGTGCGAATACTTCCAGTCCGGTAAAATCAAAGCTTCAACTCTCTCCCTATCTGTTTTGGTCGCCATTGAAATGTTCAACTCACTTAATGCCCTATCGGAGGATGGAAGTCTCTTGTCCATGCCCCCATGGGTTAACCCATGGCTCCTTCTGGCAATGTCTGTATCCTTTGGCTTACATTTTCTGATCCTCTACGTGCCATTCCTTGCTCAAGTATTCAACATTGTCCCACTTAGCCTTAATGAATGGCTCTTGGTGTTGACTGTTGCGTTACCGGTTATACTAATTGACGAGGTTCTTAAATTCGTCGGAAGGTGTACAAGTGAGCTGCGGACTACTCAAACAAGCAGAGTTTCAAAGCACAAAGCTGAATGAGCACTTACCAACATGTTTATCACATGAATTAGATCATATTGTAATCTTCATTGTTTTGAACTTGTGAAGGTTAGTCATTTTGGCCAACCATGGACCTGATTAAGATTCATCAGACACTCTTACAATCTTATAGATCTTGCTAGTTGCAAATCATTAAAGTTTGCTAACTCATTATCTTTCTATTATATAAAGGTTAAATTGCTCTAACATTAGTCTTTTTTGTTATGAAAATATCAATTTTCGAAAGTAAAGGTTTATTTTTATTGAGCTAAAGATAAATTATACCCATATCGTCTTTTACAAATGAATCATCACTCAAGCCTTTACTTTTGATTCTCATTTGGGCAATGGGGTAATCTAATTTATATTTTTCTACCAAGGTTTAATAAACTTATCAAATTTTGTACCATTATTGTGGGTTGATTCATTTAGCTCAACGATGTAGATGTGTGACCTTAAATTGTTGTAACTTTCTAAAGGTTGACCGTAATGGTAACAATAATGGTAAAATTTGCAACAATTGATAAGTTTAGGGAGTATCTTAAAAAATCCACTAAAATATTACCTAAATGATAACTAATTTAAGTTTATAATATAAATATAATTAAAATATGAATAGTAATAAAAATTAAATTTAATAAAAAAATAGAAAAAATACAACATAAATTCTTTAAATTAGGTTATTTGTGTCATTTTATCTCTTAAGTTAGAAACATTATCATTTAATCCCTTAACTTTTGTAAAAAAAAGTTAAATAATATTATTTTAATGATTTTTTATTAAAATATTATTATTTTTTGTTAAATGATTAAATGTAATTAAAGTATAAATCTTTAACAATGATAAAGTCACAATTAATATAAAAAAAATCTCAAAAGATTTATTTTTTTAATATTTGTTAATTAATACTATTTTATTTTAATATTTAATTAAAAATTAAGATATATATTAAGATAACTTTTTGTTTGAATTTTATTATTGTTTATTTTTTCTTAAAATATTTCATATTAAATTTTATTTTTATCATCGTTAAAGACTCGTATTTTAATTATTTAACAAAAAATAATAATATTTTAAATGAAAAATCATTAAAATAATATAATTTATCATTAATTTTCCCTCTTTATGAAGCTAATGGATTAAATGACGTTATCTATAATCTTAGAAACTAAATAACAAAAATAACCTAATTTAAAGGATATATATGACACCTCATCCAAAATATTATTATTATTATATTATTCGTGTTATATAATAAAAATAAAATTTATAAAATTATAAAGAGTTAAAATTAAAAAAATTAATTTTTAAATGAAATAAAATGAAAAATAATAAATGATTATATAAATATGTGAAAAAAATATAACATTGTTATGTATTCTTGAAAAAACTTAGATGAATAAGCATTTTTACTACAATTAAAATAATTTACATTCAATTTTAAATTAATAATTAAAACAAATACATATTTTAAATAATTGATACTATTATTTTTATTATTGTAAACCATAATTAATCTGAATGCACTATCTTAGAATGTAAGATGATATTTTCGTAAAGAAGCTATGGCATAATTTTAAACTCAAATCTTTCACGTTGACAAACCATCATTTTTCAATTTTAAAAACAAATTTGGCACTTAATATAATCAAAAAAAATTATTTACAACAATTTTTTTAATACCAGAATTGATGCGATAGTTATACATTAATTAATAAAAATATGTAAAATTAAATTAACTAATAAATAATTATCACATCAATTATAACATTATAATAAATTAACATAATATTTATATTTTCATACATTTAATTATCGTAGGGTATTTTTTCAATTTAAAAAATTTGTTATTTTAATAGTACTATAATTTTATTTTAGATAATATTATTATTCTTATTTTTGGGTGGTACATTTAATAAAATGTATCAATTTAATGTAAATTTTTATTTTATTGAATATTTTTCACACGTATGTGTTTAATTAATGATATTTGGGGTATCTTTTGCCATTCTCACAATTGAAACAATAACATCTTTTTTATTTGTTATTGTTTAGTTTTTAAATACATATTTTAATGTTTTTTGATCAATTCTATGCTATTTTCAACCTCCCTTCTTCCTTTGTTATCTAAGAGTAAAACAACTTCACTTATAACTATGATAAATAGTGAATCAAATCATCTATTTTTAATCTAAATATGATAGGAATCTAAATAAATTATATATCTTTTAATCTGTATTGAAGTCAGACTATAAAATCTATTAATTCAACTTAATATAAATCTAATGTAATTAGTTACTTACCCTTACTTATAACTATGTATTAATTATTGATATTAATTTAAATGTTACAAAGCTATGCAATTTCTGTTTAAATAATATAAGATGTAATTTTTGAATTTTATATAAAGAAAAAAAAATCAATTTAAACATATCAAAAAAGAAAATATAAATAAGAAATAAAGAATATAGATTTAATAGTTTATAAAATAAGTCAAAAACATATTAAAATATATATTTAATAACTCAAAAATAACATAAAAATAAAAAGTAAAAGTTATAATGGAATAATAAAACATTTCACAAATGCACTTCAATAAAACAAAATAAAAATTACATTAAATTAATATATTTTATGAAATTTGAGAATCATTAACTTAACACTTAAAAAATAAAGATAAATAAAAATAAGTAAAATAAAATTCAATAGAAATTGAATTTAAAGCTAAATTATATTATTAGTCATAAGAATTTAATTAAATTTATACATATTTTTAAACTTTTAAAATTTACGTTATACTTCCCAAATTTTTATAAGTTAATTATTAAATACTTAAATTTTTACATCATACAATTTAGTTCAAAAAAATTTAAAATTTTATACATAATTCTTAAAATTATGATTAATAAATATATATTTTAGTAACTAACTAAGACTTATGTATAAATTTTTAAAAATCTAAAAACAGATTATAAGATTTAAAAATATATAAATTTAGTATAAAATATTAAAAAAATTAAAAAATAAATTTTAAATTTTAAAAATTTGAACATTTATGTGAATTTATTTAACCAATAAAATAGTTAAACTTCTAAATTTAAATATAATAATTTACCTATTATAAAAATGATATTTATGTCTTATATTAATTTTTCGTAACAATTTAGTCTTATTTTTGTAAAAAAAAAATTATTGTACGAAGATAAAAGTAATTTTTATTTTTTTTAATTATATTAGATAAACATTATTATAATATAAATAATTATAACTTAGAGAATTAAAGAAAAAAAATGAATGAAAATATAAAAAATAATTAATTATTTTTATACAATCACTTATTCATAAACAAAACTGTTAAAAATAATAATAGGTTGTATTTCCCTTGTTTCAAAATATGTATTATATTATATAAAAGTTCAATTTATTACACATTTATCACATATTTGTTAAATAAAAGATAGATGTTTTCATTTAATAAATTAAATACAGTTAAAAATATTA